>JARFIW010000139.1:9350000-11850000 GCA_036346225.1 Platerodrilus igneus | reverse complement strand
TGGAAGAACCCAAACAATGTTGGAGGAGGTACAAGACCGAACCCAACCAAACAATCTTGAAAGAGGTACAAGAATCGACCGAATCCAAACCAAACAAAAACTTGGACGAAGTACAAAAATCGACATAGCCCAAGAAAACAACAATGAAAATTATGTAAGTTCATTTTCTTAAACCAATTATTCTTTTTACAAATTTATTGATATTAGCTAGTAATGAAATTTTTTTATATATTTTATACATGTACAGATTTTTTATTATTGCAATTTATGCCATTTTAAGAAAATAATTTACTAAGAGAAATTATTTTCAACAAGAGAATTTTAAACAAGAGAACTGAAAAGACGCAGTTACATGCGCAAATTAGTACAATTATTACGAATTATTAATAAACCAAAAACATAACTAGCGCAACAAAATGTACAAAGTACAACACAATTACTCCAATAAATAAATTCACATAGAAACCTTTCAGAAAATTAAAACTCGCTGGGCAACCAATATCTTGTTGTCTTTGTAATCTGCAAAATGTTGGTTGATTAGCAACGCGTATCAGTTGTAATTATTACACACCAGCTTTATACACAGTTGATTAATAAAATTAGTCTTTCGGGCGAAGATGACAGGCGTTACGTTATCCTCAGAAGCATATCAACCTACGCATGGAGGCCTAAAGATATAGGATAGTTACTTAAATAAATATATATATTTTATAATATATATATATATATATATATCATATATTTTGAACCTACACTAGTGCCTAAAATAGTTGTGATAAGTATAATTCATTAAATAATAGTTAAAGAACTATAATAATATGAATATATAATATTTGAATTCATTGACGTATTGAACCAATTTGTGCCTTAATCATAAGTTAAAAATGTTTGTTAAATCAGATCATGATTAACAACAGTATTAAAACAATCTATATATGAAATGAATTAGAATATATTCTGAATTGCATTTACGTATATAGAGTTTAAATAACTGTTGTTGTTAAATCTGATTGACTAACAAACATGTTAGACTTATGATTAAACAATCTTTGAATACTCAGTACATATAACAATTTTCAATAATTATTTAATTCTTTGACCAATATCGTGATTTTAACTGAAATTATATTTTCAATATGATATGACTATAATAATTTTATATATATATATATATATATATATATTACTCATATTTAGACCAGGGTAGAAAATTAAATTATCACATCAAATAATTTTAATCACCGTGTAGAAGCATTGGGAAAAAGTACGCTTCATTAAAACCATGAAGCATAAATAAATTCGGTCGTTTCAGTAAAAATAAGAGATTTAAATCAGGTACAAGACGCTTTATATCAAAAGAAACAGTATTAAAAAGCTCTGCGTGTAATTTAATTATTCCTAAGAAAGAAACAAATGGAAATTACGGGCAAGATTTATATTAATTAACCCTATTTTAAGTAACCGGTATTAAACAAAGTGTACACATAATAATTAACATTTAATTTGTATTCGCTAAAAATGAAAGGATAGAAGTCAATTTTAGTTGGAGTTAATTAAACCATTATTAATAATAAGCATAAAAGTCTGTGAAAATCCAAGATTATAATACCAGAAAATAAAGCTCTGAGAATTAATATTATGTTTGAACACCTGCGTAGTTTAAATGTCATGTACGGCGAAAATTTTGTAGATAACAAATGGTTTCAAAGAATCTTGGAGAAGCCGTGGCTTAATATTCACGAGAAGGTGCGATACGGGTTATTTAACCCAGATAGTCCACATGGACTGAAATAATCGATAATAAGGAATATCAATTTACACTAATAAGAACAGGTTAGATAGAGACAGATAATATGCACAAGACCGAGACACATATAGTAAAGGCGTGATTTAAGCAACGTCACGAGGGTCACGATTGGTTGAAAGTAGGATGCAAATATCAGAGGTAGAAACAACGATTTCTGTATACAATTTAATTAGGTATTCTCAGACGTTGCGTGCCGTGTGGAAATTTTCTGAGATTTAACTGGGGCGAGAGCAAAATTCGTAAAAACCGACGCGCGGGCTACGGACTGGGAACAGAGCATGCGAAATTCTAGAAACTGGCCGTTTTGAGGACTCGACCGACAGACAGGCTAACCTCTATATATACCCAGGGAATATGAACAAGCTCTCTTAGATCTTCGACTTGATTGAACGCGTTAAACAGTGTTTTTAGTTTTCCGGTTTTAATATTAAATAATTTAAACAGTTTGCTTGAATATTATGTGATTTAAAACAGCTTGTTCTTTACGTGCTACAATGAATGTACGTTAGTGCACTTAGAAAAGAAGATACAAGGTAAAGAAAGTTTAGTATCACTGTACCAATTGGTAAAATTTACTACGACAAATAAATACACAAAAGTAGGCAGTTTTGGCGTATATTGGTGAAAGAAGTATGAATTTCTTTGTTATTTTCGGGGTATTAATACTTAAATGGTGCATAAACGGGTCTGGATCCACAAAACAAGGTTCAGATATACACAGATTAGTTCCGGAAAAGCCCTGAAACAACTTTAAATAAATGGTGATGGAGAAAATTTTTAAAGCGTTGAGAATCAGAAGCCGTAAATATAACCCAGTTGGAATGGTGTGATTAACAAAGGGACGATGTACATTGAAGCTACGAGTGCAAGTAACCTTCAGGTAAATTATACTATTTTGTTTGAACTTTGATATTTTTGTGTGTGTTGAATAACTTTATAATTGATTTACTCAAAATGGACAGTAGTGAAATTGTACTAGCAATAAAATTTTAATTTTAAGGTGAAATTTGCTTGTTTAAGTAGAAAGGGGTATTTAGTATTGATGTTCTGGATTATGATGAAAATTTGGGTATGTCTTTGAGCTCAATTAGACGAACCTGGTTAATTAACGTAAAGGGGTGGTAGATGCTCCCTTTGTACTCTGCATATATTGTTATAGTAATTAGTAGGCATCCTACAAGGACTTTAATTCTGGATGCACTTTAAAATGATAATAAATTTAATTTTGAAATTCTCTGATATTAAAATTTATGCTGAATTTTAATTTTGAAATTTTAATGTATTGTGAATATTGATGTAAATAGAGTTAACGTTAATGTTTGTGGTAGGAATGTGTTTGTTTTTTTTATGTATGAGGATGAAAGTTATCTAGAGGAGCAGCCGAGGCGATTAACAGAAGAAAATCAACAGACCAGGTAATTCAAGAGGATTCACAGCAATATATATATATATATATATATATATATATATATATACATATATGTATATATTTTATTGTGTATGTATATAATAGCATGTAAGTTAATTACAAGACATATCCACCATCCCCATTCTTAATAATTCTTTCGTTCCAGGTGCAATGTGTTTACCTCCACGCGGTGTCGTTGTACGGTAAAACATATTGTTAGATTAACGACAATATGTCTTATTGACCGAAAACACGTTTCCAACAACACATTAATCTCTTTTTTGTTACAGGTTACTTTAACCGCTTGGATTCGACTACACGGGAGAAAATAAAATAATGTTATACTTTGCAATGTAAAAATTGTATTCTATTAGTTTATTAAATCGTAAATCTGATAAAATAAATTATTAAACTTTTGGGAGGTATAATTTCTTTGTGTTAATACCTCTAAGTGTTTGGTTAAAAGATTCTAGATGTTATAAAGGAGATGTGATTAGAAATCGCTGCTGGTAAAAAATTCTTAAAATGAGGGTAGCTTCTTGGGGGATGATGCAATCTGAAAAATTCCTACAAATTCGGATAGCTGAGAAAAATCTAATATTAATTGATACCAAAAAAATATAGATTTATCTCGTGGGTGGAAATGGTCCTATTTTAAATCTGTTTACAGATTCGGATTCTACGTAAAATTTTATACTAATTTGATGTATCGCATGGATAAAAAATTTTATAAGGACGGTCAGAAATCGTTGCGGGTAAAAAATATCTTAAAATGAGGGTGGCTCCCTGGGGGATGATGCTATCTAAAAAATTCCTAGAAATTCAGGTAGGTGAGAAAAATCTGATATTAATTGATACCAAACAAGATATATTTATCGCGAAAGATGAAATGGCTAGTCGAAGAAAACTATTTGGTCCAGAATGAGTGAGGAAATGAGGATGCTGGAGGAAAAGAGGGCCTGATTCGTCACTAAACCATCTACTATTATCGTATTAGCGTATCTTGAAAAACCGTTTAGTGCCTTAGTGTGTGGAGCTCATCCGTTAATTCCTACCTGATCCATTATTTTTTATTCTTGTCGTATTCCTTTTATGTTGCAGGTAAACAACATACCCCGCTAAAACAATTTGTATATAGATGGTTAATCTGTAAAGCAAAATAATGTAGAGTTTGATATTCTTGTGAAACCAATTACGCCCTCTGCATAGGCACGCGATATACTATTGTATTATACCTGTCATTTTAATAATTGTCATTTGTAACATTAACAACCGATTTTTAAAAACCTTTATTGTATTTAGCATAAAAATGCCTTCAAACGAGTTTTAACAAAGGGTACTTTACTATATGCATTTTTAAAGTTGGGGTTAATAACGCTTAGGTTGAAGAAGGACGGTTTGAAAAATATATGTTTATATGAAATGTTTAAAATTAATTTGTTGAAAACAATGAAGTATCTTTCTAATAAAGGATTTGTTAGAACATTATTCTATACAGACCAAAACAATAGTTGTAATATAACTAACGTGTATCATCTTACGTTAACTACACGCTAACCGGCGCAGAAATGTAAAAACTGCAATTACCAGTTCACAAGCAACGTAAAGCAAAGCGACCTACTACGACCTCACTTATCCAGCAATCTTAATGCCACACATGCCTTTTAGCATGTCAGATTTAATTTTCATGTTTAATTGGCGTTTCAAACGATAATGGCGCCTAAAGTCCGATGACAATCTAAACTCTCGCATCAGCTCAAGATCTTTCATTGGAGTCGTCTGTAATAAATGGAGGACAACAAAATTCGCATTAAAATTCCTTTTTAACCTATTTAAAATTCCGCGCGATTGTCGTTTGTGTAATAGCTTCATTCTGACTTGACACGCGTCTCTGTGAGTGATGCATGCGAGCATGCACGCTTGGAAGCGTTACAAAAACTAGTTACTTTAGATTCCTGGGTAAGTTGTTTGTAATAAATAATTACACGTATTTATTACCTGTTAATTCGTCAGCGTCAACATCTCTTCGTACAAGTGCGGCTACTGTTTGTACAGCTGGAAGACCCCAAGCTACGACATGTAAAAATGAACTTACGTTGCGTAGTTTTTCTGGTGGCCAAGATAATCCGGATTTTGTAACCCACCATCCACATAAACACACCCACCTGCAAAAAATTAAAAATTGTTAGAACAAGTATTTGAATAAATTTAAATAATAATTTCTAAAATGGTTTAAATGACGAACGATGCGGTGAAAGGTAAATTAATTACAAGGCGCCTCAGCTGTTTCCACCATTTTTCTGCTGCCTTGTTTAGTACTTCCAGCTTCATTAATGTTGCAATTCTTAAAATTAATGCTCGATTTACATCTTTATTAGTTAAATTCTTAACGAAGTTTTAAATATGTTAAAGATATAAATAGTTCTGACAGTTTTGTAATGTGATTTGGAACGCCGTTGCCGTAATCTTTTTATGCCAACAAAATTTCTGTAACGTGCTAAAGGATTGAGATCCTTTATCCTTTAGTTACTATCAAAATAATGTAATTATAATTTTGAATTACTGACTTCAAATTTCATTTGCTTTTATGTAATTGATACATGGGCGATACTCCTATTAGACAGTTCCAACAAGATAGTGTTTGTATAATTCACAAATACTAAAAGCGTTTTTTCACAATTGAATATATATTTGACCGGTCGCTTTTGGTATAGACCAATTCATTTTTTTCGCGCCGATTGGTCATTAGAAATCGGAAGCTCCCCCTCTCGAATCGCCAAATTGTATTCATTAGTGATCAATTTTGGTTTTGATTTTTTTCCCGCCTAACAATTATATCGTTTAAAAGAACAGCCGGAAACATTTTGAAATTGAAATTTTGACTTGTACTAAATTATCTGTGCAGCGCTGTTGGCCAATTAGACTCACAAACGGAGTAATAAAAGATAAGCGGATTATTCACACCAAACTAGTGAATTTTTGTATCACAGAGAAGTGGTTTGAGTTCCGTAATTATTAAAAAAAGATCGAGTAAGGATTATCAGTAGAGCATTTGAGTCGGTTTACCGACCTTATTTCCACCAGCATCCCTATTTTGACACACATTTTACATGTAAATTCCCATAACGAGGATTTGAGGAGGTGGGATTTCCTCTCCCTCCTTACTCTCCTCCTTGCTCGAACACTCCGACAACAACCATTTTGATTACGTCACATCCGCCTTCTTTCCACCCGCGAGATAAATCTTTCTCCACATTTCCGCCCACGAGATAAATTTATCTTGTTTGGTATTAATTAATATCAGATTTTTCTCACCTACCTGAATTACTAGGAATTTTTCAGATTGCATCATCCCCAGGCAGCTACCTCCATTTTGAGATGTTTTACCTGCAGCAATTTCTGACCGTCCTGATAAATTTTTCTAGCCATGCGATACATCAAATTAGTCTAGAATTTTACGCAGAATCTGAATCTGCAAATAGATTTAAAATCCGACCACCCCTTACCGTTTTACATACCATCTAGTAAACATCTAGTAAACATATAAAAGATTATTTTTGTTTCTTTTAAGATAAATGAGTAGTAGGATTGGATGATCCGAAAACAGATCCATCTTATGGGATCCACCCATTGGATCCACCCGATCCACCGGATCCACCACTCGGGGCGTTCTTTCTTAGGGTATGATACACAAGTTTCCCAACCCGAAAGTTTTTTAAAACTAAACAGCAAGAACACGAATACTAACTACACCATGCACGACAACTCCAAACTTTTCCCAAGAATGTTTAATATAACTTTTTCTACACTTCATTTATTTTCTTTTCTATTCTTATATCTAGATCCATGCTAAATTATAACTTTCCTGCAGCTCATACCTAAAAGAAAGCCTAAAAACCATTCTTAAAATTTTTTATTACAGACAATTTTTACTAATACAGTTTAAATTTTGTAAACCACATTTCTAAATACATATTCACAATTTTTATTCTTAACCTAGGACTCCTCACATCGGCTTATACTTATTAATATTTATTTCTAAATAGAGCACCTTTTCCAAAGACCAACCGGATCCACGTGTTTCAAATTACTCTGATTTTGTTCGCATGGTTTCGCTTAAGATCTCGTACATATTTTCCAGTTTACTAGAAGATGTTATAAACATATTTCTTGTGTTAAAGGATTTCACATCGGTGGTCTTTTCTCCTATTTTTGTGTAGATGCCGTAAAGTTCGCAATTAACTTTCATTGCTGTATGTTGTGTTCTTTTTTCATTTATTAATCGAATAAACCGCTCTTTCTGCTTCCAAAGAAACTCGGACACTCCATCGTCGACACTGGCGTTCTTTATGCGATAGATAGCCATGCGGTTGTTAAACGCTGTGCTAACCATTTCTACACCATCTTTGCCAGTAGCGGTAACTGTTGCATTTTTATGTCTGTTGCTCCTCAAGTGTGCGGTATACATAGTCTTTTCCACTTCGAAATCGCATACTTTACACAGAATTTGTGGTTGTTTCGTACAAGACCCTTTAACAGCTGGCAGAGTCGAACGTTTACGGCTTAATGACATACCGTGCTGTTTTTCCTTGTGCTGCAGTAAGTTGTCCATTCTCGTAAAAGCGATTCCGCAACATCCACAGTTTAAGTACTTTGCTGCTCACGAATGTATAAGCTTAACTTTGGACGATGTTACACCACGACATTTGTTCTGGTGCCGTTTGGGAGCATTTTTCCAGGTATAGGAAGCACCACAAGAGTTGAAATTAAAAATATTTTCGGAGGGCATTTTTCTTCGACCAGCTTCCATGGACTATGAATTATAACTAAAGCTTAACATGTAGCGCCATGGTTTATATACATTTTTTAAACAATTGAAGATTGCCGAAGACACTCGAAGAGTGCGCAAGCGCGGTCACTAAACCAATTAGTATTAATACCAAGTATTCCGTGCTTTCGTAGGTTGCTCATTTCCTAGAACCAAATCTTTCGCAAAGCGGTAGGCACCACGTAATTATTTCTAGAGCCGACAAGTACTCGATACCATCAAAATGAGAATTAGATGCTCGGTGACTGTTAACTTCCGCATCCCTCATAAAAAGTAGAAAAAGCTCGGCCAATCATCCGTCTAACTTATACTTCGACCCGTTCCTATTCTGGTAATTTCCAAACATTTTTCAAACGACAACGGTCTCAGAATTTTTAAACCTCCGAGGGAGCTATAAGTCGTGATCAATTACCCGCTCGAACTGCCCGTAAATTAACATATTTTATAGTAATAGTGCGCTGTATAATACATGCATACCCCTTCTCTGCGCTACTGCTATTCTTGTAGTTGGTTGAAAAAGTCGGTCGTCTTTTTTACTGCTAGGACCGCTGCAAAGCATCATTCTATAATTTCTTTATAAGTATAGCACATCGCGCACTTTTTTTTTGATAATTAAATTTTGCTCTTGTAGGCTTTTACACTTTCGCATATTTCTAATACGATCGATTAACCACTTTCGATTATTCTAACGAGAACCAACATACATTCCGCCGCACCGTTCTTTTTGAATCCAACGATCCGATTGGCTTCCACACACTAACACCTAACGTATCTTTCCTACTATTTGTTAAACAAAAACTACCGGCATCGCCATGTCCGTATGTAGACGGAAGCAGATGTTTGTGGATGTGTACGGGAATATGTAACCATATACATTAATCAGTCTAAGCTATTTTATTTAGTCCAAGAAAACTACTATTTTTCTAAACCACAATTAATAATCACCTTTATAGGTTTAACATTTTTACCATTTCCCAACGGCTGGTGCTACGTACATGGAAACTTTAATTTCTTTAATTTCTTATTGGAGAGAATCTTTATTCTCCCACTCACTGTTGTGTAGTTGCATGCCCACCACTTTTGGGAATATATGCTCGTTATAGGTTGTAGGACCTTCGGATTTAAATGGTCCGAAAGGTTCTTTACTAGACAAATATACATTATTTAGCGGAACACCTTTGCGTGTGGTACACTCCAAGGTTACGAAACCCGCATTCCTTAGTTCGTCTATGTTATCTGCCATTTTGATGAATAAGTTTTAGAATAACCTTTTAAAAAGTATACGGATTTAGTACCATCCTTTTCCGCAAGGACGCCTACATAACTAAAAGAGCCTTCTTGCTAACCACAAATGCATACAGCTTGTAGAACCCGGATGTATTTAAGTCAGTCCATCGGCACATAAAATAATCTTTTAATTCTTCCTCAAGTACTTAAACTGTGGATCTTGTGGAATCGTTTTTATGAGAATGGACAACTTACTGCGGCACAAGGAAAAACAGCACGGTATGTCATTAAGCCGTAAACGTTCGGCTCCGCCAGCTGTTAAAGGGTCTTGTACGAAACAACCACAAATTCTGCGTAAAGTATGCGATTTCGAAGTGGAAAAGACTACGTATATCGCACACTTGAGGAGCAACAGACATAAAAATGCAACAGTTACCGCTACTGGCGAAGATGGTGTAGAAATGGTTAGCACAGCGTTTAACTACCCTATGGCTATCTATCGCATAAAGAACGCCAGTGTCGACGATGGAGTGTCCGAGTTTCTTTGGAAGCAGAAAGAGCGGTTTATTCGATTAATTAATGAAAAAAGAACACAACATACAGCAATGAAAGTTAATTGCGAACTCTACGGCGTCTACACAAAAATGGAAGAAGAGACTACCGATGTGAAATCCTTTAACACAAAAAATATGGTTATAACTAGGGCTGGGCGATACGGGATTTTGCGTATCGAATATCGATACATATTCTATATCGATATGTATCGATATATCGAATATCGATATGTATCGATGTGTATCGATGCGTATCGATACATATCGATTCGTATCGATGCGTATCGATGCGTATCGGTGCGCATCTATGCGTATGGATATATATATATATATATATAGCGATTCGTATTGGAACGTTTAGATGTGTAGATTAAGTATACATATCGAGACTTAGCGATACGAATCGATACGCATCGATAATTTATCTACTCTTTCTTTGAGAATAAAATCGTTTTAAAATAATGTATTTACTAACAATTCGATCTTTCACTTAAGATTGTTTGTTATCAAAATAATTAAAGTTTCAAGTTTAATATTTGTGACAATATATATATATATATATATATATATATATATATATATTACTCATATTTAGACCAGGGTAGAAAATTAAATAATCACATCAAATAATTTTAATCACCGTGTATAAGGAATTTCATTAAATAATACGCGTTATTAAAACCATGAAGCATAAATAAACTCGGTTGTTTCAGTAAAAATAAGAAATTTAAATTATTTATAAGACGCTTTATATCAAAAGAAGCAGTATTGAAAAGCTCTGCGTGTAATGTAATTATTCCTAAACAAAGAGAAATTACGTGCAAAGTTTATATTAATTAACTCTATTTAAGTAACCGGTAGTAAAACAAAGTGTACCTATAATAATTAATATTTAAGTTGTATTCGCTAAAAATGAAAAGGATAGAAATCAATTGGAGTTAATTAAACCGTTAATAACATATAATACCTATAGAAACTTGTAAAAACCCAAGATTAAAATACCACGGAATAAGGCTCTGAGAATTAATATTATTTTGAACACCTGCGTAGTTTAAATGTCACATTCGGCGTAAAGTTTGCAGATAATTAATGTTTCAAAGAATCTTGGGGAAAACGTCGCATAATAGTTACGAGAATTGCTAAAGCTGGGTTATTTCACACTCCATGTGGACTAAAATAATCGATAATAAAGAATATCAATTTGCACCAATACGAACAGGTTAGAGAAGGAAAGAGAAAATACGTCAAGCAAAGACATATATTGTAAAAGGCGGGATTCAAGCAACGTCACGGGGGTCACAATTGGTTAAAATAGGATGCAAATATCAGAGGTAGAACAACAATTTCTGTACAAAATCAATTAGTTTTTCTCGGACATGCTTGCGTGCCGTGTGGAAATTTTCTGAGATTTAAATGGGGCGAGTGAAAATTCGTAAAAATCGACGCGCGAGCGGCAGACTGGGAACATGGCATGAGAAATTCTTTAGAATTACCCGTTTTGGGGAACCGACCGACAGACAGGCTTTTTGCTATATATACCGAGATGAAGATAAACAAGCTCTCTTAGACTTTTGACGATTCGATGCGTTAAAAGCTCGTACATACGCGACTTGATTGAAGATGTTGAACCGTGCATTTTAGTTTGATTAAATAATTTAAAAGTTTGCTAGTATATTTTAGTGATTCAAAATAGCTTGTTATTTACGTGCTAACATGAATGTACTTCAGTGCACTTAGATACAAGGTAATAAAATTTAGTTTCACTGTACCAATTAGCAAAATTTACAACGACGAATGTATACACAAAAGTAGGCAGTTTTGGCGTATAGGGGTGACAGAAGCACGAATTTCTTTGCTATTTTTCGGGGGTGTTAATAATTAAATGGTTCAAATACGTGTCTGGATCCATGAATCAAGGGTCAGATAAACACAGATGAGTTCCGGAAAGGCCCAGAAACGACTTTGAATGGATGGTGATGGAGCAAATTTTAAAAGCGTAGAGAATCAGAAGCCGTAAATATAATCCTGTTGAATGGTGTGATTAACTAAAGAAACGATACTTTGAAGCTACGAGGACAGTAACCTTCAGGTAAATTATACTATTTTGTTTGACATTTTGTGTGTATTGAATGACTTTATAATTGATTTACTTTAAATGGACATTAGTGAAATTGTTCTAACCATAAAAGTTTAATTTTAAGATGAAATTTGCTTGTTTAAGTAAAATGGGTATTTTGTTTTGATGTTCGGGAATATGATGAAACTTTGGGTATGTCTTTGAGCTCAATTAGACAAACCTGGTTAATTAACGTAAAGGGTGGTAGATGCTCCTTTGTACTCAGACTCCGGTCTGCTTATATTGTTATATTAATTAGTAGGCATCCAACAAGGACTTGAATTCTGGATGCACGTTAAAGTGATAATAAAATTAATTTTGAAATTCCTTTTAAAACTGAATTTTATGCTGAAATTTAATTTGAAAATTTAATGTATTCTGAATATTGATGTAAATAGAGTTAACGTTGATGTTTGTGGTAGGAATGTGTTTAATTTTTATGAATGAGGAGATTTATAAAATTAGGTGAGCAGCCGAGGCGAAAAGCGTAGTTCACGGATTTGGAGGTTTCACAGCAATATATATATATATTGTTATGTAAAGGGGGGTACAAGGCTTCTAAGAGTAGATTTGTGTTAAAAAGGGTATATGCCAAACGACATAATTCATATATAAGATCCAGTAATTCAAAAACTATATTTTGCCGTACTTTACATATGCTAAAGTATTTACCATTTTAGTTTGAAACGTATGTGCCAAAAGGTAAACAAGATGACTTGATGACGTTGATACAATGCACGGTACTCAAGGTTTTATACTAAGTTGAAAATTTATAAGCCATTGAAAGTACATTTGCCGTCGGAAAACCGGACGCGTCTACGGATATCTACAATCAACCAAGCGTCCAGGTCTTGTGTGAATTATTTTGGCTTTTCATTTAAGTAGAATCAACTTTTGGACGAATTGTAAATTCAAAATTATAAGTGAATCGTAATATCAAAGATATAATTGGAGAATTGTGAAGTGTTTAGGACCAATGGTAGAAATTAGAATTGTATGTAAAGACTATAGTTAAGGTATTTGTGACACTAGAGAAAAGAAAAGTTGTTATTGGATAGTTTTATGATTTTAAAATGTGATTAAGTAAGCTAGTTTTGTTATGCTTATTGCCTAGCGAAGTAAATAAGGGGATTCTATTTCGATTTCTTTTAGTAAAAAGACGTATTTTGCAAACCTGTGTTAAAATTGTATAAATATTTGGATAAAATAAATGTTTGTTTTTGAGTTTAAAGAGTATGATTATTAAAGTGAAGGTATAAAAGCGACAATTATAGAAGAATATTTAAAGTGAAGTGCGACGGGAAAGATATTTAGTTGGATTTGAACGAGATTGGTATTGGAATTGGAACGATTTTGGTTAAAAGGCAGTAGGAGATTCGAGTGGTTATACAAAGCGACGGCGAAGCAACGACGATATTTATAATTTTGGAGTGATTTGGATAAGGATTAACGGCAGTAGGATATAGAGTGGACATTGAAGTATAGCAGGGCATAGATTGAATTGGCACAGGACGGCAGGATAGGTTTGAGATTGACTACGGAAAGACGAAAGGATTAATTGGAGCACGCAGAGAGAATACAGGAGAGCAGCAAAGTACAGGGGAAGAATCAACGCAGAAATCAAGGGAACACGGAAGGATTAACGCAGGGGAAGTAAATACTACGGTTTATTCAAAATTCTAGAATCAGGGTAAATTATTTCAGATTTGGGGTCAGCAAAATTATATTAAGACACCTGGAGGCGATACGCAGGATCATCAGTGATTGTGAATCCTTGTAAAGGCGCGTACGGCGAATAAGAACTTGAGCCAGCAACAGTTAAAGAAGGCATCAGCGCTGTATAATTCAGGTGAGTACCGTGAAATATCTTAAAACGTCAGATAAGTCAGAAATTGTATACATAAATTAATTTGGCACCAAGCAACATTGATCAGTAAAATTTGGCATATACAGTAAATAATTCCATATAAAAAGTGGTAAAACAAACGAGTGTGCAGTTTGGTTGGGCAGTGCACATCTACTCACGATTGAACCCACGGTGAGTAGGTGAACGCCCTGAGATAAAGGTTTCATATAGTCGAGGCATAAAATATAGAAAACAGTTAAATAGATAACCAACCAAACTTTGCTAAAACACATCATATAGGAATCATTCATTGAGTACTAAAATTAGGGGCGACGACAAAAGTCGTGTATCAGAATTTATAAATAAATAAAAATTAAATTAATAAAATAAATATTAGGGCGGAGGGGTGGAGTAATAAAACCTGTATAAGAAAATATATATATATATATATATACATATATATATATATATATATATATATATATATATATATGTATAGGGGTGGCAGATAAAGGATTTTGCGTATAGAATATCGATACGTATCGATACATATCGAGTATCGATATATCGATATTTATTTTTCGCTGTATCGGGGGGGGGGGGTTCGATACGGGGGTCGTATCGATACGTATCGATATATCGATACGCCGACCCAGCCCTAGTTATAACGTCTTCTAGTAAACTGGAAAATATGTACGAGATCTTAAGCGAAATCATGAGAACAAAATCAGAGGAATTTAAAACACGTGGGTCCGGTTGGTCTTGGGAAAAGGTGCTCTATTTAGAAATAAATATTAATAAGTATAAGCCGATGTGGGCAGTCCTAGGTTAAGAATAAAAAATGCGAATATGTATTTAGAAATGTGGTTTACAAAATTTAAACTGTATTAGTAAAAAATTGTCTGTAATAATAAGTTTTAAGAATGGTTTTAAAATTTTCTTTTAGGTATGAGCTGCAGGAAAGTTATTATTTAGCACGGATCTTGATATAAGACAGGTGAATAGAAAAGAAAATAAATGAAGTGTGGAAAAAGTTATATTAAAAATTCTTGAAAATCTTAAGGCGCTTAGGAAAAGTTTGGAGTTGTGCATGGTGTTGTTAGTATTCGTGTTCTTGCAGTTTAGTTTTAAAAAAATTTCGGGTTGGGAAACTTATGTATCATACCCTAAGAAAGAACGCCCCAATTGGTGGATCTGGTGGATCGGGTGGATCTAATGGGTGGATCCCATAAGGTGGATCTGTTTTCGGATCATGCAATCCTACTACTCATTTATCTTAAAAGAAACAAAAATAATCTTCTATATGTTTACTAGACGGTATGTGTGCAAAACGGTAAGGGGTGATCGTATTTTAAATCTATTTGCAGATTCAGATTCTGCGTAAAATTCTAGACTAATTTGATGTATCGCACGGTCAAAAAATTTTATAAGGATAGTTCGAAATCGCTGCTGGTAAAAATCTCAAAATGAGGGTAGCTCCCTGGGATGATGTTATCTAGAAAATTCCTAGAAATTCAGGTACCTGAGAAAAATCTAATATTAATTGACACCAAACAAGATATATTTATCGCGAAAGAAACAAAAATAATCTGTTATATGTTCGCTAGAGTGTATGTGTGTAAAACGGTAAGGGATAGTCGGATTTTAAATCTATTTGCAGATTCAGATTCTGCGTAAAATTCTAGACTAATTTGATGTATCGCATGACTAAAAAAATCTTAAAATGAGGGTAGCTCCCTGGGAGATGATGCAATCTGAAAAAGTCCTAGAAATTCAGGTAGCTGAGAAAAATCTGATATTAATTGATACCAAACAAGATAGATTTATCTCATGGGTGAAAATGTGGAGAAAGATTTATCTCGCGGGTGGAAAGAAGGCGGGTGTGACGTAATCAAAACGGTTGATGTGGTAGCGTCCGAGCAAAGAGGGAAGTAAGGAGGAAGCAAGGGGAAATCCCTCCTCCTCAAATCCTCCTTATGGAAATTTACATGTAAAATGTGTGTGGAAATGAAGATTTTGGTGGAAATGAGGCGGATAAGGCTCAATTGCTCTACTAATATCTTAATAAATAAGTAATCTTTAGGAATAATTTTCTGTACGAGCTTTGTAAACCCTTTTAGAAATGTAAGAGATTCTTTTGTATGAAAGAAAAATGTTTTTCAATGTATAGATGTTTCTTGAGATTTCTGTGTTTCATATCATTTTCGTAAACTTTACAGCATGATTTCAGTTGAGCTAGCCAGGCAAGGAGAAGGACACGGTAAGAGAGTAATTTCATACTTGCATCCTCATTAAACTTCTGGAATCGCTAGAATACAACCCAATATTTTTATAGCGCGTACTTAAGACAATATGATTGGTAGGTTATTTACAAAATTAAAGGATAGGACGGAGAAATCGTTGTGTAGTAAAGTTATTTATCAAGTACATTGCTTATTGCAAATGCAACCGACTTTTGTTGGGTCCATTGGAAAACTATTTGAAGCAGCTTCAAAAAGAACACATTTGTGCTTTAAGCAAACGATATAGACTTAAGCCAGCAACGATTTGTATATACTTTATTTAGCAGCAGCTCAAATTCTGTTGTCCTTTTAGGTTTAACAACATTTTCCTTTACTTTCTAATTAAAACTAGAACCTGACAAACCTTCCTGTCAAAACCCATGTCCATTCATTATACTAATTTAACATCGTTTTTGATTTGAAGTGATATCTCATAACAATTATATAATCTACAGTAACTATAAAGGAAAATATGAAACACAAACAACATGCGAAATAGAATTGCGCTATTTCCAACATTGCTACTGTGGAAAAAGTTGTGTGTCCGCCGAAACAGTGAGTCAAGAACCATGTAATACCATAAGATCGATGCTAGGATCGGGGAATTTTTTGTGCTTTGTCTTCTCATCTTTTTGCCACCAAACATACAGCGCATTTAGATGGAACTAAAATTTTGGATTTCGAAGAAAATTACCACTAGAAATTATTCCTAGAATCCTTTTATATTTTCCAACAACGCGACCCATTAAATAATAAGTTAGATGTTAATGATTTGAGTAGTTTATTCAGGGCTGTATAGATTTCATAAACTTATATAATTTCATCGTAGTAAGAGGTATATACATTAAATTGTATTGTTTATTTTAATTGTAATGTAGTTTTGATATTGTTAATTCTCTAGCATTTGGTTGTTACTACCTAATATTGAAGTACGTACCGGTTTTATGTACGTTGATTAAGTTTTCGGTCAATTTCTCAATTATTATTTGCAAATTAACGTGAACTTAGTGATTGAATTGTATTGTAGTTGCTTCATGCACTTATTGTAATAATTATTTTACTCCTTTTTATAACCTGTTTTGGGTATAGGGTTCTGTGCTTCGTTATATTTCAAACTTGTTTGAATATTATGTGTGTACTGCTTTTAGTAGAATTTGCGACCTATTGATGTTTTAGTCATTATGTAAGTTACTTTGTTTGTACTTTTTTATAACTTGTGACTAACCTCAGTATGTTTTTAGTCTTTGAAGAAGGCGCGAAATTGTTTGCCAAAACGTAGAACAAAAATTACGATCTGACATGTTTAGTTCTAGTCATTTTTTAACGAGTGCATCCCAAGAGTTTCACCAAATTGATGTCCAATTCAAATGGACCTGCACCTTGAAGAAGTTGTAAAATTATTAGAACGGGTGGAATGGCTTCCGGGTTCCAGTGATCTAAAAAGCCAAACTACAGGTTCAACCAAATTGGTAGGGTCCTTAGTGAGGAACCAGATTAAGACAGGATCCCGAAAGAGGGCAGCGGTTCCTTCGGTACTTAGATTGGCAGAGACCACAGGAGTCGGTATGGCATTCTAAGACACTCTACCCCGATGTGGAAGGCAACGGGAAACCACCACATTACCACCCAAGTACACAGCATACTTAAATTGTATTTAAAATGATGCATCCTCTGAGGTAAAAGATTTCGGAGGTAAATAGTCCCCCATTCGGATCTCCGGGAGGGGACTACTTCAGAGGATGTAATCGGAAAATTTAGAAGAAAGGAATCTGGAACATTCTGCGAGTCGAAGCGTAGAATGTCAGAAGTTTAAAGCAAGCTGGTAAGCTAGAGAACGTAACAATTGAAATGGATAGGTTCGCACTACACATAGTAGGGATCAGCAAAGTTCGGTGGCCAGAGGCGGGGGATTTTTGGAGTGGAGACTTTAGGGTAATTCATACAGGATCAGAGGAAGGAAATTCTGGTGTGGAGATAGTTAAGCGAAAAAAGATAGGGCACCGGGTAGCGTTTCGAACTAGAAAATGATGACGAGATTCTCTCGTTCAAAGATTTATGGTAGTACATTGAAAAAAAATAAAGTATTGGAAATAAATGACATTGCTTCAGCAACATGCTTAAAATCTCGAGATTCCGTAAAACAAGGGAAAAAAGAAAAGTTCGTCAGCACTCGGCTAAAACTTGTTTAGTTGGTACTATCAATAATGGTAAAAATTGTAGTCTGTGTCAAGCTGTGCATCCTATTTATAGATGCAAGCAGTTTCTCGATAAAACCCCTCAAGAAAGATTTGAGGTGATAAAGGCTAAAAATCTTTGTATTAAATGTTTAAATACTTCACATTAGATGAAAAATTGTAAGTTGGATTGGTCGTGTAGAAAATGTCAACAGTCACACAATCCGTTACTTCACTTCGATAAACGAGAAAAATCGGTGTCTCCACACAGACAAACTCATCGTCAAAGGTCAGCGCCTCCTCGAAAAGCAGTGCCTAGACTTGCTTCTACTAGTAGACCTAGTGAAGACAATCTGTCGTCGGCGGTTGTGCAAGAACAACCCGCCACTAGCTCGTTAATTTCGACGTCATAAGAACATAAATACCACGCTGTCATTTACGCCAATGGTGTCGGTACTTCATTATTCAGGAAAACTGCAACCTGTTCGTATAATTTTAGATAATGAATCCATGGAAAGTTTATGACTGAAAAGTGCCGTTAGAAATTAGGTTTAAAGAAACGGAGAGTCAATGTCGCTGTTTAAGGACTTGGCTTGAATTCGTCGTTGGTGTCTGGTACACTATCGTGTGTAGTCAGCCCATCTGGAGCGTTTCCAGCATATGAAATTGATTGTTATATTTTACCTAACATTTGTAATCAATTACCTTCGTCGTCTATAGGGGTCAAGGAATTGTCGCATACTCGAGGTTTGGCATTAGCTGATCCTAATTTTAATATTCCTGGTAAGATTGACATGCTACTCGGAGCTGAAATCTTTGTTCAAGTTTTGTTGAACGAATCTCGTTGGGGTGTCACTAACGAGTCAGTTGCTATTAAAACAACCTTTGGTTGGGCGTTAACGGGAGAGGTCGTTTGCCCAAATAGTTCTATTATGCCGTTGTGTGCTTTCGTTGAGCCCTTAGACAGAGACATTCGTCAATTTTGGGAATTAGAAAATATTCTCTTCAAGAAACACATTTCTCCTGAAGAAGAAAAGCGTGAAAAGGAATTTTTGGAAAATTAAAGACGTAACAAGGACGGTCGTTTTATAGTGTCCTTATCCTTTAAAATTTCAGAACCTTCATTCGTGGGTCTGAGACATTACAGTTTTGTTATCACACCTTCGTGTACATCCTATCGTAATTACAGCTGATATTAAGCAAATCGTCTGGAGATCTTCTCCGTCGACTTTAAATTAAATACTGTGACTTATGGAGTTTCGTCGTAGACTTTTTTGGCCTTGCGTACAAGAAGTAGCAAGGTTAGAAATGATTAATTTTTCTTTCTCGTCATCGGTATTGATGAGCGATACCTATGTTGATGATTTAGTCACTGGATGCAATTCAATTAAAGCTGCTAATCACTTAATTGGTGAGTTGAATAGTCTTTGCGCTAGTGGTGGTTTTCAATTAAGAAAATGGAATAGTAATTGCCCGGAAGTGATGTCCAACTTGAAGGAATTCCTGTCCAGTTCGGAAGCAATAACTGTTCAGCGCGGGGGATCTTATAACTTTGTACATCGACTTACCTCCGCGGTTTTTTGTTGTTCTAAGCTGCAGTTCCTATTCCTTCAACTAAATGGACTGTATGCGAGATTTAGTCCGTATTACGTTGCACTTGCACTGGGTTTTTTAGGGGTTTAACAAATAAATTCACATTCCGCGGCACTATGACTAACTCACGTTACCGAACGAAAAACCAACTGTTCTGCTTCGATATCCATAAGAGAGTGTTTGTTCACTACTACGCTTAGTTAACTTATTTACCCATGCACAAGGAATTTTTACGACAGGATATAAGGGAACAAGGGATGACAGTTTTACTATTTGATTTACAACTACAAATTTAAAATAACTTAAAATTAACCATGCGAACGTGCGACAAAGAGACCGAACATCCCGCCCACCAAAATAAGTATGAACTAACTTATTTTATATTAAAAATAATTATAGCTATTAACTACGAAATCTAAACCGACAAACTTATATACGTGAATATATGTATACATACCATTAAATATTAAGTATTTGGTAGTAAACATAGTTTCACTAGAGGACGTTTAACTAACCCTTGGTCTGTCTTGATTGTAGGTATCCTACGATACCGTTCCTACCAGGATGTAAATGTCTTTCGTGGCAATCTAAGCTAATAATTTCAGTCAACCGATGCAACCGAGGAAGTAAAATTGGAAATTTTGCATCATGCGACAACTCAGAATTACGTAGGCGACCGCCCACCCTCAACAAATCACGACTATCTAGAAACGGACTAAGGCTACGAAGTTGTTTACTAACAAGTTTTCCAGTTTTAATATTTGCAATGTCTTGGGCAAAAACATTTGTTTGAACTCTTTTAATCAATAAATGTATAGTCTCTTGCAGCTGAGCTAGAGACAAACCATCAGAATATTTTGAACGCAAATCTGCTGGACATTGAACATTACAAATGAAATTACGAACACATGTAATAATCCTACAAATTTTCTGTAGTTTTGAAAATTTATCCAACAACAAATCTAAGAAATTCTCAGACATAACGACTGTTAACGACAAAGTACGATATTCGACGTCCATCTGAAATGAGTCGATAAGTTTTGGCAGCGATGTTACTGGCCATTCTTCATTACGACGCACAAACCAGGCAGGTCCTGACCACGATAATGGATGATGCACCAACTCTGAAGCCAAAAGTCCACGTGAGGCACAATCCGCAGGGTTATCCTGAGACTTAACATGAAACCACGAAGATGGAGGAATACGTTCTTGAATATGCGAAATGCGATTGCTAACGAATGTCTTCCACTTATGCGAGGAAGACCGAATCCAGGACAAAACAACAGTAGAATCTGACCACGCGAAAATATTACTAAAGGATAAAATATCTGTATAAGTATTTTTGACGAAATCTACTAAATCTGCCAAGAGTACGGCAGCACACAATTCGAGACGGGGATATAAACGCGATTAGTAGGAGCAACCTTCGATTTTGCGCATACTAAGGACATGGTAATATTACCTTCTAAATCGAACGAACGAAAATAGATGACAGCTGCATACCCGGCTTTAGAAGCATCGCAGAACCCATGCAACTCCACCTTTTTAAAATTATGATATACGATGCGACGCGAAATCTCAATATTCGAAACCGCTGGCAATTCACCCAAAAAATGTTTCCATTTTTGTATGACTTCCAATGGAGGCTCTTGGTCCCAACCGAGACCTAAAAGCCAAAGATCTTGAACTAAACGTTTAGCGAACAGTACCAAAGGTGCTATCAAATCGAGAGGATCAAAAATTTTTGCGATAGCCGACAAAATATTACGCTTAGTGCAAGTGCGCTCTTCAACGTCTAAGTTGTATAAAAATGCATCTGTAAGAGCGCGCCACGAAAGGCCCAAAATTTTTATTGAACCACTATCCTAATCTTGAAATGTAATTACGTCCGAACTGGACAGGGACCCCCCTCAAGTTGGACATCACTTCCGAGCAATTACTACTCCATTTTCTTAATTAAAAACCACCACTAATGCAAATACTATTCAATTCACCAATTAATTGATTAGCACCTTCAATCGAACTACATCCAGTGACTAAATCATCAACATAGGTATCGCTCGCCAATACCGATGACGCGAAAGGAAAATTAATCGATTCTAACCTTGCAAATTCTTGAACAGTACGCAAGGCCAAAAAAGGTGACGACAAAACTCCATAAGTCACAGTATTTAATTTAAAGTCCATAATAGGATCTGACGGAGAAAATCTCCAGATGATACGTTGATAATCACGATGAGTATCTTTAACCAAAATCTGCCGATACATTTGTTTGATGTCAGCTGTAATTACGATAGGATGTATACGAAAGTGCAGTAACAAAACTGCAATGTCCTTTTGCAGAGCAGGGCCAATAGCCGAGCTATCATTTAACGAATTTCCAGATTGATCCGGACACGAAGCATCGAAAACCACACGCAATTTGGTGGTAGTGCTATCACGCTTATGTACAGCATGATGGGGAATGTAATACATTTTCTCATGAACCGACGAATTTTCAGGCGATTCCACTTGAACCATGTGACCGCTTTTCAAATAATCCTCCATAAATTTTTTATAATCCGAATACAATTCAGAATTTTTTAGCAAACGACGTTCTAGCGACAAAAATCTTTTAATGCAAATTGATCTCATACCCACGAATGAGGGTTCCGAAATTTGAAAGGGCAAGGACACTACAAAACGACCGTCCTTGTTACGTCTATAATTTTCCACAAATTGATTTTCACACCTTTCTTCTTCAGGAGAAATGTGTTTTTTGAAGGGAATATTTTATAATTCCCAAAATCGACGAATGTCGCTGTCTAAGGGCTCAACGAAAGCACACAACGACGTAATAGAATTATTCGGGGAAACGACCTTTCCCGTTAAAACCCAACCAAAGGTTGTTTTAATAGCAACTGGCTTGTTAGCGACACCCCAACGAGATTCATTCAACAAAACCCGAGCAAAGATTTCCGCTCCGAGCATGCTGACCAGAAATATTAAAATTAGGGTCAGCTAAGGCCAAACCTCGAGTATGTGACCATTCCTTGACCCCTATCGACGACGAAGGTAATTGCTTACAAATGTTAGGTAAAATATAACACTCTATTTCATATGCTGGAGACCATGCTCCCGAGGGGCTGACTACACACGATAGTGCACCAGACACCAACGACGAATTCAAGCCAAGTCCTTGAACAGTGACATTGGCTCTCCGTTTCCTTAAACCTAATTTCTGACGGCACCTTTCAGTCATAAAACTTTCCATGGATCCGTTATCTAATATTACACGAACAGGTTGCAATTTTCCTGTATAATCAAGCACCGACACCATTGCCGTAGCTAACAGCGTGGTTGTGTGTTCTAATGACGTCCAAATCAACGCTAGTGGCAGGTTGTTCATGCACAACCGACGACGACAGATTGTCTTCACTAAGTCTACTAGTAGCAGTAAGTCTAGGCGCCGCTCTCCGAGGAGACGCTGACCTTTGACGATGAGTTTGTCGGCGTGGCGACACCGATTTTTCTTGTTTATCGAAGTGAAGCAACGAATTGTGCGACTGATGACATTTTCTACACGACCAATCTAACGTACAATTTTTCATCGAATGTGAAGTATTTAAACATTTAATACAAAGATTTTTAAGGTTTACCACCTCAAATCTTTCTTGAGGGGTTTAATCGAGAAACTGCTTACATCTATAAATAGAATGCACAGCTTGACATAAACTACAATTTTTACCATCATTAGTGGTACCAACCAAAGAGGTTTTAGCCGAAGTGCTAACAAACCTTCCTTTATCTCTTTCTTCACGGAATCTCGAGATTTTAATAGTGTTGCTGAAGCAATGCCATTTATTTCCAAACCTTACATTGTTTTTCAATGTATGCCCTTAAATCTTTGAACGAGGGAATCTCGTTACTATTTCCTAATTCAAAACGCTTTAAAATGTTTGCATTTAATTTTTTTGATAACAGATTAAACAACATGAAATCTAATAAATCTATTTCCATCTGCCTTAACGCGAATATATTTTCATCAAAACAACTAATTAATTGCCGGAGTTCCGCATGCGAGTCAGAGGAACTGACCTTAGGGCATTTTTCGAGAGCATTAAAATATGTTGAAAGTAATAACCTCTTGGACTGAAAACGATTAGTAATGATTTTATAGGCTTCCTCGTATGCATAATCATTTAATGGTAAGTGTTTTATTAAGGCACGCGACGACTCATCTAGTGTATCAACGAGATGACAAAATTTTTCCACAGGGGAACCGACATTATCGTGATTCAATCGCTTATAAATTGCATAACTCTCAAAATCAGAAATGCGTCCCGAGAACCGCGGGACAAAAAAATATTTCAGGCGTACCCCACTATTTACGGACAAAGAATTATTTATATTTTCTACCCGATCTAATTCGCATTGTTCAGCGATAATGCGAATATCTAATAGATAATCATCGATTTTCGCCCTAAGAGCCGAAAATTCATCCAATTGTTCACTTTCTTCATCAAAGAAAATATCCTTGCAAAATCGATACATTTTCCGGTTGATTAATCTTACTGTATATATGATCCAACCTTTAACTACAAATCTAGCTTCAAGAATAGCTTTATCAATTGATATAACCATATTCGATTAATGATGAATGAACGACAATAAAAATTAATGTAAAAACAATGCGTAGCTCAAATACGCTACAACTAATTAATCTACGAAATTAAATTATTAATGGACAAATGCAACTAATTACAGTGCTCGCCGGACAAAGCGTTTAACGTTTCAAATAAATTCCAACCCCTTTGTTATACAAGTTGCATGAACCCGAATGGTTCCTCGAACTTGAGGCGACAAATAAGGTAAAGATTTACAATACAATAACCCCTCATAAATTTAGTTTACCTAAAGTAAACTGTTCGACCACTAATCTTTGCAACAAAGGATAAGGGATATATTGTAAAATCTACCGTTATAACCAGATGTTTCTACCATTAAATTTGCAAGCAGGATGTTATTCTCTTTGTAACACGTTTAAACATACTCAAAACTACGACAATGATTAAAGTAAAGTATAAATGAGGAGCTTAAAGGATAGGAACTAATTAATTAATTAAATAATCCGCTGATGAAGGCCATTGTTCAGCGCGGGAGGTCTTATAAATTTAATAGCGACTTACCTCCGCGGTTTTTTGTTGTTCTAAGATGTAGTTCCTTACTCTTCAGCTAAGTGGACTGTATTCGAGATTATAGTACGTGTTACTTTGCACTTGCACTGTTTTTTAAGGGTTTATCGATAAAGTCGGCGGCACTATTGACAAACTCACGTTACCGAACGAAAAACCGACTGTTCTGCTTCGATATCGATGAGAGAGTGTTTGTTCACTATCCCTTTTTCAACTTATTTACACATGCACAAATGAGGTTTTATGGCAGGATATAAGGGAACAAGGGATGACAGTTTTACTATTTGATTTACAACTACAAATTTAAAATAACTTAAAATTAACCACGCGAACGTGCGACAAAGAGACCGAACAGGTTTCTTTAATAACTTTTAAACGAAAGGTGTGCAAACAAAAATAATGGATGTGCATACATGTGCAAACGATGATGTATTAATTCCGCCGCTTTAAAATAAATTTCCTAAAGGTCAGAGGGCCAGTGTGAAGTTGCCCCTCCCCCCCCAATTGCTTCTTGAATAATTTTTAAACGAAAAGTGTGCAAACAAAAATACCGGATGTGCATACATGTGCAAACAATGTACAAACAAATGAGTTATAGAAAGTTATTTTTTCAGAAGTTGGGGGGCTAACTTCACGCCTGTTAATACCTCGCGTACGTTACTCTTTGTATAAGCAAAATAATAGTAAGAACTTTTAGTGTGATTTTGAAGACTTTTCTTATTTAGGTCAATTTTAGAAACGAATAATTATAAATGTAAAACCTTCTGATAGACATTATATGAGAATAGAATACATCAGTTTCATTCTTTATAGGTTGTTAAAGTATAAATTAATTGTCTTTTATCTAACAAGCCTTATACGTATATACAACACCTGCATAAAATTAGGTTATGTTTTAGTAATTTTATTGTTGCTGACCTGTTCGAACCCAACGATTAATATTAAATTTCCTAAATTAAAGCTATAAATAACCATGACTTTGAAGATGGTTAAAAAATTTAAACGAATTAAAAATAAAAAGGAACTGATGGTGTTTCGGGCTTGTTAACTTCGAGCTTGAAGCCTGTCAAATGTAAATTGTAAAGAGACCCCAATCCAAACATACCAACCAGGCAGACAAAATTATGTTTATTACAGTGGTTCCGAACAGTTTTAACTTTTAATTATAGGTATAAAACACGTAATAATAGCTTTAAACTGTGAAATTACACGGTCCTAAGCTAACAAATGTTTCGTGTTGTATATTCGGAAACAATTTAGGGTAATTTTTATAATTTTCAATCAATTATTTGACTAGATCCATATAACTTTTGAAACCACTCCTATACTTGCCTTGCCAGTCGGGTCTCAAGTGGTTGTTCATCACGTCGATACAATCTCCCTTTTTAATTTTTTTATGGCTGTCCTTTGGTAATTATTATTATGAAGAGGATCGGCCCATCTTCTGTTGGCGGAGTGACAACAAGATACATCGATAACGATTAGTTTAAATAAAGTATGTGAAATTGCTGCGTTCAGAAATGCAAAGAATGACAACCGTGTGTAACTCTTAATTGTTGGAGCGTCAATAAACGGAAGTTGCCATAACGACGTCGTTTACTTGTTTAAACAGTTGCTTCTGATAGTAGTAAAGTTGTCGTTAAACAAACATCCCGGCATATTTAAAATAAATATTTATTTACAACTGCATCTACATAATATGTAGTCTATTGTCATATGCACCCACTTCACATATTTTCAAGTTCGGTACTGCAGTAAATATGCATGCTAACAATGGCGCATTTAAATTAGGAACAGATTTACGATCCTTTTGTTCAGTATCAGCTTGCAGAAACGATCCTATCCATACGAAATAAAACAAAAGTCTGCGGTTAATAAGATGCTGCATTCTTTGGTTAAAGCAACGAAACAGGTCAGAAAATATACAGGCGGGCGTTTAGTTCTTATACGGAATGTGCCTAATTAGAACCGGTGCATCATTAGTAAAATCAATTTCTACTAACATGAAATTTTCTTTTAATTCAAATTGTCGTCGTTTTGATCGGACGTGCACTTTGAAAGTGTAGAATACTAGGACGGGTCGAATGCTTGCGTCTTTCAGTGAGCTGGAGCCGAACTATCATCATCATTTTGTTTTCGACCTTACTTAAGGTCGGTTTGATACAGCTCTAACTTCTCTTCGGTTCTGTGCTAATCTAAAAAGTTCTACATACTCTTCACAACCTACATTTCTAATAATTTGACTAATATAGCCTGGTCTAGGTCTTCCCATACTCTCCTATCTTTTTCCTATCCAGCTGACTCTACATAGATATTAGCAACCTGATGGTTGTTAAAGAACTCCAACATGTTTACATTATTACCATTTATAAGGAAATGAAATATTACTTGGTTATCCCCTTCAAAAAAGGAAAAGTGTTAAATTATATTGTTTGGCCTCTTTGTCGCACGTTTTTGTGGTTAATTATAAGTTAATTTAAATTCGTAGTTGTATATCAAATAGTAAAGCTGTCATCCCTTGTCCTGTTATATCCTGTCATACAACCTCCTTTCTGCATGTGTAAATTAAGTTGAAAAAGGGGTAGTGACAGAAACACTCTCTCATCGATATCGCAGTGAAACGGTTGTTCGTTCGGTGAGATAGTCAATAGTGCCGCCGAATTTATCGATAAACCCCTAAAAAACACAGTGAAAGTGCAAACGTAACACGTACAATAATTCGCATACAGTCCACTTAGTTGAAGAGTAGGAAATACATCTTAGAACCAATAAAACAAGCGCGGAGGTAAGTTGACCTTCGTAACCGGATTGATTGATTGATTAAATTGGGAAGGGTGACTTAAAGCCACGCGCACTTAGGCCTCCTAGTGGGCCCATTGTGCTGCCTTCCTTGCCCTAGGTTGGTCCTTCATTGCTCAACCACCCGACCTGGCAGGTGAATTTAAGAAGGTCCGACCAGGGGGTGTCTCGAATTCCGGCCTTCTCGGGCCAAAAGTCCCTCAGCATGGATCCTCGAAGTCGGGCGAGTACCGGACAGGTGCACATAATGTGCTCCGCCGTCTCATCCTCCTGTTGACAGCCGCGACAGGTGGGGTTGTCTGACCGACCCATCCTGTGCAGGTACTTCCTTAAAGTGCAATGCCCGGACAGAATAACTACTAGTAGCCGTAGTTTCTGTCTTGGCAAGCGTATGACAAATTTTTTTCTATTTTGGTCATGGAAGACCTTATAAACATTTTTGCCTGCCGGCAGCTTAATGTACAAGCCCACCTATTCTTGTGACGGCGGTGGGTTATTTGTCTTATCATGGAGAACACCACCGATGGCGCAATAGCAACCGATGGCTCAGGGCCAACAAAACCCTGAGCCGCTCCCTGCCTCGCCAAAGAATCTGCCTGTTCGTTACCATGTACTCCTGAATGCCCTTTGATCCAAACCAGCTCAAGGGCGTTTGTATTAGAAGCGAACTCGAGAACACGATGGCATTGGTATACCACCCCCGAGAAAAGCTTCTGCTTGTTTAACCTCAGAAGAGCTGCTCTACTATCGCTCAAGATGCGTATAGCTTTGTTTTAGATGCCACGTTCCAGTATGGCGTTAGCGCCATGCATGATGGCTATGACCTCCGCTTGGAAGACAGTTACCAGCCTGCCCAGCGCAACACTTTCATGAAGGTCTAGGTCATCGGAGAAAATGCCTGCTCCGGTACCTTCATTTGTTTTGGAACCATCTGTGTAGATGGAGATCTCCGTTAAGGAGGCGTCCTCAGTGTTTACACAAACCCCAAAGCGCTTCCTGGAAATCATTATGGGTGCGATCGAATCAACCACTCCTCCCAAGATAGGGGTGTTCTGCACCGCCTCTCTTAGTATGTTGTGGTGTATACCACCGCCTCCCTTATCGATCCATAGACCTTTGAACCGCAGCCTTATTGCCGCTCTCAAAGCTATCTCCTCCGCATGTAGGTCCAGCGGAGTGAGGCCTAGGATGGCTTCTAAGGCTGCAGTAGGTGTGGAACGCATTGCACCTGTAATGTTTAGACATGCCACTCTTTGGATATGAGTAAGATCTTTGACTGTATGGGCCGGTCTGGTCCTGGGCCACCAGACTACAGCGCCATAGCAGAGCATCGGCCTTACTACCATAATGTACAGCCTTTGGTGGAAGACCCCAAAGGTTGCCTATGGGACGTTTGCATTTCCAGAACACTTGGTTGGCTTTGCTAGTTTTCATTTGTAGGTGTTTGGCCCAGTTCAGTTTCTTATCAAGTATAATGCCCAGATACTTGACTTCTTCTGATAAGGGCAAAGAAGTTTGGAAGAGCATTGGCAATTTGGTTACCGTCAGCTTCCTTTTATTGGAAAACAACACCAGCGCCGTTTTGTTGGGGTTGATGGTTAAAAAATTATTGGAGCACCAGAGCTCCCTGATCCTTAGTGCTGCTTGCATCAAATTACACAGCACTTGTTCGAATTTGCCGACTATTAGGATAGCTATGTCGTCGGCGTAACCTATCGTGTAGAAACCTGCCTTATTAAAACGTTGGAGAAGGCTGTCCACTATTAAATTCCATAGTAGCGATGACAGCACGCCCCCCTGGGGACAGCCTTTATCCACCACCCTAATTACACGGGTCGCCTCGCACGGCACAAACACGAGGTGGCCTAGACCCCTGTGCAGACCGCTACCGGCCCATGTAGCAGTAGGGGTTTGGTGGTTTGGTCCGCGATGTGAGATTAACCTAAACCATCATCATGCGGGGTTTAGTCCGCATTGACGTACACTCGTTCCCCCGCATATTGTAGGTTTTATGCTACTCAGCGCTCTGGATCACTAAGAGTGCTAGGCTTATTCTGTCACATAACCCGATGGCAGCGAACGATTACTCGTACGGTGACACTGGGTCCCCCTTATCCGCCACCTGGGGACGCGCCCGATGGGTAGCCACAAACCACACGGGTCGTAACCGAATTATTTGATTAATTAATTGGTTCCTATTCCAATCGTTCGTTATTAATGTTTTTAATTTAATAATTCTCGCAATTTTTATATGTTTCAGCGTGTTACAATGCGATTAACATCTTGTTTGCATATTTGATAGTATAGAAACATTTGGACATAACGGTAGATTTACAATACATCCCTTGTCCTTTGTCGCAAAGATTTCTGTCGGTCGGTTTTCTTTATGTAAACTATATTTATGAAGGGTTGTATTTTAAATTATTACCTTACCTTTCGTCGTTAAGTTTGATGAACCACTCGGGTCATCCATAACAAAGGGGTTATTGATATTTGTTGGTAGTTATTTGAAACATTAAACGTTTTGTCGGGCGAGCATTGTAATTAGTTGCATTTGTCGATTAATAATTTAATTTAGTAGATTAATTAGTTGTCGTAGTGTATTTGAGATACGCTTTGTTTGTACGTTAATTCTTATTGTCGTTCATTAATCATTAATCAAATATTGTTATATCAATTGATAAATCTATTCTTGAAGCTAGATTTGTAGTTACAAGGTTGGATCATGTATATAGTAAGATTAATCAACCGGAAAATGTATCGATTGCTTTAATCAGAGCATCGATAAAAAGTGTCCAGCAAATTAAAACTCATTTCAAGTTCTTTTGCAAGAATATTTTCTTTAATGAAGAAAGTGAACAATTGGACCAATTCTCGGCTCTTAGGGTGAAAATCGATGGTTATCTATTAGATATTCGTATTATCGCGGAACAATGTGAATTAGATCCGGTAGAAAATAAGCCGCAGGTGGAAAATTTGAATAATTCTTTGTCGATAAATAGTGGTGTACGCTTGAAACACCTTTCTGTCCCGCGATTCTAGAAACACATTTCGGATTTTGAGAGTAATCATGCAATTTATAAGCGATTGATTCATGATAATGTCGGTTTATCTCCTGTGGAAAAATTTGGCTATCTCGCAGATACACTAGATGAGTCGTCGTGTGCGTTAATAAAACATTTGCCATTAAACGATTGTGCATACGACGAAAAATATAAAATCATTACTACTCGTTTTCAGTCCAAGAGGATATTACTTTCGACATATTTTAATGCTCTTGAACAATGCCCTAAGGTAAGTTCCTCAGACTCGTACACGAAACTCCGGCAATTAATTAGTTGTTTGATGAAAATATATTCGCGTTTAAAGCAGATGAAAATAGATACAAACGTTTTAAAGCGTTTCGAATTAGAAAATAGTGACGAGATTCGCTCGTTCAAAAATTTAAGGCGTACATTGAAAAACAATGTAAAGTATTTGAAATAAATGACATTGCTTCAGGAACATGTTTAAAATCTCGAGATTCCGTGAAACAAAGGGAAAAAGGAAAGTACGTTAGCACTTCGGCTAAAACTTCTTTAGTTGGTACCACAAATGATGGTAAAAATTGTAGTTTGTGTCAAGCAGTGCATCCTATTTATAGATGTAAGCAGTTTCTCGATAAAATCCATCAAGAAAGATTTGCGTTGGTAAAGGTTAAAAACCTTTGTATTAAATGTTTAAATACTTCACATTCGATGAAAAATTGTAAGTTAGATTGGTCGTGTAGAAAATGACGACAATCACACAATTCGTTACTTCACTTCGATAAACGAGAAAAATCGGTGTCTCCATGCAGACAAACTCATCGTCAAAGGTCAGCGTCTCCTCGAAGAGCGGCGCCTATACTTGCTTCTACTAGTAGACCTAGTGATGACAATCTGTCGTCGGCGGTTGAGCATGAACAACCTGCCACTAGCTTGTTAATTTCGACGTCATTAGAACATACAACCACGCTGTTAGCTACGGCAATGGTGTCGGTGCTTGATTATACAGGAAAATTGCAACCTGTTCGTGTAATTAGATAACAGATGTATGTAAAGTTTTATGACTGAAAGGTGCAGTCAGAAATTAGGTTTGAAGAAACGGAGAGCCAATGTCACTGTTCAAGGACTTAGCTTGAAATCGTCTTTGCTGTCTGGTGCACTATCGTGTGTAATCAGCCCCTCGGGAGCACGGTCTCCAGCATATGAAATTGATTGTTGTATTTTAGGAATTAAGGAATGGTCGCATACTCGAGGTTTGACCTTAGCTGATCCTAATTTTAATATTTCTAGTAAAATTGACATGCTACTCGGAGCGGAAATCTTTGTTCAGGTTTTGTTGAACGAATCTCGTTGGGGTGTCGCTAACGAGCCAGTTGCTATTAAAACAACCTTTGGTTGGGTTTTAACGGGAAAAGTCGTTTCTCCGAATAATTCTATTACAACGTTGTGTGCTTTCGTTGAGCCCTTAGACAGCGACATTTGTCGATTTCGGGAATTAGAAAATATTCCCTTCAAGAAACACATTTCTCCTGAAGAAGAAAAGTGTGAAAAGGAATTTGTGGAAAATTATAGACGTAACAAGGACGGTCGTTTAGTAGTGTCCTTGTTCTTTAAAATTTCTGAACCCTCATTCGTGGGTACGAGATCGATTTGTATTAAAAGATTTTTGTCTTTAGAACGTCGTTTGCTAAAAAATCCTGAATTGTATTCGGATTATAAAAATTTATGGAGGATTATTTGACAAGCGGTCACATGGTTCAAGTGGATTCGCTTGAAAATTCGTCGGTTCATGAGAAAATGCATTACATTCCCCATCATGCTGTACATAAGCGTGATAGCATACCACAAAATTGCGTGTGGTTTTCGATACTTCCTGTCCGGATCAATCTGGAAATTCGTTAAATGATAGCTTGGCTATTGGCCCTGCTCTGCAAAAAGACATTGCAGTTTTGTTATTGCACTTTCGTGTACATCCTATAGTAATTACATTATAATTTGAATAAGGGCCGCTATACTTGCGGCCACGTCCCCAATGCTCCACCCGGAGGTACTACATTGCCTATAGTAATTACATTACATGTGATTTTCCAATGCTCCACCCGAAGGTACTACATTGGCCAGGAAGCGAGTTTTTTTTACCTGGAAAATTTTGAATTTTGCCGAATCCTTGCTGTTCCAAGCAAGGTAGGGATCTTTAACGTGCGTGACAACACTCACACACGGGACCTCCATTTTACCTCTCATCCGAACGAGGGTGTATTTTTGCGAAAAATGCTCGCCTAACATTTTTCAAGCGGACCGTGTCGGGATTCGAACCCGGGACCTAGGGCGTAGTAGTCACACATACCACTACGCCACGGAGCCGCCTCCTATAGTAATTACAGCTGATATTAAACAAATGTATCAGCAGATTTTGGTTAAAGATACTCATCGTGATTATCAACGTATCGTTTAGAGATTTTCTCCGTGAGATCCTATTATAGACTTTAAATTAAATACTGTGACTTATGGAATTTTGGCGTCGCCTTTTTTGGCCTTCCGTACTGTTCAAGAATTGGCAAGGTTAGAATCGATTAATCTTTCCTTTCGCGTCATCGGTATTGGCGAGCGATTCCTATGTTGATGACATAGTCACTGGATCCGATTCGATTGAAGCTGCTAATCAATTAACTATTGAGTTGAACAGTATTTGCACTAATGGTGGTTTTCAATTAAGAAAATGGAATAGTAATTGCCCGGAAGTGATGTCCAACCTGAAGGAGTCCCTGTCCAGTTCGGACGCAATTACCTTTCAAGATAAAGATAGTGGTTCAATAAAAATTTTGGGCATTTCGTGGCACGCTCTTACAGATGTATGTTTATACAACTTAGACGTTGAAGAGCACACTTGCACTAAGCGTAATATTTTGTCGGCTATCGCAAAATTTTTTTTGATCCTCTGGGTTTGATAGCGCCTTTAGTAGTTTTCGCTAAACGTTTAGTTCAAGATCTTTGGCTTTTAGGTCTCGGTTGGGACCAAGAGCCGCCATTGGAAGTCGTACAAAAATGGAAACATTTTTTGGGTGAATTGCCAGCGGTTTCGAATATTGAGATTTCGCGTCGCATCGTATGTAATAATTTTAAAAAGGCGGAGTTGTATGGATTCTGTGATGCTTCTGAAGCCGGGTATGCAGCTGTCATCTATTTTCGTTCGTTCGATTTAGAAGGTAATATTACCATGTCATTGGTATGCGCAAAATCGAAGGTTGCTCTTACTAATCGCGTTTCATTGCCCCGTCTCGAATTGTGTGCTGCCGTACTCTTGGCAGATTTAGTAGATTTCGTCAAAAATATTTATACAGATATTTTATCCTTTTGTAATATTTTTGCGTGGTCAGATTCTACTGTTGTTTTGGCTTGGATTCGGTCCTCCTCGCATAAGTGGAAGACATTCGTTAGCAATGGCATTTCGCATATTCAAGAACGTATTCCTCCATCTTCATGGTTTCATGTTAAGTCCCAGGATAACCCTGCGGATTGTGCCTCACGTGGACTTTTGGCTTCAGAGTTGGTGCATCATCCATTATGGTGGACAGGACCTTCCTGGTTAGTGCGTCGTAATGAAGAATGGCCAGTAACATCGCTGCCAAAACTTATCGACTCATCTCAGATAGACATCGAATAACGTACTCTGTCGTTAACAGTCGTCAAAAATACATATACAGATAGTTTATCATTTAGTAATATTTTCGCGTGGTCAGATTCTACTGTTGTTTTGTCTTGGATTCGGTCTTCCTCGCATAAGTGGAAGACATTCGTTAGCAATCGCATTTCGCATATTCAAGAACGTATTCCTCCATCTTCATGGTTTCATCTTAAGTCCCAGGATAACCCTGCAGATTGTGCCTCACGTGGACTTTTGGCTTCAGAGTTGGTGCATCATCCATTATGGTGGTCAGGACCTTCCTGGTTAGTGCGTCGTAATGAAGAATGGCCAGTAACATCGCTGCCAAAACTTATCGACTCATCTCAGATGGACGTCGAACATCGTACTCTGTCGTTAACAGTCGTTATGTCTGAGAATTTTTTAGATTTGTTATTGGATAAATTTTCAAAACTGCAAAAAATTTGTAGGATTATTACATGTATTCGACACTTCATTCGTAATGTTCAATGTCCAGCAGATTTGCGTTCAAAATATTCTGATGGTTTGTCTCTAGCTCAGCAGCAAGAGGCTAAAAGTTTATATGTGTACTTTTGTATTGATATAATTAATGGAAACACTTAAATTCCTTCAAATAAACTTAGATCGGACTAAGGCAGCCCACGATCTACTCTGACAAGTGGAGCAAGACGAAAATATTGATATTATCATAGGACAAGAACCAAATAAAGGAAGGTCGGCAAAGTACCTTTGTGATCTCGAAAGCGACAGTTTTATAATAATTAATAGACGCATAAATATAATAAAAAAGTATGTAGGCAAAGGAATAGTGGGAGTAGAAACCGATGAAGTCAGAGTTTTTTCGTGTTATTTTCTCCAAATAAGCCCAATGAACAATTAAAAGAACTCTTAGATACATTACAAATTTATATCAGAGATAATAATAAACCCTGTATTATAGGAGGCGATTTAAATGCGAAGTCAAACATGTTCTACTCAAACACCACAACCAAAGGGGACGAATACTTGAAGATTGGATCGAAACAAATGACCTAGCTATAGTTAACAATGGCAATACGCCTACCTTCGTAAATGCAAATGGAGAATCGATAATAGACTTCACTCTGGCTACCCCTAGTATAGCTGATAAGATAAGAGACTGGAGAGTAGATGACCAATCTGAAAGCCTAAGTAGTCACAGATATGTAAAATATAGCCTAAATAAAATAAGAACGCCTGGTAGGCCTAATGTACAAAAAGGATGGATAATAAGGGAAGGACTCAGCGAATTGACTGATAACATAAAGAATTTGATAATCGGATAAGGAATAACGAGCGATGAGGCAGCTAATAAACTAAAGCAGTATATATGGCAAAAATGCGATTTATACTTAAAAAAGAAAATATCCCCTAGACATGGTCATCCACCAGTATACTGGTGGACTCAAGATATTGCTGACAAGCGTAAGACCTGTATGGCAAAAAGAAGAATTATGACTAGGTTAAATAAAAAACCCGACCGTCTAGAGGAAAAGAACAGGGCAATATATGAATACAGAACTGCTAAAACAGAGTTAAGGAAAGCAATAATGCGGCAGAAACAAAAGCAGTGGAAAAGATTGTGTGGTGAACTCGAAGACGATATCTGGGGGAAGGCATATAAAATAATTACAAACAAGCTAAAAGCAAAAGGAAGAATTCCTCTTAGTACTACGGAAATACAAGGTCAAATACAATTATTATTTCCGGAACAAGAGAAGCAGATATGGACTGATATCCACATACCCGTGGAAAACATAAAGCTATTCACTATAAATGAACTATTGGAAGTAACAAAAAAATTCGAAATAAAAAAGCGACTGGACCAGATTTAATACCACCAGAGATCATTAAAATTGTCATACATAATAACAAGCAAGCAATCCTGGAAATAATGAATATCTGTTTGAGAAATGGGGAATTCCCAGACTCCTGGAAAATTGCGAAGGTAGTTCTCATAGAAAAGCCTAAAAAAGGACCTAATATTATGCCTGCGTATAGACCGATCTGCCTCTTGGACGTGATAGGTAAGGTGCTAGAGGGGTTGATTAAACTCCGTTTAGAAGAAGAGCTCAACCAAAAAAGCATAATCAGTGAGAACCAATACGGGTTCCGGACGGGATACTCAACAGGAGACGCATTAAATAAAGCCATAGAGAGAACCATTGCAATAAAAAACAAGACATATCAGCATAGAGAAATCTGTATACTTATTACATTAGACATAAAAAACGCATTTAACTCAGCACCATGGAACAAAATTATAGAAGCTCTGAAAGAGGCCCAGATTAGCAAGTACTTAATTAGAATAATTCAAGCATACCTTAGTAATAGATACATACAAGTTGAGGATAAAGTCAACAAACAAGTCACATGTGGGGTACCCCAAGGATCGGTATTGGGGCCCACACTAAGGAATCTTTTATATAACCAAATTGTAAACATATACCTGGGGGAGGATGTAACATCAATAGCATATGCCGACGATATCGCAATTGTGGTTTGCGGTAAAACTAAAAATGCGGTCGAACAAAAAGGCAATAATGCCATCCGACGCATAGTAAGGAGTTTAGATAGAATAAAACTGCAATTAGCAGCTGAGACAACTGAAGTCATGATAATGACGGCAAACAGAAAACTTAAGGAAATCACAATCGTTGTTAATGGTGTGGAAATAAAAAGTCAAAAGGCTATCAAATATATGGGGGTTTACCTAGATAGAGAGCTACGGATGACTACGCATATACGTGAAGTATGCGATAAGGCAAACAAGGTAGAAAGATCATTAGTCAGAATAACACAGAATAAATATGGTCCCAAGGCACAGAGGAGGAAGATACTATCGACAGTAGTGACATCAATAATTCTCTATGGCTCACATATTTTTATACGAGCACTCAAGTATAAACATTATGAGAACATTCTGGAAAGAGTAAACAGGAGACTAGCCATCCGAATTATATCAGCATACAGAACGTCACCTACAGAAACAGTACTAGCCATAGCAGGAACACCACCCATTAAATTAAAGGTCATAGAAAGGATTAGTATGCAAAAAAGTGAAAAAGAACTAACAAAATCCCAAACCCTAGAGAAATGGCAGGAACAATGGGTACTATATAAGGGATGGACGAAGGTGTTTATAACAGACATCAGAAAATGGCAGGAAAGAAAGCTAGAGGGCATAGATTATCATACAACTATGGCATTGACGGGACATGGTATATTTGGCACCTATTTAAATAGAATAAGGAAACAACGAGACAGCAAGTGCTGGTATTGTGATGATGAGGATTCACCATTTCACACTGTATTTGTATGTGATAGGTGGCACCGGGTCAGAGCTGAAGCTAGTGCCAAATGTGGAACCCTCATAATGGACACAAACATCGCGCAACTGTTGGTGAAAAGCAGTGATTACCGGAAGATTGTTATGGACATGCTCCGCACCATCATGAAGCAAAAGGAGGTTGATGAGGATATATATAGGATCATATAGGATTATATAGGATCAAATAGGAAGAAACATTAGGAAATTAAGACAGAATGCCGATGGGAAGTAATTTATACCCTCCCTCAGCATTCAGAAGATTAATAATATTTAAAAAAAAAAACAACTATGCCCCTCAAGTACCCTGAAGTAATACCTAACGGTGGTTCCAGGGTACTTTGTCACAAGAGGGAAGGGGGAAGGGAGTTTAGTGGGTAGTCCGTAAAAAAAGTGTTAGTCCCACACACCCTTCGGTAGTAGACGCTGAATAAGCCAGCCGGAGGTAGGTAATTAAAGAGCTTCTCCAACCCCAATTTAAAAAAAAAAAAGGTTGGGTTAAGCTTAGAATCATTTAAATTATTCAAAAATCTTTTTTCCTTTTTTTCAAAAAAATTCCCATATACTTAACATGCGAAGTTTAAAAATTCATAACTTTTTAAGGGGTCGTTTCCGCACTGAAAGTCGTATGTCGTTAGACTCAGGGGAACATGCTGAATCGAAATATATCTACGACCCCCGAAACAAAGTGTCTTTCTAAACCGAAGCCTTACCATTTTATTTTGTGTAAAATACAAAAGGCGCGCTTCGTGTCTAAAGTACTAAATTGTTCGTATCACCTAATTGTTTGCTTTGAAATAGTAACGCTTAATTTATTGCTTTTGCTTGCTTGTACAGAACCCTTTATTTATTTTTATTTGTTAATAGATAATCGTGGGCGACGTGTTTTTTCCGTTTTCTTGGTATGTAGGTGAATCCTCCTACTCTCCGCGTTTGGTAGTTAACCTGGTATTTACTTTTCTTCTGGCTACGTCTTGGTACGTAGCAGCACGTCGATTTGTCAGATAAAAACCCTGCAATATTTTGTCCAATTCATGGAGCAATAAATCACATGAGATAAAACAATCATGACGTGTTTTAGATTCATTCCGGAACTGCTTGCTCACTGCCCCAAGAATTTCGAGGTTGTTAATGAAGTCTGTCATGATTAATCAAACATAAATGCAATATTCGAAAGAAAAATATTATCATAGTATTCGGAATGTAAGCAAACTTGTTTTTGTAACTAAAATACAATGTTTTACACACATAAAATTACTACCACACATATTTCATTTTTCCATTAGTTTCATGTTATTGAGTTTTAATTTACGTCGTTCATTAATGAAAGTCTCGAGCGCCATTACCAAAGTCGCGCTGATCAACTATAAAAGGTAAAGATGCAGACAACCTACACGGCCGCAGAAATGCGCCTGCTTTTGTTCAGTTTGAGATACGATCGAACACAAATACATAATTTATTTTAAACAGGATTCGAAAGAAAGAGGAGAACAAGTCTTAAGAGCGAGCTGGTCACAGAAAACCGGTCATTGGCCAAGAGCCCAACACCTCGTTAATAGAAGAGAATCGACTGAAGTATGAATATTTTACGCTTGTTATAAGCGGTTGGCATTTTTTTGTAAATACCTGATTAAATACTGGGTGTGAAGTAATAAAACAAGTTGGCAGCTTCAATTGTTTTGACTATAAAATCAAAGCAGGGCTTAGTGTGTATGTTGATAATAATTACACCTCAATAAACCCTAATTGCCCATGAATAAAAAGCAATTAAATTTTATGGCAATTAATCGTTAAATTGGTGTGTCAGTGTTCGTATACGTAAATTGCTGTGTTAAGCACCCAGCGGACAACTGACATTTTTGGTTGATTTGAGATTTTAAATCCTAGTATGTAATTCTTTGATATTTAAATACTTCTTAGTAACATCCCACAACCTCAGATTGTGCTGATATTGCTAGTGAGTTTTAATTATATCTAAGGTACCCTACGCAGCCCCTACAAAAGTTAACACACCAAATTATTGTATTTACGGGACTAAATAGGATGGTGGAGGGGACTAAATTAACGTTAACCCTCCCCTAATATTGATGGAACATAGTTTACACTACTGGTACAGGTTACTTAGAGCCAGTGCAACCTATCGCACTCCTAGAAATAGCTAGCGCATGCATAGAAACTACATAATTGTAGCTTCTTTTCTGGAGAGATTAAGTTAACGCTAGTCCCCCTGAGTGGAGGAATTAAGTTATATTGGCTAGCGGAGGTTACCGAGAGCTAGCGCAACCTATCGCACCCCAAGAAATAGCTAGTGCAGGCATAGAAACTACATAATGGTAACTTTTTTTCTAAGAGAACTACGTTAACGCTAGTCCCCAAGGAAAAAGTAACTACTGGCGCAGATGAACTTAAAGATAACGCAACCTATCGCAACCCAAGTAGGTAGCGCAGACAACAACATTATATTTTGGGAGCTCTTTCATGGTAGGCCGGAATTAATGTTAGATTCACCCCATGGTGAAGCAACTAAGTTTGACTGCTGACGGAGATTACCATAGGCGACTCCGTGACTCAGTTGGTATGCGTATGACTACCCAACCCACGATTACGGATTCAATTTCAGACGTGGTCCGCTTGAAAAAGTCAGGCGAGCATTTTTCGCAAAAATACACCTTTGTTCGGATGCGAGATAAAATGGAGGTCCCGTGTGCACCTGTTGTCACGCACGTTAAAGATCCCTACCTTGCTTGGAACAGCAAGGGTTCGGCAAAATTCATAATTGATAGGTAAAAAAACCCGCTTCCTGGCTAATGTAGTACCTTCGGGTGGAGCACTGGATTATCAAATGTGGTGGCACAGATAACCTAAGGCTATCGCAACCTTGCGCACCCCAGAAATAGCTAGCGTACCCCAATAAATAGCCAGGGCAAGCAACAAAGCTATATTATTCTGGGAGCTTTCTTCTAGTCGGTCTGAAATGACGTTTTACTACCACCCATGTTGAAGCAACTCAGTTGGTGCGAATTAATTACGGCTCTCGTAAAGTAACGCACCCCAAGCAATAGCTAGCGCAAGTAATAAAACTATATTCATCATCATTAGGTCTTCAGTCCTGGAACTGGTTAGACGCGTACCATTATTGTTTCTTATTCTGAACTAACCTACAGATTTCCCTGAAATTTGCACAGTCTGCATCTATCACTATTGATCTAGGTCTACATCTATCTCTTTTTTCCTACCTCTGCTTGTAATATATCCCATACCATTCCCCAAAAATGCCTTAAAACGTATTCTGCCCTTCTATTTCTCTTATCTTTTTCCCCAGATATCCTTGTTCTCCTACTATTTCTATAACCTATTTGTTATTATCTTTGTCTGTCCATGCTATCGTCCTCATACACTGAAGCACAGCATTTCAAAAGGCTGCTACCGTTTTTCTGTTTGCTTTTCAGACTGCTCGTATTTCATAGGCATACTGTGCTGTGCTCCACACATATGCTTTAAACAATTTTCTTCTTGTTCTATGTTTGTTGTCTTTCCTCATAGGCGCTGTTCTTTCTTGTTAGATGTAGTTCGGTCACCTTCTATTGTTTTACAGTTATATACTCTATTTATCCGACCTTCAGTGGTTGTAAAGGGAGGTAAGTAGCCTGTGGCTGCCAAGTTCCCCCAACACTTACACGTTTACCGATTTAATATTTTTTCCAATGTATCTTTTCGCACAGTCACCATTAGTTGCAGATATTTCACAGCCCACACCTGTAGTTGTTTATACTAATCATCAGATTTATCTGCGCTTATTTTTTCGTCATTAGGTTTTCCGTCTCAAAACTGGTTGGACACGTACCTGCACTTATATATATTCTGAGCTAGCCTACATAGTTCCCTGAAATTCTCACACAGCATGTATACAGCTCGTTTCTCTTCTATTGTTTTATAATTTTATGCCCTATTTCACCGAGATTCAGTGAAGGGAGTTAAGCAATATGTGGCTACCAAGATCCCCCAACACGTAGACATTTGCCGAAATAATGGTTTTCCAGTACATCCTTTTTTTTCTAGTTACACCTAGCCTAATAAATTAATAATAAAACAAATAAATTTTAAAGTATTTAATTCGTAAATATTCAGCCAATAAAAATTAAAGTATAATGTTCATAATAACACATGGATTCTAGAAGATATATATTCTAAAGCTTGTTACCAAGCGCTGTCAAGTTGATAACCGGCACTTTGGTCTCCAACGTCCTAGAGTGAAGCCGCTTTTTGTAGACGAGAGATAAAGTCAAGATGATGACCCGTCAGAAACACGAGGCATCTAATCGAGTGAAGAAGAAAACTTGAGCTGAGAAAATGGATTGATAATATACATCATTTTAATACAGTTGGTATAGAATAATAAAATAAATAAAATTTTTGTAAATTTATCCTGGTGACTATCAGCTATATACTAAAGCTCTCTATTTTAATCTGATATCACTAGGTCGAGTATTTCTTCTTTAAACTCCAAGCCCAGGGTAATGTCGGATGGAAAACGGCTATAGACAAAGAAAACTCTTAAGGGTTAAACGGCTAGTAGAGTGTTAGCTCTGGGTAGATCATGAGCATGGGTCATGGGTGGATAACTGACCAAAAATAGTTCTAATAGGCGCCACCGTATTTTTAATACAAGTGCCAACAAAAATTTAACTGTGTTTGTATAAGGAAATGCGGAAACCTTATGTTAACACCACTATCTTAGCCATAAAACTTGAATTTCACTCTTTATCACACACTTACCAAAACATCAACCACCAGTTGTTAAACAGTTGTCTCAGCTGTACCTGTGAACAAACAAAACACCACATGGACACCATTTGTGTCCTTAAAAGCATATGCCCAAAAATATAATAAGAGAATTTAAACATCTATGAAATACTAAAGGCATTTATTTTCTTCTCTCTATCTGTTTTTCTTAAGGAGGATTTGCTCTAGTTTACTTTTTCATATTTTAAATATTGAATAATAAAACGACTTTATGAAAAACAAAAGGAATTCTATTCGTATGGAAATCTGACTATATACATGCGACTGCAATACATATGTTTACTATTTTGTCATTAATTTTTATAAAAAAGAATTTTGTATAATTTAACCTTCAGAATAAATACGTATAAATTAATCGTTTCTATAAAATTTAGTTTAAGCAAATATGTCATAATTTATTAGTTCCTAACACAGGATTTTATTTTTACTATAATCATAGAAGCGCTTCCTTGACCATTCACAAAAAATTCGATCGTCAGGACAATAACGACCTTAAAATGTAACTACTCAATTTTAACGGTAATCTACTAAAAGAATATACGTGAATTTCAGTATCAATAAAAGACTTTTACATGACGTGCATGTTTTCAATTAAACAAAATATAAAATTAAACCAAGACTGCGTCTGGCGTTTAGATTCTGAATATCTCAACACATTGTGTGCTTGTACAAGTGACTGACAACCTAGATATTTATACGTTGTTTTACAAACTTTAAGAAAGTACTTTATATTTTCTGTTACTCTAATAATTAACGTAGAAAATTTCATAATAATTTACTATAGCTTCAAACACTCACGTGTAGACAAAAGAACTGCAGGTGGAAAATCACGACCTCAGCTGTTGTATTTATTTCATCGTATTAGTCATCAGTTAGATTGAAGTGTCAAGGTTCTTTGTAACATCAACCATTTCCATACTGCGTAGTTAGATAAAAAGGACGAAACCATAGCTGTTTACCATTAATTACTGTGACGGAAAATTATTATAATTTACATTGAAAACCGTTGCTGTAAACCTGTCCATATGATATTGCACTAAAGTGAGTAAGTGTTAGTCTAATATATTTTATTATTCTATACCAACTGTATTAAAATGATGTATACTATCAATCCATTTTCTCAGCTCAAGTTTTCTTCTTCACTCGATTAGATGCCTCGTGTTTCTGACGGGTCATCATCTTGACTTTATCTCTCGTCTACAAAAAGCGGCTTCACTTTAGGACGTTGGAGACCAAAGTGCCGGTTATCAACTTGACAGCGCTTGGTAACAAGCTTTAGAATATATATCTTCTAGAATCCATGTGTTATTATGAACATTATACTTTAATTTTTATTGGCTGAATATTTACGAATTAAATACTTTAAAATTTATTTGTTTTATTATTAATTTATTAGGCTAGGTGTAACTAGAAAAAAAATACGTTACAACACAATTAACATTATTCGAGAATATTGCCTAGCTAATTCTTGTAGTTGCTTATAATAACCATCATGTTTAAGTACAGTTACTTTTTCGTCATTAGTTTATCCCTCTTGGGACTGGTTGGATGCGTGCCTCCATTGATTTCTATTCTGGGCTAGCCTACACATCTCCCCGAAGCTCCTACGGCCTACATCTTTTACTATCTGTGTGCAGTAGTCTAACCTAGGCCTACCTCTTTTTCTCTTTTTTCCTATCTCCGCTTCTAATATGTTCCGCACTATTCCCTCATGCCGTAGTATGTGGCCTATCATCCTATCTCTCCTATTTTTACCGTTTTTCACATATTTCTTTCTTCCCCTACCATTTTTAGTACCTCTTCGTTCTTAACTTTGTCTGTCCATGATATCTTCATCATACGCCTGTAACACCACATTTCAAAGGCTTCTACCTTTTTCTTGTCCGCTTTTCCTACTGTCCAGGCTTCACAGCCGTACAGTGCTGTGCTCCACACATATGTTTTAAGCAATCTTTTCCTTGTTTCTATGTTTGTGGTCTTTGAGCACAGTAGTTGCTTTTTCTTTTTAAATATAGCACGACCTTGTGCTAATCTTTGTTTTATATCTTTTGTGCTTTTCCCATCTTGCGTTATTTGGGTTCCTAGGTAGCAGAAATCCTTAACCTCTTGTAAGTTCGTGTTAAATACTTGTATTCTTGTTTTTGATTTATTTTCCCCACCTTTGCAAACTAGAACTTTAGTTTTAGTTTTGTTAATTTTCATACCGTATCTCTCTGTTAGAACCATTTCCATTTCATTAAGAGCAGCTTCTAACTCTTCCTTGCTAGACGCTAATACCGCTATATCATCTGCAAATCTAAGCATATCAATTTTTTGTCCCTGCATAGTAATTCCAAATGTCTTCCTGCATTTGACAGTATTCATTACCTGTTCTATGTACAAGTTAAAAATCAATGGGGATAGGGCACATCCCTGTCTCACCCCTCTCCTAATGTTTACTTCTCTACGTTCCTGCTCTAATTCTATTACTGCTGTTTGCTCTTTGTATAAGCTATGTACTATTCGTCTATCACTATAACTCATTCCAATCTTTTTGAGTATTTCAAACATTTTTTTCCAATTTACATTGTCGAATGCTTTTTCCAGATCTACAAACCCTATGTACATGCTTTCCCCTTTTTCTATTGTTTTCTCCATTATCACTCTCAGAGCTAAAATAGCCTCCCGTGTTCCCTGTTTCGCCTAAACCCAAATTGGTCTTCTCCTAGTATTTCTTCAGCTCGTTTTTCCATTCGTCTTTGCACAATTCTAGTTAATATTTTTGACACGTGTGCTGTCAAACTTATTGTTCGAAAATTTTCACATCTATCCACGCCTTTCTTTTTTGGTATAGTTACTATGATGCTACGTTTGAAATCTTTGGGTATCTCGCCTGTCTCATACATATAGCTTACAAGTTGGAAGAGACGTTCTGTTACTGCTTGTCCAGCGGCTTTTAGAGTTTCTGCTTGCACCTTATCTGTACCCGGCGCCTTACCATTTTTCAGACCCTTTAATGCTAATTCAAACTCGTCTCGAAGTATAGGATATCCCAAGTCATCATTTTCAATGTCTGATTCCTGTTCTAATGCAGTTAGTTCCTCTCCTGCATATAAATTCCCTATATATTCTTGCCATCTACTCACTTTCTCTACGTTTTCTATAATGACGTTTCCTTGTGCGTCCCTTATATTTTTGCTATACGGTTTTATATCCCTAAAATTCATTCTAATTAATTTGTATGCTTCGTCTGTCTTTCCTATTTCCATCTTAGTTTGTACTTCTTTGCACTTTTCATCAATCCATTGTTCTTTAGCTTTCCTGCATTTTCGAATAATTTCCCATTTTATGGCTTTGTATCTCTGTTTTCCTGTTTCGTCTGATTTATTTTTGTTCACGATATCCTTTGTTATCCATGGTTTCTTATTTTCTTTTTGTGTATACCCCAAAATATCTCTGGCCGCCATGTCTAGGCTGGATTTAATGTTATTCCATTCTGTTTCTACTTCCTTAGTTTCAGATATTTTCCCGATATCATTCAGCAATTCATTTGACTTTTTTTCGAATCTTACTTGAATATCTTTATCTTTTAGTTTCTCTAAGTCCAAGTGCCTTTTTCCGTTCCTTTTTTTCAGATTTTTAAATTTAAGCGCGGCCTTCATAATTACGATGTTGTGGTCAGTATCTATATCTGCTTCTGGGTAGCTGCTACAGTCTTTTACTTGATTCCTAAACCGTTGTCTAACAAGAATGTAATCTATTTGATATCGTCTAACAAGAATGTAATCTATTTGATATCGTCCTATATATCCTGGCATCTTCCACGTATATCGTCTTCTAGCATGATGTTGAAATAATGTGTTTGTGATGATTAAATTGTTCTTGTCGCAAAATTCTACCAGCCTATTTCCCCTGTCGTTTCTCGTGCCTAAACCAAATAAACCTACTACCGCTCCTTCCCTACCCTCACCTACCACAGCATTAAAATCCCCCGTAATTATTAAATTTTCATGTCCTTTTACGTATCTTAATATGTCTTCGATATCTTTGTAGATTGCTTCTACCTCTTCGTCACTGTAGCTAGAGGTGGGCATGTATACTTGTATTATTACTGTGTTTACCGGTTTAGATTCTAATCTAACCATGAGTACTCTTTCGTTCTTTTGTAAGTAATTGTTTACACAGTATCCTATCTTTTTCCGCATAACTATCCCCACACCCAAATTTCCGTCCTCTGCTCCTGTATGAATTACCCTGAAGTCTCCACTCCAAAAATCCCCCGCCTCTGGCCACCGAACTTTGCTGATCCCTACTATGTCTAGTGATAACCTATTCATTTCGATTTTTAGGTTCTCTAGCTTACCTACTTGCTTCATACTTCTAACATTCCACGCTCCGACTCGCAGAATGTTCCCGACTCTTATTTTTAACTTTCCGATCGCATCCTCCGAAGTAGTCCCCTTTCGGAGATCCGAATGGGGGACTATTTTAACTCCGGAATCTTTTACCCCAGAGAATGCCATCATGTTTGTTACAATTTAAGTACGCTGTATACTTGGGAGATAATGTGGTGGTTTCCCGTTGCCTTCCACATCGCGGTAGTGTGTCTTAGACTGCCATACCGACCCCTATGGTCTCTGCCAATCTAAGTACCGAAAGAGTCGCTGCCCTCTTTCGGCAGATTGAATAGTAAGGATTATTTTATTTTAAGCTATAAAAATTAAGTACGAGTTAAAATTAATGACGGAACAGTTAAAGCAAATTTTAGAGGAATTTAAGATTTTTATTAAAAATTTAAATAAAGATGGTCAAGAAAGACTAATAGGAAATTTGATTATTTGAATAGGTTATGCGAGGAGTATAGGTTAGAGAAAGATAAGATTAAAGTCGCAAAATTTGATAGTTCTGAAATTATCGATAAAGTTAAGCAGCACATAGTCATAATAGATAAGTGTATAGGAGATATTACTGAAGTTTTAAAAAGTAGGAAGTTAAGTATTTTAAGTAGGAAAAATCAAGACAGCATGGGTGAAAAATTTGAATTAAAAGTAGCAGTCTCCATGATTCCAGCCATGGACGGTTCAGAAAATACCACCAAGCAAATGGTCGACGCAATTGAACTATATGATAGCTTGTTAGATGATGAAGGTAAGAGATTGTTAGTAAATTTTGTCATAACAATTAAGTTAAGTCAAAATGCTAAAATGCGATTAGACAGTAAGTATGAGAATGTAGAAGCGCTTGTGAACGATATCAAACATAATCTTTTAACTAAAAAATCAGCATCAGGATCGTCTGCCGAATTACATAACTCCAGACAAAATAATAAATCAATTGAAAATTTTGGTAAAACGATCGAGGAATTAATGGTCAATTTAACAATAGCTCAAGCAAAGGGTAACGAACAATCATTAAAAATTTTGACAGCCGCTAACGAAAAATTGCATTAAACGCATTTACAAACGGAAATAAGGGACGAAAATTTAAAAACAATTATAAAAGCTCCAAATTACGATAAATTAAAAGACGCCATAATAGCCGCGAAAGAAGAGGAAATTGCAATTAAACCTCAGCAAATGTATTACGTAACCGGAAAAGGCCGTCAATTTACTAGACGCGTAAAATATCATAACCATAATACAAATGGAAGTCAACGTACCTCACACACCAGGTATCAAGGTCAAGGAAATAATTCATGCACGTTCATGAACACTAGAGGTCGAGGAAATGCATATGTAAGTAAAACTGTAAGAGGTAATCAGTTTTATAATAGGGGAAACCATCGTAATTTTTAAATCAACTCGTCAGAGAAAAACTCCACAGAAAATACACCAGACCAAACTATTGAACCGAAAACATTTTTTCGAGACCCCCCCGTAATAATTTAGGAAACGTTCACAACATTTTAAATATTAATAGTATAAATTTCATAGAAGTAGGATACAATAACAATACAATTAAATTAATTTTAGATACAGGAGCATCAGTAAGTGTTATTTTCATTTCTAGTTTAACAACTAAGGTAAATATTGATACAGATAAGCAAATTTTTGTTCAAAGAGTATCGGGTAAAACAAAAGCAATTGGAACAGTAAATCTACCAATTAAAATAGGGAATATCTCAATTAATCATACTTTTGTTGTAATAAACGATTTCGAATCAGACGTAAATGGAGTAATAGGATCAGATTTTTTTAATAAGTACAAATCAAATATCGATTATAAAAATTATAAATTTACTTTCGTTAGTAATAATGTATCAACGTCAATTCCATTATTAGCAAACGAAGATTTATATACAATAATCCCACCACGATGCGAAGTTATCAAATATTTCACAGTAAATTACAAGGAGGAATGCGTAGTAAAATCACAAGAACTATGCGTAGGTGTATTTCTAGCAAACGTAGTTGTAAAGCCAGTTAAAAATTTTATTCCAGTAAAGTTATTGAATACGAACGACACCGAAATTAAGTTACGAAATTTTAAACCTACCATCAAACGTCTTTCAGATTACAAGATACTTAAATTTGAAGAGTCAAAATTCTCAGTTGAACGTATTGATAAATTATTAAAAGACATTAACGTCGAAGGTTTGAATAGCGAAGAACGAACCATCATTCATAAGATATGTGCTAAGTTTGCAGACGTATTTTATGTCGACAATGACCTACTGACCGTGTCAAACATAAGTGAGCAGCATATTCAGTTACAAACAGATGCTAGAGCAACGTACGTTAAACCATATAGGTTACCATATACACAGAAAAATGATATAGGAAAGCAAGTAGATAAAATGTTACATGACGGGATAATAGAACCCGCACAAAGTGCTTGGTCTTCACCACTACTAATAGTACCGAAAAAACCGGATAGTTTAGGAAACAAAAAATGGCGTGTAGTTATTGATTATAGACAATTAAACACTAAATTGCAAGATGACAAATTTCCGCTACCAAGTATCGAATCAATTTTAGATTCGTTAGGAGGTGCGATATATTTTTCACGTTTAAATTTATATCAAAGTTATTATCAGATAGAATTACAGGAACAGTCCAGACCGTGTACGGCATTTAGTACAGACAAAGGACAATTTCAAATGACTAGGTTACCGATGGGGTTAAAAGTAAGCCCGAGTATTTTTGCACGAGCGATGACAGTAGCCTTATCAGGATTAAATTACGAGAATTGTTTTACATATTTGGATGATTTAATTGTATTCGGAGATAGTTTAGAAAAGCACAATACAAATTTAGTAAAAGTACTCAATAGGTTAAGAAAAGTCAATTTAAAATTAAATCCAAAAAGTGTGAATTTTTAAAGAAGGAAATTTTATATTTAGGGCACGTTATAACGGCACAAGGGGTACAACCAGATCCAGAAAAAATTGCAGTCATGCAAAATTATCCAACACCACTTAACGCAAACGACGTTAAAAGGTTTGTAACATTTCCCAATTACTATAGAAAATTTATTCCAAAATTCGCTGAAATAACAGCACCGTTAAACAAATTGTCTAGGAAAGGTGTCACTTTCCAATGGACCAATGAATGTCAAGCAGCATTCGAACTGTTAAAAACAACTTTAACAAACCCAAAAATATTACAATACCCAGATTTTTCAGATAATAGTACGTTCATCTTACGCACGGACGCATCAGGTTACGCGTTAGGAGCAGTTTTGTCAAATGGCGACGACAAGCCAGTAGCTTACGTAAGTAGAGCACTTAACAAAGCCGAAATAAATTATTGTACAATAGAAAAAAAGTTATTAGCTATAGTATGGGCAGTGAAAAAAATTTAGACCATACTTATTTGACAAAAAATTTCAAATTTTAACGGATCATAGACAGTTAGTATACTTAATTGGTATGAGTAATCCATCTAGTCGATTAACAAAATTTAGGTTAACATTAGAAGAATTTGATTTTACAATAACGTATATTAGGGGTACAGAAAACGTGACAGCGGATGCTTTATCTAGAATTATTATAGATTCAGATTATTTAAAGAATATGGAACGAGCGGTTCACGAAAAAGTATATGTAACAACAAGAGCCCAAAGTAGAAAATTAGGCGACTCTCAAGTCGAATCAAAAGCATCAAAGGATGATGGGACTGATCACCCCAACATTGTTGAACTTTTGAAGCATCCGAAGGATGCAACAGAATTACGATTTGTATCAGAGGAGGAGTTTAACGGAATCATTAAATCCAATAAAGGAAATAATTTTTTGTTTTCATGCATGTATCAATTTATGATAGGAGTAAAAATATAATTTATTTGAAGCAAGGTTCTCGATCAGCGTCAGCCTTCAAAGCGTCGTTGAGAGACCTGCAATTTCTTCGTAGAGAATTTACAATTCCGGAATTTATTATTATAAAAAACGAAGAATCGAAGTCATTTTTAAATAACTGTAAAGCCGGCCGCAATTTACTAAAAAAAATTACATACGAATTAGTGTGATTAGGGAAGTCACTATTATTCAAAACTCAGAAACGCAAAGATTAATCATTAATGATTTTCATTTATTGCCTACGGGAGGTCACGCGGGCATCAATAGAACATACAATAACATAAAGCGATACTATTTTTGGTCAAGTATGCGAAAGGATGTAGAAACATTTATTAAAAAATGTGACGAATGTCAAAGACATAAACATTCAAATATTAGCAAACAGCCGATGATAATTACAACCACAGCTTCCGAAGCTTTCGAAAAAATCTTTTTAGACTTAGTTGGACCATTGCAACCAGATGCAAATGGAAACAGGTACATTTTGACACTACAGTGTGATATAAGTAAATTTGTAGAAGTATATCCATTACCAAATAAAGAGACTGAAAGTGTAACTAGAGCGTTTGTCGAGAATTTTATTTTACGCTACGGCATCCCACGCGAAATTTTAACGGATAAAGGTTCAGAGTTCATGTCGGAGATTCTTAAGGAAACTTGCAAATTATTAAATATAAAATAGTTAAATTCTACAGCTTATCATCATGAAACTATCGGTGCGCTCGAAAACTCACATAAAAATTTAGCAGCATATTTAAGGATACATGTCCGCAGTATTCAAATAATTGGAGCAGTTGGATACCTTATTGGTGTTTTGCATACAATAATTCAGTGCATCCGGAAACTAAATATACCCCGCACGAATTAGTGTTTGGGAAAATTAATCAAATACCGTCAAACGTGGTAAACTCAGTAGACCCACTATATAATTTTGATAATTATCCAGCAGAACTTAAGAATAGATTGCAAGTCGCTGGAAATGAAGCGAGATATAATTTATTACAATCCAAAAGTAAACGAAAGCATAAGTTTGATATCAAAACTAAGTATGTCAATTATAAATTAGGAGATAAGTTGTTAGTTAAGAATACATCTCTTAATAAAAGAGATCCAATATTTGTAGGCCCATATGAAGTAGTTTTAGATAAGAATCCTAATGTTATAGTTAAGATAGATAATAAGTTAGTAGAAATCCATAAGAATAGGACAAAATTGTATAACGTATTGTAACACAATTGCAAGGAGCAGTATGAGACATGTACTACTAATTTAGAAAAAAATTTTATTTGAAAAACAAAAAATTTTTTTAGTGCACCCCGTGGAGGTGTGATGGTGTAATAGCCGAATATCCTAATAATTTATAGTTATTATATTGAATTAAGTTGTATGCCTTTAAAAGGTGAGTGACTTATTATAGGAAGTGCAAAGTGCGGAATTGTACAGTAAGACAATCAATAGGAAGTACATGTGCAACGAACTCTAGGCTAGGTGTAATTGGAATTGTTAAGTAAGCATAATTGCATAATTATTGTTAGCAGTTAAGAACTAATATAGAATAAGGATATTAAAAATCTAACCCTAAGATGTAACGGTTGTACTGCACCTTAAAGTGTTAATTAAATTAAATGTGAAATGGTCTTCGACTTTGTTTCTAATCACTTCTACTAAAGACCCCAAGAGAACACTACAACCCCATGGTGAAGCAACTAAGTTTTACTGCTGGCGGAGATTACCATAGGCGGCTGCGTGGTTCAGTTGGTATGAGTGTGACTACTGAACCCATGATTCCTGATTCGAATCACAAAAATACGCCCTTGTTCGGATGACAGGTAAAATGGAGGTCCCGTGTGTAACTGTTGTCACGCGCGTTAAAGATTCCTACCTTGCCTGGAACGGCAAGGGTTCGGCAAAATTACAAATTTTCAGGTAAAAAAACTCGCTTCCTGGACAATGTAGTACCTTCGAGTGGAGCATTGGATCAAATGTAGTGGCACATATTACCTAAGGCTATCACAACCTTGCGCACTACCAGAAATAGCTAGCGTACCCCGATAAATAGCCAGTGCAAGCAACAAAGCTATATTATTCTGAGAGCTTTCTTCTAGTCGGTCTGAAATGACGTTTTACTACCACCCATGTTGAAGCAACTCAGTTGGTGCGGATTAATTACGGCTATCGTAAAGTAACGCACCCCAAGCAATAGCTAGCGCAAGTAATAAAACTATATTAAGGGAACTTTTTTCTTGTCAATCTGAATTAACGTTATACTGCCCCTCGCCCACAAGTTGAAGCACCAGAATTACGCTACTGGCATAAATTACTTAGGGTTATCGGAACGTAACGCACCTCAAGAATTAGCTAGCGCAAGCACAAAACTTTTCTCTAGTTGATCTGAATTAGTAATATCTCCCCGGCAACTAAGATATTCTATTGGCGCAGATTACTTAAAGCTATCGCAACTTAAGGCACCATAAGAAATAGCTAGTGCAACCCGAAAACAGCTAGCGCAGGCAATAAAACTATATTATGGGAACGTTTTTCTTGTCAATCTGAATTAATGTTATACTGTCTCCTCCCCACAAGTTGAAACACCACTGTTACACTACTGGCATAGATTGCTAAGGGCTATCGTAACGTAGCGCAGCCCAAGAAATAGCTGCGCGCGCAATCTGAAAAATAGCCAGCACAGGTAAGAAAACTATATTATGACAATCTTTTTATTGTCGAGCTGAATTATCGTTATTATAATGTCCCGCAAGTTGAAGCAACTCAGTTATTCTACTGGAGCAGATTACTTGAAGCTATCGCAACATAGTGCAGCCCAAGAAATAGATAGCGGACTCCGATAATTATTTAGGGGAAGCAACATAACTATATTATGGTAGTTTTTTCGGGTCGATCTGAATTAGAGTGGACCCCCCCTAAAGCAAGTCAGCCATTACTTAGGACTATCGCAATGTAGTATACCTCAAGAAATAGCTAGCGCACTCTAAAAATAGCTGCTGGCGTAGATTACCTACGACTACCACAACGTAGTGCGCCCCACGAAATAGCTAGCGCAACCCGAGAAATAACTAGTGTAGGTAACAAAGCTATATAATGGTAACCTTTTTCTTATCCGTCTGAATTAACGTTGTACTGCCCCAAAGGTTGAACCAACTCGGTTATACTACTATCGCAGAATACTCTGGGGATATCACGATCTAGTGCACCCCATGAAATAGTTAGCGCACTCCGAGAAATATTTAGCCTAAACAACAAAACTATATTTTCTGGTTTGTCTGAATTAGGGCTATTTGGCCCGCATGTTGAAGAAAGTCAACTATACTACTGGTGCAGATTATTTAGAACTATCGCAACGTGGCGTACCTCAAGAAATAGCTAGCGCACTCCGAGAAATAGCTAGCGCAAGCAATATAACTGTATTATGGGAACTTCTCCCTTATCGATCTGAATTAACGTTATACACCCCCCCCACCCCCATGTTGAAGCAAAACAGTCGCACTACTATGGCGTAAATTACGTAGGTCTATTGCATCGTAGCGCACCCTTAGAAATAGTTAACGCACTCTAAAAAATAACCAGTGCAGACAAGAAAACTATATTATATTAACTTTTTTCTGGAAGAACTGAATTAACGTTCGACGCCTATGTGGAAGCAATTAAGTTATACTGCTAGCACAGATTACATAAGGTTATCGCTACCTAACGTACGCCAAGAAATAGCTAGCGCTTCGCGACAAATAGCTAGTGCAGGCAACCAAACTATATGAGAGATTTTACCAGGTAGGAATGAATTAACAATCGAGTCCTCATGTTGAATTGACTACGTTAGTTTCTCAAGAAGCCTTAGCTTTTTATTAAGGTGTCCTAGGTTGTATTAGTCGCAAGTAATCTACACCAGTTGTATAACTGAATTGCTTCAACATGAAGAAGCCTATCGTTAATTTAGACCTACAAGAAAAAGGCTCCTATAACATGGTTATGTCAAATGACTCTAGCTTGTTCATTTCAGCAGAGTAATTGTGATTAAGTTGGAAACCAACGAAAAAAATGCATTCTGAAACTTCTCAGATTCATAAGTATGGTTATGTTGTCAACGCTACCTATTTCTCGGGGTACGCTAGCTATTTCTAAGTGTGCGCTGGTTCCGCTAGCACTAAGTAATCAGCACCAGTAGTATAATCGAGTTGCTTCAACATGAAGGGCAGTACAACGTTAATTCACATACCAGAAAAAAGCTACCATAATATAGCTAGCTATTTTTCGGAGTACGCTAGCTCTTTCTTGGGGTGCGCTAGATCGTGATAGCTTAAGTAATCTGCGCTAGTAGTATAACCAAGTTGCTCCAACGTGAGGGGAAGTATAACATTAATTCAAACGGACCTTAAAAAATTACCATAATATAGCGCTGTTGCCTGCGCTAGCTATTTCTCGGAGTGCGCTAGCTATTTCTTGGGGTGCGCTAGGTTGCTATAGCTCTAAATAATCTACACCAGTAGTATAACTGAAGTGATTCAACATGGGGGAGAGTGTAACGTTAATTCAGAAAAACCAGAAAAAGGATACCATTATATAGTTTTGTTGTTTGCGTAAGCTGTTTCTTGGCGTGCGCTAGATTACGATAGCTCTAAGTACTCTGTACCAGTATCATAACTGAGCTATTTCCATTGAAATAGCTGAGTTATGGTACTGGTACAGATTACAAAACTGTTGTTGCTTGCGTTAGCTATTTCTCAGAGGGAGGCGGGTTAGCTATTTCTTGAGGTGTGATAGGTTGCGCTAGCTCTAAGTAATCTGTACCAGAAGTATAACTTAATTTCTGTATGGGGGGGCTAGCATTAACTTAGCTCTCCTAGAAATGAAGTTACCACTATGTATTTTCTAATGGCTACGCTAGGTATTTCTTAAGGTGCGCTAAGTTGCGTAAGCTCTAAGTAACCTTCGCCAGGCAATATAACTTTCTTCCTCCACCACGAAGGGCTAACATTAACTTAGACCTCCACAGAAAAGAAGCTAGCATTATGTAGTCTCTATACATAAACGCTAACTGTTTCTTGGTGTGCACTGGATTGAGGTGGTAGCTGTAAGTACCTTCACCAGCAGTACAATAAAGTTCCTCCAACATGAGGGTACAAAGTTAATTTAGCGCCCCCCCTTCCAAATCCGAATTAATTGCGTAATTACAATAATTTTATGCGCTAACTTTCGTGAGGAGCGCGAGATAGGTTTTGGGCCTCATGGAACGGCTTTTTAAAAAGGCTTCTTCAAAAAACTGTTATATCAAATTTATTTTATACAGATTTACAATTAATTTTAATTTAAAAGTACGTTATATACAGTAACGTGTGGAGATCAAAATAATTCTAAGTTGACTTTCACTAATTAAATAAATTAAAAATTACGGTGAGTAGCTAAACTACCAACAATGTTAAAGTTGTGAAGCACCAGACTGACTGGTCATCTTGGGCTCTCGAGGGTATTTATGCTATCCCTGCCCCTCACATTGCTTATGGGAACTGCGGAGCTCATGTCTGCTTATTTCTGTATTTAATACAATGTATTACTTCTTAGTAATCTTAATTCTAATAATTGCTGTCTTATAACCTACTGTGGCCTGCACCTGCAGTATCATGTTGCGTCTGGAATTCAATGTCTGCTTCCGTTCTCATATCTGGCTTGTGAACTTTCATTAACCTTTATTATGTCCTTCAATTATACATTGTAACAATCTAACTTAAGTTTTAATAGTTTCATTTAATTACATATATATCCTAATTTCCATTTCGAATGGACCTGCACCTTGTCGAAGTTCTAAATTACTAGAACAGGTGAAATGGCTTGCGTGTTCTAATGAGCTAAAGAGCCAAACTACAGGTCCAACCAAAGTAGTAGGGTCGTTAGTGAGGAACTAGACTAAGACAGGTCCCCGAAAGAGGGCAGCGGCTCTTTCGGTACTTAGATTGGCAGGGACCATAGGGGTCGGTATGGCAGGCTAAGACACACTACCGCGATGTGGAAGGCAACGGGAAACCACCACATTATCTCCCAAGTACACAGCGTACCTAAATTATAATAAAATGATGGCATTCTCTGGGGTAAAATATTCCGGAGTTAAAATAGTCCCCCAGTCGGATCTCCGGGAAGGGACTACTTCGGAGGATGCGATCGGAAAGTTAAAAATAAGAGTCGGGAACATTCTGCGAGTCGGAGCGTGGAATGTTAGAAGTATGAAGCAAGTAGGTAAGCTAGAGAACCTAAAAATCGAAATGAATAGGTTATCACTAGATATAGTAGGGATCAGCGAAGTTCGGTGGCCAGAGGCGGGGGATTTTTGGAGTGGAGACTTCAGGGTAATTCATACAGGAGCAGAGGAAGGAAATTTGGGCGTGGGGATAGTTATGCGGAAAAAGATAGGATACTGTGTAGAAAATTACTTACAAAAGAACGAAAGAGTACTTATGGTTAGATTAAAATCTAAACCGGTAAACACAGTAATAATACAAGTATACATGCCCACCTCTAGCTACAGTAACAAAGAGGTAGAAGCCATCTACAAAGATATTGAAGACATATTAAGATACGTAAAAGGACAGGAAAATTTAATAATTACGGGGGATTTTAATGCCGTGGTAGGTGAGGGTAGGGAAGGAGCAGTAGTAGGTTTATTTGGTTTAGGCACGAGAAACGACAGGGGAAATAGGCTGGTAGAATTTTGTGACAAGAACAATTTAATCATCACAAACACATTATTTCAACATCATGCTAGAAGACGATATACGTGGAAGATGCCAGGAGATATAGGAAGATATCAAATAGATTACATTCTTGTTAGACAACGGTTTAGGAATCAAGTAAAAGACTGTAGAAGCTACCCAGAAGCAGATATAGATACTGACCACAACATCGTAATTATGAAGGCCGCACTTAAATTTAAGAATGTGAAAAAGAAACGGAAAAAGGCACTTAGACTTAGAGAAACTAAAAGATAAAGGTATTCAAGAAAGATTCGAAAAAAAGTCAAATGAATTGCTCAAAGATATCGAGAAAATATCGGATACTAAGGAAGTAGAAACAGAATGGAATAACATTAAATCCAGCCTAGACATGGCGGCCAGAGATATTCTGGGGTATACACAAAAAGAAAATAAGAAACCATGGATAACAAAGGATATCCTGAATTTAATAGAAGAAAGACGAAAATACAAAAATAAATCAGACCAAACAGGAAAACAGAGATACAAAGCCATAAAATGGGAAATTATTCGAAAATGCAGGAAAGCTAAAGAACAATGGATTGATGAAAAGTGCAAAGAGATACAAACGAAGATGGAAATAGGAAAGACAGACGAAGCATACAAATTAATTAGAATGAATTTTAGGGATATAAAACCGTATAGCAAAAATATAAGGGACGCACAAGGAAACGTCATCATAGAAAACGTAGAGAAAGTGGGTAGATGGCAAGAATATATAGGGAATTTAAATGCAGGAGAGGAACTAACTGCATTAGAACAGGAATCAGACATTGTAAATGATGACTTGGGATATCCTATACTTAGAGATGAGTTTGAATTAGCATTAAAAAGTCTGAAAAATGGTAAGGCGCCGGGTACAGATAAGATGCAAGCAGAAACTCTAAAAGCCGCTGGACAAGCAGTAACAGAACGTCTCTTCCAACTTGTAAGCTATATGTATGAGACAGGCGAGATACCCAAAGATTTCAAACGTAGCATCATAGTAACTATACCAAAAAAGAAAGGCGCGGATAGATGTGAAAATTTTCGAACAATAAGTTTGACAGCACACGTGTCAAAAATATTAACTAGAATTGTGCAAAGACGAATGGAAAAACGGGCGGAAGAAATACTAGGAGAAGACCAATTTGGGTTTAGGCGAAACAGGGGAACACGGGAGGCTATTTTAGCTCTGAGAGTGATAATGGAGAAAACAATAGAAAAAGGGGAAAGCGTGTATATAGGGTTTGTAGATCTGGAAAAAGCATTCGACAATGTAAAATGGAAAAAAATGTTTGAAATACTAAAAGAGATTGGAATGAGTTATAGGGATAGACGAATAGTACATAGCTTATACAAAGAGCAAACAGCAGTAATAGAATTAGAGCAGGAACGTAGAGAAGTAAACATTAGGAAAGGGTGAGACAGGGATGTGCCCTATCCCCATTGATTTTTAACTTGTACATAGAAGAGGCAATGAATACTGTCAAATGCAGGAAGACATTTGGAATTGCTATGCAGGGACAAAAAATTGATATGCTTAGATTTGCAGATGATATAGCGGTACTAGCGTCTAGCAAGGAAGAGTTAGAAGCTGCTCTTAATGAAATGGAAACGGTTCTAACAGAGACATACGGTATGAAAATTAACAAAACTAAAACTAAAGTTCTAGTTTGCAAAGGTAGGGAAAATAAATCAAAACAAGAATACAAGTATTTAACACGAACTTACAAGAGGTTAAGGAATTCTGCTACCTAGGAAGCCAAATAACGCAAGATGGGAAAAGCACAAAAGATATAAAACAAAGATTAGCACAAGGTCGTGCTACATTTAACAAGAAAAAGCAACTACTGTGCTCAAAGACCACAAACATAGAAACAAGGAAAAGATTGCTTAAAACATATGTGTGGAGCACAGCACTGTACGGCTGTGAAGCCTGGACAGTAGGAGAAGCGGACAAGAAAAAGCTAAAAGCCTTTGAAATGTGGTGCTACAGACGTATGATGAAGATATCATGGACAGACAAAGTTAAGAACGAAGAGGTACTAAAAATGGTAGGGGAAGAAAGAAATATGTGGAAAACGGTATAAAATAGGAGAGATAGGATGATAGGCCACATACTACGGCATGAGGGAATAGTGAGAAATATATTAGAAGCAGAGATAGGAAAAAAGAGAAGAAGAGGCAGACCTAGGCTAGACTACTGCACACAGATAGTAAAAGATGTAGGCTGCAGGAATTTCAGGGAGATGTGTAGGCTAGCCCAGAATGGAAATCAATGGAGGTACGCATCCAACCAATCCCAAGATGGATAAACTAATGACGAGAAAATAACTGTGCTTAAACATGATGATTACTATAAGTAACTACAAGAATTGGTTGGACAACATTCTCAAATAATGTTAAGTGTGTGAAAGGATTTACTGGAAAACCATTATTTCGGCAAATATCTAAGTGTTGGGGGATCTTGGTTGCCACAGGTTGCTTACCCCCCTTCACTGAATCTCGGTGAAATAGGGCATAAAATTAGAAAACAATAGAAGGGGAACGAGCTGTATACACAGTCTTTTGAAATGCTGTGCTTCAGATGTATGAGGACGATAGCATGGACAGACAAAGATAATAACAAATAGGTTATAGAAATAGTAGGGAAACAAGGATATCTGGGGAAAAAGATAAGAGAAATAGAAGGGCAGAATACGTTCTAAGGGATTTTTGGGTAATAGTATGGGATATATTACAAGAAGAGATAGGAAAAAAGAGGTAAATGTAGACCTAGATCAGATAGTGATAGATGCAGACTGTGCAAATTTCAGGGAAATCTGTAGGTTAGTTCAGAATAGGAAACAATGATGGTACGCGTCTAACCAGTTCCAGGACTGAAAACCTAATGATGATGATGATATCCTAATTTGGGGATATGTAACTCGCGCTAGATATAATTAAGCTGGGTCACTGTATGTTTGTAAGAGATCGGGTTTGCATTTTTGACTTACGCGTATGTGGATATACCTCGGTACAAAATTTGAATAATTTTCTATTTCCAAAAATGAAGAAATTGGACTCGACGCTGTAATACAAAAAAGTCAGGGACGCCACTATATATGTTTGTAAGAGATCGAGTTTGGGTTTTTGACTTAAGCGGATGTAACTCCATAGTCCGTACATAGTTTGAACCACTTGCTATTTAGGAACTTAACATTTATACTGTAGTACTTGAAATGAATCGTAAGCCACAGTAATTAACATTTTTTCATCGTCAGAGACGGTTTTCGTCTCTAGTAACGATATTTTTGCATTGTTGCCATTTCTTTTATCTGACTTACAAAACCTAAATTATCGCTAACTTCACAACAATACGATAGTGTTTTAAATTTACTTCGAGAAGTGGGTTATGGAACGGAGAAAGCGAGACCAAGAATTAAACGTCAAGATAAGATCCCAATTCTACCTGGAAAAAGCATTATAAATGTTGGTAGTGATGAATCATCCGAAGCAGATGACGATAAAGGTCAAATTATTTTATCTGAAAATGAAAGCTTAAATAATGCTTCCAGTTCTTCAAATGCATAACAAAATGAAACAGAATATGAAAAAAAATAATTTTCTTATGATAATTATATAAAACCGCAAATTGATAATTTTTTGGTAGTAAAATTTCACTGATGAAAAACAAAAAAACAACTGTATGTGGCAAACGTGTCTTTTATAGAAGAAAACAGCATGGAACTAATAGAAATGTGGAGGTGAAATTTTTATAGGAGTATAGAGGACACAAAGATACATTTGTTTGGCTAGATATTGAAAAAACCAGCATAATTAATCACCAGAACATCTAATGTTCTCTCCCGCGGCCTATCGCTCTTCGTTATGAACGACTGCAGTTTCCTAAGAATGTTTTTAAGTAAAGTTATAACTCAAAAATTTATTTTTTTAATTTTATTAATTTTTTTTAATTAATTTTTTAGGATCTTAAGTACGTTCAATTTATGTATGAACTAACTTTTTCTTATCTAGAAATGTTTTTTTACTGTGTTTATATACAAAAATTATTATGTTCAAAAATTTTATAGTTGTATTGGTGAATAAAATGTTTTTTAAAAACATAAATTTTGTCTCAATTCAACCCTATCCTGACGTGATAAACAACAAAAAGTAAATAATGTATCAATTCGTCCACCTTCGTGGGGTGAACTGATACAACATTTAAAAAAAAGGAAATAAAAAGGTCAAAGTGTAATTTTTTGGGGAAATTATTATTTTAACATAGAAATGTGATTTTAACTGAAAAAATTAAATAAAAAAATTTTCTTGTTGGCAATAACGCTTTTTAAATTTTGAAAGTGTATCACTTCGCCCCATTAGTAGACGGTACCTTTTTATACAGTAAAGCCTTTTGTACTTCTGTACTGTTTATAACAATCTATATAGTTGCGTCAAGAATCTAAATCCATTTTTCTTTGTATGAATCTTGTGTAACGCCAGAACATATTTATTGTTCTATTTAGCTGTAATAACTACTTGTCGAGTAACGTTTAAACTTACACATGTAATTTAGTTTGATTTGATAGCTTGTAAGCATACGTAGAATACTTTTTTGTTTTACTTAAAGATCATACGCGACTCTGCCGTACCATGAACTAACACCCCTAGAATTTTTTCTTCTTCACTTTAACTCTTATCCTTGTTACGTAAACTTACGACGGTAAACGAAAACCGTATCATGTTATTTCATTATTCATTTACTTATATTCTTATACTTATATTTCTTTTGTCACAATGGTTACTGTTAATCAAAATGTTAATTTGCATTTACAATCACACAAAGGAAATGATAATTTAAAGGAATATATCACCTACCTTTCACTGGTTGTAGTGGTTGATTGTACTTGCACTGCTATCAGATAATTATGGACTGTATGTATAATGTTCACTAATTGTTGCTAATTACTGATGCTCGATGCACCGAACTAAATCACGAACCAAAGCCAAGCGAGAACGAAGTTAAATAGTCGTCCACTCGTAAATTACCAACCCTTTTATGTCGTTGCACTAAAGGTAGGGATAATGGAGGGGTTCTAGCTGGGAAATAGTTTAAGGACTTAAATTAATTGTGATTGGCATACTACAACTACAAACAAAATACTTATAAAGCCTTAACAGTTACATAGGGGTTGGATGTGAATAGGCTGTTAAAACCCGAACTCCAATATGAGTTATCTTCTCGAGGATTTGACTCTGACATTAAAATCGAGGGGTTGCGTAAAGCCGTCCGCAACGCGATTCAAGTGGAAATGAATCAGTCTTTTACTCCTAGCCCTTATACGATTACGTTTACAGTGGATCATGAGGCTATTAAACGTGCGCTTACTGAACTTGGGCCGTCTTCTGACGACTTTACTGGGGATGTTACTAATACTAAGTTTGCATGTTTACGCTGATTTTGGGTACACATTCAGCGACGTTGTGAGTTGATGGTGGCTAGCTCTGAGGAGGAAGCCCTTATGAAAAATAAATTATTATTCGCTTTACAGGCCATTCGTTCTGATGTTGAGGCGACTGTTAGAAAATTCAAGCATGTTACTTTTGCGGATTTTACTCAACAGCCTTCTGCCAGCCCACAAACTCTTAATGTAGCTGCCACCGTTACCAAAGAAGTTCCTTATCGTTCTTCTGATTCCGAGGGAGAATTGGATACCTCTACCACTGTCAATACTATGACCCCTACTAAAGGATACCCGCTCGCTAAACTAAATGTCTCTTTTTCAGGTGAAGGTTCTCTACCAGAATTCTTGATTTGTATTAAGGAACTCAGTGTTTCGCGTAATATTTCTGCTCAGCAACTTTTTTTTACTCCGGAATTAGGTACTCGCCGGAAAAGCTTTACTTCTCTTCCGAACACATCAGCGTTTCCTCAAATGTTGGGAAGACGTTGTTGCTTTATTAAACGCAGAATTCCTACCCGTGGATTATAATAAACGCCTATTAGACGAAATAAATTCTCGAACTATGGGTCCTACCGAACCGGATCTTGCGCATAAGTCTGCTACAGTTGAGAAAAATACTTTTACTTCACATGACCGAGTTGTTAAAGTTTATTCTACGCCTACGGGTAGATCATATACTTCTTCCGTACTTTCTACTGTTTTTCTTCCTAGTTCTGCTTCCACTCGTCAGATCATATGCTTTAATTGCGACAAATCTGGTCATGTTTCGACACGTTGTACTCGTCCACAAGTACTCTAATGTTATGGTTGCGGATATAAGGGAGTTTATCGCCGCAACTGTCCAGACTGTCATCCTACTACTAATAGGTCTTCTCATCATACTTCAAATTCTGTTCTCAGCTCTAGGAGTCAAATATCTTCTGCTGCTAACTCTACGTTCTCTTCTGTACCTCATCCAGGTTATCCTGCCACTACTATCAAAACATACCCTTCTTCGGCCAATATAGCTTCGAACAAAATTTCTTCCGTCTCTAGTTCTACATCCTTTTCTACGCCTCCGTCTGCTCACCCTACTACCTTCACCTCGTACCCTTTTCAGTTATATGAGCCTTTGAACTATAATATTGATTTTTACGGCTATCACGCCCCTACTTACGGAACGTCTACTAACAAGAACCAAATTTCTTCTGTCCTTCGCGAATAAAAAATGATCAAATGGATCCTACGTTTTCACTTCTACCCCAAACTGTGCCTTCACCACCATCGCAACCCATACTTCGAATTAGTGACTTGCAGCTAGCTTCTCAAGAGTTTGTTCCCGCTTTCTTGAATGATTCCACCCAAGAAATTCCTGTCGTGTCTGCAAGCACAAATGTCGCTGAAGTGAGGATAATTTCTAATTCAGTCAGAGAGGGTCCTATTGAAGTCTTAAATGATTCAACTCAAGAAATTTCTGTCGTGTCTGCAATCACAGCTGTAGCTGAAGTGACGATAACTTCTAATACAGGTAGCGAAGGTTCTGTTAAAGTTAGGGAACCCGTAGCTATAATGCCTGTTACTGCTGTCGTTAAAGTTTTACCTGACCCTGTTTCTTTAGCTACTATTGTCAAGGAATCAAACTCCGTTGTCTAACAGTGATGAAGTCTTACTTGCTTCTACTCCTTTATCGGACGTTGATGAAACGTTACCTACTCTTACTCATTTTTTGCATGCTGACAAAATGCTACTTGCTTCTATTCTTTTAACTAAGGTTGGTGAAATCCTAGATGATGTCCTGTTATCTAATGTTGACGAAGGTCAACCTGATTCTGCTTCCTTATCTATTGTGGATGAAGTTTTTCCTGATGCTGTTTGTTCTTGTAAAGTTGATGAAATTGTGTCTGATGCTGCTCCTTTCTTTTATATTGATAAACTTCATTCTATACTCCATTATCAAACATTGGCGAAGTTCTACTTGATACTGTTGGTTCTTGTAACGTTGATGAACTTCTACCTAATTCTTTCCTTTATGTAATATCGTTGAAGTGTTATCGGATTATGATCCTTTTCCTAAAGTTGATATTCCTACAGACAATACTGTTCTCCTTCCTAACTGTGATATTGCTAGTCCTTCATCTAACGTCTGCTTCTGTCTCTTTATCTAACGTAACGGTAGTGTGCTATGCTTGTGTTCCTTTTCGTAAGGTTGATTCTCGTACAACCAATACTTTTTCCTTTTCTACCATTGACTTTCTTATCACCAATTCTAAAAACAAACAACTTCCTTCTATGACGCGTTTTGAGTTTTCTAAACTACCCTTGCAAGTTTTAACTTGTACATTGAAAAGGCAATGAATACTGTCAAATGCAGGAAAACATTTGGAATTACTATACACGGACAAAGATTCATATGCTTAGATTTGCAGATGATATAACGGTATTAGCATCTACCAAAAGGATAAAAGAAAAAATTGATAGGTTAGGTCAGCGCGGCGGCGCTGACCTAACCTATCAATTTTTCCTTTTATCTAACCTAAGTCCACACAAGTCCAACTAACCTAACCTAACTTCGGACAACACTAGCTAACCTAACTCCTGACAAGTCCACATTCAACCTAGGTCGGAGGCAATTTCACCTTATGGTGCAATTGTATCCTAACCTAACATCCTACATATATCCGGACATATGTCAATGCGCAACCCTGCCGACCTAGGTCGGATAACAAAACAGTTCCTAAACCAGAGAATGTAAGCGATATGGCGGTGTCCGACATATTCGACTATTTTCGGTAATATACGTCCCACTCTGTAGGATACATAAGGAACAAATTTTCGTATTCAATTTAGTATTTGACGGTAGCTAGAACGGTAAACATGAGCGTCTCCAAGGTGATTAACGTTTCTCAACTTCTTGGGAATAAAGTGAAACCGACAAATGAGCGATTTGGATTATGGCTGTTGGCAGAAAATATGTGCAACAATAATCTGGTGACAGATATTGGTAATATTTGTTATGTCGAAGGCGAAAAGATGCTGACTGGCGGACTACACACACCAATTACAGAACCATTTTGTGACAATATAATGTTGGTTAAAATTTGCGACCTTTCTGACACCGAACAAGCATCTGCAAACAAAAGGAAGTTTATCCTAAAAAAAGAAACTTGTGGTGCATTTAACAGCTATCTACGAAGAAAGTTCGACCGATTTGTTTCCGCTAGGCATGGTGTTAAAGCTAAGCTTCCGTTTTCTCTGGAAAGCACTAACAAGATGGGCCAGAGAGAAAAAGAAATTATCGGAAAAGAAGACCTCGAATGCATTAATAAAATTTTCCAAAATCCTATATGTGTTCCATACAAAGTGGAACTAGCAGATGTTAAGTTGGAAACTTTATTGGAGGAACTACCAGATATATTAGACGAACTCGAAAAAGATTATTTCTATCTTTTTGACATGGATGTAACCCAAGATTTTGCGGGCATATTTAGCAAGATGGAGATGTGTAATTATTTAACTACAAAGCATAACTTTTGCTATAAGGGAAAATACGAAGAAAAGTGTAATATTATAGTTGACAACGATAAAACTGCGGGGATTGATTGTTTAACATGGCTAACAACCAATGCAAGAATTAAGATTTACAACAAATTTGTGTGTCAGATAACAAGTCCTGGTGTTAATAAACAACTTGGCAATCATATACTAGATTTTTTACGTTGTCCAGATGTACGTTTAAGGGAAACATTTGCGTCTACTTTGACCAAAGAACATGGTATTACGCGATTGGAAGCGACAATATACAACCGTGCAATTGGAAGCTATGTCAGTGCGGAACGGGCGTATAAACCCTTAAAAGACTGTTTAACCTTATTGGAAGATAGTAAGTTATACTTCCTAAAGGCGCCAATGTACTCGGTACCACTTGCCAAAATGTGGAGTAAGCTATCGGACAAGCTACAAAATAGCTGCTGTGTTTAGTGTATAATAAACTGCTACAGTACGTGTATTGGGGGAATGGTAATACAAAGAAATTGACGGGCTTGCAAATTAAGTTGTCCGAAAAACTAGAGGAAAGGGAAAAATTGATAAAGTATGTGCTTTCGGCTTTTAGTTTTAACTATTTACCTGTAAATTATTTGGAGATAGTAGAGGAAGATAGCCAAGATAAAATAAAAATCTTACACAAGTGCTACATTAAAGCAGGTAGTACATATTTTACACAATCTGCAACACCATATTCTACAATTCCAAAAGAAATAGTCATTTCGGAATTGGGATTGATAGATACGCCTAACATTCGTCCAGAGGTTGTACGACAACGCGTAAATATTGGTAGTAAACTCTATCCGTTTACGCTAAAGGAAATTGCCAAATTATGTATACCATACGCTGTAAGTGGAAGGAAAAGACAACTGGAATTAGAGGAAATGGATGCAAAAAGGCGAAAATTGGACTACATGGAAAACACTGCGACAATACGCGATCAATACAAAGATGTGTTAGACAAAGAACATCTTATTAGAGACAATGAGGAAGAATTAAAAGCTTATTTTATGTGCCGATGGACTGACTTAGATACATCTGGTTTCTACAAGTTGTATGCATTTGTGGTTAGTAAAAAAGACTCTTTTAGTTATGTAGGTGTTCTTGCAGAAAAGGATGGTACTAAATCCGTATACTTTTTAAAAGGTTATTCTAAAAACGTATTTATCAAAATGGCAGATAACAAAGAAGAACTAAGGAATGCGGGTTTCGTAACCTTGGCGTATACCACACGTAAAGGGGTTCCGCTAAACATTGTATATTTGCCCAGTAAAGAACCTTTCGGATCATTTAAAACCGAGGGTCTTACAACCTATAACAACCATATATTCCCAAAAGTGGTGGACATGCAACTACGCAACAGTGTGTGGAAGAAAAAGGATTTCCTCCAATACCGACAAGAAGAAGTCGATCAAGCTAACAAGATACGTATGCAGGATATAGTGGGAAAGCTGCGATTAAAAGATTGTCACAAGCTGCAAGAATTACATGAAGGAATGGATCTGGTTGTCGGCGAAATCAAAAACTTTAAATATAGAGACAAACTACGGTACATTTTACAATTCGAAAACCTAGACGGTCTTTATGTATCAAACTATTGCTTAGAAAAGGAGATAGAAAACTTGGGTGTCGATTTAAATTTTAAGCTGCGAATAAAATTAGATAAAATTAAAACCACTCCAAACAAACATAAAGAAAGGACTGTGTATAACTTTGTATTAAAATTAAGTTTAAATGACTCCATGCTTGGCATTACATTTTTTAAATTTTGTTATGTATAATGTCAGAATAAAAATTTTAGAAAAGCATTACATTGCTCTTTATTTATAAAAGGCTGTGGCGTTACCCCGAAATAGCAGTCGCACAGAGAGGGGTGCGCATGGGCAGGGGTGCGCACGCGCAGGGGTGCGCATAGGCAGGGGTGTGAATGCGCAGGGGGACTCATGGGCTGGGATGTGTCGGGGCGTACACGAGGGAAGCGGATGTTAACAGTCACCAAGCATCTAATTCTTTATTTGGTGTGGAGTACTTGCCGATGTATGTATCCGGAGTAAAAACACGATTTGTACACGCAGATAAATAATAAAATTAGTTTATCGAGCGAAGATGACAAAAGGTATATCATTCCTAGCAGTACAACAATCTACGCATGGGAGCATAAAGATATAAATCTAAGATAGTTGTATAGATTTTGTAAATCTATTGTATATATTAGTTTTAAGATTCCATAATTTGTAAGTTCTTCTTCCACCTTCCAAATCCTTCCGGCTTCTATCCTGGTTGACAGAATATACGTGTTATCTCCACGTGGTATTCGCGGGACACGGCGGTTTTAGATTTCTAGGGAAACGGTTGGTCAAAGCATATGTCTTGGGTAGCGAAAAAAAGGGTTTTAAAGATGGAAGATGGGTAAAAATTAGTCTTTAAAAGGCATAACTTTGTATGGGGCGGGCCTATTTAAAATCTATTTACAGATTTGGGGTCCCTAGAAAAATTTAATATTAGTTGATACCAAACAAAATATATTTATCTTAAAAGAGTGACTACCCCGCGTATAATAAATACAATATAACACTTGTCAACAAAAAAAAAAGTTGTAGGGAAAATTAAAGACGTATTTAATGGGGGTCCAGTATTAGAATTTGTTGGTAGTAGGGCTAAGTCCTACTGTATTGTAGGCGAGAAAGATACGATTAAAAAGATTAAAGGGGTCTCACGAATTGTAGTTAAGTAAAACCGAGGGTCTTACAACCTATAATGAGCATATACCTCCAAAAGGGGTAGGCATGCAACTACGCAGCAGTGCGCGGGAGAATAAGAATTCTCTCCAATAAGAAATTAAAGTTTCCATGTACGTAGCACCAGTCATTGGGAAATGGTCGAAATGTGGAGCCTATAAAGGTGATTATTAATTATGGTTTAGAAAAATAGTAGTTTTCGTGGACTAAATAAAATAGCTTAGACTGGTTAATGTATATGGTTACATACTCGTACACATCCACAAACATCTGTTTACGTCCACAATGGCGATACCGGTAGTTTTGTTTAACAAATAGTAGGAAAGATACGTCAGGTGTTAGTGCGTGGAAGCCCATAGGATCGTTGGATTCAAAAAGAACGGTGCGGTGGGATGTATGGTGGTCTCTGTTAGAATAATCGAAAGTGGTTAATCAATCGTATTAGATGTTTAAATAAGCGAAAGTGTAAAGTCCTACATAAACAAAAATTTAATTATCCGACAAAAAGTGCGCGATGTGCTACACTTATAAAGAAAGTATGGAATGGTGCTTTTTAGCAACCCTAGCAGCAAAAAAGGGTGACTGACTTTTTCAAGCAACTACAAGAATAGCAGTAGCGCAGAGAAGGGGTATGCATGTATTATACAGTGCACAGTTGCTGCAAAATATGTTAGTTTACGTGTAGCTCGGATGTGTAATTGATCACGACTTAAAGATCTCTCGGAGGTTTAAAAATTCTCGGCCCATTGTCGTTTGAAAAATGTTTGTAAATTATCAGAACAGGAGCGGGTCGAAGTTTAAGTTAGATGGATGATTGACTGAGTTTTTTCTACTTTTTACGAGGGAATCGGAAGTTGACAGACATCGAGCATCTAATTCTCTATTTGGGCGATATCGAGTACTTACCGGTTCTAGAAATCATTACGTGCGGCCGACCGCTATGCGAAAGTGTAAAAGCCTACAGAAGCAAAATTTAATTATCAGACGAAAAAGTGCGCGATGTGCTATAGAAAGTATTAAAAAAATGGTGCTTTGCATCGGTCCTAACAGTAAAAATGAGAGTGACTTTTTCTAGCAATTACAAGAATAGCAGTAGCGCGGCGAAGGGTATGCATGTATTATACAGCGCATTGTTGCTATAAAATATGTTAGTTTACGAGAAGCTCGAACGTGAACAAATTAAATTTTAATCTATAATTAACCACAGTCGTAAAAATTGGAAATTAATGGTTAATTTTAATACCGCTAAGCATATACTTTCGCTTGGTGATTCATTTGGAAAATATTCAAGCCTACCATTTCCTAAAGTATGACGTAGAAGTTATTTAAAATTAAATTGCTTTATTAGTAAGTATCCTGTAGACAACAAGTTAGTATTGTCTTAGTAATGGTTTAAAGTGTTTTTATTAAGTTTTTGGTTATAGTAGCACTGCATCTTCTACAGCACGACTTGCACACAATTTGTGTGCGTGTGCTATCACCCTTTTGGATTTTTAATATGCACGCGACCCGTATAACATGGAAGACGTTTCCGATGTTTCTACTAACGGCATTCGCACCATCGACGATGCGAACCAGGTGCATGCATTGGCGCTAAATGTATTGGACGAGCAGCAAGGATTATGACGTCATTTAGTCCCCCGCTGAATCCTCAACTTCGTTCGGGTGTCTTCGGAAACCTTCGGTATGCATTCTATAAGGAACATAAAGCAGGTGCGCAAGAGTAAACTCTTTAGTTATAAGTTAGTTCGCTTACAAGTTTAACCAAAGTGCTATAGTGCGGATTTTGTTTTGTACTAAAATGGTATCTGCTAACGTTTTTAAGTGCAACTCTTGCGGTGCTTCCTATACCTGGAAAAATGCTCTCAAACGGCACCAGTACAAATATCGTGGTGTAACATCGTCGACGGTTAAGCTTATACATCCGTCCGCAGCAAAGTACTTTAACTGTGGGTCTTGCGGTATCGCTTTTACGAGAATGGACAGCTTACAGCGACAAAAGGAAAAACAGCATGGTATGTTATTAAGCAGTAAACGTTCAGCTCCGCCAGCTGTTAAAGGGTCTTCTACGAAACAATCACGAATTATGTGTAAAGTATGCGATTTCGAAATGGAAAAAACTACGTATGCCGCACACTTAAGGAGCAACAAACATAAAAATGCATCAGTTACCGCTACTAGCGACGATGGTGTAGAAATGATTAGCACAGCGTTTAACAACCGTATGGCTAGCTATCGCATAAAGAATGCCAGTGTCGACGATGGAGTGACCGAGTTTCTTTGGAAGCAGAAAGAGCGATTTATTCGATTAATTAATGAAAAAAGAATACAACATACAGCAGTAAAAGTCTATTGCGAACTCTACGGCGTTTACACCAAAATGGGGGAAGAGACTACCAATGTGAAATCCTTTAACACAAAAAATGTGGATATAACGTCTTCTAGTAATCTGGAAAATATGTACAAATATGCGAACAAAATCAGAGGAATTTGAAACATGTGGGTCCGGTTAGTCTTTGGAAAAAGTGCTCTATTTAGAAATAAATATTAATAAGTATGAGCCGATATCAGACGTTCTAGGTTGAAAATAAAAAATTGTGAATATGTATTTAGAAATGTGGATTACAAAATTTAAACTGTATTAGTAAAAATTGTCTGTAATAAAATGTTTTAAGAATGGTTTTTAGATTTTCTTTTAGATATGAGCCGCAGGAAAGTTATAATTTAGAGGGTGTGTGTAAAATGGTAAGGGGTGGTCCTGTTTTAAATCTATTTACAGATTCGGATTCTACATAAAATTCTAGACTAACAAGATGTATCGCATGACTAAAAAAAAGTTTATAAGAACTTTCAAAAGTCGCTACAGGTAAGAAATCTTAAAATGGGGGTAGCTCTCTGGGGATGGAGCTATCTAAAAAATTTAAAGAGATTCGGGTAGCTGAGAAAATTCTAATATTAATTGATACCAAACAAGGTAGGTTTATCTCGTGGGTGGGAATGTGGAGAAAGATTTATCTCGCAGAGGGCATATGTGTAAAACGGTAAGGGGTGGCTCTATTTCAAATCTGTTTGCAGATTCGAATTCTGCGTAAAATTCTAAGCTAATTTAATGTATCGCATGACTAAAAAAATTATGCAGACGCTCAAAAGTCGCTACAGGTACAAAATCTTAAAATGAGGGTAGCTCCCTGGGGGGTGATGCTATCTGAAAAATCTAAAGAGATTCGGGTAGCTGAGAAAATTCTAATATTAATTGACACCAAACAAGATAAGGTTATCTCGAAAGATGCATTGGCTAGACGAAGAAAACTATTTGGTCCAGATGTGTGGGGAAATGTGGATGCTGGGGGAAATGTGGCGGGAGGATTCTTGAATTTACCCTACTTAGGAGCAGCGGACAAGAAAAAGATAGAAGCCTTTGACATGTAGTGCTACTGACGTACGATGAAGATATCATGGACATACAAAGTTAACAACAATGAGGTATTAGAAAGGGTACGAGAAGAAAAAATATATGGAAAACAGTAAAAAATAGAAGAGATAGGATGATAGGTCATATACTAAGACATGAGGGAATAGTCCGGAATATATTACAAGCAGAGATAGGAAAAAAAGCAGAAGTATAGGTAGACCTAAGTTAGACTATTGCACACAGGTAGTGAAAGATGTACGATGTGAGAATTTCAAGGAAATATGTAGGCTAGCTCAGAATAGAAATCAATGGAGGTACGTATCCAACCAGTCCCAAGATGGAAAAACTAATGCAGAAAAAAAAACTGTACTTAAACATGATGATCATTATAAACAACTACAAGTATTGGTCTTCTCAACAAATGGTAATTGTGCGAAGGGATTTACTGGAAAACTATTAATTCGGCAAATGCCTAAGTGTTGGGGGATCCTTGGCAGCCACATGCTGCTTAACTCTCTTCACATACCTTACATTTGATTTTCAAATGCTCCACCCGAAGGTACTACATTGACCAGGAAGCGAGTTTTTTTTACCACAAAATTTTTTAATTTTGTCGAACCCTTGCTGTTGATAGCAAGGTAAGGATGTTTAACGTGCGTGACAACACCCACACACGGGACCTCCATTTTACCTCTCATCCTAACGAGGGTGTATTTTTGTGAAAAATGCTCGCCTAACATTTTTCAAGCGGACCGTGTTAAGATTTGAACCCGGGACCTTGGGCATAGTCCCCTTCACCTATTACTGAATCTCGATGAAATAGGGCATATAATTAGAAAACAATACAAGGCAAACCGAGTTGTATATAGGTTGTTGTGGAAATTTCGGGGAATTGTTTAGGTTGCTCAGAACATAAATAAGTGGAGGTACGCGTCTAACAAGTTTCAAGACGGAAACCTAATGACAAAAAAATAAGTGTACTTAAATCTGATAATAATTATAAACAACTAGTTGTTGGTTGTGAAATATTTTCAACTAATGTTGATTGTGCGAAAAGATACATTGGAAAAACTATTCATTCGACAAATGATCAAGTGCCGGGGGAACTTGGCAGCTACAGGCTGCTTACCCCCCTTCACATACCTTCTATGTGATTTTTCAGTGCTCCACCCGAAGGTACTACATTGGCCAGGAAGCGAGTTTTTACCTGAAAAATTTTGGAATTTTGCCGAACCCTTGCTGTTCCAAGCAAGGTAGGAATCTTTAACGTGCGTGACAACACTCACACACGGGACCTCCATTTTACCTCTCATTCGAACTAGGGTGTATTTTTGTGAAAAATGCTCGCCTAACATTTTCCAAGCGGACCGTGTTGTGATTCGAGCCCGGGACCATGGGCGTAGTAGTCACACACATACCACTACGCCACGGAGCCCCCCGCCCCCCTTCACATACCTTCCATGTGATTTTCCAATGCTCCACCCGAAGGTACTACATTGACCAGGAAGCGAGTTCTTTTTTACCTGGAAAATTTGGAATTTTGCCGAACTCTTGCTGCTCCAAGCAAGGTAGGGATCAGTAAAGTGCGTGACAACACTCACACGAGACCTCCATTTTACCTCTCATCCGAACGAGGGTGTATTTTTGTAAAAAATGCACGCCTAACATTTTTCAAGGGGACCGCGTCGGGATTCAAACCCGGGACCTTGAACGTAGTAGTCACACACATACCACTACGCCACGCAGCCGCCTCCCCCTTCACATACCACTGAATATCGGAGAAATAAGGTACATAATTGTAAAACAATAAGTGACGGAACTCCGGCTAACAAGAAAGAACATCAGTTGTGTTCAACAACAAACGTAGAAACAAGAAGAAAATTGTTCAAAGCATATGTGTGGAGCACAGCACAGTACGTCTATGAAATAGGAGTAGTAGGAAAAGCAGACAGAAAGAGATAGAAGCCTGCTGGAATGTTGTGCTTCAAATGTATGAGGATGACAGCATGGACACATAAAGTTAATAACAAATAAACAAATAGGTTATAGAAATAGTAGATGAATATATCTGTGGAAAACAAAAAAAATTGGAGGGAATAGAAGGGTAGGATGCGTTCTAAGGCTTTTTTGGGGAATAGTACGGGATAAATTACAAGTAGGGATAGAAAAAAGAGGAAGAGGTAGAAGTAGACCGAGATCAGACTTTCGCACGCAGATAGTGATAGATGCAGACCGTGCAAATTTCAGGGAAATGTGTAGGTTAATTCAGAATAGGAAAAAATGAGTGTACTCGTCTAACCAATTCCAGAACTGATGTGGATGGAGAAGTGTTGTTAAATATTCTATGAATTTTGTGTTTGTTAGATAAAATTTGTTGCTGAGATTCTCCAACATCACTTTTATATTATATGCATTTTATTTAAAGGGTAATTTTGGTCCTCGTTAAAAATGAAAACTGTGCACAGCGGTTCACAAGTCTTAAAGAACAAGATTCCATAAGCGATTTTCTTCCCATGTGGTCCTGGTTATACCTAATTTCCATATAAAAACTGGTAGATTATCGTTGCGCTTGAAAGCAATAAATAATAATATGCTAATAAATATCGAGAATATCTACCTTGTTAAAACCAACAAGGTTCGTTTAAAGTTTCGGCCGCTACATTAAAATGATGAACGATATTAAATAGCATGTTATTATAATGCCAAGGCAATATAAAGCGACAAACCTGCAGCAGCGGTGTTCGGTCAGATCCGATCCCATCCCATCCCATCCTAAGACTTATTACCACAGAGTTTAACGTCCCGTGTCTCGTTGATTTTACCAGCACCGCCTTCTTAATGTTTGCTTTATGTTAATAAGAAACAAAATGAGTAACTGATCACCGCTTTTAAGAATGCTAACAAGAATTACCGCTCCGTCAGCTTTTAATATTAATTATTTACTTAAGGCGCCTTTTTTTAATGCGAGGCGATTTTTTTATTTGCAGCTATAGAATTTTTCTTACCTGAAAAAATACGAGCAAAGAATAAATCGGGGACCGTAATTCAGAAGATTATAAAATTGAATGCGGACAAACAAGATTTGTAGTTGATTTATTGGTCGTATATCAAACGAAATAACTCAATAAAAATAATTTTGTTAGGGTGTTGGCTGTAAATTATAACGCTGATTTGGGAATGCAGTACGTCTACTTCCTAACTAACTTATCTTCACTTCAGGTGAACGATAATTTCGTTTAAGAGCTAGCCTCACACGTAGCCACAGGCAGCACTATTTTGTGGTTGATTAGTAACGCATTGCCACATCGTAAGTGATGCTGTACAATTTTTTAACGTTTGTATCACATACAAAGCTATATTTGTTGGCGCTGATAACGACAGATATGGTTCGATTAGTTCCTTAGATTTATACCGTCCGTCGGTGTCAATATCGAAGGTAAAACTATTACTGATGACAAGGCGTTCCTAAATATCGATCCCTTATGTGACTTTTAGAAGTTGCCCGAATGAGTTAATATTTTGACCAGGTGTGTTACTGTTAGATATACAACGCTTATTATGAAATTATCATTATGTTTGTGTATCAAGTTACTGTACTGTTTTTTAATTAACAATTTCATAATATAAGTTTTTGTTACTGAATAAAATATTCTATACCAGTGGTTCTCAAACTGTGGGTCGCGACCCCCAGGGGGGTCGGGTGGTGTGTCCAGGGGGGTCGGGTGGTGTGTCCAGGAGGGTCGCGGGATAAGGAGGAAAATCAAAAAAACAAATCAGTCATAGCTGTAGTTTTTATTAATAACAAAATTTATAGGCTACACAAATTTGTAATACACATACAAGTTGAAAAAGGCCTAATACTATTTAATGGGAAACATGAGCTTGTTTGGAATTAACCAATTTTTTTATGTCCGGAATGAGTTTTGTAATACACAAAAGAATGTCATTTTCCAGGGTCAAACGATTTCTTGATTTTGTTTTGATATTCACCATTATGGAGAAACCTTGTTCACAGTTATAAGACGTAGAAAATGGCATCAAAGTCTGTAATGCTTTTGTGGACAGTTCTGGGTATTCATTTTTAATACCTATCCAAAATTTGTCTATACAAGCACTGTTAAAAGTGAGTTTTGCTGACTGATCACTTGAAATTTCGATCAGTTGATCATGTTGACGAGCAGTTAGCTCAGCTTTTATTACGACTTGATCACTGAACGAATTGATTACCCACAAAACCCCACTCGTATCCTTATTTGGAATGTAATCTGTCAACTGTTCAATCAAACCTTCGAGATGAGAAGATACTAGTAAGGAGAGAGATGAAGTGTCAGGGGATGTACAGTAGGATGTAGACAGAAACTCTATAAACTCTTGAGTTAGTGTAAAATTTTCAAAATCTTCTTTCTTAACTCTTGCGTTCCAAACACTGAGTTTTTTTACAAATGCATTTACTCTGTCTTGAGCATATAGCATATTTTTGTCTGGTCCTTGTAGGGATAAGTTCAAAATATTAAGGTGAGAGAAGATGTCAGCCAAATAAGCAAGCTTAACCAACCACTTTTCATCACTGAAAAAAGTGGAAAGTTCGGGTTTACTATCAACCAGAAATAACATTTCTGACTTTAATCCAAACAGTCTGCTTAATACATTACCACGGGATAGCCACCGTACTTCAGTGTAAAATAAAAGATGTTTATGCAAGGCTCCTACCTCTTCACACAAAATATTAAACATCCTACTTTGCAGCGGGCGACTTTTGATGTAGTTCACTATCTTGACAGCTTCATTTAAAACTTGCCGTAATCCATCTGGCATTTTCTTAGCTGCCAAAGCTTGCCTATGTAAAAAGCAGTGGACCCAGCTTGCATTCGGTATAAATGATTTCAACCTGGCAATCAAGCCACTCTTTTTTCCCGTAAAGGCCATTGCTACATCACTACAAATTGAAACACATTTCTTCCAATCAAATTCAAAAGGTTCAGTTGTGTTCACGCGCGGGGGGTCTTATAAATTTATAAATGGACTTACCTCCGCGGTGTTTTGTTTTTCTAAGCTGCAGTTCCTATTCTTTCAACCAAGTGGACTGTATGCGAATTGAGTCTATGTTACGTTACACTTGCACTGTGTTTTTTAGGGGTTTAACAACGATGCGGCACTTGACTAACTTACGGTACTGAACGAAGAAACCGACACGACCGTTCTGCTTCACTACTCTGTCCACCTTATTCACAAATGCACAAGGAATTTTTATGGCAGGATATAAGGGAACAAGGGATGACAGTTTTACTATTAGATTTACGACTACAAATTTAAATAACTTAAAATTAACCACGTGAACGTGCGACAACATCCCGCCCACCAAAATAAGTATGAACTAACTTATTTTATATTTAAAAACTAATTAGAGCTATTAACTAAGAAACCTAACCGACAAACTTATATAAGTGAATGTATGTGTACATACCATTAAATATCAAGTACCTGGCAGTAAACATAGTTTCACCAGAGGATGTTTAACTAACCCTTGGGCTGTCTTGATGGTAGGTATCCGAAAGATACCGTCCCTACCAGCATGTAAATATCTTTCATGGCAATCTAAGATAATAATTGCAGTCAACCGATGCGACCGAGGAAGCAAAATTGGAAATTTTGCATCATGCGACAAGTCAGAATTACGTAGGCGACCGCCCACCCTCAACAAATCACGACTATCTAGAAACGGACTAAGGCTACGAAGTTGTTTACTAACAAGTTTTCCAGTTTTGATATTTGCAATGTCTTGAACAAAAGCATTTGTTTGAACTCTTTTAATCAATAAATGTATAGCCTCTTGCTGCTGAGCTAGAGACAAACTATCAGAATATTTTGAACGCAAATCTGGACATTGAACATTACGAATGAAATGACGAATACATGTAATAATCCTACAAATTTTCTGCAGTTTTGAAAATTTATCCAACAACAAATCTAAGAAATTCTCAGACATAACGACTGTTAACGACAGAGTACGATATTCGACGTCCATCTGAGATGAGCCGATAAGTTTTGGCAGCGATGTTACTGGCCATTCTTCATTACGACGCACTAACCAGGAAGGTCCTGTCCACCATAATGGATGATGAACCAACTCTGAAGCCAAAAGTCCACGTGAGGAACAATCCGCAGGATTTTCCTGGGACTTAACATGAAACCACGAAGATGGAGGAATACGTTCTTGAATCTGCGAAATGCGATAGCTAACGAATGTCTTCCACTTATGCGAGGAAGACCGAATCCAAGACAAAACAACAGTAGAATCTGACCACGCGAAAATATTACTAAATGATAAAATATCTTTATAAGTAGTTTTGACGAAATCTACTAAATCTGCCAAGAGTACGGCAGCACACAATTCGAGACGGGGCAATGAAACGCGATTAGTAGGAGCAACCTTCGATTTTGCGCATACTAATGATATGGTAATATTGCCTTCTAGATCGAACGAACGGAAATAGATGACAGATGCAAACCCGGCTTCAGAAACATCACAGAATCCATGCAACTCCACCCTTTTAAAATTATGACATACGATGTGACGCGAAATCTCAATATTCGAAACCGCTGGCAATTCACCCAACCAATGTTTCCATTTTTGTATGACTTCCAATGGAGGCTCTTGGTCCCACCCGAGACCTAAAAGCCAAAGATCTTAAACTAAACGTTTAGCGAACAGTACTACAGGTGCTATCAACCCGAGAGGATCAAAAATTTTGCGATAGCCGACAAAATATTACGCTTAGTGCAAGTGCGCTCTTCAACGTCTAAGTTGTATAAAATGCATCAGTAAGAGCACGCCACGAAAGGCCCAAAATTTTTATTGAACCACTATCTTTATCTTGAAAGGTAATTGCGTCCGAACTGGACAGGGACTCCCTTAAGTTGGACATCACTTCCGGGCAATTACTACTCCATTTTCTTAATTGAAAACCACCACTAGTGCAAATACTATTCAATTCACCAATTAATTGATTAGCAGCTTTAATCGAATTGCATCCAGTGACTAAGTCATCAACATAGGTATCGCTCGCCAATACCGATGACGCGAAAGGAAAATTAATTGATTCTAACCTTGCCAATTCTTGAACAGTACGCAAGGCCAAAAAAGGTGACGACGAAACTCCATAAGTTACAGTATTTAATTCAAAGTCCATAATAGGATCTGACGGAGAAAATCTCCAGACGATACGTTGATAATCACGATGAGTATCTTTAACCAAAATCTGCCGATACATTTGTTTAATGTCAGCTGTAATTACGATAGGATGTACACGAAAGTGCAATAACAAAACTGCAATGTCCTTTTGCAAAGCAGGGCCAATAGCCAAGCTATCATTTAACGACTTTCCAGATTGATCCTGACACGAAGCATCGAAAACCACCCGCAATTTGGTGGTAGTGCTGTCACGCTTATGTACAGCATGATGGGGAATGTAGTACATTTTCTCATTACCCGACGAATTTTCAGGCGATTTCACTTGAACCATGTGCCCGCTTGTCAAATAATCCTCCATAAATTTTTTATAATCTGAATACAATTCAGGATTTTTTAACAAACGACGTTCTAACGACAAAAATCTTTTAATACAAATTGATCTCGTACCCACAAATGAGGGTTCCAAAATTTTAAAAGGCAAGGACACTGCAAAACGACCGTCCTTGTTACGACTATAACTTTCCACAAATTGATTTTCACACCTTTCTTCTTCAGGAGAAATGTGTTTTTTGAAGGGAATATTTTCTAATTCCCAAAATCGACGAATGTCACTGTCTAAGGGCTCAACGAAAGCACACAACGACGTAATCGAACTATTCGGGGAAACGACCTTTCCCGTTAAAACCCAACCAAAGGTTGTTTTAATAGCAACTGGCTCGTTAGCGACAACCCAACGAGACTCGTTCAACAAAACCTGAGCAAAGATTTCCGCTCCGAGTAGCATGTCAATTTTACCAGGAACATTAAAATTAGGATCAGCTAAGGCCAAACCTCGAGTATGCGACCATTCCTTGACCCCTATCGACGACGAAGGTAATTGATTACAAATGTTAGGTAAAATATAACAATCAATTCCATATGCTGGAGACCGTGCTCCCGAGGGGCTGACTACACACGATAGTGCACCAGACACCAACGACGAATTCAAGCCAAGTCCTTGAACAGTGACATTGGCTCTCCGTTTCCTTAAACCTAATTTCTGACGGCACCTTTCAGTCATAAAACTTTCCATGGATCCGTTATCTAATATTACACGAACAGATTGCAATGTTCCTGTATAATCAAGCACCGACACCATTGCCGTAGCTAACAGCGTGGTTGTGTGTTCTAATGATGTCGAAATCAACGAACTAGTGACAGGTTGTTCATGCACAACCGACGACGACAGATTGTCTTCACTAGGTCTACTAGTAGAAGTAAGTCTAGGCGCCGCTCTCCGAGGAGACGCTGACCTTTGACGATGGGTTTGTCGGCGTGGCGACACCGATTTTTCTTGTTTATCGAAGTGAAGCAACGAATTGTGCGACTGATGACATTTTCTACACGACCAATCTAACGTACAATTTTTCATCGAATGTGAAGGATTTAAACATTTAATGCAAAGATTTTAAGCTTTACCACCTCAAATCTTTCTTGAGGGTTTTATCGAGAAACTGCTTACATCTATAAATAGGATGCACAGCTTGACAGAAACTACAATTTTAACATCATTGGTGGTACCAACTAAAGAAGTTTTAGCCGAAGTGCTAACAAACCTTCCTTTTCTCTTTCTTTACGGAATCTCGAGATTTTAAGCATGTTCCTGACGCAATGTCATTTATTTCCAACACTTTACATTGTTTTTCAATGTACGACCTTAAATCTTTAAACGACGGAATTTCGTCATTATTTCCTAATTCGAAACGCTTTAAAATGTTTATATCTAATTTTTCGATAACAGATTAAACAACATGAAATCTAATAAATCTATTTCCATCTGCCTTAACGCGAATATATTTTCATCAAAACAACTAATTAATTGCCGGAGTTCCGCATGCGAGTCTGAGGAACTGACCTTAGGGCATTTTTCGAGAGCATTAAAATATGTTGAAAGTAATAACCTCTTGGACTGAAAACGATTAGTAATGATTTTATAGGCTTCCTCGTATGCATAATCATTTAATGGCAAGTGTTTTATTAAGCCACGCGACGACTCATCTAATGTATCAACGAGATGGCAAAATTTTTCAACGGGTGACAAACTGACATTATCATGAATCAACCGCTTATAGATTGCATTGTAACTCTCGAAATCTGATATGCGTCCGGAGAAGCGGGGGACTGAAAGATGTTTCAAGCGAATTGCACAGTTTGACGAAAAGGACTTATTCATATTTTCCACCTTTGGCTTATTTTCTACCCGATCTAATTCGCATTGTTCAGCGATAATACGAATATCTAATAGATAATCATCGATTTTCACCCTAAGAGCCGAAAATTCATCCAATTGTTCACTTTCTTCATCAAAGAAAATATCCTTGCAAAAGGATTTGAAAAGCGTTTCAATCTGTTCGACAGTTTTAATCGACGCTCTAATTAAAGCAATCGATACGTTTTCCGGTTGGTTTATTTTGCTGTATATGTGATCCAACCTTTAACTACAAATTTAGCTTCAAGAATAGCTTTATCAATTGATATAACCATATTTGATTAATGATTAATGAACGACAATAAAATTAATGTAAAAACAATGCGTAACTCGAATACGCTAAATTACTAATTCATCTACGAAATTAAATTATTAATAGAAAATGCACCTAACTACAGTGCTTGCCCCACAAAGCTTTTAAGGTTTCAAATAAATACCAATAACCCCTTTGTTATACAAGTTGCATGAACCCGAATGGTTCCTCCAACTTGAACCGACAAATAAGGTAAAGCTTTACAATACAATAACCCCTCATAAATAGTTTACATAAAAGGATACCGACGACGACGACCCTAATTTTTGCCACAAAGGATAAGGAATGTATTGTAAAATCTACCGTTATAACCAGATGTATTTAGCATTAAATGTGTAAGCAAGATGTTCTTTTCTGTGTAACACGTTTAACCATAATAAAAACTACGACAATTTTATAAATTTAAGTATAAGGAGTTTAAAGGATAGGAACTAATTATTTAATTAAAGATCCAGCGATGAAGGCCAATTTTGTTCACGCGCGGGGGGTCTTATAAATTTATACATCGACTTACCTCCGCGGTGTTTTGTTTTTTTTCTAAGCTGCAGTTCCTATTCTTTCAACCAAGTGGACTGTATGCGAATTGAGTCTATGTTACGTTACACTTGCACTGAGGTTTTTAGGGTTTAACAACGAAAGTCTGCTGCGGCACTTGACTAACTTAGGCTACTGAACGAATAAACACGACCGTTCTGCTTCAATATCCATAAGAAAGTGTTTGTTCACTACTCTGTCCACCTTATTCACAGATGCACAAGGAATTTTTATGGCAGGATATAAGGGAACAAGGGATGACAGTTTTACTACTAGATTTACGACTACAAATTTAAATAACTTAAAATTAACCACGCGAACGTGCGACAAAGAGACCGAACAGCCCTTCTATTTCTATTCCTCTACTATTTCTATAACCTATTTGTTATTAACTTTGTCTGTCCATGTTATCATCCTCATACATCTAAAGCACAACATTTCAAAAGTCTGCTACCGTTTTTCTGTCTGCTTTTTCTACTGTTCGTATATCATAGTCGTACTGTGCTGTGCTCCACACATGCTTACAACAATTTTCTTCTTGTTTCTATGTTTGTTATATTTCATCATATACGCTGTTCTTTCTTGTTAGATGCAGTTCGGTCACCTTATATTTCTCCGACATTCAGTGGTTGTGAAGGAAGCAACCTGTTTAATGCGCGAGGAATCTTATAATTTTATATATCGACTTACCTCAGGCGTATTCTAATGTTCTATAAGTGTCGTTCTTACTCTTGAACGAAGTGGACTCGATTTATTGAACATGTTACGTTTGCAATATCACTATGTTTTTAGGGGTTTATCGATAAAATTACATTCGGAGACAATGACTTCACTCACTTTACCGAACAAACAGCCATTTCTTTTCGATGTCCCTGAACAAGTGTCTGTCACTACCCCTTTTTGCAACTTAATTTCCACAGGCACAAAGGAGGTATTATGTCAGGATATAATGGGACCAGGGATGACAGCTTTGCTATTTGATTTACAACTAAGGATTTTTCAACGACTTAAAATTAAACCCGAAAACGTGCAAACAGACTAAAACACAGCCTGTATCTGCCAAGTTCCCCAGCACTTGAACATTTCGAATATATCCTTTCGCACAATCAACATTAGTTGCAGATATTCCACAACCAACACCTGTAGTTGTTTATAATAATCATCAGATTCACGTGCGCTTATTTTTTCATCATTAGGTTTTCCGTCTCGAAACTGGTTGGACGCGTACCTCAACATTTATATTCTGAACTAGCCTACACAGTTCCCTGAAATTTCCACACGGTCTATTGTTTTCTAGTTATATGCCCTATTTCATCGATACTCAGTGGTATGTAAAGGGGGGCGTCGCGTGGATCAATGTAGTAAGCGTAAGACTACGGATTCCAAGGTCCTGAGTTCAAATCCCGATACGGTCGACTGCTTGAAAAATGGCAGATGAGCATGTTTCACAAAAATTACGTCCTCGTTCGGATGAGAGGTTAAATGGAGGTCCCGTGTGTGAGTTTGTCACGCACGTTGAAGATCCCTACCTTGTCCGGAACGGCAAGGGTTCGGCAAAATTCTAAATTTCCAGACAACAAAAAACTCGCCTCCTGGCTAATGTAGTACCTTCGGGTGGAGTACTGGAAATATAAATGCACGGTATGTGAAGGAGGTTAAGCAGCCTATAGCTGCCAAGATCCCCAACACCTAGACATTTACCGAATTAATAGTTTTCCAGTAAATCCTTTCAGACAATAAACATTACTCGAGAATATTGTACAACCAATACCTGTAATTGCTTATAATAATCATCTTGTTTAGGTACAGCTATTTTTTGTCATTAGGTTTTCCAACTTGGAACTGGTTGAACACGTATTTTCATTGATATCTATTCTGAGCTAGCCTACACATTTCCCTGAAATTCCTACATCCTACATCTTTTACTGTCTGCGTTCAATAGTTTAACCCTGGGTCTACTTCTACTTCTCTTTTTTCTAGCTCTGCTTCGAATATATGTCGCACTATTCCCTCATGCCTTAAGTATGTGGCCTGTCATCCTATCTCTCATATTTTTTACCGTTTTACTTTGTCCATGAAATTTTCATCATACGTTTGTAGCACCACATTTCAAAGGCTTCTACCTTTTTCTTGTCCGCTTCACCTACTGTCCAGGCTTCATAGCCGTACAGTGCTGTGCTCCACACATATTTTGAAGCAATTTTTTCCTTGTGTGTATGTTTGTTGTCTTTGAACACAGTAGTTGCTTTTACCTGTTAAATCTAGCACGGCCTTGTGCTAATCTTTGTTTTATATCTTTTGCGCTTTTCCCATCTTGCGTTATTTGACTTCCTAGGTAGCAGAAATTCTTAACCTCTTGTAAATTCTTTGCATACTTGTACTTTAGCTTGTAACAGTTTTTTTGACCACTGCAGAACACCAATAAATTATTAGTTTTACACACCTTTTGTCTAGTCCATTATATCATGTAAACGTCTTCAGTTAAATAAATATCTGTATTCGAATCTTGAAGTCTAACCGCAATACAGAGATGCTAGTTTGGTTGCTAACATCAGGCGTTAAATCTTAGTATAAATATATATCAAGGCCAAACAGCTTCCCTATGTCGTGCACAAGGTGCCAGCGGTCACTTTGGCTAGAACACTCGTCACGAGTTAACATGGGGAACCTGAAGGTTCTAGCAAGTAATTTGCGTGTGGCTTTAAGCCATAGTAGAAGAATCCAAGTGTAATGGACACTTGCTTCAGTGATTTCTAATAATGGTAAGCGATTAAAAATCAATTTACTAGACAAACTAAATAATTTTGTTGTAGCGCTTTTCTCTTTCCCTTTTTTTACACCACGATAAAATATTCACTTAAATATTGATTTCACACACGGAAAGGTAAATCGAGGGGTATCTGATAAAAAGCTTGTCTAAGGTCGATAGATGAGATAAATTTTGCGTTTCGAAACCGGCTTAAAATTGAGTCAGTTCTTGGTAGAGGGTAAGCATCAGAGACAGTTACAGAATTCAACTTTCTGCCATCAAAACAAACACGCCAATCGTCATTCTTCTTACGAACTCATAATACGGGAGACATCCAGGGTGAATTTGAGCGAGAGATAACACCAGATTCTAACATTTTATCTATTTCGGAATGCAAATGCTTTTGCAATGCAGGCGATAATGGATATTGACGTTGCTTAAAAGGGAGGGCATCACCTGTAGAGATAACATGTGTTGCAGTAGTAACGCAACCAAGTTCATAGGTATTAAGTTTACGAAATTTGTCGATTGTAGAGTTAAGAATTACATTTTGAGAATCAGTAAGAGAAATTTTAATAGATATTCCTGCAGATGCACAGGAATTTGTTTTAAGAGAAGTTTGCCATGAAAAATCTTGGAAGTAAAGCGACAAATTAAAAAGTTTGCAAAAGTCTACACCTAGTAGGAATGGATAAGCTAATGTAGGTACAATCAAAAATGGGACCTCACGTTCAAGTGATTCTACTCGAATTTTTAATTTAAGGGAACCCGTTACATATATTTGATTATCGTCAGCTAAATTTATGGAAGTTTTTTCGGGAACAATTTGAATATTAATATTATGTTTAGATAATTGTTGTAGACCTTCGTTATTTATAAGGGAGCATGAAGAACCTGTGTCCAGTAAAGCTATTACATTTAAGGAACCAATCAAAATGGGTAAATGTGGACGATTATCAAAGGGTTTCTTAACAAGTTGTAAAGCGGCAGACTTATTATGGTAAAAGGAATTAACGGTTTGTAGCCAATTAGACCACTCTGATGGAGTAGTATAACATAATTCTTCTAATGAAGGTAAGACATTTTGTACATTGACAGTAGCGATATTATTGTTAGATAAATTTAATAACGGTACAGCGTTAGAGGTAGTTTTATGGTTTAAATTTATTGACGTCTGGGTCCGTTGAATGATTGGTGTTGAGGACGATTTTGATTTCTTGAGATATTCACGCCCTGAGTTGGAATATCTCGACGAGAGTTTCCCGATATGTTAGGATTACAGTTCGTGCAGTTACATTTATAGATATTTGCGCGACCACAACCATAACAAAAAATATTTTTAGGATATGTACAAACGTTGTAATTATGTCCACTTCTCTTACAGTTCCAACAGGTAAGTAAGTTATTTGTTGAGGTAGAAGGAACATTAAGGGTAGATACTTTATGAGAAGTTTGAACTTGATACGCTAAATCGGGTTCTAAAAGACCAGATTGTTTTTCTGGAGGGGGGTGGTATTTATCAACTCGCAGCTTTACTTCTTGAAGCGAACGACATAAATCTTTGAATTGAGCTAAGTAAGAAATGTGTTGTAACGCTAGACGTTCGGAAAAATAAGGATTTAAATTTCTACGTAACTGATCGATAATTTCAAATTCTAAAGGTTTATTGTCAAGTCTACTATATAAGGCTTTTATTGAGGTAATAATGGAAATTACATTTTCATCAGGTCCTTGGGTTCGATTTCGTATCTCGTTCCCAAGGTCGGTAACATAACCATGGGGTAGGAAGTCTCGTTTTAAACATGCAACTAACTCCTACCAGGTAGAAATTTGATCTCTAATGTTAGGGTACCAGATCAACGCAGAATCGGAAAACAATTCACCCGCTGAAACAAATAAATCCTGGTCTGTGCATTTTCGAGAGATTCTGAAATCATTAATCCTATCGAGAAAAGACATTAAAGAGATTTACAGTCAAACCCTTGAAAAGTTAAACCCCATTTATAAACAGGTATGGATTTTCCTAATGGTGGCACTGGAGAAATTACGAGATTTGGTAATGGTAGAGATATATCTGTGTCTGCGTTTGGATTGAGTCTCTCAAGAACTATCCCTTCAAGTAATAAGATATCTGATAGAAAAGTTTGTTTAGCTTGGTTCGCTTGTTCATTGTCATATAAGCACAATAATTCTATACGCTGCTTAAGGTGGATTATACGAGAAACCAAACGTTTTAATTCAATATCACTTGGGCCGGGGTCTATTTTGTTTAATATATTAGTTATATCCTCAAGGGAGTTTGATTTCAGATACATTTTGAGTTAAATCGGAAACAATTTTTTAAGAAATAGGTAGGTCTTTTGTTTCCTGGGCTAAAATGGCTTTAAGTTGCAATCGTCTATCATTTTGATTAGAGGCGGGGGTAATGTTTCTACATTCAATTTCGTAAATCATGTCCAAAGACTTAAGATGTGTAATGTTCATTTTGAAATAACATTTGAGACAAAAATATACAAGATATACGATACTATAGTAAATCAGAAGATAATAAACGGTATACTTAACTTCAATTCGTTACGTTAAATTTATTTAAAGACAAAATCTTCTTTTTTTAAAAAAGGCATATATAGGTTACAGCTGATCAACTTACCAAGGAAACACATTTAAAACTATATCAAATCAAGATAATGTTTAAGAAAAGAAATATCACGGTTAGGTTACAAAAAAAAACTCCAAATTATAAAAAGGTACATTATATGTGTTATTTAAATGGTAGCTTTAAAAATTAATCCAAAAACAAGTTAATTGAGATAAGTTAAAAAAAAATCATAAATAAAGTGATTATTTAACTGCATTTTATAGCATTTTTTTTTTAAATTTGTTCTTTCTGATAATGGGTAGAAAATAAGATATTTACTTATATTTAGAAATACTTACATTCAAAATTATATGGTGTAAACATGTATGTAAGGTTATATTATCCTGTAAACACCGCTAATGAAAAACACATTAATTCCATTTAAAAAAACAACTATACAAATATTTAACACAAATCAAGTTAAAAAGGTATACAACATTTAAATTTGGAAGAAAATTAAATTAACAAAACATTTTAGACAAAAGCTATGTATTTCAATAACCCCAAAATGGCGATTTACATTTTGTTACTATAACAACTGTCTTGACATCTTAGCCAATCTAGTGAGTTCCAAAATACCAACATAAATTTTTAGGGTCAATAGACATTAGAATATTAGATAATTTATTTTTTTAAGTAAAAAAGCTATATATATTGTTGTGGAACTCGGGTAAAATCCTCACCAACAAAAATATATTCGAAAATTTTATTAAATTTTCCAAAAATTTAAATAAGTCAAAAAAAATATTTCTTACTCGTTTTCCTCTCTTCCTCGGTTGAATGGCCTTCTTCAACTGCTTCCGGCTAGCTCATTTGGACCTCCTTTTGGATATCTATATTCACTCTCAAATTCTATCATTCACGCACATTCCCAATAAAACCACAAAATACAGCCAACATACAATCTTTTATTTATTCCTATTTACAAATGCAATTCATTATTGTCCATATTTTATTGTTCACGTTACACTTCAGTAAATTTTATTTTGTAATGTCCTGTATTTAATTTTAAAATCATCAAACACATAAAATGTACTCGGAGTAAATGGACCTTGAACAATACCTTCTCTAAAATTCCTTCTTTATAATTTATTTATTTATTTTAATAATTTAAGTAAACTCTGGGGTATGGTGAGCTCATAATAACCCATTCTAATTCTGCATAATGTATGCCCCTCTACTGTGCATACTCTTAAAATACAAAAAAAAACAAAGCCATGTACTCTTCACAAAATTTCACGTTCGGATGGAACGTTTAAAAGCTTTCTAGACACCTTCAATTTCTAGTTGAATACCGTAATAAAGTTATTTACACATATTCTGTTCAATACGTAAATAATTCACACTACCTTGAAAAACACTCTCGTACTCTGGAATTTCTAGAAGATCTCCGCTCTGTAGATGAAGCCATAGACGAACTCCATCTAAGTAGATCCGCCAACGCCGCCTTCTCGGTGTAATCAAATTCCAAATTACATTTCAATTATACTTCTTTCACAGTAATCTACATTATTTAATGTCCCGACACGAGTTGATAAAAATTATAAGTGATACCTCAATTAAAATAAGTACTCTCGGCACACTAACCGCGTTTTAATTAATTTAGAGGCTACCACTAAGCAATACAATTTAAATGATTTTATAATACTTACAACTCGTGTTAACTTTCATACGTGCTTTTGGAACGATCGAAATAATAAGGGCTTTCACAATATTCTCCTAAACTATTTATATCTTTAGACTGCCACCTCCTGGCCACGGTTATTCGAAAAATCTCCTGCACACAACACACATTCCCACAATTTTGCACTCAACCCCGATTTTCAAATCCGCGAATTTCAGCACCTCGTTATAAATTTTTAAGAAAATTTCGCTACACTATCCTCGTGTCTATATCAAGTCGAACTAACATATCGACCAATCGTAGACCTAATGACGTTTCTCAAATCCCTCCTATACTTTTGTGGTCTCATGCTTATACTTTTCTACGTCTTCTTCTAACCTTGCTTGAGTGGTTGAAAATCAATATCCCTGTTTGTGCGCTGTCTACCTCACGTGGACTCTCTACATGAGTTAAATAACCCCCTCATTAGCATTTCCCGCGAATATAAGCGACGGTTTATCCGACATTCTCTGTAACCATTTGCTATCTACAAATTTTAAGTAGAACTTGACCTTTAGAAAATACGCAGGTGTTCAATCGTAACATTTTAAATAACACTTCTACGAGTTGGATATTCCACGTATTTCAAACCCTACTGATATATTTGTACGTTAGCAACGCGTCTCACCTTGGTATTCTTAGGTTTTTAAACGCTTTTATGCATATTATACATCAATAATCGTTCAATTAAATTCAAATTAATTAATAAATTAATGGCATTGGCTTCTACCATTTAATTTCTTTGCAAACCTACTTAAATTTCATTAATTATTTATAAAATTTCGTTAATACCTGATACTTAAATGAATTAACTAATATAACTTTCGCACGTAATTTCTGGTTGTTCCTTTATACAGGGTGTTTTGAAATTGCTTCGTTTATATTTATTTTTGATCTTTTAAAACCACTATAATATATATAACGATAATTGATACACTATATAGTCATAAAAGAAATCATACAACCTAAAACACGTTAAAGGCGCCAATTCTTACATTTACGCGTGCTTCTTACAACACCGCAAACGAGGTACAAGAGACACCACGGCAGTTGGTAACGCTAATCTATAATACAGAAGTTAGCGCGCCCATCTGTCAATGACGTCACACAATATGCAAATTATTACACGTAATAACGAAATAGCTATCTCAGGGGTCCCTTCCGGATAAAGATGGTGCTTCGGCGTGGACTGCGGTTCGGCCAGGTTGTTTTCCAAATTTATCTTCTTTACCTATGTAGAGGTAATGACAGGAACAGGTTGAGGAACGATAAACAAGATAAGCAAGAAAAGGAATCTACATACTAAAGATAAGATACGGTACGATACAATACCCAACCACTCTTCTGGAAGTTCAAAGGCAAAAGACCACGTTTCAGCGTCTCTCGGAAAAACCCCACTCTTTCTTCCCCCACACGCGTCGGCGCGAAGTTCGTCCAACGCACTCCTGACGTGACGGAAATACACGCACCGGGTCTTTCAAATTTGTGGCGCGAAATTCCCGCACTTCAAAACTAAACTAAAGAAAAAGTCTAGTGCCAAATCTTTGGCACGTAACAATACTTTATTTGAAGATTCTTTTAATAAAGTCTGCTTGGAATGAGTTTGCAATAACTCTCTAACTTCTTTGAAGTAGGAACGACAAAATAAAGCGGACACAAATTTATTATAAAGGTGATAAGGTACGTTAAGCGTACAATTTCATAAACATTGAAAATTCCTAAACATTTTGTACCTTTGTTACCTATTTCTAGGATTTTTTAAAGAATTGTTAAGTTTATTTTCAGCATAAATTAATTACCCTATTTTTCTCCCTTATTAATTCAATACCCGCTCGAATAAATTCTGTTTCTATTGTTAAATCCTTCAACGTAATTAATAATAATCACACTCTCGAATAAATTCCTCAACTTAAATCTAGTTGCTTTGCAACTACAAGTATATGCAACAACTAAATAGTTATATCCTGTTTCAGGTGCCCGTTATCTTGGTATACATTACGACCGCCTATAATGGTTTTCTCTATTGTTTCAATGTAAAGACTTGTTGAAATAAGGTCGCACACTATCCAATAAAACCCGGGTTTTCCAGTTTTAATCGCGCTTCGATAAGCAAGGATTTGCAGTTCGAAATCGTGTTATTTAAACCATTGCTAAATTTGCTCTACAGTTTGTGCGTCGACATATTTTCTACATTATTCGTCACCGTATTTTAAAAGCAATGCACGTTTGTTTATTCTCTGTTCGACAACTAGCAGGTGTCTTACGTGAATTGCTTTTTTTAGCTAGAGGCCAAATGGGTTCTTCCTTTCTGTAGACCAACTGCTTTTGTCCGTAGATCGTTGCTATAGTTACGATGGCAGGGTGAATGCATCTTGAATACCGCGGCGTTTCTGTGTTGACTCGCCCTCGACGGTTTTCAAGCTAAGCATCCGGACACCTACAGGTATGCAACGCGTTTTCTTTTGTGTGCGTCAATGGGATATTCCGTATCAACGTTTGGTGTAGTTATGTGACAAAAAACGTCACATTGTAGAACTATTGTTTGTTGCTGCTAATCGATATTTTCGCTCTACATGTGTGATGTACCTGTGTTAAAAATATTGGACAGACACACGCTTATTCCTTTATACTGATTTGTTTATTTTACAAACGATACTATGTACGATTTAAAAGATGTTTGACAAAAGCTTCCACACGTTAATTCTTTCCTACTAATTAGTTATTTTACAAAAAGTATTAGGTGAAACTTTAAAAACGCTTGACAAAAGCTCTAACATGTTTATTTACTACTGATTAATTTTATTTTATGTAAATACAAGATGCGCACTTCGTATCTAATGTACTAAATTGTTTATATCACCTAACTGTTTGCTTTGAAATAGTAACGCTTAATTTATTGCTCTTGCTTGTACAGAATCCGTTATTTATTTTTATTTGTTAATAGATAATCGTGGGCGATGTGTTTTTTGTTTCTTTTTGGTATGTAGGCAAATTTCCCCACTATCCGCGTTTAATAGTTAGCCTAGTATTTACTTTTCTTCTGGCTACGTCTAGATACGTAGCAGAATCAGAAATCAAATGATATACTACGGTATGTTCCACAAGAATCATGATTGTAATTCAAAATCATTATACTCTTAAATTAAACAAAATAGTGCTAGTTACTTGTTGAGCACAACAAAAAAAAATATCTTCCCATTCGCTGAATGAAAGTCGGGCCGGCCCGAAATTTCGGGCCCGTCCAGCCCGGCCCGGCGGGAAGTCAATTTTCATTTCGGGTCGGACGTCGGGTCGGGACGGTTACCTTTCTGCGTCGGGCCGGGCCGGGCTTATTATTGTATTTAAAATAAAATCCAAAAGAGAGTATTCTCGTGTAAAATAATATTTTACCCGAGAATACTCTCTTTTGGATTTTATTGAAAATTTCGTGTACACAGTCAAGAATTAACTCTTCATATTATAGTGTTTACCGGTTTAGATTCTAATCTAACCATGAGTATTGTTTCGTTCTTTCGTAAGTAGTTTTCTACACGTTATCCTATATTTTTTCGCTTAACTATCCCCACATCAGAATTTCCTTCCTCTGATACTGTATGAATTACCCTAAAATCTTTACTCCAAAAATCCCCCGCCTCTGGCCACCGAACTTCGCTGATTCCTACTATGTCTAATGCTAACCTATCCATTTCAATTTTCAAGCTCTCTAGCCTTACCTACTTGCTTCATACTTCTGATAATCTGACATTCCATACTCTTTTTTTAAACTTTCCGATCACAACCTCCGAAATAGTAACTTAACGTTGTCCCACAAGTAAAACACGAAGCCTTCCGAAGGGTTCCGAAGACTATCGAAGACTTCCGAACTGCTTCAAACTGTTAAAATCATTCAATTTTAACTATTACATTTTTATTTTCATTATGAAACTTATAATTATTTTTGCTTATACTTATTAAACAAAAAATCATGCCAAGCCTACATGATTTCAGACGTCACCTACCCGAACAATAACAAGTGGCGTTCAACGTGATTGGGCCGTCTTCACAGAAGATTTTGCAAACAGAGCGCTTGTAAGAATAATCAACATGCCCGAGACAAGGAGTCAAACGACATCAAACGTCCAGCCGGACACCAACCAGCCGCCTCCAACCCAGGAGGTCACACAACCAACAGTTCTGGTACTGCAAGAACCCAGTGGCGCTCAACAATCACATCAAACCTGCAAAATGGTCACAATCAAGGCGTTAGTGGAGCAGCTGTACCAAGGTTACCACAGCAGAAAAACCTATATTCTATGGCACCTTTCTGGAGGATCCCGCAGAATTTCTTCAACAGAAGAAAGCGATGGACGCGGATGTACCTACAACAAGGCCAAGCAGCCACATGGTGGGAAGCACACGCGATGTTCCAACCCATCTACAGCGAATTTAAAAGGTTCTTTCTGAAAAAGTACGACAGTCCAACCATTAGAGCCAAAATAACCTCCGAATACTACAGACAGAAGCAGATGGCGTCTCAATCAGTAGCCGCCTTTATCGGCATTAAGATGCGGCAAGCCCGCCTCCGAAAGCTAAACATCAACCGGGACATGGAGCTGTTTATGGACCTTCTCTTGCCGACACTGAGGAATCCAATTCAGTGTCACATGCCGACAACAGTATGGGAAATGGTCTCCCGTCTCACAAAAATCGAAGAAAACGTGAAACAGGTAAGAATAAGGACGACCAACCGCACACCAGCTGGCGGGAATCCACCCACAGCAAAACTACCAAGGTGCCGGGCACCGATACTGTCCAACCAGAAACTCGAAACGACACTCCAGCCGAGCCGCATCAACACACCGCCCGACCGGGCGAAACGAACTGGCGTGACTAAACATTACCCACGATAACCCACTACTAAGGATACCCGTCACCATACAGAATATAACCTTCAACGCACTACTAGATACAGGAGCCTCGACGAGCATGATTAGGGAAGATCGAATACCCGCAGGTTCACAGGTAGAACCCTATCATGCCTCCGCTTATCTAGCCGAAGCAGGGACAGAAATGGCAATCAGAGGCAAGTTCGGCACGCCATTCACCCTCAGAAAATGAGGGACCACAAAACCTTCTTGGCAGTAGCAAATCTCGCTGAGGATATCATTCTGGGTGAATCTTGGCTTAAACGCCAGAAAGTGGTGATGGTTTACGAACAAGGTTCCATACTTTTTGGAGCACATAACCGAAAGACGCTCCACTGGAACGAAACGGCGAGGCCCGTTACCGCCAACAGGCCACACACGCTAACTATCACTCATCAGTTTCCAGCTGAATTCGTTCCCAGCAACCTTCGGGAAGAATTTCAACAAGTAGTCAATAGGCCAACACCACAGTTAGCACCAGCCTATTACCACTGGACACCGAAACATGCACACCACGAGCTAACCACGCAGCCTTCGTCGATCTGCCCAATTATGTGTAAAGCGCACAACCAGAAAGGCATACCTGTGGACGGATGTCCCAAGAAGAGGTACCCTTTCAATCACAACATCCCACCCAGCAGTAGACGACCATGGAAAGGTTCGGCGCCACCACACAACGGTGACGCCCGTCATCGCCAACAGGCCACCCTCGCCAACTGCAACTAACCAGTTCGCAGACGAATTCTTGCCAAGCAGCCTTCGGGAAGAATTCCAACCAGTGATCGATAGGTCAGCACAACCAACTACCACAGCCAGCACCAGCCTATTATCACTGGACACCGAAACATGCAGACCACGAGCTAACCACACTGCCCGTGCTGTTCTGTTCAATTTTGTGCAATGCGCATAACTAGAAAGGCATACCTGTGGATGGATATCCCAAGAACAGGTACCGTTTCGACCACAATCATCCCATCCAGCAACAGGCGATCATTGAGAAGCCCGACGCCGTCACACAAAACGAAAATGTAAGCTCCGCCACAGGCTCAGATATTTTGACAACGAGGACTCCGCCGTATCCTCACAACAACCTAGCTACGCTACACTCTTGAGCGGGGTGGAATGTTGACTATATCACCATGCCCGAGCTGAACACAGAACAAACTAAGAATCGAGAGAATTTCCAACTATTTTTTTGTGGTACCCAAAAATCAGCATACTCATTGGTCAAACAAAATTTGGAGATTCTTTTACACTCGAAAATTGAAACACACAATTTCATTGGTTAAAGTCATCATTAACGTTTTTCAACATAGGAAGCGTAGGAAATGGAAGTGTATAAATATAATTACAAATTCTACGAAAAACATTCATTAGTGCTCCCCATAGCCCACAGAATCAACTGGCACTGCTCGCCATAGCCTGCTAACACTTCAGCGAGCAGCGCTCTGCATAGTCTGCTATACTCAGGACGCAGTGCTCTCTATAGCCTGCCTATTCTCCGACGGTAACGCTGTCCGCCGCCGTACCTAGGGTATGTCATTATAATTCAACGATCAATAGTTAATAAACTATGTATGGGCGTTAAGCTCCGTTCCATTCATCACCGATGAGTCGTTACTGTGATTGCGTCTGTCAATTCTACCTCCGGGACAACACCCCTGTAGAGTTTAACGGCGACGCACTCGACGAGGTCTAAGGCATCACCACCACGACGCCTTCCGAAGGGTTCCGAAGATCACCGAAGACCTCCAAACTCCTCCAAACTGTACATACCTCCACACCATAATTCTTCATACTCTCACGTTGTCTCACAAGTAAAACACGAAGACCACCGAAGACATCTGGGTCTCTTAGAACTGTAAATATTCTCTAACTATCGCTGTTCAAGTTCTTACTGGGCCTCACAAATAAATTCCGAAGCCTCCCGAAGAGTTCCGAAAACCACTGCAAACTTCTGAACCCCTTTATGCTTGTATATATTGCTACGATACTACTGGAATTATCGAACCCCTACGTTGGGCTGTTATATTAATTTTGCTATGTCCCTCTAAATTATTCGCGCTCCATCATTTGGGCGACCATTATCTCCTCCGACGTTGGGCTGTCTTATTAATATTGCTATCAATTCCCTCCAGAAACTTAACTGGATTTTATCTTGAACCAACCTTGTCTACCAATAACAAAATTTGATACGTTACCGCCTTCCTCGTTATCAATTTCCTATTCAACTCGTAGCTCCTCCTTGAACTGTTTAAATTATCAAATCACTCTTATTAACTTTATCTTATGACCTCGACTAGCATTTATTTGGAATTATAAATTCAGTTAATTTCGATTCTATATAATGAAACAAATATTCTGTACAGTTTTTGTAAATTATTTGAAATACACTTTTCAATTAATTAATGTTATAAATCTCATTTATTAAACATCATATACTTTTACTCAAAACCCAAAGTCACCAAAAAACCTATTATCTTTATAAACGAAGTGTAGAACGTTCTAAACCTGTTATCATATCACGCACTTTATACGTTTTCAAATCCTCTTTTTGTTGACTTTCACATTCATAGTATATTAAGCAAATTCAATATTCAAAATAAAAAATATATAGAAAAATAAAATGTCTTATAACTAAAATCTGACCTGGTCTATTTTCTTCGCATTGACACATCCATTTGAATAAAAATTATCTTCCCCCAATTCAGGATTATTACATGCCCATTCTAAATATTGTCTATCCACACGCTTGAACCATTGCATTTAAATTATTGCCATTACCCTCTGGACTACCATTATTAACTTATGCACCCCAATTTATTGTCGTTTCATTTCAGACTTAGAATTACTTCTTATCAATTTCCCCAAACTTAGAATTGGTTTATCATCATTTATTTTCCCATTTATTCTCTACGTACTCGAATATCGTAGTTTATTTTCTCCCCTTACTCGTAGATTGAATTTTTCTCCCCGTACTCGAATATCGTAGTCTGTTTTCCCCGGACTTAGAAGCCCTATTATTTTTATGTTTGAGTTTAAAATAAAATCCCCCAAAATCTACCTACGTTTAAACGGCAATCGTAATTTTCATTTTAGCACTTTTACAATTTTTCACTTTGAATTATTATTATTACGTATCACTTTATTTCATAGTGGCGCACTTCGGCCTTTGTTGAGTTGTAAACTGACTTCGTTATCACTGTACCTGCTAATATATTATTGAGTTTTCACTCTGTCAGTGGGTATGGTCTACAAACTCGTCGCTCATTTTTAACCAATCAAATAATTACATTTAAAGTAGTTTCTGATGTAATTTTCTATGCTTCCCAATAATTGTAAGCTGGTCGCAGCTGTCTTCGTTATCAACATGCGGTGTTTTGATAAATCTAATTGCTTTTCCATAAACAACTGATGCAATTCGACTTTTAATTTTCATATCTACATGTTATTTACGCAATTTTTAATCTTCTTTCTTATCAAAAATGGTTAACTATTTGTACGCATTTATATTATGCTTCCTGAAGCTCTATTTCTATCTCCGTATTAATCTAATTGTTTGGAACTCTTTTGAATGCGTGTCTGATTACACTTTATTATGTTTACATATAAATATACGCGTGCTTCCACTGAAAATATCATTACTTGCTTTACCTAAATTAACTAAAACTTTATCTACAGGGTATTAAATATTTACTGTTTACCTAATGAATGTCTTCCTTGTTTCTACGCTAACTATGCGTCTTCCTATGCTTATTTTCGTCGCTTAAAACTATTTATACTTTATATACAGGGTGTTGACTGCTTACTATTTACAAACTGTCTCCAATTCTCAATTCTTTACTAAATAAATGCATTTTCCTGCTGCCTATGGTAATTTCACATTTCTAAATGAACTTTACTATAAAGTACACCCTTAAACAACCCCTTATCACAGCAATATGTTCAATTAATAGTTTTTAATTACATACCATAATTCTTTGAAACTTAACGTTGTCCCACAAGCGAAACACGAAGCCTTCCGAAGAGTTCCGAAGACTACCGAAGACGTCTGGACCTCTTCAAACTGTAAATATTTTCTAACTATCGTTATTCAAGTTCCTACTCGATCTCACAAACAAATTCCAAAGCATTTCGAAGTGTTCCGAAGACTACCGAAGACTTTTACATCCCTTTAAACCGTATATACATTCATTCAATAAGTGTTTAAGTTTATTTTGGTTCTACAAGCTATCACGAAGCCTTCCGAAGAGTTCCGAATATTACCAAAGACTTCCGAACTGCTTCAAACTGTTAAAATCATTCAATTTTAACTATTTCACTTTTATTTTTATGTATTTATGAAACCTATAATTGTTTTTACTTATACTTATTAAATAAATAATCAAACCAAGCCTACATGCTTTCAGACGCCGCCCACACGAACGATAACAAGACGATGCCATCATCCTAATTATGATTTAAGTACACTGTGTACTTGAGAGGTAATGTGGTGGTTTCCCGTTGCCTTCCACATCGCAGTAGTGTTTCTTAGAATGCCACACCGACCCTTATGATCTCTACCACTCTAAGTACCGAAAGAACTGCTGCCGTCTTTCGGGTACTTGCCTTAGTCTGGTTCCTCACTAAAGACTACTACGTTGGTTCGACCTGTAGTTTGGTTCTTTAGATCGCTGGAACTCGCAAGCCATTCCACCCGTTGTAGTAATCTAGAACTTCTTCAAGGTGCAGGTCCATTCGGAACGGAAATTTACAAATACTAACTTTAAAATTACATTTATCCAGTGTAAATTCTTACGCAAAAATATAATTGTGTGATCCTTCGGCGCTTTCGTAGTTCTAACTATTATTTGGGGTACTCACCGGTAACTCGTATATCAGGTTCATTCGGAACGGCAACAGTTCCTAAGGGTGTAAAATCTCTCTAAGAAAAATACGTTATTGAAGTAAATCCTTATTTTTCACTCAATGCGCATGCTTACCGTAACGTACGTTGTGTCAACAAGAAGTGGCTTAAAATCTCTCTATTATCTTGAACGTGATAAGTTAATTTTGTTTGCTTTTTGCACATCTATTCAAATAAAATGTTAATCTTTTAAATACGTGTTATAAGATTTGTATATTGTTAAAATAAAAAAAATTATTGAAACGTATATGTGTGCTCAAATTATTTTGAGCAGTATATTGATAACCCCGAGCCATCATCAATTAAAAGTCATTCAACTTTTCTGATCTAGCGCTGATTCCAACTAATAACCCAAATTGAATAATTGTAGGATATAAAAATAAGATTTGATAGATTGACAATGAATAATCCAATAATCCGCACCATTCGCTTCCTAAGTTAAAAGAAGAACAACATCCAACCGATTACCGTTTTAATTTATTTTAGCGGCTAATTAAAGGTTTGTGTAAATAAAAAGAATAACGACAAGAGTGTGGCAATAAAAAGAAAATCGGCATATTTCTCGTTTGGATAACGAGCGTCTAGTCCTTGGCTTGTTAAACGTTACAGCTTATAAATTACTCCAAAGAACCTGTCAGGAGTCACGGCATGCTCTCAGGTACAACTTCGTATTTACATCTCGCCCCGCATACGTTGCTCGGCTCGACAACAACCATAAACAGCTATAACAATTGGTCTTTTCAATGGTTTTATTAACAATGGAGATGGGTGAATAAGCTCCGTTTGTTAGTTGAACTGGGATTTTTCTATTGTTGTTGAAATTTAAATTTAGTTTTATATTTGGGTTGGTATTATGTGAGTCGCAGCGGTAAATGACACTAAGGGCGGTTTTTCTAGTGAAAGGTTTATAGAAAACTATTTTTTAATATTATTCGAAAATCTACTATTTTTATTTTTTAACGAACTAAATAAATTTTAGACTCAAATACAAAAAGGCGTAATTTTACAGTTGAATTTATCCCCAAAACCGTTAATATATTTGGATTCTTTTTCTCTAAATCCTTCAGAAACGCTACAGAATTGAAATAAAAAGTTCCTAGTGTAAAATATTTTTGCATACAGTATGTAATCAAATTGAAATGATTTTTGAACTTGCTTCTAATTATGTTGGTAATCACAATTAGGTCTTCAGTCCTGAAACTGGCTAGACGCGTACCCTCATTGTTTCCTATTCTGAACTAACCTACAGATTTCCCTGAAATTTCCACAGTCTGCATCTATCACTATCTGATCTAGGTCTACATCTACCTCCTTTTTCCTATCTCTGCTTGTAATATATTCCATACTACGCCCCAAAAATGCCTTAGAACCTATTCTGCCCTTCTATTTCTCCTATTTTTTCCCCACAAATATCCTTGTTCCCCTACTATTTCTATAACCTATTTGTTAATAACTTTGTCTGTTCATGCTATCATCCTCATACATCTGAAGCACAACATTCCAGAAGGCTTCTATCTCTTTCTGTCTGCTATTCCTACTACCCCTATTTCAAGACGTACTGTGCTGTGTTCCACACATATGCTTTGAATAATTTTCTTCTTGTTTCTATGTTTGTTATCTTTGAACATAGCCTCTGTTCTTTCTTGTTAGATGCAGTTCAATCACCTTCTATTTCTCTTCTATTTCCCCGATATTCCGTGGTATGTGAGAAGGCGATCTACAAAGGTATCAAAGACATACTAAGATACGTAAAAGGACATGAAAATTTAATAATTACGGGGAATTTTAATACATGGGTAGCTGGAAGTACAACATTTCAAAAAGCCGCTATCGTTTTTCTTTCTGCTTTTCCTACTGCCAGTATTTCATAGGCATACTGTGCTGTGCTCCACACATATGCTTTCAACAATTTTCTTCTTGTTTCTATGTTTGTTGTCTTTCATCATAGGCGCTATTCTTTCTTGTTAGATGCAGTTCGGTCCCCTTCTATTTCTCCGACATTCAGTGGTTGTGAAGCAGCCTGTGGCTGTTAGTTCCACTCCTGCATATTAATTCCCTACATATTCTTGCCATCTACCCACTTTCTCTACATTTTCTATAATGACGTTTCCTCCTTTATATTTTTACTATACGGTTTTATATCCTTAAAATTCATTCTAATTAATTTGTATGCTTCGCCTGTCTTTCCTATTTCCATCTTCGTTTGTACCTCTTTGCACTTTTCATCAATCCATTGTTCTTTAGCTTTCCTGCATTTTCGAATAATTTTCCATTTTCTTGTCTCGCCTGATTTATTTTTGTATTTTCGTCTTTCTTCTATTAAATTCAAGATATCGTTTGTTATCCATGGTTTCTCATTTTCTTTTTGTGAATATCCCAGAATATCTCTGGCCGCCATTTTGTTTCTACTTCCTTAGTATCAGATATTTTCCCGATATCTTTCAGCAATTCATTTGACTTTTTTTAATCTTACTTGAATATCTTTATCTTTTAATTTCTCAAAGTCAAAATGCCTTTTTCTGTTTCTTTTTTTCAAATTTTAAATTTAAGTACGCCCTTCATAATTACGATGTTGTGGTCAGCGTCTATATCTGCTTCTGGGTAGCTTCTACAGTCTTTTACTTGATTTTTAATATTGATTTTTACTATGTTGGTATTATTCAAAAATTATCCATTTAACCTTTAAACAATATTATTTAGAAAGTTGACTTATGCGAAAATGGCAAGCAGTAAAACAGATTTCTATAGCTTATATCACACATGTACTTAGTAAGTTTAAACGAACATAATATTGTAACAAAAACTCTGCTTGCTATAACAAATGTTCTTTATTTTCAAACTGATTATATAAACCTTTTCAACATATCATACTTAAAATAGAATTTGCTAAAAGCTCTCCCAACGCTTTATTTTCAGCTAATCGCTAAAACTACAATTACTAGCTTCTTAAACTACGATGCTATTTAATTACTTATTAATGAAGCACTATAATTAACTATCCAATCACTAATTATTAGTTCATATTATCACTACAATAATTTATATCAACAGTAATTTATACCACATCTTATAATGCTTTAAACTGCAACATATTGTAATCAATGCTTCAATCAGAACCCAAATCAGTACTTTAATTAGAACACACCTCCAATTTTGTACCAATTAACTCAAAACATACCAGAAATTATGCAAATGGTATTCTCAAGATTCCATTTTGAACAGACCTGCATCTTGACGAAGTTCTAAAATACTATAACAGGTAGAATAGCTTGCGTGTATCAATGAGCTAAAGAGTCGAACTGTAGGTTTAACCAAATTAGTGGGGTCTTTAGTGAGGAACCGGACTAAGACAGGTCCCCGAAAGAGGACAGCTGCTTTGTCGGTACTTAGAATGGCAGATACTATAGCGGTCGGTATGACATTTTAACACACATTACTGCGATGTGGAAGGCAACGGGAAATCACCACATAACCACCGAAGTACACAGCGTACTTAATTTGTTAGTTAAGATGATGGCATCCTCTGGGGTAAAAGATTCCGGAGTTAAAATAGTCCAACATTCGGATCTCCGGGAGGGAACTACTTCGGGGGATGTGATCCGAAACTATAAAAAAGATCCGTGAACATCTACGAGTCGGAGCATGAAATGTCAGAAGTACGAAGCAAGTAGGTAAGCTAGACAACCTGAAAATCGCAATGGATAGGATAGAACTAGACATAGTAGAGGATCAGAGAAGTCCGCTGGCCAGAGGCGGGGGATTTTTGGAGTGGAGACTTCAGGGTAATTCATACAGGATCAGAGAAAGGAAATTCGGATGTGGGGATAGTTATGCTAAAAAAGATAGGACGACGAGTAAAAAACAACTTACAAAAGAACAAAAAAATACTCATGTTTAGATTAGAATCTAAACCGGTAATAATAAAAGTATACATGCCCACCTCTAGCTACAGTGACGAAGAGGTAAAAGCGATCTACAAAGATATCGAAGACATACTAAGATATGTAAAAGAACATAAAAATTTAATAATTACGTGAGATTTTAATGCAATGGTAGGTGAGGGTAGGGAAGGAGTGGTAGTAGGTAAATTTGGTTTAGGCACGAGAAATGACAGAGGAAATAGGCTGGTAGAATTTTGCGAAAAGAACAATTTAACCATCACAAATTCATGCTAGAAAACGATACACGTGGAAGATGCCAGGAGATATAGAAAGATATCAAATAGATTACATTATTGTTAGACAATGGTTTAGGAATCAAGTAAAAGACTGTAGAAGTTACCCAGAAGCAAATATAGACACTGACCACAACATCGCAATTATGAAGGGCGCTCTTAAATTAAAAAATTTGAAAAAAAGAAACGGAAAAAGGCACATTGACTTTGAGAATCTAAAAGATATGGGGAAAATTTTTTACCAAGGAAGTTGAAACAGATTGGAATAACATTAAATCCAGCTTAGATATTCTGGGGTATACACAAAGAGAAAATAAGAAACCAAGGATATCTTGAATTTAGTAGAAGAAAATACAAAAATAGATCAGACGAAACAGGAAAACAGGGATACAAAGTCATAAAATGGGAAATTATTCGCAAATGTAGGTGTTAATCAAAATGTTAATTTGCATTTACAATCACATAAAGGAAATGATAATTTAAAGGAATATATCACCTACCTTTCACTGGTTGTAGTGGTTGATTGTATTTGCACTGCTATCAGATAATTATGGACTGTATGTATAATGTTCACTAATTGTTGCTAATTACTGATGCTCGATGCACCGAACTAAATCACGAACCAAAGCCAAGCGAGAACGAAGTTGAATAGTCGTCCACTCGTACATTACCAACCCTTTTATGTCGTTGCACTAAAGGTAGGGATAATGGAGGGTTTCTAGGTGGGAATAGTTTAAGGACTTAAATTAATTGTGATTGGCATACTACACTACAACCAAAATACTTATAAAGCCTTAACATACCGCCCACCAAAATAAGTATTAGGAACTTATTTTCTAAGTGTGTCTAAACGAGCAAAAAAAAAAAATATATATATATATATAACCGTAAATTTAAAAGTTAACTTACCCTAATATACTAACTATAATACTAAGTTGCCTCTGGAATGGGAGAGGGCACAATTTTACCACGGGCCTTTTAAATAGTCCCTGGGATGTTGCCACGGTAGCCACACGACAAACATTGTCCTTTCCATAATGCAACGTATGTATACGTCCCATTTTCCACTGTAATGGAGACACTTGAGTATCTTTAATCAACACCAACGTTCCCACCATTAACGAATAATTAGCAGAAAACCATTTGGTTTTCTGTTGAAGTGTGTAGGTACTCCAAATGCCACCGTTTCCAAAATGATTGCTGAATACGTTGAACCAGTTGCCAACGATTTAAGGAAGATAGTTTCAGATCTAAGACATTAGGGTCGGGAATGACAGACACTGGTTCTACGTTCAGAAAATGACCAGGACTTAAGAATGAAAAATCAGTGGGATCGTTACTCATTGGACATAAAGGTCTGGAGTTTAAGATGGCTTCAATTTGAACTAGAATGGTGTTAAATTCTTCGTACGAGAGAATTTGTTCGCCTACCACCTTCTTGAGATGGGACTTTACAGATTTTATCCCAGCTTCCCACATTCCCCAAAGTGAGGAGCCGACGGAGGATTAAAACAAAGTGAATACCTTCCGTTTCAGATGACTGCTTCATATATTCGATTAGTTCCCGAGATGCTCCGATAAAATTTGTTCCACAGTCACTATGAATTTGCAAGCATTTACCTCTGCGTGCTACAAACCGCCGTAAAGCTGCAATAAAGGCTTCTTTAGATAGGTTTGATGCCAACTCCAGATGTATCGCTTTTGTACTAAGACAAACAAATAAACAAACATAAGCTTTCAATGATTTGGCACCTCTAATACGATTCATGGTGATAGAAAAGGGTCCACCGTAGTCTACCCCAATATGTAGAAACGCTTTACCGGCAGTAAGTCTAGCGGGGCAAGTCGCCCATAGGAGGGCATAGCGAAATAGGTTTTGACGAAAACATCGAATACAAGAGTTTAGGCACTGTTGAATAGCCCTTTTGCAGACAGAATCCAAAAATTTTGTACTAACAAAAATGAGTAGTTCTAAGTCCAGGGTGTAAATATTTCGTATGGCAATCTCGAATAATGAGCTCTGTCACCCGGTGTGACCGAGGAAGTAGCAATGGAAATTTTGTATCATAAGATACGTCTGCATTTCGCAACCGGCCGCCCACCCTTAACAACCCATCACTGTCAAGGAAAGGACTGAGAGGTCGAAGTTGTTTATTACTAAGTTTTCCCTTTCGAATGATATCAATGTCCTGACTGAAAACTTGTTCTTGAACCCGTTTTATTAATAAATGAAGTGCATACTGTTCGGGGGGAGACCAATAATTGTTCTAAGTTTCCAATATCCAAATTTGCACGAACTTTCAAGTTACGAATGAACTGACAAATATATACCAGAATCCTGCATATTTTTCGCAAATCTGAAAATTGATTTACCATCGAGTCTACGAAATGATCTGCAACGTGTATATTAAGGGATAAAGTTCTTTTTTTCAATGTGCATCTGAGTGTGATCTGTAAGAGTTGGTTCCATATGAGCAGGCCAATTCTCTTTAGGTAATAGTAACCATGGTGGAGCCGTCCACCACAAAGGATGATTAACAAGCTCAGCAGCTAATAATCCTCTTGATGCACAATCAGCAGGATTATCCTGTGATTTAATATGATGCCACGATGATGGAGCCACTCGTTCTTGGATATGCGAGACACGATTGCTAATAAAGGTCTTCCAATTATACGACGAAGATCGAATCCATGCTAATGCTACTGTGGAATCTGACCACGCAAATGTATCGTCCAATACTAAATTATCTCTATACGTATTTTGCACATACTCGACCAAGTTCGACAACAACACTGCACCACACAATTCTAATCGAGGTAATGATATACGATTGGTTGGTGCGACCTTAGATTTGGCACAGACCAATGAAACTTGGATGTTCCCTTTCTCATCGACACAGCGGAGATAAACTGCTGCTGCATATCCAGCTTCCGATGCATCACAAAATGCATGAATTTGTACAGTTTGATGGTTATCGCAAAGAATCCGTCGAGGAATTTCAATTTTCAATAACTCGGGTAATTGTTGAAGATACAGATTCCATTTTAAAACAATTTGTTGGGGAGGAAGTTCATCCCAGCCAATTCCTAATATCCATACAGATTGAATCAAATGTTTTGCGAAGAAGACCAATGGTGATAATAACCCCAGAGGGTCAAAGATCCTTGCAATTTCCGAAACCATATTCCTTTTGGTACAAGGCCGATCAACGATATTAAGATTGTAAAACAACACATCACTCAATGGTTGCCATTGCAGTCCTAAAATTTTTTGAGAAGTATTGTTTACCTCTTCAAACAAAATGCTTGCTGATACCGAACGGAATCAGGTAAATGGCCAATGACACTTGGCACGTTGCTATTCCACTTTCGCAACATAAAACCACCTGATTGGCAAATTTGGTTTAATTCATACACGAGTCGTTTGCCATCCTCTATCGAATCACACCCTGTAATCAAATCATCCACGTACGTATCCGATGCTAAAATCTTGGAAGCAATAGGAAAACGTAACGATTGACTTTTGCAAGTTCTTGAATTACACGCATGGCTAAAATGGTGATGATGTGATGCCGTATGTAACAGTGTTTAGCTGATAATCGATAACAGACTCCGAGAACTTAAATCTCCAAACTATACGTTGATAGTCTCGATGGCTAGTAGAAATAAGAATCTGTCTATACATTTGCTTAATGTCCGCAGTTAAAACTACAGAATGTAAACGAAAGTGTAATAACAACTCCATGATATCTTTTTGAAGAGGGGGCCCTGCGAGTAAATGATCATTTAAAGACCCTCCACTTTGAGCGCTGGCTGAAGCATCAAATACGACACGAAGTTTTGTAGTTGTACTGTCTGGTTTGAACACGGCGTGATGTGGTATGTAATATACCGGCGATAATGTAGACGATCGAGTTGAATCCGATACAATACGAGACATGTGACCACTATCGATATAATTCTGCATAAATTCTCTGTACGAATTATACAGTTGAGGATTTATTTCAAACGGCGTTCTAGTGAAAGAAATCTTCGAAGTGCTATTTCCCGAGAGCCAGCAAATAGCGGTTCAGGACCATTGAAAGGTAACAAAACAATAAAACGACCGGTGTCATCCTGCTTGTGAGTGTCCACAAAATGCCTTTCACAAATTTCCGCATGAGGAGATAATTTGTTAGAATCTGGAATATTTTCCAGTTCCCAAAATCGAGTAATGTTAGCATCTTCTACAAGTGCAGCTAATGATATACGAGATGTAACAGAAGAAAGAACCTTCCCTGTTAATATCCACCCAAAGGTAGTGTGAATTGCCACGGGTTCTTCTAGTGACCCAATGCGAGTTGCGTTTAATAAAACACGCGCGAACAAATCTGCACCTAACAATAAATCGATATGGCTAGGTTTGTCGAAGTTCGAATCTGCTAAATCTAATCCAACTATGTGAGGCCAACTATTTGGTGAGATCCTTGATGAAGGAAGGGTTCCACAAATGTCTGGTAAAACAAAACAATCAATACTGTACTCTGGAACAGTTTTACCTTGAGGACTAATTTTACACGATACTTGTCCATACGCATGAGAAGCAGATAGACCTAAGCCTTCAACCTTCATTGAAATATTCGATTTTCTTAAACCTAAGCGTCGACAACACTTATCAGTCATGAAATTTTCCATTGATGCACTATCTACAAGTGCTCTTACTGTCTGAACTTTACCAAACCCATCTGTAATTGAAATTCTTGCGGTGCCTAATAACGTCATTGTGTTGGACGATCTAGATGATAACAACGTACTTGTAGTAGTGTTGCAGGTGGGTTCGGGAAGTTGATCTGTTGCCTGAGTGATTGCAGGTTTCTGTGCAACTGTAGGGTTTTCAAAGTGCAATAAAGTATGATGACCCCTTGCACACTTTTTACAAACAAGTTTGGAAGAGCAGCGTGTAACCATATGAGAGTTGCGAAGACAATTAATGCATAAGTGTTTGTCTTTAACAAAGTTATAACGGTCTTGTGGCGATTTATTCAGAAACATTTCACATTGGTATAAGTTATGAGTACCACTGCAAAGACTGCATTTCTGAGCGAATGAAGTTGTTACGAATGACTTTCGAACTTGGGGTTTTGAATATTCAAAGGAACGTTTAGAAGGTACACTAGATGATATGGTTTGTTTAATGGACGTATTAAATTTGGACGGTGTATCGGAAACAACCATATTGCTAATTTCTAATGCCTTGCAATGTTTTTCTAGAAATAATTTTAATTGATCATAAGATGGAATGTCTGATGTATTTTCTAACTCAAATGTTTTCAAAAGATTTGTATCTACCTTTTGATAACAAATTAAACAATACGAAGTCGAGCAAATCAATCTTAGTTTGACGTAAGCTTGATATATTTTCCGTAAAGCAATTAAGCAATTCTCTTAAATCTGTATGTGAATTAAATTTTGCTTTTGGTGACGATTCTAAAGCATTCCAATGCGTGTTTGCAATTAAACGTTTTGAATTAAACCTTTCCACAATAATTGAATAAGCTAGCATATAATTATTATTCGAAATTTGCAAATGTCTAATGAGTTCTCTAGACTTAAAATCCAACGCATCAATTAAAAATAGAACTTTTCGATCGGTAGCAATTGATTATTTTCATGAACTAAATTATTAAAAATTGAATAAACTCTTGGAAATGTTCTATTTTTCCAGAAAATTTTTCATTTCTATCCGAGGGAGACGAATATTAGTACATGAGCCGATGCTAGTAATATTTTCAGTCAAGCATTTTTCAGCAGTGGATATATTATCAAACTGAGCTTTAATAATTTTAATGTTTAACAAAGACCTATCTATTTCAATTCTTAGTGTTGTAATTGCATTTAATAATTCAGAGTTGTCCTCATCCAATATGCACGTTTTATAAGCAGTATCTACATCGTTTTTGATATCAAAGGCGCTTTCAGCCATAATATTAACAGAAATACAATTGCCTTTAATATGCTCCAATTTATCTATCGCACCAGATATATCAGATAATCTATCGAGTGCGGCCTTTAAATCCACTATCAACCTATCCGATGAAATATGTGCCATCCTAACGAACAAGGTTACTAATATCGATTTTATATTGATTTCAGCTACAAAATGAAGGGTTTGTTCACCTAATAATAGGATATACCAAGGGTAATGTTGAACTACCTGTTAAAGAATTTTACTACAACGTGCCTAACGGGAGCTTGCAAGTTTCAATATGACAAAGAGCAAAGGGTTTTATTCTACCCGGTTTTACGAATACCTGAATTCTCTAGCGAACTTGAATTACAAGTTTAAAATAACTGTATTGCTTAAACACTTTTCTGACTACAAATTCTTACGTTAACTATCCCTAAAATTTACAAAGATTTGTCATTTTAAGGCTTTATAAGATTCTGTATCAGTACAAAATTTCAAATTTAATGCGAGATTGCATCTACTATAAGTTAGTTTACACAATTGACTATGAAACTGGTGGTATGACTACACTTTTCTTCTAAATGCGGTCAACCCTAATTTAAGCGAAGAGCAATTAACAATGTAGTTAAATTGAATGCCAAAAATGCCAATAATAAACCAATTAATAAGCCAAATATTTGCTCAAAGGACCAAAAATGTTAATCAAAATGTTAATTTGCATTTACAATCACATAAAGGAAATGATAATTTAAAGGAATATATCACCTACCTTTCACTGGTTGTAGTGGTTGATTGTATTTGCACTGCTATCAGATAATTATGGACTGTATGTATAATGTTCACTAATTGTTGCTAATTACTGATGCTCGATGCACCGAACTAAATCACGAACCAAAGCCAAGCGAGAACGAAGTTGAATAGTCGTCCACTCGTACATTACCAACCCTTTTATGTCGTTGCACTAAAGGTAGGGATAATGGAGGGTTTCTAGGTGGGAATAGTTTAAGGACTTAAATTAATTGTGATTGGCATACTACACTACAACCAAAATACTTATAAAGCCTTAACAGTAGGAAAGCTAAAGAACAATGGATTGATGAAAAGTGCAAAGAGGTATAAACTAAGATGGATATAGGAAAGACAGACAAATTAATTAGAATGAATTTTAGTGAAATAAATCCATATAGCAAAAATATAAGGGACGCGGGAGGAAACGTTATTATAGAAAATGTAAAGAAAGTGATTAGATGGCAAGAATATATAAGTGATTTATGTGCAAGAGAGGAACCAACAGCATTAGCACAGGAATCAGACATTGAAAATGACGACTTGGAATAGCCTACACTTAGAGATGAGTTTGCATTAGCATTAAAGGGTCTGAAAAATGGTAAGGCGAAGGGTACAGTTAAAGTGCAAGCAGAAACTCTAAATGTCTCTGGACAAGCAGTAACAGAACGTCTCTACCAACTTGTAAGCTATATGTATGAGACAGGCGAGATACCAAAAATTTCAAACGTAACAGCATAGTAACTATACCAAAAAAAAGAGGCGCGGATAGATGTGAAAATTTTCGAACAATAAGTTTGACAGCACACGTTTCAAAAATATTAAGTAGAATTGTACAGACGAATGGACAAACGAGCTGAAGGAATATTAGAAGAAGATCAATTAGGGTTTTGGCGAAACAGGAGAATAGAGAAGGCTATTTTAGCTCTGAGGATGATAATGGAGAAAATAATAGAAAAGGGGGAAGCGTGTATATAAGGTTTGTAGATCTGGAAAAAGCATTCGACAATGTAAAATGGAAAAAAATGTTCGAAATACTCAAAAAGATTAGAATGAGTTTTAGGAATGGACGCTTATACAAAGAGCAACCAGCGGTAATAGAATTAGAGTAGGAAAGTAGAGAAGTAAATATCAGGAAAGGGATGAGACAGGGATGTGCATTATTCGCATTAATTTTTAACTTGTACATTGAAGAGGCAATGAATACTGTCAAATGCAGGAAGACATTTGGAATTATTATGTAGGGACAAAAGATTGATATGCTTAAATTTGCAGATGATATAGCGGTATGTGGAAAACAGTAAAAAATAGGAGAGATAGGATGATAGGCCACATACTAAGACATGAGGGAATAGTACGGAATATATTAGAAGCAGTGATAGGAAAATAGAGAAGTAGAGGTAGACCTAGGTTAGACTACTGCACACAGATAGTGAAAGATGTAGGCTGTGAGAATTTCAGGGAAATGTGTATGCTAGCTCAGAATAGAAATCAATGGAGGTACGCTGGCAACCAGTCGCAAGATGGAAAAACTAATGACAAAAATAATAACTGCACTTAAACATGGTAATTATTATAAACAACTACGAAAGGATTTACATGAAAACTATTAATACGGCAAATGTCTAAGTGTTGGGGGATCCTTGGCAGCCACAGGCTGCTTAACCCCCTTCACATACCACTGAATCTCGGTGAAATGGGGCATATAATTAGAAAACAATAGAAGGGAATCGAGTTGTATATCGGCAGGGAAGACGAATCTACACTTTGTATATGTAACTAATGGAACTATTAAGAATTAAGAATTATTAAAACTTAAGTTAGATGCAACAATGTAAAATTGAAGGACATAATAAAAAGGTTAATGAAAGTTCAACAAGCCAGACAGTGAGAACGGAAACAAACATTGTATTCCAGGCGTAACGTGATACTGCAGGTGCAGGTCACAGCAGGTTATAAGACAGCAATTATTAGAATTAAGGTTACTTTGTATTGTATAAATGAATATAGAAAATAGCAGACATGAGCTCTGCAGTTCCCACAAGCAATGTGAGGGACAGGGATAGCATAAATATCCTCGAGAGCCCAAAAACAAAACCCAAAAACGCAATACAAAATTCAAAAAACTGTATCTACAAAATACCGTGCGAATGTAATAAGTTTTATATAGGAGAAACTTCCAGACCATTTGAAGTTCGATTAAGAGAACATAAATCATATATAAAAAATAGAAAATTTGAAAAATCCATGATTTGCCAACATGCATGGGACTCCAGTCATAAAATAAAATGGGAAGATGCAAAATTATCGACAAAGAAGAAAACCACCAAAACGCAAAATCAAAGAAGCTGCCTATATAACCCTACATAAAAATAACTGCGTTGCAAACGAATCTGTGACTTTCAGTAAACAATGGATTCCATTACTAAAAGAAATAACAAAAGAAATAACAAATGAAGATCAAATGCCCACAATATCTAGGTAGCATTGCAAGTTTTTCCTGGGTTTTCCTTGCGATATTAACATGAAATACAGCCTACATACATGATTTCTATTTATACATACAATAACTAATTACATAACAATAAGCATATTAACTAGAAAACCATTATTTCGGCAAATTATAAATGTTGGGGATCTTGGTAGCCACAGGTTGCTTAACCCCTTCACTGAATCTCGGTAAAATAAGACATAAAATCAGAAATCTTTCAATTGTATAAATAGAAACATGTTAAAAATGTTTCCCAAATTATTGAATTTATATAAAATTCACCAATAAAAATTAATCAGCTGATTTCACGTTAAGCGTATTGGCTACCATAGGAAAGTCGATCCCAGGTCGCAACACAAATTGAAGGCAATCATTATTTTAAACTTTAAAAATTTTTGCTTAGTGTACTCAAACCAAATATTTCAAACATCAATAAATCAAAGTAACCTTCAATTTATGTCATAAACGTCAAACTTGAAGTTTTTATTATTTTGACAACGATCCTAGGTCATGGATCGAAACGTAAATAAAATAGATTTTGGAAACTGTGAGTGGTTTCATTCCCAAAGAAGATTAAGAAGAATGCTAAACAAACCACAACAAACATACAGGGAGTATTTACATGGCCAGTCAGTCTAGAGTTCAACTTTTACATTGTTGTCAGTTCAGATACTCACTGTAATTTTAGTTTATCTAATTAAAGTGAATTTCAACTTAGAATTATTTTGATCTCCAACGTTACTGACCATAACGTACTTGTAAATTAAAAATTAATTGTAATTCAGTATAAAATAAATTTGATAGAAGAAGTTTCTTTTGAAAAGCTTTTTAAAAAGTCGCTTCAAGAGGCCCAAAACCTATTTCGTTCTTTGGGAAACCAGCTGTATCTATAACGAATACGTAACACTTTTGAACTACCTAAGAAAATTTTGTTACTTTATTGCGTTATTTACTATTCTAGACGCTGCGCTTGCCATTATTTAACATTGTATACCTTTAGGTGTATTATCTTGTTTGTTGTGTACATTATATTCCTATTCTTATTATATCTTTTTTATAGATACAAGCATTGAATAAATGCGAAAATTTAGACAATAAAAAAGTTTTCTTCAGACATCAGCCGACCTAAAGACTAATATTATCATTAATTATAAATATTGTTATCGTTCGAGTGGGAGGTGTCTTAAAGCAAGTAGGCTTGGCTTGACTATTTGTTTAATAAGTATAACAACCAAAATAATTATAAGTTCATAAATACATAAAATAAAGTGAATTCGTCAAAATTGAAGGAATTTTAATTGTTGAAGTAGTTTGGAAGTCTTCGGTCATCTTCGGAACTCTTCGGAAGGCTTAATGCTTGCTTGTGAAACCAAAACAAACTCAAACACTTATCAAATGAATGTCTATATAGCTTGAAGGCGGTGAAAGCGGCTTCGGTGATCTTCGGAACTCTTCGAAAGGTTTCGTGTTGTCACAAAGAGTTATGATTTGAAAAACTACTACTTTACAATATTTACAAGTATAGAGGGTTGAGAAGTCTTCGGTTGTCTTCGGAACCCTTCGGAAGGTTTCGGACTTGATTTGTGAAGTCCAATAATAACTTAAACGGTGGTGATTAGAAGATATTGATAGGTTTGGGAGGCCAAGACTTCGGTACCCTTCGGCAACCGTCGTGGACGTGGTCCCCCTTAAACTTTACGGGGGTGTTGTCCCGGAGGTAAACTTGACAAATACAATCGACGACTTTACAATAATCCACTTCTCGGGACGTACTGGTTGTAAAGATGGTCTGAGTGTGGATCTTCGGCAACGGTGGCAGAGGCGATAGAAGCCTTGGGTGCGATTGGACGGAACGGATCGCACTTCGAAGGGCGTTCTGTGTTTGTTTTCGACTCGCCCGGTGTACAGAACGAATCTTACCACCCATACGCAGGTTGTATAGTTATATCAATGAACATTATGATGGCCCCATGTACGGCGGCGGACAGCGTAACGTTCGGAGAGGACGCAGGCTATGGTGAGCGCTGCGTTTCGAAGTATAGCAGGCTATGGAAAGCGCTGCTTCGAAGGTTTTGCAGGCTATGGAGAGCACTGCAAGAAAGAGGATTCCTAGGCTATAGTGAGCACTACGAATGTATTCTACAGAATTTGAGATTATATTTATACAGTTCTATTCCCTATTCTTCCTGTGTTGAAAAACGTTAATGAGGTCTTTAACCAATGAAATGCGTTTTTCGAGTTTTTGATTGTAAAAGAATCTCCAACTTTAGTTAAACCAATGAAGGTATACATTTTTGGGTAGCACAAAAACTTAGTTGGACTGCCATTCTAGCCAGGTCCCGTGCTCCGCACCTCATTATGCAGAGACTACAAATGGCGATGGGCGCTCTCGAGGAGTGGCTAAGACTCTGACGAGTCGAGGTCAATCCAGAAAAGAGCACGGCAGTTTTTTTTATCGAAGCGACGTCACCGACCTAGGGACGACGTTAGAGCATTCGACGAACCGATACCTTGGCGTTCAGACGTCAAGTATCTAGGGGTGATTCTTGATTCGAAGCTCACTTGGAAAGCTCACATCGAGTATGCGGCAAACAAGGCCAAGGCAGTTATGGCTCAGCTATACCCCTTGACCAATCGCCGAAGTAGGCTAAACGCTTCAAACAAGCTTACGCTCTACAAGGCGATAACCAGACCGACGTTTGCATACGCATCAGCGGTGTGGGGTAACGCAGCGGAAACGCATATGCGGAAACTCCGGGTGATCCAGAACAAGGCCCTAAGGAGAGTCTTTGGAGCTCCCTGGTTCATTCGAAATGCTCAGCTTCACAGAGAGGCAAATCTGTATACCGTCAAGGAATGGCTCCAGTTGAACGCAGAGAAGTTTTACGGATCTCTAGAAGATCACGAAAACCAGCTCATAAGAGCCCGGGGAGCGTATGCCACCCCAGGCCGATACTCCGGCAATGATCTTCGCTGCGATTCCATCAGACGTTTGAAAGGAATAAACTGCGCGTAACGATATGTTTTTTCCAATTCGCGACGGCAGTGAAGGACCTAGTCCAGGTACGCTAGTCACGGGATCCCTATAAACGTCTATGACAAGGGATCTCGAGTGCAACACCAAAGTGGATTTTTAGTATATCTTTGCTCCGGCAAGGAAGAGTCCCACACAGCGGATATAAAATCTTTTACCATTATAAAAAAAAACTTAGTTGGAATTTCTCGAGATTCCTTGGTTTGTTCTATTTCCATCTCGTGTACTCTGATATAGTCAACTGCAAATTCTCAGTCGGTTCAGTGCTCTGTGTGTGGTGATATAGTTAACAATGTATGCACAGACATATACAGTTGGTAGTTTGGATGCTAATATTGAAGGGGTTATGTAAGAACTAGTATTAATTTTGACTGCCCACTTGGCAACCTAGCTGCATATAAACATGACGATCGACTGTTATGAATTTTTGGCTGCTGTTTTCACACACGTAAAGTTTCATTGCAATCTAAAATGGGCAGGTTGAATATTGAAATTTTAATTTGTGTGAAGTTAGCGATGACTTTATTTTGGCATGGAATGTTTTAAATTGCATAAATCTACAAGAAATCATCTTTGAAAATTGAAGAACGAATGGTAATCAATATTTATGGCGTAAAAGTAGTTCTGAAAAATAACCATAATGAAGCAGCAAAGTTTTCAAATTGAAAAGTTTCCCGTTTTACGCACAATGATGGTAATTATTAATATAACATTAACATATATTTTGTTATATTTTATAAGTATTTTCTTATTTAAAATGATTTTATAATACTAATAATGATTTCTTTAGTGTTTTATAAATATCTTTTACAGTTAGTTGCATTTTTCCTCCCATTTCCTCCTATCCCATAGACAAGCACTGAAAAATGAAAGTGAAATGATTTTTAAATGTAATCAAACTTTATTAGTTTATATTTACTTTTTACATTATTGTAGCATTACTAATTCACCGTTAAGATATTTATGTCATATGTACAATAATTTAACCAAAATTTTTTTCCGTCTCATGATGGTCCACCTAACCCTACACATTTTTTATAAGTATATTAATAGAAAGCATTGTTTTAAATACTCAGTAACAACTGTTTTTAGTTTGTTCGTCAAATTAGAAAGAACAATTAATTCACAATAAACAAACGGCAATATGAGATTTTAACGACCTATCTTTACTAAATCGATTATGCAAATTGGGTACTTACCACAAATTGGCTGCCATTCCAAAATAATAAAGGAACAAGAAAACAAAAGCGCAATTTGGATTGCCAAGCCCATCGTTGCCCTGGGGTACATTTCGTGGACAAGATGTATCTGAACGTCCACTTATAACTCGCAAAATTAAACCAGCACTTAAAAAGCAATAACAAAGCGCTAAGCTAATTAAAGGGCGAGCTTTAACACGTCCGCCTCCTATACTAAGGGTCACAGCCGCCCCCAAACTGCACACTAAACAAACAATCGTCCAGACTGTCACCCAGACCTACAACAATCACACGATTAGAAAAACAAACAAAAAATTGAATAAATAAACTCACCTCAGCAAATTTTTTTTCAGCTACGTCAAACAAAAGGTCACTGTTACACAGATCCACGCAATTTCCTTGTCGTTTAACGTAATTTGGGGGACAATTGAGATTTTGGATAGCGGGTATAACGGGTGCTGTTATATCAATACCGACGTCTTTAGGCCCTTCCATACACATATGCTCGTGATTATTTTCTTCAGGAAAACGTGAGCAATTAAGAGCATCTGGCCATGGGAAACCGAACCCCTGTAAGACAGGATAACATCGCGAACGCACATTTTCACACAGACCCTTACACGGTCCTATTGGATTTGCTACTTTTTCAGTACACATAGGAACGTAAACCGAACACAGAAATAATTTTAATTGCGAGCTACACCCGTATTGAATCAAGGGTGAAAATGTCTTTAAGGTATAATCGGCATCTTGTTGTAATTCATTACCACCCAAATTAGGCATTCCTGTTAAATTATAACCTAAATGTGTGCATAATTCTACGCGAATCGGTTCGCAGGTTCGTAGCACAGGTTCTAATGTAACATTTTTAATTAATAACACAACGAAAAATAGAGGTAACGCAGACATTTTCTTGCCTGCAATCCACCAAACAACGCGGGCACCGCCAGAATGAATTTAAATATAAAATCCAGCGGTTCATCTAGATATCGGTGCGTGTTCTCGTCTTCAGACTTCCACGAACAATGGAATGTTGTTATAACGAAGGCGCTCGAATTTCAACGACGGATTACGACCATGTTAATAAGTGTATGCAACGATGAACGGAATGCTCCGAAAAAGCTGATTTGGTACTGAAGAATAAACCGGATATAACACATGCTCAAATATTTAGCGTAGTTTAGGAGCGCATTGCACCTTTTGTTTATAAACAAATGAATTTAAATTTAACAAAGAACGTGGTGTGGTTGGTAACTACGCTAACATAAATTTGTTTCGCTTACAATATATTGAAATTGACCTTACAAAAGGCCTCTCAATCGAATAGATTGAGTATGCCATTTAAATCTTTGTTCGAATTTGTGCATTTCCGTGATGTTTTTTTTTACATGCGTCGCTTACATTAATATTTAAAGATGGAACGCAAACAATGTTTATACTAGAAGTGTTTGTGTCACCGTTCGACAACCTCTATACACAATGATTGTGCCTTGCCCGCCCACTAATATTGGGTCTTCAAAACTCATAGTAACCTTGTTCTTTCCATTTAAACATCGTTTACATAATTTGTCCGCATTACAGCTTTATAGATTATTAAAAGAAGTATCTTGTCCTAGGCAGAGAATTTGACAGATCGAGATTTGTAGTAAATTTAAAACAATGTTACTGTTGTTTGTACACGATTATGCATATTTGCACAAAAAAGCTGATTTGCAACGTTATTAGAAAACGAAAGGTAAAAGTCCCATTTCAAGATACTGTCTGTGTTTAAACAACGTCTCCTTTGTTTGTTCTTTGCTTGTGCTTTTTATCGTGACGTGGAAATATTATTTGTTTCTCAGCGGACGGGATGCAACTAACCAGAATGTACTACTTTTTATAAATAATATATCATCATCATTAGGTCTTCAGTCCTGAAACTGCTTAGACGTGTACCATCATCGTTTCCTAGTCTGAACCAACCTACACATTTCCCTAAAATTTGCACAGTTGCATATATCACTATCTGATCTAGGTCTACATCCACCTCATTTTTCTTATCTCTGCTTGTCATATATCCCATACTATTCCCCAAAAATGCCTTAGAACGTATTCTGCCATTCTATTTCTCCTATTTTTTTACCAAAGATTCCCCTACTGTTTCTATAGCCTATTTGTTATTACCTTTGTCTGTCCATCCTCATACATCTGAAGTACGGCATTTCAAAGGCTGCTACAGTTCTTCTGTTTGTTTTTCAGACAGCCCGTATTTCATAGGCATACTGTCTTCTTGTTCTATGTTTCTTGTCTTTCATCATAGGCGCTGTTCTTTCTTGTTAGATGCAGTTCGGTCCGCTTCTATTGTTTTACAATTATATATCCTATTTCTCCGACATTCAGTGGTTGTAAAGGGGAGGCGGCTCCGTGGTGTAGTAGTAAGTGTGTGACTACAACGCCCAAGGTCGCGGATTCGAAACCCGACACGGTCCGCTTGAAAAATGTTAGACGAGCATTTTTCACAAAAATACACCCTCGTTCGAATGAGAGGTAAAATGGAGATCCCGTGCGTGAGTGTTGTGACGCACGTTAAAGATCCCTACCTTGTTTGGAACAGCAAGGGTTCGGCAAAATTCCAAATATTTCAGGTAAAAGAACTCGCTTCCTGGCCAATGTAGTACCATCGAGTGGAGTATTGGAAAATCACATGTATGGTTGTGAAGAGGGGTAAGCAGCCTGTGGCTGCCAAGTTTCCCCAGCACTTGCACATTTACCGATTTAATATTTTTCCAATATATCTTTTCTCACAGTCAACATTAGTTGCAGATATTTCACAACCAACACCTCTCGTTGTTTAGAATAATCATCAGATTTATCTGCGCTTATTTTTCGTCATTAAGTTTTCCGTTTCAAAACTGGTTGAACATGTACCTGCACTTATTTATTTTCTGAACTAGCCTACATGGTTCCCTGAAATTCTCACACAGCATGTATACTGCTCGGTTCCCCTTCTATTGTTTTCTAATTTTATGCCTTATTTCACCGAGATTCAGTGAAGGGGGTTAAGCAGCCTGTGGCTGCCAAGATCTCCCAATACTTAGACATTTGCCGAAATAATAGTTTTCCAGGAAATCCTTTCACACAATTACCATTATTCGAGAATATTGCACATCCAATACTTGTAGTTGCTTATAATAATCATCATGTTAAAGTGCAGTTACTTTTTTCGTAATTAATTCATCCATCTAGAGACTGGTTGGATGCGTACCTCCATTGATTTCTATTCTGAGCTTAGCCTACGCATTTCACTGAAATTCCTACAGCCTACATCTTTCACTATCTGTGTGCAGTAGTCTAACCTAGGTCTACTTCTTCTTCTACTCTTTTTTCCTATCTCTGCTTCTAATATATTCCGCACTATTCCTTCATGCCGTAGAATGTTGCCTATCATCCTATCTCTCCTATTTTTTTAATCGTTTTCCACATATTTATTTCTTCCCCTACCATTTTTAGTACCTCTTCGTTCTTAACTTTGTCTGTTCATGATATCTGCATCATACGTCTGTAGCACCACATTTCAAAGGCTTCTACCTCTTTCTTGTCCGCTTCTCCTACTGTCCAGGCTTCACATCCGTACAGTGCTGTGTTCCATACATATGTTTTAAGCAATCTTTTCCTTGTTTCTATGTTTGTTCTCTTTGAACACAGTAGTTGCTTTTTCTTGTTAAATGTAGCACAACCTTGTGCTAATCTTTGTTTTATATCTTTTGTGCTTTTCTCATTGTAACACTTCGCGCCCTCCTTCCCTGACCTATGTAGCAGTCAAAGAAACAAGGAACGAGTTACCTAATACATATATAATCGAATGCCAACTCTATATCACTTCTTACGGTTCAAAATTGCAATACAAGGGTCCACTTACCTATTTCTGATCCAATAGTCTTCACTCTACTTCCCTCAAACGCCTCGGCTACTCTACAGCGGAGAGTACATGGACATGCCCCCAAGGTGGTTAGGCCTAGAATTTAGAAACCGATACTGGTGAGTTAACTTACCCAAAAGTTTACAAAGTATCTGTACCTAAATGTATTTCAACAAACCCCTTTTAATTATAATATATATCTCAACATTCGTATCCAGTAAAGAATTTAATAACCTTTAATATGGTGATATATCTATTTACATTTACTATATCGACATACTTGAATGAAATAAAAGGAATATCTCTTACTTAACTAAAAGTTACTTTAAGCCAGGTTGTTATATATTGTACTAATCACTACAATTTCTACAGTTAAAACAAATTAGCCCCAAATTAAACATAGTCAATAACTCTTGATATTCTACACAAAATTCATAATAATGAACGGTAACATTAATCATAATGTCCAAAAATTCCAACCTTAATCTAGCAACATAATAACATATTCATGTAAAAGTTTATGCATAACTATATAAAAGTTCGTACTTGCAACCCCACGTGTATGCATGCAAATACACGTCCGTTCTCTCGAACCATTTATTCAAAGATTTACTCAGTACCTGCTTCGGGTATGCAATACCCACTGTTGCTCCAATCTCTACAATACCACGAGGTAACTTATCTCACCAGGTTTGATATTGCTTGACACGGTTGTTGATACATTTTGTGCTCGAAACTCTTGATATCCCCCTACTTCTGTACCAACTTGGTTTGGAATCGAGCTTCCAAAATCCGAACTTCCACAATCAATCAATCATGAACCGTATAGGTGTGGTTAGTTATCATCTTCTTTGCAGTTAATAAACCTGCGCTTCCTACCATTAACCGCCTTACAGCGTAAACATTTTGTTTTCTGATTACACTCAAATTTATTACGATTTAGTTCTCCTTTAAGAGCCTAACTTATCTGTGTTCTTTATCCACTAATTAAATTCACTATTCTTTCCGTAATAAGCATACTCATTTCTTATATTTGTTCACTAAACATTTCTTTAATTTACACAGGCATATAACCAATACTGCTACGCGACCTTGCAGCGTAACCCGCACTAGCTCCGAGCTAGTTATATTCTCATTTACGTGCCTTCTTTCATATCTTTTTATCTTTGTGTGTCTTGGAGAGGCTTTGTGTGTCGTCTTTTTGAATTTTCCCACTTCCCATATTTATATACCTTTGATCATGTGACTGCTCTAGCCAATCAAAAACCTTACATATTTCACAATCGTACATCATCCCTACATGTGCTTTTAGGTTAATGGTTTACATCAACTTTTATTATTGCCATTGCTAATTGAAACCACCCTATATTTAAATTTAAGCTATTCTGCAATATTCTACAGTACTCCCTGTTAATATTTTTATAAATATCACAAAAAATTACATATTATTAGGCACTTGCGGTTTTGAATTCTCCAGAACAAACTAGCATTTCCTTTGGCGCCATAATTTGAAATCTTCTAAATTTCACGGGATGTTAGATATCAGTTGATAGGTTATGTTCATTTAAGTTGTCAATTGTCACCTAAAATCAAACTAGGATTGGGTAACTATATTAGTTCTGGTTAGTGATGGGTTACATTTTAGATAGAATTATCTGTGATTGGCAGAAAATATCATTTGAAATTTGGATTAATTTAAAAATGTTCTTGGGTGTTACACCATTTTGCTTTATTTGGCTTCCCAGGTAGCAGAAATCCTTAACCTTTTGTAAGTTCGTGTTACATATTTGTATTCTTGTTTTTGATTTATTTTCCCCTCCTTTGCATACTAGTTGTTAATTTTGCATTTACAATCACAGAAAGGAAAGGATAATTTAAAGAAATGTATCACCTACCTTTCACTGGTTGTAGTTGTTGTTTGTACTTGCACTGCTATTAAACAATCATGGACTGTATAATGTTCACTAATTGTTGCTAATTATTGATGCTCGATGCACCGAACTAAATCACGAACCAAAGACAGAAGCGAGCACGAAATTGAATAGCGTCCACTCGTAAATTACCAACCCTTTTATGTCGTTGCACTAAAGGTAGGGATGATGGAGGGGTTATAGGTGGGAAATAGTTTAAGGAATTAAATTAATTGTGATTAGCATAATACAACTACAAACAAAATACTTATAAAGCCTTAACACTAGTACCTTAGTTTTAGTTTTGTTAATTTTATCCTATTCCAAGTCATAATTTTCAATGTCTGATTCCTGTTCCAATGCAGTTAGTTCTTTTCCTGCATATAAATTCCCTATATATTCTTGCCATCTACCCACTTTCTCTACATTTTCTATAATGACGTTTTCTCCCGCGTCCCTTATATTTTTGCTATACGGTTTTCTATCCCTAAAATTGATTCTAATTAGTTTGTATGCTTCATCTGTCTTTCCTACTTCCATCTTAGTTTGTACCTCTTTGCACTTTTCATCATTCCATTGTTCTTTAGTTTTCCTGCATTTGCGAAAATTTCCCATTTTATGGCTTTGTATCTCTGTTTTCCTGTATCGTCTGAACTATTTTTGTATTTTCATCTTCTATTAAATTCAGGATATTCTTTGTTATCCATGGTTTTTTATTTTCTTTCTGTGTATAACCCAGAATATCTCTGGCCGACATGTCTAGGCTAGATTTAATGTTATTCCATTCTGTTTCTACTTCCTTATATCAGATATTTTCCCGATATCTTTCAGCAATTTATTTGACTTTTTTTCGAATCTTACTTGAATATCTTTATCTTTTAGTTTCTTTAAGTCCAAGTGCCTTTTTCTGTTTCTTTTTCAGATTTTTAAATTTAAGTGCGGCCTTCATAATTACGATGTTGTGGTCAGTGTCTATATCTGCTTCTGGGTAGCTTCCACAGTCTTTTAATTTATTCCTAAACCGTTGTCTAACAAGAATGTAATCTATCTTATATCTTCCCATATCTCCTGGCATCTTCCACGTATATCGTCTTCTAGTATGATGTTGAAATAATGTGTTTGTGATGATTAAATTGTTGTTGTCGCAAAATTCTACCAACCGATTTCCCCTGTCGTTTGTCGTGCCTAAACCAAATAAACCTACTACTGCTCCTTCCCTACCCTCACCTACCACTGCATTAAAATCCCCCATAATTATTAAATTTTTATGTCCTTTTACGTGTTTTAATATGTTTTGTATATCTTTGTAGATCGCTTTTACCTCTTTGTCACTGTAGCTAGAGGTGGGTATGTATACTTGTATTATTACTGCGTTTACCGGTTTAGATTCTAATTTAACTAGCAATACTCTTTCGTTCTTTTGTAAGTAATTTTCTACACAGTATCCTATCTTTTTCCGCATAATTATCCCCATCCGCAAATTTCCTTCCTCTGATCCTGTATGAATTACCCTGAAGTCTTCACTCCAAAAATCCCCCGCCTCTGGCCACCAAACTTCGCTTATCCCTACTATGTCTACTGATTACCTATTCATTTCGATTTTTGGCTCTCTAGCTTACCTACTTGCTTCATACTTCTAACATTCCACACTCGCAAAATGTTCCCGACTCTTATTCTTAACTTTCCGATCGCATCCTCCGAAGTAGTCCCTTCTCGGAGATCCGAATGGGAGACTATTTTAACTCCGGAATTTTTTACTCCAGAGAATGCCATCATGTTTATTACAATTTAAGTACGCTGTGTACTTGGGAGGTAATGTGGTGGTTTCCCGTTGCCTTCCACATCGTGGTAGTGTGTCTTAGAATGCCATACCGACGCCTATGATCTCTGCCAATCTAAGTACCGAAAGAGCCACTGCCCTCTTTTGGGGACCTGTATTAGTTTGGTTCTCCACTAACGACCCTACTACTTTGGTTGGACTTGTAGTTTGGCTTGTTAACTCATTAGAACACGCAAGCCATTTCACCTGTTTTAGTAATCTAGAACTTCGGCAAGGTGAAGGTCCATTCGAAATGGAGATAATATATAAAGTACATTAATTACACAGTCCTACAAGTTTTGACTTTTTGAAAGTTGATTTCGATCTGACATCTGATTTTGTATTATTTTGATCTGCTGAATTCAAATAGTGTCAATTTGCCCTATCACGTAAGCGTTTTTTATCAATGTTGAAAATAAGTTAATAAAAAATTTGGTCAAAATAAACGCTACTTTTATTAATACAGAGACAAAAAATAAATTACAAATAGTAAACTAAATTGTAAAAAAGCTTAAACAATCTTTAATTTCTTTTCTTTCCATGGATAAAAAACTTGGTTTAGTAGATTTTTTTCTGTATTTCAGAGCCGGATTGTCCTTTTTTATTGTACAGCAGTAATCAGCCATCATTGAAACATTCCACCGACCTTGATACCTGCGTTCCATTTCTTTCATGTCTTGGTAGAACCTCTCACCTTGCCTAATTGTCTTTGTTGTCGCCCCGTATACCATGTTTCCTTATCCGATCCCTACATAGGTAGAAGATAATTTGCAGCCTAGGCGAACCATACTCCACGACCCTGGATGACGACCCCATGACTGCCGGAGCTGGTCCGAACGCTTTGGAAGAGCGTCGGGCGTACCATCTTTAACTACCTCAAAAGGGCCCTCCGTAGCCCTGATGGACTTTAGAAAAGCCAACGTTAACCCAATTCCGTCGGACGCCGGATTTCTTATGTGAGTACTCTCTTTGTTAATTTGTTCGCTATTATAATCTTTTGCCTTAATTTTATATATTTTTCCGATAATTGCGTCTTAATTTTGTGCATTGGTGACGTCATTGTCAGATGTGCGCGCCAAATCTGTATAAGGTTAGCGTTACCAACCGGCTGTGACGTCGCGTATTTCGCGCTTGCGCGATGTATTTATCGACTTTTTAACTTTTAGAACCAGATTTAGCTTGTCAAGTCCGAGCTTCCCATAAAGTATCTACCCTTAATGTTCCTTCTACCGTAACTAATAACTCACTTACCTGTTGGAACTGTAAGAGAAGTGGATATAACTATAATGTCTGCACATACCCTAGAAATATTTTTTGTTATGGTTGTGGCCGCTCAAATATCTACAAATCTAACTGCACGAACTGTAATCCTAACGTATCGGGAAAATCCCGTCGAGATATTTCTACTCAGGGCGTAAATATCTCAAGGAATCAAAATCGTCCTCAACACCAATCATTCAACGAACCCAGACGTCAATAAATTTAAATCATAAAACTACCTCCAACGCTGTACCGTTATTAAATTTATCTAACAATAATACCGCTACTGTTAATGTACAATATGCCTTACCTTCATTAGAAGAATTATGTTATACTACTCCATCAGAGTGGTCTAATTGGTTACAAACTGTCAATTCCTTTTATCATAAAAAGTCTGCCGTTTTACAACTTGTTAAGAAACCCCTTGATAACCGTCCACACTTGTCCATCTCGATTGGTTCCTTAAATGTAATTGCTTTATTGGATACAGGTTCCTCTTGCTCCCTTATAAACAATGAAGGTCTACATCAATTATCTAAACAAAATATTAAAATTCAAATTGTTCCCGAAAAAACTTCCATAAATTTAGCTAACGATAATCAAATATATGTAACGGGTTCCCTTAAGTTAAAAATTCGAGTAGAATCACTTGAACGTGACGTTTCATTTTTGATTGTCCCTGCTTTAGCTTATCCTTTTCTACTAGGTGTGGATTTCTGTAAACTTTTTAATCTGTCGCTTTATTTCTAGGATTCTTCATGGCAAACCTCTCTCAAAACAAATTCCTGTGCATCTACAGGAATATCTAACAAAATCTCTCTTACTGATTCCCAAAATGTAACTCTTAACGCTACAATTGACAAATTTCGTAAACATAAAACCTCTGAACTTGGTTGCGTTACTACTGCAACACATGTTATCTCCACAGGTGATGCACTTCCTTTTAAGCAACGTCAATATCCGTTATCGCCTGCATTACAAAAGCATTTACATGCTGAAATAGATAAAATGTTAGAATCTGGTGTTATCTCTCCCTCAAATTCACCCTGGACGTCTCCCGTATTATTAGTTCGTAAGAAGAATGACGATTGGCGTGTCTGTTTCGATGGCAGAAAGTTGAATTCCGTGACTGTTTCTGATGCTTATCCTCTACCTAGAACTGACTCTATTTTAAGCCGGCTTCGAAACGCAAAATTTATCTCATCTATCGATCTTAGACAAGCTTTTTATCAGATACCTCTCGACCTATCTTCTCGTCAAAAAACTGCTTTTTGTGTTCCAGGCCGAGGTCTTTTCGAATATAATTTTTTGCCATTTGGTCTCTGTAACGCACCACAAACCCTACAACGTACTATGGATCAAACGTTAGGTCCTATCTTACATCAGGAACGTGCCTTTGTATTTTTGGATGATATTTTAGTTATCTCAAGTTCCTTTGATGAACATATCGCCACATTAAATGAGGTTGCAGAACGTTTAAATGCAGCAGGTTTTAAGATGAACTGGGAAAAGTGTCAATTTTGTTGTTCGTCCCTTACATTTCTTGGTTTTATTATCAATGGAACTGGCCTACGAGCAGATCCTGCTAAAGTCGATGCTATTACTAAATTTAAAACACCTAAAACTGTTACCGAAATCAAACGTTTAATTGGAATGATTAGCTACTATCGCATCTTTCTACCCAATCTTTCAACTATATCTGCACCCATTACCGCTTTAATTAAAAATAAAAATAAATCCCAAACTATCGAGTGGAATTTAGAATCTCAACAGGCTTTCGAACAAATTAAAACGTTAATCACTTCAGCACCAATCTTAATTTCACCCAATTTCGATGAAAAGTTTTATATACAAACCGATGCCTCACTTACTGGTTTAGGTGCAATGTTGTTCCAGGTAAGAAATGGTTTAGAACATCCAATCGCTTATGCAAGTCGCGCTTTAACTTCTGCCGAACAAAAATACTCTGCTACCGAACGAGAATTATTGGGCGTTATCTTTGGCATAGAGAAATTTAGAGGATATGTTGAAGGTACACATTTTACCGTAATCACTGATTGTGCAGCTCTCACTTGGCTTAATAACTTGAAACAACCAGCATGTCGTTTGGCAAGATGGAACTTGCGTATATCTCAATTCACTTTTGATGTTAGGCATAGGCCTGGCAAATTAAATATCGTACCTGATGCCTTATTTCGTGATGTTGTCTCTCTTAACATTCCAAATCTAATTCCTGATACCTGGTATCTTAATATGATTAAAAAAGTTTCTGATAATCCCGATAAATTCCCTACCTTTCGTGTAACTAATAATAGACTATATAAATTTGTATCTTCTTCTCCGCATAAAATATCTAATATCCCTGAATGGAAACTGGTCGTGCCTACTGCTAACCGTAGTGAGGTGCTTAAATTATGTCACGATGACCCCATAGCTGCGCACCTTGGTGTTACAAAAACTCTCGCTAAAATATCTGAATTATATTACTGGCCCACACTTAAGCAATCTGTTTGTCGCTATATTAAAAACTGTAAAATTTGTGGTTCTCATAAGAGTTCACAAGATGCTCGCCCTGGTTTAATGGGTAACTTTAAACGTGTATCTTATCCCTTTCAATTAATATCGCTTGACTTATTAGGACCTCTCCCCCGATCGAAAAGAGGTAACCAATATCTTTTAGTTGTCACCGATTGGTTTTCTAAATTTGTTATGGTGCAACCCTTACGTAAAGCTACATCCGCTGCTATAATTAAATTCCTAGAACAAAATGTATTTCTTATCTTTGGTGTTCCTCAGATTATCCTTTGTGACAATGGGGCACAATTTATCTCTAAAGATTTTCAGAATTTCGTTAAAAGTTACAAAGTACAAAAAATTTGGTTTAACGCAAAATACCATCCCCAAGTAAACCCTACCGAAAGAGTAAATCGAGTTTTAATTACCGCTATCTCTTCCTATATTGATTCAGACCATACTACATGGGATGAACATATTTTTAAAATTGCTCAAGCTTTGCGTACATCTAAACATGAAGCAATCCAATTCACTCCGTCATTTCTTGTTTTTGGAAGATATACCCCAATCGATGGGAGTTATTATGGTTTAGTGCCTGACGATACTAACGTAATTGAATTTGACGATAAAGTACGCTGGGACAAAGACCAACAATCATTACCTTCTATCTTTAACGATGTTAGAAAAAATTTGTTAAAAGCTTACGAAAAGAGTAAGGACCATTATAACTTACGTAAACGAAATATTTCCTTCGCCTTGGGCGAACAAGTTTGGAAAAAGAATTATGTCTTATCGGATGCATCTAAGAAATTTTCTTCAAAATTAGCCCCTAAATTCATTCTTTGTAAGGTCACTCGTGTTATTAGTCCCCTTATCTACGAACTTCAGGATGCTGAAGGAAAACGCCAAGGCAGGTGCATTTTAAAGACCTTAAGCCATTCTCTGCTGACCCAAATGCTACTTAAGTTTTTCACGTTCCATTCTCCTTACGATTTACCTAATATTTTTCTGTTCTCACCATCAATTAGTTAACTTTAATTACTTATTCCCTCTCTCATACAGTATATAATCTTTTACACGTTTAACTTTACTTACTTTAAATTAGCTATCTTTTTCTTTTGGTTGACTTTTCCTTGACCATACCGTTACTTATATATCACTTCATTCTCTACACCCCCCAATATAACTCTGTTGTTCCATTTAATCAACCCTCGAACTTTTCCTACTGCATATTATTTGGTTTTTAGTATTTTTCTTACGTCATTTAATTTTGTGTGGTAATTGTCGTAACTTTGGTTGTAATAACTCATTGAATTTTTATGATTGGTTTTAGCTGATGTTAGAGTGGATGTTTTTCTTCTTTGGGCTCACATAGGACACGCGCGGCCTATGCCATTGTAAGAAATAGTTCATATTCGCAGTTGCAAAAAACTAGGATTGTCTATTCCATGTGTTCTTCCTCTGAATTATTACAGTCGCCCACATTATACTATATCATTACTTGTTTCTTTTTCTACTAAATCATCATAACTTATAAACATTTTTTTTCATCGTTTTTTTATTGAACTTCGTGGTTAGACGCTATTGCTTCTTATTGATATCTTATTAAATTCCCGGTTGTTTTAGCATATGGGAACAGTGTACCTGTATTTAACTGCTTATATTTGGGCTTTTTTGTGTGTTTAGGGTGCTACCGTTTTGAAAAACTACCTTAAAACAGTTTGTTTTTGTGTGAATGTATCTGTAATGATACTTTTAAGTTGTTGTGCCAACTTTTGTCTGATTTAATTATCGTAGTGGATGCACTCGTTAGGAAAATGATCGTACTAGTTCTCTTAATAGCCTAGTGAATTTCAACTTATGATATACCTTATCTTGTCGGATTAATATCGCAGGTGGTCCTTCAGACTGCGCTGTGTTTAAATAGGGACAACTCTCTACCTTCTCTCGGACGCTTGTCCAAAAACTCTACTTTTTCTTATCCCGCTGTCTCCGTCTATGCCTTATTCTTCTTTCAGTGGACCTGTTCTTGTCCCGGAACACCCGTCTGCCACATAAGAGTGATGTTCCCTCACTTCGGGCTATTGACCACATTGGCTGGTTGAGTAGCGCTTTGCTATCCACCTTTTTCTGTCTCTTTTGCTCAATGCGAGCCCTTCCTCTAATTTCTTCTACCTGGAAGTGCCTCTAATGCATTCCAAATAACCAACCTCCCTCTTTTTACCGTTCCTGTTTCTCTGCCTTTTCATTTCCGTTAGTCACCGTGTGGTTGCGCGGGAGGTTTTCACAGACACCTGGACCACGTCTCTGGAAATCTTTCGTGAGGTCATGCGGTGCCGCTGTCAGCGCATGGGCACTGGCAGTTAAGGTATGTATGAGTGTGTGAATGTGTGAGTGGATGTGTATATCGTTATATACCGTGTGGGTATCGGGTGATTGTATCACCGATATCGATTAACGCCGGGTGCAGGGATGCACCCAAATGCCCTTGCCAGTCCCTCGTGCCGTTTATTGTAAACGGACCTGCTTCACAGGTCGCTCTATTTAGAGGGTACGAGAAATTGCCATTTAACGACTCCACGGAGCCACTCTATCTTTACCTTTATCCATTGTCTTGGATAATAACTAGGCCAATACCTTTGTCTTGTTTATTATCTTTGATAATACCCTTAGTTTTAATATCGTTATCTTACCGATTACCTTTAATAATAACTTTAGTTGAATATCGTTATCTTACCGACTACCGTTAGTAATAACTTTGAGTTAATTTCGCGTTATCTTACCTATTATCTTTAGTAATAACTTTTGTTTAATATCGCGTTACCTTAAATACTATCTCTAATAATAACTTTAGCTTATTATCGCGTTATCTTACCTAGTATCTCAATTAATAACTAAAGCTTAATATCGTTATCTTATCTTTTACCTTTGGCGATAACAATTTAAGCTCATTATCGTTATGTTATCTACTATTTTTAACAACAATTTGAGATCTTACCTTATCTTTTTATCTTCCTAACGTGTGGTATCTATGACCAGACGTGGGAATTATTTTCTTGAATTTAAGTGAAAAAGCTAACCCGATATAGAAATGTAATTTGTTAGGTTAGCCATGTAAGGATTTAGTAGGGTGGTACTTTTGGTAAATTTGTTGATTCACAACTATGTCATGGACAAGTTTTAATGTGTATCGTTAGAAAACCAAAGTACCAGTAACAAAAATTTGCTAGAGTGTATAGTGACTCACTCTGTGAACATTTTTAAATTTGGGCACTTCTTGCCAACTAAGAACAGTTTCGATGCAGCACTCATGTGTGTTTGCACGTAAGAACTTTTATGTTAGCTTTAGTTTAGATAGGTTAGGCGACTTGTCGCATTTGCTTTAATTTAAGTAGTGTTTCATGCTCCCCGACAAATTTGTGCTGTCGATTATTAGTGTAGTCAAAAACAATGGGGCTACCTATTCCGTTTCCTGGTAATTCGGTAGACGTGTTATCGGTCGAAAAAACCAGGTGGCGCCTTATATAAACATTTTGTAGGTTTTAAGTTAGGTTTTACGTAGGGTAGTTAGGATTTAGATTTTAAGCTGTTACTGTGCTAACAGACTTTTTCTTTTTTTAAGTTTTTTCTTTTGTGGCTTTGTCGCGATTGTTACGTGCCAATTGGCACTTAAACATTGTTTTTAGGTTAATTTTGATGTGCGGAAGTTTCGCGCCATAATTTCAAAAGACGCGGTGCGCGTATTTCCGTCACGTCAATAGTGGGTTGGACGAATAACTTCACGCCGACGTGAAAAAAGACAAAAGTGGGGAGAAGTTTCCGTTAGACGCTTTAACGTGGCTTTTTTGCCCGTACCTTCGAGTGGCGTGGCCGTTTGAGGTATCGTATCGTGCCTTATTTTTATCTATGTAGATTCCCTTGCCTAATTGTCTTTGTTGTCGCCCCGTATACCATGTTTCCTTATCCGATCCCTACATAGGTAGAAGATAATTTGCAGCCTAGGCGAACCATACTCCACGACCCTGGATGACGACCCCATGACTGCCGGAGCTGGTCCGAACGCTTTGGAAGTGCGTCGGGCGTACCATCTTTAACTACCTCAAAAGGGCCCTCCGTAGCCCTGATGGACTTTAGAGAAGCCAACGTTAACCCAATTCCGTCGGACGCCGGATTTCTTATGTGAGTACTCTCTTTGTTAATTTGTTCGCTATTATAATCTTTTGCCTTAATTTTATATATTTTTCCGATAATTGCGTCTTAATTTTGTGCATTGGTGACGTCATTGTCAGATGTGCGCGCCAAATCTGTATAAGGTTAGCGTTACCAACCGGCTGTGACGTCGCGTATTTCGCGCTTGCGCGATGTATTTATCGACTTTTTAACTGTATTTATCGATGTTTTAAACCGTAAGACTCCTCACTCTAATCACCAAGATTTTCGGGGAAATAATCAAGATGCGAGTGTAAAAAGTGAACGTTTATGCTCATATTACATCCCAATTCCATAAATTTCTGTAGTATGTTTTTCATAATTTCCTTGTAGTTAGGATCCTTGTTGTTTCCCAAAAAACCTTCAATAACATTAGCAAATGAAATTCATGCATCTTTCTCAGTTTCGGTCATGGTATTAACAAATTCTTGATCTTTCGTTAATCTCCTTATTTGAGGACCGACAAAAATTCCTTCCTTTAATTTTGCATCTGAGATAGCGGGCAATTTTCTACAAGGTATTTGAAGCAGTCTTCATCTTTATTTAAAACTTTAACGTATTCTTTCATAAATCCTAGTTTAATATGCAGTGAAGGTAACAAAATTTTTTGTGAATCAACAAGACTTTCGTGCAGAACATTTTTGACCCGAAAGTTAAATAATCTCTTCTTATTTAGTTCTTTTTCTTCCAATGTTGATGTCTACTTCGACTCTCCCACTCACACAAAAAAAGGGTACTTTGTATACCCTGACTGCTGTCCTAGTAGAAGTCTCACAATTTTCAAATCCACGCAAATTTTCCAACTATGATCATTGTATTTGATTTTTTCAAGCATTACTTTAAGATTTTAGTACCTTTCCGTCATTTGCACAGAATGGGCAACCGGTACCGATTAAAAAACATTCCCATTGCTATGTAAACTTTGTAGAAATTTCGGATACTATATTTATGAAGGTTGTATTTTAAATTCTTAGTTTACTTTTCGTCGACCAAAGTTTGATGAACCACTCGGGTTATCCAACTTATTGAATAGTATAAAAAAGGGGTTATTTTGTTGGTATTTATTTTTAAATATTAAACGTTTTGTCGAACAAGCATTGTAATTAGTTGCATTTGTCGATGAATAATTAAATTTCGTAGATTAATTAGTTGTCGTAGCGTATTGAGTACGCATTGTGTTTTTACTTTAATTTTTATTGTCGTTCATTAATCAAATATGGTTATATGAATTGATAAAGTTATTTTTGAATCTAGGTTCGTAGTACAACGGTTGGATCAAGTATACAGTATGATTAATAAACCGGAAAATGTATCGATTGCTATAATTAGAGCATCGATGAAAAGTGTCGAGCAAATTTAAACTCATTTCAAGTTTTTTGCAAAGATATTTTTTTGATGAAGAAAGTGAACAATTGGACGAATTTTCGCCTCTTAGGGTGAAAATAGATGAATATCTATTAGATATTTGTATTATCGCTGAACAATGTGAATTAGATCTCGTAGAAAATAAGCCGCAGGTGGAAAAAATGAATAATCCTTTGTCGATAAATAGTGGTATTCGCTTGAAACACGTATCAGTTCCGTGGTTCTCAGGTGCTATTTCGGGCTTTAAACGTTATCATGCAATTTATAAGCGATTGATTCATGATAATGTCAGTTTGTTCCCTGTGGAAAAATTTTGCTCTCGTAGGTACACTAGATAATTCGTCGCTTGCGTTAATAAAACATTTCCCATTAAACGATTGTGCGTACGATGAAGCCTATAAAATCATTACTAATCGTTTTTAGTCCAAGAGGTTATAACTTTCGATATATTTTATGCCCTAAGGTAAGTTTCTCAGACTCGCACACGGACTCCGGCAAATAATTAGTTGTTTTGATGAAAATATATTTGCGTTGAAGCAGATGGAAATAGGTCTATTAGATTTCATGTTGTTTAATCTGTTATCGAAAAAATTAGATACAAACGTTTTAAAGCGTTTCGAATTTAAAAATAGTGATGAGATTCCATCGTTCAAAGATTTAAAGTCGTACATTGAAAAAAAATGTAAAGTATTGGAAATAAATGGCATTGTTTCAGGAACATGCTTTAAATCTCGAGATTCCGTGAAACAAGAGGAAAAGAAAGGTTCGTTAGCACTTCGGCTAAAGCTTCTTTAGTAGGTACCACCAACGATGGTAAAAATTGTAGTCTATGTTAAGTTGTGCATCCTATTTATAGATGTAAGAAGTTTCTCGATAAACCCCTCAAAAAAGGTTTGAGGTGGAAAAGATTAAAAATCTTTGTATTAAATGTTTAAATACGTCACATTCGGTGAAATATTGTAAGTTAGATTGGCCGTGTAGAAAATGTCAACATTCCCACAATTCGTTACTTCACTTCATTAAAGAGAAAAATCGGTGTCTCCACGCAAACAAACTCATCGTCAAGGGTCAGCGTCTCCTCGGAGAGCGGCGCCTAGACTTGCTTCTACTAGTAGACCTAGCGAAGACAATCTGTCGTCGGCGGTTGTGCATGAACAACATGCCACTAGCTCGTTAATTTCGACGTCATTAGAACATTCAACCACGCTGTTAGCTACGGCAATGGTGTTGGTGTTCAATTATACAGGAAAATTGCAACCTGTTCGTATAATTTTAGATAACGGATCCATGGAAAGTTTTATGACTAAAAGGTTCGGTCAGAAAATAGGTTTAAAGCCACTATTCTAGGATTTGGTTTGTATTCGTCGTTGGTGTCTGGTACACAATCGTGTGTAGTCAGCCCTTCGGGAGCAAGGTCTCCAGCATATGAAATTGATTGTTATATTTTACATAACAATTGCAATCAATTATCTTCATCGTTTATAGGGATCAAGTAATCGTCGCATACTCGAGGTTTGGCTTTAGCTGATCCTAATTTTAATATTCCTTGTAAGATTGACACGCTACTCGGAGCGGAAATCTTTGCTCAGGTTTTGTTGAACGATTCTCGTTGGGGTGTCCCTAACGAGCCAGTTGCAATTAAAACAACCTTTGGTTGGGTGTTAACGGGAAAGGTCGTTTCTCTGAATAATTCTATTACGTCGTTGTGTACTTTCATTGAGCCCTTAGACAGCGACATTCGTCGATTTTGGGAATTAGAAAATATCCCCTTCAAGAAACACGTTTTTCTTAAAGAAGAAAGGTGTGAAAAGGAATTTGTGAAAAATTATAGACGGTCGTTTTGTAGTGTCCTTGCCCTTTATAATTTCTGAACCCTCATTCGTGGCTACGAGATCGATTTCTCTTAAAATATTTTTGTCATTTGAACGTCGTTTGCTAAAAAATCCTGAGGGGTATTATCCCATTCTAATTTCAAGGACCACAAACACTGAATTAAATGCTTTACTAAGAAAGTTAGGGGAGATAAAATTTCCATAGGGTCGAAAATACGCGCTAAGGTGGAAAGTAAGTTGCGTTTGGTACATGCTATCGTTTGTGTTTGAACTAGAAAACAAGAAGTATCTGAAGTGGGGTTCCATTGAAGACCTAGAACTTTCATAGGTCGAGTGTAACGATCCTCAAAGGAGCGAGGTTGTGCGAATTGTTGCGAAACGGAAAGATCTTTGAGCAATTCAGGTTGATTACTAGACCACTTATGAAGTTCAAAACCACCCAGTTTTAGAAGAGCAATTAATTGATTTCGTAAAGCAAGGGTTGAATCAATAGAGTCCCCACCAGAAGCGATATCATCGATATAGGTCTGATTGCGAAGAACAAAAGCGGCCAAAAGAAAGTTGTCCCTTTCCTCGGCCAACTGCAGAAGTGTACGTATCGCAAGAAAAGGAGCGCAATTTACCCAGTAGGTAAATTCCTGGTAAAGGTAAAGGTAAAGTCCTGAATAGGCTCCTCAGAAGAAAAACGCCAAACAATGAGCGGGATTAACAAGGATTTGTCTATACATTTGACGAATATATGTAGTAGTAACATAAGAATTAAGGCGAAATTGTAACAAAATTGCAGTAATATCTGGTTGAAGTTTGAGCCCAAAAAACAAATGATCATTTAAGAAGGTCGAGATAGAGTTTTAGCGGAAACGCTGAAAACTACACTTAGTTTAATACTTTCTGGTTTCACAACACAATGCTGCGGAATGAAATGAGAAATGCCAGATAGAGAACCAACTTGAACAGGTTGCATGTGTTTGGAATTTAAATAGTCACGCATTAACGAAACGTATTGTTCATAAACTGCGAGCTGTTTAATTAGACGATTTTCTAAAGATACAAAACGCTGTAAAGCAAGATCACGATTACCAGGAAAGTAAGGTTTTGGATTTTTAAAGGGCAGTAAGACGATATACCGTCCTAGCTCATTGCGGCGAAGAGTGTCAACAAAAATTTTTTCAACTAAGATTTCATCAGGTGTGAAAGGTTTAGCCTCAGGAACATCTTCAACTTCCCGTAATTTAGCGACAATACCTTCCAAAGGAGAAGCAGACTCTGTCATACAAAATAAGCTAGTGATTTGTGAAAAGGGTGCGACAGGAATAGCTCTGGTTAGAACATACCCAAAAACAGTTAACAGGTTGATCACTTGAACTTTGGATGCGGCCATTTAATAAAACTTTAGAGAAAATATCCGCGCCAAGTAATAAATCAATCGGTCCAGATTGAGCAAAGAGCGGATCAGCTAGCTTGATATTAGGAAGTTGAGCGAAATTTTCAGAAGAAATGTTAGTAGTAGGTAAATTTTCACAAATTTTAGGAAGTACGACAGCTTCGAAATTAATAATAGGCGATAAAGCACCTATTCGTTTGAGCGAAACGGTTATTGCGCCATGTATAGTTGCGGAGCGCATGGAGCTTAAACCGCTAAGGGTTAGATAATGCGGAGTAGCGCAAAAACCTAAACGTTTCACTCTATTTTGCGAAATAAAAGAAGTCATGCTACCAGAGTCGGGTAAACAACGAAATTTCTGGAAAGAACCAGAGCGGTCAGCGATTTCTACCTGAACTGTGGAAAGTAACACGACTGAAGTTTTAAGAAGCGAATTAAATAAAACTACCTTTGACGTCGACGGGCCACTACTGGTAAACGAAGTCAATGCTTCCTCAGAGGTAGGAGGAACGGAAGGCTTGTAGCGGTCTTAAATAACGGAAGTAGTACAAGGTAAAACCTTAGAGGATGCGGGAGCAGAGCTGAAACGAGCCTTGGTACTAGCATCGGAAGCGGCTTTTGCGAAATGTGGTAGAAGTGCAACAAAGAATGATGACTTTGGTTACATTGACGGTAAGAAATAGTGGAGCTACACTTATTCAAAATGTGAGAATTACTAAGACAGTTGATACAAGGTTGATGTTTTTAACAACATTGTAGCGATCCTGAGAAGAAAGTTTAGCAAAATCATTACATCGATAAAGAGTATGGTCTTGGTGACCAAGCGGACATTTAACAATGACTAGTATGTACTAACATGGAAACAGCAGAGCGAGACCTAGCATTGTTGTTAGTATGAACAACTTTGTTTAAATCAGCTTTATGATTGACCGACAAATTTGATAAAGATTTACAAGTTTTTTCCAAGTAAGCAATTAACTGTGCATGGGATGGGTCAGAAGAGGTATCCTGATGCAACTCAAAATTGCGGGCAATATGCACATCTAAGCAATTTAGGATCATTTCCACCAGAATAAAGTCCCATTCCTCTACAGGCAAATCAAACTTCTTAAGGTCTTGCAAGTTATTGGTAAAAGTGTCTACTAATTTTTGCAAACGTGATGGGTGGTCAGAATTCAATTTTGGGGAATTTTCAATATTTTCCCGAAGAGCAAAAGTGATGCGGCGAATATTACGATATTTTTCGCGAATTTTATTATATGCAAGGCGATAATTTGATGCGGTTTGATCAAAATTTTTAATGGTAAGTAATGTGGCGGTAGGATCACTTTGGATTTTGCACTGTGTGAAGGTGTAGATTCACCTTCCACAATGGAGGCAAGATTGATTGGAAATAACTTGAAATAAAGGGCTTTAATAAGAAAAAAGCTATTGTCGAAGCGCTTTCTGATTGAATCCTCCATTTCAAACTGATTATCTGCGTCTTGAGCCGAAGCGATTTCACCAATAATGAAATTATGTTGCTCAAAAAGGTTTTCCTTAATAGTGTTGATCGACGTGTATTGAGCTCGGAAGAGTTCTAAAACACTGGGTTTAAGTACAGTCTTGTTAGCGGTTTCAAAGATCTCCTGAAAGGAGTTAATTTGTGTGTTTCTTATAAAATACGCTTTTTTGAGTCTGTTTGCCATGATTAGAAATTACTAAAGGGAAGGCGAAGAAATACAAGCGGGAAAAATATGCAAAAGCAAAAGAAAACTTTTAATGTATGCACTAATATAAAGCAGGCACTTAGTATTGATTATCGCGCTTTATGTGAAAATCCAAATTAAACACTGCAAATAATTTAAAGACTAAATTCAAATATTAATCAACCAAGTATGTAACTATAAGATAATGACTACCAAGATAGATAAATGCTATACTTTGATAAGCGGTATCTAACAACGTTGAGTAATAAAAATTTTAGAACTTGCAGGTAACATTCAGATTCGGCGAGAATTGATCATATATAAGTTAAGGCGGCGGTTAACTTCGATAACCACAGATGGTGAGATCAGTGGACATGTATATTTAACAATAAGATTAGCAGAAACCTTCAAGTACTTATGTAAGTTATTAGATTTAGCGATGTTCGAAAAACTACTAGTTAAAAACGTCGATTTTTTGACAAACGTTCGTATCTGTCTAACAAAAATACCATAGCTAAATTTTCGCGGTACATCAATAACACAGAGTAGCTTGAAGGCTGAATTACGACAAATCTAATGACATTTAATGTGCACAGGGCGGATGCGAGTTTACCTGCAAGCTTCATCTTATGTTATAACTAACAGTAAATTAACTTGTAACAGTTTTTTTTACCACTGCAGGACATCAACGAATTTTTAGTCCTAATAACTCTAGTATAGTCATTAATATCATGCAAACCAATTTTAAACAAATAAATACCAGTATTGGTATTGTACGTGCTAACCGCCATACAGAAATGCTAGTTTGGTTGCTAACATCAGGCGCCGAATGTTAATACAATTATTATCAAGGCCAAGCACCTTTCCTGTTTCGTGCATAGCACATCTGGACTCACATTAGCTAGAGCTCTCGTCGAGAACGATTATGGAACTAATAAGGGTTCGGGCATGTAACTTGCGTCTGGCTTTTTGTGCGGTAGTAGAGCCCTAGTGCGCTGAACACTAGGCTTTGTGTTTTAACGATGGTAAAAATTAAAATAATAATTTATTAGACCAACTGAATAATTTTGTTGTAGCGCTCTTTTCGTATTTTTTCTTTTCTTCTGTTATAACGTTCCTTCTAACGACGTTTTTAAATGACTTTTAATAAATAACTTCGTTTGGATAATTCCTTTGATAAATTCATTTAATAATTCTTTGGACATTTGTGTAAATAGCACTTAAAATATTCCTTTAATGATTTCGTAAAAGTTACGATAAAACATGTTTTTCAACGCTTCGTAGAAACTCTTCAGTTAGATATTTATTTTATAATTATCAACTTTAAGAAGTCGTTTTGTATTATCTGGTTTTGTAAAACTAAGGCAGCGAGTATACTGTATTTAAAGAAGATATAAATTCTACTTTTGCACCTGCGAGTATCAACTTATGGTTCATTCACGTCAACTTTGCGATAGGGGTAGTAGGAATATAGAAATACTCCCGCCCTATTTCCTCCAGAATCCCTCATTTCCTCACTCATCTGGACCAATTTACATGTAAGGAGGAAATGAGGAGATGAATCTCATCCTTTGCTCCTCCTTGCTTTCCTCGTTGTGGAATTTTTTTACCCCAACCATTTTGATTACGTCACACCCGCATTCTTTACACCCGCGAGATAAATCTTTCTCCACATTTCCACCCACAAGATAAACCTATCTTGTTTGGTATCAATTAATATTAGAATTTTCTCAGCTACCCGAATTTCTAGGAATTTTTTAAATAGCATCACCCTCCAGGGAGCTACCCTGATTTTAAGATTTCTTACCTGTAGCAATTTCTGAGCGTTCTTAAACATTTTTTTAACCATGTGATACATTAAATTAGTCTAAAATTTTACGCAGAATCCGAATCTGCAAACAGATTTGAAATCGGACCACGGCCTGCAAAGTTATACCCCTTTAAAATCCTGATCTTCTAAATTTTGCTCTTTGCTCTATAAGCAAACCTAACAAATAATTTTCTTTGACTAGCCATTGCATCTTTCGAGATAAACCTATCTTGTTTGGTATCAATTAATACTAGATTTTTCTCAGCTACACAAATCTCTTTAAATTTTTCAGATAGCATCATCTCCCAGGGAGCTACCCTCATTTTAAGATTTCTTACCTGTTGCGATTTCTGAGCGTTCTTATAAAATTTTTTAGTCATGCAATACATCAAATTAGTTTAAATTTTTACACAGAATCCGAATCTGCAAACGGATTTAAAATAGGACTACTTCTTACAAAGTTACACTTTAAAGTTCCCAAATCTCTTTAAAATTTTTGTTCATTTATGACATATGCTTTAACCAAACATCTCCAAAAATCAAAAACCGTGGAGATTTTAGAAATGAATCCTTTATGACCCATAAGCGTTTAATATTCAAAACCATTTTTCAAACGGTGATGCACTGTTTTTTAGAATATTCAAAACCATAACTTTTTTAATTTTAAAACAGTTATCAATTTTCTGGTTTACTATTTTTTAATAACTATGCACGTCATAATTATATAGTCAATGCTTGGAAAATACAAGTCGTTAAGGAATTAATTCCTTAACATTTTTAATAATTATGCACGTCATAATTATATAGTCAATGCTTGGAAAATACAAGTCGTTTCCTTAACAATTATGGGCTACCTAAATTACTTATGAAAGCTGTATATAATTTCTTTTCTTGGACTTTCTATTAATTAATTATGTTTGAATACAGTGCATTAGAAATTGATGAATAATTGCTGGGGATTCACACAAGGTACTTTCTAGTAACCAGCATCGAGTACGTATTTAGGGAAAAACAAATTTTAAATAAACACTTTAAACATTTACTAAGGGAATACCAACTTGTTGTCTACAGGATACTTACTAATAAAGCAATTTAATTTTAAATAACTTCTATGTCATATTTTTGGATATGGTAGGCTTGAATATTTTCTTTGGAAACAATCGAAGATTGCCGAAGACACTCGAAGAGTGCACAAACGCGGTCACTAAACCAATTAGCATTAATATCAAGTATTCCGTACTTTCGTAGGTTGCTCATTTCCTAGAACCAAATCTTCCGCAATGTACAATATCCTTAAAATTATCTATATTAATATTCTTTACTACACTTCGTGAGACCCCTTTAATCTTTTTAATCGTATCTTTCTCGCTTACAATACAGTCGGACTTAGCCTTACTACCAACAACTTTTAATACTAGACCCACATTAAATTTGTCTTTGAATTTCCCTACAACTTTTTTTTGTTTACATGCGGTGTATTGTATTTATTATCTGCGGGGTACACCACTTTAAACCTAAAAATAAAAACAAGATAGTTTAATACGTCTATTAATAATTTTTGCTAATGTTGGCGATACAAATATGTAAAAACAAACTTTATCAAGAAATATGTTTTTAATAGAATACATACATGTATTGATAACATCTATAAACCGCTGTGGTAACCAGAGTCTCGCAAATCTGGGATAGCCAAATCTCTAAACATTTGCGCAGGCGATTGCCTTGCAGTTGCATCTTTTAAGTACTGGATGGGGTAACATTTAATAATTTCCAACACCGTCAAGTAATTTAAATTGCTGCAATCATTAGACAGAGAAATACTGGCACGGCTTTCTTCCTCTAATAACGTTTGAACCCTTTCTTCCTCCGTCGTATTTCCACATACATTTTTTATATCACCAACAAATTTTTCGTAAAATTCTGGAAAGTTTCTACACCTCAACTCAGCCATTTTAAAACAGATTAATTCTCGCAAATTTAATAGCTTGATACACTCGTAAGCAGGTAGCACAATAACATTCCGATCTTTCGTAATTTCCATATTATATAAATTCTCTTTTTCAAAATTGTTCAACAGCCATATACTTCTATTAAAGGCTGTGCTCAGCTGCAATTTGAAATCTTGATCCAATTGTATGTCAACAACGTCGTTTCCAGTAGTCAAAACATTTAATCTGACTTGTTTCGAGTCTTGAGCAAATTGGTGAATTAGAAATTCCACTTGAAAACTACACAATTTCTTCCAATCGAAGTATGAGAATGTTATTGTAGAATCTGCACACATACCACTACAGCAAATAACTTGGATGACAGGTTGAAGACCGCCATATAAATCAAAACCAACTTCTATTATATGGTGGTGAGAATTTGGAGGAAATTCGCCTAACCTATAGGTTGTCTTACCAACTAGGTGGTTGATATTTAATTGTGGTACTCGCACATCACTTGTAACGTCAACACAAGAAAAATCCATCTTTAATTTATAATTTTAATCAAACTCGACGATACTTTGACGACTAATGCACTGGAACATGCCATAGAATTTTCCTGGGGAATCGAAATTAATTATCACGTCTTTTAAAATTAGCTCCAACAAGGACCCGCATAGTGTTTTAATATTCAAAAACCTATCAGCAAAATACCTCCACATTTTTATTTAGATTTAACTCGATAATAGAGTTAAACTCCAAAAAATATTTATTAGTAGCTAGAATTGTTAAAATTTTCAATTAGTGAATCCACATACAAATGATTAAACCAAAAGGTATAATATATATTAATTCTGCACGGCAGGCTAGACAGTGGTTAGATAATCTATTTTAAATGTAGTTCAAAATAAGACGTATTTTCTAAATAAATTTAGTGTAATGTATGATCATTAACCTTGCATTGTTTTGTCGATGACGTCTGACTATTAATTTAATAAAAGCACTTTCCACAATTCTAGTTAATATACGGGAATACACATTCTATAATTTGATTTAAATTGGGTTAATGTAAGGACAAATTATACTTATACTTTCTCTATGTACATAAATACGAGGGAAATGATACCAAAAGTTCATTTTAAGTTTATTTTTGTAAAACGTAAAGTCGTTTATAGTGTAATTAATAGTAATACAGAATTTTCCGTCTTTGAAAATTTCCTGTGAGGACTATCGACAAAGAAGAGTAAGTCTTAGTTTGAATTTTGCAAACGTAGAAGAAATTAATATTTACATGTATAATTCAAAAACTGTTAATCAATAATTTTTTCTAGAATGAACATCTTAAGTATTGCATGCAGTGTGTGCGAAAATATTTTTACTGGATGTGATGCCATAAAAAAACACAACGAAAGGCACATCGAGATGGTTTATTTCCAGGAGGAACTAAAAATTACAGACAATGAGTGGGAACAAATTAAGGATTTGGAAAACCAATCGACCGCAGCGCATAAAGAACGTATAAACGCCGCAATTCAGTTAGAACGAGCCAAGTTGCTATTTGAAAAACCATACGCCATAACAAAATCTTCTTCCAAAATCATAATTGTAGGCCTGAACCCGTTCGACGATTACAAAATAATTTTTAGATTTGTTGACACCATTTCGCAGAGCGTACTTGATGTATCCCTCAACGTATTTAGGAAGTTTATATCAAATCTTCCACACATTATACGCACTATGGAAGTTGGCATGCGAAATCAGATATGCAAATTCGACAACTTGCGTTTTTATTTAAATAAGAATTGTTTAGTGAAGATGGTGACATTTGATGAGAATTATATGATATTTACCAAAGAAACTTTAGAGCACTTTTTAGGGGTATCTCAGATCGTTCTTAACCATGCTAATAGTTTAAAAGAACTAACGGAAAACGGTACTCCTAATATAGATCTGTTTCTGTTAGATGTCGCAATGGAAAGATATAATAGGAATGATGTCTTACAGAATCTCGCACATGATGTAATTAAAAGCAAATACAGTAATAGTGATATTGGGATCATATTATACGAATTTATAAGAACCTACCCAAGATTGTTTGAAAACAGTATTTGTAAACAAGTTGAGTATATGGAAGAATACAACAGGTTTCCATTCCACGCATTTACGAACGATGTTTAAATGTTAAGCTATAGATTTTAGAGAAAATTCTGTAACACTATTAATTACACTTTGTTTTCCTATACGTTTCTAAATTGTTGTATTTCAACTACAGATATTAATAGCTGTAAATAAAATTATGTTATAGTTTTATATAAAACGATTCTGATTAATAATTTTTGTAAAACGATTATAACACCCTTTTAAAAAAATACACATCTTTGTTATAATTCTTTTCATAAGAACTTAGATACCCATTTCAGTTATATGGACATTTGAAAATTTAAACAATACCAATGTATACTTTATATTTTATAACATAAACAAACTAATGTATACAAAAATAATTTCTAAATTCACATAATTCATTTCTTATAATAATAGTTGCGGTGGTTAAATTTTTACTTTAAAACTTACAATTTAGTATATATTCCATTTGAATATCTGCCAACAGTTTTATAAACCCCATCTCCTTGATTATTTCCATAAAATCATCCAAATCCTCTGGCAATACTAACACAGCAGTACAGTGCTGTATTGCTTCCTCGTATGACTGACACATAAGACATTTTTCTCCTTCTATCGAAAAGCGTTGCCCACATTCTGCTTTTTTTACTCGTAGAGCATTACGAAATCTTCGAATAACCTCTCCAAACTCTCTTTAAACTGTACAATCAACAAATAATAACTTCTAAGCGAACAGTGCTTTTATATGAGCTACTCCTATTCGGATATGTACCGATTGCACCCGATTTGTGTACACGTACGAAGCAACAGGTAGGGAATGTATTCTATGAATTAATCTATTACATTCCTTAAGAAAATGCTAAGGACTTTAAAAATAATTATAACTCTTGTTAGACCTCTAGCCTCCGGATAGACGTTATTATTTTAGGTTGTGTCGCTGTTTTCTGAATCAATTTCCTACACACTTTTTCTAAACTATGCGTATCGATTGGGGGGTTATACTTTACTCCATAAACCGACTTGTATATATTTTCGTATTCGTCTCTAGCTAACACGTCCGTATAATAAAGATGTACAGGCTCGTTGTCAACTGGTAACTTAATCTTTTTTAAAAGTTAGCCTTTGTTTTCAACTTTAACCTCCTTTATAGCTTTTGACATTCTTTCCGCTATTCCTTGTGACTAGGAATCGGTGATTTGCAAGGGATTGATCAATTGTTTGTACACCTCTTTGAATTTTTGCAGAGATGTAGTGCCTCCTTTTTTGTATGCCACAAAGTTCTTTCGTACGGAATCTTGCATAAAATGAAGCTTACGTTTATTTACAATAAAATCTTTAAATAAAAGGAAAAATTGATAGGTTAGGTCGGCGCCGCGGCGCCGACCTAACCTATCAATGATCTTTGATACGAGGCTGCTTCAGAAAATATTTTTGTAACTATCTATTCTAATAAATCCGTTTCGCAAATTAAGAAGGACCTTAGTAAATTTTTATTGTCAATACTAGTTCAGTATAATCACAGTTACTAAATTTTATGAAGTTAGGCAAACCTAAAAAGTTCTTATTGATGTTTCATATATGAACGATTTCACTTACAATTTTTGAATGAATTAATAGACAAAGTAGTTAAAGTTTTATAAATATGTAAACAGAAAAAACAGATCTGATATTTCTGGTATAAATTCAAGTTAAACTTTTGTAACTAAAGCAACATTTAAAGTTTTTGATATTTTTCTTTGAATATATAATCCTACCTTATGAGTAGATGAAACTTCTATTATCATTTCTTAAACATGAATTTTATATTTACAATTTTTATGAAAGAACAATTTTAATTAAAGAAGCAACATTTAATTTTCTTAATTAATTGTTTTATTCTGAACAAGTACGTTCAGAAGTAGGGTAACAAAGAATAAGATCAATTGGAGTAAAGTGGTAAACCCAATTTAACAAGAAGCTTTAATAGCCTTTTTAGAATTTGAAGCATAAAATCTGTGTTCATATTATTGTTGTCTGATTAATCTTTGTTGTTTTTTATATGAGGTAGCAAGAGAATACCTCTTGTGTCCTCATTTTGGTATATTTAATTAAATTTTCTTTACAGCTCCTGCGTTAGCAGTTAATACGGTATTCCTCCCTAAGGACGCCCAAGTTCCCCTTGGGGAAACCCTCTGTTTAAAGCTAATGACTTGGTGGCGTCCTATTCAAACCCCTGTTTTGTTGAGCATCTAGCCCTAGTAATAAAATAATGCTTTGTAAAAAGAACCACGACCAATCCTCATAAGCTCTGCCCAAGGAATAGACCCCTAGCATAGTCGGAAGATATTTGCGTTCCATCATTTTAAGGAAATCCTTCCTTAAAGGTTACTAGTCACATTTGGGGATATAAAAATAACCCCTAACTAGTTAACCCAACCAGTAATGTATGAATTTACGTTATAAACTATAAATACAAATGGAACAATAATAAAAAACAAAGATTCGAAAGATAATGACACTATATGTAAAATTTTGTAAAAATATTTTTTCAGGAAAACCATGTGGACCCATCTCCGTGAGTAGAATCTTAAGATTTTTTATACCTCCACTAAAAAATCATTTTAAATCACGTACCTACTTAATAATCATTTCTATGTTCATAGTAGCTTTGCTTCACAAAGTTTATCAATCGGAACGCGTATGCGAATATGAACAACTAATCATCCTAATAAATATATACGTGTTAAACATATATTACAATTCATTATAATAATATGTAAAATAAGCAATTTGCATTTTCACCGCTTTGTCAAACAAACTCTCGTGTGCATATGTTTATTCGCGAAAACATTCATCCAATCTAAGCAATCCATCTCATCAGCATATAAATTCCCATCAGAAGCGCAAGAGCGCTAGCACAGCCACAGCTTACCAAGCATGATGGTATAAAATAAATAATGAGATAACTAAACTCGTTAACGTACCTGTTATTATTCTTTGTTGACATACAAATTATACGTTACAGAACGACAGACACTCCCTCTTTATATCCCAGAGGCAAGTTTTCTTCCCTTGCTCTCCATTACGTTGTCGAGTTGGTTTTCTTTTTTAAAGACCACACATTAATGTTCTTCGACCTTTTTACAAGGCCATTTTAGTAAGATGAACTGTTTAAAACCATTCATTTATAAGCATCTTTTTATTCTAAGCCTGGATTGACTTAAGTAGTGTCCTATTAGGCTGACAAACAACGTCCTATATTAATGAAATTTTTCGTTAACGTTTGAAACGTTTTTGGCTTAGGGTCCTTTAAAAACAACATTTATTTTCTAAATTAAGGATTTTTATTAATTACTAGTAGCGACAAACAAGCGACTTCATTCTAAGGGGATTTGTTACGTACTGACTTTTTGAATTAATTTCATTTAACATTACAATTATAAAATTCTGTTCTTACGAAAGCGCTGAAGGATCATACAATTATAATTTTTGCGTAAGGATTTACACTTAATAAATGTAATTTTACAGTTAGTATTTGTAGGTTTACGCTTATTAAATGTAAATTTACAGTTAATAATAATAAATAGTCTATACTGACAAGAAACCATTGTGAACGGACCTGCACCTTGAAGAAGTTCTAAACTACTAGAACGGGTAGGTTTAACCGAATTACTGCGGTCATTAATGAGGAACCAGACTAAGACAGGTTTCCGAAAAAGGTACTTAGAGTGGCAGAGACCATAGGGGTCGGTATGACATTCTAAGACACAATACTACGATGTGGAAGGCAACGGAAACCCACCACATTACCTCCCAAGTACACAGCGTACACAAATTGTGATGAATGATGATGGCATTCTCTGGGGTTAAAAATTCCGGAAGTATAATAGTCCCCCAATCGGATTCCGGGAGGGGACTACTTCGGGAGATGCGATTGGGAAGTATAAAAACAGAGTCGTGAACATTCTGCAAGTCGGAGCGAAAAATGCTAGAAGTATGAAATAAGTAGGTGTAGTGTAATTAGGACACAGTGTTAATTATAGAAACTAGAACATATTGCAATGCTTAGTAATACATGTCAGTTATGAGAACATTATGAAACTGCATAGATAACAACCTCAGTTAGATATGCATAATTAAGTAGACTAGCACGTAAGGAATGCGACCAAATTTCTATATATATATATATATATATATATATATATATATATATGTATTGCTGTAATTATAGGGTTAATTTAGGGGTAGGTTAAGTCATAGAGGTCGTAGAATGAACAAGGGAAACTCCCAAGTAACAGAAGCACAGAATTACAGATATTAGAAGAGTAAATAGGTCATTATAAATATTATTAGTTGAGAGGACACTGTATATAGCACTACAAACAATTAAAACGCATATCCAAGAGTAGCTACGAGCAAAGATTAGAATTTAAAAATGTAACGAATCGCATTGAAAATAAATCAGTGAAAAACCTGCATGAATTGGCTAGATAAACATTCAAAAAGTGTGTTAATATATCACCTTAAACACACGCAGAAATTATGCATTATTTTAAAAGCGTACGTGATCTAAAAGAATCACATTTGTTCAAAAATCCAATTTATTAGAAAATAAACAAACACCAAATTTATTCCATTCAGATTAGAATAAGGCCAACAACATTAGTACGTGCTTTTATGAACAAAAATTCCTGGGATTTGTGAATTAGATGTGAGGTATAACATCAAATTACGTGACCAAGAGCATCGCTTCATGCAATTAAAATACATACAATTGGTAAACTTTCCCAAAATAACAAGAGATAAGACGCTTGGTCTCGCCTAGCACGTGAAGTCGACGAATCACAAACAAAAGGGGCCGATCCTATAAATATCTTGACAATTGAATATCGAGTTAGTATACTTTGAAACTGGGCAGTCATTATACTTGAAAGTGCTAAATATTTACGTGAATAGTAAATTAAATTAAAGCGAGCCGTACTTCTGAAGACGTAAGTAGATAAGATTTAGTGAAATTATACCATTTCTAATAATAAATAAAACAGGGCTCCTAATAACATCCTAACTAAAAATAGTGAGTAATATATTAGAAGCAGAGAAGGAAAAAAAAAGAAGTAGAATTAGACCTAGGTTAGACTATTGCACACAGATGGTGAAAGATTTATGCTGTGGGAATTTCAGAATAGAAATCAGTGGCAGTGCGCATCCAACCAGTCCCAAGATGGAAAAACTAATGACAAAAAAAATAACTGTACTTAAACATGATTATTATTAGCAACTACAAGTATTGGTCGAGCAATATTCTCAAATAATGTTAATTGTGCGAAAGGATTTACTAGATAACTATTAATTCAGCAAATGTCTAAGTATTGGGGGATCCTTGGCAGACACAGGTTGGATTTATTATTGTGATACTGCTAGGAAATGGAGAAAAATGTTGAGCTTTGTGGTTATTGACACAGTAATTTAAAATTTTTAATCTCTGCAAAACATGATATGGGCATCATAAATGACAAATTTCTATTACTGGTTAAATTTCTTCTTACCAGCAAAACAACTTAAGCACCGTAGTTACTGGATAATGCGACATTTTTACGAAAACAACAGTGCAGATAATAATTAATACGCAAGGATTAATTATATTCAAAATTTCAAAAATATATTACTATTATGTGGAAAGATACACCAAAAATATGCTACCTAAAAATTCATTAAATGGTGATTATGATGTTTTGCCAAAAACCAGTCGATTTCATCCTCCTTTTCGGACATATATCTCTCTATGTCCAGATCGTACCTTTCTCCAACTGCTTATCTGTCTTTAAGTTTCTATAGTAAGATTGTATTTCCGTATCTCATAAAATATTGATCACCAAATTTTTTTTTCTTCTGTGGTTGGCCTTTAAACTGAATATAAATTTTTTAATATACATTTACTCAAACTAGCATTCTTGTAACTTTTTCTTAACAAACTAACTTTCATAAGTCTTGTTCAATGGCCAAATTTGTTTTAAAGGAAATATTCAAATCCTTTGTATATCTTAACCAAGATATTTATTTCTTTTAGTTTAAATCTTTAGGTTTCTTTTGAAGTGGATAGACCTTTAATGATAATATCTGAAAAGGCAAAAAATGTTCACTCTCCATAACAAAAACTTAAAATTAATTTTTTGCACATGCAATGCATACAAGTTGGTACCAATCTCTTGCTACTTGAATTTCAATTGAGGATTTCTTTTTAGCTCTCTCGATGAGTGAATGGTCCACATCACATTCAAGGTGTGTGTGATCAGCTACTAAAAACTCGTGGTCTATTAGTTCAAGCGTTGAATGACGTAAAACATATTGGAACACGGACAACACTGTTATATTTTTTATTTTGGCCACCACACGTGTCCGAATGAAATACTGTTGATTTTACATTTTTTGGTATATCTTGCTAAAACCTGTATAAACAGCATGCAATTTCATTAGCTCCTGGTCGAGCAGTGGTTTCCGACCACATAAAATGACGATTCACTAGTAGTACTGTCAAGTTGTAGGTACTCAGTTGTCTTGAATAAAACATTTTGTTTGTACTAAGGTGAGGTGTTGGCAATACCGGTTGAAGGTCAAAACCGTATACTCCATATGTGGTATCATCTTGACTTTTTTGTTTGTCAGCAGCCTTTGCCTCGTATGTTCATTTAACTTTAGTTCAACGTTCAGTTTTTGTTCCTCATCAGTACAATATTTTTTTGTGCAGTTAAGGTATCACATTGTGCACATGCATCATTCTTAAGCTTTTTAAATCTCAATCCTAATTTGTGAAATTCTCTTGAATTTATTGTAATTGATACTATTTTATCCGATTTTTTTTATACAAACTACATGTTATGGATATTCAAATTAGCAGGTAAATACTTATTTTCAGTATGGCGTTTAAAATACTGCCTTTTATAAGCTGGGATCGACTTTATATGCTTAACAATTTGGTCAACCTTATACTGAGCAGTTTTGTGAGGTGGCAGATGTTTCCTTCTCTGATCCTCGTGAGTGATTCTGCTTGTAGACATCAATTTATTGTGTAGAGAGCAGGTAAGAAATTTTTCAGTTTCCCAAGAGTATTTAAAAAGCAAGTTTTACAAAGAATCCTTTCATTACCATGGATTTGAAACTTATAATAAACACTCTTTGATGATTTTTAATAACTTTATGATTTTAAACTTTTGGTCTGGTAATTTTTTGTTTCCTGCACTCCTGCAAGACTAGCAATAAAAACAACTCGATTGTCGTGACTATTCATTGCCCAGTATTCTTCAAAAATAGTTTTTCGTATATCTTGTCAGTATGCCCTTGCATTTAGAGTAGGAATTATCACACAGGGGTTTCATTTTCCTTTCTTCTTTGTGAACTCCTTCTACAGTTAGTTGTATATCCTTTCTTGGAATTTCTGTTTCTTTTTCTATCTTGTACTTTCTTTGTGGAGTAGTCTGTTTCAATTTTCTTTTGTATCTAAAGATGATGTGCTGTTGGCATCATCGCCATTAGACAAGGGTATATAGTCAACATCACTGTCATTGTGAGTTTCGTTAATGTTTTCATTTTCTGTAGATGCACCTACTTCATTATTGTTTACAGCTTGATAGAAAAATCCATCTTCATATACATGCCCTACTAAAGGTAATTTCAAAATATAATTCTGCAAGCGAGTTCCAGATATGCCTAACAGATTGAACAGACGTTACTTTCGAGTGGACATGTTTCGTTGAATTCAGACCATTTGTTTTCTTATTTGCACTTATCTGCAGGTGGTGTTTTGAGAATATTTTGCAGGTGGTTGTTCGGTTGATGGGAAACATTTTTAAAGGGAAAACACATTACCATTTGGTGGTTTATCTCCACCTATATATAGAAGTTGAGCTGCAGATCTCGTGAAGAGTCCTGAAAAGTTGCGATGTTACTGATGCTGTTTTTTAAAAGGCATTGCTTTGCTTCAATTCTATAAAGTCCAAAATTAGTCAATGTTCTGTAACCAGTGAAATTGTTTCATGGAAGTGTCCGGTTTATTGACTTGTAAGTGCACAATTTCAGATCTGTTATGATGGTACTAGAGGCAAACTGACGATGTATAGAGTACATTCTGCAGTTGAGTAAATAGTTCCCTCAGAAGGCAGCTGCTCCTCTTTGGCATACATACTGACTTAAGGTAAAAATACTCTTGTTCTTTTGTTGATGCTTTATATGAAACCTGGTTAATTATTTTTTTCGTGGTTGATAAACACAAGGCGTCGCCGTGGATCAATGTAGTAAGCGTAAGACTACGGATCCCAAGGTCCTGGGTTCAAATCCCGACATGGCCGACTGCTTGAAAAATGGCAGGTGAGCATTTTTCACAAAAATTACGCCCTCGTTTTTGATGAGAGGTTAAATGGAGGTCCCGTGTGTGAGTGTTGTCACGCACGTTAAAGATCCCTACCTTGCCTGGAACAGCAAGGGTTCGGCAAAATTCTAAATTACCAGGCAACAAAAAACTCGCCTGCTGACCAATGTAGTACCTTCTGGTGGAGCATTGGAAATACAAATGCACGGTTGATAAACACACCAGTGCTCTAGTTTTTTTTTCATACACGTGGTTATGGCACGATAAATTACAAACTTTGGTTCTAAAATTTTATATCAAGTTTTAGTGCACAAAGTGACTACGTGATTGTGTTTCAAGTCAGTCATAATTAAGAAAAACTTAAGCTCATGTTGAAATAATTTGGAAAATTTACTTACTTTAACTTAAAGTTTAGGAAATGCTAACGTCTACCACTTGTTTACTAATTACAAGCGAGGATAAGTTTAGTACTTGGTTCTCCATACAACTTGCCTTCAGGTTAGGGTTACGCTATTATTTTTAGGTTTGGTCCCGAAATGCATTTCGGTCAGTACCTCAGTACCAGCTAAACAACTTTGTATTACTGTACACATTATCTCATTTTGTTATTGAATTTATTTAGGGCTGGTAACTTTGTGTAGGTAAGTATACATGTACTTGTAATTTATATTTTAAGAATTTATGTGACTGAGAAATAATCCCTAATTGATATTCATTTAAATTTTATGTATATTTTGGAGTAATGTTGGGTTATATGCGAGTTTGTCGTTTATCGTTTATATAATGTTTTAACAGGACGTTACGAAAATGTTCGTTTTAGTTTTTGTAAATATTCTTTTTGATACTATGTTTGTTAACTAAAGGTTTGTAATAAATCTATCTCCTAAAGTTTCCTATTTTTATTTCTGTGTGACCCACCTCACTCTACGACGTTTTCAGCTAGCCTGGCATTGATTCTTCTGATTCCCCTTGTTTTATTGTGGTATTCGATGCGATCGATTTTCTTCTTTCCTGTCTACACGGAATACTGTGATAGATTCTCAGGTTCATGTATATATCAACTTTTTGTGTTATTTTGATGAGCGCTATCATACATTAGTTTCATCATTAACATTTAAAACACTGTATATAATTCACCCTTGTACATTTCATACACCAAAAACTAAAAAGAAAGTTAAATAACAGCATTACATAAGTCTCATGTTTGAGCAGCAATAAGAAACCATAAACTTCTAAAAGTAAGCAACAGGTTTATTTGTGCGTACCTTATAAAACTGTATAATTTATGACATCATCTTTAGTTGCGCTATCAGCAGCATCAAAAGAACTTCATTGTAACAAAGAAAATATTTAATTAGATTTTTATAGTCACATACGACTGTTATTCGCTACCGACAACAAATTGTTCACATTTAACAAAGTAATAACTAAGGTGTAATATAGTTAATAAAAGAAAAGGTAGTTAATTTTTACGTTATATTATTTATTTAAGAATATTAATACATTGTACTGTTTTAAATCACTGCAATATATCTACACAAAGTTCTTAGTGTCGGCATGTAAGTTACTTCATATTTATATTACTTTATAAATAGTTTATTAAAGAGTTCTAATGCACAGTACACAGTTTTATTCTTTATTAACCAAGAATTAAAACCGATGCAAATAGAAAGTATATTTTATTAACATGTTCGCTGCTGAGGTACATTTTCAAAAACCAATTCACCCTGTCAACTATTTTTAACAAATTAATTGTAATATCATAATCGGGTCTTCGGTTCTAGAACTGGTTAAATGCGTACCCTTATTGTTTCTTATTCTGAGCGAACCCACACATTTCCCTAAAATTTCTACAGTCTGCATCTTTCACAATCTGCGTGCAATGGTCTGATTTAGGTCTACCTCTACCTCTTTTTTCCTATCTATGCTTGTAATATATTCTGCTGATTCAAAGGGAAAGGAGTGGACTGTATTTTTGGTGTGAGAGGATAATATGGATGATAAAAAGTCACTCACCAAAACTGTTGCACTAAAGTTCTATCTATTGTGATGCATCAGTGGCACATCATAACGGAACTGTTTATGAGTAGCGCTAACCTGTGTCTATGAATGGCACTAACCCGTATAACATAAATTTTCCTGCAAATTTATTCGTTGATGTTACCGCTATGCATCTATTATTTTAGTCTTTACTCAACACCGTTTATATTATTGATTCATTCGATATTGCATATTTAATAACCAACAAACTTCAAGGCACACTACAATTTCAATTACAATCTGCTACGTATCACGTCGTCATTACTGATAACATGTATACAAATCTATTCGCGTGCTCCTACTTCTTTGTAATATCTAAGATTTTCAAGTTGCTCCGACGATTCGTGACAGATAGTCGATTTTCGTTTCCTCGTTGAACTGAAAGGTCGCTTGGTGTGTTTAAAAAAAAACACTCAAGATGGTGAGGGAAATTAAGTTTTCCTGGCAGAGACGACGTAATTAAGGCACAGTATTTTAAAAGTTGTCTGTGACAACTTGTGTATAAGTGTAGTGTACAAACTCTTCTTGGCGACGGTTTGTTTGAATGTGTAATCATATTAAAACTAATTATGCAATTTATTACAGTGCAACTTCTACGTAACTTCGATGCAACCTTAGGTTATTTTGAACATATTCTATTTGGTTTGGTTCAAGCAAATTTTATGGAACTCGTTTAAAATATAAAAGCGTAAGCAATTTTGTTGGACAAATGGTGGATTTCGCTATGCAGCTACACCTGGCGTGTTTAGCTGATGAACGACATGTCATTTGAAGGTTATAGGTCATTGCCGCTATGGGTAAGACTGTCTAAGTTTCTAAGATAACGCTGCCGTAGCAATGTTCAATACGTATCTAAGCATGTAATGAATTCTTTTTTTGAAAGCTTGCACTACTTCATGTTGTTGTATCCAATTCATCAAGGGTCGTCACGAATAATTTTGTTAATTAATTTGCTAAAAGCTTATTCTGTTAAAATGTAAAGTACAATGAGTACAACAATTTTTTTGTTAATGGCGTGTTCTACCTTGGAAATTGTACCTCACCGGTTGTATATAGACGATAGTAAAATATGCAGACAAATAATTTTGATTTGTTTACTACATGCTTAATAGTTATCTTGTTTACCACAATTTAAAAATACCAACATGCTGATTTAATAGGGCCTAAGTCCTGTATAATGAAGTTTGAACTTAGATTAATTAATTAATTGATAATATTTGCCAAAAGTTAAGTAAATTTTTTTAAGAACTGTAAAGTCTTAGTAGCGCTACCCCAGACTATGAAAAATAATGTCCAAAAGTTAAATATCCAATTCAAGAATCTACATTTATAAAAATTTTATTTTTTTATTAAGTACACTTATAATTTAAAATGTTCATTACTTGTCTTAAAAGAGAATATAGTTATTTTTAATTTCAGTTCATTACTCAGTAATCATTACATTTCTCCAAAGTTTGTTATGTATTTAAAAGGTTAAACTTACACAAATGTGTACCACGATATAGTGGAAACTAATTGAAACTAAATCAAAGATTTCATGCTTATACTGGTTCGTAAGAAATATAGGGTATCTATGTTAGTAGTATTTATGTTTCAGAGTCGCCCTAGTCATTGTTAGTTCAGTGAAGAAGACGGCCAGATGTATGTAACATATTTGTCACAATCAAACTTTGTATTTAAAGTGGTTAGCGATAATCTAGGTTTCCAAATTTTCCCTTTAAGCAAATTGATTTAGTCAGTTGCTTTATAAAAAATTTAGGTGGCGTCCATTATCTTGTTTTTTCCAACTTTATTAAACCCACTGACCCAATCTCATGCGACCGTGGGTCAAAAACTCAGTTAGCTAAACGTCTTAAGAGTTTTCTTTTACTAAAAGCCAATTTCCATCCTAACCTTACCCTGGGCTTGTTACAGTTACATAAGAATTCTCGATAGGTAAAATAAAAAGCTTTCACGATTTATTTTATTGTGGATTAGATTTAATATACATCACACCCGAAATCCACAAAGGTGGATGAAGGAAGAGTAAGAGGAAAATAAGTAGGATATGTAAGGATATTAATATACAACTTAATTGTAAGAGCGATCACGAACGTCTGCCGTACCAATAAATACTTTAACCATCCGATATGATCAGACAACTCCGTGGATATGCATGCTGAACCAAGAACAGCGCAAACATACCGTCCACCTAAAATTAAAGAATTTTAAGAATGCAGAAAGAGGGGTATTTAAATAACATAAAGGGGAATAGTAATAGTTAGGCATTTCCTCTCAGGTAACGATTATCCCGCCGTTTCTCGAGTTTACAAAAAGAGGCGGAAAACATAGTAAACATTAAACTAAATGAAGCAAATAAAAAAAGTAAAAATTAAATTGAATTAATGAAGGGGGAGAGGGAGAAGTTTATTTACCGGACAAATAAAATTACCGGTGGTGGTCTTACTCGAAGCCACACAAACGATTCCGTTACGGCCTGGAAATAACTTGGTGACCCAGCCAAGAGGCCAAGCAAGTCTCCAATTTTTAAATCATTTGAAGGACGATTCCATTTGTTTCGCTGAATGAGAGTATGTAAATACTCTTTAGACCAGCGTCGCCAAAATAACTGAGTAAACTGGCAAAGACGATGCCACCAAGAACACAGGTTAAAAAATTTGTCAAATGTAACTTCGGGAGGACTTAAAATTGGACCGCCAATCAAAAGGCATCCCGGAGTAAGATAGTTGATATTGTCGTTCGGATCAGAGCAAGGGATGCATAAAAGCCGATTATTCAGAACATCTTCTATATGGATGAACATTGTAGTGAGTTCTTCAAAACTTTGAGGTTACCTTCCAACAGTACGTGTTGAAAGCAGTTCAGCCGATTTTTCACCAGACTGCCAAATGCCGCCAAAATTTGGAGCATAAGGAGGGTTAAAAATTCATCTGACTTGACGCGAGGCAAGGGCATACAACAAATCGTCATGATGGTCCCTCAAAACCAAGCGCTTTCTTCAATTACACATGATGCACCTAGGAAATTTCTGCCACAATCAAAGTAAACAAAGTGAGGTAGACCACGAGAAACGAATCGGATAAAACATGCCATCAGTGGAAAGCTCTGATACAAGCTCTAAATGAACGGCTTTAGTTGATAAACAAGCATAATTACACAAGTAGTCTTTGAAAGTAAGTGCATTCCGATAAGTGTGAAAGGTGGTGGATCTAAGTGAATTATTATTAAAACAAAACAGTCATTATAACTATATCTTTAATTGAAAGTAAAAGTGTATCATTCTAATCAAGTCAACTCAAAAAAAAATACATAACCTCTAAATTGAATGTCACGAATATATATAAAGGTGCGTTCACATTTCCCCCTTATTCGGAACATTCATTGTAACAAATATATTATCAATAACAGTAATCAATTTATTTTTTAACAACTGTTTAGTCAGAAAATCTGCCATATTACATTTTGAATTAATATGTTTAAGTTCTAGAGTACCCTCACTTAAAAATTGTCTAATGGTGTGGTACTTTATATCAATGTGTTTAGACGATTATTAACAATAGTATTTCTAGAGAAATGAATTGCGGATGTCTTGTCACACATTATTAATGGCTTTATATTAACAAAAGGAAAGTTTTAAATTCGGAGATTATCTTAGAGATCCATATTATTTCAATACAAGCAGCATCCAAAGCTATATACTCTGCCTCCATACTGCTTCTTGCAATACATTTTTGGATGTTGCAACGCCATCCTAAGAAAACTCCTCCCAAAGACCAAATAAAACCAGTAAATGATCTACAGGAATTTAAGGCCGTTGCCCATGAAGCATCACTATACATTGTCAGTTCATATGAATTACAATGAGATAAATTAATTCCATAATTGACAGTACATCCGAGATATTTTAAAATTCTCAATAAACAATTGAAGTGTTCATATGTAGGTTTAGAAGAAAACTGTGCCAAATAAATAACTGAAAACATTATATCAGGCCGTGTTCTTTTGGCTACGAACAATAATGCTCCTAACAGTTCTCTAAAAGGCAAATCATTAGTCGTTAAATCGTTACTTTTAAAAACATATCTTACATCCATAGGAGTATATACTGGATAATTTAAATTTATATGAAAACGTTCTAATAATTTAAGAATGTATTTTCTTTGATGCAAAATACAACCATTATTGTTTTCAAACTCTATACCCAAAAATTCAGTAATTGGACCAAGATTTGATATTTCAAAAAATTTGCTTAACTGATTAAATATGTTTTTCATTGTGCTTTTGTCTTTACAAAAAATAGCCATATCATCAACATATAATAAGATTATACAATCTACATTTAATATCAAAATACATGGGCAATGTTGAGATATTACAAATCCCATTTGTACTAAAATACCCGAGATGTGATGGTACCAATTACGACTTGATTGCTTTAATCCGTAAAGCGATCTTTTTAAAAGTAAAACATGTGTTTCGTTGTTTAACTTTTCATAGCCCTGAGAAATTTCCATAAATATTTCTTCGTTTAAATCACTATATAAGAATGCACATCTTACATCCCAATGGGCATGAATCCAATTGTTGTTAACAACAAGTAATGTAAATAGTAATTTAACTAAGTCAAATTCAATAACCGGAGCGAAAGTGTCAAAGTAATCTAATCCATAAATTTGTCTAAATCCATGAGCCACAAGTCTAGCTCGAAAACGTTTAACTGTTCCATCGGCATGTGTCTTTAATGTAAAACCCATCTACTAGTAATAACTTTACGATCAATAGGCTTGGGAACAACTTGCTAAACGCCACGTTCCTCATTTATGGCAATTTCTTCATTGATAGCATTTTCCCAATCTTTGTAATTATCTGACTTAATCGCATCATCGTAGTTGTTTGGAATTTGTATAAAACAAACTAGCATCGATTCCTCATTATTTATACAAGGATCTTCAACTACCTTAGGTCTTACTTTTCTAGTTGGATCTGAAAAATCAAATTCCTTCGCCTCATAGTACAAACCATTTTTAGAACAAAATTTTTTAACGTCATTCTGCGAACGACATCGATGTTGCCCGAACCAATAGTATACATCAGTTCGCAAACCATCTTTTCTTTGAATTTCTTCACGCTTCCAATCTAATAAATCTTTCTTCCCAATGTAATCATCCCTACAAGCAACTAATTCACTTGTTGTGGACTCATTATCAAACTCATTATTAAATATATTCCTTTCTAAAAAAGGATTAACGTTGATAGTTGATTTTTCAAATGCATTTGCAGATTCATCCACTTTTATGTGTTTTAGTTCTAAAACTTTATTACGAACAGGATCATAAACTCTGTAGCCCTTAGTAAAGATGGCATAACCAAGAAAGATACCCTTTCTAGATTTAGCATCCAATGTATGGCGATGCCTCTTAGCAATATATATATATATATAAACGCTAACGATCCAAAAATTCTAAAATGTGAAATGTGCGACTTCTTCCCTGTCCACAGTTCATAGGGTGTTTTCTCAAGATTTGTAGAGTGAGATATTCTATTCTTTGTATGGACATAATATTGCAGGGCTTCAGCCCAAAATTTACCATTTAGATTTGAAGAAATTAGCAGTGTTCTTACACCATCCATTGCATCATAGTTGACCTTCTCCGCAACGCCATTTTGTTCGGGAGAATAAGTGCTTGTCAACTGATGATTAATACCAATATTGCAAAAATATTCTTCCATATGAGTTGCACAAAATTCTAGACCATTATCCGTACGAATAGAGATAACTTTCAAATCCAACATATGTTCAGCTCTAGCAATGAAATCTTTAAGATGATCAAACGCTTCAGTCTTACTTTTTATAGGATATACAGCAATCCAGCGTGAGAAATCATCTACGATACTTAAAAAGTACTTTGCTCCACCAGCACTTATAATTGGAGCTTCACCCCATAGGTCTACATGCAACAATTCAAGAGGTCTGGTAGATTGAATTCCGGGAAGTCTTTTGAATGGACCTCGTTTGTGCTTTCCTTAAATGCAGGAATGGCAATTAACGTCTTCCTTTTCAAGTTTAGTTACCCCTAGTACAATCCCTTCTTTTATTGCCCTATAAAGATTGTTTGCATTTAAATGTGCACAGCGCTTGTGCCAGAACGATAAAGAATTCATATCTAAAGAAACAGAATTCATACTTGAATTTGAATAATCAATATGATCTGATTTTTCTGCCCTAATTGTATATAATCGTTTATTTTTAGGAATCCGAACAAACAAACTATTGTTAGGTGCATAAACACAAAGATAATCACTGTTACCTACAATATAGAAACCATTACTGGCAATTGAACCAAGACTAATTAAATTTTTCGATAATTCGGGTACATAGAGAACTTCATTCATTTTTACATGAACCTTCCTTCCTAATTCACTAATTAAATCGATATGAATTTTTCCTATGCCTTTAGCTTCAATAACACCTTTGCCCTGGCTAACACTTTTATTTATTTCCTTAAATTTTACAAATAATTCTCTGTCTTTACAAAAATGATGACTTGCTCCTGAATCAAACACAAATTCATATTCACTTTTAACATTTTCAACATTATTTATTTCTAAAAACCACGTTCCCTGAATTTCGCAACATGACTGTTGTCCTACAGTACAAATATTTGCTTCTCTATTACCTTTTTGTCTACGTTTATGAAAAACTTGATTTTTGACATTTGAGTTTTGCTCGTTATTGTTACTATTTTTATATTTATAACAATTTCTTGCAATGTGCCCTATTTCATGACATTTAAAGCATTTAATAAATGACTTTTGCTTAACAAATTTATTATTTCTAATATCTACTGTAAAAGCTCCAGAACTATTATTAGATACATTACTGTTAGCTGCTAAATTCGGCATGTTCTGCAAACGTCCTTCTTCTGCAAGTAACGACGTTGCTACGGCATCTGATGTAAATTGGTCGTCAGGTAATTGGTACAGGTGTTGTACGATTACATTATATCTTTCAGGCAGGCCGCTGATCATTTTGTAAGCTAAATATATATCCTTCAGTTCACAATTTACATTGTTTAATCTTCTTTGCAAGTCCCGAAGTCGTGCAATATATAAAGAAATAGCTTCGTTCTCTACCATCGTGGCCAAGAAAAATTCTGTGAGCAATCGTCCAATCATCGCCTAAGATGAAGGTTCAAAATTTGATTCTAATGTTAACCACATAACTCCTGGATCAGTTATCCCATTTACAATTGGTTTAACCTAAGTTGTTAGTGATAAATAAATCATCGACAAGGATTTGTCTTGGCGCCAAATAAATTCCGTCTTTTCTTTTATGGTTGCTGAATCACTTGGCTGGGTTTCCTTTTCCTCTTCAACTTTACTTATAAAACCATATAAGCCTTGTGAACGTAGAAACATTTCTACATCTATACGCCATTCTCTGTAATTAGAACCACCTTGTAATTTCGCGAATTCCAACGCATTTTTACTATCAGAATCTTCGTAATACGTATTCATCATATTTGAACCTGTTTTTGTGTAACTTTTATTTTACTAATTATCACAAAATTCACAAGGAATATTTAATATTATGAAACGGAAAGTTCGTTTAAATTCCCGAAAAATAAATATTAACATCCACAAGTTACATGCACGACTATTTTATAAAACACGTAGACCTTGAATCCGGCATTACAACACGTGCTTTTCGTTTTTAATAATTCACTTAAAAATGTTTACCGACACGATTCCTGGGCCCATAACCGTGTGAAAGGTAGTGGATCTAAGTGAATTATTATTAAAACAAAACAGTCATTATAACTATATTTTTAATTGAAAGTAAAAGTGTATCATTATAATCAAGTCAACTCAAAAAAATAATACATAACCTCTAAATTGAATGTTACGAATATATATAAAGGTGCGTTCACAATAAGTAGAAGATTTCGGAAAGAAGGGCCCTGCAAAATCAACACTGACATGAGTAAATGTGCGGGTAATGCATACGCGTGAGGAATGTAAATCAGCCCTAATAGGTTGAGGAGGTTTAGCGCTTAAACAAAAGCAAATTAAACATTTATGAATACGGTGTCTTACCAAAGATTTAGCACCAATGATCCAATATTGTCTAGAAATGAAAGCTTGTGTAGTAGAGGGGACAGAATGTAGCAATAAAACATGATAATGATCACATATAGGAAGACATAAATGAGCCGACTTGGGCAATAACAAAGGGTGTATACATTTGTAAGGTGGCAACGAATGCTGCAGGCGATTGCCCACCCTAACGAGGCCATGGGGTTTAAGAAACGGTGATAGCTTATGCATGTAACGATGTAGAAGTTGACCATTTTCTAATAATTTAATTTCGGAACCGAAGTACTGTTGTTGAACTAGCTTAACACATGCCTCTAAAGTAGTTTGCAGTTCAGTAACAGAAATTTCTTTTGAGGGTGTCGACAATTATTAATAAAGTGGTATATGTATGCTAGGCAGTATTGCAGCTTACTGAGAAGAAAATGTACTGATGAATTCAGAAAAATCACATGTAGATGTAGATGCTACTAACATAGCAAAAGAGAGTTTTATTTCAGGAATTTGTTCAATTAGTAGAGGTAAATTCTCGACATTATTAGAAGAAAATATATCATAATCATTGATTGGGCCATACCACTATAAGTTACTGTGAATTAGTTGTAAGTGGGACAGACCGCGAGATGAGATGTCTGCGGAGTTCAAAATACCGAATGTGGTTCCATTGTGATAGATTAGTGTATTCGAGAATGCGTGGAATGAGTGGATCAACTGAGAACGCAGCAAAACAGAAGAAAGCTGTAAGCGAGGTGCAACTTTGTTCTTGGCTTGCAATAAATTACAAAAACTAGAGGTTTCAAAAGTTACATGTAGGTAGACGCATGCATCATATCCCTTTTCGCTAGTGTCACAAAAGCCTAACAAGTGGTAAGTGCCGTTAATAATAATCTACATGGAATTTTGATTCGAGACAAAATTGAAAATTGATTACAATTTTTCCATTCACAACATCAGATTTCATTGGGGGGTGTCATCCCAGTCAAGTTGTTGCAATCATAGCAGTTGCAGAAAACATTTAACTAAAAAATAATAAATAACCACCCATATATGAAAGAGGTCCTTCAAAAGGAAGGGTATGGTATGTGAAAATATCTAGAGCGGGGTTCCATACTAAACCCAAAATTTTAATACCACCAAGAGAAGAATAATGAGGTTTTTAAATCAATTTTCTCAAAATCCTTTAGAACTTCAGTCGAGTTGCTGGACCATTTACGAAGTTAAAATTGCCCAAGCGATAAGAGATTTTTTAATTCAGTTTGGAGTTGTTTGGTGGCATCAATAGAATCTGCACCAGAAATAACGTCGTTCACATATGTATTATTTAATAGGGCATGGGGTACTATAGGGTAAGAGGACCCTTCATCTGTAACTAACTGCTGGAGAACACGCTGCGCAACAAAAGACGAGGGTGAAAGACCATAAGTGAGGATTTTGAGTTCAAACTCGTACACAGACGTCTCGGAAGAAGGACGTTAAAATATGTGTTTGCTTTTGCAATCCTTTGATCTACCAAAATTTCACAGTATATCATACAAATATCACTAAATACTGCAACAGCATGTGAACGAAATGCGAATATTATTTCAGATAATCCTTTTTGCAATTTAGGACCCGCATACAAACGTTAATTCAGACCCCAGAATCATCAGGGGCAGATCCGTTAAATACAACATGGAGTTTAGTTGTGATGCTCGTGAGTTTGTGAACAGCATGATGAGGTAACACATATGGTGAGAAAGTTTCAGCAATATTCATATGTCCTAAAAACAAATATTCCTGAAGGAAGCTGTTGTGTACGATTTTTTCATCAGGATTGTGATTCAAACGAAATTTTAAATTGAGATAACTCTTAAAAGCCACATGGCGATTCCTACCGAGAGAGGTAGCATTTTGAATAAATGGTAGTGAAATTCTATAATAACCTGTTTCGTTGCACTTAACGGTGTCTAGAAAATGTTGTTCGCAATAAACATCTTCAAGACTAGGATTTGCGGAATGTTGAATTTCTTCAATTTCCCAAAATTTGCGTAATTCGTGATCTAAATTTAAAGAAGTGGTAAATAGCAAAATACAAGAAGAAATATTTTCAATAATCGAAACTTGACCCATGAGCACAGCCAAAATTGGTGGAAACTGCAAGAGGTTTTCCCGAATAATTTGACAATAATTACTAAATAAAATTTGTGAACGTATATCTGCACCTAATATAACATCAACTGGTGCAGATTGATGGAAATCACAATCAGCTAAGGCTAAATTACAAAATTTCTCATAAATTAATTGAGGTACGAAACAATCTGGAATATTTCCAGTAATTCTTGAAAATATCGAAGCTTGAAAACGAAGTTACGCATGAGAATGTTTAGAATAAATTACACAGTGTACCAAACCTTTACAACTGATGGGAACATCAGAGAGACGGGAAATTTGTCTGGAATCCCGGCTACGTTGAAGATCTACTCTTTCTGCACATAAAACGAATATTGCATTTATTTGAGATCCTGTGTCTAAGACATAATTTACGTGCGGTAGGTTTCCATGGGCGTCTAATATTTTAACTTGTAGAGTATCTAATAGTATCACATGGTTACCGAGAAACTGAGTTTCAATTTTTTCTGTTTTTAAATCAGAATGAAATTCTAGTGTTTGGTTTTGCAACGTTCAAAATTCAAACATCAGCAAATGTTCTGTTTTGAAGTGATAGCAATGTCCATCAATTTGTTGAATAGAAATTTGAGGTTTTGATATTTTATTATAATTAATCAACGACATGCCATTCGTTCAATTTAAAGTATAATTGTGCAAGTGAAAGACTATAATAATAAGTACGTCGTAACTTGTTTAACCATACATAAAATAATGTAATAAATTCGCGAGGGTGGCTAATTAGTAGGGTCATTAAGCCTAAAAAGTGATTCACAGCGAAAGGAGTGCACTATAATTTTGGGGTGAGAGGTAGAGGTGTAAACGTTGATAAAATGTACGAAAAAAGTCACTCACCAAAACTGTTGCACTGAAGTTCTATCTATTGTAATGAATCACTGGAATGTCGTATGGAACTGTTTATGAGTAGCACTAACCTGTCTATGAATAGCACTAACCCAAAATCCACAAAGGTGGATAGAAAAGGAGTAAGGGGAAAATAACTAGGATATGCAAGGATATTAGCATATAACCTAATTGTGAGCGATCGCGAACGTCTGCCGAACTAATAAATACTCCAACCGTCCGATATGATCGAACAACTACGTGGATATGAGTGCTGAACCAAGAGCGACGCGAACACCCACACTATTCCCCAAAAATGCCTTAGAACATATCCTGTTCTATTTTTCATATTTTTTTATTTTCCACAGATATCTTTATTCCCCTACTATTTCTATAACCTTTTTGTTATTAACTTTGTATGTCCATGCTATCCCCATATAGCTGAAGCACGACATTCCAAAAGGCTTCTACAGTTTTTCTGCTGCTTTTCCCACTGCCACTATTCCATAGACATACTGTGCTGTGCTTCACACATAAGCTTTCAACAATTTTCCCATTGTTTCTATGTTTATTGTCTTCGAAAATAGACGCTGCTTTTACATGTTAGATGCAGTTCGGTTCCCCTTCTATTGTTTACAAATTTATACCCTATTTTCCCGATATTCAGTGGTATGTGAAGGGGGTTAAGCAGCCTGCGGCTACCAAGATCTCCCAATACTTAAACATTTGCCGAATTAATAGTTTTGCATTACATTCTTGCGCACTGTTAATGAGGCGGTTAGCTTTAATAACCACAGATGGTGAGATAAGTGGACATGTATACAAAAACAATGAGTAGTGGAAACCTTCAAGTACTTACCTATGTTAATAGATTTAGTGGTGTTCGAAGAACTAGTAGTAAAAAACGTCGACTTTTGACAGGAGATTGTATCTGTCTAACAAGAAACCATTGCGACACACAGTACACTTTTAACTAAGTTTTAGCGGTACATCAATAACACAGAGTAACTTGAAGGCTGAATCGTGACAAATCTAATGACATTTAAGATCCACAAGGCGAATGCGAGTTTACCTGCAAGCTAACATTGAACTGGAAGAGCAAATTGGGATAATTGAAACACGTAACAAAATCAATTATCATAGAGGTTATTGCAAAGCACATTGTGTATTATCATAAATTATTCATATGCTATAATTGTTATAACTAACAGTAAATTAACTATAAATATAAACGTAACACACACACAATCAACATTAGTTGAAAATATTTCAAAACCAAAATCTGTAGTTGCTTATAAGGAACATAAGATTTAAGTGTAATTATTTTTTGTTATTAGGTTTTTCGTCTAGAAAATGGTTGGATGCATACCTCCATATATTTCTATTCTAAGCTAGCTTAGTCTGTTACCTGAAATTCTTCCAGCTTCGTTACAGATCGGCACCCTTCTGTTGTTCTCTAATTCTATGCCCTATTTCACCGAGATTCAATGGTGTGAAGGGGGCTAACAAGCCTGTGGCTACCAAGGATCCCCCAACACTCGGACATTGCCGAATTAATAGTTCTTCAGTAAATCCTTTCGCACAATTAACATTAATTGAGAATATTGCAAAACCAATAGCTGTTGTTGCATATTATGACCATCAGATTTAAGTACAACTTTTCGTCATTAGGTTTTCCATCTTTGAATTGATTGAACTCGTATTTCCATTGATTTCTATTCTGAGCTAGCCTGCACATTTCCCTGATATTCTCACAGCCTACATCTTTCATTATCTGTGTGCAGTATTCTAACCTAGGTACCTCTACCTCTCTTTTTTCCTATCTCTCCTAATATATTTGCACTATTCCCTCAAGCCTTAGTATGAGACCTATCATCCTATCTCTCTTATGTTTTTCACATATTTCTTTCTTCTCCTACCATTTCTAGTACCTTTTTGTTCTTAACTTTGTCTGTCCATGATATCTTCATCATACGTCTGTAGCACCACATTTCAAAGGCTTCTATCTTTTTCCTGTCCGCTGCGCCTACTGTCCAGGTTTCACAGCCATACAGTGCTGTGCTTACACATATGATTTAACCAATTTTTTCCTTGTTTCTGTTTGTTGTCTTTGAACACAGCAGTTAGTTTTCTTATTAAATGTAGCACGACCTTCTGCTAATCTTTGTTTTATATCTTATGCATTCTTCCCACTTTGCATTATTTGGCTTCCTAGGTTGCAGAAACCCTTAACCTCTTGTAAGTTTTCGTTACCTATTTGTATTCTTGTTTTTGATTTATTTTCCACTCCTTTGCATACTAGTACTTTAGTTTTGTTAATGTTCATGCCGTATCTCTGTTAGAACTGTTTTCATTTCATTAAGAGCAGCTTCTAACTCTTCCTTGCTGGATGCTAATGCCGCTATATCATCTGCAAAACTAAGCGTATCAATCTTTTGTCGCTGAATAATAATTCGAAATGTCTGTTGCATTTGACAGTATTCATTGCCTCTTCGATGTACAACTTAACCTTGTCTCACTCCTTTCCCAATATCTACTTCTCTACATTCCTACTCTAATTCTATTATAGCTGTTTGCTCTTTGTATAAGTTATGTACTATCCGAACATTTTTTGCATTTTACATTGTCGAATGCTTTTTCCAGATCTACTAACCCTATATACACACTTTTCCCTTTTTCTATTGTTTTCTCCATTATCACCCTCAGAGCTAAAATAGTCTTCTGTGTTCCCCTGTTTCGCCTAAACCCAAATTTATTTTCTCTTAGTATTTCCTAAGCTCTTTTTTCCATTCATTTTTGTACAATTCTAGTTAATATTTTTGATACGTGCTGTCAAACTTATTGTTCGAAAATTTTCACATCTATCCGTGCCTCTCTTTTTTGGTATAGTGACTATGACGTTGCCTTTGAAATCGTTGGGAATCTCACCTGTTTCATACATATAGCTTACAAGTTGGAAGAGACGTTCTGTTACTGCTTGTCCAGTGGTTCTAGAGATTCTGTATGCACCTTATCTGTACCTGGCGCCTGATTCCTGTTCGTTCCTCTCCTGCATATAAATTCTCTATATATTCTTGCCACCTAACCACTTTCTCTACATTTTCTATAATGACATTTCCTCCCGCATCCTTTATATTTTTGTTATATGGTTTTATATCCCCAAAATTGATTCTAATTAGTTTGTATGCTTCATCTTTCTTTCGTATTTCTATCTTAGTTTGTACCTCTTTGCACTTTTCATCAATCCATTGTTTTTTTAGCTTTCAGACATTTGCGAATAATTTCCCATTTTATGACTTTGTATCTCTGTTTTTCTGTTTCGTCTGATCTATTTTTGTATTTTCGTCTTTCTTAGATTAAATTCAGGATACCCTTTGTTATCAATGATTTCTTATTTTCTTTTTGTATATACCCCAAAATATCTCTAGCTGCCATGCCTAAGATGGAGTTAATGTTATTCCATTCTGTTTTTACTTCCTTAGTATAACAAAATACCAAATATATTGCAGCAATTCATTTGCCTTTTTTTCAAATTGTTCGTAGATATCTTTTAGTTACTCAACATCAAAGTGTCTTCTTATTCCATTCCTTTTCTTCAAATTTTTAAATTTAAGAGCAGCCTCATGATTAGGATGTTGTGGTCAGTGTCTATATCTGCTTGTGGGTAGCTCCTGCAGTCTTTTACCGAGTCCTAAAACGTTGTCTAATAAGAATGTAATTTATATGATATCTTCCTATAACTCCTGGCATCTTCCATGTATATAGTCTTCTACCATGATGTCGCAATAATGTGTTTGTGGTGATTAAATTGTTCCTGTAGCAAAATTCTACCCGGGTATTTCCCCTGTTGTTTCCCGTACCTAAACCAAATAAACCTACTACTGCTCCTTCGATATGTGGGGCGCTTGCATCATCCTGTAGTGTTTTTTAAAATATTCTTAAATGCCAGTTGTGGTTATGTAAAATTGTATTTATTAGATGCGTAAATATAGTAAACGGCCTGCTAGTGTAATCCTTACCAAGAATCTTGTAGTAACAAAGTGCAACGTTTGAATTTTCGTTGTTGTCTTTTAACAGAAGTTCAACAAATACAGGCGATGACCGTTCGCATCTTGCAGACTAAGGAATGTGGGAGAAGAGCATGGGAACCAAGTTAGTTAAGTCGGTTGTTAGAACAACCAATAATTAATGGAATTACTGTTTCATTCATTCGTGAATGATGACTTGAGTGTAGATTGCGTAAATAGTTTGAACGCGTGCATTTTGTCTAGTTAATGTCTCAACTTGCAATATCCGTGAATGGTAAAGTTGATGTATGTAAAATAAGCGGACTGAAAGTAAGTGAAACGAATGAATGTCACTGTGGCAATTGCAGGTGTGTTGTGGTTTTAAATTATGCTGCGAAAACAACAGTAATCATGATAGTGATTATAAGGTGCACCTATTATTTTGAGTAAAGGAAATTATCCAATAATTATTGGAGTACATAATGAGGAAAGTGTGTTAATGTGAAGTTTAGCACGTAAGTCATCAGGGGGTTTCCACGAATATCTGGACAGCAACGTTACTGAGTCGTCCAGGTGTATAACCTAACGTTTCCGTACAGTGTTTGTGGATTTAGATTACGCAGTTAGGGTTAGAAGTTTATAATTCATAAATTGGCCAGTTATGTAGTATGATATTTATATTTGTGTTTGTTTATTATTTCAATGTTTTATTCTATTATATTTGAGTTATATATCCACATAGGTAGTCAGTGACGGTAATTAGTATCTTCGAAGTATTAATTGCTGACGGCGAATCCCTAATAAATTGCATATGTCGCTAATTTATTGATAACGTTAATTAACAACTTCAATCAAGTCACCTGTATCCACTGCCCTGAGATTACCATGACATTTGAAAATGTTAGTAAAAGTCATAAATACTCTGAGCATATCACATACCACCCACCACTGCATTAAAATCCCCCACAATTATTAAATTTACATGTCCTTTTCCGTAAATTAGTATGTCTACGATATCTTTGTAGATCGCCTCTACATCTTCGTCACTGTAGCTAGAGGTGAGCATGTATACTTGTATTATTGCTGTATTTGCTGGTTTAGATTCTAATCTAACCATGAGTACACACTTTCATTCTTGTATAAGTAATTTTCTAGTGTTCTATCTTTTTTCGTACAACTATCACCACACCCAAATTTCCTTCCTCTGATACTGTGTCTCCATTCCAAAAGTCCCCGCATCTGACTACCGAACTTTGCCCCTAAGTATCTTTTGTACACTTTTCGTCATTCTCAATAATTTCAAAAGCCGGCACAACCATTTGATACTTTTCAGGCAAATTATTTGTAATTTCGTAAATAACATGAGCATGCAAAAGTGTATTTCCTGTCAATTTACATTGATACGCTAACTTCTCTACACGTGCAATATGTTGAGCTATAGGAGCACCATCATAAACATATGTGCTGAAAGCTTTCGCAGCATCTACCTGATTAGCTGGATCATTTCTTTCATAAACAGTTAGCAGATTTTTCCAAATTTCTGAAGACTTCTGCAGCACTTACGAAGTCGAGCTGATTACTATCACGTGATGATAAAATGGCTAACATTGCACTACCATCCGTGGAATCTCGATCAGTTTGATCTTTTTCCGTTATATCCCCAGGACGCACAAAAGATGTTGACAACATTCATTAATTTATGATCACGCAAGTATGCAACCAATTGCAATTTGCACAATCTAAAATTGCCTACGTTTAATTCTTAAAAATGTGGAATATTCGGTACAGCAGCCATATTTTGTAGTCCATTAGTTTTCTCAGTAATACAAACTTTTCTGTTCAACTACTCCAAGTAGTAATTATTAGCCATCATTGTTTACTAATTCACCAGAGCAATACAATGCCACCAAGCAAACATAGGAATTGGAAAATATGTGAACTAATTTCAAACAACATATTGACAGTAGAAAAGCAAATTAACTTAAGCGACATATACAGGTAAAATGAGTTATTTACATACATCGATTAAGATTTTTTTTGCTATAGAATGGACCTCGGCCTGGTTCGATTATTTGATACTTTATGGTCCGATTATTTACTATAATTTTTAAGGGGTCTTAGTCTAAGCAACACTTATTCTTCATTTTGAAGAAAGTGTCCCTTAAAGTATTTGCACACCGAGTTTGTGAATTCTTAAGGTATTTTTCAAGTTCACTCGTGGATGAACAACGATGAATAAGTTGTTTTACCTCGCCTAAATACAACAAAATGGTGACAAACTATTTTGTTTTACAATTAAAATGATCTACTTTGGCACTTAAGTTATATTTTACTACACTTCAATTATATTTACAATGTATTATAAAAACGATTAATGTACTTTAAAATTTTGGTTAGCGTGTTTCTGAACAAGCTATTTAGATTTACTATTTCATTTTAGTGATTATGCCTTCATTATACCACCTTCCAATTGTAGCGTGCATTTTTGTAGCTTAACATTTTACGCTTTACTCAATTCGTAAATACATTTCTGTAACTACTATTTCTATGTTTTATATTTATTAACTCGTTTGCGAATAATCTCTTTATATTATATTACGCGATTATTGACTTTCACTCTCCACGATTCGATAGTGTGGTTAGGTGATCGAGATTGAAACACATCCTTAGGCGAATGCATCCTATTATAATGAGTGGATATTATTGATTTGCTAGTTATCGATAGGAGGTCGTTGAAGCAAACACCTGTGAAAACAGGATTCTTGTGTGGTCCTTTGAAACGTGAGGTGTGCTACAAACTATCTTGGCATACCACGCCGTCGATATTTTATCTTTCTGTACTAAATGTTTTGAAAAATGAAAGAAATAAGTGCTCTTTCACTTAAAAAGTACAAGTGTAGTTTTGTGAGTAGGTGCTACATTCAACGTAGTTTCAGATAAGTACCTGTTTGATTTTCATGTCTTACGTATTGTAAAAGTTGTACTTTTAACCTTTAAACGCCTACGGACTGAATTCGTATATCTAAAATAGTCCTACTATTCGTGAACTTTTAGTTTTTACTTCCTTAGTAAAATTGTATGCATCGACCATACTTCTTCGCCTTTAGATAACACAGGCGGAGTTTCTAAAGAAATTAATAACCTGTCGAATTAAGCAACGCCGTCACGTGCCGTGAATGTTAACATCACTACAATCTGCTGTTTGTTCTGTTAGATCCTTATTTGGTATTTACTGTCACTAAAGCAGTTGAAAAGGTGAGGCAACATCGTGAAACAGATAAAATTCGTCAATGTGATAGATCAATTATATTTCATGTTACTTGTGGCTGATTTTAACTTTCGTATACTGTAACCTTCCGGTCGACACTTCTGTGTCAGCATTCTATTTATATATTTCTAAATTCAATTGTCTGCTGATAGCATTGTCCTGCTATCTATATCGTTGTTACCTTTGCGCTTCATTTGTGTTAACCTTCATAATTACAAGTTATTGCCGTATACTCAAATTTACGTTACTTATCTGCATTGGAAATTACAAATATGATAATAAGCTGTACTTTGCTTTTGTCCTTGTGGATAAGAGGCATTCTTATTTCGATCGTTGTTGGTGAAAGTTGGATTCTGCCGATATAAACGTATTGATTACGGATTTAGGTAGTACCGACAAATAATTATTGGAGTTTGGCAATTTTGGTTTTAAAATCCGTTTGCAAGCTTCGATTTTCACTTGTAGTGGATTTAAATTCATCATCACCGTTCATAATTGGTATGAATTAAAATAGATTAAATTTTATTATTTTAATTTTTCTAGGTGCAGATGTTCGTTATTGAAATCTAAATATTGTAACGTCCTGTTATCTCTAAATCAGTTAGTGCACATTTAATTGACCCACTTACGTGGTAATTAATATCTCAATTTTTGTTTGCAACTTGATTTCTAATATTAAATTTTAGGGTCCTTCTCCTTCTTCTTTTTCCTCCCTACGCCTTCTCATTGTGCGTTGTACATATGCTCTTCATTCTGGTTATGCTCCTGTCTCCTTTATCTCAATAACGTTGTCGCACTATCAACTTTATTATTTATCATTCATTGGCGTTGCTGATCAGCTGTCGTTACTCTGGGTTACCATTCCAGCAGCCTAGGACTTTGACGACCGTTGATGTGAGATAACTACGTACAGAAGCTAATCATTGAGTAAGATTATTCCATGTATTTATTGTTCGTTGTTAGTGTTTGTGCTTATTTCGTGCCATTTTGTTTTTATTATTTTTCCTTATTAGTACTTAATATTAATAATTTGAGGTATTGCTGTTAATAGGAAGTACCTCTACTTCATTCAAAATTTAGTAATACTGATGTACAAAATTTAATATTTAAAACAAATTTTTAGTATATTTCTAGGCACCCTCTTTACGGCCTAGAGTGATTTATTAAGATTATTAATGAAATATTTCAACAGTACGTTAAGGTATCTAATATTTACACTATTGTTAGAGATTGCTCCCACGAGGTGCTTATTTGAAATTGAGGTTAGAACACCCAGCACTTAATTTATGGTGCATTTTACGTACTACTACATGCTTTCTTGGCCAAGGGTATATGAGTACGTGAGTAATAAATAACTAAAGTGAATGAGAAATTAAAAGTTCTTCTTCCCTGATATGCACTCGTGCGGGGTTCCTTAGGGTAATATTTACTAATTATGTACTTTCTATTCTTGTGTTAATCATAATTGATGTAATATTGAAATTCAACTGGTATTTGGAATTTTTGTTATTAATTGTTTTTGTTTTCCGATGCGATATTAAAGATAGTTATTTTGTGAAGTTGCGTGTTTTATATTTATGATCTGGAAGGGGGTTCCTTCGAAGTCTGTTGGAACTAAGACTTTACGATTCATACGCTCCTTTATTTTTATCAGTTCCTGGCACCTTGGCATTCCCTGTCCAGGCTCTGATTCAATACTAACCCTTATTAATATAATCTGTGCAGTACATTTTCTGATCTACCCTGAATTAGAGTCTCACCCTGACTAAGCCGGAGCAAAAGTTGTCACCACCCCCAACCCAAAAGCCGCTACCTAAGCACTGTTCTAGTGGCCGTCAACTTGACTTAAATTTTCCGTGACAATACTAACTGTACTGACATCTTTTCTGAAGTTAACAATCTTTAGCTCCAAACCTGTATTTTCTTTAACTGAGAGAATTTGTAAGAAGTTTAATAATTTAAGCCATACTAAATTCGTGAAAATTATAAATGAAGTATAAATTTATATTAGCTAGGTGTTTTGCTTCTGACCCTCAGTCGAACAAATTATAATTATTCATTTTGCTGTAAGCGGTACAAACGATAGTACTATCGAGTTCCGTCCCATTCGGCCGATTAATGTTTTTCTTTTGGGCCATTTCATATTATCAGATATCGAACTTGCTCTTTGAATTACTGAACAATATTATTAACTCTATTATATTATAAATGCTACTATGCGTAATTTCTGGAAACATTGTGAAAATAATGATAATTGGGAATTTGATAATTGTTACTGATGTATTACAAAAGTCAATGTGTTTTGGTTGAACATTCTAGATTATTTATTAAAGTGAAATTACTATATCTTACTCTTTTACTTGGGGTTGTGAACTCCAGGTATAATTATTATTATTTCTTTATTTTACAGAAACAACAAAAGAAAAGTGAAAGTAAAATTTCTACACAAAGTTCTTTGAGAAATTCCCACAGGTATTATGCAGACTAACGTTCTGTATGAATTTCTTTTTCTTCCTGATTTTCTATATTTAAGTATAATATATAATTATTTTCTTTGAGTGGACTAGTGTTCTGCTATTTGATAAATACTTATCTTTATTTTATGTATGTGCTAATACTGTGCTTTATTTTTCAGCTCGGTAAATTGTTGCGGGTATCCTTATTTTTCTTGCTACCCCTCACTCTCCGACTCTCACTAGCCGTGGCACTCCCACTCCTCCCCTTGATTTATGACAACCTAATGATTTACTTTGTCATAAAATTTCTGGCGTTCAAATTGGACGTTCACTTAAAAATACCAGTGTTGATTTTTTAATGTATTTTACTCCACTTAAAAGAAATATTATCTGTTGTTTCAATTACTTATGCAATCTTATTTTTGAAATACAAATCCGTGTAATTTACTTTCCTGCGCTGCAAAAGACTGTTTATTTAAATTAAGCGCCATCTACCTTTACAACCCTATTAGGCGGATTTACCGTACTTGTACGACTGAAGCGTAATACAGTTCTATTAACGGTATTCAAACTTTTATCGAAAATAATCAGTGCAATAAAATGTTACAATTTTTTTTTTTAAGGAAAGAACCTCATTAACCGTCCTGTAGCAGAACTGTTAAAAAGTCGCTTGAGTGGATTTGCCTTTCCAGCGTCGATATGGAACCAATCAGAAAGCAATTCGTTTCAAATTACACTGCAAAACAAAGCATTTTTAGGCAAATTAAAAATTCCATTGTGTGTTATGTCATGTCATTGTTAATAAATCTTGTAAAATTATTAAAGATAAAAAATACAATAATGATACTGTTGATCTTAATAACCCAATCTTACAAATATTTCAATTTGACAAATAAAAGCTTTCTACTTTGAGTGTACTTCTAAGCATGCAGTAACACCAAGGACACACCTCCCAAGTCCTATATTTACTGGGTGGCTCATAACCTATTGCATTTATTAATGAACAATTAAAAGTAATAAGCTTTTATTCATCTACCAAAATGAGGCAACAAGAAACCGTTACAGTTTTATCTGCTATTTAAACTAAAAGACAGAACTAGAAAAAAATTCTAAACAAGTTAAAACCATCAAAACTGCTTCTATATAATTTGATCTAATATATAAAAAGGTGGTAGCATCTTGGTAGCTGTGTGGAATGCAACTCAATATTATAATATTTACACGGAGTGCAGTAGTGTATGGGAAGTTTAAAAAGCTAATGTTAGCAATAAAATCTGATATAAATAAACTTTATTAACAAACTTGTAATTCTACTAAAAATCATATTTCCATGTGATACATAAATGTATAATAATTACTTAAAATTCATGTGTAATACAATTACTACCATCTATTTTCATAATCATCAAAATATTCAGGTCTTCGAGCAAAATTATTTGGAGGCTGCAAAGGCCTATTAAAATCGGCACGAAATGATTTATTTCCAAAAAGTGATGGAAAATGACTTTGATGAGATGGAGATGGAGGTTCAAAACGTGGCACAGGGGGTTCAAAATGTGGATCAGGAGGCTGAAATTGTGGTTGAGAACCAGTAAAAGATTGTCGTTGAGGATGAGGTAAGTGCTGTTGCAAATATGGTAAATTCTGTTGTAGATGTGGGATATTTTGTTGTGAACGAGGTACATTTTGCTGCGGATGCAGCACATTTTGTTGTGGACGCGGTACATTCTGTTGCGGATGTGGTACATTCTGTTGCGCATGTGGTACATTCTGTCGTGGAGGTGGTACATTCTGTTGTGTATGTGGAATATTTTGTTGTGAATGAGGGGTATTCTGTTGTAGATGTTGTACATTCTGCAAAGAACGTGATTGCGAAGCAAAATTATTTGGATTAGGATTGGTTTGATTTATCTGGGAACGTTGAGGAGGAAAAGCAATTGGATTCAGTTGTGGTGGCATCGAAGCTTGTTGTTGTAGCTTTGGCTGACCTGGAAATTGTGGTTTGTTTAGCAGACTTGGAGGATGTGATGGGTTTGATTTAATTTGCTGAACGGTATTAAGAGCACTTGCCAAGTTTGCTAAGTTAATCGGAAGCTTCTCAAGAAAACTAGGAAAGTTTGGTGGAAGAGGAACAGATGGTGGTTGAGGAGGGGGAACAACTGCAGGTATTGTTGGATTTGAAACAGATGGTACTACCTCCGCCTTACTTTTAAACTGTCCTATTATATTTGCAATTATTGATTTGGCACTAGATAAATCCAAGTCTTGGCGTTCAGTAGCTGCAGTGGATTTTGCTATCTGACGTTCTTGTTCATCTTTTTCCTCTTTATCAAGAACATTTTTATTTGCAGCTTTAAAAACATCTTCGTAAGTGTAATCATCTTCATCAGAATCAATAGTCACTCTATCTATTATCTTTGGTTTGTCACTATTATCAAACTTATTTCGTAAGTTATCATCACTTGTTGGATTAGTTCCTTCAAAACGACTTGCAAACGGACTTCGCTGGCCATTCGCTTCATCATCACTTTTCTCAAATAATGCATCAGTGTCTCTTTCAGGTATAGCTGAAGGCACATCTAAATTAACAAATTTTCTTAAACGTTCTACACGTTCTGGTTCCCGTGCTTCTAGTTTTTTTAGGTATGATATTAAACTATGCTGCTCCTCTGTACATAGGTCTTTAAAATTTTGTAATAAGGTTTGCAAATCTGAATCAGAAAGACCTTCCATGTATGTTGGAGGAGGAAGAAAAGATTCAGTTGGGGGCTGAAGAACAGTTTTAAGTGTAACCATAGGCATTTCTTTCTCAATCAAAGCTGGTTGCTTTCGTTGGGTTAGCTGATTAAGAAAAGATGCTGTTGTCATAGGTTTCTTTGAATTTTGTGAAGCTTCGGCCATTCCAACCTAATGAAAATAGTATCAATTAGTTACATGTTATTAAAATGTATACTTAATATTTAAAATAAAAAAGGATACAAGGACTTTATAATTGTCTGAAACTTGATTTCTTTTTTACGAAACAAAATAAATGTAAAAATGACAAAAACAAAAGTTCATTCAGAGTCTAGGTATCAGCAAGAACATTTGTGCTGCATGAATTGACGTTTTGCAAATTTAAAGTAATAAATTTCTAAGTAGTAACAGAAAGTAGCAACTGTAAAATGAATAACAGAACACTACCGCTATTAACGAATAGAATGTATACCACGAAATTACCTTGTTAAGCAACCTTTGTGCTCAGATATAAAAATGCTGTGGTCATAGGGAACAGTCATACTATAAATAAAATAGAAACGTTTTTCAAACAAAGAAGTGTTTAAATAAGTATAGTAATCAATTTACAAAGTAGCATTCCAAGTACAGACCTTGTCATAATAGATACTAATAAAGCCCACACTTATACAGGGTTCATCACAAGATGTGGTGTTATAGTCTAAGGTATAACCGTTAAAGTCCCATGCGCGTGTTCAGAGCCACTACGATAATTGGCAATACATATTAAGGCATACATAATATTGCACAACAGATATTACGTCATAATTGCGTCTCAAATTGTATCACATATCAAAAATGTTTACAGTGGTACAAGAAGCGCCCTAAAGGAAAAGATAAAAACACTCATCAACAAATGTGGAGCTCTTCACGACTTTGCGGTTATTCTTGCAGCAGGAGTCATATTCATTTCCATTGAACTCGCTGTTGTTGGACGTGGTTCGGGGTTACGCCGTCCTTGAAACCAGATTTGTTTTGTATTCCCTCTTCTTTTGTTTGTAGGCAGGACGGAAGGAATAAGTGAAGGCAGAGATACGATAGGGCAAGAGATAAAAAAACCTACATTCTGAAAGAAAAGACAAAAAAGACACAGATAAACCTCACTGTTCGACGTCTCGTTCGCTAATCCCCTGTCGTGTCGGAAACCGCGCACTTACTTCCACACTCCACGTCTGCGCATTCTCTTGCGCCGACGCAACTGTCCGAAGTTACGGAAATGCACAAGTCTATTTTTAAAATATTGGCGCGAATTCACTCACAAATTAAAGTGTGCAATGCCAATTTTTGGCATGTAACAGTGGATATTAGTACTGTTGAACATACAAAATTCACATACTCAATTAAATCATGAGGTCGATGCTTGTCCAGAGATTGTTCACCTTTTTAATGTATCAGCTAGGTTGAAGGGATTTTAAAAAAACCCAGTGGGAATTCTCCAGTATTTTATGTTTAAAATAAGTGTTATGTGAAAACAACGGAAATATTTGGTTCACACATGTCTAGACATTTATTTATGATTTGAGAAGATACAAGGATTGCATTTCCTATGCTTAACATGCAGCTGTGCTCACCAATTTGTGTCAGAACATTAACCTATCATGGAGGTGGCACGATGGTTCGTGGGAGCCGATAGTTCGAAACAACAAGACTTTACTACGCCCCCTTCGCCGAGTGTAGACGTGTTTTCGTAGAGTTTGGACAGTTGGCAAATGTGGTCTATTTTCTTTTTGTTCCTTATCTCTCTACCATTATACGAAATACAGCATTTCGTCCAAGGAGAGCTACAGCCAGCTAAATAAGGGAACACCTGGATGCCATTGCGAGATGAAAGATGCACCGGAATTAGGATAACCACAGGATAAGTGCTAGCTTTAAAAATTGAAACGCATTTGATGCCCCGAGGGAAATCTGAACCTGTGTAAATTTGAATCTATTGTATGTATATTATTTGTTGCAGTGTATTGTGTAGTAGAAATTAATGTAACAGGTAACAATAAAATTAATGCTAAAAGATCTTTTCATGTGTTTATTGCTTTGTACAAAATACCTCTAAGATTAATTAAATACATAAGCCTGGATGTTCAGAAGTACATTGTTCTAATGATGCCTTCTACAAACTTCATTAGTACCTAATCTACATGATCTAAACCAAGCACACATAGTTCTAAAATATTTTTGCTCTATTTCAAATGATTTATTTTTTACAGCCTGTTAAAGTTTTTGAAATTTCAAGGTTTTTATCGATCAATTGGAGGAAATGCAATTTGTTTTAATATAGAAAATAAACTATACCTTCCTTATTTATCAATAACTATTGATGAATTCTTCTATGAGAATACTTCAATGGGTAAGAAAGTCAGAAAAGAATAACCATAAAGTATAAACAAATGATCTGAAAAAAATCCTGAAGTGTTGTAATGCAATTTTTTTAACGAAATATGGAGTTCTACGCTAAGTGGAATATCATCAAAAGGGAAAAAGAAAATAATAAAAGTTTTTTATTATTATTATTCTAAAAGATACACAACAGTCTACCATATAAAAAATAAAATTAATGGTTTTTCACTCATTTATTTTTTTCCCTCACAGACAAAAAATTGTTCAATTAAAGCTTTTGAATGCAATATATTAAATTAAAATTTTTCATTTTGTTTAAATACAGCCATTTCACGTTAAAAGCTACAAAAAGTAATCACTATTATCCAAAACTACAAACTTGGCTTAATAAAACAGGATTTTAAAGCAAATTAATAAACAAGAAATTTTAATTACAAAGTGCATGCATGTTTATAATATTTGTCGGAATGGAAAAGTTTACAACACTCACCATGAAAAATATTTCAAACTCTATGACGTTGAACTTGAATTTCTCCAGTTTTAGAAAATTGAATTGAACATATATCATGCAAATATTTATGGTTCCGGGTTGGGACCATATCATCTTATAAACTAAGGTCGACGTTTTGCTACTTTCACCAGTTACTTTGCCACAAGACATCTTTTGACTTAAATGGGCTGGCGAGTCTGGTAGTTCAGAAGTAACTTTCCTTACTCTTTATACTTCAACTTGTCTACTTAATAATATCATTCTTATCTTTATTAATATTATTTTTATTATTTTTTATTTTCTTTTTTTGTCCTGATGAAGTCCCTTACAAAAATGGACGAAACGTCGACCTTAGCTTATAGGATGACATGGTCCCAACCCAGAACTATAAATATTTATAATGACTCTGGCCATGAAAGCCTCTGACAATATTATATATCATGCATTTTTGAGAGAATTGATAAATTCTTCCACTCGTTTTGAGAGGTTCCACAATTGCAATGAGATGAGCGATAGGTACCGCACATGCATCTTCCATCTAGGGCAAGAAAAATGATGCTGATGGTCCACGAGAATGTAAAAACTTTACAATGACATCTTCTTCTGCATTCACTTCACTCACTATACCAAAATACCACAGATTGTTATAAATACAAGCGATGAAATATCCAGGATATAAATCTTCTACTTTCACAAATAAAGTTTGCTGCTTGTTGAATAAGTTGAAAGTAAAAGCTGGCGTTTCATCACTACTAATTCTCTTTTCATCACTACTAATTCTTCTAGCCTCCATCATTCCAAATTCATATATTGGCTGAAAACTGCGGAAAGATTTTGGTCCTGAAAGAGTTTTAACAACTTTGAAGCGACTTTCCAAATTCAGACGAGTTGAATCAAATGCTTCTTTAGAAATAAAGTGGAGGTTAATATTGTAATGTTGTCTTTGAAAAACTCTAAATGATCGTTTGTTGTTATTATTTGCATGTCCAGATGTTATTGTAAACTTTCCTTCCTAGCTAAACATTTTACAGTGCCCCCTATTTCAACACATTCTGTTTTACCGTGACTGGTTGCAAAAAAATTACTGCTGGGCTTTCGGCTGAAAGTCCTTCTCACGCACAAACAAATTTATGAAGTTGTATTTATTTTTATACTGCCCAGCACAAAAGTCACTGAAGTAATGAATATTTGTTACATGTAGTTTTCATTCAGAAAGGATATTACAGTGTTTTGGATCTCATATACCATACTCACGTCTTGTTAAGATCATCAGATATGATACAAAGCGGTAAAATCGGTGTTTCATTGCTTGCATCATTGCAGTGAATTATAACAAGATGAAAAATGCATGAATCTGAGGTCCAATGGTAACCTTGAACTTCTTCTTGTATAATGAAAGTATAGTTTTCACTAAAATTCATTAAAATAACAGCTGTATTCGAGGAGATCGCCTTTTGAATTTTTGAAGAACAAAGCTTATGATTTAGCAATGGATGTATGTGGTATTAACTTGTTTTATTTTTCTACTTATTTATTAATAAACTCATCAACTGAGCTAGAACACTATCATTTCAGTTCAATCAGTCTGTACTTGACGAGGTCTTCATTATCGTAGTTTTCAAATTTTGACTGTAAAAATCGAACAAAATTATCTTTTGATGGGCATTTGTCACAATGCCTCAGCATACATTCTCTTCTTGCTCCCTCACATACAATATACAACGTAAGATATTTGTTATCCTTTTCAATACCTGCTCCATGAATCAATAAAAGAACATTTTGATGTATTGTGCATACACACTCGAGTGTGTGCCACTGGCACCAGCCAAAACACACCACCCGGGTCTCAGAAAACAAAATTTTGAAAGGTCTATTTTCAAGTTAGTGTATTCCTGTTTAAAATTTGAGTATAGCTCATCAAAAAACAATTTCAAGCACTGTTTGAATTTTTCTTTTTATGTTACACTTATTAGCTTTTCTTTACCGTAAGATGATCTGCTATGTTCACGAAGTGCATGTAATTTCATTGGGACATCCAATTCCATGAAATTAAGAATTTGGTTCATCAATTGCATTTCTTTTTTTGTAAATGGAGCAGTTTCGCATGAGTTATTCCCACATCATCAACTTCCTCATCTTGTGCATTTAAGCTACTTTGTTAATCGAAGATTTGTGTTTTTTAACGGCATCGCAACATACCTTTTGTAAAAATTCATATTTTTTCAAAAACACATGATAATGTAGATAAATAATTTTTAACTCAGAACTAGATTCAGTTCTCAATTTTAAGAAAGTTAAATCATTTCCAGACAATACTTTAAATGGGTTCCGTGGTTTTTCTTTTACATAGTTTAGCAATGACAAGCACCTGAGTAATTTCATCGACACTGCACTTCTCCATTTTAACTGCCCAATCAATAAGAATCTTTTAAAAAAATCTTCTTAATTAGGTTACTATTTCAGAATTGCACACACTTACTTGGTAACCAAATGAGATGAAAATAAATGTAAAATATAGCCATCAAACTTGTATATTACATTATGTCTGATAAACAGGCACACTTCCAGAAGCATGACAAACGACTTGACCTCTATTGACATCTCTAAACAAGTGCACCTGTTCAGAAGACATGGAGGCACCACTTAATGGTCTAGTTTCAGCTTAACAGTTTCGATTGTTTTTAAGATTTTTTGAAATAACAGTCACTAATGAGTAGACAAGAGTTTTGAACTAATTTTAAAACTAAATTGTATTGTATTTTTTTTATTACTTAAATTAAGTCGAATTGTTGAAACTGATAAAATCAGTTACCTTATTTCTAAACTACAATTCAGATATAATTCAAAAAAATGTTTAACTTATGATATTGTCGCATTTTTCTGTACAGACAATTTAAAATTTTACTACATTAATTTTTTATTTAAACTATGCATCCTACCTTTTTACAGTAGTAAAAAGCTAGGTGAACAGCAGAATATGAAAAATATTCTGGCAGGACTAGCAGACCTTCACTGGCTGCGGTGAACGCAAGAAACTTAAATCTCAGGGTGAGACAACGATATCTAGATAAAATTAAATAGAAACGCTAACTTAACTTTTGGTTAAATAGTTAAATAAAAAATTATACTCAAAGAAAATTTTGTATATTAACGTCCAGGTAAGGCATTTATTTAAACACATCATTTCTACGAACATACTGTAACATATAAATTTTCCTGCAAATTTATTGTTGATGTTACCGCTGTGCATCTATTATTTGGTCTTTACTCAACACCGTTTATATTATCGATTCATTCGATATTGCATATTTAATAACCAACAAACTTCAAGGCACACTACAATTTCAATTACAATTACAATCTACTACGTATCACGTCGTCCTTACTGATAACATGTATACAAACCTATTTGCATGCTCCTACTTCTTTGTAATATCTAAGATTTTCAAGTTGATCCGACGATTCGTGACAGATAGTCACTTTTCGTTTCCTCGTTGAACAGAACGGTCACTTGGTGTGTTAAAAAACACTCAAGATGGTGCGGGAAATTAAGTTTTCCTGGCAGAGACGCCGTAATAAAGGCACAGTATTTTAAAAGTTGTCTATGACAACTTGTATATAAGTGTAGTGTACTAACTCATCTTGGCGACGGTTTGTTTGAATGTGTAATCATATTAAAATTAATTATGAAATTTATTACAGTGCAACTCCGATTCAACTTTAGGTTATCTTGAACATATTCAATTTGGTTTGGTTCAAGCAAATTTTATGGAACTCGTTTAAAATATAAATGCGTAAGCAATTTTGTTGGACAAATGGTAGATTTCGCTATGCAGCTACACCTGGCGTGTTTAGTTGATGAACGACATGTCATTTGAAGGTTATAGGTCATTGCCGCTATGGGTAAGACTGTTTAAGTTTCTAAGATAAGGCTGCCATAGCAAAGTTCATTACGTATCTAAGCACGTAATGAATTCTTTTTTTGAAAGCTTGCACTATTACATGTTGTTGTATCCAATTCATTAAGGGTCGTCACGAATAATTTTGTTAATTAATTTGCAAAAAGCTTATTCTGTTAAAATGTAAAGTACAATGAGTACAACAATTTTTTTGTTAATGGTGTGTTCTACCTTGGAAATTGTACCTCACCTGTTGTATATTGATGATAGTAAAATATGCAGACAAATAATCATGATTTGTTTGCTACATGCTTAATAGTTATCTTGTTTACCACAATTTAAAAATACCAACATGCTGATTTAATAGAGCCTAAGTCCTGTGTAATGAAGTTTGAACTTAGGTTAATTAATTAATTGATAATATTTGCAAAAGTTAAGTAACTTTTTTAAGAACTGTAAAATCTTAGTAGCGCTACCCCAGACTAATAATTATGAAAAATAATGTCCAAAAGTTAAATATCCAATGCAAGAAACTACATTTATAAGAATTTTATTTTTTATTAAGTACACTTATAATTTAAAATGTTCATTACTTATCTTAAAAGAGAATATAGAGTTATTTTTGACTTCAGTTCATTACTCAGTAAACGTTAAACTTCTCCAAAGTTTGTTAGGAATTTAAAAGGTTAAACTTACACAAAGGTATACCACGATACTGTGAAAACTAATTGAAACTAAAACAAAGATTTCATGCTTATACTGGTTCGTAAGATATAAAGGGTATCTATGTTGGTAGTATTTATGTTTCAGAGCCACCCTAGTCATCGTTAGTTCAGTGAAGAAGATGACCAGATGTAAGTAACATATTTGTGACAATCAAACTTTGTATTTAAAGTGGTTAGCGATAATCTAGGTTTCCAAATTTTCCCTTTATGCAAATTGATTTAGTCAGTGGCTTTATAAAAAATTTAGGTGGCGTCCATTCTCTTGTTTTTTCCAACTTTAATGAACCCACTGACCCAATCTCATGCGACTGTGGGTCAAAAGCTCAGTTAGCTAAAAGTCTTAAGAGTTTTCTTTTACTAAAAGCCAATTTCCATCCTAGCCTTACCCTGGGCTTGTTACAGTTACATAAGAATTCTCGATAGGTAAAGTAAAAATCTACCACAATTTATTTTATTGTGGATTAGATTTAATATACATCACAATACATATGAAGTACAAATAATGACGTATCTAGTTTAAACACTTCATACATATATTTTAATATTCCTTTTTTATTATTGCTAACAGATATAGAATAAGACAAAATTTTGACTATCGACATGAGTTAAAATAACATTCTTACTGTCAATTATAAACATAGGTAATTATCATTTCACATAAGTAAGAAAGTGTAAAAGGAAATTTGAGTTCTTTTTAGGTATAGAGCTCTTATTACAAGAGTTTCATGAAAATCCTCATGTCACAGAATACGTGAGTAGTTAACAAAAATTTACATATTATTAGTTTACACAAGTTAAATAAATTCGCATCTTACATGCAAGATAAATACTTTAGAATAAACTTTTAAAGATAGCTGTGATTATTTTCAAACAAAAGCTCAATCGCCTTTAAGAAACTATTTATTTAATAAAACTTTTAATCTCATACCTGTAGTTTTTTTGTAACTCAAATGAAACAAATTAGTTACTCAAACAGGTGCTCCTTTGTATCCTCTGGCTGTATTTTTAGTAGATTATGTGAAGCAGCTTGCAGGAAAATATCTCGCATATCTCCATAATTTGTAGCGACCAAAACTTGCTTGATTCAGGTAATCTTCTAACGATGGATAAACGTAGTAACTGGACGATACATACACAAAATGTACACGGCAAGGTAATTTAAATTATAATTGAAGAGGATACACATTAAGCAAAGATAAACGTAAATGTCCAGTTGAAAATTCCAGGATGGTAGAAAGACCCCTAGAAAATCGAACATGTATGAAGAAAGGAAATTTTACACGAGGCGTGTTGAAACTAACATAATCTTAACCGTAAACAACTTACCACGTTTAAATAGTAAAAGTGGGTAACACAGATATTCTGGTGCTCTCGGCTCCATATTCTAAAGCTAAAACGGTATTTTTAGGAAATAACGAAACTTACATACCAGGTACAAATGGCGAGGTAATATCAAAATTCTCAAGAAAAGCTCTTGAAGGCAGTCAGATAAGGAAAGAATGAAACTTTGACTTATCAAACCAAAATAACCAACAAAGATTGTTGGGGAAAACAAACGCTAACGTTAGACTACGATTCAGATTGACGCTAGATATGTTTTTATAGAAGAGTATTGGTAAATTCACCAATAAGGAAATTACTTATATATGTACATAATTGTAAATTAGGAAACAATTTATAAATAAAGAATTTGTAACAAGGTTATATAGCATATTGGTGTACATAGCAAAGCCATTATTTTAGATTACTTTTAGAAATGCAACATTGTAACAATCAATACATTCCGCATCCTGTATTTTAGGAAACTTTGCAATCTACTTTGTCATTATCTTGTTCAATGCGAAAATAATTGTCCCTGAGGAAAAATATTTCGCGGGTCAATAATGGGTATAATTGGATTAATCTTAAAAATTGGTGTTTCTCTTTCAAAACTAGTTTAAATATTTTAGTTGTGTCTTAAATCGTGTAGAGTTGTAATTTGTTTAAAAGAGACTTAACAAATCGGTTTATTTCACAACAAAATAAATTTCCATTTGTGTAGTTTAGCCACAATTTAAAAGTACTGAAGAAATAGCAATTATTTCAGTCAAAGTTGTATGTTATATGGTTTACTGCATCTATGTAGGTTTGCTAGTTCATTGTAGGATTAAAATAGTAGTCCAAGTGGACAGAAATTGTCAGCATTATCGTTTGATTCGTTTATTATTGGAATATCTTCTGTCATGTCAAAGTCTGAATTAGTGTCAGTAAATGATTGTGCTTTTTGCCATTTTAAATTTACTGGTTTACGTTTGTAATCTGTGATTTGTACTAATACTGAGTTTTGTGCCGATTCTTTTTGAGGAATAATTTTTCCGATTGTAGTATTTTTTAATAATTTCATTTGTCCTTGTTTATGAGAAAGAATACTTGCCTTTAAAACATTGTTGTGTTTATATGGGGTATTCGTAATGGTTAGGTCTCGTTCAGTGACGAAATTTGTATTTGGCACAAAAGAAAAAGCTTTAGGTATTTTATTCACATATTCCTTTATGTTTGAATACTCTTGTCCAACTGATAGAGAACCAATTACTTTTTCGCAGACAGCAGGATTTGAACCCGCGATCAGTTATTAAGAAACTATTAAATTTTATATATAATTTATTATTTACATTAGCATTTAAGAATTTCCTTTATTTTTGTTTTATTTACAACACTAATCTGTATTTTTATTAAATCCTCAATTTTTTTGCGAGATCTCACACTCTTCGTCAACCAAATCAGAGAATGCGACAACACAGTCTAAATACTAATGGCAGCAACTCACAATAAATAGCAAATAGCTAAAGGATGGCAAAGATTACTAATATTTTTGACTTAGTCACAAAACCCTAACCTAACATCACCACCCAAAATGATGCAGTTTTGATTTTGAATGATTTCAATTGGATATTTTACTACTGACTATAATCCAATACATACACATGTTCCATTCTCTATGTTCACTTTGGACTATACACTGTTTTACCAGAACTTATGAATGCGAAACAACGCAAAACACCGGACACTGAATATGATATTAAGTGGTTGCAAACACTTGACTTCACTTTTCTATGTCTACAACCAATTTACAAGATGTAACCAATCCTGCAGCTATGACAAGGCCAACTATTTCTATTACGGATGAGGATGGAATTCATTTTACATCTGATCATGATGCTGCGAATTTTTGCAATAATTATTTTACCAATATCGGTACTGATATGGCATCCAGAATATCTGAACCACTAAGTGATATAAAAAATGTATATTCTAGCGTTAAAGACTCAATGTTTCTTTTCCCAGTAAAAAAAAAATAAACTTATTGGTCACATTAAGTCATTAAAAAATGACGCTGCACCTGGCCATGATGGTATTCGGGTACAATTGATAAAAATGTATCATGAATTCTTAATTGATCCTCTGTTGCATATAATTAATCTAATACTTTTACATGGTGAGGTACCCAATGATTTTAAACTGGCTATAGTAGTCCCTGTATTTAAATCTGGAAAGATTACTAACATTAGCAACTATAGGCCCATCAGTTTAACTACTGTTTTCTCAAAAATCTTTGAAAAATGTTTAGTTAAGAGGTTATTTTGACTATCTTGAAAGGTTAAATATATTAAGCTCTCGACAATTTGGTTTTAAACCAGGTTTAAGTGTTAATGACGCCATCTTTGAATTAGTAAGTATAGTAAAGGATAAGCTAGAACATCAAAATAAATGTATTGGCATATTTCTAGATCCGGCAAAAGCCTTCGACACAGTACCTCACCATGGGTTATTAAATGCTCTCAGCCAGTATGGAGTGAGAGGTGTTGCCTTGAAGGTGTTTGAAAGTTATCTTACTAATAGAATACAGAAAGTTCGAATTGGAAATGAATACAGTGTCGGAAAACATGTTCAAATTGGTGTTCCGCAAGGAATTGTTCTTGGCCCGCTTTTGTTTATAGTTTACATTAATTCTATGATTGTTTCGGCAAACATACACGGCGATATAATCTCATATGCGGACGATACCGCTCTTATTTTTAGTGATCCCACATGGATTGGTGTTAAACATAGAGCTGAGGATGGGATGGAGAAAATAAAAAATAGGCTAAATCATAACAAATTGTCGCTAAATATAGAGAAAACAAAATATATTGCGTTTTCACTTACTGAAGCTAGTAGACCTGATTACTCGACTATAAATCTCCTAAATTCTAATAAAACAATAAATGAAGTACAAACTATCAAATATCTTGGTATATTAGTGGATAACCACCTTAAATGGACACCCCACATTAATAATCTGGTAACTAAAATTAGACATTTTATCTATAAGTTTTATGAACTTAAAAAAGAATACTAAGTATTAAATTACTAATTCTTGTTTATAAAGCCCTAGTTGAATCATTATTACAATTCGGAATCATAATATGGGAGCTTAGATAAGAATGCATTGCATCCTCTAAATATTATACAGAACTACATCCTTAAAATAATATTCTGTAAACCTAGATTATATCCAACATATATGCTATATTCTAAAGATATACTAAATATTAGAATGCTTTATTTTTATAATGCCTGTAAGTTTATTTTTAGAAATAAGAAATTGAGGAATCTGATTGCCCATAAATATGTTACCAGGATAGTTAAAAATGCATGTATCTCTGTTCAATTTTTCCAAAAGCAAGCAAATAGATTATTCATTACAAGTTTGGGCATAAAAATCTATAATATGTTACCTAATAGCATTAGGAGCTTAACAAATGATAAGCAATTTTCAGTAAAATGTAAAGAGTTTATATATGCTAATTATTTAAGGTGTTTAGATGTTTTATGATTAAAATATTAAAAACACCTGAGGTTTGTCAGTTATCTTTAAACGTACCTAGCCATTAAACCTATCTCTGTGTTTTCTGAGTTCTATTGACTTCAATTTGCAGGTGCCTTTAGAATAAAGTAGCACTATATTTTTATATACTAATTATTATAGTTCGTCTTGGCCTTAATGGCTTTAATAAATATGGCTGCGTTTTCTTAAATAATATGTTGATATTTTGATTCTGCATTAGTTTTAATTGTAAAACTGTTGCACATACAGACCCATTTGGGTCTAGGTGCAAATTTATAAATCTCAATGTTACACTTATACTGTAGATTGGCTGTAATTATGTTTTAATTGAACACTGTATCTATACTGAGATAGTGCACGCCTTTTATAAGTACAAGAAGCACAAGAGCACATATTTCCTGTTCAAAAAACTTATTTTCCTTTTCCATAAACTCCTATTCCTTATGGATATGGATACATCTTTCTCACGACCACACACTATAGTCGAACAATCTTTCCTTGTTTTTAAACTATTGTTTTGGAACTATTTGAAACTATTATTTTGGAACTAAATCACATACTAGTGTGCTTTCACCTAAATAATATGGCACCACTTATATACTACACCAATCACCAATCAATTTTTTCTCAACTTATGTGAACACAAACATCGTTTCATCAATACTAAGCAATACATACTACTTGCATTCAACAGCTGCAATCATCTTGAGACTTCTTTAGTCACTAGCAAGCCCTTTCTACCTCTTGTCACCAGCGTGCCCTGATCAAGCACCAGCTACTTTTGGTATGAACTTTTTATCTGTTAACCTTTAAGCCATCATACATTTACATTTTAAATTATTTTTTTGTGTGACGTCTTCATACGCTCGCTCTGATTTACCACTTGTTTACTTCTTTTTATTTTTGTATTATATTGTATATTATACTGAATTGTATTTTATCTTAAGTATTTTGTATTTGTACTCACATATATTCCTACTTCATGTATATTTCGATAGGTTTTATTTTTTCACTTTTACATTTATATTTTTAGTTATTCTAAGTTTTAAACAATGTTTAATTCCTTTAAGTTTAATCAATTTAAAATTACTTTTGATTAATACTTTAACTTGTATTAACACTGACAACACCTTTAAGTTTGCATATTTTTTTTATGCTTTAACTGTTGGAATTTTGTCTTTTTACAATTTTAGTTTTTGTAACTTTCACTTTTTGCAGTAACCATTTGCTTTGAATTGATTTGATGTAAATGCCTTTTTATATACAATTGCCCCCGTGCCAAACTCCTTTATATTTTCTTTTCAACTTTTACTTTATTTTTTTTATTTTAAGATTTGGGGTCCAAATTTTTCATGTTGTATATAGCGAAGCCATTATTTTAGATTACTTTTAGAAATGCAACATTATAACAATCAATACATTCCACAACCTGTATTTTAGGAAACTTTGCAATCTACGTTGTCATTATCTTGTTCAAACCAAATCTTAGTTTCATGTTCTTTCCTCTTAATTTGTACCACATTGGTTAGTTACTTTGTATTTTTCATAATCAGTTTTCCTGTAAGATTATTACAAACTAGGAAGTTTTGGCTAACCTCTATAATGTTTATCACATGCCAAAACCTTCTGTAGAAACCAATATCCCTGAGTCAGCATGTATAAAAGGCCAACACACCTTTCCACTCATCGGTAGTTTGTGGGCAGTTAAGCAGCTAGCCAGATCATGTGTCGTCTGCGGCAGAGCTAGTTGGCTCTCATTGAAATGGTGGCTTAACCCTTTATAGATGCTAAAGAAATCCTAACAAAGATGGTCACGTAAGTAATTCTTTATTTTTATAATTGTTTAACTCTTATACCGCTTCATATTTTGTTAACATATCATTTAGCTTAAGTTTATTTATTATTCAATAGATACTGTTGTTGATTTCGTCATGTTGTTACTCCACTTGTTACTAGATCCCGAGGTCCCCAGGACCTAAGTTAAGTACCACCTCTCGCTACTAAAGACTACCATCACATCATCTAGCTATGCCATCACGCCCAAGCATAATTAACAATCATCAAAAGTGTACTTAACAATATTATTTTCTGGAATTTATATTAAATGTAGGAAACTTAAATTTAGTTGGAAATATTGACAGAATTTACTGTTGTTTATTAATAAAAAGGAAATGTATGTGTCTTAGTGCGAAGCACACTGTAACATGTTGAGGCGTAGCGAAAAGACATGTTACAACCATATACTATGATTTATTTTAAATCTAAATTTTGAGTTTTATTTTAAAGCTGTTTCGTTTGAAATTGTTTGGAATGTGTCATTTTTGGTTGAAGTATTTACAACTTTATTAAAATTATAATTATGATTTAATGGATTCAACAACATGGGTGAGTTAAGTAATTCCTATTTTTGAAGTAAAAAAAAATGGAGTGAAAAACCATTAATTTTATTTTTCCATATGGTAGTGTACATTTTTAAGAATAATAATAAAAACGTTTGTCATATCCGTTTCCCTTTTGATGTATTCCACTAAGCATAGAACTTTCTATTTCAGTAAAAAAAATTCATTCCAACACTTCAGGATTTTTTTAAACCATTTGTATATACTTTATGGTTATATAAATTGTTTTCTGGTTTTCTTACCTTATTGAGTATTCTCATAAAAAATTTCATCAATGTTAGTTGGTAAATAAGGAAGGTATAATTTACTTTCTATGGAAGAACAAATTGCATTTCCTCCAACAGATTGCTAAAAACAATGACATTTCAAAATCTTTAGCAGGTTGTAATATAAAATTCATTTATGATAGAGCAAAAATATTTTATATCCTTATTTATATCCATGAAAGGAACAAACGTGCCCAGTTTCATTAAAATCTGAGATCATGGGCGGCTAATCTTATTTTTTGGTTGAATTGACATGCAAACACCCAACAATGAGATTATATTTTAACACACAACCCTAAGTTGATTGTTTAGGTACTTTTTCTTTCATTAAATAATAGCCTATAGAAAGCCATTGTATTCAACACTGAGTATTTAATAATAACACCTCTCTACATCAGAAGCGTTTCTACTAAAAAAAAACAATTCAGTGTCATTTCGCCCCTTTCAGTGTAATTATTGTGGTGATATCTCAGCATGGCAATCACAACTTTCAAATTATTTTACTTAAAAACTATAACGAGAGTACTCTACCAATTCTACTTTCTGTTTCTACTCACAGTCCACACTATTACTTCATGTCTCATACAACGATCTATTAATCTTTCTCTATCCACTACACCAGTAATATTTCTTTTCCCGATTAATTTCTAAAACCTGTCAACTTTATCTCTTCAGTTGATCTTAGCATTCTCCCATAGCACCACATCATAAAAGCTAATAACCTAAAATATTTTCGTCGCCTATTTTTCATGTTTCACAGTCGTATAGTGATACTCTCCCGACATAGACCTTCAAAAATTAAAGACTATGTTGTTGGTAATACAATAAATGGCAAAATGACATCATAGAATCTACTAAATTAAAAAATAAAAATTAAACACTTCTGTGAAATTTTTATAGCAGACAATGTAATATGTTTCTTTTTCATAAGATGAACTACAACTTTTTTGGCATTTTTTAGCTCCAGACTAAGTTAATCAAATATTGGTCATGTTCAAAAACACTACTTTAGCACTCAAAAACATGTACATAAAAAGATAATCGATATGCTACTTACAACTGCATTAATTAGTTGCTCCAATTCTACTTGAGTAACATCGGTTTTTCCTTGTACGATTAATGCAGAAGCAATCTGTTTAGCAATAGCTGCCTTATCAACAGTTCCAACTCCTGGAACTTGAATAGGATCCATTTTTGGTTTTTTATTTTCACGTTCTTTCTTTCTTTCACTAGCAAGATGTATAAGGCTTGCTATTTTTTTGATAGCAACTTTAAATGCCTTTTCTTGAGCATAACTGACCAAACCAGCCAACAGTTGTCCTTTCAGTTTTTCTTTAACAGTTTCAAACATAACACAATTGATTTCATTATCCAGAAGTGCCTCGGAACTATTAGCTTCAGACTTTTCCATTGCTAGTGCTTGAGATAGTAGATCTATTACCTTAGGTCCTAATGAACCTAGCTTCTCTTCCAATGCAGTTAAAAGACGTAGAACACCAACAACATTAACTTCAATATTTTCCGATTCAAGATCTGGTTCTTGAGAAACAGGATGCATTGTCCGAGGTGGTGAATTTACAGGGTGGCGTGTTACATCACGCATAATTCTTGGCGGTTTAATATATTCAGGAGGGTATTCAGAATAATACATCTTTTGATCACGAAGATATTCACGTGAATATTCTCGATACTGATCACGATTTGACCATTCCATTTCTCTTTCTCTACTGTGGCTTCTACGATTACGACTTATTCGAGCGGGACTTCCACGACTGCGACTTCTACGGTTACGACTGCGGCTACGACTTGAACTTCTACTAAACCGACGACCTTTGCTACGAGATCGATGTTTTGCCCAGTTAGATTCGGATTCCCATGGACTTCTTGATCGTCTTGAAAATTTTGCTTCTTGTGACGTCTCTTGCTCATCAATAATAATAACATCTGGATCATGATCTGGTGCTGAAGCCATAGGTGCAAGTTTAGAATCATCATCTTTTTGAACTGGTTTTTTCTTTCCTGTAATTGTGAAACAGATTTGAGCTGGTTCATCACGTATACCCAATCTGCAAGTAAAATCTGTGTAAATATATTGGTATATATGTGAATATTTGTTCTTAAATACAATTCAAAGTTGTAAGACGACTAATATAGTAACGAGGTTAATTTTACTTATATGATGCCTACAACCTATTTCAAGATTTGAATTTTTCACAACTGTTAATTAAATTGTCAGTAATTTTGGTGGTATGCACATGCTTAACACACTAAGACAGTGCCATTTTTATCAACAAGACACAAGAACCATTTTTGTGTAACAAGTTAAATAGGTTTTAAAACATTTCATCTTATCACCTAAAACAAGAAGTAAATCAGTGAAAATGGCAGTAAAAGTAATTTAAATATATATATTTGATTTAATTAAAATACAAGTTGTTCATACAAAGAAGAAATCGATATACTTCAACAAATATGTGTACAAACGCATAATGGAAGGTTATTTGAATAATAGTTATCTAATAAGGATCATTTACAAAACGTTCTTAAAGCTTTTGACAGAAAATTCAGCATGCTGGGGTGGGGAGTAATTCACGAATAATACTTTGAAGCAGATATCTAATTATAGTACGAACCAGGAGAGAAGACATCTATAACATAGGTGTCTGACTAAATTCACAACATACCTTTAAGGTTTTTTCAAACACTCAACCATGCATATGATAAAGATAGCAAAATGATTTGTGCATGTTTTAAGTAAAGACATACACGAATATGTTAATCTGAGAAAACAACAGAGAAGGTTATATGTCCATATGTTTTAGAATTTGATGTTTAATAGGCTAACGGATATAATTTTACTAGAGTGGTAATCTACCCTATCGAATTAATTTATTTTACATAACCTCATTTGTTTGTTTTGATTCCTTCTGCGTTGGGCGTATTTATATTTAGGCATTTATTATTGTTAATTCCTTGAAATTAGCGAATATTAATTATAACAGTTCTTACAAGAACTTGTAGTGGCATCATGTAGGCAAAGGGGAAAATATGGGGTTCACAAACCCAATAATTAGTTGTATATTTGTAGTAATACTTCCAGCACGAGCAGAATAATGATGGACTTTTCATTTCTTTAAGTTGTCGCACCTTTTGGCTACAAGTTTTAATATTAAGGAGATTTTAACTCAAAAAGAGAAAGCTCCTTCCCATCCTAAATTTAATTAAATCATTGCATAATAGTTTTATGATTATAACTTCCCATGAACCAAAGGTGAAGGAAGAAGCACCAATTTATTGATGTAATCCTTTATGCAAGCAGCTTCTCAGGCTAAAGGAATGTGTGGTGGTCATGTTTAGCCGGCGGCTCCGTGGCATGTGTGTGACTACTACGCCCAAGGTCCCGGGTTCGAATCCCGACACGGTCCGCTTGAAAAATGTTAGGCGAGCATTTTTCACAAAAATACACCCTCGTTCGGATGAGAGGTAAAATGGAGGTCCCATGTGTATGTTGTCACGCACGTTAAAGATCCCTACCTTGCGTTGAACAGCAAAGGGACAGCAAAATTCCAAATTTTGCAGGTAAAAAAAACTCGCTTCCTGGCCAATGTAGTACCTTCGGGTGGAGCATTTATTAAATTATGCCCGGAGTTATGGAATAATTGACATCAACGGAATGCTACAGTGAGTAATTATTTGGTGCTTCATATGAGGGGGCTTCTACACAAAATGTTTTGAAGTTTGATTAGCTCTTCCTATTAATAGAATTTTTTTTCTCCATTTACATCATGTATATTTTAGGGTTGTCGTCTATCTACTCTCTAAACTAAAATAATATCGTGAAACTATCTTTTTATTTTCGCAGATTGTTAAGCCACCTTATCAGTGACAGAGAAATATATTTCTAACAAAAGTTGTGCAGAAGATTTTGATTTATCCGTATTAACACAAACTGACTTTTGTAGACTTCCGTACTAACTCTGAACTCTATCTTCAGCAGTTTTTAGAGACTATCAGAGGAATCGTTAAATAAATACGGATGGGTAGGGCGCCACTGCACTTATGCAAAGTATAGAAACAAGAAAAATCGCCAAGAAAAATACAGGAACCTCAACGAATATATTCTGTTATTGGAATACAAGATTTTGTATTCATAGATGGTACAAACGTTTATCCTGAAATAAAATAAAATACATAAAAATGCATTGGAGACAGCAGTTTGCGTCTCTAATAAAATCAATAAATCAGACAACTTATATGTACTTATAGATTTTGCTACTGGCCATTGATGCATGGACACTACTTACTAAATTTATGCACCTTTGGTTCATATAAGATTTATAGAATCCAAAAATATGGGTGAGGTAGTATAAACACAACCTCTTAAGTTTCTCTTAAAATATGATTAACCACTTCTAAAGTTATAGAAAAATTAGACTTGTTAGAGAACAAGACATATATTAACTAAAGATAATTTTTGTTTCAAACTGACAGGAATTTACTATAAATTTTGTGAGAGCTTAATTACTTTTATCAAATTCTATTTATAGTCTTGATTATATGAAAGCCTCTAAAGTAAATAGGCATTAAATATTTCATTAATAAAATTATTAGTTCTGTAATTTTTCCAGTACTGATCAAACAACGTGCATTCTTAATAAATTTCTTATGCAATAGGATCTTTCGCTTAGTAATTTTAAGCCTTGTTAAAAAAGTACCATGTATAAGAAACTACTCAACTGTATGATTCATAACCTAAGCTCTTAAGCAGATCGTTTTAGTTAGCAATCCTATAAAGCAAGAATTCAATATAATTTAAGCTTGAAAAATGGCACGCGGGCATTTTTCAGAAAAATTACGCCCTCGTTTGAATGAGAGGTTAAATGGAGGTCCCGTGTGTGAGTGTTGTCACGCACGTTAAAGATCCCTACCTTGCCTGGAACGGCAAGGGTTCGGCAAAATTCTAAATTTTCCAGGCAACAAAAAAAACTCGCCTCCTGGCCAATGTAGTACCTTCTGGTGGAGCATTGGAAATATAAATGCACGGTGTTACAGTGGCGGCGTCGCTGTGGATCAATGTAGTAAGCGTAAGACTACGGATCCCAAGGTCTTGGGTTCGAATCCCGACACGGTCGACTGCTTGAAAAATGGCAGGCAACCATTTTTCTGAAAAATTACGCCCTCGTTCGAATGAGAGGTTAAATGGAGGTCCCGTGTGTGAGTGTTGTCATGCACGTTAAAGATCCCTACCTTGCCTGGAACGGCAAGGGTTTGGCAAAATTCTAAATTTCCAGGTAACAAAAAAACTCGCCTCCTGGCCAATGTAATACCTTCGGGTGGAGTATTGGAAAATCACATGTAAGGTGTTACAGTGGCTGGCGTCGCCATGGATCAATGTAGTAAGCGTAAGACTACGGATCCCAAGGTCCTGGGTTCAATTTCCGACACGGCCGACTGCTTGAAAAATGACAGGTGAGCATTTTTCACAAAAATTACGCCCTCGTTTGGATCAGAGGTTAAATGGAAGTCCCGTGTGTGAGTGTTGTTGTCACGCACGTTAAAGAACCCTACCTTGCCTGGAACGGCAAGGGTTCGGCAAAATTCTAAATTTCCAGGCAACAAAAACTCGCCTCCTGGCCAATGTAGTACCTTCTGGTGGAGCATTGGAAATATAAATGCACGGTGTTACAGTGGCTGTGCTGCTCACATCGAAAGTTCCCTTTTCAATAAAAATAGGTGAAAAGTTTTCATTTTAACAAGAACTATACAAATAAACTTATTGCTTGTAGCATGGTAAGATAGTAGCATATGGCTTGTATGATAAAGGTCAACTTTACTAACATTATCTATAAACAAAACAAATGCCATTAACCTGTATATAAACAATGTGACAAAATGCCAAGCTGCTTTCTATGTTATGAATCAGACAAAGCTTTCAGCTGTGATAAATGCCAACAGTCCATATGTGATTCCTGCAGTGGTCTTACATCTTCTCTTACACTGTAAATCTTGTGTTTCACCTACCGATAGTAATCAGACATTAGAATATATTATGCAATCTAAATTTGAAATGGTCATAAATGATATAAACAATATGTTCGAAAAATTTAAAGCAGAACTGGTGGACGCGACTTGTAAAACAATTCCCACTGCCACCAGTCACCCAGTGTGTCCAATAAAGCAATCACTGCAACTTATGCAAGTGAAACAAGGCTCAACCAGTGCTAATTATTAAACCAGTTACCACTCAGGAAAGTAAAGACACCAAGTCCGAGCTCAAAGTTGTTATTAACTCTGCAGATATTGGAATAAATGTTTCAAAAATTCGTGAAGCATCAAAAGGTGGCACCATTATCTGTTGCATAAATCAATCAGACAGAAATTTATTACAAAAAAATATTGTTGACAAACTAGGCAGCAAGTACAATGTACAAGCACCTAATTTCAGAAAGCCAAAGGTGCGAATTGTCAACATAAGCAGTGATGGATATAGATGCAGATAATAAAAAAACTACTGAAAAGTTAATTAAGCAAAATAAGCTTAACACTGAAATAAACAATTTCCATCTGAAAATCATAAAGATAATTAAAAACACAAAACATAATAATTCAGTAGTAATTGTTGAAGCTGATCCACAAACACATGGCCACTTATTAAAAATTGGAAAAGTTGCAATTGGATGGTCTATGGGGAATATCTATAATCATGTAATGTTATTCAATGTTATAACTGCCTAAAATATAACCATGTAGCACAAGACTGTAAGTCTGATGTAACTTGTTCATTATGCCCTGGAACACACAATTATAAGAATTGCAGTGCAAAAGTTATGAAATGTTCCAACTGTTTATATGCGAAAACCAAGCTCAATATGGAAGTTGATGATACACATACAGCTGTAGATAAAGAATGTCCTTGCTACCTACAGGCACTAAAGAAGATAACTGCTAAAATTGAATATTATCAACAGATATAGCAATGGCAGATTATTCATACAATCAATAATTCCCGAGAGTCCAATGTAATGTTAAACACAGTCATGGGTTTTTAAGTCCCTGTCTTATAAATATTAGATCTCTTATTCCATGCTTCGATGAATTTAAAGCTTTTATACACACTCATGATTATGACATAATTGGTACCACAGAGTCTTGGCTTCATACTGAATTTCTATCCTCGTTAGTGTATATTCAAGAATATAACTTAATTAGAAAGGATCGTCCAACTAGAGGTGGTGGTTTATGTTGGTGTATTAGATGTAGTTTGCCTCATAAAACAGTAACAATCGATTACATTGAACATCCCACTCTCGAACAACTATGGATTAACTTCAAATCGAATAAATTAATGTTGCAGTGGGTCTTATATACAGATCTCCAAGTACTAGTTTGACCTGCCTAAGTGAACTTGAATTAGTTCTGTCCCACATGTGCACTAAATTTGACAATGTTATTTTAATAGGGGATGTTAATATTGATTTTACCAGTACAAACTTTAGCTTCAACAAATTAAGCTCTCTACACTGTACTTTCAATCTAAAACAAAATGTAAAGGAACCCACTTGTGTCACAGATACTTCAACAACCTTAATTGATATTATATGTACCAGTCCTAACACGAATGTTACTTTATGCGATACACTTGACCTTCACAATATAACGAACCACAGAGCTGTTGCTTGCCAGTTTGATTTAACTATACCTAAAAGATCTATGCATAACAATATATATAGAATTTTTCAGTGTTTCGATATAGACAAATTTGAACACGTGCTAATCAAATCGCATGGGACACTGTTGAATTAATAACGTCATTAGATGAAAAAGTAGGTTTCATTAATGAAGCTATTACATCGCTATTTAACATTCATGCACCCATATGTACGATTCTTAGTCAAAAAAAGACCCACCCTTATATTACTGCTACTATTAGACAGATGATACAATTAAGAAATGCAGCATACAGAAGGTACCTCAAATCGAAAAATTTCAGTACTACAAGGAGCTAAGGAATTACACCACTCAAGCTATTAAAAACGAAAAGAAAGCCTACTTCGAGTATCAATGTCAATATAACATTAACAATCCTAAGAAACTATGACAGATATTTGACAGATTTCAAATTCACTCCAGAAAACAAAATCAATCTCACCTGACATTCAAAATGCAACTAAGGTAAACCGTTTCCTTATTAATTCCATTCCACAACAAACAGTGTCTGCAGAACAACTTAACTACTATTGGACAAAGTTTTACCCAAAAGCAACTGATTTTTTAAGTTTTAATCCGGTAACAACAGAATCAGTGGTTAAGTCTATAAGAAGAATCAAACCTAATGCCCATGGTATTGATGGTATTGATTGTAAAATGCTGTTACTAATAATGCCTTTCTGTGTCAAGACAATCACTCACATTATCAATTTTTCACTAGTCTGGTACTTTTCTTGCTGCGTGGAAGCTTTCGGTTATAACCCCTATTGCCAAAAATGCACTAGCTATGAGCTGGTCTGACTTACGGCCGATCAGCATATTGCCTATCCTATCAAAAGTTATTGAACATTTGGTATATATTAAAATAATGAAACATATCAAGCGATGTAGTATATTACCATCACTTCAGTCAGGCTTCCGAACAGGATACAGTACTGCTACAGCACTAACCAAAGTTGTAACCGATTTAACAACCTCAATTGACAAATCAAAGGTTACGTACCTAGTTTTCATAGATTTTAGTAAGGGTTTTGATGTTATCAATCATGGTCTTATGATAGCAAAGCTTCACTACTATGGATGAAGAGCAACTGTCCTTGATTGGTTTACGAATTACCTATTGGACAGATATTAATCTGTTAAATTAGTCAAACATCAATTCCAGTTTCTTCGTATACCTCAAGGTGTACCACAGGGAAGTATTCTAGGACCTCTCCTGTTTGCCATCTATATATCAGACCTTCCTTCAGTGTTATCTTCAGCATGCAAATACCATATGTATGCAGATGATGTACAGTTATACATATCGAGTGACATATTATCTGTCAATAACACTATTATCCAATTGAACAAAAAACTTTCTGCAGTCTGCAAGTGGGTGCAAAATAATGGGCTAATCCTGAATACAACAAAAACTGAGGCCTTGCGTGTTGGTTCAAAAACAAACTGTAAACGGGCAAGCATGCTACAAAAAGTAAATCTGAAAGTGAACAATACTGTGATTAATATCAGTGGTAGTGTTAAATATTTAGGGATAACCTTGGACACTGAACTCAATTTTGAAAGTCATGTCAATAAAAAAATACCAGTATGTTATTATAAAATGCGTACGCTATACAGATACAAGCACTTACTAAATTCTTATATTAAGTGGAGACTTTGTAACAGCTTAGTTATTTGTCATCTAGATTATTCCAGCGTTGTATATTATAAACATGACATCTCATCTTAAGAACAGAAAACAAGTACTGCAAAATGTATGCTTTAGATTCTCGTTTGATATACAATGCAGGACACATGTAACACCCTACTACAACTCGAAAGCGATACTTAAATTTGATAGAAGAACAGATTTATTACTGGGCATTCTCATATATGTAATAATAGTCACCAAAGAACCAAATTACCTCATGAAATATTACAACCACGATCTGGCTTACATCGTCTAAATTTGAGAAACAATACTAGTCTTACGATACCTGCACATGTTACTGCTAAATTTAAATTTTGTTTTGCTTATTTTGCTCCACTGATATTTAATAAATGTGAGGAATTATTCAGCAACAAAACTAAGAAAACATTTCGTACAAAGTTTCATAATAGTCTATGGAAGGAGCAGAAAAGAACTTGATATTAGAATATACATATACCTACCTACTTGTTTACTATATTTAATATTAATAATTATGTTGTATACATGTTTTATACTGTAGGGGAGGAATTGAAAACCAGTTTTGCTCAATTCCTCACCTGTTGGTGTAATTTTATTTGCCAATAAAAAAAATTCTATTCTATTCTAAAGGGTAGACTGTTGTAGTCCGTGAACAAACGGGGCCTCAACACGAGTATTCAAAACAACAGGTACGCATAATCACTTTAAATCACATTACCTTGAAGATAATTTATGAAGTTTCTAACAAGCACGTACGACTTGTAACAATGTTAAACACAAAACTGGAGTACCTTTAACAATAATATTGTTTACTACATAATTAGAATAAAAGGACTATAAATAAAGTGCTTCAAAATTATGATAACTTTCTTTTAATTATTTATAAGTTCTTAACATACGAATTATATTGAATTAAAAAGGGAATCTAAAATTTTTGTAACACAATACAGGATTTATGTGCGTTATTGCTGGAGAGGAAAAACAAAACGTTACAATAGAATCTATTATCTAAACTAAAAACAATTTCCAAATTTGCACTTAAATAATATTCATCTGCTGTACTATCTCTATGAATTTTTACATTTCAGAATCTATTGTTGGTGCCATCTAGCGATTTATTTGTATACCTTACCTAATTATTGCATAATACCTTAAAAAGAAAACAAAATGGCGATGTTAGAGAAAATGTTTAATTAAAATAATTATTAATGGAGTGAGCTTTAATATAGTGTAATTGCAATTGTACTTATGTGAATATTTAATGAGATTGGTGCCTATTACAAAGAGAATGTTATATACATACATAATGTCTAATTTGCATTGTCGAAAAATGTTTATTGTTATATTTATTTATTTGTATCCATAAAAAAGCATTGTCAAGTTAGAACATATATTCCCAATGAACCGTTAAAACATTACCATTTAGTGAATTTGGCAAATTTATTTAATATAAAGATTTCTTTTTCCATAAATCAAACTTAACCTACTAGAAGCAGTACCAAATCTATCAAGTGTTTTTAGTAATTTTTCCCTCTATCTAAATGTAGTTGAGGGTAGGTTGACAAGTGATGTACACAATGTACACATCTTGCAGAACACGAACAACATAACCTACAGAAGCGTGCATGGTGACAGTCGAAGGTGACAATCCCCCTCTATAGGCATTCTCATTTTGCAGGCGTTGCGTTGGCTAGTTCATTTTGATTAGTGAAAGTATGGAGACATGTTATAGTGCTATGTCAACGTGAGTTAAACAGCATGCTGTTATCAAATTTTTATCTGTTGAAAATGTGACTCCTACCGAGATTTATCGCTGTTTAAGGTGACGATACTGTAAATCGACGGTTATCAAAATGTTGTGGTTGCGAGTCTGGAAAAGGGGGCGTCCGATCACTGCCACAGATGATAAATATCGTCAGCTCGTCGACAATTTGATTCAAAATGACGGGTGAATCATTCAAACGTGTATCACGAACCATATTGGAATATACAAGAAATGTGTCGTTGTTGCAGTTAAATTTTTGCCAAGTCATTCCTATTAATTTCGATTCCATTACCCACCTCTTACGACGCCTCTGGGTTAGTGGTTGCATTATTAATAGTTTTGTATTCAAAATTAATCCGTACAATTCATAATTAAAGAAAATTCCTAGAAGTAATGACATTATCCTTCTACTACGTTAATCAAGTGGAATTCTGGTTCCGTTATCTTCGGTGTAATAATCGAATTTTCGTCACAAGTAAAGCGACCTTATTAACCCCTTAACGCACAATTAAAAAAAAAAAAACCTGCAAAAAAAACAATTTTTTTTTAAGAAAATGTATGTTTGAACATTATTTTGACTAAAAATTTAAAAAAAAAGTAAAAAACTACTCGAAATTTAATAATAGTGGATAAATAATTACAATGGATTTTGATTCACATTGCAGATCGAATATTGTAATTTTACACGCAATCATACATTTTTTCGTTTCCAGTTAGGTTTTATTAAAAAAAAACATCTTTTTAACTGCAAATTTTTTTATTTGTACCTACTTTTATATATATATATATATATATATATATATATATATATATATATATAAATAGAATTAACATTTTAGTAATATTTATTGAAAAATAGTAAATTATTCAAATTTTTCTTTTGTGTGGTAGATTTCAAAGCAAGGTGCAGCACATAGCCCAACATTGCAAACATTGCACATATAACGGCTTTCTTTTCTTTTTCTTTTTCCTTTACTGTCTCTTTTCGAACAGCACACTGCACAATATCTTGTGGGACCTTCTTTTTTTGGCGTTGGTGGAACAAAGCTGGGAAAATGATGTTCTGTTAGTCGTAAGATTCCAGGAGCTTTTGGTCTACCTGATTTTTTTATATTTATTTCACTATGGTAATTTTGAATAAGCCTCTCTACCAGTTTGCTTCTAAAATCTAAATTAGATTTTTCACCTCCATTTTTTTTGTACAGAACATAAGCATTCCAAATACTAACGTCTAACAAATGAAAAAATATTTTCTTATAATATTTCTTGCCCCTCTTCCTAATAATCGGATAGTCGTGTAAATGTTGATCTAGACGATCAACACCTCCCATCGTTTCGTTATATTCTATCACCAATTTTGGCTTAGATATAACATTGCCATCTTTATCTTTTTATACTTATAAATCTTGTTAGGTTCATCAGTTTTGGAAAAATAGGAGTACTCCACATTTCATTACTTGACCAATACATTCTTTCATCTGGTTTTTTGATAAGCCCCTGAATGATACAAATGGTAAGAAATATCATTATTTCTTTTTTGTCGACGTTTTTCCATTGACTGGTAGACTTGCCAGGCTGTTGTTCAGCATATCTGTTCGTTTCCAGTATTATAATGTCCAACACAGAATCATCAAAAATAATTTGAAATACTCCAGTACATCAAAATTGTCCGCAAAAGGAAAGTTGGACCTGGGCGACAACAAATGGAAATCTTGGTGGAGGTGGATTTGGTTGGCTATCGCTATCTGCTTCCAATCAACAGCGATATCTTCATCAGAACTATCTTCAGAATCACTGGAATAATTATCAGAATCTTCTGAACCACTTTCTGACAAATTTGCGTATTCGTAATCCGATTCTATAAAATTATTTTTAATATACGAATATATTCGAGCGTAAACATTTTAGCGTCATAAAATGAGACGCCGCTCGAGTTAACTCGAGTGCGTACAATTTGGCCGGTTTAGCGCGCTCGAAATAACTCGAGCGTGTGCGTTAAGTGGTTAATACTTCGCTTATCGATGGATTCAGTTAAATTGTTTAGACGTATTGTTGTCTGCTCTAGATATTGAGTATTTTGTTGAACTTGGATCTCGTTTGAGACGAATGTTTTGGTGAATATAAATTTAAGCAATTATTCTTCTCATATTCTGTATAGGGATTTTGCAATCGAAACTTAAGTATGTTTTAAACACAACACAAACTTATACTTGTATTTTAGGAAGTTGTTGTGATTATCGATTGGCGATCTGAAGAGCAGTAGATTGCTTAAGTTTTGATTGAATAACCCGGTTTACACATCGGTAAGTGTTGTTAATGTTTATACGCGAAGTTGTAACTGAACGTTTATTGATAGGTTGTTTGGTTTTATTTCTTATTCCCTTCAAGTTGCCTTGAATTCTGTTTCAAAATCATTTCAAGATATGGTATGATTTCTATGCATATCGTACCAGTTCTTTGCTGCACTTAATAAATGAATACGTGCCGTTTCTAATGTTACCTGTTCTGGTCAGCGATGCAATAAAGCACAGTTGTTTATGCGGTCTAGCCACTCCATTGCCATACTTCTGCTATCGCCAGAAAAATTTGAAATTAAATTATCTAGATCAGGCACGACCTAATACTGTAATTTACCATTCGCTGCTAATGGTTCTGTTGTTATTTGTTGATTTTGCTGTAACCCTGTGCAAAATAACTTCTCTGTATGTACACGATTTTGTTCTAAGGTATGCATTATTTGTAACATTGCACCCATTTGTTGTTGCATTAAAGTCTTAACATCATTGGCATCCTCGCGCTGATGTTCGTTAAACTCTGCCATTTTTGTCACACAAATGTCACAACTTTTTTTATCGGTCTCTTAAAAAATTTTGTCAATTTTTTTAACACGTTTGCAGGTACTTTCGCATGCCACTTCTGAAATGTAAGCACTCTGCCTAAGGAATAACACTTGTGAATGTTTTTCAGCAATTTATTAGTATAAGGTACAATACAATATGGATCTCAAGGCAGACAAGGTTACACTCGAAGGTCGCACGGGTACTAACAGACTGGTAGTGCTGCCTGCAAGCAGGTTCACTGTAATACAATGTACTGTCAAAAGATCTAACAGTGATATTTTTCATAAAACAGGATCAAGGTGCAGCAATAGTTTTCATACAGTTTATGATGTACCGTCATAAAATCTAAAAGTAATAATTTACATTATTTTCATTATCAGAGTGTATTAAAAATACGGATATTTTTGTAATAGGATTTAACACGTACAGTCATTAGATCTAACAGCAATATTTTTTATTGTCATTATGGAACTGTATTAAAAATATAGTTTTTTTCTTAATAAAGTTTAACACGTACTGTCATAAGATCTAACAATTTTTCTATGCAACAACATCAAAGTGCAACATTATTACTTACAAAAAAAGGTGATAGAACAAACATAAAATATAATTACTAATCTAATTGTTTAAAGACATTGCAGTAATATTGGCGGTTGTCTTCAAATCATAAACTTAAAACCATACAAAAATTCGTTTTATCTTTGTTAAATACATACTGAAAATGAATTTAGGGTTACTAATTATTTTAAACCATAAAAATGTAAACAAACTATTTATTTTGATAATTTTTATAATGTATCTATGCCATTTTTGTAAGAAAGCTTAAGAATTAAGTAAATAACAGTGAATAAAAATAAAAATGAATAAAAACCCTTAACCACAAAAAATATTTAAAATACTAAATACGTATTTCGACCACTATGTGGACATCATCAGTAGAAATTTAAATAATAATTAGTTGTTGCTCCGGAATACTTCAGAGGATATTCTCCTCACCAATTAGACTGAAGTGAACCTTCCCAACATGCAATTTACTAGAATGTTGCTTTAAACACTATCGAGGATATTCTCCTCAGCCGCAGGCTGGTGTTCTCCACAACAAACAAGTGAATTGTGATGTTATAACTAAAATCTACTTAATTTATACTAATTCTAAATCTGCTGAAGCGGAACCAATTTAATCTTGCTTTCTCATTGGTTGTTGACCAATAGGGAAAGCAAGGCAGATGGCTCTATGGGCCCTTTATCAGTGTTTAAAAGGGGTCCTTTATGTTTAACAATTTTAATGGATTCATAGGCATTTAAGAAGGAAAACGTTGGTACTGCTTTTAACAATTTAACATTTTCTAGTTTAACGGGGTGACTGGTTTCAAAAATATGTTTGGCGACCTGAGACCTTTCGTATTTACCATATTTGAAGTGAGCAATGTGCTCATTAAATCTTGTTGTTATATTCCTCTTGGTCTGACCCATATATATATATATATATATATATATATATATGTGTATATGTGTATCCTACAAAAAGCCTCACCAGAGTAAAAAAAGATATTCGAACCTCTCGAATTTGGCACCAAGATTTGCCGTGATTCTCGCCCTGTTGAATCGCCTCTTTCCTCTTTCCGCCTCGGCTGCTCACCTAGATAACTTTTATCCTCATTCATAAAAAAAACAAACACATTCCTACCACAAACATCAACGTTAACTCTATTTACATCAATATTCATAATACATTAAAATTTCAAAATTAAACTTCAGCATAAATTTCAGTATCATAAAATTTCAAGTTTAAATTTGTCATCAGTTTTAATTTGCATCCAGAATTAAAGTCCTGGTAGGATGCATACTAATTAAGTTACACTATGTGCAGACCTAAGTCTGAATAAAAAGGGAGCATCTCCCACCCCTTGACGTTAATTAAACAGGTTAGTCTAATTGAGCTCAAAAACAGACCCAAATTTTCATCATAATCAAGAACATAAACTGCTAAATACTCCTTTCTACTTAAACAAGAAAATTTCACCTTAAAATTAAAAATTTGTTGTTTGTACAAATTCACTACTGTCCATTTTTTATCAAACAAATTATAAAGTTATTCAACACACACCAAAACATCAAAAATCGAACAACAAAGCATAAGTTACCTGAAGGTTAATGCACTCGTGGCTCCAATGTACATCGTCCTTTGTTAATCACACCGTTCCAACTGGGTTATGTTTATGGCTTCTGATTCTGAACGCTTTTAAAATTTTCTACACCACCATTCATCTAAAGTTGTTTCAGGGCTTCTCAGGAACTCATCTAGGTATATCTAAATCTCGTTTTGTGGATCCAATCACGATTACGAATAACATTTGATTATTAACACCCCCGAAAAAATTCATAATTCTTTCACACTATACCCAAAACTGCCTACTTTTGTTTATTTATTTATCGTTACTAATTTCGATAATTGGTACAGTAATACTCGCAAATATAACTAGACTTTATTACCTTGTATCTTCTCTAAATGCACTTAATAACTTTTATCGTAGCACGTATTCTGCTTGAAGTATGATATAACAGCAAAAAATAAAGAGCAAACTGTTTTAAAGTATTTAATAATAATCGAAAATCTAAGAGAGCGAAACTCCTATAAACACGGGTTTATATAATAGCTCGCCTGCACGTCGGTTTTGTCCCGACAACGGACAATTTTCAGAATTTCGCATTCTCTGTTCCCTTTTCGACAGCTCGGCACGCGATTCTACAAACTTTGCACTCGCGCCAGTTGAAAATCTAAGTATAGAAATCGTTACGTTTACACCTCTCATATTTGCATCTTATTTCCACCAATCGCAAACCCAGTGACGTTGCTCAAATCACGCCTTTTATTATCCGTGCCTCTGCCTTGCGCATTGTATCCGTCTTTTTCTAACCTGGCCTTAGTGGTGCAAATCGATATTCTTTACTATCGGTTATTTCAGTCCACGTGGATTCATATGTTAATATAAGCTACGGTTTATCCGACCGTTTCTAATATACGCAGAATTTTCATGTTTATCAGCTCGAATTTATTAGAATATGACATTTAAACATACGCAGGTCTTCAATCGTAACATTTTAAATAACACTTCTACGATTTGAATATTCCACGTATTCTAACTTTCTAGATATATTTGTATGCTAGCAACGCGTCTCATATTTGGTATTATTGGGTTTTTTTAAAAGCTTTTATGCCTATTATACCTTAATAATCGTTCAATTAACTCCAATTAAAATAATAATGAATGGTATTGACTTCTACCCTTTAATTTTTAGTGAATCCTAATTAAATATTAATTATTATTTGTACATTTTGTTTAATACTCGTTACTTGAAACTTGAATTAATTAATATAAATTTTGCACGTAATTTCTATTTGTTTCTTTACTTGGAGTAATTAAATTACATACAAGTTGAGCATTTTAATTCTGCTTCTTTTTATAGAAAGCGTCTAGTGAATAATTTAAATCCCTTATTTTTAATGAAACGAGTAAATTTTTATGCTTCACGTTTTAATAACGCGTATTATCTAATAAAATTCTATACAAACCCTACCTTCTAATTGAATGATTTAAATCTTTACACTAGGCATTTAATTACGCGTACTTTTTCCCAAAGCTTCCTTATACACAGTGATTAAAATTATTTGATGTCGTTAATTAATTTTCTACCCTGGTCTAAGTATGAGTAATATATATATATATATATATATATATATATATATATATATATATATATCCTTTAAATAAAATGATTAAATCAACAGAGTATGTTTTGAAAGAATGTCCAAACCTAATTTCGCCCACACTAAAATTAAAATTGACAATTTCAAATCCTGAAATGCCAAAACTTTACTGTTTACCAAAAATTCACAAAAATAATAAATCGATGAGACCAATAGTTTCAGGTATCAACTCACCGACTTACTATTTATCACGATGGCTGTCAAATGAATTAAAAAATTTAAAGTTTAACAGTTTATCTGTACAAAACTCTTTAGAGTTTATTAATAAAGTAAAAAATATCACATTAGAAGAGAACGAAATCTTAATTTTATTTGATGTCAGTTCATTATTTCCTAGTGTTCCAATACCACGGACTTTAACATGTTTAAAAGATGTTCTTATAGATAGTGATATTGACGATGATAAAGTCGAGGATTATATAAAGCTTGTTTCGCATTGCATGTCCTAGAACTGTTTTCAATTCAACAACAAGTTGTACGAACAACATGAAGGCACTGCAATGGGAAATAGCCTATCACCTTTCATAGCAAATTTATCTATGTCTCTCTTTGAGACCGAGTTAAAAGAAAACTCCAAATACTTCCCAAGAATATGGTTAAGGTACGTGGATGATATTTTTGCAGTTTTTGACACTTCTAAATCAAATGTTGAAGATTTTCTTAAAGAATTGAATTCAAAATTTCAAAGCATAAGGTTTACGTATGAACTAGAGAATAATGAACAATTACCCTTTTTAGATACATTAGTAATTAGAAATGGTAATAAACTGGAATTTGACATTTATAGAAAAGAAATCAATGTAAATCGCTTTATTTTGTCTTCCTCCAATCATAGCATACAACATAAATTGGCTTCATTTAACTTTTTAATTAATAGATTATTGAATTTCCCTTTAAATAAAAACAGATTTAATAAGGAATTTGCTCTTATTAAACAAATAGCGAATTACAATAGTTTCTCTTCTGATATTATAGATAATATTTTTAGAAAATGTAAAAATAGAATTAACATTCGTAAATCAACGACTTTGTAATCGACCACCTCTAACGATAATGTTAAGTGTGTTCAACTTCCGTTTCACAAAACCACAAAGGGTCTTGATAAAATATTCAAAGAAATTAATTTCAAAATTGCTTTCAATAATACTAATAAAATTAAAGATTTATTAGGTAATCCAAAAGACAAGGTGGAAAAATTGCAAAAGTCGGGATTTATAAAATTAGTTGTTCAGGGCCAGGGTGTTTTCAAAAATATATTGGTCAGACCAAGAGAAATATAACAAGATTTAAAGAGCACATTGCTCACAAATATGGTAAATACAAAAGGTCTCAGGTCGCCAAACATATTTTTGAAACCAGTCACCCCGTTAAACTAGAAAATGTTAAATTGTTAAAAGCGGTACCAACGTTTTCCTTCTTAAATGCCTATGAATCCATTAAAATTGTTAAACATAAAGCACCCCTCTTAAACACTGATAATGGGCCCATAGAGCCATCTGCCTTGCTTTCCCTATTGGTCAACAACCAATGAGAAAGCAAGATTAAATTGGTTCCGCTTCAGCAGATTTAGAATTAGTATAAACTAAGTAGATTTTAGTTATAACATCACAATTCACTTGTTTGTTGTGGAGAACACCAGCCTGCGGGTAAGGAGAATATCCTCGATAGTGTTTAAAGCAACATTCTAGTAAATTGCATGTTGGGAAGGTTCACTTCAGCCTAATTGGTGAGGAGAATATCCTCTGAAGTGTTCCGGAGCAACAACTAATTATTATTTAAATTTCTACTGATGATGACCACATATTGGTTGAAATACGTATTTAGTATTTTAAATATTTTTTGTGGTTAAGAGTTTTTATTCATTTTTATTTAAATCGTGCCACAGTGTTCCTATAGATTATTAAATAACAGTGAATTCATTAATATGGTATTTCAAATATGAGCGTTTAGAAATTAGTTAAATACCTTAAATGCAACATAACATAACTTCACTATACATACTTGCACTACAAGCAAAAACCCAGACACTGACTACGAAAAATGTACGAATATTAAATTGCAGACATGAGTTACACATTTCATACAAAACATTACAATGTATTCGTTTATAGCGCAAAACAGAAGGAAACAAATGAGAGTAAGTAAATTACATAAAACTACATGTACTTTGATCATTATTCATTCCATAAACTCAATTGCAAAACTGTGCTATGCGACAAAAACCTCCAACAATATAACAAAGTAGAGTGGGGAAAAATACAGTAGTTAGACATCCGGCAGAAGAAATAATCAATTATCCACGAACCGTCGAACTGTTAATCAGAAAACATCAATATGTAGTTATGAGGAGAAGGCAGACGTGACCGCAGATTGGGGTGGTATGAGGACAAGTTAAAAGTTTAGGTCAACAACACCTAACTTCAAGATGCGACTGGCTTATCCCGCAGGAAAATGACATGGCAAGCAACATAAAAGTAAAATATGCCAGCAAGTTGCCAGGTAAGATTCCCACAAATGCCGGGAGTGGATATAATGTCGGGTTGTTTGTTTGAAAATAGAGGAGAGGATTAGGATTTGATGATATGTTGGTTCAGGGAGTTGCTGTGGTTAGATATCTAAAAAGTAATCGACAGGAACAATTCTGACGGTTATTAAAAATCTTGGAATTAAAAAGTGAGTAATATTATGAGCGCTTATGTAACTTTTTAAAAATAATATCATGTGAATTTATAAATGTCAATATTGCAAAATGGCCGACAGTGATAAGTTGGTTAAAATGAATCTCTGTAATTATTGCTCTAAAAAATGTAGTTACAAGTGATAGTAAATGTATAAAATGTGTTGAATGTGATTGTGTTTCACTTAGTATGCTCATAACGAATAAAGCATATTAGGATAGCAGATTCCAGAAATAATTTAATAAAATATTGTGACACAGTGATGCACTATTAATTACCAGTGGAGTGTCTGATGAGGATGGCAATACGAATTGGAAGCATAGAGAAAGATTCTATACATTGTTAATTGTAGAGAAAGATCAAAAAAATTTCTGAACTAAAGGTAATTAACAGGCGATTAAGAGGATAAAATTAAGTTAATGGTGGGAATTAATAAATAGCAAACGTCAATACAACAGAAGCAATATCAGAAACAACCTATGAATGTCAATAACAAAATTGAAAATTTCAAAGGACCAATAAAATTAGCAGATGCACAACAAGCCGATCAAAAGGTAAATATCAATAATTATAAAAAGCAGAGATTGAACAGCATATACAACAGCATTAAAACTCCCAAACAGAACATCGAATAACATAAACACCTGAATTTGTTTAGCAGATGTCAAGCAGGTAATTCGAAAAGTAAATATCAACAATTATGAAAATAAGCAATTAGAAACTATGAATAGTAATCATAAATCTTGAGCCGGATAATAATCAGTATGCATTTATTCTAGTCAGGAATAAAAGAACACAAAATAATAAGATTAAACAATCAAAAGCGGCAGAAAAAACCGTGCAACAGCTTAAACCATAAAATCCAACGAAACATCTCAGCATTGGTATTGTGGGATCCAAACAAGAAACAGCAGATGGCCTATGTGGAGTTGAGAAAAAAATATGGCTATTTGTTAGGAGGACTGCAAAAAACACTACAGAAGATGCTATTATGAAATACTTAACGTCTAACCTACTAAAAGAGGAATTTACAGTTTCACAACTCACAATAAATAGTGAGTATCCATGCTTTACGGTTAGTGCTCCTACAAAATGTAAACAGCAGCTACACGATACAGAATTTTGGCCAGATGGGATAATGATACGTATATTTAACTTTCCCAAGGCGTCTTTTTTTCGAGAAGAGCACTATGACCCCTCCCAATAAATAAAAATGATGCATGTAAACATTCAATGTTTATCTAATAAAACACATCCAATGGAAGCTATTGATATGCAAGAATCTCCACACATACTTTGCATTGGTTAACTGACGATATCGTACAGTTCATTCAGATATAAAATAATCATGTGGTGATTTTAATGTGATTAAACTTTCTGTTTCCAGCAAAGCAAAAAAATTAAAAGACGTGAGATTCCTATCAGTTAAAATCAGTGATTAATGAACCTACATGAGGGAAACGTGCTTTAGACTATGTTTTAACCAATATTAATATAAAAATTTAGCTGTAAAGTTATGGCTCTGGGTATTTCTGATCATCTTGCACAAGTGTTCTCGTGAACACAAAAAAAAAATGTAGAAAAACGAGCGTACATGTATTCAAGAAGAATCAACTATGAATATGTTAATGTTTTCAAAGAACACTTTAGGTAAAATTGATGTACTTAAAAAGCAAAGCGACACGAATAGATTTCCAACATTATTTGAAAAGTTTTGTACTCAGTACTATAAAGCTTTGAAGTTTCGTCCCATATCAATGAAAATCGGAAAATTTAAGAAACTATATAACTACAGGTATCCTCAAACTATTAAGCAAGAGTTAGATAAACTATGATATCTCAATAAGCTAAAAAAATTAAAAGACCAAGATATGAGGATCAAAATGCTATATGTTAGATACAAAAAGGATTTAACAAGCATGCAACTCGCTAAATAAATTTTTTACTCTAGCACTATCGAATCTTATAAAGCTGAATCACATTAAAAAGATTTCAAGGATAGAATTGTTGTTTAACAGCGATAGTGTGATCAATAGTTACAATCTTGCAAATTTACTTGGAGAATATTTTGTAAACTCTGTACCCAAACCGTCAAACAAGCAGTACATAAATTCACCACTTATGAATAAAACGTGCACTACAATGTCATCTAAACAGAACAAGTCACTATTCTATGAAGAAGTGACAATGCAAGAAATCAGTAATATTACAAGGGATAAAAAATACATATGTAGGTGTTGATAAAACCCCCAGCCAAGTTAATTAAACCATGTAACAAAGAACTTTCGATTATATTAGCGATTATAAATAAGTCGGTTGAAACTGGAATATTCCCAAGTCATTAAAAACTGTAAAGGCAGTACCTCTTTTTAAAAAAGGCGAAATCTTCAATGTCGAAAACTACCGGTAAATATCTATACTAAGTCCAGTTTCAAAGATATTAAAAAAGCTATTTGTAATAGACTAACTTCATTTGCAGAAAAGTAAAACATACTACCTGAACGTCAAAAGAGGTTTAGAGTGGATAACTCTACCGAACAAGCTGCTGTAGGTGTGCAATACATAATTGATTGTATAGATAGCAACCTATATCTAGTTGTCGTATTCTTTGATCTGTTGCGAGCATTTGATACCATCAATACCAAATGTCTACGTGAAAAGTTGCATAGTATGAAAGTACGTTATCCACTTACCACAGGATTATTTCATATATAACCTAGACGAAGACAATGGTGTCTAAAAAATGAATGTAGTTGTGGGAACTCTGCAAGGCACTGTTTTGGGACCACTGTTGTTTATTCTATATGGCGGACCTTGCACAATAGATAAGTGTTGACACTCATTCATCCCTTAGCACGATATAAATTTCCTTGATGGAAATTCATATTTTGGTGCCAGGTATACCATGTCTTTTAGACCCTGCATTAGTTACAATCGAATAAGGTAGATTGTCGAGAGCTATCATTTCATCCACAAATTTGTGTGCACTTCGTTTTGTCATCAATATTTCACTTTTTATTTTTATTAATTACAGCTTGTAACATTTGTTTAAGCTAGTTATTACTGGAGCTGGTGGGATCTGCATATACTTAAGTTTATTATTTTTCTCAGTAACAAATTCATTCACCACGATCGTAGGGTGCTTTGCTTATAAATGATTAAACTTATCGTTGTAGCAAATTTGTCTTTCCACCATGCAATATAGCTTTATTGCCCGAGCATGTTGCTTTAGAATCACCTATTTTTTTAAAATATATGTCCAGATGCTAATATTTTAAATGATACCAAAATCGGCAATATGTAACTCTGGCTATTACTATCAATTTCATTTATTACACATACGATGATAACCTTTGCAACAACATAGAAACATGCATAGTGCGTGACTATGACATAATGAAAAGCGGCGGTTAAATTACATACACAGTAGTGTTGTACGTAACTCACTCTATACCTGACCATATTTGTCTTGTAATTTCTTATTATCTACTGGTTGTAAATCTCATGGTTGCCGCTGTTAATTGAAGCAATTTTAATGGGCGTTAAATACTTTATTAATGGTGGAACATGAAAATTTAATGGCTTAAATGTAAAACATATTAATATTGATCGTTGAAAAAGTATATTCTCAACAGCTATCAAAAGCAAACTTTGTAAATTCCTCTTTAAATGTTCAACTGTTCATAAACTTTAACAACTATGTGCATAAAATCAACAACATGTAATCAGTCCTAGACCACTGATTTATCTTACTTTGTAACCCTGTGGTGTACAGACACAAGCACAAAAATACATTTTCCCACAGGATATTTTAGTAGTACAACTTATATGATGATACAAAATGCTTCAGACAACACTTACGATGTATTATATCGTACCTTCTAGGCAATCATTATGTGGACAAGAAAGAAAGGTTAGGAGACAGAGCAAGGACGTGATCAGGTGTCAGTGACTATTTGAACTGTGTTATGTTACAAGGTCAATGACTACAAAGTCACCATTCTCAAAAGATTTAAAAGACACAAATTCTAACACTACAAATGATATGATGACAACTGCATCAGATAATTCTTACCTCTGTGTAACTATTGGCGGACAATATTGTACGTTTCTAGAAATACTCATTTTACAACATACTTCCAAAAGGAAGGGAGGCCACGAGATCAACTTGATGATCTGGCTAGGTATAAAAGTCACCTCGTGAAGTGGGCGACAGGACAGAGTTTACAGCCTTATGATATCATTTAGACAATCCAGAACTCCATTAAACCTACTGTTAAAAATGATGCAATAGCTTGAAACAAGCTCTATGTAAACAAAAGAGAATGATGCAACTTTTTCTATGATTTGGACATACATGGCCACTCAATGTAAAAAGTACACCACAAATTGAAACGATTAACACTTTGTAATTTATTTAAGTCTAACACAATAGTATACACATTAAAACTTTGGCCTTATGTTACTCACGTATTTCTGAGAAAATATAAAAAACTACAAACCTTTTACGCAGAGCATCTTTCTTATTTTTGACTTCAATAGCATGCAGTTCTTTCAACTTTTTATTCCAATATTCAATCCATTCTGGTTTAAAATCATGCCCTGCTGGATTTTTACCTTCAGCTTGCAACTCCTTATATCTAAATATAAAGAAAACCAATAATCGCAATGCATTATGTATGTATGATAAATTACCGTAAGTTCCAGAATTTCTTCCATTCTTCATTATATTGTGAATGCTTTTCTGGATGTTTTTCATGTTGCTTAAGAACACGATCCATGTCCTTTTCAATAGCCAACGATAACTTTTTAAACTCAGAATGTTTGTCAACTTTTGCCTTGGGGCGATCAGGCACAGGATTTTCATTTCGAGAACGATAATCAGATCTTTGCCATGGTAAAACTTCATGCCCCTTATCAAATTTGTTGTTGCTACGATCTCTAATCGGTGAATTGTTACGATGGTTACTCCGTGGTTCATACCTACAAGTGATGAACAATTTATTACAAAGAAAATTATCACCAACAATCCAAATATACCTTTTATTTTCCCGCACAGGACTATTTCGTTGCTTTTTTAAAGGAGGCTTGTTTGTATCAGCATCCTTATTCTCAAGTTTACGCGATTGCTCAATAGATTTGGTGCGTTTTTTGGATATGCCTGATTGGCCAGGATCAAAGTCACTCAAATCACTACTAGAAATACTTGAAACACTAGAAAGTGAACGACGCCTTTCACCTGTTGCAACTAGAGCAGCCTTTGGTTTTTTAGGCTTTGCAACAAAAGGAGGTGATGGACTATGTCTTGTATTTTCACCAATTTCAGCACCCGTCTTACGATAGTTACGTTTAACACTCTCCTCTGCTTGTTTTGTTATTACAGGATCATCTACATAAATATTTATCAAGGCTTTTATTTTCTAATAAATTTAAAACAACTTACCTTCAATAACTTTGGTTAATTCTTCTTTGTCTACTAATTCTTCAAACGTTTGACCACCTCTCTCATTAAAATGAGGACCCTTTGCTACCATTGTTTGATACGCAGATCTTTTTTTATCAAACATGTCTTTTTCCACAGCGTGAGGTTTCAGACGACCAAATTTTGTTTCAATAGCTTCAGCAATTTTTTGCATTGTATTTTGCCAATTTCGTTTATACTGCTTTGTAAAGTATGGTGTTAAAGCTCGATAGCACTTCAAAAAGTGACGCTGGAGATACTGTTAGTCCCAAAAAGAAAATTTTAACTGTCACATGTAAAAAATTATGATAAGAAACTATATAATTATGAAAAACATGCACAAAAGTATTTATTGAAATACGAATTGCTTTAGAATTGCTCTAAACTTTTTAACTAAAATCAGTTTTAATTTTTCAGACTTTACAATTTGATTTGTATATTTGTCCAATGAATATGGACTGTAACAGCACTGTTGGTAATAATACTTACTGCTTTTTTACACATTGGTTACCAAGTTTCAATATGCTTTTAGTTCACACTGTTAATTTTTTATAGTACGTTGTCACTTTGTTAAAATTACACTGTCCAACACGCAAAGTGTTTTTGTACTTCAGTTCTATTTTGATTATTGTAATTAATATTTATACAGAGAGCAGTACATACTTCTTGGAATATCAAATTTGGTAACTGAAAGGTTAGTCATTGCAAAACCATTTCTAATTTAGGTCGTTTAAAAAAGATATCAAATTGTACGAAACTCAAGATATAAAAACAAAAAATGCGAATGTACCGAAAGAGACAACTGCAACAACAACAACGATTGCATTAGTAGTATACTAGAAACCACGAAAGAAGATATCTACGTCACAGGTGCCTAGTGCAATTCACAACATACCTTTAAGATTCTTTTAACCCGCAGTTAGTCGCACTATGAGCACAACCTTCATATTTTCTGCATTTTTTTAATAATTCTGCAAACCAAACAAATACGTTTCTGTTCTCCCTTCAAATCCTTACGGCAAACTTTAATTACAATGTAAGTATCTTATGCTATGGTAAATCTACTTAGTATATGTATAGCAACCATGTTAGTAGGGTGAAGCGCATAAGTGTCAAGGTACCCTTCATATAGCGACCAACAGCCTACGTTTAAGTTATCAATACCGTTTAGATATACACGATTGTGTCTCACATTGCGTTTGTTTTTTTGAGTTTTGTGTAAACTTTTATGCAAGCAGGATGACAAACCGAGGAAGAAGACTTGTAGAGCTTGCTCTACTAAAATTTGAACAGAACAAAAACAAAGGTAGGTGTCTGTTTACACTATGATTTTGTATTATTAGTTTTGATACTTCAGTTCTTTGTAATTATAACTGCAATCAAATATCGTAAACTCACACATTCATATACTAGATTTAGCAAAACAGATAAAGGATCTGTATCATACTACTTACTACTCTTATTGTTATAGATGGTCCGCTAAGTGAGCTACAGTTTTCGATGACGGTGAAAGGGCCGATGACATTGAAAGTGATGCAGAAAGCGTTCATAGTTCTATAGGACAGATTCCGAGCAACCAAACTGTTCTGATTTACCAGATTACAATTATTATTCTAACACTGTTCTAAAGTTTCTGGGAAAAGACAAGGTAACCGAATGGCTGAAACACCTACCAAAAGTCACTGGCCGTATTAGAAAACAGAACATAGTTTTCCATCTGCCAAGAGTAAAAGCCGTTGCCAGTAATGCCAGATCTCCCTTAGAATGTTGGGAGCTATTCTGCCCAGAATAGTTAATTCAGAAGTAGTCACCTGAAACGACAACGCTTTGCTCGGGAACGAGATTGTCGTGACACGACTGTGCAAGAAGTTCGGGCCCTTATAGGACTTCTTTATTTAGCTGGCGTAAAAAAGAGTCACCATGTCAACTTGAATGAATTGTGGACAGATGACGGTACAGCTCATGATTGTTTTCGAGCCACAATGTCGCAGCGACGATTTTATACCTTACAAAGTGCACTTTGGTTTGACAACATTGCGGATAGAAATAAACGCAAAGCTATCGATAAGTTAGCACCCATAAGGGAACAGTTTGATGATTTTGTAAATCTTTGTAAGAACAATTATCAAGAGGGAGAATATGTGACGGTAGACGAAATGTTGGACGTGTTCAGAGGACGCTGCAAATTCCGAAAATACATCGCAAATAAGCGTGCGAAATATGGTATAAAAATTTACACAATGGTTGACGCAAGAACCTTCTATACATCAAATTTAGAAATATATGCCGAAAAGCAACCACCTGGTCCTTACCAACTTGACAACAGTGCGGCTAGCGTCACTAAGCGAATAATCGGCCCTATCCTAAACACCGGCAGAAATGTAACGCCGGATAATTATTTTACATCAATACCCTTGTTGCAGGATCTTCTCAAAAATCATCGAACAACAATCGTCAGAACGTTGAAAAAAAAAAGTGAGAGTTACCTCCAGAATTTATAAACATAAAGGAACGTAAGCCGTGGAGCAGTATGTTTGCTCTTTCAAAAGGAACTTTGCTTATATCGTATGTTCCAAGCAAAGGAAAAAAACGTGCTGCTTATATCAACCATGCACAATGATGATGCAACTGACAAAAATACAAGAGATCTTGAAAAACCTGAAGTTATTACTTTTTATAATCTAACCAAAGCGGCAGTTGATGTGATGGATGAAATGAAATCACTATATTCAGTTTCTAGAGTAAGTTGTAGATGGCCCTTGACAATTTACTTCTCAATGCTAAATATTGGTATTGTAAATAGTTTTATAATTTACAAAATCAACAACTATAATAATGAGAATGTTATAAGAGAAAAACGGCTGTTTATAAAGAATTTAGCTCTTTCACTTCTCAGACTACATCTAGAAACCCGTATACAAATTACAACTTTACCACCACTATTGCATACCACTATAGGAAGAATCGCTAGGATTCCAGTGCCAAATCTGCCACCACCAACAGAAAACTTAGATAGCCGCTTTTGCTATTTTTGCCCCCGTCGAAAAAATAGAAAAAGCAAAAAATTATGCGATTCTTGCCATATGCCCATCTGCCAAGAACATACGTCAACCATAACGTATAAATGTGCTAATTGTATAAGGAACTCATCAGACTCTGATTAGAATTTAAATGTATGATAAAATATTTAATATTTTTCTAATTAAATATTTAAATTTGTTTTTTATAAACATATTTGTGTTAAAATTTTTAATTCCTTAAGGATATAGTATCTATTTACGAAACGTTAATAGATCAATATAATTAGTGTAAATAATTTGTTGATAGAATAAATTACGGTTTAGATTAACCATACTTGTTGATACAAAGTCTACAAAAACTATACGTACATTTTGGTAATAAAAAATGTAATTGTATAGTGTGAAGACTACTTCGACAAGCGACTAACCACGTTGTGAATCACGTAGTGACTAATGCCGGGTTAAAGCTTCACCAATGGATACAAGAAAGACAGCAATATGATTTCTATGTGTTTGTAAGTAACGACATACGTGAGCAGGTTTATTTAAGATAATGACAGAGAGAGTTATGTGAACGTATGTTTGAATCCTAATATAAAAATGGACATGATTTTACTATGGCGGTAATAGAATCTGTCAAATTAATTTTTTCATAACCTTGTTTGTTTGTTTGGTTTTGGTTAGATTGCTTACCTCTGCATTCCCACTTTTATATTTACGTATTTTTTATTGTTAATTCAATCGAAATAGCTAATATTGATTACAACAGTTCTTATTAGAACTAATAGCTGTATCATGCCGGCAAAAGGGAAAACATTTAGTTCACAAGCCCAACAATTAGTTATAAATTTGTTGGAGTACTTCCAGGACGAACAGAATAATGGTGGACCTCGAATTTCTTTAAATTCAGTGCATGAGGTACAGTATATTATAAAAACAATTTTTCATATTAATAAAATCTACATTGCTTTAGCGAGTTGCAAACACCTTGAAGGTTAGCATGCTTACTGTGAGTAGGATTAAAGCACGCTGTAAGAAAAATCATCATTAATCAACTTTCTTTCTCATGTTAATTGATGTAATTTTATTGTTTTACATCAAATTTGTAACAAAATCTTTGGTAATTTACTCCCATGAAATGCATTTTCATATCAATCACAACATTACTTTTGGTATAAAATTTATATGGCACACACACACCTCTTCTTTAAAGTAGTATTATCGTTCTTGTTTTTCGCAAACGAAATATCGTTTAGTTTTAAATGCATAATGAAATCAAATGTTTGGTGAAGATGTCATTTTATTAAAATGTCAACACAAAACACCTGAATGTCAACAAACCAAATTCTTGATTTACAGCACGGTTGCCAAAGTTAATGTAACAGGATAGATTTCAGTTGTAGGTGCCAGTAACACATTATTTCTGTTATTTCATCTCTCTATTCAGATTAATAGGTGTAATTCAATTTTTGAGAATGCATTTTATATTAATTGAATTTATTAAACTCGTAAATTATTAGGACGATAATTTTAACGTACTAAAAGCAACGACCTGTTTGAAAATAAAATATTATTTGCAATCTCGCTTCATTGCGGTTTCTATATCAGCGACGGGCTACAAAAACTGCCGAATCGATATATTTATTTGATATATATTTATTTTAATGTACTTACATTTATATCAATTGAATTTATTAAACCCTTAAAGTATTAAGATGACAATTTTAAAGTAGTAAAAGCAACTACTTGTGTGAAAATAAAATATTTTTCACAACTGATATTAATTTGGTATTTATGAACTAGATGCTACATTGACTTGAAATTTTCAACTTAATACATACGGTTGCAAGTCATGATGCAGATATCTTCTTTCGTGGTTTCTACTATAATAAGGAATGAGCATATTTTTCAATGTTCATAAAACTTTCTACAGAGCTTAAATAAACCAAAACATAGAAGACCCACACAGAGAAAATTACAACACAAAAATTGTAATAATGATTTAATGAAACGTCTTTAAAGTCAGGAGGTTCAAATTACACCAACAGTGCAATATCATATTGTATGAACTGCAGTCCCATGTACTTGAATATTTATAAAAATTGCCATTAACATTATAGCAAATATTTATTTATCTTCTTGAAATCAATCAATACAGTAGTACTAGTGGTAACACCAAATCTACATTATAGGGGCTTGAAATTAATATTATTTTACGATCACACAAAAATTATACACCTAGAAATAAATGAAACTAAAATTAAACACGTTATTCTCACAGTTTCTACAGGTACAGCACACTTAAATGACAGCAAAGTATAAGTCTTTGTTTTATTAAAAAAAAATGTATGAGATATGAATAAGAAACAAATCGTAAGGGAAAACGACATAATAGTGAGCTTGGATGTGGTATTACTATTCACAAATATACAAGTGCAAGAAACTGATATGATCATCAAAGTCCAATAAAGACAGAATTCATAGCACACTACCTAAAGAATACATATTTTATATAACATTTATTTATTCATTTAATGGTAGACACCTTTACACAAAAAATTTAAAAAAAAGAGTAAATTTATAGCTTATTTCCAAAAATAGATTTACATTTATATAGACAAAAGAAATGCTAATGTCAAATAAATAAAAATTAGCCTACCTAAACATAATTGTTATGGACATTTCATTTCCATAGTGGTTCTATGGAATTCGTGATAAAAGAAGATTGAGAATCCTAAAATAAAACATTTTAGTTTGCAAACCAACAATCATGGCTGCGGTACTCATAGTTGGGTGGCACGACCTCTATGGGCATGAGCAGGGGGGAGGGTCCTCCAAAAAACCATAAGTAAAATATTAATTCTTGGCAAGGAATACTATTTATTATTTTATACTGGCTATACATACAGCTGCATACTTGAATGTTATATTTGTACAGGTCGACTTTTGCAGGTTGTTGCACTTTTTTAAATAAGACTCAACTTTTCATTGTACTATTTAATTTTATAGGAGATTTTTTAAACCTCGCTTGGGGAAATCCTCCATTACGATTTTAAACTGAACTTGTACATTCCACGAAGACTCTATTCTCATGCCTTTCCGGAAATTGGACTATGATTTGCTGTGTGAAAAAACCCACAAACCTTGCATTTTCAAACCATTAAAACGCAGCTGCATAGCTGTTTTAGCATGTGAACATGAGAAATCGTGAAGACAATAGTTCGTGAGAACAAAGCTTCGAAAAGAACGGGAACTTGTCTATCGACCATCATCGAAGGCATGTGGGAAAAGTTTGAGTCGGCGAAGTGATCCTTTCCCTCTTACCTCATCCTTATATCTACGATATCGTGACTTCGTCAACGAGGACCGCCGGAAGCCGATTGAAAAACAACCGCCAAAGGACCCACAATATCTTGGCTGTCAACAAGGACAGTCAAACGCCGATCGAAGAAACAACCGCCAAAGGGCCCAAAAACCCAGAATCTCTACAGAGGTAAGTTTTTGCATTATAATTTAAAAGGCTTTGATGCTGCCCCGGGGGAATTTAATCTTATGTAAATTTACTTGATTGCAAAAAAAAGTGCTTGTTGTCGAAAGACCGCAAATATGTAAACATCATAGATCGTGAAGACTTGTTGGCACTATTAGTCTTAGGTCAATGGCAAAAAATACTAGATACAAGGTTGTCTTTAGTGCATATAAGCACAGAACTGATTACGGATCGACTAGCTGTATGTTGAGGTTATGTACGACCAGAAATTTATATCTTTGCCTTGAACTTCGCAGAATTCAAAAACAAAATTCTACAATTATTATAAATTTTTAAAATTAGTACACTTGATTTCTATTTTTTATATCATTTGCAGTTAATCCGTAGATACATGTTAATAACTAAATAAATATACATGCGCTCCCAACAGTTAACTTGCTTAATGTTCAGTTAATAAATGTTTTTATTTATTATTGCTGGACCTTGGTGTTTTATTTACAGCTTCGTAAGCTTTTCGATATACACTCTATTGCTCTGGATTAATTATTTTCAATGGCGTAGTAAACATTTGAATTATGCCTACCATGACATGCTCAATTCTACAATCTCTTTTCACGTAAACATGCAGTTATTACCATATCGTTGTTGATAGCACCCTAGCATGCCTAAACCTTGCAATTTTAAATTGTAGTACTCATGCTCAAGATTTTTGGTAGCAAATTAATCGAACTTCACATTGAGAGTAATAAATACACTTATTAGTAATTACTTAAGCAGTAATAAAGTCAATCATTTAGAAATGCCAGTAAATTCATGTAAACCTAGGGAACAAATTTATGATTGTGGTGATAATTTAAAGATTTTAAAGAAGTAAATTTAATATCCATTAATGGTGCACTAATAATGTATTTTTAAGAGTTGTGCAATTTTTCTGTATTTGAAGTTAAGCGCTATGTTTCAATTATAGATAATTTTTTTAACTTGAGTGGTAGCGAGGAATCCTTTTTATTGATCTTAAACAAATGGCCAGGACCAATGACTTAACAACAATTACAGATTGTGGTCTGAAGTAGATACATCTTTATGTACAAGTGAATTCTATAAAATGCACAGTGAAATTAATATTTGTCGATTAATTAATGTCATCAGGTACAAATGAAGCGGCTAAGTTAAAATAACAATTACAAAGGGATTTTGCATTCTCTTCAATTGTTCTAAGGTGATAATCATTTTCTTTACAGACGTAGTGCCACCCGTATGTTTAATTTTTTCAGGTTTCATTGAACCTTCTTAATTTGTACATTATTTGCCGCAACAATGATCCCGGCCTTACTTATCCATATAGCCTCTATAACCTTTCCCCTCTTAATAATGTAAAATTTATATAAACCGCCGCCACAAATAGCGCACACCCAGGAATCATTGTGATGTTAACAAAGTGAGGAAAGTTTGTCAGGACACGAAGGTATAGAAGGAGATTGCTAACATTCTGAAGGTTAAAAATTAATATTAAAAAAGTTTTTACAAGACCTGTCTACCCTTTCTAGGGAAAGGCGTGACGGATATGTACGTATGTGCTTTACAATAATGTTCAATATTATAATCACACCATGCCACCGTCATTTTAAGTTGCTTCAATTAACAACTTAATGATCCTTTCAACTGCCTGTTCTACCATAACTATTTTTTTCTATCAAAACACACTACACAAACTGCCCAGCTCGATGTTTTTATTACTTCTATTCCCTACTATTAAAAATTCTAATACAAAGATAAAAGTTACATAAGTATGTGATACATACCTGTGAGACATGGTGGTAACTTGCTAAATGGGAGATTATAGTCCTTGGATCACCACGTTTATCGCATAAGCTACACAAATATGCAGGCTCCCTTTCAGCATCATACTCTAACAACTCAAACAGATATTCCAACCCAATCAAAGCATCAGCAGTGAAGTTATCCAAACGCTCCTAAAATTATATCAAATAGATATATGCGTCACAAACAAACTTTTAATCGTACTTGTATTTGTGCAACTTTCTGGACATTCTCTTCAAATCCAGGTGGAACGGGTTCTCCTGGTGCAACGAGCAACGGTGGTTCTGGATCAGCATCACGGTCTGGACTTCCTTCGATAATATTACCACAATTTTGCATGTTAATGGTATGCCGTTTACCAGATTCATGATGATAAATACGTCCCATAACAGGACAAGCACATAAATTGCAATACCAGTGATCAGACCCATTGACGATTGAATGTTCGAAAACATGACCGAATACACCATTAGGCAGTCTGGTTTTTAAGGATAATAACCGCGATAGTTGATTTTCCTGTTAAAATCAATTTTTTTTAGAAAACTTGTCAATGAGTACAACATTATTTTTAATAAAAAATATCAAATTCTAAATACAACAGTAGGAGTAGAAACAAAATAGGTTTTTCTAAATTAAATAAGAATAAATTAACAAAGTTACATAGATGTAATTTGAAAAATGGCACATTTTAGAGTCATGGGTCAAATTCAGTACAATTAAAACAACTGTATTAAGGGCCTAGCATTTAATAATAGTCAATCTCAAAAGTAATACATTAATATCAGCATTCAATAATTGTCAATCTATCTCAAAAAGTACCTAGCACATTGACAATTGCATAACAACATGTGATGTCTATTTCGTAAGTGGGGAGCTTCAATTCCAAGATAGTAACATCTTGGAGATTTGGAAACGCAATTGACAAAATACGAATATAAAAGTATTAGTTTCCATTACTATATATTACATAAACTTCAGCTTTAATATATTTTTAGCTAGTCAACAATAACACACAATGGAAGAGGTAGGAGTTAAAAGGTGTCAGAAATGGAAAAATTAAACATGAAATACTATTAGGAATGGTAATTAAGCCTTATCCAAAGTAGGAATAATTTAAGAGATTAGTTTTGAAATAATGCATCGTAAGTATAATGGTTACATTTAAGATTTCGATGTTGGTTGGCGAAGTAAAAATCAATGAAAATGTTTGTACTCTCGAAAAAAAAATCTATGCATTTTTACCAACCTTCATATATTTTCTTTTATGGTTTCAAGGACCGTAGTAGGTAAAAAATGTTAAACTGAAGAGAAATAGGTATTATTATTTAAAAACTAATTTCTAAAGACTATAAAAACAGTTGACCGACTTAAAAACTCTTTATTATTAAAAAAAAACAAACAGGAGTATCAAAGAGAACCCATATCACAAAATTCTCATAGCATTTTAATAATATAAAAAAATACAATCACAATATACTTAATCTTCCTATTATGGTTGGTCCAATATATCCAATCAACAGCAATTTATTTATTTATATTAAATTTGTGATTATCTAAAGTGGTATTTAATTGCTTAATAGATCATCTTACATAACCAGTTGGATTTAAGAAAAGTTTGTAACTGCTACAAAAAGATTTCATTTTTTCTCAGTAGTCCAGTATAAAATTATTTGTAGATCCTTCTAAATGGTATTAGTTATGGCCTTATTGAATAAAATTGAACAGTAGCCTGAAATGACATGATGTGGAAGTATTTATTCTTTGAAGTACGTACTTGGTCAACCCACAGAGCCTCTAGTATTTAAGTCTACTTACCATTAATATCTTGCACTAATTAAAAAAATCATGCAAGCATGTTAATTAAATACACCTTCCTTGATAGCAACATGAAATAAGGTATCCATTCCACATTCAGAAATATATACACCAATTTGCAAACATTACATCAGTTTGTAGCTATACAGTCTGCATGAAACACACTTAAAATACAAGTTTTGTTTTCATTTGTACTACATGTAACCACAACTGTGAATTACTGAATTTTAAGTAAAATTTTTTGTTAGGTAATCTTCCCTTTATATATTTCCCTTTTAAAGCCAAAAAAAAACCTTTTTTCGATACCAAACAAAATGCACAACTTTAGGAAGATGACACAACTTTTAATTAAACAACCCTTGTTGAAGTTTTTACATAACCATGTATAATTACATTTTCAGTGTTCGTTATGGAAAAGAGCAAAGAAGTGATTATTTTCATTTGCTTTCTGCATTTTTACGTCCATCCGAAATGACATTTATAATAAAATTATAGGTATTAATAAACACTTAAAGAAATCGTGTTTAGAACACTAACGAGTAACTTGCTTCTATTCCAAAATCGACCGTTGAGCTTAACTGCATACTCCATATCATATAAGCTGCCCGAACTAATGTCTTAGTTATTAATTTTTATTTATTTATCGATAAATGAGCAGAAATCCTCTTTTTACCAAATATATAAATAAATTTGTGCGGCTTAAGAAAATCTATAGTTGTGATAAACACCAGAATTGTTGAAGACTTATCAGTAGAGGGCCACATAGAAATGACTTGCCACTCTCTTTACATTAACAAACTTAAAGTTATATTGCTCTCTTCCTATCGTCCTCCAAGTGGTGATACAACTTTATTCTTTAATAGATTGGTCTTGGCCCTACAGCGTATTTCAAGAAAAACCACAAATATGTGGGGATCTAAATATTAACTACTTTAATAATAATAGCATCAAAAAATCACTTTTGGATATATTCGAGTCTTTCTCATTATTTTCCAATACTATTAATTTACCCACAAGGGTATGTATCGATAAAAATGACATGATGAGTTCGACATGTATAGATTATATGGTAACATCATTACCAGAAGAACTGTACAGTATACAGTTAGTCAATCCCCTACTGTCGGATTATTTTGCACACATAATATCTATAAAATATGAACAATCCAACACTAAAGAATACATTCAACAATTTAACATTAGGTTAACGTCTGACAAAAATCTAATTAAATTTAAGCATACTCTGAGTAATGTAACCTGGCCAGATTTGGAAAGACGTGATATTAATGAAGCTTTCGAAAATTGTATACAAATCCTTTTGCATCAATTAAATATCCATTTGCCATGTAAAGTGTTTTTTTTAAAAAAAAAAGCAAAATATAAAATGTAGGAATAAGCAGTGGGTGACTCCAGAATTAACAGTAGAGAAAAAGAGTTTTATACCTGTTTTGGTTAAACAGAAGAATCAACACTAATGAATCAAGGTTGCTTTATAAAACTAGACTTAAAACATATAAACAAAAAGTTAAGGATACTAAAATAAAATATTTTACTTCAATGATTAAAACTGCAAATAATATAACCAAGGCAACTTGGATGATTGTTAATACTAAACTAGGCAAACTTAAAAACAATGACATAAATTTAACCCTTAATGTTAATGGTGTTGATCATAATAATGGAGAAATGATAGCCAATACATTTGCAAGATATTTTGCTGATATAGCAAATCTAACTGTTCTTAACGATCTTGGGCCAAACCTTTCTCTTCCTCCAACAACTTTTGTTGGAAATGTTAGTACCTAATTCTTTCTTTATGAAACAGATGAGATAGATTTAATTAATGTCATTCAAGAGTTAAAGAGTACTAAAACTGCAGGTACTGATGACTTAACTAGTTTCATTGTAAAACACATTGTAATGGAAATAATTAAATAATTAAATTAAAGCAGTCATAGACGAAATGACCTCTTGGTGCCATATAAACAGATTAGTCCTAAACAATTCAAAAACTACAATTATTAACTTTTACAATATAAGGTCAAATCACCATCAATTAAACACACATCAAACTATACCTTTTCAAAACAAAGTTAAGTTTTTAGGCTTTCATCTAGATAGCACTTTATCATGGACGGACCATATTGAATTTGTTTGCAAGCAATTAAATAAAGCATTTTATGTAATTTTACAGTTGCATGATTGTCTTGACCGATCAGGTTTAACGAATATCTATTATGGATTAGCTTACTCATTCATTGCTTATGGTGTTCTTATCTGGGGTAAGGCAGCAAAAACGCATAGAATCTTTGTTTATCAAAAGCGTATTTTAAGGCTTATCTTTAACCTGAAAAGTAGAGAATCATGCAAGAGCACATTTATAGATAATCAGATTCTAACTTTTCCTTCGGTATATATCTTAGACAATCTATTATTTGTAAAGAAAAATCTCTCATTCTTTTCAACTGTTGGTAGCCAACATACACACAATACAAGACACAGAGGATGTCTACTTATTCCTTCGCATAACACTAGTTTATTCAAAACTTCTCCATTTTATAATTGTATTATTTTATATAATGCATTACCGATAAAGCTGAAAAAATAACTGAATATAAAGCGTTCAAGTCTAAAGTTAAAAGGTTTTTAATTGTTAATGCCTTCTATAGAGTTGAAGATTATTTAAATCACGATTTGGGAACTTTTCAGTAATTGTTCTTTAAACTACAATAGATACATCTTCCTACTAATTTTAAGTGATATTAATAATATAATTTTTATATACTAAATACTCTATTATATAACTAGAATATATTATTTTTAAGTTTTAACAATAAATTTTAACTAGTCACAATGTGATCATATATTTAGCTTTAGATATATAAAACTGTATTACATATTATCCATTGACTTTCCATATTATGTACAATGTTATGTACCATAATGGTGAATAAATAAATTTTAAATAAAATAAACACAAATGTTAGATAGCACAAGGAATTTAAATTTTAGACCATTAAATAACAAAATTATAAATAAATGATAAATACTGAAGAAGTAAAAAGTAAAATAAAAGCTATACAAATTGATAATAATAATTAAGTGGAATGTAAAAAAAAGGTAAAGACAACAGTAAAAACAACCAATAAACACTCCCAACACCACAATACAGCAGAAACCAATCAAGTACATTTTGACCGTTTCCAGTTGATTGAGGAAAAAATTTGTAGTAATGTCAAAAAGGTCAATTTGTGAAGAAAGTTCATTTTGAATATTGCACATTCTAGTGATCGTAGAATTTAAAACATGATTTGTTCTGTGCTGGGGAATATGAAATGGAACACGGTTACGTACAGACCGAGCTGGCATATGAAAGTCTATCTGATTAAAAATCTCCAGTGACATGATACTGTGAAGATCAATAACATCTCGTTAGTGACTGTTCTAATTTTTACGGTTTGCACCGTCCCCTTTTCCAATTAGATATAAAGGGTAAGTGTATTGCAGAGTATAAATAAAAATACTATGGCAGAACTAGCATTTTTCTTTAAGGGCTGTGGAGTTTGCAGAAAACTGATCTCAGGGGAAGGAAGTTAATTACAGGTAAAGCTCTTGTATAGTTACTATCTTTCCGTTTCTCACCTTGCTGTAAAAGAATTTAGAAACTAACGTACGCGAAAGCAAAAAAGGTGCTAAACTTGTATATTGATATTTCTGTCAACAAATGAACAATTATTTCTATAAAATGTAAACAATTACTAGTCAGGAAATCACAATTTTAATGTGATGTTTTTATAAGCAATTACACAAAGCTTCTTGCAAAGACAAAATAGTGCTGTTTAAATTTAAACTACTAGCTTAGAAATCTTTTAACCATAAACATTTCATGAAATCTTGTATGTTCACCGAATTAGGCAATAAGCAGCAAAAAATATTCATAAACATATTTTAACCAAAAGTTAAGATACGCAGAAAATAAAATCACCTGTGAATATTCATTTAGATAATTTAGAAATTTGTAAAAGTTAGGTTAGAATATTACTATCATCGACACCCAAAAAATCACAACAAAATTCATACGTGAGGCAAACAAACGTCCCAATTAAATACTTTTGTTTTAGTATATTTTTAGGTTTGAGTTACACCTGGCGTTCAACAGGAAAAGCTCTGTCGCTGTTAAGCGAGTCGTCCACAAATTGAAGTCTTTAACTTTCTAAATAGATATAAATATTTGGTCCACCAAATAGTTGCAATTAACAGTTATTGGATTCCATTCAAAGATATTTCGGCTTCCAGATACTTTTATGTTGTGGAGGTAAAAAAGAACGTTGAGAGAAAATTTATAATGACGTCGGGTGCTTAAGATAAATTCAAAACAAAAATTGCATGTTGCACTTATATAGAAATTTATATAGACATTTTGGAATAAAATGTTTATCCGAAGTAAAGTTTTGCTGCAAAAATCAATGGTGTTACCAATTTATAAAGCACATGTTTCAACTAACAATCAAAAATTAATCTGTTTTTATCTTACCATCTTTAATTTAAAAGATAGATCCAACTAGGCAAAATTTAATCTTACACCCCAGGTAAGACATCTATAAACTTATTATTACTAAAACATAATGCATTTAGATAGAAAGTACATACCATAGTTAACCTCGTGACGATTTCAAGATATGTTAACAATACTGACTTGCACCGCCAGGCAGTTAGATAAAAGAAAGCGAAAGTTATTTGGACGTTATCAGGTAACCAACATACAAGAAGGAGTTATCAATAGAACAATTAAAAGACCAAACTGATATAAATTCAAATCCACCTCAGTTGTGTTTTGAAAAATATGCTTAAAGGGATCAACCAAACAGAAAATTATGAATATAATATAATAATATGCGTCTAGCTTTATTTTCAAATGCAAGAGAAAACGTAAATATATATTCGGAATCAAACTTTTATAATCATGTAAACACAAATATTTAATAAAGCGCGAAGCACGTTGTAACATGGCTAGGCCTTGGCCTAATGGCATAATACAGGTTTTCGTGTTCAACAGATTAACGGCGTCATCATAAGTGAATATATTAGCTGGCGGGTGTAATTTAAAAGCATAAATTTTCAAACTTTCTGTGAACCCTTTCTATCTGAGAAATCTAATTTAAATTGTATGAATTCCAAAAAGGTAACTAGACAGCGAACTAGACTTGTATAAAGTGTCATAACAGCGGCAACATTGTTAAGATCATTACAATGTATTTTTATTAACTTTAATATCTTGTAACATTCATTAATTATAGCACTGATGTGCTCATGAAAGCATAAAGAGTCAAAAATTACACCCAAGTCCTTAATATTGGAACATCAACCAAGACTACTATTATTGATATGATACCCAAACAAAACAGACTGACGAGATTCGATAAAGATAATACTATAGCATTTTTTATATTCAAACTTATTCCATTATCAATACCACTGAGAAACTATGTTAGAATCTTCTTGTAGTTTTACACAGTCGTCTATAGTTATTATACGACGAAAGAGCTTTAAATTATCATGCAATAGATGATTAAAATGTATTAAATGTTTGCCAAGGTCATTTTTAAAGATAACAAAGAGTAAGGGACAAAAGTGGGAACCTTACGGAACACCAGAAGGAACAAGTGCTACTTCTTAGTTGTAGCCAACAACTGATCAATCTGCTATCTGTCAAAAGGATAAACTTCTAAACCATTATAATAAACGGCAATCGATTCCAAGTGTGTTAAGTTTACAATCAAGATAGTATGACTTACACTATCAAAAGCTTTGGAAAAATTGGTGTAGATGGAATCGACTTGAAACCCTTCCTCTCGATATGCAGAATTAAAATCTTTATACACAATTAGATTACTCAAAGTAGATCTCCTTACAACAAAATTAATATTGTTAGTCTGTGATTAGTGGTCCAATGACAGAAACCAACGTATCAGTAATCACACTTTAAAAACTTTAGGAGTGCAGCTAATTACAGAATTGGTCTATAATCACTAATTAAATTTTTATTTCCAGACTTGTAAATGGGAATTACAAAACGAATCTTCCCAAAGTCGAGCATACTGTCTTTTTTCAGAGATACAGCGAAAAATAAGGAGAATTATAGAATAATATAAAGTATTTGAACAGAATTTTAATAATTTAGGATGGTTGATATCTGGTCCGGCTACTTTAAAAATGTCCAGTAGAATTTCTTGCTTAATGTTTACATGAGAGATATGAACAGTATGTGTAAAGTTATAATTCAATGTAGACAATTTATTCTTTTTGTATGTACTCACAATACTTCGAGAAACAATTTAACTATATCGTGTCCACCAGACACCTCAACATTATCTAAGTAAGTACATTATATCAGGAATACCTCTTTCAGATCATAGAATTGATTAGCAAAGCTGCAGAAAATTTTAATGTTACGCGGGATGCTACTTCCAACAAGATTTATGTATCTTTCATAACATTTTTATGTAATTGTTTACACTATTTCTTGAGATTAGTAAAATGTTTATATGCATTTAAAGACTCGGTACTCTTAAATAACTTGCAAGCCACTTTTTTGCAATATATTAAATGTCTTAGACCATGACTGTACCACTTAGAGTAAGTCGTATGTAGGTTTAAATCTTTTTACTGGAATATACTTCTCAATAGCATCAATCATTAAATATACAACTTGTTCACGACTTCAAAAATACTGTGCGAGGCGAAATAATGTTTCTAATCACTATTCAAAAGATAGTTGTTTAAATCTGAGTTATTTCCAGTATTAAAATCAAAGCTTACACAATCATTATTCAATTCACGAAATGACTCAGTTGACACCTTAATTTCAGTAGATTGCACCTTACTCTTTTCTCGATGTTATCAAAAGAGTAATTGCACGACGAAGTATAAGAAATACTTCGGCACAGCTTGCATCGACCTTTATGGTTTCGGAGGCTGCATGAGACTTGAAATCACAGGGTAAGGGGAATGTTTAAAGAATATCTGAATGTTAAAAAACTTAGAGAAACAAAAGTTAAAACACGATAAGAGAAATTCGACTAAATATGTATATTAATACTCAGTTATTACAATTCCAAAGGCATGTATAAGATATACGCTTGTGTCATTAACATTGTAGATATCGTTATATATTTTAACATGATATAATTCATATATTTAATAAACATACACGAGAAAATTTCTATAGAGAAACCAAAATAAATAATCTGTTTAGAAACTCAAAATTTTACTTAATGCGGGAGTAAATCAAAAAGTGATCATAATTGTAATAATGTCATGTAACAAATGCACATGAAATGAATGTTCAAATAATAAACCTTTTCACCATAAGAAGCTTCATGAAGTTCGAATGTTTACATATTTTTAGGTTATGTATTAGAGAATTTTATTTGAAATCGATTAAGGTAAGTAAAAGGTAATTAATAATCAAAACAAAATATTTGTAGTGACAAGGACAAATTTAAATAGAGGTTAGGCCTCTTTATTTTAACAGAAAAACGATAAGGTAAAAGTTTTAATCTCATACTACCTGTAGTATCAGTAACTGAACTAATACTAAGTTACTTAATTTATAGGAATCCTTCAATATCCAGAAAACTGAGACATCCTGCGTTGGAGGATCTCCTAGAGTAGGTACAAAACAACATGTGGTCGACTTCAAATGTTGTCTTTAACAGACTTCTGTTCCATAAAATTAAACTTGAAAGTATTTTTCAATAAGATAATAACTGAGCATCATTATGTAAAGTAGAACAAAACGAAATATAAAATTCTTGTGATGAGTATTTATTTTACATCATCTGGTTGTACGAATTGCACGAGCAACTTTTCCATGAAAAAAAACCGAATGAGAGAAACACGTTGCCGTGACATCGGTAAACCGAGCATAAACCGGAGCACCCTAGAAAATTCAGTTGTGTTACAAAAGTGAAAATTTAACACGAGGTGCAAAGGAAAATTAAATCCATTAATATTTTACCATCTTTATAAATAATTGATGCGCTTAACGAATAAAGAACTTTATCCATTATACAACAAATCTAGAATTATATTTAAATGTTAATTTAGGATTTATGATTAGAAAATTTACATACATTTACATGAGGCAAGGTAGAAGTTCAAATCACAAATTGTTGAAGTGAACCCCGTTTTACGAGACGACAATGAAGTGTGGCATGCGACACACGTTCTACCTGCCCTTGACCAGTGTTCGATAGTGCGCGCTTAGCGATAGACGTGTTGTTACGATGCTCCTATGTTTTGTGTATTAAATGCAGACACTAATCTGATTACTTATATTATGTTATTCACATATCTGTATAATGCTCGTAGGAACCGTTAGTTTTGTGCTACTCATATTACGTTCACTAATAAATCTAATTCTGTGTATCATGCGATTCCATTGTGTAGGAAACCGCCGAATATTCTAACAGGTTATGTGTCCAGGTAACCAGAATTAAATTGAATTACGGGCAGCTAAGTTACATCGCGAACCGATAAGTAATAAAGCACGTGTGCAGTATTGAAATTCCTTTTCGTTATTGACAATAAACAAGATGAATCTCGCAAACGCATCACGTCTTGAAATGTTGAACAAAGGCAATTACGACACATGGAAGATACAGATGGAAGCGTTGCTAACAAAACATGATGCCTGGCTATACGTGAACGGCGATAACCCCAAACCGGTTCTAAACGAACAAGATGTCGTGAACTCTAAAAGTGAAATTGAAACTTGGATTAAAGGTGACGCTAAGGCTAAGTCAGAAATAATATTATCAATATGTCCTTCTGAACTGAAACAAATCAAAGGGTGTAATACTTCTAGAGATGTATGGATTAAACTTGAGAATATATATCAATCGAAAGGTCCTGCCAGAAAAGCTACGTTACTTGAACAACTTACACTACAGCGCATGAATGAAGGCTCCGACATACGTCAACACACAAACAAATTTTTGATGCTGTCGACAAATTAATGGAAATGAACGTTGAAATAAATGCTGATCTGCTTGCTATAATGTTGTTATACAGCTTACCGCCGAGCTTGAAAATTTTAGATGTGCTATCGAATCAAGGGATGAGTTGCCAACCCTGATACACTTGAGTTAAAATTATCGAGGAAAGCGATGCTAGAAATAATAGTACTGCAGAACGCTCTGTATGTTAACAAGAAATTTAATCACCAACGTAATCAAAGTAGAATTTACGGAAATGACAAGCAAAACGGCAATGTTTCTCAGAGTGAAAATTTAACTGCAAGAGATTCGTTTAAATTTCGTTGCCACAAGTGCAGAAAAGTTGGTCATAAGGCGTCAGAATGCTATAAAAACAGAAGTGCCAGTGAGTCAAAAGTAAATAATTGTGAAAGTGCTAAGAAAATAGTGAGTTTGCTATCGTCTGAAATGTGTAAATCTAGTGCTTGAATAATGCTACGAACCACGACATGAAATGGTGCTTGGACAGTGGCGCCACGTCGCACCTATGTAAGGATGTTGAGAGCTTCAAGGAACTCATGGAATACTCACATGGCTCCCTGAGTCTGGCTAACGACACCTCTACAAGCATCGCTGCAAAAGGTATTGCAACGTTTACTACGAACGTGAAAGGTGAGTCCAAAGATATTGTTTTAAATAATGCATTACATGTACCGGACTTACGTACAAACCTTATGTCTGTTAGCAAAATCACAGACGCTGGATTTAACGTACTTTTGAACGCGATTGTGCAATAGTTACGCATAAAGACGGAACTGTCGCTCTGATAGCCGATCGTATTGGTGATTTATATTATGCTCCGAAGTTAACAATATTTCTAATATAGCGACAAATGAACTTACGACGGCATCCGCCGAAGTCTTTTAATGTGGCACCGCCGCTTAGGACACTTACATTTTAAAAGCTTAATCGATTCTGTAAACAAAGGAATCTTAACAGGTGTAAACTTAAAACTTGATGACGGGAATGTTTACCCAAATTGTGACACATGTACCGTATCTAAAATGACTAGAACGCCTTTTCCCAAACGATCGAACAGAGAAACGGAATTATTACAAATAGTTCACACAGACGTTTGTGGACCAATGCGTGTTTTATCTAATGGAAAAGCAAAGTATTTTGTAACCTACACGGACGATTATTCACGATGGTGTGAAGTCCGATTTGCTAGTTCAAAGTCAGAAATAGTGAAAATAACTGAACAATATATTAATACAGTAGAAAACCAAAAGACAAACGAGTGAAATGTTTTCAATCTGACAATGGTACCGAATTTAATAATAACGAATTCGACTCTATGTTGAATAAACGCGAATTGTTAGGCGCTTGACGATACCCTACAATCCGGAGCAAAACGGAACAGCGGAGAGGAAAACCGCACTCTACTAGATACCGCACGTTGTCTGCTCACGGAGTCAGGCCTACCCGATACTTTTTGGGCTGAAGCGATTAATACCGCTAATTATATACGCAACCGTGTACCAACCAGTAGTCTGAATGGGAAAACTCCATACGAATTATACACGGAAAACCCCCAGATGTCAGTTACTTTAGAGAGTTCGGACGTAAAGTTTTTGTCTGAATAGAAACCCGAATCGTGGAAAATTTGATAAAAGGGCAAAGAAGGTATTTTCTTAGGTTATTCGAAGAATCAAAAGCATATAGAGTATGGCTACCAGTTGAACAAAAGACTGAACTGACTCGTGATATAAAGTTCGTCGAATCGAATAGTGAGGAAGGTAGGCGTGAGCCAACTGATGTTTTTCCTAAAATTGAGGACAACGACTCTGAAACACAACTCAGAGACGAGCCCCCTTTGTTTTATCATTGGGATGACCCTATTGAGGAAAACGACACTCCTATTGCGGAAGTTGAAAATCAGATTTTAGTAAGAGGTCCGGGAAGACCCAGACTAGAACGAACGGGACTCAGAGGACGACCTGCAAAGTTGTACCACATGGTTCCCGAGGCGAATTCAAACTCAGTGTTATTCGAACAGTCGTTAAACTCCGAAATATGCATAAAACAAGCTCTGAATTCAGCCGATTCTGAGGATTGGTACAGAGCAATGGCGGACGAGATATCATCAATAATTAAAAGTAAAACTTGGAATTTAGTTGATAGACCTAGCAACGAACGTGTAATTGGAAGTAGAATTGTTCTGCGAAATAAATTTAAAAGTGACGGTGCGCTTGATCGTAGAAAGGCTAGATTGGTCGCCCAAGGCTTTGATCAGCAACCGGAATACACTTTAACCATACGTTTGCACCAGTTGCGAGATTAGGTTCGGTAAGATTGCTTTCAGCAATTGCCGCACATCGAGGCATGCAATTACATCAATTAGATGTTGCCTGTGCCTATTTAAACGGTGAACTTGAGGAAACCATTTACATGGAACCACCAAAACAGTTAAATAAGGTACTGGAAATCATATGTTCACAAGGAAAACCTCACTTGAGGGAAGCTGCAGCTGACATGCTAAATGAATTACGGAAAGGTGACAAAGTATGTCTACTCAATAAGGCCTTATACGGCTTGAAACAGGCTGGCAGAACCTGGTACTCAAAATTATCGAAAGTTTTAGTGGAATGCGGAATAAAACCCACTAATTCCGACCCTTGTTTATACCGCAGTGGTGAAGGGAAGACTTATTACTTGTTGCATTTTATGTAGACGACATAATTATTGCTTGAAAAATTCTGAATCTGTAGAAAACTGAAACGTAAGTTAGCTAAAAGTTTGAAATAAAGGATATGGGAGGCATAAATTACTGTTTAGGAATTGAATTCTCTTGTTCCGACGGTAAAGTTTCGTTAAATCAAAGAAATCATATAATTGAATGTCTGGACAGATTCGGTATGACTGATTGTAATCCTGTCAGCACCCGATTGATCCGAACGTGAAATTGTCACAGCCGACCGAACCGCCATCCGAAGAAGAGAAAAAGCTACCATACAGGGAACTAATAGGCTCTTTGACTTACTTATCCGCAGCGACTCGACCCGATATAAGTTTTGCCGTCAGCTATCTTAGTCAGTTCAATAACTGTTTTCGAAAATGTCATTGGGAAGCGGGAAACGAGTCCTGAGATACCTTAAGGAACTATGAACCTTGGGTTAATATACACGTCGAATAAAGAAACACTTAAGGGTTTTGTTGACGCTGATTGGGCTGGATGTCCTGTAGACAGAAGATCCTTTACCGGATTTTCGTTCATATTGTCTGGTTGTCCCGTTACTTGGGAATGTAAAAGCAGCGAACGGTGGCTCTTTCGTCCACTGAGGCGGAATATATGGGGCTATCGGAAGTATCGAAGAGGCTATTTACCTTCGTAGATTTTTGTGCGAGTTGGATTCAGTGTCTTTCGCGACTAACTGTACATTGTGATAGCATGAGTGCTATAAAATTAGCGGAAAACCCCGTATTCCATGCTCAAGTAAGCACATTGACGTGCGTTACCACTTTGTACGGAAGCTTTGTATAATGGTCAATTCGATTTGCGACATATTTCAACCAACGAAATGCTTGCTGATTTGCTCACGAAGGCACTACCACGTCGAAAGTTTGAAGAATGCGTCAAGTTGTTGGGTTTATCCAATTGTTTAGTGTCGGTGGCGTGTGCCTCAAGGGGAAGTGTTGAAGTGAACCCCGTTTTACGAGACGACAATGAAGTGTGGCATGCGACACACGTTCTACCTGCCCTTGACCAGTGTTCGATAGTGCGCGCTTAGCGATAGACGTGTTGTTACGATGCTCCTATGTTTTGTGTATTAAATGCAGACACTAATCTGATTACTTATATTATGTTATTCACATATCTGTATAATGCTCGTAGGAACCGTTAGTTTTGTGCTACTCATATTACGTTCACTAATAAATCTAATTCTGTGTATCATGCGATTCCATTGTGTAGGAAACCGCCGAATATTCTAACACAAATGCTCAACAGTGCCAGATAAGCAATCAGATATCATCAGAGAAATGAAAATTTGACACTTCTAATAAATTATTTTCGGCCATCTTCGGGATGGACGATTTCTAGCGATTATTCTCAATAATACAAAATTAGAACCACACCAGTTGTGCTTTTGGAATAAACACTTCAGAAATAACCAATAGGAAAATTTCATATAGATATAATTATTTGTACTTATTTAACAAATTAGGAACTTGTGGATTAAAACTAATAATCCAGGATTGTGCAAGATAAATTCTTATAGAAAATATTATTATATAATAAAGAGAGTAATTTTATAATTAAATGAAGATATAAGCATTTATATGCTAATAGTGCCAAGCACAAATGTAACATGCTAAAATATAAGCAAAAAGGCATGTTACAAGATAATGCTGAATGATGTAAAGAGTTTGTAAATGAAGGAACCAAAGGAGGTGTAACCAATGTGTTGTGCTGATTAGAAAAATTAAATTGCGAAAAGTTCCTCAAATTTGGCAAGCTGTTAATTTAAAAAAAAATAAGAAGGGCATAAGTATTACAAATAATGTCACTTATAAGTGAAAGGGGGAATACTAACTATAACGGAAGTTACAAAACCATCATTCTGCCACCTAATTACATTAGGCAAATTAAAGTCACCAAATACATAAATAGGCAAGCCAGAATGATTATCAGAGAGCTGTTCTACGTCAGTAGAATGATTTTAATAAGCTACAGAATCGGAATGTGGGAAAATGTAAGCACCAACAACAACCACATTTGCGGCATTGGGAAGTTTCGCCTTAACATACAAATCTTCAGCAAAATCACAAATTGCAGAAATAAGAGTGGATGATAAATGTTTATTAACTGCGATCATTACCCCACCCACTCTTGTTTTCTTGCTTGTGATTTTTCCTATAGACGTTATAATTGGTAAGACCTAATTTACAAAGAATAGCAAGTTCGTAAATTGAGAAGTTAAGTTCATTCCACAGGATATTTAGTTTTATCTGCAAACCACAAAATTTTGAAAATACATATTAATTGAAGTGAGATCAGCATCATTTGTACACACAGATACATTAGTATTAGAGGCTAGTTTTTTTTAGACCGATTGTTGAATATTTGTGGTATACCTCTTTACCATTAGTCTTTCTGGTTACTAATTCTTTGTGTAAATGTTGATAGTACCGTCTTTGCATTGGAGTTTGATTAATGTCTAAGTATTTCAGCAACCTCCAATGGACTATCAATTAAGACTTTCAAGAGCCAATTCCTATCACCTCTCTGGCCTACTCTGATCAATTTCTTTACATTAATTTTGAAGGAAAGCTTGAATAAAGATATAGCTTCAATTTGCTTTTTATCCTGATTTATTCTTATAACATAGTTGGTTGCATGGTTCTTCCACATCAAAACAATTCTATTAGATTGATCTCGACTGACGTTCCTGAATTTCAAGGAAACATCCTAGAAAGTTTTTCAAATTCAAGTTGTAATTCAGAGATTGTGTTCATGAAAGAGGGAATATTTAACAACCTCTCTTCACAACCTTAACAAAAGTATTTAAGAGCACATCTACCTTTTAATTCTATCACTTTAATTTCGCAAGTGGTCAGCCATGAAGTGATTAAAATATGAACCTCTGTAGATTATAATAAAACCACTGTAAAATATTACAGATGCATGCATCGGCATCTCGCTTATGTTAAATGTTCACCCTATAATTAATGAATAGCAAATTGTGCCATAATTGACTTTATATTGAACTTCAAGGCGTCTTAATTATTTATGAAATGGATAATATACACTGCAAGGATGAAAAATGAACAAATTGAAAGAGAATATTTAGTCTCTTGAGGTAAACCACCCGATATTTTGGCTACTATGTGCTTAACTAACAGTACTACATGAACTAACCATAGTAATAATCATTAGAAAACGACACCAATAAAAACTTTATTAAAAAGTAAATACATATACAAGAGTTCGTTTCTAGAAATTACAACCAAGAAAAATAATAAAGATATCCTTATTATTTTAATTTTTACGTAACCTTCTAAGTATTTGTAACGTAAGAATGTTACCTTTGATTAAAAAGAGCAAAAGTGTTAGTTTAGGATTGGTAGTTTAGATTTTTAGTGAGAATTGCACCATGTAGAATTAAAAAGCTTTGATAGTTTACAATAAAAATATTGCAATCTTAGAAAATTAAGTAGTCAAGATATTTAATAGTAAGATATTTTACACAATACAAATGAAAGTGAGGTAATGGCTTGTATACTACAAATAATTTTATAAAAGTCATGAGGTTTTAAAAAATTCTTTTAACCGCGAGAAAGCAATGAGTTTTAAAAAGCTCTTTGCAAAAGATTAAAAGTGAATATAAATCGCAATAGGTCATACAAATGACATAATGACCTTTACATAGAAACCATAAAACAGCAGCTGGTAGAGACGCCTAAAAGACTGATTTTCACAAAAATTACAAGGGTATTAACAAGCACATCATGAGAATGTAACAAAGGACGCATTACACACAGGAATGTACAAAATTATGTCTTCACATATAGACCGTGGGTAATGTTAAAGTAAAGGTAGTTATAGGGGATTTACAAAAATACAAATAGAACGGACACATATTCATGGGAACAAAGTATAACTTCTGTTAACATGCATCAAGCACAAGGGAACATACTCGCTGTATGTTTGTTGTGATTTGTTTGATTCTAGGTCATGGATCGAAACGTAAATAAAGATCATTCTAACAAATATAAGTGGTTTTATTCCCAAAAAAGATTAAAAAGAACAGGGGGACATATAAAACAGGTTGATAGAAATACATGACAGAAGAATTTAGGTAGATCGGTTATGTTTAAAGTATATTGAACATAATAAGTGATTGAAGCAGGACAAAGGTGGTATTTAATGCGAAACTTGGTTCCGTAAAAGTGTGGGGGTTTAATGCGAATGTATCGTGGAATTAAAGTAAAACACTGCGATTCTGAAAATGCGAGTTTAGCACAAAGACTGAAAAATGTAGCTACTACTCAATTTTTCTTGGATTTCTTTCTGCAATGAAAGTAACTGAAAGGGTTTGATGAAATTTCTTATTAGGGGAAAATCAATAAACTGTAAGCTGCATAATTCTAAGGAATCTTCATAAAATTACATACGAAATTATATAGATAAATGTATTGTTGTATTTATTAAGTATGGTGATAATGGTGTGGAAACATTTTTAAAATAAGGACTATATCAGAGTTTGTAAATGATTATTCAAATTGTCATTTAAAAAGTTAGTTAAGTTGTTTGTACCTAACGTCAATGGAAATCATACTGTAACATAACTAAATGAATGATCGATTTCCTACTTAACACTGGCGGACAAAGAAGGCGCTACACCCAATGCTAATTGAGGATGTTGGCCTACTGAAACTACGTTTCGAGCTACTTGATAATGAATAATTTTGTCTGGCAATAGGAAAGTAATTCGAGCATAGTGGACAAAAATTAATATAAATTATTGGTAATTTTGAAGAGAAAATTTCAATGACCGGTTTCGCTGTTATTGCAGCTCCTCAGATTGGACCATTTCTCTCTGCAAAAGAACCATAGAATAATAAAACGACATCATCCGATACATAGGGAATAATGGGCACCAAATTACGCACATATCCAATAGCACATGGAGGTGCTGCAGTATCATCAAATTATATTTTGCCTTTGTATGTCTCCTCTTATGAATGAAGAAGTAGGATCCACCTAACCTCTAGCCTACTTGTTTTGTTTGAGAATGCCTTCACCATCTTGAAGTTATTCTAATCTATATGGCATCATGGTATTATCTCAGAGTACATGTATTATTGTTCATTGCAAAATTACAAAAATTAACGTTTCAAGTATTACATTCTTTAAGTCAGTGGTTAACATTAATAAATATTCTTGTAGTATACATCAGCATAACACTTTCCATTTAATCGAGGAACGCAATGTCTATTAGGAAAATGATTTAACATTATGTTGCCAAAGGTTGAGAAAATGCACATTATACTAACATAACTGATAACAACTACAGAAACAAAGAATGAATAGACATGTTTACTATATGCTCGTGAACTCTTACAATACCAGTTTAATTTTTAATTTAATTTAATTCAAGTTAAACGGATGTGGCATAGTTATTAAAGCGGATTTAACATTGGCTCGTCAAAAGCTGTTACGAAATGTACAACAAAATTTTAATTATCATAGTACTGGGGAGTAATGATGGTACTATTTTTCTTAAAGTTAACAATTAAATTCATAAATTAGACAATATATCTATCTAACATAACTAAAAAATAATATAATTATTAATATTGTTATGTTTAAATTTTTTCATCTGTTATACTATTTTAATTCCGAGCTTATAATAATGAAAAGACATTTACTACTTTACCTGTTAACCTTGAGCACCTAATAACACAATCAATAATTTGAACTCGTTTAATTTAGATTATATTAATTTGATTTATTTATTTTGAATTTTTTATTTTTGTTATTGTATATATGCTATACTGCGTTATAGTGTTGCAAACAATTTATTTTCGTATTTTATAACCACTACTTAAGTTCTATACTGTTACTATATAATTTTATTCGTTTTCAACTAGTATACTTATTTCATTATACTGGATTTACCCACTATTATCAATGATTTAGATGCTGACCCTGTTGCACATAATTCCTTTGATTGCATTGAAGATTATCAGGCTTTTGTTTGTAATAGAATTGGAGAATTGAAAAGTTTTAGCGTTTACCATTTAAATATAAGAAGTGTTTTGAAAAATGTAAACTCCCTTTTAATTCCATCATAGTGAATGTAGCAAATACGATATTATTTTATCGAAAACTTGGATAATTAATAATATAAATTCTGTTAATATTCTCAACTACTCAGTTTTTTATAGTGAAGGCAGGTACAGTCAAAATGATAGCATAATAGTTTATGTTAGTACTAACTGCATTATTGAATCTCAAAATCTATTTATCCCGAAAATACGTTCATTTGTTCAGTAATTCAAAAAAGTAACTTAAAATTTGGCATTACTACTGTTTATAGACTACCTTCTTTCTACAAACAATGAATTTTATACAAGACTAACAGAATTTTATCCAATACATCTACCACGTGTGAGATTTTTGAAGGAAATATTAACATAGACTTGTGTAGCAAAAGATACTTGCAAGAATGCTAACTCTAATACAAATTAAGTCTATTATTAATCAACTAAAATATCAGTCATTACGATATCTAAATCTAAATCTAAATTCCAATTTAGTAAAACAAACGAAGGATCAAATTCTTGTGCCTTTGAATATAATATTTAATGTGTTTTAGTTCTGGTGTTTTTCCTAGGCTTCAAAAATTCGTTTGTAATCCCACTACATAGAAATGGTGATAAAACTATTATCAACAACTATCGTCAGATTTCTTAACTTCAGTTTTCGGTAAAATTCTCGAAAAATGCACTAAACTCCTCCTTTTATATTTCATCGAAAAATTTAATGTTTAGCTGCAATTTGGTTTTAGAAAAAATTCATCTACGAAACGTGCTTTATATGAAGCAACCAATGTGATCTACTCAAACATGGAAAATAGTATCAAGCAAGTAATGGTTATCCTTGATTTGTGTAAAGCATTTGATAATTTCTCACAGCAAATTATTACAGAAACTACATAACCTAGGTATAAAGGGAACTGATACTTTTGGAGGACTGCCTTAAAGATAGACGTCAACGTGTTTTTGTTAAACGGTATATTGTGATTCTTTGACTGTAGATTTTGGCGTTCTGCAAGGAAGTGTATTAGGTCCGCTATTATTTCTTGTATATATTAATGATCTAGCTCTACTCGATACCAGTGGAAAATTATTTTTATTTGCAGATGATGCATTTATTATTTCTGAAGGCAGTAATTGGTTTGAAGTTAACAAGAAATCTGCTGTTGGCATAGAACTTGTTAATGCATGGTTAGTCAATAACTTGGTAACTTTAAATTTACATAAAAGTAAATACATTACATTTTGTCCTAGCTTGGCTGGTATGTCATCTGCTTGGACCGAACTAATCATTCATAAAATAGACAGTAAAGGATCTGCATGTTCCTAACCTGTTATTGAGGGAGTTAGCAAAATTAAATATTTGGGTGTAATGTTAGGCCAACATTTAAGATGACCATGCACATATTGCATACATTACATCTAAAATCAGATACTGTATTTATAAATTCTACCAATTAAGAAACATTTATCTCTATCCAACCTTAAGATGATTTACTATGCATTTATGGAGTCCATCATTAGATACGGTATTGTGTTTTAAAGTGGTACTTTTTCAACTACTTTGTTGCCTTTACAGCACAGAAGGTTATTATCAAAGTCATGCTTAAAAGGGATATATATTTTCCATAATTATCCTATTTTCGGAGGCTAATTAACTACCACTTAGAATACTTTACTTTAAATGTATTTTACTGTTTCTGTACAAAAATCCCCACCTTAAAAAATTGTATATAGCATTCTTATTACACTAGAGTAATAGATAAAAAACCAATCAGAACTACTGGATCGCTTATGGCATTAATTCAACATAATGTTTCTTATTTAGGTCTAAGGCTTTTCAATACGTTAGCTGCTTGCTATAAAACTATAAACAGCACTAGATTATATGAAAAACGTCTACAAAATATTTATTTGATAATATGGAAAAATATAATCTACATTTACAAATGCTTTTCAAGATCCAATTTTAGGTTGAACTTCACCATTTTTTGGTCAGTTTCTAGATAAAACTTTTTTTTTTACAATTTTTATAAATTCATTGTATTTATAACTTAGTTTACTATTCACACATTTCTGTTGAACTATTTATGTATTCAGCCTAACAAGCATTGCTTAGGTGCTGAATCTCTATGTCATATGTGTCTCTGTACTAACAAAACTATTTAATACAATATAATATAAAAAAAATGGAGACACGAAATGGAGACTTCAAAATTTGCTCTTATAGATATTGACTAATGCACGTCTATAATAGATTTTATTAATTAACGAACAGAATTTCTTTATATTCCAATTATTTGTGTTTAACTATTTATTTAATTAAATTTGAGATGATGAGTATGTCTGCGTTATATTTATGATACATTAAGGTTATTTATTGATTCGTTATTTTGTACTGTCACTAAGTGTAATGTTTAATAAAGAATATTTACATTAATAAACCATTATTATTAATTTTTTCTGTTTAGCTCCCCATCAATAAATTTATCTAAAAACTTATTTCGAAAACTCAACAATATGTATGAAACAGTTTGAATTAAAATTCATTTATTTATCGTATATGCTTAAATGAATTTTTATTCAACCTGTTAATACATATTGATGAGTTTTAAAAATAAGTTTTTAGGTAAATATAACCTTAATATTTTGAATTTTGCGCTATTAGCTCTTGTTTTCACCAGTAACCCTTAAAGCGCTACCGGTTTTAGTTGCCATTGTTGTCCCAATTTTATTTTACATGTAATTGGCGACTTTCTTACTGTACGTTCTCTATGAAAACAATCAACAAAGATCTTGAAATTATACACAAATCATGGTGTATTAATAGGTGCAAAATGTAACTCATGCCCTCTCCCCCCCCCCCATAATTGAATGTAAGCAACTAATTATCGGTAACTTTTAAAAGTTCCCGATATGATAAGCATAGATAAAATTGCCAGACAAAATTTTAAAAATTAGTCAAAAAACAAGATGAAAATAAGCAAACAAATGGCCGATTACCTACATAACATTGGCAAACCTGGTAAGAAGGTAATCGGCCATTTGTTTATTTATTTCCATCTTGTCTTTTGGCTAGTTTTTAAAATTTTGTTTGGCATTTCCATCTATGCTATCATGGCGAAGACTTGTAAAAGTTACCGATAGTTAGTTGCTTACATTCGAGTATAGGGGGCGCATGAGTTACATTTTGCACATATTAATACACCATGATTTGTGTGTAACTTCAAGATCTTTGTAGATTGTTTTGTAGAGAGAAATTGTCCAATCTTAGGAGCTGTAATAACAGCAAAACAAGTCATGGGAGTTTTCTACATATAAAATAACCAACAATTTATATCAATTTTTGTCCACTATGCTTGAATTACTTTCGTAATGCCAGAAAGATGTTCATCATCAAGTAGCTAGTAACGTATTCGTTTCGGTAGACCAACATCCTCAATAAGCATTGGATGTAGTACCTCCTTAGAAGGTCCGCCAATGTTAATTAAATAGGTAATCCGCCATTTATTTTATTTTTCATCTTATCTTTTGACTAGTTTTTAAAATTTTGTCTGGCAATTTCACCTATGCTATCATGTCCGGGACTTGTAAAAGTTACTGATAGTTAGTTGCTTACATTCGAGTATAGGGAATGCACGAATTACATTTTGCACATATTAATATGTCAAGATTTGTGTATAATCTCGAGATCTTTGTTGATTGTTTTGCAGAGAGAAATGATCCAATCTGAGCAGCTGCAATAACAGCAAAACTGGTCATTGGAATTTTCTCTTTTCAAAATAACCAACAATTTATATTAATTTTTGTCCACTATGCTCGAATTACCTTCCTAATGCCAGACAAAATTATTCATTATCATACTGTAACGTCATCATTGAAAATTCAGTGGTAAACGTTATCTGTTTAACTTGAGATTTATTTTTGGTAACATTAGGAGAATTTATGTACTATTTTCTTGTAACAAGTACTTGACCAGTTAGAGAAAAATAAGTAATTAGTTTCTTGTTGTTTTAAATTGACTAAGTTCGAAATATTCAATGTAGTATAGGTTAGGTGAATGAGCTGGTATTTTATTTACAAACGAGGTGAGTTTTGCATTCTGTAAGAGGGACTTCATCACACTCAAGTGTCAGTAATCAACGAGAGGAGTCTACTTAGAATAACAATCCAAGTGGAAAGTTGCTGACTATCGGTGGTTTGGCACCCAAATTTTAACATGACAGCAAAATTTAAAAATCTTTCAGGGTAAGTGAACTAAAATTTAGTGAAGAAGTTGGAAAAATTGTATATGCCCTTTCACAATTGAGATAGCAGTATACAAGGCAGTGATCAGACAGGTTTAAAGTATCAAGCGTACCATTTCAGTTAGATTAATATTATTGCTGGTGTAAAAATAACTTCAATTAAAGAAGATTAGACTTCGGTAATCCGAGTCGAGTCTCTAATAATTTGTTGTAGTTGAATGATTGCAAAATATTATTAAAATAAATAAGTTTCAAGAAGTCCACATTAGTGTCTCCAGTCACTACAACTTCGACCACCATAGCAACCAGATTTGGTAATGCAATTTCAAGACATCTAAGCATGTTATAGAAATGTGTGGGGGTTTATAAATTACACCAATAGCAATTTTAAGATCGCCAGTAATACATATTCAAAACTGTTCTAGTTGGAAATCTAAAAATATACGTAGCAAAAATGCAAAATCTTAAATTACTTGTAACACAGAAAGAGACTCCTCCACTTATACAATCAGCATGTAAAAATTCCCATCCTGGAATGCTAATAGAACTCGACGTAATATCGAGAGTTAATCATGATTTAGACAAAGCAATAATAAAGAAATTATGGTTTTCTATGTAATAAACGAGCCAATATTAGATAGTTATAGAGCGAATATTAAGGTGACATGCAGATAGTTTATGGTCACGAATTATAAGACGGTTCCATGTACCAGACGATTCACGTATGATTGCTGATCCCAAGATCCCGGGTTCGACACGGACCGTTTGAAAAATGTTAAGCGAGCATTTTTCACAAAAATACGCCCTCATTTGGATGAGGGATAAATTGTAGGTCCTATGTGTGTCTTGTCACACAAGTGAAAGATTCGTGCCTTGTTTGGAAAGGCGAAAGTTTGGCAAAATGTAAAATTTCCAGGTAAAAAAACTCGCTTCTTGGCCAATGTAGTACCTTTAAGTAGAGCAATGGAAAGTCAAATATAGGGGTTATACATTATAGTGTTACGTTCAGTGCCTATATTAAAAATGTTCAGTCTCAAACAAATAGATGTAGTTAACACATTTGTATTTTATTGCTTGACATTCAGTAAGTTTGCAAGTGTCAGCACATTTCAAACAAGTCAGTTTTTGGTTATATTTATCAGCTTTATAACTGAAGCCACTACATTTGTAACAGCATAAACGTTACACCTATCCCAACTTACGTTTAGTTTCTCTAGTTTCATAATTTTGAAAAATGATATACCGTCAGTTTCAAGTTTTATGAATCGTTTGTGCTGGCTTGATATTCTTTTCAATTCTTTTTTATCACTTTAAGCTGTGCACTTTTTACAAAGATGTAGTTTTGGGTTTTTAAAGTTGCCAAAAATTTATTTTTATTCCAATCTTCGGATAGTGTTCTGTAATCATTATTTCTTAAGTATACTGATTTCATAATTATATTACAATTTATTAACAGGTTCTGTTTTAAATTTTGCAGATTCACTTGAATTTTTATAATCAACTATAATGTCATCTTTTGATACTTTATGTATTCCGGTTGCAACTATGTTACTTGGGACTTTATTGTGGACTTAGTTCTGTCATAATTTTGTGCAATATCTTTTGGTCATACAACAAAAGATTCTTTATTTTGTTTCAAGGCAATGCTATAGCTGACATGATTAAATTCATTTTCCGGTAGTAATTCTTTGGGTAGCCTTTAATTTCATCAAGACTGTTTTTGAAGGTGCATTCAAGATCCCTGAGATTATCTATGGGAGTGAATACAGTATACCAGAGAAATACTTACAAAGCCATCACACTGAAAACCAGGTGTTAGTTCATCAGATTTCTTACATTTCATACAGTTACTCATTTTGGTATCAATATTGCATTTTCAAACCAAAATTTTCATTAATCATTAGATACAAATTTTAATTATGCTACAGTCCAATTCAGCTCAACACATGATAATATTATTATTGTTATCGCTATTTCTAGGTGATAACACAACAATATTTGTTGTCGCAAATTGATAATAATCAAATATTCGTATAATCGGTTTGTTTACTGAAATGTTGATAGTTATCGGCATGATTCCCTACTTGTAGTTGGACTTTATAAAAAAAATAGTTGAACAAATTAAAAATCTGTTTAATTGGCTTTAAAGTGATACCAATTTAGTATTTAAACAGCACTTATTCTCACATGTAATACCACAAGAGGTTCAAAATTATCGGGTAATTCCCGATAGGTTCGTTGCAAACAAATGAAGGAGTCAAGTTTTCAGTTTAAAAATCACGAGCGAGCGCGGTGATTTTCTGAAAAACTTGACGACTTCGCTTGGTTGCAGGGAACCTAGAGGGAAATACCCGATTAATTTTGAAGCTCGAGTGGTATTCGGGGGATTATTTTTCCATCCAAATTTTGTCCAATACAATTCCATCATGAGACAAAATCCATAGTTCAAAATTAAATACCCACAATTATTGATTTAATTCATATTCAGTGTGTTACAATTAAAAATACAATTGTTATAGACATTAGAACAATTTTATTCAAATCAGCGTTATTGGTGATCGGTCCAGAGGAAGTGGAAGGCTGTGGGTGTGCAACGGAAGGGAATGGAATTTTGCATTATATTCACTTCATTGCGCTCATATTTACGCAGCTTCTTCAGAATCGCTTTATGATGTTCTTGATCCAGTTGTAGATAAGGCCGAATTGAATGAGTAGTCGCATGCCCAGTAATTTTAATAATTTGTTGTTCTCCAACTCCTGATTTCGCCAGATTAGAAACAGCTGTTGCACGACTTGAATGATTCGTGATTCTCTTGTTTCCGACATCAAGACCGGCCTTTTCGCTGACTCCTTCACCCACTTCGCAATCATATTCTCGCCTACTGGAACATCTTTATACCAGCCACTGCTACCTGGATTTCCCAGCTCGGATTTGGAGTCAGGAAAAATCTATCTGTCGTTATTTTCTCAGTTCTCTTAACTTGTAATTTTCTAAAGAGTCTCACTGGACACTTATTGGGGACTACTGTATTCTCGGCCAACCACTTACTATCAGACAACTTTTTGTCACCACCTTGCGTAGTTTTGCTGAAAATTGGATTGTATTCAATTCTGCCAGTGAGTTCTCCATCATTTTGCCTCTCTTCTCGGAAGTGATATATCATTGTCTTGGATCCTTCACCACCTCGCCAAGCTAACTCCACTGAGACAATCATGAAAAATTTTTTTTGTAATCCCTCAGGTGTTTCTTCGTCCCATGCATTAACCATTGTATCCCAATCCTTGTCTTCTAGAGCTACTGCACTCGCCTTTCGTTTTTCTGGTATGGCTTGCAGAGCCTTGCGTTTAGCATCACGAGCCCCTCTGGCTCCTTTGAAAACAGCATCAGAGAACGGATTTATTTTCACGTTGAACTCGGTCGAATATTTATCTTGGAGTAACTTCGCAGTTTTATTCCACATTGCCTTCACTGTACTTTCCTTATAATCATCCCGTTAAACTTCTTCATGTTGTATCCCCAGTCTTTTAAAATATCCGCCAGTTCCTCTTCAGTGGTGTCAGCCTTCAATACGACATATTTCTGATCACAAAACGCAGAAAATTGTTTCCACACGGAGGTGTTTGACTTGATGGTGTTGATGGGTACATTTCCTTTCACTTTTTCATCAATTGTTTGCAAAGACAAATCCCCAAATCAACTCATTTTATATTAGAGCTTATCAATTGACATAATATAATTCAATCTGTCAGATTAAATGGAGGGTTAACTAGATTGGAAACCTTTTGTTTTTTTTATATAGGCAAAATTACCAGTGAAATTATCAAAAATTATCAGTTGAATTGCGTGTAGGCTATACGAAATAATGTCGAATGGTGCAATTGTATTCGCTGAAATTTGGATGCGAAAAATAATCAGTAAAATTTTATCACTTTCTGGAGTACATTTAACATACCGTTCACATATAAACATATAGCGTTGGAATTATTAACTAGCAAAGAATAATTATAATAAATTTAATGATCGTCTGTAATTTCAGAATGAATAGAAAATAAAAAACTTTAATGATGACTATTGCAGCAAAGGATAGAGAAATTTTATCTGTTCTGAACTTTCTCAAATATGAATGAATGAAGTGAGGTATCTTTCTTTCAAGTGAGTATACGTTTAATATTTAGTATTTAATATACCGCATCACCCGAATATAATGTGACCCCGAATGTAATGTGATACCAAAAGTTTCCATAAAGATATTTAAAAAAAATAGTTATTTACATGCCAAGCTCGGAAACTGGTACTTTACAGGACGAGCATGCGAACCCTGTAAAGACACTTTTCGAGTGTGGCACGTACAAAATCTTTTGTGCAGTCATCACAAATAATTTGACAATATAAAACTACAACTATATTTAAGGTTTTAATTAAATTACAAACTTGTAACAATTAATTCACAAGAACTTACTGACAAATAAAAACAGTACTGTCACGATCACTGATGTAACATGCCTACTTTGTTTTTAATGTAATTGTTCACATATGAGTCTGACAATTGTTTTTCAGGCTCTTGTGTCACTTTTCCGACCTCTGAAGTCACTTTACCCGATCTAGCTCGACAACATATTTATCAAGCTGAAAAATGAGGCGAAACGCATTTTCTATATCGGCCGTACACAAAAATAATACATGATCCATTCATTTTTTCATAATAATAGAATTCGAAGAAAATAAAATTCAATCACAAGCATTTATTTAATAATAGGTAGGTGCAAATCACTTTAAGATGTGCACAAAGCAAAAAACGATAGGGAAAGTTCATTATATGTAATTCGAGATTGAGGTATTCAGGGTTCAGTGACGTGAAATTTTGTATAATCAACAAATCAGAAACTACCTTGCACTACCTAGGCTTGCAATGTTAAAAACAGCCCATGTGTCAAGGGTGTTTTGTTTTCTGTTGGTTTGACATTTTGCAATTTTGTAACATTATTGTGAATAATCACGATAACGTAAGGTTAATAATATTAAATACTCCTAAGTTAATTGTAACAACTACTCCAATTCAATACCATAAAAATAATTAAAGCAACCCTACATTTTATTAAATAAATTCCCAACCAACAATATAATTCAGTTCCTATTTTTGAAGTAAACGAGAACTCGTCAAAGTACTGCTATTACTCAGTCAATTGTATTGTTGAGAAGGGTTGAAGAAACACACTAATCTCTCTTAGTCAGGGAAGGAGATGAATGCCGTTCTAAAAATAATTAAAATAGCTTCCTGTGGTATTGGTCATTTCAAATTTTACCATTAAGCATCCATAATTAACATAGATAAAAATTAATGGATACACGTTTTCAATTTTTGATTAGTAAAATCACTTATTATCTAGCTGTAGATTCTTTATCAAACTTAAAGAAACTGTCACTCAAATCTGTTTCTCATTATCAGACTGCTTAAGAATTCAAAGGAAATACCAGCATTCTGTCTGTAAAACACCAAGGGGGTAAGGAATTTTAAAATAGCCACTTTCATTATAACAAGTTATCTCTTCAAAAAGGCAGTTCTAAGAACTACACCCGAGAGGACGTATTTTTCCAAAAGAATGTTGTTTTTCATTGGCGAATGTTCGATGTCATAGCGACGTCATAAAATGAAGAGGCGTAAATGAAAATAAAGTAGCTTGTTAAGTTGTTCAACGGAGTTGTCATTAATTACAATTTATGATATAATATTCGTAGTTTAAATTATTTTACCGCGAAGGAAGCTTGTGTTCGATCAAAACTACCGTTTCATGTAAAATTTTAAATTAAGACTGATTGGTTAGTTAATTTGTGGACAAAGTTTATTCGAAAGATAGAATGCGAATAATTAATATTATTGGGGATTAAATTCCATAAAGGTATATCAGTAATTATTTATCAGTGTTCATAGTTCGTTTTGAGTAGAAAAGTGATAGATATTGATAACTAGTATTGCGGTGACCTTCCTTTGATACCAGTCCCTGATCGACGGTTTGGCACGCTATGAGAGAAGACCAGAGAATGCAGAATTACAGGTAAGGTATTTAAATCAAAATTGATACATTAAATTAATGATGGTATCCACTTTAGCCTTTATAATTTATGGCATTATTTGTATTAACCCCATTGTAAGGAAAACCGACGACCTATGCGAGCTAGTCGAGATTAAACCTTTAATTCTTGTACCAGGCTTTTTCTCCCTTTATTATCAAAATTAAATTCGTCGTATCAAATCCGCCCATAACAATTTACATCGACTGTTTTTTATCCTTTGTATATTATTCCATTTCTTGTTATTTTGTATTGTACGTCAAGAGCATTCATTATTAAGAAGGTACAATTGTTAGGCTAGGCTATGTACTCATGCAAAGATAAATTATTATTGCAGTGCAAGAATGGAGACTCCTCTGAAGAAGGCCCATGGTTCTAAGGAGCAAATACTACATGGACAAGTCGGAGAAATGATTTATAATGTTATTCAAAGTGAAGAAACATAGTGAACGCCCTACATTTTCCATCCCAAACAAAAAAAAGAGCACCAAAGAGTGCGTTATTCACAGATAAAAAGATAACTATCCACCATGTTATTATGAATTTTATATAACACAAAATTCAACCTACCGTAAAACGCATCTATACAAAAATTCTACAATCGAGAGAGTAGATTTCACAGGTGGGCTGACTTTATCGCAAAGTCATCAAACTCATGGGTTTTAAGTATGTTATTTATTTATATTTTATTTTTATATGTATATTTATATATTACATTTCCAACAGGTATATATCCCTATCATACAAAACGATAAAACACTAGACATTAGAAAAAACTTAAAAAAAGCAAATTATTAAAAAAATTAATTAACAGTACTTGAGCTTATTACAATATTCAGAATACTCTAAAATGAGTCTACAGTTATATCACATTGGCCACTTACACAGCTGTAGCCTGAGCATATCACATATAAGGGCGATTTCAGCAGCAAATTAGTTCTGGTAGTAGGCAAAAAAAAAACTAATATGTATGCCTTGACTCAGAACGTAGAACCAAAAATTTTATACAGGCAAGTAACTCGGCAGAGTCTATATAATTATGTGGTATAATAAAGTCAGTCCAGCAGCAGTCCTGCGAGATTCTAGATCAGACAATTGAAACAAGTCTAACAGCATTTTCTGACTACAACCCTGCTCTGGGCAAACACACTCAATTTTCGGATATAATAACTTAAGAAATTTTCTCTGAACCGACTCAAGATTTTGTGGTTTTTATATAAAAGAGACCATACAATACTGCAATACTCAAATTTTGACCTGACCAGAACCTGGTAAATTGATTTAAAAGCGTCAAAATTTGTAAATGTTCTTTAAACATAGACGTTGGATCAATGTAGTATATTTTGCAGGTGGTAAAAACAAAACAAAAGGACAATTTTAATAGAATCCCATATTCGTTATAAACATATTGTGTACTTAAACCAGCTGCCTAAATGTAAGGCTGAAGGTAGGCCCATTGTATATACAGACAAAAGCTATGTGTGCAGCAGTCATACTGTGCCCAAAAAAATGGTCTGACAACAGCACAAAAGGATTAAAAAACACTGCCCAAGGGCAGATTTTCGATTATGGTGCATGCTGGAAACACTAATGGATTTATTCCTAGTGCTTTGCTAATGTTTACTTCAGGTATTTATAATTAACTTAATTTTTAAGAGTACTAAAAATAATATTATTTAGGCTCAAAATCTGGCGATCACCATAAGGATATGAATTTCAAAAATTTTTCAAAATGGGTTGAAACAAAACTGATTCCAAAAATCTATCAAAGAAACTCGTACTGGTCATTGATGATGCTTCATTATCATAATGGTTTAACAGAGAAATATGCGACAAGTTCTCTGAAAAGATATATGATTGATGGCTAGAACATAAGAACATTATGCATGATCCGCTGAAAACAAAAGCGTAGCTTTATGATAAATTTATGCATAAACCGTACACATTAGACATGTTGTTATACAAACATGGCCATTCAGTATTGAAGTTACTGCCTTATCACCTAGAGCTTAATCCGATAGAAAAGATATGGGCAATTGTAAAAAATTCGGTTGCAGCAGGAAAACAACATTTAAGGTAAATGATATGACTCAATTAGCTATACAAAAATTCAATTCAATTACTACAGAAGAATGGACAATTTGTTTGTGCTCATGTGGACAAACAGTATATTCATATTTAGCAGCGGAGATAATTTCAGACGATGCTAAATTTATTTGTCACAGTAAACACTGGCGATTTTGATGACGGATATAAAGAATTTGAAAAGGAAGATTATAGAGATTTCAATGGCACTGATTTATTCGATGATTCAGAAAGTGAATAAAGAAGATTGCAAAAACAAAAAGTGCACGAACTGTTTTTACAAAAATTGTGTTTTAATTATACAAAGCAGTATATATACTTTAATATACCGAATAGAACTGTTAATGTAATAAAAGCATTTCTTTTATAGTTTACCTGAACATTTTAACAAAACGATAATTTATAAATAAGGTTACAATGTTTAATTATTTTATTTAATACAAACAACATTGGCGTTAGTGTTATGGTGCATAAGTACTGCTTGCAGGTTATATCTCCAATAAATATTCCTTTCGTTCATGAGTGTCACTAACAGTATTTAGTCTTCTGTTTATCCTATGTTTCTAAAATAGATTGCCCTGGATGTTCCATAGCATGGGTCTATAAACATACCCCAGTGGTAAGTTATTTCGATTATTATAGATACGTTTATTTTGTATACCTTTCCATGACAGCTAGGAAAATAGTACTTTTCCTTACTCAAATACTTGTTGAATATATTTTAAACAACTCACTTCCCCTATAATATTTGTATTATAGATACTTTATTTTTTAAATCGCCATCAACATGTTTTTATAAGATTAATGACAATTTAAACTAAGAAGAATGTTACTCCCGGTGTGCTTGTTGTGGTTGGTTACAATATATTCTTCTTTCTTTTTGTTGGGAATAAAACCACACATTGTTAAATGTATATTTCTTGACGTTTTGCTTGATGATGTAGGATAATAAAACGGAATTTGCAGAGTATTACACGATAAAAAACAACTATAAAGTACCCTATTATTCAATCACCCAATTTAGTTTAAACTTTAACAACAATTCCACCTATCGAAATATAAAATACCATTAAATTACTATCTTGAATCAACGTATGTGTAATATTCTTAAATAGTAGCCATTTTTCTCTTCCAAAAGACTTAGTAAACGTATCAGCAACATTCCTTCTTGTGTTCCTATGATTTCCATTCCTGAAAAAGATTTTACTTCTCTAATGTTCTTAACTTTTAAGTTCTACATACAAATTTTCATAAGATTTGAGACTTGTTCTTCTGGTCCTGTTATCAATGCATTCCATCAACAAATGAACATTTGGTTGCTTTTACCTTCATTAGGCATTCTATCAGACATTAATCTTAGTGGTAAAGATAAACTGCCAACGATGCTCTAGTCTTCGATGCAGTATACATTTGATGCAATGTTACAACATTCCATTGATTTTACAATTATATGCTAACGACAATAGGTACATTTGTTTGCCATTTATTGTGCCACACCTCTCTCTACTAATATTTTATAGCTTTTTAAAGTCTCTTATTCCAGCCAGAAATTAGGTTATGTTTTAAATTCAGAGCTGTTAAAACCTTTGGTGATAAAACTTGACCCTATTATCTTGCTTTTAATATTATAATCTTGTTTGGGCACAGAATTTCTTCATTTATTACAATGATTATTGTTACATATATAATAATTTTGTAAAAACTTTTATATTAGATACGGTGATTCCACATTATTCTCATTTGACAATATGATTTTAAATTGTAATCTATATGTTTTTAATATCAGAAATTACAATTAACATTAATATGACAATTATCTCCCAACAAAAGAGAATAAGCTAATGTATAATCAACCACAATGAACATACGGGGAGTATTAATATGACAAATATTAAAACTCAACACGATGTTTGCAGAATACTATACAATGAGATAGAAGACAAGGAACTTTCTGTTCAATCAGTCTTTACCGAATTTACAACAAATATCCTTGCTGCAGCAGTATTTTCAGGGATACTGATGCACACAATTCGTCATGGCAACTGTTTTACTAAAACATTTTAAATTATAATTTAATTGGTTATGCTAATTTTCGTTATTATAATGCCATTATCGTCCGTTTATACTATCAGCATACAATAACTCTTGTATGTCAATAAATTCTGCCAATTATGCTGCTGTGATCTGAAACTAATAAAAAAAATGCACCTATTGTGTGCAGAAGTATTTATAAAACATCGCCGTAATAACTCAACTATGCCCATGTAACTGCATTTTTGCACAATCTGTCAAATGGCCTCGGTTCTTCTTAAAAGTGATTTGCTTCAATAACACAGGTTACATTCATGTCAATAAAATTAAGTAATGTGAACCAATTTTGATATTAGGTAAGTAACATATACCATATATCCAATAAGAAGTAAAAGTAAACATTTTTTAATGTAAGGAACGATTTTTAATCCATAATTGGAGAAGTATATTATGTATCTTTTTCTTAGAGTTTTAGCACTTCCGGCACATCGGCAGGTATATCACATACAGATCAGGTGGAAGACGGGCATACTAATAAGAAAAGTTGTTTATTTCATTACCTAGAACTCAAATTTAGTGCAAGTCGAATTTTTAATGGGAAATAACTAGTCGCACATACTGTAAACTGTTTATTGGCGCACGCGATTCAATTCTCTTTGATACTCTAAAGTTTATAAAATGATGGATGCAGTTACAAGCTACAATTTTTTCAGTATAAGGATTGCTGCTACTCAACAAGACTGGTTTTGGCACAGCGTTGCTTGATGATAATTTTAAAAGAGACCATTAAAAATTGCATGCGAAAATTTTAAAATATTCAATCAAGTCGTCTACAAACTATCGTTTTTAATATAGAGATTGCCGTCATCCTCAAAACTAGCTTTAGCACACTGTTGTCAGTAGATATTTCTGTATTAGAGTCTAGGATTGCATGTGATAATTTTAAAAACTTTACATTACACTGTTTACAAGCTACAATTTTTTTAATACAGGGGTTGCTTCGCCACCCAAGACTGGCTTTTATGCTCGGTTGCTGGTGTTTATTTTTGCAATAGAGCAGACGATTGCATGTGAAAATTTGAATATTTTTTTCCAGCCCTTTGAAAGGTACAACTTATACAGTTCAGGGATTGGTGCCAAACACAAGACGCTCTGATACACTATTGCTGGCGGATATTTTGGCTATATACTATTAAGCATTGGTAGTGAAAATCTTTTATGAGCTAAAAGTGTTTTAGTATAGTAGTTGCAGCTGCCCTCAAGACAGACTTGGTGCAGCATTGTGTGCAGATATTTTGATAAATGTATTAGAGGATTGCATGTAAACATTTTCCATCGAACCGTTTATGAGCTACGATTTTTGTAGTATAGGAGTTGAAGTTATTTTTCAAGACTTGCTTTGGCACACCTTTGTTAACTGTTTTTATTACAGATAATTAGATGATTGCATGCAATACATTTTAAATATCTTCTGCTGTGGCATTTACGATCTATAATTTATTTAGTGTATAGAGGTTGCAGCTACTCCTTGAGTATGGTAAGGGAAAATTATAAATGCTGGCGTATTTAGAAACAATTTGCAAAATTGGAAATACTATATGTAAATATTTGTTACAAATATTTAAATTATATTTTCTAACCATAAAAATCGGTGCTAGAAAACCTTGAATAACTTCATACAAATGTAGAAATACGATATCACAACATTTATATAAATCTGTAATCTAACAGATAAGAATAAAATTATTATAAATCCTCATATACTTGATATATAGTGTTTACAGTTTAAGATGCAGTTCCTGGGGATCTTGAAAGGAGTAGGAGATACGATTTTGGTTAAATGATACTGCTGAACTGTATTTAAATAAATACCCAGTAAAACACCAATCACACAGATGTATGTTTCGGCGATTACAGAATAATTTAATAAATTATTGAAGTTTTGTCCTGTCTATAACAAATAGGCGAACTAATGAAGATAACGAAAACATAGTTTTACATTCAGTTGTCAAAAATCCTCGTTCTTTCAGACAAATTCAGAACTTGTAACAGGTGCTGCTCACTCTACGGCAAGAACTATTTTAATGCATTTCAAGTACTATCCATTAGTTAAGTTGGATATAATCCTGTAGACACTTTGAGGTCCAGTCGATTTGACTTCAGAAATGTGTTTAGACATGTTTGTAAGTTCAGAAATCGTTTGATCTGGATCAAGTGACTTTAGCCATCTTAGAAAATTGGCACCCTTTTAAAAATTGATTTTGCTGCATATTTATCACACAAATAGAGTTAGACTACATTTTTGCACTAAATCTATACTTTACAGCTTTACACTACTTAGTATATAAAACTGTGTTATAACGCCGTCGCCAAGTTCAGCGCCACTACTACAGTTGGCAACACTTATACGCTCCACGTGCACAATATTGCGCAATAATAATATTACGACTTAATTACGTGTCAAATTGTATCACATACCAAATGCGTTTACAATGATACAACTGGCACTCAAAAAGATAAATAAAGCGAGGTACTCACTTAAAACGCCCCGTTCAGCTCAATCTCATGGCCCTTGGAGTGGGTTGCGTTATGCCATCGTTGACAACAAATTTGTTCGTCTTCCCTCTTCGTCGTTCATAGACAGGGCGAAGGAATAAAGGTAAAGGCAACGATAGCAGGTAGAGATAAAGAGAAACCTACATCCTAAAAAAGAAAAGACAACAAAACAACACAGGCAAACGTCACCGTTCGACGTCTCGGTGGCTAATCCCCGTCGTGTCCAAACCGCGCACTTATGCCACTCCGCGCCTGCGCATTCCTTTTACACAAACGCAACTGTCGGAAATGACGGAAATGAATAAATCTATTTTAAAAATAATGGTGGGAATTCACTCACAAATTTAAAAGTGTACATCTCCAAATTTGGAATGTAACAACTGGTATACATTATTTCAAAATGGCTACCTACCGACATTGACCATTTTACGTTTTTATGTTATAACTCGACTTCTAACAGACGTACAGTGATCATTTTTGTTATAAACTCACGTTTTAGGGATCCAGCAACACGATGTAAGCATTTTTAGCCTAATGAGATTTGTCAAAATGGCTAGTGTAGTATCTCCACATATAAATAGGACAAATTAAAATAATGATCTTTTTACAGATCGTGCATGAGTGAGTTCTAGTTTTAGTGGAAGGACTACCACTCTATTGATCCCCACCCAAGAAAAAAAGTAAGCCTCTATGAGAATCGGTTGTGAATTATTTGGGAGAATGCAATTAAAGCGAAAAAAAGATGTGGATCAATAACAGAAAGAGAAAAATCGAATAATCATATATGAAGTAGAGATCATATATGCACGAAATTAGAAGCTGAAGCTCTCCGGATATTTGTTTATCATATGGCATGCTAAAGACAATATGTTCTAAAGGCAGAAAGAGCAGAGAAATGAAGTGACAGCCGAACAGACATCATCAGAATTTACAACGATACGTACACCTAAAAGAAACCTCAGAATACGTTCAACTACTAGTATGACCTCACAGCAGCGTCTAGTGTATAAACGACAGAGCACAGGAATTTTTCGATGCTAGCAAACTCTTTCAAAATGATGTATTTAATATAACCTGCACGTTAGTAGATGTTCAAAGTGTTTTTGCAGCTGATATCATGCATCACTCAGATTGTTTAAGGAGTTACCTGTGCAACTATGAAAAAGTTGAAGGAAAATCAAAAATAGCTTCTGAATCAAGAAAGTGAATTTTCAATGATTGAATTTTTGACTCATTGGATTTTACAAACAAGGGATTTGCATTAACCGATATTAGAAAGAATTTTTAAAGCAGAATCCAGGCAGTACAATGACAAATAAAAGAATGAAAGACAATTTGATCAATCATTGATGAAAATATTGTTTTCTTATCCCAGAGAAAGATCTCTGTTACAACTGTATTTTCGCCAAAGATTAATGAAAAATCAATGGCAGGCAAGATTCGTTCATTTGACATTGTTAAACAATACGCGGAAGTTCTTCAGAGGGTGCTTAGAGTATAATTTTACTTTAGATGATAAATTCTGTGATAAAGACGATTTGTTGTAATCTCAGTTGCAGTACCAACAATCCCAACCAAAATCATGGCAAAAATTTTTTAATTATATTTTTTCATCATATTTTGAATCCAATAACATAGATCGAAAATGTAATACTATTTTCCAGATATTTCTTTACGTTCTATACACAATAGACTGACAACAACACAACCCCATTGCGGTGTATCACAACTTATTCGTCATAAATGTAGATCTAAAGAGATAATACCTAAAATCATCTTGATATATGTAGCAGTTATGATCAAGCACGGCAGCAAGATCAAATTTTAGTTAGATAGATAGATAGATGATAGATAATATATTTGTACCCATAAAAACACAGTGATGTAAAAATAAAATAATATTAACAAACGTTAAATGAATAACTAATAGACAACTAAAAAGTTAAAACAAGTATAAAACAAACAAACGTGCACTAGTAAATACCAATAAAATACATGTACACTTTGGATAAGGCAAAACACTTGCATGTCATTAAAAGACTTCAAAAAGCGTCGTCTAAAAATTCTTGTAGTGAATAGTATCTGCGTTTACACCAACAGGGAGGATTGAAAGTTTGTAGGTTTTATAATTTTTTTGATTCTCTTTGGTAATTTATTGTAAAGCATTGGTGCTACATACAAAAACGACTTTTTAATTAATGACGAATTTGGACATATTATATGAAAATTACTTGCATTACGAGTGTTATGATAGTGTATGGAATTTGAACAAGTATAACTTTTCTATTTGCATGGAAGAGTATTAGTGTTTCATATAAGAATAATGAAGTGTAGGTTAAAACCTGAAGTTTTTTAATCAATTACAGTTCACGTCTTTGGCAGAATGGGTGATTATTCTAATTGCTCGTTTTTGTAATTTAATAATTACAGCAATATTGCAAAGGTAGCATAACCCCAAAAGGTGATTCCAAACGCATTCTAGATTCCAACAATGCATAATATATTTTCAGAGCACTCTCTTGAGACAATTCGGTGGTTATGGTTCTAAGAGCATAGCATACAGATGATAGTTTGCTAGCTAGTTTAGAAAAGTATTCTGAAAAATTTAGTTTCTGATCAAGAATTATTCCTAACAATTTTGTTTTGGTCACCCTATTTAGTGATAGTTCATATATAAGTGCATCTGGAATACTGTGTGGTTTAAAGGTTAAACAACAATTTTTATTGGCATTTACCACAAATTTATTTATGTTAAACCAGTTTTTGCAGCTGTTAGATCAGACTGCATACAGTTGTTAGAGCGGTAGTTTCCCAATGAAGACTAATGTCATCAGCAAATAACGTGTAATTTGCAAAACTAATGGAACATATGAAATCGGTTATAATAGGAATAGGACCCAGTACAGACCCTTGTGGGATATCTAGAGTTAAATTACTATTATAGGTGAAAACGTCTTAATTATTCACAGAAATTTTAGCAGCTTGAGTTCTATCAGTTAAATATGATTTCAACCAGTAGTTTGATGCTCCTCGAAAACCATACAAATGCAACTTATTCAAGAGAATGGTGTGATTAACACAATCAAAAGCTTTACTAAGGTTTACGAATAGAGCTACAGATAAAGAATCTTTCTTATTAAGTGAGGAGTAAATAGGTAATAAGAAATTATATACAGCATCCAGGGTGGATTTATTTTTTAAAAAATTCATACTGAACTGAATGAAAAATTCCATACTTGGAAGCAAAATTTAAAATACGAGTTTTGAACAAAGTTTCTATTAATTTAAAGAAAACTGATAACAAAGAGATAGGTCTAAAACAGTAAATGATCCACCTTTGTGAAGTGGAACTACTATAGCATGCTTTAAGCAAAATGGGAAGATTACAGATTGGAAGGATTCATTTATAAGATTTGAAAGGTATATAATCAAGTTTAATGGTAGAAACAATAGTATTTTAACAATAATATTATCATTAGCAGAATAATTTTTATTTTGGACAAATTTTGGACAAATGTTACGTTTGTTTTTACTAAGATGCTTGTTTACTATAAACAAGGAAGCTCTGGTTACATTGTCTGAGTTTTCTATAAATTTAGAATTACTATCGAATTTGCATTTATTAATAGCGTCTCTGTATATTTTCCTATATTTATTACGGTTAAGCGAATCAGAGGGGTAGTCCCTGTAAACATCATGGAGTATATCTAAATTGGATCTCATTTTTTGTAACATGTAATTGTTAAAATTTGCATTATGCAATTGGTTTTTAGTGCCTGATGTACGTTTGTGGAGAAACGAAGTAACATAAGCTTTGTGAATTTCCATAATGAACATGAAAAATTTACTATTAATGTCGATATTCCAATTCATGAAGGTCCAGTTGATTTGGAACATTTCACGGTAAAATAAATATTTACCTTTTCGAGTTAGTGTTCTATATACTTTAGAGCTGATAGCTTCTGTGACTGATACAAGAGGAACCCTTACTGATATGCCATCATTATCGAAAACAGTGTAATTATTTTGGACACTTGGATATCAGGAATGTTAGAAAATATGTTGTCAATACAGTTGGATACTCTTGTATTGAATGCAACTAGAGGCTTGAATGTTAGTAGCAAGTCGCATATGTTAAATGCATTTTTATTTGCTTCATTAAACGACATCAAAATCACTGCAAAATATGATCTTGCTGGGCAGGTTAGCTACAAGAAGTTTTGTTAAAGTTAACATGTGGTGAGCGATATATGGCCAACACAATAACATTAAGTGTAGAGTAGTATGAGACCGTTATTTTACAGTTGAGTTCATTAGACTGTTTATTTATAGAACAACTGGGTTTCTATTGCAGACAGTAGTATTGGTTAAGATTGCTTAAGATCATTACACCTTATAAAATAGGAAGAAACATTGTATTAGTCAAGAGAGTATTGGGTAATTTCAAAATCATGAAGCCAATGTTCACTAAAAAGTAACATGTCATATGATTTATCTACTAAGAAAGAATTGAGAACGCCTGTTTTGCTTTTGATACTTCGAACATTCAAATAGAATAAATTAATTACAACTGGCTTACTGGAACATTGTTTTTATGAGAAGTTTTGAGATAAGTGATTGTCTAAACAAGAATCGATTTCACTTGGACGTTTCATGAATTGCAGACTTCTAATTGTACTTGAGGCTTCACTTGATGTTCTGTCACCTAACAGAGTAGATATATTGCATTCAGTTGGTCGTGCTTGGATGATCCACTACATATCTTGTTTCCAAGATTTAAATATAAACAATTTTTCTTGTTGATTCTACCCTCAGTGATTAACCCGAGTATTGTTGTTAAGTCAGTTGAGGCATTGTTATACTCGGAATATATTACAGATAACTGAATTTGAATCAAATTATAGTCCAGTACCAAGTTTTTGTTTACATCTCTTGTATTATTCAGCTGATTCTTCATACTTTAATAATTCTGGATAGATATTTGCATGTTTTATACTTGTCTTTACTGTTAGGAAGGAGTCAGTGTTTGGCGAAGTCTGATTCTGCAGTTAGATTATTTATATCGACAAAACGAATGTTAATGTATTTGCACTGAATAGATTTAAAAAAATCAAGACTTACTTGATAAATTTTCTTTTTTAACTTTGGTTTCAGGTACCAATTCGGTATCGTTAGTAAAACAATGTTGGTATTTTGTACCACCTCAAAACAACAGTGTAGTATTTTCCTTGTTATTGATAAGCCTTCCAGCACCTTATTTGTTTCTGCTAATACAGTCCTTCATTGTGTAGGTTTGCGTTAGTTGTTTTAAATCATTTGTCACTTCTTGAAATTTCGCATAGGTGTAGTTTCGAAGTTATCAGGATGGAGCATCTTGTACAATATTTGTCCAAAATTTCGGGTATGGCTATCACCAAGAATTAAGACTTTGTTTCTAGGTACTGTGAAAGTTAGCATTGGAGCTACAATTCAATACGTTGTCGGTCTCTCTCTTTCTTGTCCATATTAAACATTTCTATTTTGTTTGAAATAACAGGTATCCTGCTGGGTTGCATTGGAAATTCACAAGGTTGTTTGTTGATAGGACTTTTTAACGATTCTAACCAGTTTTTACTGTTTTGTGTTACATCTAAGCTGTTTACAGTAGATGTTTCTGTTCGTCGATTTACAAATTGTGGTATGTTCAATCGTAAAAAGACAATTTCTTAGTCAGATGAAATCTACATTTGAACAACCATCGAGTTAGATCAACTCAAATGGACATTCAACATCTGGATTGGTATTATTGGAAGATACATCATAGGTCCATTTATTATACAAATATAAACTCTGCATGATACTTAAAATTTATTGCACGAAAACGTGTCAGATAGACTAATGGCTTTCACTTGCTGCATTGCAAAATATGCTCTTCCAGAACTCGGAACGATGATGCTCCACCACATAATGCCCAAATTATTCGAGATTTTTTAAATTCTGAGTATAACGAAAACTGAGAAAATCAGGGAACAATCAAGTGACCGGTGGACACCTCTTGATTTCTCTATATGGGATTATTTAAAAAATCATGTGTACTCAAGAATGTACAAAAATGTAGCCTAATTACGACAAACTGTTCACGATGCCATAAATAATATAACTCCAGTTATCATAAGACGGTCTTATAAAGCTGTTTATAGGTGTAAATTACGTGTTCAACAAAATTGAGGGTTATTTGAACATTTGAATTAATCAATGAACTCATGTGTGTCTGACTATTGTTAATTTGTAGTTACTTTTATTACCACTGCAAATCGAGTTTAAAGTTTTTAGAGCAATTGTTTTTTTTTTGTCGTAACGGAAATTAAAGTCTACTAGGACCATATCATAGTTTTGTGATTTTTAATGTTTTTGTAATGACAATTTACCGAAGTCAACGTGACATTTCAAGTAGTTATAAGTTAATTGTATACCTACTACATGTTTTACCGCTTTTGGTTAATAAATACACAAATCGAGCCGGCCCAGCAGCGGTATAAATCAGCTACTATGCCCAAGGTCCCGGGTTCGAATCCCGACACGGTCCGCTTGAAAAATGTTAGGCGAGCATTTTTCACAAAAATACGCCCTAGTTCGGATGAGAGGTAAAATGGAGGTCCCGTATGTATGTTGTCACACACGTTAAAGATCCCTACCTTGCTCGGAACAGCAAGGGTTCGGCAAAATTCCAAATTTTTCAGGTAAAAAAAACTCGCTTCCTAGTCAATGTAGTACCTTCGGATAGAGCATTGGAAAATCACATGTAAGGTATAAATTAGTGTGCTTTTGCGAAATAGACCCAGTCTGTTTTGCCGACTCACTCTGAAAGTTTAAAGACTGTTTTGCTGCTGTGCCCATAGCCAATGTTAAATAGTTAGTACCTACCACATCGTGCCTATAGCTGGTGCACCAAACCCATAGACGTCATGCCCATAGCCGACGTCTACTCTCTTTTCTCGCTGCGCCCAAAGTCTACCACTGCAGTGACCATAGCCGGCATTCAGCATCGTTTGATGTCATGCTCATTGCCGACGCCCATAATCCTGATATAAGGTTCGGCATGCTCTACATGTGATTTTTCAATGCTCCACCCCGAAGGTACTACATTAGCCAGGAAACGAGTTTTTCTAACCTAGAAATTTGGAATTTTGTCAAACCCTTGCTGTTCCAAGCAAAGTAGGGATCTTTAACGTGTATGACAACACACACGGGGCCTCCATTTTACCTTTCATCCGAACGAGGGCGTATTTTTGTGAAAAATGCTCGCCTAACGTTTTCATGGGGACCGTGTCCGGATTCAAACCCGTGGCCACATGCATACCAACTATGCCGTGGAACCGCCCCGTAAACAGTCGGTGCCCTTATACCTTCCTTCACCTACCTTTGTTTCCTCTTGTGACAGAGCATATCAGTAGACCTAGACTTGTGCAATGGAGCAGATAAGTCTAGCAACAGCTAGATCACTAATATGATACCGGATACTAGTTAGTGACCACTGTCCACCTCCACGCCGGTGACCTTGGACAAAGTCATTACATTTTGATACTATCAAGCATAGCCACGGTATATTTCTTTGGTAAGGATTTTTGTCAGCATTTCAAAAATGTAAAAATTCAATATTTATTTATTTCAATTGCATCCATTTTACAAAAAAATATATAGTATCGGATGCGTCAATGAGAAAGAAACCGTTGAGAACAATATATACATAGATAGATAGATAGATTTTTATTTGTACCCATCCAATGATGGTAAATATCATAGTATTAATATACAATAAAAATTACGTTTAGGTTAAAATATAAAATTAACTAAAGTAGGGTAGTTTGTTATTTACAAATTTGTCACTATAAAAGTGTACATAAATTGAATGGGGTGATTAATTAATTAATTAGTTAATTAAGATATGAGTAGTTAAGAATATAAATATGTAGATATAATAAATAAAGCAAACTATTTTTGTTGATAAAGATTGTGGTAGTATGTAAAACAATATATTATCCTTAATTAACTTAAATATAATAATACTAGAATAACATCAATTTAATATTATGAACTAATGTAGTTTAGTTTATTTTATTTGAATCAACAAATGATAGTAGTAAAATATGTCTATATTTTATATAATATATAAAAATGTATAGGACAGGTTGCATATGTAAGTATGTTTATAAGAAATAACTACAATGATTTAGGTGATTCTATTTATTATAATTTATCTTGTAAATATTCATTTACACTGTAGTAACAGCGTACACGTAACAAGGCTAGCAAGGTCTGTTTAAATTTTTAAATTGTTTTTTGTGATTTTATAGTTTCTGGTAGTTTATTATAGAAAGTTGGAGCTATATATATGAAAGATTTTTGTATTAGGGTAGGTTTACAAAGTAAAATATGTAAATAAAACAATTCACCATAATATTAAATCAACACATGAGCACACTATTAAGTATGAAAATATAATGTTAGGTGTCAGTATCTGGAATGAAACTCTTAACATCATTAATAAAATCTGAAGTATTATAAAAAGCTTTAGAAACAAGATATGTTTTTAAGACTGATTTGAACTGCTTTAGAGGCATTTTTAAAATGTTAGGGTGTAATGCATTGTAAAATATAATTCCATGGTAATTACAACCATATCTACTCTTAGTGATTCTATGATATGGAACTGTCAGAAGATGTTTACCACGAGTGTTAAGGTCGTGAACATTACTATGTCTTTGAAGGTTCTGACTATTTTGTGTACATAGATTAAGCAAGCCAATATAAAAATACATGGGAAAGTAAGTATTTGAAGACTAATAAAGTTAGAGCGACAGTCCTCCCGATAACCAAGATTCGCAATGACTCTTAATACACGTCTCTGAAGACTAAATACACGCACACTTGCTGAAGCATGGCCCCAGGTAACGACTGTATACTGCATGTGACAATGGAAATAAGCAAAATAAACAGATTTCAGCACATCTATAGAGAGAATTTTTTTTAAAGATTTAATAAAATATATAGATTGACAGAGCTTTATGCAAAGGTTATTGCAGTGACCCTCCCATGAGAGTGTTGAATCTAAAGTTACTCCCAGAAACTGTATATTTCGTTCTTTATCGGGAGCACATGTTTTTAAGGAGAAACAAACTTGTTCAGTTTTGTTGTGATTCAGAGCTAATTTATTGCTTAAGAACCAAATATTGGCTAATTTCAACGATTGTTCACTATTATACAATATATGGTCAATATTGTCACCACTATGGTATAGTGCAGTATCATCCGCATATAAGATTGTGCTTGCATTGCTGATAAAAGATGGAAGGTCATTGATAAAACATAGGAACAATATAGGGCCAAGGATTGACCCTTGTGGTACACCAGTTGGCACGTCAACCATATTAGAGTTTTCATTCATGAAGTAAACAAATTGTTTCCTGTTGCTTAGGTAAGATGATAGCAATTTAACAGCTTTTGGACTTAGGTTAAGAAGTTTTAATTTTTTTGCAAAGCACAATGGCCAACACAATCAAATGCTTTGGAGAGATCGTAAAATTTTGCCAATTAAAATTCACATTTATCAAACGAATTAACTATGCCGTCAACAAGTGTGATTATTGCATCGGTAGTTGACTTTTTTCCCCTAAAACCAAATTGTATAGGGTGCAGTAAATTAGTGACATCAAGATAACAAAGAAGTTGTTTAAGCAAAATTTTTTCAAAGATTTTTGATATAACCGGGACAATGTTACGTGCCGAAATCGGCCGTAAACATTTATAAGTGTTAATATGCGGGAATTTCGCGCCACAAATTTAAAAGACTTGGTGCACGTATTTCCGTTACTTGAGTAGTGGTTGGACGAACTTCGTGCCGGCGCGTGTGGGGGAAGAAAGAGTGGGGTTTTTCCAGGAGACGCTGAAACGTGGCTTTTTGCCTTTGAACTTCGAGTGTCTGGTATCGTATCTTTATCTTACTATGTAGATTCCCTTGCCTTCGATTATTCATTCCTATAAACCTGATCCTGCCGTTCTCTACATACAGGAAGAAGATAAATCTGGATACAACCTGGGAGAAGCCCACACCCCACAGTCGCTAGCCGGAGCAATCCCGGAGGTCGCAGCCCCCAACTGTAAATAATCCGGAAGGGAGCTACGAGCAACCCGGAAGGACATGATTCGGTAGGAAGCTGTACCTATTCATGTGAGTACCTCGCTTTAATAACATATTGTATGAATTTTATATATTTCGTCATTACGTGTAATGATTTGCATATTGTGTGACGTCATTGACAGATGAGCGCGCTAAAATCTGTATTATAGATTAGCGTTACCAACTGCCGTTGTGTCGCATATACCGCGTCGACGGTTATGTAAGAGAAACACGTAAATGTAACAACAAGCGATATAGGACGATAATTCTCGGCATTGTTATAGGGCACTTTTTTGTGCACAGAAATAACTTTAGTTAATTTCAATGTGTCCGGAAAAACAGAATGTTTAACAATAAGGTTAAAGAGTTTTGTTAAAGGTACAATAATAATGTCACATGCAGCTTTAAACAAGGAGATGTCAAAACCATAAGCATCCCTAGCTTTAGTATTTTTCATGATAGCTATTAGAATAAAAAGGAACATTTGTCACTCAACATCTATGCGCCTTGAACAAAATCTAATTCCGCAATGTGAAGCGCAATGGTGAATTTTAATTAGCAGCTTAGCCATGAGTAAATAAAAAAATCGCCAATTTTTATTTTTTACTTATGCTATGAAAATTTTTTGAAATTTGAAAACTGCTCCGAGGCACACCTATAATAATTATTGTGCTATTTTGTTCTATTTAATCAAGATCGTATCTCCTATAGGTTTCAAGATCCCCATTTACTGCATCTTAAACTGTACACACTGATTATTAGCGAATAAAAGTTTGCATTCTCTCAGCAATCTATACGAATGGAGTTCTACGAAACTATTAGTCGCACTATCATCTAAGCAGACTAAGTGGTACGACGCAATGTTGCCATTTAGCAAATGTAAAGATGATAACACAAAATACTCCGTATATTAAAATATATTATGGCACCCTCAATGGAGAATCGCTAGACTAAATTGTTGTACATTCTTGTATCAATTTTAAAGCCACTTTGTTTATTCTTCTTCCTTATAAAAACCTTAGACAAAGAAATGCAATGTCAATAATGCCAAAAAGTAAAAAGTTGTACCCCGTGTCCGAAATATGGATATATACACTCTTGATAAACTTAATTTTTCAATAGTCTGCAGTGCGTTTGTGCTTCATAGGGATACTTGGTAATCAGGATTCTGATTGTTTCAGTAATTCGGATTCAACCAAGTGGCCCTTTTTGCGGGTGCTTTTGAAGGAATGTTTCTCATGTACACGTGGAAGTGATATTCAGCTTCCTTAAGGTATGTGTTACAGATGCACACATACACACACATGTATACACAAATATAAAATAGTTGCATAAAGCAAAATTTAAATACTATAATAATAATTAGTACGATGAAATTATAACTTAAGCTTTTATGCAAAGCCTAATTATTTCAAATCGAACTAGTTAATTGAAAACGTAAGGTTTTGTACAAATAATATAGGGAACTGCAGCCACGTGTTCCAAGTTGCAAGATAAAGATATTACTTATGACGGTATAGTGTATTTCCTTACGTAATTCTTTCCCATAGCTAGTTTAATGACGAGTGTCATTATCAAACACCAAAATAGTTAAAAAACAAAAGAATATATTCAAGGAATGAAACAATCATTGGTACCACCTATACAGGATCTTATTAAGATACTAAATTCCGGCCTGCTATTGTAAACTTTTCAAGACCTTTTAGATCTGCTAATATTCAATATTTGGAATTACAAAGTTTATAATAGCATAACGATATAACATTGTTCGAACAACTATGGACAATTGGCAAAATTTTTCTTGCACTATAACACTTTTATATTCACTTGCACTAATTAACGTTGCAGAATTTGTTACCAAATTAATTCCATTTATAATAACTTTATAATGTTAATAAAAATATCAATCGTTCTAGACAAATCCAAAGACGATATCCAGATTACTGAACTAATATGAATGTAAAAGCTATTCTATACTTACCTATATTCTTTATAATTTTAAAGAGTAATAATCAGAAATATAAATTATTATAACGTCAAAAAGTAATACAAGAATAATTACCTTTTTTCGAAAAAGAGCCGGTATAATAAGAACCTCATCTTCGGTTCCAGGGGCAGCTGGCTCCATATTAGTACTTGATTATTCTGAAATAAAAGCAATTATGAAATAATCAAATGACAAAAACCCTCTCTAACAATAAAAAAAAGGAAAACCAGGACCACTTACCTTCACCATTACAAAATTAAAAATTGCCGACACTTACACAGAGCACATAATCCACATGCAGACATTGTCTTATACAATAAAGAACTGAATTATTTGAGATTTCTCAAACGGACGTTAATTCATTTGCCTCAACAAAATAAAATATAAAAATCCCATACGACCTAATAGTAGGTACGCTAGTTTGACAACACGTAGAGGACTAGAATACCGGCATATTTTCTGGTACAAACTGCTGGAAACCAAATAAATGTGTAAAACATTAAACTTACCTCAACTATACACTGCACTACAATTATTTTACGGGATATTATTACACAATACAACAAAAAATGAAACTCAATGTCACTATAAAGAAACTTCATACGCCATTGTTTTAGGTAGTTTGGGAATTAGGTCTAGTAGAACAACTACTGAAAATATGTAAACCGCTCTAATTGGATTATACAGAACATTATCAAAACCATGCTAAATTTTATTTAGTCAAAGCAATTAACGATCGTAGCAATTACAATATTATAAAATATATTACCATCAATTTAAATAAATAGAATTAAAAATTCAAATTCGCGAGTTTGCCTAAAAGCAATATAATTAAATAAGTTTGATGGCTAACTTATGGGACAGAGCACTATAATACTGGCATACTTTTTAAAAGCTTTTTAGATGTGAATTTTGCGCTGCCTATTAAGTTTTTATAAAAATACCCAAATTTGGATATTAATAACAATTTTATGTACTGTAGGTATATATGTATCTGGTTCTATAAATTAACACGTGGTTACTTAATGATCTTTTGGTAAACAATGTACCTTGCAACCTTACTGGTGTTATAGCAATTAAAACACGGGTCCATTTTATTATAAAATCTAATTACACAAACTCAAATTTCTAAAATCAAATTTAATACTACATATTTCCGATATCAATTAAAAGTACGGTAGAAAAACAATATAACTTCGCGTGTAGCTTTTAATGAAGAAAAAAACAAAACGCGACTGAGCTCTCAGCTTTAGACAAATGAAATGTCCACCCGAAGAAACAAACGAATCAAGTTAAAACAACCGGAATTTTAAAACGTTATTTCAGAAGCTGCACAAAGTATATTTTAGTGATAGAGTGTGATGTATACAATTCCTGTTTTTCTTGGTGAGTTACTAATATCTAAAAGTTAGTGAAATAATTTCACATCAGTTTTTCTGTTGAAATATTCATTCTATTCATGATAATGTTAATAATAGCAATACTATGCCAAATTAAATAACATTCTGTTGTAATAATAATACTTGCAAATACTTGTTTTAGGAAAAGTTAACACTATCGATAGACTGTAGTCTTTAATAAATATTCTGATGGCTTTAAATTGTTAGTATTATTGAATTCGGTGATAAAACAAATGTATTTGCATACATTAGTAGTATTAAAGTAGAATGCTATCTAATTTGACATAGTACCATTACTGTACGATTTTAATTCGAAAATGGCGCCAATCAGACATAATTTTGCTTCAGCTCATCCGCGGCGCTGATGTATACATTGTTTAAAACGTTCGCCCATAGTTCTCAGTTAACCAATTCGCATTTTTTCCAATTCTTACCGGCTAAGATCTGATTAAAAAACATTTTTTATTAATTTTGTAATATAGCACAAATTACTACAACACAGGGATATACTAAAATTATAATACTTGTTTTCATATGGTTACGGAATAACACTAATAACTATATAATTATGAATAGAATATAAGCACATTATTCTAATTTCTTCAAGGCAAATTTTTAGCTTTGAAATGCATGGATACAATATCGGTTCCCCTTAAAATCGCTCTACCGACAGGTTTAGGATAATTAGTAGATAAGTTTTCTACAATTACAGATTCTAGATTTGGCAGGAGAGCCCTCACTTGACATGTAACATCAGTATTTTCCCATAATTCTATGTTGCAGGTTTGTCCATCTATTAATATTGATTTTAATAAGGGAATTCTTTCAATACAAAAACTTACTTGATAGGGATGAAATAAGTCGCAAGAAACGTTCCCGCAATAGTGTTTGAACTTCTTGATCACTTGCATCCATCTTCACACTATTTTTGATGTATACAAAATACTGTAAATTTTAATTTAAATACAGCTTTTACATCTACCGCACGAGCAATAACACGTATACACTGATGCCAACACAAAGAAAAAAAATTCTAACCAAACTTTATATATTTCTTTCCTTTATTAATATCATTAAATCTAAATGTTACCATACATAAAACAGAAAAATTTACAACTATACATGCTAATGAGTATCCAAAAAATATTTAGATATTAAATCCCAATTTCCGCATACACGCTTTATGTGCTTCAATCAGATCTTGACAATTTTCTTCCCCATTTTCGATAATACTGAAATAGAATAGTTACATTAAAGAAATTCACGTATTCGATGACTTTACCATGCATCCCGTACTCTCTTCGTTTCTGGACATGCACAACAGGGTTTAAGCTTCTTTTGGGGTTCTGGTTGTTGACCGGCTGTAATTTCAGCAGATGCGGCTTCCACCTTTTCACTAATATTTCCCATTGTTTATTATCAACTTGGGTGCTGAAATAGGTTTAAGTTATTTATAGTGGACGAAAAATAACATCAAAATCAATAAAATTTTGACGTAATCTAATCGTTACTCGACCTGCTCCTTATAAATAGATTGGGTATACCATAGATTGACTAAAGTATATAAGAAAAAATAAATGTAAATAGGTACCTTTAAAGAAGTTGTTCGGATAAGAGCTTCAAAAAATTTTCACTTTGGAAACAAACAACCTCAAAATAAATGATATGAATTTGGCAGCTTTAATAATTTTAAACCTGGCTATCGTAGCGCTTAAGGTTTCTTAAATCACGTTGCTAATGTTCGGAAGTTTATAGTGTAAATAATTCATAATATACTCAAATAGTTGATTGATTTTAATATTTTAGCTTGTGAAAATACAAACTAGTTTTCTATTTTCTCTAGTTTTTCGCAGCTAATTCATTGCATTAATGAAAAAAAGCACAGCACCATAATTAAAGTACGAAACACGATTTCTAAAACATATTTATTACAAATAAATAATTGCGAAATCTGCGCTTTTAAATGATTCAATTCGCATATCGGAATTGAAACACAAACTAAATGCATCAATTGCTTTATTGAAAAGTATTTTTATTTATCATACAGCTTAAACTATCTAACTTATGCGGTATTTTTGTGTTTGAGATTAGCTATAAAGTGTTTGTTTTAAAAATTTAACTGTAAACGATAATTATTCATCTAATTTAGATTAATACATTACATATATTTTGTAAACATTTATTGCAACCTTGATTTAATGTTTCTATTATATCAATTTTAGAATATATATATATATATATATATATATATATATATATATATATATATAATATATACAAATATAATGTATATAAAGAATCAAAATTCTCTACACAAACCTGTATTATTATAAATATAAAGGAATAAGATGCATTTGTAAATCCAACCTTCATGAAAATCATAAAATCTGTACAAATGGAACTAAATATTTGCACAGTTATTTAAAAAAAACATATATTTGATTGTTTCATAAAGGGAAAAAGCATCCATCGATCGTTTTATATCCTTTAAGGCTCGACAAAATCGAATAGTTTTAACCCTTATGACAATCAAAGTAATATGAGTAAGAAAGAAGCGCTGTACAATGGGTAAAATATAGATGGACCACCATTTGAAAACCATTCTGAGCAATAGGCTGTAAAAGTAAAGAAGTTGTTTTTAATTCACTATTATGATTTTTATGATATTATTTATTCACTGCTCCTAATCTATTTAATTAGTAACATGCTCTTAAAAGCACATACGTTTAACATAAAGGGAGTAAAATTTTTTATTGTAATATAATTAAATTTCGTTTTGACTGTATGATTGTATTAAAGAGAATTGCATCATTTGGGTACTGAATAACTCAAATGGGCCGGTACTTGCTTCTGTCTATAAGATGGTGTTATCAGTTTAGCCTTATATTTTCTTCATTTGGCGCGAAATTCAAATTATTACTTGTATTTGAACTCTCCTTGTATTTTATATAGTTAACTCATATTATACAATTTCTAGATTCAAGTGTTTATGCAACCCCTCATACTAGGACTTGCAGAATTATGGTAGTTTTCTTTAGCATTTTGTTTACATACAGACCTTCAATACAGTTTTGGAACAACGTTTAAGAAATATGGCATTATTTTAAACTATGCTTACGTTCCTGTATTTTTTATTCGGTTTGCGATAGCAACATATTTTTGATACGTTAATGTTTAAATTCTATATGACAGTGTCTTTCAGCAACATTTTTTGAACATTCCTTTTGACTATTGTTATAAACCATGTAACCACCAATCGATGATGAAGTACATGCTGCCATATCTAACGAGGCACTTTTTGGACAAATGGATTTAGTAGAAATATGCAAGGGCAATAGCTCGAAAGACAGACTAATTTAATACAAATTTTTAAAACTAATTTGGAAAATTTATCAATGTCTGTGATATCTCGATAATGATACAATACGTTGTGATTAATTAAAATCACAAAATTAAGTTAGCCAACAACAGTTTTCCACCAATAAAAATGTAGTATTCCCTAAAATGTAATAATTATTGATTCTTTTGTGTACCGATGGTAAGAAATTTGGTTGTGATTTTATTTTCTTGAGCTGTGGATTCAATTATACCCTTATGTTGAATTAAAGAATAGTACAGTATCCATTCATCGCACAATAACAATTAACAAATTTACCTGGAAGATCTAAAATTAATCGCAAATACGATTCATTCATATTCTTGTTATAATAAAAAGAAGCAAAAGAACGTTCCTTTATTATATTTCAGTTAGACAGAAAAATGCAGCAACTACATGATAATTTTTCTAGGATATCATTATTACAATTTTGAATATTAAATTAATTTGGACAAAAAGGAGCTGTAACTTATTCGAATTCTAAAGAATAAAAGTGTTTTCAGTCATGATCATTAAGTTTTAAGTTCTGGAACTGGTTAGAAGCGTACCCTCATTGTTTTCTATTCTGAGATGACCTACACATTACCCTGAAATTTCTACAGTCTGCCTCTTTTACTTTCTGCGTGCTGATACGTATATTTTCAGCATAAAGTAATTACAATAATTTTCAACTCAAATCCCGTTGGTGTTAAAAACGGAAATTAATTCAGTAAATTAAAATAACCCTTTCACGTGTTATTTCATTTATCTGTTTTTATCAATTCGATTTCTATTGTTAAATTCTTCCGCTAATTAATCATAAATAATCTTTCTAAGAATTTCTTAACGTAAAATTTATACTAAAATTAAATAGACGATAACTGATTCTAACTATCCGATAATTGGTTCCTATGTGTTTTTCATTAAAAGCTTCGCCGAATTAAAACCACGTATTATCCCAATAAACCGTGTTTTCCCAGTTTGACGCCTTAACAACAATATTACATTGAGCTCGGATCCTTAGTTAAACGAAATGAATATTCACTTTATTCTCGAATAGCAAGACGAAAACATTGGTTTTTTCCGTGTTGTTTTCGCTATGAAAATTTCGCGTACGCAATACGGCGTAGTTCATATTTAGGGTTTTTAGAAAACTGTACTTTTCAACGTCAATAAATTAATTTTTATTTTGTAATTACCATAGCTCTTTCGGGTGGCCCTTAAAACCACGATGAATAGTCATCCCGGGTTGTGATGGGAAACGGCAGCAACTCGAGGGTGAGTGTTTTCTTTACTACTTACGTTGAGACCATATCAGTTGGGATTTTAATGTTTAGGCTCATGCATTTCCAAATTTAATTCGTCTAAACGAAAATTATTGAACTATTTTGGATATTTATTGCCATTATATTAAGGCATTACTATTTGTTTTAAATAACTAAAAAATGTAGGACTGATTAATGTGAAAATGGCTTAAAGACTTGCTGGCACATTTGAACCTGTTGTTGCCATTATATTTATAGACTTAGTTTTAGATTTACCATACTGATTTAGAGCTGTTGGTTTTAGAGAGGAAATTTCGTTTCTCTTTCTTTTTTAGTTGAAAAGTAATCTAGGGTAGTAACCTAAAACCGGCGGCTCACCGTGTAAAAAATGATTTGGTTTTTTTTTGTATATTTTTTGGCTAAGTTTAGGGTGCAAGGATGGATTGTTTGTTTCTTTTTGGGTACTACGATACCTTGTACATATTGTGTTTAATTATAGGTTTCTTTTTTTGATATGATTTGTTTTGAGTATGAATGAGTGAGTGAATATTTTTTTTCTATTTTTTTCAGGCTTTCCTTTACGTGCTTATATGTATAATATCCCGATCACTCGCCAATTGAGCCCGGTCATACTGTTTCGTTTTAGGTTTTTTTTTAGGCTACGTCACTGCATGTTGCAGTGCATTAGTCTGATCTAGGCCTACCTCAACCTCTTTTTTTCCTATCTCTGCTTGTAATATATTCCGCACTATTTCCCAAAAATGATTAAGAACATATCCTGCCTTTCTATTTCTCCTACTTTTTTATTTTCCACAAGTGCTTTCAACAAGTTTCTTATTGTTTCTATGTTTGTTGTCTTCGAACATAGTCGTTGCTCTTTCTTGTAAGATGCAGTTCGATTCCTTTTTATTGTTTTACAAATATATACCCTATTATCCTGATGTTCAGTGGTATGTGAAGGGGAGGCGGCTCCATGGCGTAGTTGGTATGTGTGTGACAACTACGCCCAAGTCACGGTTTCGAATTCCGTCACGGTCCGCTTGAAAAATGTTAAACGAACATTTTTCACAAAAATAACCCTCGTTCAGATGAGATGTAAAATGGAGGTCCCGTGCGTGAGTGTTTTCACGCACGTTGAAGATCCTTACCTTGCTTGGAACAGCAACGGTTCGGCAAAATTCCAAATTTTCCAGGTAGCAAAAACTCGTTTCCTGGCCAATGTAGTACCTTCGGGCGGATCGTTGGAAAATCACATGTAAGGTATGTGAATGGGGTTAAGCAGCCTGCGGCTACCAAGATCTCCCAACACTTGAACAGTCCACACCCTAAATACAGCTTAGTTCACTTTCTGTTGTTTTCTAATTATATGTCTTATTTTACCAAGCTTCAGTATTATGTGAAGGGGTTAAGCAGTCTGTGGCTGCCAAGATCCCCCAACACTTGGACATTTGCTGAATTAATAGTTTTCCAGTATATCCTTTCCTACAATTAACATTATTCAAGAATATTACACAACCAATACCTGTAGTTACTTATAATAATTATCAGGTTTAAGTACAATCATTTTTTTTCGTCATTAGGTTTCCCTTCTTGGAACTGGTTGGATACGTACTTCCATCGATTTCTATTCTGAGCTAGTCTATACATTTTCCTGAAATTCCCACAGTCTAGATCTATAACTATCTGTGTACAATAGTCTAAGCTAGGTCTACCTCTACCTCTCTTTTTTCCTATCTCTGCTTCTAATATATTCCTCACTATTCCCTCATGCCTTAGTATGTGGCCTATCATCTTATCTCTCCTATTTTTTACTGTTTTTCACATATTTCTTGCTTCTCCTACCATTTCTAGCACTTCTTTGTTCTTAACTTTGTCTGTCCATGATATCTTCATCATACGTCTGTAACACTACATTTCAAAGGCTTCTATCTTTTTCCTGTTTGCTTTTCCTACTGTCCAAGTTTCACAACCGTACAGTGCTGTGCTCCACACATATGCTTTTGACAATCTTTTCCTTGTTTCTAGGTTTGTTATCTTTGAACATAGTAGTTTTTTTTCTTGTAAAATGTGACTCAAGCTTGTGCTAATCTTTGTTTTATATCTTTTGCGCTCTTCCCATCTTGCGTTATTTGGCTTCCTAGGTAGCTGAAATAAACAAATGAATTTGATGAAAAATACTTTTATTGTTTTTCAAAATAATCGCCTTTAACATCTATACACTTTTGCATGCGATTGAACCAGTCTTAAAAACACTTTGTCCAGTCAGAGGTGGTAGCTCTAAAACATGCATTTTGAAGACCTCAAATGCTTCTTCAGGCGATGAAAATAGTTGTCCACACAGTTTATCTTTAATTACAGGAAACAAAAAGAAGTCATTGGGTGCCAAGTCGGGGCTGTAAGGCGGATGACCCATCAATTCGATCTTTTGTGTGTCTAAGTACTCGTTTGTTGCATGTGATGTGCGTGAACTCGCATTGTCATGACGCAAAATGATTCGTCGTTTTGGGTTGGTTTTTCTCAATTTACCGAAAACTTCACGCAAACAAATAGTCGTATACCACGCTGAATTAACGGTCTTTTGATTTTCGATAGTCACAGTTGCCACAGGACCGGTTTTCGTGAAGAAAAATGCCACCATTTGCTTCTTAACGCTTCGAGAACGAACAACTTTTGTTAACTTTGCTTCACACTGAAACACCCAAACTGTCGACTGACGCTTTCTTTCTGGCTCATACGCATAAATCCACGACTCGTCACCTGTGACGATGTTGTATACCGCTTTGGATGCACCACAGTTGTATTTTGAAATCATTTTAAGGCACCAATCAACACGAACATTTTTTTGAGCACCTGTCACCAAATGTGGAATCCAACGTGCACACAGCTTCCGAACACACAAGTGTTCATGCAAAATCTTGTGTATGCTAGTAATATTAATGCTTAAACACCTCTCAATTTCTTGATATGTTACATGACGATCCTCTTCAATTAGTTTTCGCACAGCATTGATATTTTCCGGCGCAACAACCGATTTTGGACGACCTTCTTTAACTTCGTTCGTAAGTGAACTGTGTCCACGTTTGAATTCAATTTACCAGCGATATACAGTGGCTGTAAATGGCGCTTTATCTTCAAAAGTTGAATTCAGTTGATTGATGCATTGCTCTTGAGTTAGACCACGTCGAAAGTCATTAATAAATCATAGCTCGAAAATTTTCGCAAGTTAATTACATATTTTGGCTAAGATGAAATTTTAAACACAAATAGTGTTCGCACGTTAAAACGTTCCGAGTGCCTACAACCTCAAAAATGTTAAACTTTACGATGGCAATTTAAAATTTCACCTGGCAATACCAGTGTTGCCAATTCACAACATATAAATAGTGTCCCTTGTATAGCTCACAAGTTGGAAGAGACGTTCTGTCACTATTTATCCAGCGGCTTTTAGAATTTCTGCATGTACCTTTTATCTGTACCCGGTGCCTTACCATTTTTCATACCCTTTAATGCTAATTCAAACTCATCTGTAAGTATAGAATATGCCAAGTCATCCTTTTTAATGTCCGATTCCTGTTCTAAAGCAGTTAGTTCCTCTCCTGCATATAAATTACCTATATATTCCTGCCATCTAACAACTTTCTCTACATTTTCAATAATGACGTTTCCTCTCGTGTTCTTTATATTTTTTGCTGTACGGCTTTATATTCCTAAAATTCATTCTAATTTGTATGCTTTGTCTGTCTTTTCTATTTCCATCTTATTTGGTATCTCTTTGCAATTTTCATCAATCCATTGTTTTTAGCTTTCTCCTGCATTTGCGAAAAATTTTCCATTTTATGGCTTTGTATGTTTGTTTCCCTGTTTCGTCTGATCTACTTTTGTATTTTCGTCATTCTTCTATTAAATTTAGGATATCTTTTGTGTATACCGCAGAATGTCTCTAGCCGTCATGTCTAAGCTGGATTTAATGTTATTCCATTCTGTTTCTACTTCTTTAGTATCAGAAATTTTCCCGATATTTTTTAGAAATTCATTTGACTTTTTTTTCATATCTTACGTGGATATCTTTATTTTTAGTTTTTCAAAGTTAAAGTGCCTTTTTCCAGTGCCGTTTTCCCAAATTTTTAAAATTAGGAGCGGTTTTCATAATTACGATGTTATGGTCAGTGTCTATATCTGCTTCTGGGGTAGCTTCTAGTCTTTTACTTGATTTCTAAACCATTTTCTAATTAGAATACAATCTATTTTATATCTTCCTATATCTCCTGTCATCTTCCACGTGCATCGTCTTCTAGCATGATGTTGAAATAATGTGTTTGTGATGGCTAAAGTGTTTTTGTCACAAAATTCTACCAACCTATTTCCCCTGTAGTTTCTCGTGCTTAAACCAAATAAACTTACTACCGCTCCTTCCCTAGCTTCACCTATCACTGCATTAAAATCTCCCGTAATTATTAAATTTCCATGTCCTTTTACATATATATTAGTATGTCTTCGATATCTTTGTAGATTGCTTCTTCCTCTTCCTCACTGTAGCTAGAGGTGAGGAGATATAATTGTATTATTTCTGTATCAGTTTAGATTCTAATCTGACCTGAGTACTCTTTCGTTCTTTTGTAAGTAGTTTTCTATACATTGTCCTTCCTTTTTTGTATAACTATCCCCACACCCGAATTTCCTTTTCTGATCCTGTATGAATTACTTAAAGTCTCCACTCTAAAAATTCCCGCCTCTGGCCACCTATTTTAAATAATTTATTTTTCTGATTACAGTAGATTTATTGTTTAAGATGCAAAACTGTAATAAGTGTTCAGAAAAATCAGATAACTTATTTGATTGCAATCACTGCAGTAATCATCTGTGTAAAGACTGTGCTCAGTTAACTGAGACAGAAATTAGATGTCTGAAGCTTATTAAGCGCAAACTAATATTTCTATGTGATGGATGTGAGAAGGGTTTATTTAGAATTCCAGAATTCTTAAATAAATTAAGTATTCTTGAACAAAAAATAGAAGATTTACAAAAGCAAAATGAAGATCTTGAAAAACAAAAAAGTGCAATAGGTTGTGAAGAGACAATAGCAGAAATGATTGATAGGCAAAATAGATCACGAAATATTATAATACTGAATGTTCAAGAATCAAATGGTAATTCATACCCTGAAAGAAACGCAGAAGATAAAACCACGGTTGGTAAATTACTTGGGAATTTTGATATTGATTTAGATAATGTTAAAACCTTTAGACTGGGTAAGCGCATGGAAAACAAAAATCGGCCAATTAAGGTTTTAACAGGATCTCGGGATGAAGCAATGTCTATTTTAAGAAATAGAACAAAATTACCAAATCAAAATGTTCTTATATTTGAAGATCAAACACCGAAACAACGGCAATATTATTTGGATGTTAAAAAGAAACTTAAAGAAATAACTGAAAATGGAGATACCTCAAAAACAATTAAATATATTAATAACAAACCAACAATTGTAAATAAAGATAGAAATTCAAAAAACTAAATGGCAATTCGTCATTAATACTCAATTCTCACATAATCTATTTAAATGTTCAAAGTATAATGTCTATGTCTAATAAGTATCAATTAATGGCCGATGTGATGTGTTATAATCCTATGATAGTGTTGTTATCGGAAACTAGAGTAACTAATAATGTGGAAGACAGAGAAATTGCAATTGATAATTATATCTTAGTAAGATGTGACTCTATTAGCAGGCACACTTGGGGGGGTAATTTATATTCGTAAGGACGTTGATTTTAAAACATACAAAGAATATGTATTGGAGCCAAATTATTGGTGTAAAGTTGTGAAAGTGCTATTATTTGGGTCACTATGGATCATAGGAGTGTTATACCACTCCCCAAGTGCAAGTGATGCAGTGTTTCTGAATAACTTTGAAGAATGGAGTGAAAACCTATTTAATACGAACCTACGATGTATTATAGCGGGAGATTTCAATTTAAATTATGAAAATAAGGGTAATTACTATGTAAAAAAGTTAAGTAATTTCATTAGGGTAAATGGTATACAGTAATTAATTACATAGCGTACTAGAATTGTACAAAATAGTTCAACATTAATTGACTATATCTTAACTAATCTAAACAAGTCAGGGCTATTGTTCATCCGACACCAATAATAACTGATCACAATATTATATCAGTAGCAATTACTAAAGAAAATAAACATTATAATAGTAATAACCAAATAAGTCAATTCAGAAACCTAAACGATGCAGCCATTCACATAATAAACCTAAGACTTTTAAAATGTACATGGAAATTTGACAACACAAATGTTGATATAATTCTGAATGATACACTAAATAATGTTACACATGCGTTAGACCATGAAGCTCCTGTTCAAAGCAAATTTCAATCACATAACTGTTTAAAGTGGTATGACAATGAAGTGCGTGCCAAAGCTAAAGAAAGGGACTTTGCTTATAAAAAATTCAAAATTAATAAATGTGCTGTAAACTGGAAAAATTATAAAACTTTTAGAAATCAATTTGTTAATTTATTGAAGAGGAAAGAAAAAGAATTTTATGAAAAACAAATTGACAATAACAGAAGAGATAGCACTAAAATGTGGAAAATATTAAAAATGTTGGTTAGTAATAAAGAAAATAATTGTGACATACAAAGAGTACAATTTGAAAATAATCACTATAAAATCATTATGAGAGAACAAAAGGATATAGCTGAACATTTAAATAACTACTTTGTGACCAGCATTGAAGATATTGTAAGGAGTATCCCAGACACTAATAATCTATATCGACTAAATCCATTACATAGCCACGATGTCAAATTTACTGAATTTAAATTGCCTTACATGATATAAAAAAAATTGTGCATAATCTACCTAACAAGTGTAACTGGTCAGATACAGTCAACACAAACGTAATTAAGGCAACCTTTGATACAATTGGGCATGTTCTTCTTCATCTGGTCAACTCCTCCTTAAGAACTGGCAGTTTTCCAAGCAAGCTAAAATGTAGTACAGTAATTCCTATTCCTAAAGTTCAAAACGCCACATTAGCAAGCGAATACAGGCCAGTAAACACACTTCCTTGTATTGAAAAAATATTAGAAATTGCTGTATATAACCAATTAATAAACTATGTGGACAGTAACCAGTTGTTGGATTGTAATCAATCAGGTTTTAGATCTAAGCACTCTTGTGAAACTGCTATTCAGTTAACTTTTAGTAAGTGGAAGCAGTACATCGATCAAGATGAGTATATACATGCTGTTTTCTTAGACCTTAAAAGAGCATTTGAGACAATAAACAGACAATTATTATTGACTAAGTTACAACACTACGGCATTGGTGGAACAGTGATAAAATGGTTGGATGACTACCTGTCAAATAGAAGACAAAAAACGAAAGTAGGAAATTCAATATCTAGTTCAGTGCTAGTAAGAAATGGTGTCCCTCAAGGAAGTGTTATAGAACCATTGTTATTTATTTTGTATTTAAATGATTTTCAGAGTATTGACCACGAATGCGAACTTGTTAATCTATATGCTGATGATACCCTACTTGTAATCAAAGAGTCTGATATACAAACAGCAACAAATAAAATGAATAATAGCTTGAATAAAATTTATAGATACTTTCAAATAAACAAGTTGAAACTTAATACAAGCAAAACTGTGGCAATGGTTGTTGGAAATACTAATAAATTAAATAAACTCGATAGAAATGCTATTACATTGAAGATTGGGGACGAAATATTATAAATTGTTGAACAAACTAAGTATTTAGGTATTATGTTGGATAGTACTTTAACATTTAAAAATCACTTTGATTATGTTAAAAATAAAATTACAAAAAAACTATATTTCTTCTCAAGATTAGCACCTAAATTGTCTTTAAGAACTAAAATTACAGTCTACAAAACAATAATTCAACCACATTTTGACTACTGCGCAACAATACTTTATTTATTTGACCAAAATAAATTAAGTACTCTTCAAAAACTACAGAACAGAGGTTCAAGAATCATACTGGAATGTAGCAAAAGAACTAACATTCAAAAAATGTTAAGCACCCTAGAATGGTTATCAGTTATTGAAAAAATTGAATATTTAACAATGATATTTATTTTTAAAATTATCAATGAACTAATGCCAAGTTATTTTGATGAGTTTATTATTTATGTCCGCCAAATACACAACCACGAAACTAGGTCACAAGGGAATTTATATGTTGCAAGGACCAAATTGAAAAAAACTGAATTCAATATTCTTCAAAGGTCTGATTAAATACACTTTACCAAAAGATATTCGAGACTGTAATACACTGACATCTTTTAAACGAGAATTAATGAAAAAACTAAAACCTAACTAAAATGTAAGTACTTTATAAAATAAACCAATTGACCTAAACTTGGTAGGAGTAATTATAATTTTCACACTTTTTATTGTTTATTTATTTATTTTTTTATTGTATTTTTATTTATATTTCCTTAAATTAAGAAAGCATGTTCTTTTTATTTTATATTATAATGTATTGTAATATTAGGATTACCTACTTTAAATAAATATTATTATTACTGAACTTTGCTGATCTCTTCTATGTCTAGTGCTAACCTATCCATTTCGATTTTTAAGTTCTCTAGCTTACCTACTTGCTTCATACTGCTGACATTCTACTCTCCGATTTGCAGAATGTTGCCGATTCTTTGCTGTATTTTCCGATCACATCTTCCGAAGTAGTCCCCTCCTGGAGATCCAAATGGGAGACTATTTTACCTCCGAAATCTTTTATCCCAGAGGATGCCATCATTTTAAGTACAATTTAGGTATGCTTTGTACTTGGGAGGTAAAGTGGTGGTTTCCTGTTGCTTTCCACATCGCTGTAGTGTGTCTTAGAATACCATACCAACCCTTATGGTCTCTGCCAATTTAAGTACCGAAAGAGCCACTGCCCTATTTCGGGGACCTGTCTGGTTCCTCACTAAAGACCTTACTACCTTGAATGAACCTGTAGTTTGCCTCTTTAAGTCACCGGAACGCGGAAATCAGTCTACCCGTTCTAGTAATCTAGAACTGCTTCAAGGTACAGGTCCATTCGGAATGTATTTTTCAGTAATTTTAACAAACAACATTTTACAATTTTCTTTGTAAAGTTAAAACGCACAGGCAGATAGAAACAGAAAGGAAAATAAAGTAAGGACCCGCATGAATCACGATTACTTATAAAAAGATAAAAGAAATTTAGGAAGTCCGGGTTAACTACGTAAAGAGTGGGGTGATTCACATAGACAAAGAAAAATTATTATCACCACGAATTTTTATTAATAAAAATTAATAAAAATTTCTATTTAAACAAATAACAAAAGAAAATTATATTGTAAAGCTCAATTTTATGACTTAGATACGAAGTGCGTATTTCATGTAGTTACATATAAAAATAAGAAATGTCGTGCTTATGCTTTCCGCTTCACAAGCTTTTTAAGTTAGACATAGTGCCTATCACTAGTAAGCTATTTGACAGAATATCTACAACTACTGGCTGGTTATCTATCTCGTGCAACATTCTGAACTAGCTTTCTGTCATCTTCAAAGCTAAGGGCATGATGTCAATAAAACCATCTAAGACAATATGGGCGCATATGCTGTGTGATTTATTTACATAATTACACACAAGATCATAAAACATAAAATCATTATTATTCCAATTTCCGAAAATCGTGTGCAACACCAAAATTACAATTCACTATCAACATCACTTCAGTAAATTTACCTGTAAATTCATAAATTAAGTAGTGAATTCGTTTGTTTCTATCCGGTGTAACAAAATAAGTGTAAAACATTTCAGGGGGTGATTCCTCATCGTAAAAGAGATAGGGTCTTTCATATAAAAAAACTTAATTGGAGCATCCCTTGTTAAGGTACGGCCTCTTAAAGGGGGTACATAAAATTCGTTTTTCATTTTTTTACAAACACTAAAAAAGTTATAAAATTGAAATTAAGGTGACATTTTTTACTATCAAAAATACACTTACTCAGTAATTTATTTGGTTTACCCCATGGTTGTAAGGGAAGGAAAACGCAACCCCTAAAATTTATTTCCAATGTAACTTTTTGTCTTATTATTTGTTTGCCATTTAAAAATTTATTTCCAATAGCTTATTTCATTCTAAACAAAAATGTCTCTTGAATTTTTTGCCCAAAATTAACCAGTTGGCAGAAAAAAAAATTTTTCAAACAACTACAGAGATACATCGTCATAAGACGAAAATGCGAAACTAATTTATCTAGTATGCCGCTATTAATGATAGTGACAATTAGATTGTTATCACCCTGTTAGTTTGTAAATGTTTGAAATTGAATTAATAATTGTGTCGTTGTTCTGTTCTTAATTTGTTAGTTTAATAATTCACTTGTTATTAAAATGGCATACACAAATGCGGAAATGGCTGATATACATTATGTTTACGGTCTGTCGCAGAGTAATGGGATAGAAACTTGTAGAAGGTCTGCTGAAATGTATCCTCAACGGCAGCTTCCATCGCATAGAATATTTGCCCAACTTCATGAACGATTACGAGAATATGGTTCATTTGAAAAAAGAACGCAGGATTGTGGTCGCCATCGAAAAGTTAGAACACTACAGCTTAAAGAAGCAATGCTTAATTTGGTTGAAGAACAACCCACTAGCAGTACTAGAAAGATTGCTTTCGAGTTAAATATTGATCATATGACGGTATTTCGAATTTTAAAAGAACAACTCTTATACCCCTACCATCTACAACGAGTACAGGCACTGTTACCGCGAGATTTTCCAAACCGTCTTGAATTTTCCAATTGGATGCTGGAAATGATTAGAAGAAATCCTGACTTTCTAAAGACGATCGAATTTACAGACGAATGTACTTTTTTCTCGGGACAAATTATTAATTTTCATAGTAACCACATATGAGCTGATGAAAACCCTTAAACTATTGTCCTCGCTAACCATCAAGAACATTTTTGTTTTAAGTGTGGGTCGGAGTTATTGGGGATTATTTAATTGGCCCTCATTTTTGTTGTAGTATTAAAACAAAATTGTCTAGGACGTAGATATATGTTGCCAAGGTAATTGTCAAATAAAAGGTTTTTTTTGTTATTATTAATCGAGAACTGTCTGTCATTATGTAAATTTCGTTATTTATTAAAGCATATTAATAAAAGCTAGGTTTCTTTTCACTGGGAATAGCCACAACATGATAGCAGAGCGTGGTTAATCCTATCATAACGAAAATAACGAACAAAAAAAAAATCAAATTTAATTTTTGATTTTAAACGAAGAATTTAACAATTTGTATATACGATGGAGATAATTGCAACGACTAATAATGACCAACGGCTTCGAGGTGCAGACAACTGGTTACTCTGGAAATTTAACGTAAGAGGTGCTTGACTTGCTCACGATCGAGCATATGAAGTATGTATCGGTGTTTATGTAAAACCTGAACAAACGGTTGCTGAACTAACGGAGCAACAAAAAGAATGTTTAATAAGGAGGTTGAAAAATGGAATAGAAGTAACAACCTTGCTATTTCTGTACTGACAAGAATGTTAGAATCAAAACCAGCGACCTTAGTTATGGAATGTAATACGGCAAGAGATATATGGGTTAAATTGCATACGATATATGAGCAGCAAACGCAACAAGCTGCACATATGGTGCAGTCTGAATTCTTTACGTTTATGATGAAAATGATGAATAAGTTCTGGATTTACTATCACGATATTATCAGCTAATTCTACGAATGGAAAACATCGGAGTAAAACCAACAGATTCAGCAATGGTAGTTAGGCTTCTTGATGTTTTACCAGATACCTATGAATCGCTTAGACAAGCGTTCTGGACTCGCTCAACGAAGCAACAAACGTACAATAATCTGTGCAATATTTTATCAATAGATGAACAACGACGTAAATCTAGGATTAGTGAACAAGATGATATAGTTGCACTTATGGCCAATACAACGGTTAAAAATGTAAACGATAATAAGGGCAACAAAAACGAAGGCAAAAACTAAAGCAAAAGGCAGAAAAGATCAATCAGAGTCTCTCAAGAAAAATGTTAAATGTTTTGGTTGCAATAAATTCGATCATATACGCAAAAATTGTCCAACACATGCATGGAAGTCTGGCAAAAAGGTAAACAAGGAAGCAAGTACGATCGAAAAAATGGATAATCAAACAGATGCATTTGTCAGTGAGGTAATGAATAACAAATTAAACGACGATTCTTGGATACTTGATTCTGGAGCAACAGATCACATGACAAAGTGCTATAACTGGTTTACAGCATTTTCGAGATTTCCATGTTCAATAAATATACGAATGGATAACAATACAACTATGCAGGCACTTGGAAAAGAGCGTATATACTTTAAGGCGAGTGTCAACGGGGAATGGCGTGATTGTCATATGGACGATGTTCTATACGTTCCCGATCTTCGCCGTAATTTATTTTCGGTAAATGCGGCCCTAGACAAAGGCATGGAGTTGAAATCCACAAAAACCCAGTGTATATTCGTAAAACACAACGTAACGCGCGCGATTGCCGTACGTTCTGGTCGTCTGTTTAAGATGCTTATTAAAATAAGCATAATGAATAAAATTGAAGCTAATTTGACAGAACAAATTAGGTTACAAATTTGGCACAAACGTCGTGCACATCAAAATAAACGTCACGTTAAAAAGATTCTTGATAGATACGGCATACACGTTAAAGACTATGAAGAATTTTGTGAAGCATGTATTGAGAGAAAGCAGCATCGATTAACCTTTAAATCACGGATGCAACGGGCAACTGCTGTTGGTGAAATACGTCACGTTGACCTATGCGGACCAATGGAAAAACTTCAATTGGTGGTTCAAAATATTTCATTTGCTTCACTGATGATTACTCACGTTTTCGGCAGGTTTATTTTCTTAAAGAAAAAACGGATGTTTTTAATAAAGTTGTTAAATGCATAAATATTGTAGAAAAACAATCCGGAAAAAGCATCAAAATGATCATGAGCGATGGTGGCTCAGAGTTTGATAATTTTAAAGTAAAAGGCTTATTAGCAGATAGTGGTATAAAATTTGTAACAGCAAATCCTTACACACCACAACAAAACGGAAGTATCAAACGTACGAATCGAACAGTTGTTGAATTAGCATGTACAATGCTTTTAGCAAAAGACTTGCCAAAATCGCTGTGGGGTGAAGCAGTCAATATGGCTGTTTACATTTTGAATCGTACAGGTCCAAGTCCCACTATTGAAAAATCTCCATATGAAGTCTTTACTGGAAGAAGGACACGAATTGATAATTTACATATTTTTGGTACTAACTGCTACATTTGCGTTCCTGATCAGAACCGAAAAAAGTGGGATGCGAAAAGTCAGAAGGCTGTACTCGTCGGTTATTTAGATAGCATTGATGGTTACCGAGTTTGGGTATGCGGAAGCAAGATATAAAACGTAGTCGCGAAGTTGTTTTTGAATCAGAATATGCAATTGAATCAACGATCATTCTTCCACCTCCAGAAACCGAGTTAGATTATAGCAACGAACAAGATTATTCTCAGGCAAATGTTGACGATAGTCATTACCATCTTCGTGATCGTTCGTTGATCAATCGTCGTAAACGCTTAATTGAAGCAATGGCAGTGGAGGTTAACGAACCCGAAAGCTACAACAAAGCTGTAAGTTCAAAACAGGCTGTTCAGTGGAAAGCTGCAATGGATGATGAAATGGATTCATTTCATGAAAATGGTACTTGAAAGTTAGTTCAATTGCCAAAAAAACGTAAACCAATCACCAATCGATGGGTTTATCGAGTTAAAAAAAATGCAAATGGTAACATTTAGCGTTACAAAGCTCGTTTAGTAGTTTGTGGATTTTCTCAGCGCAGTGGTATCGATTACTTGGAAACATTTAGTCCAGTTGTACGTTTTGATACTATACGCGCGGTATTAAGTATCGCAGCAAACGAAAAACTCCACTTAATGAAATTTGACGTTAAAACTGCCTTTCTCTATGGAAATTTAGATGAAGAAATTTATATGCAGCAGCCTGAAGGATACGAAGATGATACCGACAGGGTTTGCTATCTGACAAAGGGACTATATGGGCTTAAGCAATCGCCGAGATGCTGAAACAGACGACTAAGTGAGTTCTAGCATCATTTGGTCTTCGAGAAAGCACAGCTGACCCATGTTTATATTGTAACGTGCAGAGCATTTCCAAAACCGAAAGACTATTGTTGGCGCTGTATGTTGATGACGAATTAATCGCTGTATCAAATGAATTATTATTAAAAGATTTCATAAAGCGTCTATCAACTGAATTTCAAATAACGACAGATAGGGTAGATTCTTTTTTAAATATACGGATTAAACGACTGGACGATGGCAGCATTTTTATTGATCAAGAATTATATGCTAACACCATTTTAAAACGTTTTAATATGACCCACGCAAATCCAGTATAGACACCTATCGAACCAGGCTCAGTTTAGGAAGAAGTACGTTTGAAAGATATGGTTAACACGAGGGCCAACGTACCATATCGAGAAGCTGTTGAAAGCATTATGCACTTAGCTATTGCAACACGACCGGATATCGCGTTTGCTATGGGGTATGTTAGTCCCTATCTTGACAAGGCTGAAGAAAAACATTGGGAAATGGTCAAACGAATTTTGAAATACATCAAAGAAAGCTCTAAATGGGGTATTTTCTATCGAGCTAATGCTGAATGCCAATTTTTGGAAACTTTTAGCGATGCTGACTACGCAAATGATGTGAACATGCGACGCTCGGTATCTGGAGTTTTAACAAAGTACAGTGGTGGAGTTATTGGATGGATTAGTAAACGTCAGAAATCAGTCGCTTTATCAACAACTGAAGCTGAATATATGGCAGCAAGCGAAGCGGCCAAGGAGTGTGTTTGGATGACTCGATTACTGAATGAAATTACACCCCTAAAGAAAACTCCTACTCTACATATCGACAACATAAGTGCTATCCGACTAGTTAAAAACCAGGAATACCATAAGCGCTCGAAACATATCGACATACGTTACCACTATGTTCGCAAACAATATCAAAATGGTGCTTTTGATATTGAATATGTGTCTGGGAATAAACAGGCGGCAGATATACCAACGAAACCTATACCACGAGTTCGTTTTGAATTCCTACGCAACTTGATTGGAATGGTTGAACTGGCAGTACGTGATGCTGATCAAATATGATTCTTCTCTGTTTTGTTGGGCAATTTTAGTTTAAGGGAAAGTGTTGTAGTATTAAAACAAAATTGCCTAGGACGTAGGTATATGTTGCCAAGGTAATTGTCAAATAAAAGGTTTTTTGTTATATTAATCGAGAACTGTCTGTCATTATGTAATTTTCGTTATTTATTAAAGCATATTAATAAAAGCTAGGTTTCTTTTCACCGGGAATAAACACAATTGTCTACCTCTTCGATTAAATGGTGAGACATACACTCAATTTTTAAGAGAAGTGCATCCAGTACTGCTGGAGGAAGTTCTTTGTGGTATCAGAAGGGTTATGTTTTTTATGCATGATTGGGCTCCCGCCCATTTTAGTCAAGCAGCACGTCAGCATTTAACTCAAACATATCCAAATTATTGGATAGGCCGAGGAGGACCACAGAATTGACCGGCTTGATCCCCGGATTTGAATCCTCTCGATTTCTCTACTTGGGGCCATTTACAGAGTTTGGTTTATCCTACTCCTGTTCGCGATGTAGAGGACTTAAGAAACCGCATCATCGATGCGTGCACGGTAATTAGAGAGACTCCAGGAATATTTGAGCGAATACGTGACCCAATGCGCCGACGTCTAGACGCATGTGTAATGACTGAAGGTGGACATATTAAACATTTACTATGATTTCTACATGTTGTATGTTTTGTTATTAATAAATTAGTTTTGTTTATTCATCTTTAATTATACTTTGATGCAGGTAGTAACTACAAAATAACAATAATAATCCAGTTCGCATTTATGACGACGTATCTCTGTAGTTGTTTGTAAAATAATTTTTTTCTGCAAACTGGTTAATTTTGGGCAAAAAATTCAAGAGACATTTTTTGTTTAGAATGAAATAAGCTATTGGAAATAAACTTTTAAATGGCAAACAAATAAGACAAAAAGTTACATTGGAAATAAATTTTAGGGGTTGCGCTCTCCACCCCTTACAACCATGGGGTTAACCAAATAAATCACTGAGTAAGTGTATTTTTGATAGTAAAAAATGTACCATAATTTCATTTTTGTAACTTTTTTAGTGTTTGTAAAAATAATGAAAAACAAATTTTATGTACCCCCCTTTAAGGGGCTGTATCTTAACAAGGGATGCTCCAATAAAGTTTTTAATGTGAAAGACCCTATCTCTTTTACGATGAGGAATCATCCCCTGAAATTATTGGGGATTATTTAATTGGACCTCATTTTCTACCTCTTCGATTAAATGGCGAGGCATACACTCAATTTTTAAGAGAAGTACATCCAGTACTGCTGGAGGAAGTTCCTTGTGGTATCAGAAGGGTTATGCTTTTTATGCATGATGGGACTCCCGTCCATTTTAGTCAAGCAGCACGTCAGCATTTAACTCAAATATATCCAAATTATTGGATAGGTTGAGGACCACAGAATTGGCTCGCTCGATCCCGGATTTGAATTCTCCTGATTTCTCTATTTGGGGCCATTTACAGAGTTTGGTTTATCCTACTCCTGTTCGCGATGTAGTGGACTTAAGAAACCGCATCATCGATGGGTGCAGGGTAATTAGAGAGACTCTAGGAATATTTGAGCGAATACGTGACTCAATGCGCCGACGTCTAGATGCATGTGTAATGACTGAAGGTAGACATATTGAACATTTACTACGACTTCTACATGTTGTATGTTTTGTTATTAATAAATTAGTTTGTTTATTCATCTTTAATCATACTTTGATGCAGGTAGTAACTACAAAATAACAATAATAATCTAGTTCGCATTTATGACGATAGTTTTTTGTAAAATATTTTTTTTCTGCGAACTGGTTAATTTTGGGCAAAAAATTCGAGACATTTTTTGTTTAGAATGAAATACGCTATTGAAAATAAATTTTTAAATGGCAAACAAATAATAAGACAAAAAGTTACATTGGAAATAAATTTTAGGGGTTATGTTTTCCACCCCTTACAACCATGGGATAAACCAAATAAATTACTGAGTAAGTGTATTTTTGATACTAAAAAATGTCACCTTAATTTCAATTTTGTAACTTTTTTAGTGTTTGTAAAAAAATGAAAAACAAATTTTATGTACCCCCTTTAAGGGGCTGTATCTTAACAAGGGATGCTCCAATGAAGTTTCTTTATATGAAAAACCCTATCTCTTTTACGATGAGGAATCACCCCCTGAGATCTTTTACACTTATTTTGTTACACCCAGTATAATAATAAAAAGACACAAAAGAGCTTTCTTTATTGTATTCCATTTAAATGGAAAATGCAAGCGTACAGGATAGATTGTGTAAGATATCATTAATATAATTTTGAATACTAAAGTAATGTACAAGAAAAAAAGTTGTAAGTTATTTGAATTTTAGGCAATACGGGCGTTATTAAGTAATTCGAACAAATAACGATAACTCATATTTACCAATTTACAAATTCCCTAAACAACAAAAATACATAAACTGGTAATAATAATAAGACAACAGCATCTAGTTCTTTTATACGTGTAGACTTTTTCTGTTCCGGTTGCAAAAACCTGAAACAAGAAACAAAGTTTAACCAAAATAAATGGTGTGTGTCAAGTTAGCAACGCGCGACTCGGCAACGAACTATAATCACAACCGCACATCTATTATACTGGACCGGACTATAATATATCTCATGCTATAAAACAATTAATATCTAAGCAACTAATTGGAATTAAAGATTCCTTGTTGCAGGGTACAATAACAATATGATAAACTAACCTTAAGAAAAGACTCAGCGGTGTAGGTTATACCAAAAACTTAAAATGGACAATTAACTTTTAAGTATACCTACTAGGAGCAGTGGGGATCGCATTAAAATATGCATATCTCCGAAAAAAATTAGTACTCCCGCATTTTGACATATATACAAGGTGTACCACATAGTAAGCTAACTTTTTGAAAAATTTCAGCCTCCTGAGTTTTTACAAAAACTCGGCAACGCACAATTAACTTTTGCTTTACGTACTAAAAGCAATGCGCGTCATATTGAAAAATTCATATCTCCGATAAAAATTCGTACTCCCGCGTTATGACATATATACAGGGTGTACCGCATAGTAGGCTAACTTTTTGAAAAATTTCAGCCTCCTGAGTTTTTCGAAAAACTCGGCAACGCACTATTAACTTTTGCTTTACGTACTAAAAGCGATGCGCCGTCATATTGAAAAAGTCTTATCTCAGAAAAAAATTGGTACTCCCGCGTTATGACATATATACAAGGCGTACCACATAGCAAGCTAACTTTTTGAAAAATTTCAGCCTCCTGCGTTTCTCCAAAAACTCGGTAACGGACAATTAACTTTTGCTATACGTACTTTAAACGGTGCGCCGTCACATTAAAAAATTCATATCTCCGAAAAAAATTGGTACTCCCGCGTTTTGACATATACACAAGGTGTACCACATAGTAAACTAACTTTTAGAAAAATTTCAGTCACGAGCGTTTTTCCAAAAACTCGGCAACGGACAATTAACTTTTGCTATACATACTGAAAACGGTGCGCCGTCATATTGAAAAATTCATATCTCCGAAAAAAATTGGTACTCCTGCGTTATGACATATGTACAAGATGTACCACATAGTAAGCTAACTTTTTGAAAAATTTCAGCCTCCAGCGTTTCTCCAAAAACTCGGCAACGGACAATTACCTTTTTCCTGTGCATCTGTGCCAAATATGTGCAATGCTGCTTCACAAAAGACCGAATTATATCCGCAGGTAACACCTTCCAATTCAGCTATATTTTTCACTTTTGTAGCAAGAAATGCTGCTAAATCTTTGGATAGATTGATGTTAACTTTTCGAGATGCCATTTTTTATCAAAATGAAATAGAGATATAGATTGTGCTTAGCGACTTTATGATTTGCAAAGTAAGACACAATTGACTAAATTGTTAGAATTTTCCATACACAAGTATAACTCCGCCAATATACAAAAGAAGGGTATAGGGTTAAGTGCTTTCTATTTATGAACATTTTCTAGGAATATCGTTTACCTGAGCTTAAACTATTTCCTGTACAAACTAATACGATAACAATCTTTGGATGTTGTGGTATGAAGCTAAGTTTAGCACATAAATAATACAACTTCTATATAGTATAGGGCAAGAAAACCACATGAAATCTCTTTTAAGTATATTTTTTAATTAAAGTTCTTTTCAAATTATATTACAAGAAATGTACAAGGCCCAGGGCACGTTTTGAATAACTCCACCTCAGATCTCTTCAATAATGGTGTCTAGTGAAAGCACTGGGTTGTAAGAATAATTAGGAATGTTACTGCATGTCAACGTTTCTAGTCTAATCTATTTCTAGGAAGAATTTGGAATTCAAGTATAAGCAATGATGGATGGTCTGCCTCGCCTCACATACCTGAAAAATATTTGTGGATTCAAAAGAATAAAATCATTTTAATGTTATCCTGCAGGGTATAATGTTGCTTATTAGTGTTCGCGAAGTTGCTTTTTTGGGCGACTCCATTTTGCGGAGGTTCCAAACCAGGTTGTTAGAGAAACAGCACTCATACGCGTCGATTGGTAAGTTTGTCAAATTAAGTGATGTATATAATTAAAATAAAAATATACTTCAATAAAAACTGATGGCCATACAATACCTTTGGAAAACTAAGAAAGAGGTGTTTTCTTTATTCGATTTTGAACAACTTCGTCAACCTGTATTCTTCAACAACACAACACGGGCTTTCCGAAATATATCGCCTTATTAAAAAAATATGCTGGATTCGGTGAGCCATGTATTTATTGAAATTAATGTTTGTGATTTAAAACGCAGCAATTTTCTTTACGCTACTGGACTCTGATATTTTAAAATGGGTTTTATTAGAAAATTGTTTAATGGCCTTTATTATTATAAAAGTTTTAAGAAATAAGCAGTATGATTCAGTAGCACGCAAAATGGCGTTCAATAATACATACTTGCCATGCCAGCAATAAAGCATTTTTAATAGAATTTTAAAATATGCAATTCTAATCGCAAACTCCATAGGTAGCAATAAAATTAGTATTTCAATATATCAACCATAGAATATTTATAAATATAAGGAAAATTAAACGTAACCAAACAATTAAATGACTAGATCAATCTACATATTTTAAATATGCGAAATTAATTGTATATGTTGTTTTATTGCTGTTACGCTTAAAATTAATTTAATTTTAACCATTTTGTGCACGTCAGGGATCTCATAAGAGTAAAGCGTATAATAAAGACAAGAACATTTACTAGGAACAAACGATTTCTTTGAAGGAATGTACTCATATCTAACATCGTACCCATAGTGTTAACTGCGTTTTATTAAAAAAGAAAACATTCCAAACGAATTTTTTAATTGAGATGTATTTTTATACGTATATTACAAGTTGGTATTCTTTAATGTAGCAAACGCCAACATACTACAAATGTAGAACCACCTGATGAATTGTATAATGCTATTATTGTTACTAAAGATAAGTAAAAAGAAATGCGTTATGTAAAACATCCTTGTACTTTTCATACGAAATAAGAGATCTTAGTGGCGGGTATCTGAGGGTGACAAATTCAGCATTTTTAAATTTCCCAATTTCAGGAAACGCACGACGACAAACAATATATGTAGAATTGGCAATTGGTGGCCAAACAATCAACAATCTAAAAAACGATTAGGAATGTGTTTGAGCAACAAGCTTGATTACACGTTGGCTAATCACGTAGTGGTGATGATCGGCACAAACGACATTTTGAAAGTATAAACTATCAATCTATTATTAATTAAATTATGTGTCTACTTAAATTTTTTAGAACCACGGATACTATTCCATGAGGAATTCTTTACAACATATAGTCAAACGGTTAGTAGAGTGCAAAGTTGAGGTTATATATTTATGTACACTTCCACCCCTAATGAAATGTACTCCCCTTCAGCGACAATCATTGGAGAAATATAATGCGTTCATAAGCACTTTAGAAACTGGTATATATAAAAGAAATCAGGTTACTAATCAAAATTCTTTTCACAGCACACATACGTATCATTGAAATTTTTGAAAATGTTCCACAGGAGTGGATATACTTTGAAAGGTTAATATTATAATAAGTTCTAAATACTGTAACACAATTTTATTTCATTTTAGAGATGGTGTTCACCCTAACATGAGAGAACTACAATGCATACAATTCGCATTCGAGAATTATTAATTTTAAACATAAATATATATTCGCATTAATACTACTTCAAATAAAAAATAGAACGTTTTCTAATTTCTTAAATCTGATTCCGAAACCTAAACATCCTTACCACCTATCTTAATACATCCCGGTGAGAAAAGCTTAGAACCTACCAGCGATTCTCACTGTGTGACAATACTATTATAAGGCAATACTCGGCACAACTCGACAAAACTCTAAACAATTAACGTTCCGTTTTTGAGTTTTTGGAAAAACCAACCAGGCCAAAATTTTTGTATGGGATAGTTCATTATGTGGGAGATACTTTACATAAGTCAAAACGCGGGAGTACCAATTTTTTTCGGAGATATGAATTTTTTAATGTGACGGCGCACCGTTTTCAGTACGTATAGCAAAAGTTAATTGTCCGTTGCCGAGTTTTTGAAGAAACGCAGGAGGCTGAAATTTTTCAAAAAGTTAGCTTGCTATGTGGTACACCTTGTATATATGTCTAAACGCGGAAGTACCAATTTTTTTCGGAGATATGAATTTTTTAATGTGACGGCGCATCGCTTTTAGTACGTAAAGCAAAAGTTAATTGTGCGTTGCCGAGTTTTTTGAAAAACTCAGAAGGCTGAAATTTTTCAAAAAGTTAGCTTACTATGTGGTACACCTTGTATATATGTGAAAACGCGGGAGTACCAATTTTTTTCTGAGATATGAATTTTTTAATGTGACGGCGCATCGCTTTTAGTACGTAAAGCAAAAGTTAATTGTGCGTTGCCGAGTTTTTGTAAAAACTCATGAAGCTGAAATTTTTCAACAAGTTAGCTTACTATGTGGTACACCTTGTATATATGTCAAAATGCAGGAGTACCAATTTTTTTCTGAGATATGAATTTTTTAATGTGACGGCGCACCGTTTTCAGTACGTATAGCAAAAGTTAATTGTCCGTTGCCGAGTTTTTGGAGAAACGCTGGTGGCTGAAATTTTTCTAAAAGTTAGCTTACTATGTGGTACACCTTGTATATATGTCAAAATGCGGGAGTACCAATTTTTTTCTGAGATATGAATTTTTTAATCTGACGGCGTACCGTTTTCAGTACGTATAGCAAAAGTTAATTGTCCGTTGCCGAGTTTTTGGAGAAACGCAGGAGGCTGAAATTTTTCAAAAAGTTAACTTGCTATGTGGTACACCTTGTATATATGTCTAAACGCGGAAGTACCAATTTTTTTCGGAGATATGAATTTTTTAATGTGACGGCGCATCGCTTTTAGTACGTAAAGCAAAAGTTAATTGTCGTTGCCGAGTTTTTGGAGAAACGCAGAGGCTGAAATTTTTCAAAAGTTAACTTAACTATGTGGTACACCTTGTATATATGTCTAAACGCGGAAGTACCAATTTTTTCGGAGATATGAATTTTTTAATGTGACGGCGCATCGCTTTTAGTACGTAAAGCAAAAGTTAATTGTGCGTTGCCGAGTTTTTTGAAAAACTCAGAAGGCTGAAATTTTTCAAAAAGTTAGCTAACTATGTGGTACACCTTGTATATATGTCAAAACGCGGAGTACCAATTTTTTCTGAGATATGAATTTTTAATGTGACGGCGCATCGCTTTTCATACGTAAAGCAAAAGTTAATTGTCCGTTGCCGAGTTTTTGAGAAACGTCAGAAGGCTGAAATTTTTCAAAAAGTTAGTTTACTATGTGGTACACTTGTAATATGTCAAAACGCGGAAGTACCAATTTTTTCGGAGATATGAATTTTTAATGTGACGGCGCACCGTTTTATACGTAGCAAAAGTTAATTGTCCGTTGCCGAGTTTTTGGAGAAACGTTGGTGGCTGAAATTTTTCAAAAGTTAGCTTACTATGTGGTACACCTTGTATATATGTCAAAACGCGGAGTACCAATTTTTTCTGAGATATGAATTTTTAATGTGACGGCGCACGTTTTATACGTATAGCAAAAGTTAATTGTCCGTTGCCGAGTTTTTGGAGAAACGCTGGTGGCTGAAATTTTTCAAAAGTTAGTTTACTATGTGGTACATCTTGTATATATGTCAAAACGTGGTAGTACCAATTTTTTTCTGGGATATGAATTTTTAATGTGACGGCGCACCGTTTTCATTACGTATGGCAAAAGTTATTTGTCCGTTGCCGAGATTTTGGAGAAACGCTGGTGGCTGAAATTTTTCTAAAAGTTAGCTTACTATGTGGTACACCTTGTATATATGTCATAACGCGGGAGTACCAATTTTTTTCGGAGATATGAATTTTTTAATGTGACGGCGCACAGTACGTATAGCAAAAGTTAATTGTCCGTTGCCGAATTTTTGGAGAAACGCTGGAGGCTGAAATGTTTCAAAAAGTTAGCTTACTATGTGGTACACCTTGTATATATGTCAAAACGCGGGAGTACCAATTTTTTTCTGGGATATGAATTTTTAATGTGACGGCGCACCGTTTTCAATACGTATGGCAAAAGTTATTTGTCCGTTGCCGAGATTTTGGAGAAACGCTGGTGGCTGAAATTTTTCTAAAAGTTAGCTTACTATGTGGTACACCTTGTATATATGTCATAACGCGGGAGTACCAATTTTTTTCGGAGATATGAATTTTTAATGTGACGGCGCACCGTTTTCAGTACGTATGAGCAGAAGTTAATTGTCCGTTGCCGAGTTTTGGAGAAACGCTGGAGGCTGAAATGTTTCTAAAAGTTAGTTTACTATGTGGTACACCTTGTATATATGTCAAAACGCGGAGTACCAATTTTTTCGGAGATATGAATTTTTAATGTGACGGCGCACCGTTTTCAGTACGTATAGCAAAAGTTAATTGTCCGTTGCCGAGTTTTGGAGAAACGCTGGAGGCTGAAATTTTCTAAAAGTTAGCTTTACTATGTGGTACACCTTGTATATATGTCATAACGCGGGAGTACCAATTTTTCGGAGATATGAATTTTTAATGTGACGGCGCACCTTTTCAGTACGTATAGCAGAAGTTAATTGTCCGTTGCCGAGTTTTTGGAGAAACGCTGGAGGCTGAAATTTTCTAAAAGTTAGCTTACTATGTGGTACACCTTGTATATATGTCAAAACGTGGGAGTACAAATTTTTTTCGGAGATATGAATTTTTCAATATGACGGCGCATCGCTTTTAGTACGTATAGCAAAAGTTAATTGTCGGTTGCCGAGTTTTTGGAGAAACGCTGGAGGCTGAAATTTTTTGAAAAGTTAGCTTACTATGTGGTACATCTTGTATATATGTCATAACACGGGAGTACCAACTTTTTTCGGAGATATGAATTTTTTAATGTGACGGCGCAACGTTTTCAGTACGTATAGCAAAAGTTATGTCCATTGCCGAGTTTTTGGAGAAACGCAGGAGGCTGAAATGCTTCAAAAAGTTAGCTTACTATGTGGTATACCTTGTATATATGTCAAAACGCGGGAGTACCAATTATTTTCTGAGATATGAATTTTTTAATGTGACGGCGCACCGTTTTCAGTACGTATAGCAAAAGTTATTTGTCCGTTGCCAAGTTTTTGGAGAAACGCTGGTGGCTGAAATTTTTCTAAGAGTTAGCTTACTATGTGGTACACCTTGTATATATGTCATAACACGGGAGTACCAATTTTTTTCGGAGATATGAATTTTTTAATGTGACGGCACACCGTTTTCAATACGTATAGCAAAAGTTATTTGTCCGTTGCCGAGTTTTTGGAGAAACGCTGGTAGCTGAAATTTTTCTAAAAGTTAGCTTACTATGTGGTACACCTTGTATATATGTCATAACACGGGAGTACCAATTTTTTTCGGAGATATGAATTTTTTAATGTGACGGCGCACAGTGCGTATAGCAAAAGTTAATTGTCCGTTGCCGAATTTTTGGAGAAACGCTGGAGGCTGAAATGTTTCAAAAAGTTAGCTTACTATGTGGTACACCTTGTAGATATGTCAAAACGCAGGAGTACCAATTTTTCTCTGGGATATGAATTTTTTAATGTGACGGCGCACCGTTTTCAGTACGTATAGCAAAAGTTAATTGTCCATTGCCGAGTTCTTGGAAAAACGCTCGCGACTGAAATTTTTCTAAAAGTTAGCTTACTATGTGGTACACCTTGTATATATGTCAAAACGGGAGTACCAATTTTTTCGGAGATATGAATTTTTTAATGTGACGGCGCCCCCTTTTCAGTACGTATAGCAAAAGTTATTTGTCCGTTGCCAAGTTTTTGGAGAAACGCTGGTGGCTGAAATTTTTAAAAGTTAGCTTACTATGTGGTACACCTTGTATATATGTCATAACGCGGGAGTACCAGCTTTTTCGGAGATATGAATTTTTTAATGTGACGGCGCACCGTTTTCAGTACGTATAGCAAAAGTTAATTGTCCGTTGCCGAGTTTTTGGAGAAACGCTGGTGGCTGAAATTTTTCAAAAAGTTAGCTTACTATGTGGTACACCTTGCATATATGTCTAAACGCGGGAGTACCAATTTTTTTCGGAGATATGAATTTTTTAATGTGACGGCGCACCGTTTTCAGTACGTATAGCAAAAGTTAATTGTCCGTTGCCGAGTTTTGGAGAAACGCTGGAGGCTGAAATTTTTAAAGTTAGCTTACTATGTGGTACACCTTGTAGATATGTCAAAACGCAGGAGTACCAATTTTTCTCTGGGATATGAATTTTTAATGTGACGGCGCACCGTTTTCAGTACGTATAGCAAAAGTTAATTGTCCATTGCCGAGTTCTTGGAAAAACGCTCGCGACTGAAATTTTTCAAAAGTTAGTTTACTATGTGGTACACCTTGTGTATGTGTCAAAACGCGGGACTACCAATTTTTTTCGGAGATATGAATTTTTTAATGTGACGGCGCACCGTTTTCAGTACGTATAGCAGAAGTTAATTGTCCGTTGCCGAGTTTTTGGAGAAACGCTGGAGGCTGAAATGTTTCAAAAAGTTAGCTTACTATGTGGTACACCTTGTATATATATGTCATAACGCGGGAGTACCAACTTTTTTCGGAGATATGAATTTTTTAATGTGACGGCGCACAGTTTTCAGTACGTATAGCAAAAGTTAATTGTCCGTTGCCGAGTTTTTGGAGAAACGCTGGAGGCTGAAATTTTTTGAAAAGTTAGCTTACTATGTGGTACACCTTGTATATATGTCAAAACGCGGGAGTACAAATTTTTTTCGGAGATATGAATTTTTCAATATGACGGCGCATCGATTTAGTACGTATAGCAAAAGTTAATTGTCGGTTGCCGAGTTTTTGGAGAAACGCTGGAGGCTGAAATTTTTTGGAAAGTTAGCTTACTATGTGGTACACCTTGTATATATGTCAAAACGCGGGAGTACCAATTTTTTTCGGAGATATGAATTTTTTAATGTGACGGCGCACCGTTTTCAGTACGTATAGCAGAAGTTAATTGTCCGTTGCCGAGTTTTTGGAGAAACGCTGGAGGCTGAAATGTTTCAAAAAGTTAGCTTACTATGTGGTACACCTTGTATATATGTCTAAACGCGGGAGTACCAATTTTTTTCGGAGATATGAATTTTTCAATATGACGGCGCATCGCTTTTAGTACGTAAAGCAAAAGTTAATTGTCCATTGCCGAGTTCTTGGAAAAACGCTCGCGACTGAAATTTTTCTAAAAGTTAGTTTACTATGTGGTACACCTTGTGTATGTGTCAAAACGCGGGACTACCAATTTTTTTCGGAGATATGAATTTTTTAATGTGACGGCGCACCGTTTTCAGTACGTATAGCAGAAGTTAATTGTCCGTTGCCGAGTTTTTGGAGAAACGCTGGAGGCTGAAATGTTTCAAAAAGTTAGCTTACTATGTGGTACACCTTGTATATATGTCATAACGCGGGAGTACCAACTTTTTTCGGAGATATGAATTTTTTAATGTGACGGCGCACAGTTTTCAGTACGTATAGCAAAAGTTAATTGTCCGTTGCCGAGTTTTTGGAGAAACGCTGGAGGCTGAAATTTTTTGAAAAGTTAGCTTACTATGTGGTACACCTTGTATATATGTCAAAACGCGGGAGTACCAATTTTTTTCGGAGATATGAATTTTTCAATATGACGGCGGATCGCTTTTAGTAGGTATAGCAAAAGTTAATTGTCCGTTGCAGAGTTTTTGGAGAAACGCAGGAGGCTGAAATTTTTCAAAAAGTTAGCTTGCTATGTGGTACACCTTGTGTATATGTCAAAACACGGGAGTACCAATTTTTTTCGGAGATTTGTATATTTTAATGCGAGCCCCACTGTTCCTAGTAGGTATACTTAAAAGTTAATTGTCCATTTTAAGTTTTTGGTATAACCTACACCGCTGAGTCTTTTCTCAAGGTTAGTTTATCATATTGTTATTGTACCCTGCAACAAGGAATCTTTAATTCCAATTAGTTGCTTAGATATTAATTGTTTTATAGCATGAGATATATTATAGTCCGGTCCAGTATAATAGATGTGCGGTTGTGATTATAGTTCGTTGCCGAGTCGCGCGTGGCTAACTTGACACACATAAATAATTGCATATTTTAATCCACTTACTCGGTAACAGTCTTTGCTATTTCTGCGTATGCCGCGGTTTTCGTAAAGTCCTCCTGCTGAAACTCTCTCTGATGATTTTTGGCAAATCGAGCGGGTATTCTGGAATGCCTGACATTTATTTTTTCCATTGTTGATTATATTTTTCTAGTACTAGAAGAAAGAGATATTATTTATGAATTGAAGAAAGTCTGTAAAAGTTATACCCAACCAGATGGTTGTCTATAAATTTTTATAAAAAATAACAGTTATCGTACAAATATTATTAATAAAGGAATCAAGCGATGTTGATATCAACGCAATTTACAACAGATCGATGCAACTGGCGTGTGATTCGAAGCTAGGATGGATACTGTCTGGAACTATTGCACTGCCACTGGTGGAGAATTACGAATTTAATATATAGATTTATAGATACAGATTACACGAGCTTATCCAGGTATAATTATAAATTGGTTGAATAGATGGTGCAGTTAGTAAGTGGATCGATGTTCGACAGTCTCATTGTAGAACAAACCCTTTTGTCCAAAATTTGAGAATATTAATTAAAATCTATCTTGCACAGATTAAATTTTGGTCAATAAGTTTATAATGTAACCGACCTGAAGGCTGACCAAACGCCCTCTGTGAACGGCACACCGGGCACCATGGTCTGACATCTAGTGGCAGTGGCTCGATAACACGTACTTTGTGTTGTTATAATGTAACCCAAATTCACACTGGGAAGATGGCGTTAAGGTGGGAAGGTTTGAAATAAAACTACAGTATTTTCCTTACTGAATTTTAATCAAAATAATAACCACTAAATAGGTGATTGGCATGAGAGTTAAGAAATTGAATTTCAAAGCGAACAGTGCCGTACTCAACATAGGCGATTGGGGAAACAGCACGGCAGAGAAAACCCCAAGCCTGAATGTAATAGAAGAAAGACAAAAATACAAAAATAAATTAGACGAAACAGAAAAACAGAGATTCAACGCCATAAAATGCGAAATTATTCGCAAATGCAGGAAAGCTAAAGAACAATGAATTGATGAAAAGTGCAAAGTGGTACAAACTAAGATGAAAATAAGAAAGACAGACGAAGCATTCAAATTAATTAGAATGAATTTTAGGAATATAAAACCATATAGCAGAAATATAAGGGACGCGGAAGGAAACGTCATTATAGAAAATGTAGAGAAAGTAGGTAGATGGCAGGAATATATAGGGAATTTATATGCAGTAGAAAAACTAACAGCATTAGAACAGAAATCAGACGTTGAAAATGATGACCTGGGATATCCTATACATAGAGATAAGTTTGAATTAGTATTAAAGAGTTTGAAAAATGGTAAGACGCCAAGTACAGATAAGGTGCAAACTGAAACTCTAAAAGCCGCTGGACAAGCAGTAACAGATCGTCTCTTCCGACTTGTAAGCTATATGTATGAGACAGGCGAGAAACCTAAAGATTTCAAACGTAACATCATAGTAACTATATAAAAAAAAAGGCGCAGATGTGAAAATTTTCAAACAATAAGTTTGACAGCACACGTTTCAAAAATATTAACTAGGATTGTACAAAGACGAATGGAAAAACTAGCTGAAGAAATACTGGGAGAAGATCAATTTGGGTTTAGGCGCAACAGGGAAACACGGGAGGCTAATTTAGCTGTGAGAGTGATAATGGAGAAAACAATAGAGAAAAGGGAAAGCGTATATATAAGGTTTGTAGATCTGTAAAAAGCATTCGACAATGTAAAATGGAAAAAAAATGTTCGAAATACTCAAAAAGATTGGAATAGTTTTAAGGACAGACGGATAGTACATAGCTTATACAAAGAGCAAACGGCGGTAATAGAATTAGAGCAAGAAAGTAGAGAAGCAAATATTAGGAAAGGGGTGAGACAGGGATGTGCCTTATTCTCATTAATTTTTAACTTGTATATAGAAGACATTTGGAATTAATATGCTGGGGCAAAAGATTGATATGCTTAGATTTGCGGATGATATAACGGTATTAGCATATAGCAAAGAAGAGTTAGAACCTGCTCTTAATAAAATGGAAACAGTTCTAACGGAGAGATATGGTATGAAAATTAACAAAAATAAAACTAAAGTTCTAGTATGGAAAATACGTCGAAAACAAGAATACAAATAGGTAACGAAAACCTACAAGCGGTTAAGAATTTTTGCTACCTAGGAAGTCATTTAACGCAAGATGAGAAAAGCACAAAGGATATAAAACAAAGATTAGTACAAGATCGTGCTACATTTAACAAGAAAAAGAAACAACTGTGCTCAAAGACCACAAAAATAGAAGCAAGGAAAAGATTGCTTAAAACATATGTGTGGAGAAGAGTACTGTATGGCTGTGAAGCCTGGACAGTAGGTGAAGCAGATAAGAAAAAGGTAGAAGACTTTGAAATGAGGTGCTACAGACGAATGATGAAGATATCATCGACAGACAAAGTTGAGAACAAAGAGGTACTAGAAATGGCAGGGAAAGAAAGAAGTATGCGGAAAACAGTAAAAAATAGGAGAGATAGAATGATAGGCAACATACTAAGACATGCGGGAATAGTGCGAAGCAGAGATAGGAGAAAAGAAAAGTAGATGTAGACCTAGGTTAGACTACTGCACACAGATAGTGAAAGATGTAGGCTGTGACAATTTCAGAAAAATGTGCAGGCTTGCTCAAAATAGAAATCAATGGAGGTACGTTTCCAACCAGTCGCAAAATGGAAAAACTAATAACAAAAATAATAACATGGTGATTACTATAAACAACTACAGATATTGGTTTTGCAATACTCTCAACTATTGTTAATTGTACGAAAGGTTTTACTAGAAAACTAAATACGGCAAATGTCTAAGTGTTGGGGATCCTAGGCAGCCACAGGCTGCTTAACCCCTTTCACATACCACTGAATCTCGGTGAATTAGGGCATATAATTAGAAAACAATAGAAGGAAATCGAGCGTGCGAAAGAATAAATTGGAAAAACTATTAATTCGACAAAGGTTTAAGTGCTGGGGGAACTTGGCAGCCAAACACTGCTTACCCCCTTCACATACCACTGAATATTAAGGAAATAGGTTATAAAGTGTAAAACAATAGAAGATGACCGAACTACATCAAACAAGAAAGAACAGCTATGTTCAAAGACAATGAACATAGATACAAGGAGAAAACTGTTCAAAGCGGTGTGTGGAGCACAGTACAGTACATCTATAAAATAGGGGCAGTAGGAAAAGTAGACAGAAAGAGAAAGAATCCTTTTGGAATGTTGTGCTTCAGATGTATGAGGATGTCAGCATGGGCAGAAGAAGTTAATCACAAATTGGTTGTAGAAATAGTAGAGAAATAAAGGTATCTGTGGAAAACGAAAAAAATAGGAAGAAGGACATTTCTGGGGAATAGTACGGGATTTATTACAAGCAGAAATAGGAAAAGATAGGTAGGGGTAGACCGAGATCAGACTTTCGCACGCAGATAGGGATAGATGCAGACTGAGCAAATTTCAACGACATGTATAGGTTGGTTCAGACTAGGAAACAATGAGGGTACGCGTCCAACCAGTTTTAGAACTGAAGACCTAATCATGATAATGATGATGATGATGAGTAACATACATTTGGTAATTGGTTTATTTTTGTTTCAATTTCACTACCATTACAATTTTCCAGTCAATTTTTAATAACTATAGGCCTAATTCCTGACTTTAGGAAGGTTCCCTAACAAATTTTGGTATTTGATTTAGATGTATAAATGTGTGCCCTAAAACGCTTATTTGAAGAATTGTTCTGTAAAATAATTTGGGAAGCAGGAAACCACAAATGTCAAATTTTATATTTTAAATCCCTATGTTCGGCGTAAGTTAAAGCAAGAATTTGCTTTAATTTTATTCTGTTTACATATTTTATTAACGTCAATGGTTGCCTAATCATTTAAACTAACTAAAAAATTGTTATCAATATCCTTCGGTTATATAATTGTGTTTAAAATATATTTATATCTTTGAAAAAAAGAACATCAATTTTCATGTTACATTTAGTGCAGTGATACGCTATTGCTGATTTTCAAATTTTTAGTGAATATTCTAATGCCTAAAGGTATTTATTTATTAATATTTTGTTCCATAGTTCCAAATTGATTTGTATTATTAGCGAAAACAACATTAATATTTTTGTATGTTTTGTTCAGTATAATATATTTTCAAAAAACGTATATAGAACATGTGAAATTTCAATGTTGTATCCTCCAATAAACAAATTTTATAAAATGTGCAAAGTCTAAGCTAAAAGCTATCAAAATTGACAAAAAAGTGAAGACATACGTCTCAATAGAATGCTTTAAGATGAACAAAATTTAACATATAAAAAGTTTTCAAAGTAAGATAAGACATACTTATCTGCATATACATAGACATTCCCTAAAAGTGATAGACTTTTTTAATATATATTTTCCCATTATGTTAATGAACTTCTCCAAAACACATACTTTCACGTCCAGGAACACTTTCCTCGCCTCGTTAACATATATGAAACGCTTTTATTATTAAAGTTTTATCCGTTGCGTTTAGCCTGTGAGCTACCTAAATCTTCTTCTCCAACCATTTTCTCATTCTTTGTACACGTTCTTCACTAAATATTCATTACTTGTTCGTTCTATATGTTTAAATAATCTCAACACTCCACTTTTATACTTACCTATAAGTTTAGTTTCGAATTAGAAACAGTAATTACCCATTCGTTGCTAATCAAGCTAAACAAAGGTAAAGATACTATAGTTAAACGCATTCTCACCTAGAGGGCGTAATATGTTTCACAGAAATTGCAAACGAAATATTTAATTCAGTTTACAAATTGACTTCGCTTTTGACTACTGCATTTCAGCAAGTTGGCTAACTAATAATTATTGTTTGTCGACGTACTACAGGGCGTGGTGCTCAATTCTTTTCTAGACCAGATTCAGTGGCAAAGTTTGTTGCTACTCTCACAACAAAAACAGGAACAAGCAAGGAACAGAAAAGACAAGAATAAACGGGTAAACATTCCACCATCTTATTTTATAAAGTACTCACACCCAGTAAAAGTAAGGCAATTACGTTCAGAATGAATATCCTAGCGAGCTTCCAACCTTCGTTTACGTTAGCCGCCTCTGATTGGTCGAGATACCAATACGCCCGTTTCACGACCATGTGAAGCGTCTATACCACAAAATTACATAATAATAAAGGGTCCTCGCGTTAACCATTGTCGGTTGGAAAACTAGATCACATGTGTAATATCTTTAAATTAATTATAAATAATTCCCTAAGAATACTTATTTACTAGAATTTTTTGTGTATAGTATGTGGTGAAAGGTTAAAAATATAACTTTCTACTGACTAATACTCACAAACAAAAGTTGATTTAGTGCCAAGTTGATTTTGATCGATAGCTGCAACTCTTCAAAACCTTCGATTAGGACTATAATTTATATGTACCATAGGTTGATGAGGTGCACTAAATGTTTTAATGCCGACAACGTACACGACACGCACTTGGGCGAGAGTTTACCTTATTGTATGGCGACATGAACGTTTTTAATTTTCGACTTGCTTTGTCCAATGTACGAGAACGACTCTGCTCAAGTTAGGTAAGAATCCACGAAGAAGTAATGGTTCGTGTGAAATCGTATAGTGTTTCGTTTGTAATTATTCTTAAAATTAACTTTAATTATCACTTAAGATTTAGCTTGGAGGTAAAATTCCCCTTCGTCGTGTATATAGTATAGTCTATAATTTACCGCAATTAACCTTCAAGTGCTTGTGTTGTTCGTGCCGTGATTGTAGTCGTACATACGCTAGTGTAATTGTAGCTATGCTTATATAAAACTATTAACGTTTCTCCAGCTCCGTGAAAACAAGTCGATAGTTCCTCGTCCTACTACCGCCTCTAAAAGTTGCAGTTATTACTGATAGGTACTTGAAGGTTTCGATTTTAGAAACTTTGTTCATATTTACACATCTACTTTCTCCACTATCAGTGGTTATCGACATTAAATGCAAAACATTGCTCCTGTGCGAGCCGAATGCGAGTATTGTACTTCCAAACTACTCCGTAATAACCGCATTATTAGTCAAAGAAATCCACTGTTCATCAAATTGTATCGCTCTTCGTTCGATTGTAGCCTGGCAGATAATCGTTTCGTATATCAAAATATTGGTTATCAGTTTTAAGAAGATGAAATTTAAGCTTTGGCTTTATTTGAATTGTTTAACGAGTTTACGTAGTCTTCGTTTCGGTAGTTTAACTATAGCCATAATTACGATCTCATTTCTAATTAGTTATGGCAGAAAAACTAAAACGCATGTAGTTTTTAAGTAACAGTGCAATAAAATCGCTTCAAGACATCTTTGACATTGTCCACAAATGTCAAAATGATCAAAGCCTGTTACATCTGTTTCGCGCCCAATATACATCAATTAACGCGTTAAGAGATCGTTTCATTTGTTCAACATAATCGCATAATTGGTAATCGCATCGTTCACTGACGCCGATGACCAATTTGAAAGGGAAAATGCGATTCGTAAACGGGACATACTAATTTTCTTCTAATAAAATCGCTCTACCTAAAACTTTGTACGAGTAAACTGGTCTTGCCATAAGCTGGTTTACCCGTTTCTCCAGGTACTTTTAAGTCAAATGTGTCTCTACTTTACATGTGATTTTCCAGTGCTCCACCCCAAGGTACTACATTGGCCAGGAAGCGAGTTTTTTTTGCCTCAAAATTTGGAATTTTCCCGAAACCTTGCTGTTCCAAGCAAGGTAAGGATCTTTAACGTGCGTGACAACACTCACACACGGGACCTCCATTTTACCTCTCATCCGAACGAGGGTATATTTTTGTTTAAAATGTTCGCCTAACATTTTATCAAGCGAACCGTGTCGGGATTGGAACCCGGGCTCCTTCACATACCACTGACTATCGGGGAAATAGGGTATATAACTGTAAAACAATAGAAGGGGACCTAACTGAATCAAACAAGAAAAACAGCAGCTATGTTCAAAGACAACAAACATAGAAACAAGGAGAAAATTATTCAAAGCATATGCGTGAAGCACAGCACAGTACGTTTATGAAATAGAGACAGGAAAAGCAGACAGAAAGAGATAGAAGCTTTCTGGAATGTTGTGCTTCAAATGTATGAGGATGGTAGCATGGACAGACAAAGTTAATAACAAATAGGTTATAGAAATATTGTGGGAATAAAGATATCTGTGGAAAACAAAAAAAATAGGAGATATAGAAGGGCAGGGTACGTTCTAAGGCATTTTTGTGGAATAGTACGGGATATATTATAAGCAAAGCTAGAAAAAAAGAAGTAGAGTAGACCGACATCAGACTTTCGCATGCAGATAGTGATAGATCCTGAGAAATGTGAATGTTAGTTCAAAATAGGAAAGAATGAGGGTACGCGTCTAACAGTTCCAAGACTGAAGACTTAATAATGATCAATTACTAAAAGTATTAACAACAAAACGGCTTAAACTCCTACATTTAGAGTACGGTCAAGTAGTATTTAACCATATATAACCTCAAATTACCTCGGGGGGTTAAATTTTTCGAGGCGACAGAATGTTGAAACGTATTTTTTTTTTATGTTGCCCGCCAGCGAAACGTAATTTTATAAATGGGCGCCAGTGCACAAAAATTTTCCGCTTCCTTCACAGAGAAGGGGCCATCTTACGACATAGCTAAGGGTCTATTCCTGGGTAGGGCAATAAGAAGTGGGGGAGTAAGTCGAATCTTGTTTTCAAACAAAAACTAAACAAAGTTAAATAGGCGCCACCAAGTCCTGAGATAATCACGATAAGAGCAAAGCACAATTCTAAGGGCGGACGTGGAAACCCAAAGATAAAACGATCGCCTTCGTTAACAAAAACCTGTCTTATAAAAATAAGACGCAGCTCCTGTAAGAAATTACAAAGATTAAATAAAAAAAATGTAGAACACCATTTGTGTCCTATAAAAGTATCAAAAATAAAAAAATCCAATATGATATTGGCACAAAATTATTACCAAAAAATTCTACCTTTATGTTATCAGATTTGATCGCATTTGACCAAAATAAAAGTCTCAAAGTTTAACTAATTGTTTACTGAAGTAAAAAAACGTTCTTTTAAAAATTCATAACCTTTTAACGTAAAAATTCTCAACAATAATGTTTATAACAAAATCAAAATTTTGTCTTTTTAAAGTAAAAGACTGCTCTCTAAACATTGTTACGTGCCAAGGGTCACTTAAACATTGTTTTAGTTTAGTTTTTAATGTACGGAAGTTTTCCCGCCATAATTTTCAAATACGCGAGACGCGGTAACCTTTTTAAATAGACTAGGCGGAGCTTCCGGCACGTAATAGTAGTGAGTTTGCGCCGTGTGTTTATCCCCATAGGGGTAAGGCAATAGTAGACAAAGAGTGGGGGATAGTTTCGCGGTTCTCGCCCTGAATCGTGGCCATTTTGCCTTTGATCGTGAAGTTATGTGCGCGTGATTGTTGGGTAACGTATCTTAGGGTCTACCTATGTAAAAATCCCTTCTCTAATTACCTTTTGTTGTCTACCTCTACCTTCTTCCTGTCAAACCTTACATAGGTACAAATCTGCGCCACCGAAGGGCCTACCGACATCCACATCTGTAGATGGAGAGACCCATATTTACCGCCGCTAGCCGAGCCGAGCTGTTCCTTACGCATCATCTCTAATTCCGCCGGGAGAAGCCCGAGGACTTCAGAGAAGCGAACTGTAACGCAATCCCGCCGGATACCGGATCCCTTATGTAAGTACTCCTTTGCTTATTGTTGATAAAACGGAATAATTTGTTGTTAAAATGACTCTCGTTTATCTTTAATTGTTTAATTTTTATATTGCAAATTATGGCGCAATACAAATTGTCGATGACGTCATGGTAGATGATTGCGCCAAATCTGTAAAAGGTTTGCGTTTTCCTCCGCCAGGGCGTAGCATTGCTTTTTAATCATTGCGCTTGCGCGATGTATCTTTGGAACTTTGGTAACTGTAGTACAGGCCTTAAAGAGCCATCTATCGCCATTTCAATGTACCCCCATCTAAGTGTAATATTTTGTTAACTGTTTTACCGACCAGATAAACATTCAAATTAAGTGTAACAGATGGCGCCTTCAACGTGGTGAGGTTATGAACTTTAGGGGTTTCTTCTTTGTTTTTAGGTTATGTTAATTTCAGTTATAAGCATTCAATGTTTTAACAGATGTTATTTAAACAGCTTTCTCACTTAAGGAACTGTACTTTTATTCATGTAAGTATTACAAATAAGCATTTACCTTACCTTATGTCTTTAAATACAGTATTACAGAATTACTTATTAAAATATAACTTTTGTTCGTTTTCCTAACCTTAAAAGGCCGTTTTTTGAAACTTAAATACATTGTCCTTTATGTTACATTCTAAAAACTGCATTATGGATTTACATATTGAACTAATAATATCTTAATTACCTTCACAAGAAAACCTTGTGGTTAAACTTCTTGATTTCCGTTAATATCGTATACCTTATATATCGTGTCTTGAATATTTTATTCACAATGAACGTTTCACATTTAAAATCCCTCGAATTAATCTACGAGCTAGAGTGTAGGAGTATAATCGCAGCTAGCAACCAGAATGATAGGCGATCTCAACTCAGAGCTATTTTGGCACAGGAAACCAAAGGCATTGCTACCTTAAAGAACCCCGTTGGCGACTGGCCCCTCAACGTATCAGAAATTAAATTATCTTTAGATGATATATCGGGTATAATAAATAGAACGGATCCTGCTACTACTAATATCGAGCTAGGGAGATTGACTTCAAGAATAATGCACGTCAAACAGCGTGTCGAATCATTATCTTTATATAACGACGACCAAGCGACTCAATCTAAACAAAGTTTGTTGTCCGAGGTGTTATTGCTTGAAGGGATTGTTCTAGAAAGACTTAATCCTAATGCAGACGTAGATATATCGTTACCTTTTTCAAATCTTGTGCTTGCCGAACTTAAACCATTAGGAAAACCTATACCTGTATACAAATGGGGTCTCACCTTCGAAGGGTTTGATTCGAAGGTTTCTCTATCATCCTTTCTTGATCGTATCAATGATTTTAAAATTTCTCGCGGGTGTACCGACCACGACCTATTTGTCTCAGCTGGTGACTTGTTCGCAAACTCAGCGTTAATATGGTACAGGAACATACGACACCAAATTTCCACCTGGGAGGAATTAGTTGCCTGTTTAAAACGAGATTTCCTACCTTATGGCTACATTAACGACCTTTGGAACGAAATCCGAAACCGAACTCAAGGTCCCGACGAAAATGTTGTGTCTTTTATTACCTCATTAGAAGCTTTATATAGCAGACTCGACAAAAAACCTTCCGAATCCGAAATTATCGATCAATTACTTATAAATTTAAACCCCTATTTCTCAGAACGTTTGGCATTACAGCCCATATCTTCGCTAGCCCACTTTAAAGACCTATGTCGTTCTCTTCAAGAAGTGAGGTCAAGAATTGACAAATATCGGCCACCGCCCGAGAAATTATCTGGTCTTCTAGAACCTGATCTAGCTTGCCAAGTTCGAGCTTCCCGTAAAGTATCTACACTTAACGTTCCTCCTACCGTTACTAACAACGCACTTACCTGTTGGAACTGCAAGCGAAGTGGACATAACTATACTGTCTGCACATACCCTAGAAATATTTTTTGTTATGGTTGTGGTCGCTCAAATATCTACAAATCTAACTGCACCAACTGTAATCCTAACGTATCGGGAAACTCCCGTCGAGATATTTCAAATCAGGGTGTGAACATCTCAAGAAACCAAAATCGCCCTCAACACCAATCATCCAACGGACACAGACGCCAATAAATTCAAATTATAAAACTACTTCTAACGTTGTACCGTCATTAAATTTATCTAATAATAATACCGCTACTATTAATGTACAAAATACCTTACCTTCATTAGAGGAACTATGCTATACTACTCCAGCCGAGTGGTCTAAGTGGTTACAAACCGTCAATTCCTTTTATCATAAAAAGACTGCTGCCGTTTCACAACTTGTTAAAAAACCCTTCGATAACCGTCCACACTTATCTATCTCAATTGGTTCCTTAAATGTAATTGCTTTATTGGATACAGGTTCTTCATGTTCTCTTATAAATAACGAAGGTTTACATCAATTATCTCAACAAAATATCAAAATTCAAATTATTCCCGAAAAAACTTCCATAAATTTAGCTGACGATAATCAAATACATGTAACCGGTTCCCTTAAGTTAAAAATTCGAGTAGAATCTCTTGAACGTGAGGTTTTATTTTTGATTGTCCCTGCATTAGCTTATCCCTTTCTGCTAGGCGTTGATTTCTGTAAACTTTTTAATTTGTCACTTTACTTCCAAGATTTTTCATGGCAAACCTCTATTAAAACGAACTCCTGTGCATCTACAGGAATATCTAACAAAATCTCTCTTACTGATTCCCAAAATGTAACCCTTAACGCTACAATTGACAAATTTCGCAAACTTAATACCTCCGAACTGGGTTGTGTTACAACGGCAACACACGTTATCTCTACAGGTGATGCCCTCCCCTTTAAGCAACGTCAATATCCCTTATCGCCTGCCTTACAAAAGCATTTACATGCTGAAATAGACAAAATGTTAGAATCTGGTGTTATCTCTCCTTCAAATTCACCATGGACGTCTCCCGTATTACTAGTTCGGAAAAAGAATGACGAATGGCGTGTCTGTTTTGATGGCAGGAAGTTAAATTCTGTGACTGTTCCAGACGCTTACCCTCTACCAAGAACTGACTCAATTTTAAGTCGGCTTCGAAACGCAAAATTTATCTCATCTATCGACCTTAGACAAGCTTTTTATCAGATACCTCTCGACTTATCTTCTCGTCAAAAAACTGCTTTTTGTGTCCCAGGCCGAGGTCTTTTCGAATATAATTTTTTGCCATTTGGTCTCTGTAACGCTCCACAAACTTTACAACGTACTATGGATCAAACGTTAGGTCCTATCTTACATCAAGAACGTGCCTTTGTATTTTTAGATGATATCTTAGTTATCTCAAGTTCTTTCGATGAACATATCGCCACATTAGATGAAGTTGCAGAACGTTTAAACGCAGCAGGTTTTAAGATAAACTGGGAAAAGTCTCAATTTTGTCGTTCATCCCTCACATTTCTTGGTTTTATTGTCGATGGGACAGGCTTGCGAGCAGATCCTGCTAAAGTTGATGCTATTACTAAATTTAAAACACCAAAAACTGTTACCGAAATCAAGCGTTTAATAGGAATGATTAGCTATTATCGCATCTTTCTACCCAATCTTTCAACTATATCCACACCCATTACCACTTTAATTAAAAATAAAAAGAAATCCCAAACTATCGAGTGGAATTTAGAATCCCAACAGGCTTTCGAACAGATTAAAACATTAATCACTTCAGCACCTATCTTAATTTCTCCAAATTTCGATGATAAGTTTTATATACAAACCGATGCCTCACTTACTGGGTTAGGTGCAATGTTATTCCAGGTAAGCAATGGTTTAGAACATCCAATCGCATATGCGAGCCGTGCCTTAACTTCTGCCGAACAAAAATACTCTGCTACCGAACGGGAACTATTGGGCGTTATCTTTGGCATCGAGAAATTTAGAGGATATGTCGAAGGTACACACTTTACCGTAATCACTGACTGTGCAGCTCTCACGTGGCTTAATAACTTGAAACAACCCGCAGGTCGTTTGGCAAGATGGAACTTGCGTATATCCCAATTTACTTTTGACGTTAGGCATAGGCCTGGCAAATTAAATATCGTACCTGATGCGTTATCTCGAGATGTTGTTTCTCTTAACCTTCCAAATTTAATTCTGGATACCTGGTACCTCAATATGATTAAAAAAGTTTCCGATAATCCCGACAAATTTCCTACCTTTCGTGTAACTAATAATAGACTGTATAAATTTGTATCCTCGTCCCCACATAAAATATCGAATATACCTGAATGGAAACTTGTCGTGCCCACTGCAAATCGCAGTGAGGTGCTCAAATTATGTCACGACGATCCCTTAGCTGCACACCTTGGTGTTACAAAAACTCTCGCTAAAATATCTGAATTGTATTACTGGCCCACACTTAAGCAATCTGTTTGTCGCTACATAAAGAGCTGCAAAATTTGTGGTTCCCATAAGAGTTCGCAAAATGCTCGCCCTGATTTAATGGGTAACTTTAAACGTGTATCTTATCCCTTTCAATTAATATCGCTTGACTTATTAGGACCTCTCCCCCGATCGAAAAGAGGTAATCAATATCTTTTGGTTGTTACCGATTGGTTTTCTAAATTTGTTATGGTGCAACCCTTACGTAAAGCTACCTCCGCAGCAATAATTAAATTCCTAGAACAGAATGTCTTTCTTATCTTTGGTGTCCCTCAGATTATCCTTTGTGACAATGGTGCACAATTTATCTCTAAAGATTTTCAGAATTTCGTTAAAAGTTATAAAGTACAAAAAATTTGGTTTAACGCAAAATATCACCCCCAAGTAAACCCTACCGAGAGAGTAAATCGAGTGTTAATTACCGCTATCTCGTCTTATATTGATTCAGACCATACTACATGGGATGAACATATCTTTGAAATTGCCCAAGCTTTGCGTACATCTAAACACGAAGCAACCCAATTCACTCCGTCTTTTCTTGTTTTTGGAAGATATACCCCAATCGATGGGAGTTACTATGGTTTAGTGCCTGACGATACTAACGTAATTGAATTTGACGATAAAGTACGTTGGGACAAGGACCAACAGTCACAACCTTCTATCTTTAACGACGTTAGAAAAAATTTATTAAAAGCTTACGAAAAGAGCAAGGACCACTATAACTTAAATAAACGAAATATTTCCTTTGCCTTGGGCGAACAAGTTTGGAAAAAGAACTATGTCTTATCGGATGCATCTAAGGAATTTTCTTCAAAGTTGGCCCTTAAATTCATTCTTTGTAAGGTCACTCGTGTCATTAGTCCCCTTATCTACGAACTTCAGGATGCTGAAGGAAAATGCCAAGGCAGGTGGCATATTAAAGACCTTAAGCCATTCTCTGCCGACCCAAATGCTAATTAAGTTTTTCACGTTCCATTCTCCTCACAATTTTCCTAATATTTTTCTGTTTTCACCATCAATTAGTATCTTTAATTACTTATTCCTTCTCTTATGCACCTACTTTTTATACGTTTAACTCATTTACCTTAAACCCTTTGCTTCTGGTTGACTTTTCCTTGACCATACCGTTACTCATATATCACTTCATTCTCTACACCCCCAATATAACTCTGTCGTTTCATTTAATTAACCCTCGAACTTTTCCTACTGCATATTGTTCGGTCTTTAGTATTTCTCTTATATGGTTTAATTGTGTGGTAATTGTCGTAACTTTGGTTGTAATAACTCATTGAATCTTTATGATTGGTTTTAGCTGATGTTGAGTGAATGCTTTCTTCTTTGGGCTCACATAGAATATGTGCAGTCTATGCCATTGAAAGAAATAGTTCATATTCGCAGTTGCAAAAGCTAGGATTGTCTATTCCATGTGTTTTTCTTCTGAATTATTGCAGTCGCCCACATTACACTACATCATTATTTCTTTCTTTTTCTACTAAATCTACATAACTTATAAACATTTTTTTCATTGTTTTTTATTGAACTTTGTGGTGAGGTGCTATTGCTTTTTATTGTTATCTTATTAAATTCTCGGTTGTTTTGGCATATGGGGACAGTGTATCTGTATTTAACTGCTTATAATTGGGCATTTTTGTGTGTTTAGGGTGCTACCGTTTTGAAAAACTACCTCAAAACAGTTTGTTTTTGTGTGTCTGTATCTGTAATGATACTTGTAAGTTGTCATGTCTACCTTTGTCTGATTTTCTTATCGTAGTCGAAGCACTCGTTAGGAAAACGATCGTACTAGCTCTCTTGAGAGCCTAGTGAATATTAACATATGTTATATCTTATCTTGTCGGATCAATATCGCAGGTGGTCCTTCAGACTACGCTGTGTTTTATAGGGACAACTCTCTACCTTCTCTTGGACGCTTGTCCAAAAACTATACTTTTTCTTAACCCGCTATCTCCGCTATGCCTTATTCTTCTCTCGGTGGACCTGTTCTTGTCCCGGAACACCCGTCTGCCACATAAGAATGATGTTCCCTCATTCCGAGCTACTGACCACACTGGCTGGTTGAGTAGCGCTTTGCTATCCACCTTTCCCTCTGTCGCTTTTGCTCAATGCGAGCCCTTCCTCTACTTTCTTCTACCTGGAGGTGCCTCTTATGCACTCCAAAAAACCAACCTCCTTCTTTTTACCTTTCCTATTTCTACTGCCTTTTCATTTCTGTTAGTCACCGTGTGGTTGCGCGGGAGGTTTTCACAGACACCTGGACCATGTTTCTGCGAATCTTTCGTGGGGTCATGCGGTGCCGCTGTCAGTGCATGGGCTCTGGCAGTGAAGGTATGTATGAGTGTGTGAATGTGTGAGTGAATGTGTATATATCTGTTTTTCGTATATACCGAGTGGATATCGGGTGATAGTTCACCGATATCGATCAACGCTGGGTGCAGGAATGCACCCAAAGGTCTTTGCCGGTCCCCCGTGCTGTTCTTGCGAACGGACCTGCTTCACAGGTTTCTCTTTTTAGAGGGCACGGGTCAATCCCATTTAAACGGCTCTACTGGAGCCACTCTTTTGTTGTTATCATTGTCTTGGGTAATAACTAGGCCAATATCTTTGTCTTCTTTATTATCTTTGACAATACCCTTAGGTTTAATATCGTTATCTTATTGATTACCTTTGGTAATAACTTTAGTTTAGTATCGTTATCTTACCGATTACCGTTAGTAATAATTTTGGTTTAATTTCTCGTTATCTTACCGACTACCGTTAGGAATGACTTCGAGTTATTTCGCGTTATCTTATCGGTTATCTTTAGTAATAACTTCTGTTTAAATTCATGTTACCTACTATCTCTTATAATCACTTTAACTTAATATCGTGTATCTTATCGCGTATCTCAAAAAAAAAAATAACTAAGGCTTAATACCGTTATCTTATTCATTACCTTTGAGGATAACAACTTAAGCTTAATATCTTTACCTTATCTATTATCTTTAACATCAATTTGAGATCTTATCTTATCTTTTTATCGTCCTAACGTGTGGTATATATGACCAGACGTGGGAATTATTTTTTTCTCTGAAATTTAAGTGAAAAAGCTAACCCGATTTAGAAATGTAATTTGTCAGGTTAGCATATAAGTATTTAGTAGACGGTACTTTTGGTAAATTTGTTGATTCACAACTATGTCATGGACAAGTTTTAAATGTGCATCATTAGGAAACCAAAGTACCAGTAACAAAATTTGCTAGAGTGCAGAGTGACGCACTCCATGAACATTTTTAAATTTGGGCACTTCTTGCCAAAGGAAGAATAGTTTGATGCAACACTCATGTGTGTTTGCGCATAACAACTTTTATATTAGCTTTAGTTAGATAGGTTTAGATAGTTTAGGTGACTTGTCGCACCCGTGTTAGTTTAAGTAGTGTTTCATGCTCCCCGACAAATTTGTGCTGTCGGTAATTAGTGTAGTCACAGACTATCGGGCTACCTATTCCGTTTCCTGGTACTTCGGTAGACGTGTTATCGTGTTATCGGTCGAAAAACCAGGTGGCGCCTTATATAAACATTTTGTAGGTTTTAAGTTAGGGTTTATATAGGGTAGTTAGGACTTAGACTTTAAGCTATTACTGTGCTAACAGACTTTTTCTTTTTTTAAGTTTTTTCTTTTGTGGCTTTGTCGCGATTGTTACGTGCCAAGGGTCACTTAAACATTGTTTTAGTTTAGTTTTTAATGTACGGAAGTTTTCCCGCCATAATTTTCAAATACGCGAGACGCGGTAACCTTTTTAAATAGACTAGGCGGAGCTTCCGGCACGTAATAGTAGTGAGTTTGCGCCGTGTGTTTATCCCCATAGGGGTAAGGCAATAGTAGACAAAGAGTGGGGGATAGTTTCGCGGTTCTCGCCCTGAATCGTGGCCATTTTGCCTTTGATCGTGAAGTTATGTGCGCGTGATTGTTGGGTAACGTATCTTAGGGTCTACCTATGTAGAAATCCCTTCTCTAATTACCTTTTGTTGTCTACCTCTACCTTCTTCCTGTCAAACCTTACATAGGTACAAATCTGCGCCACCGCAGGGCCTACCGTCCTCCACATCTGTAGATGGAGAGACCCATGTTTACCGCCGCTAGCCGAGCCGAGCTGTTCCTTACGCATCATCTCTAATTCCGCCGGGAGAAGCCCGAGGACTTCAGAGAAGCGAACTGTAACGCAATCCCGCCGGATACCGGATCCCTTATGTAAGTACTCCTTTGCTTATTGTTGATAAAACGGAATAATTTGTTGTTAAAATGACTCTCGTTTATCTTTAATTGTTTAATTTTTATATTGCAAATTATTGTGCAATATCGATGACATCACCAGTGTTGACGCGCCGAAATTCGTATAAGAGTCGGCGTTGCAAACTGTGATAGTGTCTCTTATACCATGCTACCGGTGTAGTAAATATCGAACTTTTAAATTTTAACTACCGTTTTACGCGTAAGAACATAAGCTTGTTTTAAATATTTAATCCAAAAAATTTGTAAACATAATGCATTGAACTATCATTTCTATCCTGGGCAGATCTTATCAGGTAGATTACAGTTTCATAATTATTACGCAGCGTGTATTTAAATTTTGCAATAAAGTGAAATAAACTTTCATATACATAACAAATTAAAAGTAAACAAAAGTTCACTGCTATTACTTATCAAGTACTTTTTGTATTAAGTATATAAATTTTCATAACTTCAAAATTTTGTATGAACACAAATGCAAACACTTTGCAATTGTCACTAAACGAAGTTTTTATAATTTATATGTGAATAAAAGCTAACTTCAAGATTGAAGAATGTTTAATTTGAATTTTAGGAAAGCTACACAAAGCATCTGCTTTCACGGCAAATATCTTTAAAATGTTACTACATCACAAAAAAATATAACGTCGAAAATATACTTCGAAATTTATGTGAAGTTCGAATGTAAACAAAGCCTACAAATATATAAACCTAACCTAACAAAAATTTCTTTCTGCGGTTTGTAAAACCAGTTTAACAATAATCAAAAGTGAAACAGGTCATATGGTCATAAACATGATAGCAAATTTCGTGTTTTTTTGTATGACCGTCTGTTTATCAAAGACTAATGACATTCTAAACACATGCAAAATTTCTTAAATTTAATAACGAACCAAACTGCATCTGATTTTCATAGACAAATCCCATCAAAAATTTCATCAGCTCCAAACAAAACCATAAACTATTTCTTGGGGTAACAGCAATCACGACCACATGTCCGCAATCTCCAATCCTTGTACAGAGCAAATCAACTTACAAAACAAAATTCTCACTTGTACTTTTCTATTGTTTTTCGTAGGCGCGCTAAATAAATGAAACAAAATTAAAATAAGTTCGTAAAATGTATAAATTACAAACCGTTAGTAGAAGTTATTGATATTTATTCAAGTCTACCATGACTTGAACCACTCACACAAATAATTTAATCGAAGGTCGCAAGCCTCTCGTCTGGATAACATCTTGAGGAATTGATAGCTTGGCTGCGACTAACGAACAAACGAGAAACGAACGATAGCGACGATTCAAAGACTCGCCGTTAGAGGTGGGGAAATACGAAAGCAACAAGATTGCTAGAAATGCTCGACAAAATAACTTTATGTCACACAGATATTTTACTACAAGAAGATTATTAAAACGAAGCGTTCCATTATGTACTATATGGAACATTAATAAAGAATAAGGCACGCTTGGCGCATTATACTTGTAATTCAATGCGAATAAATACTGAGCAAATTAAACATGTTTCACTGTGTCGCTAAATTATGAGGGCTAACACTTACCCGATATCGCAGTCTTGCTACAGCGTTAAATGGCCTCTTTTCAGGGATTCCGTAATTGACTTCCTGTTATTCCAATGTTTGCCTGGCTGTAGACCTTTTTGATGTTGTGCGGATACGAGATACGACAAAGGATAGGGATAGGTAAGATCGGAAGAAACTACTTGTCGATAAGTTGAAGCATTAACACACGTCAACACTTGAAGGAAGTCTATAGTATAGTTCCTTGTTTCAATACATTCACTCCCACAAAAATATCTATCCCCTCCAGGAGAGGTAGGTCATAGATATGTTTTCTGTGGCATATACGACACCGTGCAAAGCATTAAAAATGCAATCGTTGCATATTCTCAAAACTCAAAGATAAGCCAATGACTGGACTCTCGTGAGAACCACAACTTTGTGTGGTTTTCACGTACGTCTGCAATAAAACGTTAATATGCTGGAAATTTACCAATTGTTACGTTGCAAAGTGGCCCTTAAACATGTTATTAGGTTAAGTTTGATGTGCGGAGGTTTCGCGCCATAATTTCAAAAGACGCGGTTCGCGGAATTTTAAAAGACTAGGCGCGTACTTCCGGTACGTCACAGTGCGTTTGCGCAGATCGCGCGACGCGAGAGGGTTGGACGAATAACTTCGCGCCGACGTGAAAAAGACAAAGAGTAGGGGCAAAGTGGTGAGAGGTTTCCGTGACTTTATTAAACGTGGCTGTTTTGCCTGATCTTTCGAGTGGAGTGGACGTTTGAGGTATCGTATCGTGCTTATTTTATTTATGTAGATTTCCTTTGCCTAATTATCTTTGTTGTCGACCTTTACCATGTTCCCGTCTTTCCCTGCATAGGTAGGTAATCTGGAGCCGTAGACGAACCGTACTCCACGACCCTGGACGACGAACTCATGATTGCCGTAGCTGGCCGGAGCGCTTGAAGGAGCTTGACAGGAGTCACCATCTTTAATTACCGCAAAAGGGCTTTGAGTAGCCTGATGGACTTGAAAAGAAGTCAACTTTAACGCAGGGACATATCCATGTGAGTAAATTCTGTATTATTTATTGCCTTAATTTTGTGTAAATTTTCCGATTATGGCGCAATATAATTTTGTGCATTGGTGACATCATTGGCAGTGGCCACGCGGAATCTGTAATAAGGTTAGTGCTGCCCTCCGCGAGTGGCGTCGCTCGCTTTCTTACTCATTGCGCTTGCGCGATGTATTTATGAACTCTTAAACTGTATTATCGACTTTGTAACTGTATTTATCGACGTACTTTTTAACTGTATTATCGACTTTTTAATTGTAAGATTTATCGAGTTTTAAAGCGTAAGACAATACAGAAATTCCACTAAACTTAACAAATACAATCAATCTTAAAGCTTTAAAAAAAGCGTAACAAGGAAGTTAGATGTAATTTAGCATAGTTTTGAAAATTTACCGATCATTTTAATTAGTATCTTCAATCTTCAATTGCATAATCACATCTTTTTTTTTCAGAAACAGCAAAGCTTTAATCGCTTCTCGTTTTCAAAAAAGTGATCAGTATACATATAAATACAACCGATAACATATACGTTTCTAATTTTGTTTTTTTAGGTAAAACACTCCTCATTATACTGAAAATAACAAGATGTCTTTATTATTTAACGTACTCAACTTTATTCAACTCTGTATAGACTGGCTCTTCGATTACATTTTTGGTCTTTATTACAATTCAAAAAACAAAGTCCCCAATATTTCAAATCCATTATTATTGGAAAGCGCAACCTCGTTAGCTAAAAGAATCCGCAACCAAGAGATAACGTCAGAAAACCTAGTTAAATTATTTATAACACGTATTAAAGAAGTTAATCCAATTATTAACGCAATTGTTGATTGTCGATTTGATGTTGCACTTGTCGAAGCAAAACAGATCGATGCTGATATTAAAAATGGCGTTGCTAACTTCAAGGATAAACCATTTTTAGGTATGTAGCCTCAGACTCGCTTTATTTATTTTTAAAAATGCTCGAATCAGGTGTTCCCTTTACTTCAAAAGAATCGACGCGTGCAAAAGGCATGAGGAACACACTAGGATTAATTTGCCGCAAAGACGTTGTGGCTGAAGAAGATGCGGATGTTGTGGCAGCTTTTAAGAAAGCCGGAGCGATACTAATAGGTAATTTGTCTTTTCTTGATATATGTAAACTTAATCAAAAAGATAGTGATATAACGTAAAACAAATGCAACATTGCTATCAAATTATTTTAGAATAACTAAGAAACGAATGAGTACTTTAAGGGTTACTGGCTGAATTTACAAACATTGTAACAAATGCAATAAGCAACCAACCTTACCGGTTTATTCCAATATTGATAATGAGATCTATTTCTACGGCGGCTTCTCTATATAAAGGTAAACTTTTATCTACGTAAACAGTTTCTCTATCGTAGGTGATATAAATGTGCACGTGAGCAAACATTTATGCACTTCATCATGACTAGTTTACATGGGCACTAACTAATAGGTACAAATTTGGACTTAGTAAATCCAGGCGTTAAGGTAAATTCATGTAACAACGAATGCGATTTTTTTCTGAATTCGCAATTTGGAACGTGTAGTGTTCTCTTGGGGGCTTCAGTAGAGGTGATTGAAACAAAGTCGAAGACCATTTCACATATTTAATTTAATTATTACTTTAAGGTGCAGTACAACTGTTACATCTGAGGGTTAGACTTATAATGATCTTATTCTGTATTAATTCTTAACTGCTAACAATGATTTTGCAATTATGCTTATTTACTAATTCCCATTACACCTAGCCTAGAATTCGTTGCACGTGTACTTCCTATCGATTGTCTTCCTGTACAATTCCGCACTTTGCACTTCCTATAACAAGTCACTCACCTTTTAAATGCATAAAATTTAATTCAATGTAATAACTATAAATTATTATGATATTCGGCTATTACACCATCACAAACGTCTTGAAAGGAATGATAATAAATCATGAATATTTAGGGATGTTATATCTAATTTCCTCAACCCTTTTACACCCATGTAGGATTTTTATTAATGGGTTTTGTCATCCTAAAGGTACTTATAAGTGCATCAACATAAAAGTAATATTATAAATACAGTTTAGATGTTTTCACTCTATAAAGCTTATGGTACTTTGAACTATTTATCTGTGATACACCTTCATACATACTGATGGCGGCATGTCACTGTGACAATTAACTTATAGGCTATGTCGGTCAATGATTTTCAAAAGTTTCTTCTAAATATTTTGTGTATTTTGTGTACTATTTTCTTGTATTGCGCGACCACCACGACTCAGTATATCCCTAAATAGCATAGTATTATATATATATATATATATATATATATATATATATTGCTATGAATAAACTGGAATTGGAATTATCGGAGCCCCGACGTTAGGCCGTTTTATTAATATTGCTATGCTCCCTAATTATTCGCGCCCCATCAATAAATATTTCTATGTTTAACTGTATTTATCAATCTCCCACGTTGGGCTGTCATATAAATATTGCTATAAACTCCCTCCAAGAACTTGACTGGATTTTATCTTGAACCAAGCTTGTCGACCAATATCAAAATTTGATACGTTACCGCCTTACTCGTTATCAATTTCGTATTCAACTTATAGCTCCTCATTGATTGTTTAAATTATCAAATCACTCCCATTAACTTTATCTTATGACCTCGACTAGCATTTATTTGGAATTATAAAATTCAGTTAATTCGATTCTATATAATGAAACAAATATTATGTACAGTTTTTGTAAATTATTTGAAATACACTTTTTAATTAATTAATGTTGTAAATCTCATTTATTAAAAATCATATACTTTTTAATCAAACCCAAAGTCACCAAAAGAAACCTATTATTTTTATAAAAAAAAGAAGTGTGGAACGTTCAAAACCTCTTATCATATCACGCACTTTATACGTATGCAAGTCCTCTTTTTCTTGTCTTTTTCACATTCATTTATATTAAGCAAATTCAATATTCAAATAAAAAAATAGAAAAAAAAATTCTTATAACTAAAAATCTGACCTGGTCTATTTTCTTCGCATTGACGCATTCATAATCAGCTAGTATTTTCCGTGCATTAAGCCATCCATTTGAATAAAATTTATTTTCCCCCAATTCAGGATTATTACATGCCCATTCGAAATATTGTCTATCCACACGCTTGAACCATTGCATTTAAATTATTGCCATCACCCTCTGGACTACCATTATTAACTTATACTTATGCACCCCAATTTATTGTCATCTCATTCAGACTTATTACTTCTTATCAATTTCTCCAAACTTAGAATACCATCTATTCTCCCCGGACTCAAAAATTGTACTATTATTCTCCCAGGACTCGGAAGCCCTATTATTATTGTGCTTTAGTTTAAACAAATTTCCTAAAATCTACTTACGTTTAATCGGCAATCGTAATTTTCATCTTCGCACTTATACAATTTTTCACTTTAAATTATTATTACGTATCACACTTTTATTTCAGAGTGGCGCACTTCGGCCTTTGTTGAGTTGAAAACTGAGTTCGTTATCACTGTGCCTGTTAATATATCATTGACCTCCTACTCCGTCAGTGGGTATGGTCTACAAACTCGTCGCTCATTTTAACCAATCAAATCTTTGCATTTAAAATAGTTTGTGATGTAATTTTCTATGCTTTCCAATAATTGTGGCCTGCTCGCAGGTGCTTCGTTATCAAACATGCGGTGTTTTGATGAATCTAATTGCTTTTCCATGTTGTACATAAACAACTGATGCAATTCGACTTTTAATTTTCATATATGCATGTTATTTACGCAATTTTTAATCTCCTTTCTTATTAAAAATGGTTAACTATTTTGTACGCATTTACACTATGCTTCTTGAAGCTCTATTTCTTATCTCCGTATTAACCTAATTGTTTGGAACTCTTTTGACTGCGTGTTTAATTACACTTTATTATGTTTACTTACAAAATACGCGTGCTTCCACTAAAAATATCTTTATTTGTCTTACCTAAATTAACTAAAACTCTATCTACATGGTGTTAAATATCTCCTATTTACCTAATGCATGTCTTCCTTATTCCTACGCTAACTATGCGTCTTCCTATGTTTATTTGCGTCGCTTAAAACTACTTATACTTTATATACAGGGTGTTGACTGCTTACTATTTACAAACTATCTCCATTTCTCCATTCTTTACCAAATACATGCAGTTTTCTGCTTCCTATTGTAATTTCTAATTCCTAAACGACCTTTACTATAAAGTACACCCTTAAACAACCCCTTATCACAGCAATATATCTATATATTGCCGTGGAACTCGGGTAAATCCTTACCAACCATAAATTATTTTCGAAAATTTTATAAAATTTTCAAATTCAACAATAAACAAATTTTCAAAAATTAACTAATTCAAAAAAAATATCCTTACTCGTTTTCCTTTCTTCCTCGGTTGAACGGCCTTCTTCAACTGCTTCCGGCTAGCTCATTTGGACCTCCTTTAGGATATCTATATTCACTCTCAAATTCTATCATTCACGCATACTCCTAATAAAACCACAAAATACAACCAACATACAATCTTTTATTTATTCCTATTTACAAATGCAATTCAACACTGTCCATATTTTATTGTTCACGTTACACTTCAGTAACTCTTATTTTGTAATGTATTTACCTTTTTAAATTATCAAACACATAAAATGTACTCGGAGTAAATGGCCCTTGAATAATACCTACTCTAAAATTCCTTCATTATAATTTATTTATTTATTTTAATAAACTAAGTAAACTGTGGGGTATGGTGAGCTCATAATAACCCAACTAATTCTGCATAATGTATGCCCTTCTACGTTGCATACTCTTAATAAAAAAAACAAAGCCATGTACTCTTCACAAAATTTCACGTTCTTATGGAACGTTTAAAAGCTTTCTAGACACCTTAAATTTCTAGTTGAATACCGTAATAATGTTATTTACACATATTCTGTTCAATACGTAAATAATTCACACTACCTTGAAAAACACTCTCATACGCCACCCCAATATTTACAGTTTATAGGAATCACAATTTTAAATCGTTACCTGGAAATTGTGGAAGATCTTCGCTCTTGTAGATGATGCCATGTATTTGTCTATCTGGTCTGCAGGTCGGTTCTCGCTATTACCAGACGAACTCCATTTAATCTGACCCGCCAACGCCGCCTTCTCGGTATAACCAAATTCCAAACTTCATTTCAATTATACTTCTTCCACAGTAATCTACGTTACTTAATCGTCCCGACACGAGTTGATTAAAAAATTATAGGTGATACCTCAATAAAAAAATTTTAATCTCGGCACACAAACCGCGTTTTAATTTAATTAAGAGGCTACCATTAAGCAAAACAATTTAAATGATTTGATAATACTTACAACTCGTGTTAACTTTTGTACGTGCTTTTGGGACGATCGAAATAATAAGGGCTTTTATAATATTCTCCTAAACTATTTATATCTTTTTAATGTAAACTCTCCTGGCCACAGTTATCCGAAATCCCCTGCTTACAACAACACATTCTCACAATTTTGCACTCAACCCCATTTTCAAATCCGGGAATTTCCGTACCTCGTTATAATATTTCAAGAAAATTACGCTACACTATCCTCGTGTTCATATCAAGTCAAACTAAACATACCAACCAATCGTAGCTCTAATGACGTTTCACCAATCCCTCCTATACTATTGTGGTCTCATGCTTATACGTTTTCTACGTCTCCTTCTAACCTGGTTTGAGTGGTAAAAAATCAATATCCTTGTTTGTGCGCTGTCTACTGCACGTGGACTTTCTCCTTGAGTTAAATAATCGCTCTAGTATTTTCATGCTAAAACATCCGACCGCTTGAACAATCCGTAGAATAATTTGTTCGTTATGTACAAATTAAACAGAACTTGACATTTAGAAAATACGCAGGTGTTTAATTTTACACGAACGTTTTAAATACATTTCTACGATTTAGAGTACGGCGTATTTCTACCCCACTAATATATTTGTCAGATAGTAACGCGTTTCATCTTGGTATCCTTGAGTTTTTACACGCTTTTATGCAAATTATACATTAATAATCATTCAATTAAATTCAAATTAATTAATAAATTAATGGCATTGGCTTTTACCGTTTAATTTCTTTGCAAACCTACTTAAATTTCATTAATTATTTATAAAATTTCGTTAATACTTGATACTTAAAAACGAATTACTTAATATAAATTTTGCACGTAATTTCTGGTTGTTCCTTTATACAGGGTGTTTTGAAATTGTTTCAGTTATATTTATTTTTGATCTTTTAAAACCACTATAATATATATATATATATATACATTATTATATATTATATATTATATATAATATATATATTATATTATTATATTATTATTATTATATATATTATTTTATTATTATTATATTATATATTATATATTATATATTATATATTATATATTATATATTATATATTATATATTATATATTATATATTATATATTATATATTATATATTATATATTATATATTATATATTATATATTATATATTATATATTATATATTATATATTATATATTATCTATTATATATTATATATTATATATTATATATTATATATTATATATTATATATTATATATTATATATTATATATTATATATTATATATTATATATTATATATTATATATTATATATTATATATTATATATTATATATTATATATTATATATTATATATTATATATTATATATTATATATTATATATTATATATTATATATTATATATTATATATTATATATTATATATTATATATTATATATTATATATTATATATTATATATTATTATTATTATCTATTATTATTATATATTATATATTATATATTATATATTATATATTATATATTATATATTATATATTATATATTATATATTATATATTATATATTATATATTATATATTATATATTATATATTATATATTATATATTATATATTATATATTATATATTATATATTATATATTATATATTATATATTATATATTATATATTATATATTATATATTATATATTATATATTATATATTATATATTATATATTATATATTATATATTATATATTATATATTATATATTATATATTATATATTATATATTATATATTATATATTATATATTATATATTATATATTATATATTATATATTATATATTATATATTATATATTATATATTATATATTATATATTATATATTATATATTATATATTATATATTATATATTATATATTATATATTATATATTATATATTATATATTATATATTATATATTATATATTATATATTATATATTATATATTATATATTATATATTATATATTATATATTATATATTATATATTATATATTATATATTATATATTATATATTATATATTATATATTATATATTATATATTATATATTATATATTATATATTATATATTATATATTATATATTATATATTATATATTATATATTATATATTATATATTATATATTATATATTATATATTATATATTATATATTATATATTATATTTATATATTATATTATATATATTATATATTATTATATATTATTATATATTGCTATGTTACTCTCTAAATTATCATGCCCCTACGTTGTGCGCCTTATTAATTTTGCTATGAACTGCTGGAATTATCGAACCCCTATGTTGGGTTGTTATATTATTTGCTATGTACTCTAAATTATTCGCTCTCCATCATTTGGACGACCATATTAATATTTGCTATGAATAAACAAGATTGTAATTATCTCCTCCGACGTTGGGCTGTCTTATTAATATTGCTATCAATTCCCTCCAGAAACTTAACTGGATTTTATCTTGAAGCAACCTTGTCTGCCAATAGCAAAATTCGATACGTTACCGCCTTGCGTGTTATCAATTTCCTATTCAATTCGTAGCTCCTCCTTGAACTATTTAAATCTTATGACCTAGGCTAGCATTTATTTGGAATTATAAAATTCAGTTAATTTCGATTTTATATAATGAAACCAATATATTATGTACAGCTTTTGTAAATTATTTGAAATACACTTTTCAATTAGTTAATGTTGTAAATTTCATTTATTAAACATCATATCCTATTTACTCAAAACCCAAAGAAACCAAAAAAAACCTATTATCCATATCAACAAAGCGTAGAACGTTCTAAACCTGTTATCATATAACTCATTTTATACTTATGCAACTGTTTTTGTTGACTTTTTCACATTCATATTATATTAAGCAAATTCAATATTTAAAATAAAAAATATATAGAAAAACAAAATGTCTTATAACTAAAAAATCTGACCTGGTCTATTTTCTTCACATCGACGTTTCCATTTAAATAAAAATTCAGGATTACATTTAAATTATTGCCATTACCCTATGGACTACCATTATTCATTTATGCACCCCAATTTATTGTCGTTCCATTTCAGACTTATTACTTCTTATCAATCAATTTCTTCAAACTTAGACCTTTATTATTCTTCCCCAGACTTAGAACTTGTAGTTTGTTTCACCCCGTACTTCACAATTGTATTACTGTTCCCCCAGACTTCAAAATCGTCGTTCGTTTCCCCGGACATAGAAATTGTCAAACTTAAAATTGTATTATTCTTCCCCAGACTTCAAAATTGTATTACTCTATTTTTCCCCGGACTTAGAATTTGAATTTTTCTCCCCGGCTTTAGAAGCCGTTTAATCGGCAATTATAATCTTCATATTAGCACTTATTTTATCTTTCACTTTTAAAATTATTACGTATTACTTTATTTTATAGCGGCGCACTTCGGCCTTTGTTGAGTTCAAACTGACTTTGTTATCACTGTGCCTGCTAATATGTTATTTCGTTCCCACTCCGTCAGTGGGTATGGTCTAGAACTCGTCGCTTATTTATGACCAATCAAATAATTACATTCAAAGTAGTTTCTGATGTAATTCTCCACGATTCCCAATAATTGTAACCTGCTTGCAGCTGTCTTTCGTTATCAACTTGCTGTGTTTTGATAGATCTAATTGCTTTTCCATAAACAACTGATGCAATTCGACTTTTAATTTTCATATCTACATGTTGTTCACGCAATTTTTAATCTCCTTTCTTATCAAGAATGGTTAGCTATTTGCACGCATTTACCTATGCTACCTGAAGCTCTATTTCTATCTCCGTATTAATCTAATTGTTTGGAACTCTTTTGAATGCGTGTCTAATTACACTTTATCGTTTACTTATAAATATACTCGTGCTTCCACTGAAAAATATCATTACTTGCTTTACCTAAATTAACTAAAACTTTATCTACAGGGTATTTAATATTTTCTATTTACCTAATGAATGTCTTCCTGGTTTCTACGCTAACTATGCGTCTTCCTGTGTGTATCTGCGTCGCTTAAAACTATTTATACTTTATATACAGGGTGTTGACTGCTTACTATCTACAAACTATCCCCATTTCTCAATTCTTCACTAAATAAGTGCAGTTTTCTGATGCCTATGGTAATTTCTCATTTTTAAACGACCTTTACTATAAAGTACCCCCTTAAACAACCCCTTATCACAGCAATATATATATATATATATATTATATATATATATATATATATATATATATTCTGAAATAAACCTAATCTAAACGCACGCGCTTCATTTCGCCCAATTTCAGGAAATCGGGAAAAGTTTCCTCCTGGATAAATGTGTTGGTTTAAAAACAGTACAAATCATCGAACCTATTAAACAACGTCTGGTAGCATCTATCGAAATTTGAATTATTAAAGCGGCGTAAATTCTTTTAGATTTGAAGTTGAAAGCTTTCTAGGTTGGTTTCCTATTGTATTTTTTACATTAAAGCGATATGTTTTACCATTCAGGGATGTAGAAAGGTAGAAGAACAAAATAACTGTTTTAAAATAATTTACCTTGAGTCATTTGTAGGAGTTTCAAATATTCCACAAATTAGCATGTGGCAAGAATCGTCCAATCCAGTATACGGAACTACTAAAAATCCCTATGACACCACAAGACATGTTGGAGGGTCGACAGGAGGCGGTGCAGCTATTATAGCAGCATGTGGCTGTCCCTTTGGATTGGGTACAGATATTGGTGGCTCAATTCGTATACCAAGTTTTATGTGTGGAATAGTTGGTCATAAACCTTCGAGCAACTTAATATCCACAAAAGGAATAAGTTACAGGGATGGCAATGAAGGACCGACAATGTTAACATGTGGCATACTTACAAGATACACGGAAGATATAATACCTTCTTTAAAAGTTTTAGTTGGTGACAAAATTAACGTATTGAAACTAGACGAAGAAGTGAACGTCAGAAACGTAAACATTTTTTACGTATCAGATATAAAATTCCCTTTTACTAGCAGTCTTCGAAAGGAAATGAAACAGGCAATTTCAAGGTTTGTATATTATTTTTGCTTTATACAAAAAATCCGGCTCATAAATTTAAAAAGAACAAAATTGAGCAAGTTAAAAAATTCTAATTGGATTAATATAAAAATCAAAGATATGTAGTGTTCGTCAAAGAAAAGGTGATTATTAAAGGGCTGACTTTATTTTGATTCAAAATTTCTTTGCAGTAAGAGAATGTTGGTGTATATATTGATATGACTATAGGCCATTTAAAAGGTTATATAGCACCATTCCGTGAACATACAACACTCCAACTTTGAGTAAAGTAACAAGAATTTTAAAAGAAGCTCAAATTTTGCAAATATTCATTTTCACAGTAGGGTATTTGAAAAATACTCAGTATATTATATTAGAAATGCATAAACCGCGTGATTAGACAAATTTCATTCGTATTACGTAACTTAATTATATTTTTAAATAAGAATAAAGTATATTCCGTTGAGTTAAAATACATTTTTGAAAAAGTACGTCATCCATTATTCGATGTGAAATCATTATTAACGCGTTTTAAAAGAATTTCAGTTTGCAGGGAAAGAGCGGACATTTAATTTTCATCTTATTTCAAGCATATTAAAACTATTGAAAAGCGTGTATAATAATATTAAACATACGGTTACATTTATTTTGACGAGGGATTGTATACAATATTAAATACAACAGCGACATTCATTAAAAACTTCGAGAACATTCCACTGATAATAAGTAGATAACATTTTAAACGTTCATTCAATTACGGCGAACTATAGTCATAAATCAAGCGATAACAGTCGTAAAAATTAAGAAATGACAGCGATAAATCATGAAGATGAGAAATAACGCATGTAAATGTATTAATTAACGTTAGCATCAGGCCGTAAAACACCACACTTCTAAACATTACATCATGTAGACGATTTGAGATCCTACGTAAACAGACGGACCTCTAAATTACAACGAACCAGAACATAGAAACAATACCCATGCTTAGCAAGATACTTCTAGATTTATGACGTGGCAAGGTTAGATCTAATACAACCAATTAAAAAAGACGGCGAATGGACAGTGTTTGTTACTCGTTGAAAATGGCACAATGTTAGTTGTTTGATACTCGTTTTAAATGTCACGCTGCAAGTCTAATGTAGTAAACAGAGACTTTGTAAATTCATTGCTACTCTGAAGTAAGATTTTTAAATAGATAATTAAAATGGTTTTAACTGAATGAACAATAATAAATTATGACGAGATAAAGTATTAGTTTAAATGGAAGCATATATGAAATCTGAATGAATTTAATGGTAAATTGATTATAAAATTTTAAAAGATTGGGACGATCTTGGTATATGAATTTTAAATACAGTGTTTCCAACAGGTTGCTATGCCTAACAAAACGGTAAAGTATTTACTATTATAGAAACCACAGTTTACGTAGCAGAAATGTTTCTTACTATAAGCGGAAACAACATTTTCGTTTGATACTTCTGCCACAAAAATATGTTTCTTCATAAGCGATAGTAGAAAAACATTGCTTGCTGAATGATTTAATGATACTGGGAAACTAGCTTCTTCCAATATACGTTACAAATAATATAACGTCTAACTTTGCTTTTATAAACTAAACGGTTTTAAATCTTAGAACTGAAGCTAAAAGCTTCTTGGAAAATATTCCTACACGGCTGTTTCTAATATAACACCGGATATACTTTATAAGTATTTACATCTGCAGAATTATGAAAATTAAGTTTGAGCTACTTGAAATTTTTCTATAAAATTATTAATTTCTCAAATAATGATTTTGAAAAGCATTTCACAATTGTTTGTTGTTCTTTCACATGATGAATCACGAAATAAATTACAACATCAATAAATAATGCTTTTTAACCTCCAAATATCACAGTAATATATATATATATATATATATATATATATATATATATATTGCTGTGATATGCCCTTTTATGATTGGTGTTGCTATTTTTATTGGTGTGAATATCAACCCCTTTTAATATTCTATGATTTCTTGAATTTGTTTTTCTACGGCTAGCTCAATTTATCAAACAGTAAACGCCCTATTTCACAACAATAAAGATTGTTTAACCCCTTTTTTTTATAATGTTTATCTGTTCAAAAAATTTAAATGAAGCAATCCAAAAATTACGCAATATAATGATCGATATTATGTATAGTTTTATATCAATGATTTGTTCAACATTCAAAATTTATCCCCTGAATAAAATATTAACATTTATTTTTGAACCAAATTTTTATTTCCTGAAGGCCAACAAAAATATCTTTGTAATTACTCTTAAGTACCTTTGAACGTTCAACGATAATTTCTCTATTTTCAAAATCTCAAATGACCTTTTTGTTGACCATTACAGATTATTGATATATAGAAAATATTAAAATTGAAAATAGTCTTTTACTAATAATAATAAATAAGCTTTCTAACCTGTGTTTTCCTTGCTTAGAACTGCCTCTGAATGTCGGTAGTCCGCACCCCTTGATTGTTACAGCTTGCCTTGCTACACTCGTTGGCCAGAATAATTTATTAATGGTTGCTTGATTTTTTTCCCCTCGGATTTCTGGATTAACTTTGAGTATCTTGTAGCCCAATTTGAGTATCTTCACGTTTTATAATATTTTTGAAGTATATTTAGATATTTAATTAAGACGTTTATTTAGACGTATAATTGGATATTTAATTCGATGGTTAAGTAGACGTATAATTGAAGGTATTATTTGAAGTACAATTTTGAGGTATTATTAGAGGTATTTTTATAGGTATTATTAGATGTGTTATTAAAGCTCTAAATTATAAACTATTAGTATAAAATTCAATTAGTAGTTTATCTTACGTTTTAAGCGTAAAACGGATATTTTCGTTGCATAAATTGGAACTTTTTACTTTGCACAATTTTTAACAATTTATTCACTTTCACCGAGTTTCATTTGTACGTAATCTTTCACTTTAAATTGACGTAGTTCGTGCCTTGTTGAAGAGATACTGCATGTTTTCGAGTTTCCTATAGTATTTATAAGCTCCACCAATCAACGTTTTTAATTAGTGTGTTTGTTGATCAAGGCTTGTACTTTTCGCCTATCTCTGTAGAACTCGGTATTTCTCAAAATTCCCTGGTTTTAATTATTGTTCCTTCATTCAATCTCGCACGTAGACGTTCAATATTTCGTCGCATATTCTCAGAATTTCCAAATACTCATTGCATTTTCGTCACGTTTTATATGTTTGTCGACCATGGTTCAAACTTTTATCATATCGCGGACCGCTTGTTATTTGTTTGTTACTCCAAATATGTTGGATTTTCATGCGAATATGATATTCCAGTCACGTACTCATCTTTCTAATAATGATGTATTCGAATGCGTTTGCTTATTTATGCGTTGATATTTTTAATGAAATTTTTAAATGGCTAAACTGACAGGTTGTTTATCTTTACCGATTACGTGTTTATTTTGATGAAACTTGATGTATTTAAAACCTTATCTTTGTTCGTTTCTTTAACTTAAAGAGTATTATAAGACGTACACACTATTATTTCAGCTAAATGTTATCTAATTGTTGCAAAATGAGCTCCTTTCTTATGCATTAAATTAAATATAATTTATATACAGTGTGCTCGCTATTGACCTTTTGTAAAATATTCGATTTACTTTTATTTAATAGTGGAATTATTTGGTTTTCTTAACATATATATATATATATATATATATATATATATATATTTGTAAATTAATGGTGTTGTTACTGTTTACTCTTCATTGTCCGGGGCGGCATTGCAAGAGCTCTTTTGCAAAGCCTCCGCCACGACAACCTTTACACCCTCTCCGATGATAGAGCAATTCTAATCCCCCACTTGAAGCAAAAGTTCCGCATCTTCAAACGAAGCGTACCTCCTCGTTGTTGCTTGCAAGATGGCTGCGTTCGCCTTCTTGTCAACACCCTAGCTATAGCGTCACCTTACGCGCAGGCGTTGTGTCTAGCAATTGCACAAGTGGGCTTCAGAATGCCTGTAGATTATGCAACTCAAGCTACGTTCAGGGTATTTGCAGATATCAAAAGCGTAGGAGTCACTATTAAATACTTTGTATAGGTGAAGATAATGTAAAAAGGAAAGAGATGTTCTTCCTTATAGTAAATTAAACTATTTAACGATTTCACGCTAAATGACAATTTCGTAAAATAACAACGGCTAGAAATGTTTTTTTAGAGATTTTAATGTAACAAAAGTTTTTGTTACAAAGCTCGTGTCGGGACATTAAGTAATGTGGTTTGAAGCAACTAATTGAGAAAGACGTATGTTTAAATTGGATTTGGAATTGAATTACACCGTGGAGGCGGCGTTGGCGGATCGGCTTAGGTGGAGTTCGTCTAGTAACAGCTAGAAACGGCTTGCAGAACAGATAAAAGAAATACGTGTCATCGTCCACAGAGCATAGATCTCCTAGAAATTTCCAGGTAACGATTTGAAATTGTGATTCTTATAAACTGTGAATATTGGGTGACGTAGGAGAGTGATTTTCAAGGTAGTGTGGATTATTTACGTATTGAACATAATACGTGTAAATAACTTTATTATGGTATTTAAATAGAAATTTGAAGGTGTCTATAAAGCTTTTTAACGTTCCATCAGAACGTGAAATTTTTGTGAAGAGTACATGGCTTTGTTTTTTTATTTGTTGTAAGAGTATTTCAAAGTAGAAGGGCATACATTATGCATAGTTATCTGGGTTATCATGAGCTCACCATGCCCCAGAGTTTACTTAGATTAAAAACAAAATAAATTAGAAAGAAGGAATGTTAGAGAGGGTATTATTCAAGGGTACATTTTATGTGTTTGATGATTTTAAAATAAAATACAGGACATTACAAAATAAGATTTACTGAATTGCAAACGTGATCAATGAAATATGGACAATATTGAATTTCATTTGTAAATAGTAATAAATAAAAGATTGTATGTTGGTTGTATTTTGTGGTTTTATTGCGAGTGTGTGTGTACGATTGAGAATATGAGAGTGAATCTAGATACCCAAGAGGAGGTCCAAATGAGCTAGCCGGAAGCAGGTGCAGGAAATTGGCAATTCAACCAAGGAAGAGAGGAAAACGGGTGAGAAATTTTTTTTTGACTTATTGAAATTTTTTGGAAATTTTTCTATTTTTGAATTTGAAAATTTAATAAGATTTTGAATATAAATTTGTATCGGAGACGTTTACCCGAGTTCCACGGCAAATTTATGACGGCCCAATGTTGGGGCTCGAATGTTTTTGAGAGAGTACTAAAATTTAGAGCGGAGTTCCACGGCAATATATATATATATATATATATATATATATATATATATATATATATTTATTGCTAGAGGTTTGTCTGTGCCCGGTACATCTACACCTTTCATTTTGAATGCATGTTTCTTGTATGTGTAAATAAATTCAAGTGTAGTTTTCTTGCATGTCCGCATGTTCTATGGTGTTCTATCACAATTGTTTTAATTTTCACTAAAGACCTATTATAGTCCATATTATTATAAGATTCTGTTCCAAATAATGAGCTAAAGAATTTAACCGAACTTTATCTTACCAAGTGGCAGTATAAGCATTCTCAGCGCCATCTTTCTATCTTATTAATATATTATCAAAAAACGATTATGCCTTTAGCTTACATTGCCTTTTTGGTAAATTATAATTTCACATTAGTTATGTAACTAACTAACCCCGTAAATGTAGCACTGCATTTTTAATTTTATTTTGTATATTTTTAGAGTCCTTAAATATTTTAAAAATAATTGTACAGTTTCTCCACAAAATCTAAATTTACCGGATATAGCATACAGTTCCAAAATTTGGCGGTACTGGATGAAACAAGAAAAAGGAGTAAACTTTTTTGCGGATGTAACAAACAGGAAAAGCACAGTACAGTATAGACATTTCAAATTAAAACAGTTGACTTGTTTATTTTGTTATAGCTTCACCCGGCATGGGAAATTATAAAATTTTTAACGGGTTACAGTGAATTAAATGCTCACTCTATGATGGTTATGGGAATCTTACTCTTACCACAACCTAACGAACAATGGGCGTTAAGAACAACCATCGAACTTAAGCAAAAATTACTGGTTTAACAATCACATTAACTATTATAATTAAGTCCATCTAATTTTTGCAGGCAAAACTTGGAAACAACGGTGTGCTCATATTTCCTTCAGCATCGTGTTCAGCAAGATATCACAATATGTCATTAGTTCATCCTGTTGACTTCAGATACTATTGCATTTGGAACGTATTGAAAATGCCCGTCACGCAAGTTCCACTAGGCTTGGATAAAGATGGCTTACCAATAGGAATACAGATAGTTGCAGCACCTAATCATGATCATTTGTGTATAGCTGTAGCACGAGAATTAGAAAGAGTGTTTGGAGGTTATGTTCCTCCGTTTCAAAACAAAAATTGTTAAAAGCATATCTAAACTAAGAAATATGTATTTATAGTAGAAAGCATAGAATAATAATACGTTTCGCAAAGAACTGACACCTTACATAAATTGCTTTTCACGTACTAAAAATACACGACCTTCAGCCATTATTCTGTAGGTACACAGATGCAGCCGGAAATTTAAAAACGTGGGGTTCGAAATTACTTTAAATATTTTAATTGATTATTGTATGCAAAAGTGCATAATTTAGACTGTAACGTAATAAAGAAACGTATTGAAGTGAAATTACAATGTAGATCAAGAACAGTACAATAAACTAAAGGGAAGTTGAAGAATATATCATAGAATAATTATACTCTACGTTAACGTGAGTGATTATTATTCTATGGATATAGTTCATTCGATCTAACTTTAGGATGACGTCACAACTGGATAAAATGCTACATTGCCAATGTTTGCCATCTTTACTGCAGATTTACCTGATTGTATCGACTACAGTGGCTTATACATATATATGTGGGTGACATTCAGATTTACCGATCATGCAGTTCAATGAACATTAATGTTTGTGCTTTGTTTTCTAACTTACTTAAGGTCAGTTTGACGCAGCTCTAAATTATTTTCTATTTTGAGCTAGTCTAAAAAATCTACATACCCTTCACAACTTAAATCTTCAATAAGGTCTTCCTACTCTATTTTTATTTGGTAGTCTATAATCTAAGACCTTACTAAATAATCTGTCATGTCTTAACTGGTGCCCTATCATTCTATCTCTCCTGACCTTTAATTGTTTCCACGTACTGATAACAAAGCGTAGGAGTAATACGTTGCTTTCGTTGTCACCGGGCTTATAGAATGTTTTTCAAAATAGTTTACACGCAGTTATATAATTTACTAATAGGGTTTGAGCACCGTTATATGTGGGGATGGTCTCCAAATAAAGTTTCATATCTCCACTCATTTTGGCTGGGAAATGTTCTAATAATTAATTTTTAGTTTGACTTTGATTATTTTCCGATTTGGTAAAAATTTGGATTTATTTCGTAGTTTGTATCGTTATTCCTTGCTTGGATTTATTAATTTTCCGTTTAAATTGCGTCGGGTTACTTGCTATTTTTAGCTTGGGTCGTTTCGGATTATTTAAAGAATTGAGTTGCTTAATTTGTATTTAATTGCACGGTGTTGTAGTTATTTTATGGGTTTTACGCTTGATATTGTCTTGGTTACGTTTATTTTTAATTTACTGATGTTAGTTTTATTGTAAGTTTGATCTCTGAAGTTTCGATGTGACTGAATGATTTTTGTGGTAATTTATTTCACTTAGTTTGCTTTGCGCCAGTTAAAACTTTTCTATTTTAATTCCGCTGATTTTAATTCTGTTTGTAGTAATTATCTCTTCCCCTAGATTTGTGTAATTTATAAGGCGTCTGCGATGTTTCTCGTCTTGTGAACTCAAGTGTTAATTATAAGTTTGCAAGGTGTCGTCTTTGCGTTGTTCAAAGTTGCATACCATGGTCTCGTTTTAATTACAATGTTTTAATCTACTGTAGGATGTTGCCAGTCAATTAGTTGCGTCAGTGTCTCTGTTACAAGAATATTTTTAATTACAAGGTTCTTTGTAGGTGTAATTTTTAGTCGCTTGATAATTTTAATGTGAATTGCAATTGTACTTTATTTGTTCTTCCTGAAAGCTTTTGTTACCAATAGCAGAAAGGGGTATTACCATATCTCTGATACAGCTGAGACCAGCTGAGGGTTCTTCATCAGATACTTCAGACCTTCGATTTTTGACATCAAATGAAGCGGCCCACCAAGTTGAATATTTTTTGTAAAGGCGGTATGTTGATCTCTTCTAATAGTTTGGTTGGGCTCTTGTGTTTTCTAATCAGAGTCACCAGGTACTCCAGATCTTCGATTATTCTAGTTTTTATAGTTTTCTCTTTATGTGACCATTAAACACTAACTCTGTACCAAATTTCAGCTCTGAGTTTATGGGAAGTACTACTTCTATTTTGATGATAATGAGTGAGAGTCATAAATGCGAAACTTTGCTTTCGCTTAACTTCGGAACTAAATGACCTACAGACTTGAAATTTTGGATTTTAGGTATGTGATTATAGCTTACTGGATGACAAAAATTTCTGCGTTCTGGTTTTATCCAGAGCTACTCAAATAAAGGCCTGAAAATGCGGCAAAATGGTTCCAGTAAAGGATGGTACGGCAGTATTTGCTTCGCGCTCGACTTGGCGGGGGCACTGCCGTGCCTCCCGATTTTCCAATATATCTTTTCGCACAGTCATCATTAGTTGCAGATATTTCGCAACCAACAACTAGTAGTTTATACTAATCATCAGATTTATCTGCGCTTATTTTTTCGTCAATAGGTTTTCCGTCTCAAAACTGGTTGGACACGTACCTGCACTTATTTATATTCTGAGATAGCCTACATAATTCCCTGAAATTCTCACACAGCATGTGTATACAGCCTGTGGCTACCAAGATCCCCAACGCTTAGACATTTGCCGAAGCAATGGTTTTTTAGTAAATCCTTTCACACACTTAACATTATTCGAAAATATTGCCCAACCAATTCTTGTAGTTACTTATAATAATCATCATGTTTAAGCACAGTTATTTTTTCTTCATTAGTTTATCCATTTTGGGATTGGCTGGATGCGTACCTCCATTGATTTCTATTCTGGGTTAGCCTACACATCTCCCTGAAACCCCTACAGCCTACATCTTTTACTATCTGTGTGCAATAGTTTTAACCAAGGTCTGCCTCTTTTTTCCTATCTCTGCTTCTAATATATTCCGCACTATTTCCTCATGCCGTAGTATGTGGCCTATCATCCTATCTCTCCTATTTTTTACGTTTTCCACATATTTCTTTCTTCCCCTACCATTTTTAGTACCTCTTCTTTCTTAACTTTGTCTGTCCATGATATCTTCATCATACGTCTGTAGCACCACATTTCAAAGGCTTCTACCTTTTTCTTGTCCGCTTCTCCTACTGTCCAGGCTTCACAGCCATACAGTGCTGTACTCCACACATATGTTTTAAGCAATCTTTTCCTTGTTTCTATGTTTGTGGTCTTTGAGCACAGTAGTTGCTTTTTCTTGTTAAATATAGCACGACCTTGTGCTAATCTTTGTTTTATATCTTTTGTGCTTTTCCCATCTTGCGTTATTTGGCTTCCTAGGTAGCAGAAATCCTTAACCTCTTGTAAGTTCGTGTTACATATTTATATTCTTGTTTTTGATTTATTTTTCCCTCCTTTGCATACTAATACTTTAGTTTTACTTTTGTTAATTTTCATACCGTATCTCTCTGTTAGAACAGTTTCCATTTCATTGAGAGCAGCTTCTAACTCTTCCTTGCTAGACGCTAATACCGCTATATCATCTGCAAATCTAAGCATATCAATTTTTTGTCCCTGCATAGTAATTCCAAATGTCTTCCTGCATTTGATAGTATTCATTGCCTCTTCTATGTACAACTTAAAAATCAATGGGGATAGGGCACATCCCTGTCTCACCCCTTTCCTAATGTTTACTTCTCTACGTTCATGCTCTAATTCTATTACTGCTGTTTGCTCTTTGTATAAGCTATGTACTATTCGTCTATCCCTATAACTCATTCCAATCTTTTTGAGTATTTCAAACATTTCTTTCCATTTTACATTGTCGAATGCTTTTTCCAGATCTACAAACCCTATATACACGCTTTCCCCTTTTTCTATTGTTTTCTCCATTATCACTCTCATAGCTAAAATAGCCTCCCGTGTTCCCCTGTTTCGCCTAAACCCAAATTGGTCTTCTCCTAGTATTTCTTCCGCCCGTTTTTACATTCGTCTTTGCACAATTCTAGTTAATATTTTTGACACGTGTGCTGTCAAACTTATTGTTCGAAAATTTTCACATCTATTCGCGCCTTTATGTTTTGGTATAGTTACTATGATGCTACGTTTGAAATCTTTGGGTATCTCGCCTGTCTCATACATATAGCTTACAAGTTGGAAGAGACGTTCTGTTACTGCTTGTCCAGCGGCTTTCAGAGTTTCTGCTTGCACCTTATCTGTACCCGGCGCCTTACCATTTTTCGGACTCTTTAATGCTAATTCAAACTCATCTCTAAGTGTAGGAAATCCCAAGTCATCATTTTCAATGTCTGATTCCTGTTCTAATGCAGTTACTTCCTCTCCTGCATATAAATTCCCTATATATTCTTGCCATCTACCCACTTTCTCTACGGTTTCTATGATGAGGTTTCCTTGTGCGTCCCTTATATTTTTGCTATACTGTTTTATATCCTTAAAATTCATTCTAATTAATTTGTATGCTTCGTCTGTCTTTCCTATTTCCATCTTCGTTTGTACCTCTTTGCACTTTTCATCAATCCATTGTTCTTTAGCTTTCCTGCATTTTCGAATAATTTCCAATTTTATGGCTTTGTATCTCTGTTTTCCTGTTTTGTCTGTTTTATTTTTGTATTTTCGTCTTTTTTCTATTATATTTAGGATATCCTTTGTTATCCATGGTTTCTTATTTTCTTTTTGTGTATACCCCAGAATATCTCTGGCCGCCATGTCTAGGCTGGATTTAATGTTATTCCATTCTCAGATATTTTCCCGATATCTTTGAGCAATTGATTTGACTTTTTTCGAATCTTTCTTGAATATCTTTATCTTTTAGTTTTTCAAAGTCCAAGTGCCTTTTTCCGTTTCTTCTTTTCACATTCTTAAATTTAAGTACGACCTTCATAATTACGATGTTGTGGTTAGTATCTATATCTGCTTCTGGGTAGCTTCCACAGTCTTTTACTTGATTTTTAAACCGTTGTCTAACAAGAATGTAATCTATTTGATATCTTCCTATAAAATCTGGCATCTTCTACGTATATCGTCTTCTAGCATGATGTTGAAATAATGTGTTTGTGATGGTTAAATTGTTTTTGTCGCAAAATTCTACTAGCTTATTTCTCCTGTCGTTTTTCGTGCCTAAACCAAATAAACCTACTACCGCTCCTTCCCTACCCTCACCTAATCCCTTGTAATTATTAAATGTTCATGTCCTTTTACGTATCTTAATATGTCTTCGATATCTTTGTATATGGCTTCTACCTCTTCGTCACTGTAGCTAGAAGTGGGCATGTATACTTGTATTATTACTGTGTTTACCGGTTTAGATTCTAATCTAACCATGAGTATCTCTACACAGTCTCCTATCTTTTTCTGCATAACTATCCCCACACCCAAATTTCCTTCCTCTGCTCCTGTATGAATTACCCTGAGTCTCCACTCCAAAAATCCCCCGCCTCTGGCCACCGAACTCCACTGATCCCTACTATGTCTTGTTACGTGCCAAGGGTCACTTAAACATTGTTAGTAGTTTAGTTTTAATACACGGAAGTTTCGCGGCATATTTTCAAATACGCGGTGCGCGGGAATTTTAAATAGACTAGGCGGTACTTCCGTACGTCATAGTAGTGCATTTGCGCAGTGTGCGTGTCCCTAGAGGGTGGACCAATACTAGACAAAGAGTGGGGACGAGTTTTGGTGACGCTCTGATCGTGGCTGTTTTCCTTTGATCTTCAAGTGAAGTAGTCGTGCCGGGTATCGTATCTTATCTTATTATGTAGATTCCCTTGCCTTGATTATCTTTGTTTTGTCTTTCCTAATTAACCTGTCCTGTCGTTCCACTACATTTAGGACTGATACGACCCTGGAGCAGCCCACGACCAGAGATGACCCGGATGTCCATGCTCAGCCAACACCACCGGAGCCCGGAGCAAAACCTTCATTATCGACCAGGAAGGATGATAGGCGTACCTGGGGAAAAATTGGACCTATCATGTGAGTAAATTCTATAATTTTCATTGTCCTAATTTTATGTAAATTTTCCGAAGTATTGTGCAGTGGGTGACGTCATGGTGGTTTGCAACGCGGAATCTGTAATAAGGTTCGCGCTTCCGGCCGCCAGGGCGTTGCATTGCTTTTTATCCATTGCGCTTGCGCGATGTATCTTATGAACTTTGGTAACTGTATTACCGACTTTTAAGAACTATCTATCACCATATAAATGTATCACCATCTAAAGGGTAATACTTTGTAATCTGTTTTATCGACCATATAAACTATCACCAAGAAAAGGGGAATAACAATGGCGCCTTCAACGTAGAAATGGTGAACTTAGGGGTTTTTTTCTTTGTTTTTAGGTTATAATAATTTCCTTTATAGACATTCAATGTATTATCAATGTTATTTAAAAAAAAAGCTTTTTCACTAAAAATGAAGTAATTAATATCTGTAATCTTGAAACTTATACGTGTTTTGGAACACGCATTTTTTTAGATGTCAAACTATTTAACCTTACTTTATTCATGTAAGTATACAAATAATTATTTACCTTGATTGCATGCCTTTAAACACTGTTTATTACACAATTATCTACATATATTAAATTAAAATATCTTTGTTTGTTTTCCTAACTTTAGAAGATCTTTTTGAACTTGAACACACTGTCTTGTATGTTACGTTTTAAAAAATGCCTTAGTGATTTACCTATTTAATAACAAAATTGTTTGCCTAAATATAGATTTCCTGTTTACCTAAGTTTTTAGTGTCTTTTAAAGCGTTATTTTGACCTAACCCTGTATGGTTTAAACAGTATAACCTATAAATGCGTTTTATAAAGGTTCTTGCCTTATATATAGTAACGAAATTACCTAGACCATATTTTTACCTTTCAAAATGTTGTAATAAATTGCATTTCTTTATATCTGTGCCTTTGAATATTAAATTAAAGAAATTTCCGTTAACGTTTATTATTTAACCTCATTTACGATACTTGTTGATAACTTCTGCAATATTGAAAGAACATTCCAATAATTTGGAATACCTTTTGTATAGGTATCGTGGAATTTTTCTTTCATGTAGCGAGTTTGATTTTGTCTGATTGCATATTTTTTTTTAGTTATTAAAATTTCAACGTAACTTAACATCCGTTGAGCGAGGTTTACTGTCGGATTTGGTCGTGTAGCTCTGTAAGTCTAGAACGAGAACCATTGGCCAGTCGTAGAGCATTATAAGTCTAGACGAGAATTCGGTTGGTAAGTTTGTCGTTTACAATTTGTAAATCATTTTTTAATAATGATGTTGAAATTTTTCCTTATTGGGTTGGGTAGAACTCTAATGAGAACTTCCCATCCCAGTAAAAATATGCTTTATATCTTTTTGTTTTTCAACAATTTTATTAGTGAATCGAGTTTTAATTACTATTATCTCTTCACATATCGATTTAAACTTCATTAAATGCCTTAAAATTGTCTTTAAAATCGTTTAACCTTACGTATATCTAAGAGCTTGTCACGTTTACTTGCTTGATAATGTACCTAATGTTCTTAGCTCTCACTTGGCTTAATAACTTGAAACAGCCCGCAGGTCGTTTCGCAAGATGGAACTTGCGTATATCTCAATTCACTTTTGACGTTAGGCATAGGCCTGGCAAATTAAATATCGTACCTGATGCCTTATCTCGTGATGTTGTTTCTCTTAACCTTCCAAATTTAATCCCTAATACCTCGTATCTTAATATGATTAAACCCTCACGATTTACCTAATATTTTTTTGTTCTCGCCACCAATTAGTTAACTTTAATTACTTATTCCCTCTCTCGTACAGTATATAATCTCGTACACGTTTAACTTTACTTATCTTAATTTAGCTATGTTGTTCTTTTGGTTGACTTTTCCTTGACCATACCGTTAGATATATATCACTTCATTCTCTACACCCCCCAATATAACTCTGTCGTTTCATTTAATTAACCCTTGCACTTTTCCTACTACATATTATTTGGTTTTTAGTGTTTTTCTTACGTCATTTAATTTTGTGTGGTAATTGTCGTAACTTTGGTTGCAATAACTCATTGAATTTTTATGATTGGTTTTAGCTGATGTTAGAGTGAATGCTTTCTTCCTTGGACTCACATAGGAGATGCGGCCTATGCCATTGTAAGAAATAGTTCATATTTGCAGTTGCAAAGAACTAGGATTATCTATTCCATGTGTTTTTCCTCTGAATTATTGCAATCGCCCACATTATACTACATCATTATTTGTTTCTTTTTCTACAAAATCACCATAACTTATAAACATTTTTTTTCATTGTTTTTTATTGAACTTTGTGGTGAGGTGCTAGTGTTTCTTATTGTTATCTTATTAAATTCTCGGTTGTTTTAGCATATTGGAACAGTGTATCTGTATTTAACTGCTTATAATTGGGCATTTTTGTGTGTTTAGGGTGCTACCGTTTTGAAATACTACCTTAAAACAGTTTGTTTTTGTGTGTTTGTATCTGTAAGGATACTTTTAAGTTGTTGTGTCAACTTTTGTCTGATTTTCTTATCGTAGTCAATGTACTCGTTAGGAAAATGATCGTACTAGTTCTCTTAGGAGCCTAGTGAATTTCAACATATGTGATACCTTATCTTGTCAGATTAATATCGCAGGTGGTCCTTCAGACTGCGCTGTGCTTAAATAGGGACAACTCTCTACCTTCTCTCGGACGCTTGTCCAAAAACTATACTTTTTTCTTAACCCGCTATCTTCGCTATGCCTTATTCTTCTTTCGGTGGACCTGTTCTTGTCCCGGAACACCCGTCTGCCACATAAGAGTGATGTTCCCTCATTCCGAGCTACTGGCCACATTGGCTGGTTGAGTAGCGCTTTGCTATCTACCTTTTTCTCTGTCGCTTTTGCTCAATGCGAGCCCTTCCTCTACTTTCTTCTACCTGGAAGTGCCTCTAATGCATTCCAAAAAACCAACCTCATTCTTTTTACCGTTCCTGTTTCTACTGCCTTTTCATTTCTGTTAGTCACCGTGTGGTAGCGCGGGAGGTTTTCACAGACACCTGGACCATGTCTCTGCGAATCTTTCGTGAGGTCATGCGGTGCCGCTGTCAGTGCATGGGCTCTGGCAGTGAAGGTATGTATGAGTGTGTGAATGTGTGAGTGGATGTGTATATCTTATATACCGTGTGGGTATCGGGTGATAGTATCACCGATATCAATTACCGCCGGGTGCAGGGATGCACCCAAATGTCTTTGCCGGTCTCTCGTGCTGTTTATTGCAAACGGACCTGCTTCACGGGTTTCTCTTTTTAGAGGGCACGAGTCAATCCCATTTAAACGGCTCTACTGGAGCCACTCTATTTGTTGTTATCTATTGTCTTGGGTAATAACTAGGCCAATATCCTTGTCTTCTTTATTATCCTTGATAATACCCTTAGTTTTAATATCGTTATCTTACCGATTATCTTTAATAATAACCTTAGTTTAATATCGTTATCTTACCGACTACCGTTAGTAATAATTTCGGTTTAATTTCTCGTTATCTTACCGATTACCTTTAGTAATAATTTTGGTTTAATTTCTCGTTATCTTACCGACTACCGTTAGGAATGACTTCGAGTTATTTCGCGTTATCTTACCGGTTACTTTTAGTAATAACTTTTTTAAATTCATGTCACCTTACCTACTATCTCTTATAATCACTTTAGCTTAATATCGCGTTATCTTATCTAGAATCTCAAATAACAACTAAAGCTTAATACCGTTATCTTGTCTATTACCTTTGAGGATAACAACTTAAGCTTAATATCATTATCTTATCTACTATCTTTAACAACAATTTGAGATCTTGCCTTATCTTTTTATCGTACTAACGTGTGGTATATATGACCAGACGTGGGAATTATTTTTTTCTGAAATTTAAGTGAAAAAGCTAACCCGATTTAGAAATGTAATTTGTCAGGTTAGCATATAAGGATTTAGTAGGTGGTACTTTTGGTAAATTTGTTGATTCACAACTATGTCATGGACAAGTTTTAAATGTGCATCGTTGGAAAACCAAGGTACCAGTAACAAAATTTGCTAGAGTGCAGAGTGACGCACTCCATGAACATTTTTAAATTTGGGCACTTCTTGCCAAAAAGAAGAATAGTTTTGATGCAACACCCATGTGTGTTTGCACATAAGAACTTCAATGTTAACTTTAGTTAGATAGGTTTAGATAGTTTAGGCGACTTGTCGCACCCGTGTTAGTTTAAGTAGTGTTTCATGCTCCCCGACAAATTTGTGCTGTCGATAATTAGTTTAGTCAAAGACTATGGGGCTACCTATTCCGTTTCCTGGTACTTCGGTAGACGTGTTATCGGTCAAAAAACCAGGTGGCGCCTTATATAAACATTTTGTAGGTTTTAAGTTAGGGTTTATGTAGGGTAGTTAGGATTTAGATTTTAAGCTGTTACTGTGCTAACAGACTTTTTTTTTTAAGTTTTTTCTTTTGTGGCTTTGTCGCGATTGTTACGTGCCAAGGGTCACTTAAACATTGTTAGTAGTTTAGTTTTAATACACGGAAGTTTCGCGGCATATTTTCAAATACGCGGTGCGCGGGAATTTTAAATAGACTAGGCGGTACTTCCGTACGTCATAGTAGTGCATTTGCGCAGTGTGCGTGTCCCTAGAGGGTGGACCAATACTAGACAAAGAGTGGGGACGAGTTTTGGTGACGCTCTGATCGTGGCTGTTTTCCTTTGATCTTCAAGTGAAGTAGTCGTGCCGGGTATCGTATCTTATCTTATTATGTAGATTCCCTTGCCTTGATTATCTTTGTTTTGTCTTTCCTAATTAACCTGTCCTGTCGTTCCACTACATTTAGGACTGATACGACCCTGGAGCAGCCCACGACCAGAGATGACCCGGATGTCCATGCTCAGCCAACACCACCGGAGCCCGGAGCAATACCTTCATTATCGACCCGGAAGGATGATAGGCGTACCTGGGGAAAAACTGGACCTATCATGTGAGTAAATTCTATAATTTTCATTGCCCTAATTTTATGTAAATTTTCCGAAGTATTGTGCAGTGGGTGACGTCATGGTGGTTTGCAACGCGGAATCTGTAATAAGGTTCGCGCTTCCGGCCGCCAGGGCGTTGCATTGCTTTTTATCCATTGCGCTTGCGCGATGTATCTTATGAACTTTGGTAACTGTATTACCGACTTTTAAGAACTATCTATCACCATATAAATGTATCACCATCTAAAGGGTAATACTTTCTAATCTGTTTTATCGACCATATAAACTATCACCAAGAGTAGTGCTATAGTCTAGTGACAACCTATTCATTTCGATTTTTAGGTTCTCTAGCTTACCTACTTGCTTCATACTTCTAACATTCCACGCTCCGACTCGCAAAATTTTCCCGACTCTTATTTTTAACTTTCCGATCGCATCATCCGAAGTAGTCCCCTCCCGGAGATCCGAATGGGGGACTATTTTAACTCCGGAATCTTTTACCCCAGAGAATGCCATCATGTTTGTTACAATTTAAGTACGCTGTGTACTTGGGAGATAATGTGGTGGTTTCCCGTTGCCTTCCACATCGCGGTAGTGTGTCTTAGACTGCCATACCGACCCCTATGGTCTCTGCCAATCTAAGTACCGAAAGAGCCGCTGCCCTCTTTCGGGGACATAACTTCGTCTGGTTCCTCACTAACGACCCTACTACTTTGGTTGGACCTGTAGTTTCGCTCTTTAGCTTATAAGAACACGCAAGCCATTTCACCTGTTCTAGTAGTTTAGAACTTCGGCAAGGTACAGGTCCATTCGAAATGGAATAATATCTAATTTGTGTTTTTTAATAATAATATCTATTTCTAACATAACCTATCCTGTCATTGCAGCCACGGCATTACTGCCGTGAGACGTTTGTATTTTAAAAGGTTTACTAATTTCCTGGTATTATTAGGCAATTTTTCGCGACATAACCTAACATACTTAATTATGTGTGTATGTGTTAAACTTGCGTTTTGGCGATGAAATTTACTGGAGGGGATATTGTACGGCACCTTTCTATCAGATAAACGAACATACCCTGATCTGTACCAGGATATGCTTGTGTATGTTAAACACTTGACTTTTACCGGGTAATTATTCAAAGCGAGGTTAGGAAACTACAATACGTTTTCGTGGTGCCGCACAAATATTTTTTAAATAGTGGGGGGGGATACTTCAACATACCATACTCGAACAATTCAAGTATGTCGCGAAAAATCGCCTATTATCTGTAGCTAAATCCATCAAATTTTACATTGCTGCTTCTGGGGAGAATAGTCACACTCGTCGCTTTTCTACAGTGTAGGGAGTGCAGGTTATATTCATCTATGGTATGGTTATATTTTTGTTTTGAATCTTTTTAGTCATTGTTTAAACAACGCGGAGGCTATCGGCACATTAATGTGTGGCTAAAAATAAAAATTAAGGGCACAGGAAATTTTCGTGACGTCATTAATGACGTACGTTCGTATTTACCAGGAAGGTGTTGGTTTGTTCTTCAGTTGATTGTTACTGGTTTTAGCTTTGTTTATGTATATCAACAAAGATTATAGTTTCTAACCTATGTGTCAGTTTTAGCGCCGTAGCTTATTTTTCATAATCCCCATAAGAAATTACCAATATTTTTAGCTGTTGTTTATAAATCTTCGAAGTGTATTGAGTTGAGCTACTGTTTCAAGTTCCAATTGTTAACAGTAAATTTATTCATCATGAGTGCTGTTTATGCTGATTTTTTGTTGGACAATGCTTTAATAACATTGAAGAATTTAAGCGGCTGCTGCAAAATATGAGGCAGAAAAATGCCAAAGTTTACCATTCGTGCTAGTCAATCTGTAAAATCGTCCTTCAAATTTTTGAAGCGTAATATTAATACAAATTAATATGGGTTTATATAGCCAAATTTTTTATACCTCTCCTCTCCAATTTAGAAGCTCAAAATTTACTTACCATAAGTCATGTGTAGTGCTTGTACAAAATTGTAAAAATCTAGCTGTTGGAAATTATAATAAAAAAGAATCCGTAAAGAGGGATCGAACCCTGGTTTCCCGCGTCAAAGTCAGACATCCTAACCACTACGCTACCCAGTGACATACATAAGCAGTTAATTTTTTAAATATTTACTCCTAAGTTTAACTGCATCCTTTTAACACGGCAGATTTTAAAATTTAATTATGCGATCAAAATTATTTTAAATGAAATAATATAAAATTATTTTTATATACAAAACCATAATATAAATTGTTGTTTAACAGACGATTTATACTGTGGCTTTGTACACATCAAGTACGTCACTAATGACGTCTTAACCTTTCCTGTGTGGTTAATTTTAATTTTTAGCCGCACATTAGTGTGCCGATAGCCTCGGCGTTTAAACAAACTATGCAGATACTTTAAAGTATGTCACATTGTAGAAACGCAACAATGACGACGAGGCGAGAGTTGATGATAAATGTGCATAGTCAATCGAACAATATTTAATTGTTTAAGCTTTCACATTCCATGTAATACCTTTGCCTCATTAGTTATTAATGAAAACGATACCTTATAGTAATGTGATAACAAAACTGAACTTTGCCCATTAATACAAGCAGTGCATTAAAGTGTAACTACATCAAATATACAGTGAAATAGAATGGTAAAGTGATTTTTAATTGAGGTGATGATGAAATAAATACAACCACATTTAATACATTGATTGAATTCATATAGCTGATATCAGTTGTAGTTTCTTAATTAAGTGTTATAGAATTTTAAAATGTCTTTGACAAATTTAATAATATTGATTCGTGTTTATATAGATTATATAATTGATTATATCTTTAGTTTTTATTATAATTCTGCAAGTCGCGTGCCAAAAATCACAAATCCATTGTTATTAGAAAGTGCATCATCACTGGCTAAAAAAATTCGTGACCGGCAAATTACTTCCGAGGATTTAGTAAAAGCTTGTATAACAAGAATTAAAGAAGTTAATCCCATTATTAATGCTGTTGTTCAGGATCGATTTGAAATAGCCCTTGCCGAAGCAAAAGAAATTGATACAGATATTAAAAATAATGCTGTTAAATTTGAAGAGAAACCGTTTCTTGGTAAAGAAATACATTTCATTAATATACAATAACAGTACATATTTTATAGGTGTACCATTTACAACAAAAAATACAACACACTGTAAAGGTATGAACATATCTTTTGGATTGATTTGTCGAAAAGATGTTGTTGCTGATGTGGATGCTGATGTTATTTTATCGCTAAAAAAAGCTGGCGCAATATTATTAGGTATCTATGCTTTACAGGTTATTGTTGGTAATAAGATCCATCAAATAGCGAAAAACAAAAATATTTGGGTGATAATCTGAATACTAAGGTATACAACTTTCTGGAAGTTCTTAGATTTTTTTTATTTAAGCTTTCTCGGTATTTTATAAATTTGCTGAAGTGACTTGCAGCTTTAAAAGTCTCTTTTTATCCAGATTACTGATAGTCGTTATTTATATAGATCAACTATTCACTATAGTTCTGAGTATCGCATTTGAAGGAACCATACCCACTAAGAAAATTGAGCCACTCAAAAGTATCACGGATTGAAAATGCTTAATGAGGTTAAAATTACTTCATAATGCCCAAAAGTTTAGGAATTTTGACATTGTTTTTAAAGGAATATTTTGTTGATAATATTTATAAAATATAGATAGTTAACGGGTTGTTATAGTATGCAATATAAATAAGTAGCAGTTTGCATTAACTATGGCTTAACATGTTTTTTTTTATTAATGTTTAGTTATAACTTGTTCTCAGAAATATAAAAGGTTTACATGTAGAACTTCAAAATCATTTTTAAGACTGCAATTCTCACTGACAGCTAGATCTGATGAGAGACCCTTGGCAAGAGTTACTTTGAAGCTTCAAGACTAGAGGGGAAATTGTAATATAGTACAAAGTACGAGGTATGTTTCACTTAAGAAAATTGTACCAGCTTGTTTTTATTTTTCTTTTCAAGGCTGAATATAAAAATTTATAAATCTATAGTTATGTTTTACTTCACTTGAATTTATGTAATATTTATGGTGACATAAAAACTAAAATTAAGTTAGGTATTTGTATTTGATACAATCTTTTTAGTATAACAAGTTTACACAACATGATCTTCATTTTTTTAAACAAAAAGTCGATCTCTCTTAACTAGGTTCTTAAACTTCTTTAAATTCTATATATATATATATATATATATATATATATATATATATATATATACACACAGTGTGTACAGTATAAAATGCAGTACATGGGGATCTTGGAAACTGTAGGAGATACGATCTTGGTTAAATAGGACAAAAGTTGCATAATCATGAGGGTATCTCAGATCGGTTTTCAAATTTCAAAAATTTTTCATAGGTTTCTAGATAGAGGCAAAAAACACAAAATTGACGATTTCTTTATTTGCTCATAGTTAGTCTACTAATTGAAATAGAATGTTCAAATTAGGTACATCATGGTAATTCCCCATTGCGCTTCACATTTTTAACTTAGATTTTGTCTTAGGGCATCTAGATTTTGCGTGACGACGATGTTCAACTTTTTATTTTTAAATAGCCGCCATATTGGATTTTTACATTTTTGAAATGCTGACCAAAAGCCCTTTCCAAAGAGGTATAACATGGCTATGTTTGATTGAATCAAAACACTAAAAATCACGTAATTATGTTTTGGTCGTAGTAGGCTTTAATTTCCATTATGACAAAGAGAAACAATTGCTCTAAAAAATTTAAACTCAATTTTCAGTGGTAATAAAAAACGTAGAAAATTGAAAATAAATCTGTATTATTCAGAACTTACATAACTATGTATTAACAAAGAATAAATACAAACTAGCATCTATTCAATACAAAATATTATTTAAGCTGTTTTTAGTTGTCATTCATGTTCAGACAATTGCAAATTAACAATCAAGGAAAAAAAATATAACAATAGTCAGCCACATGAATTCATTATTTATTTTAAATGTTCAAATAACCCCCCATTTTGTTGAACACACAACCGACACCTTTTATAAACATCTTTACAAGATCGTCTTATCATAGTTGTAGTTATTTTATTTACGGCCTCTTGGACTGCTTGTTGTAATTGGCCTACATTATCATACGTTTTTGAGTACACACAACTTTTTAAATGGCCCCCTATAAAGAAATCTAGAGGAGTTAAATCCGGTGATCTCGCCGGCCACTTATTTGGTCCCCGATTTCCAATCCAGTTTTCATTATACTCAGAATTAAAAAAATTTCTAATAATCAGAGCATTGTCGGGTGGAGCGCCATCATTTTGTAAAATCATATTTTGCAAAGTAGCAACTAGAAGCTCCATTAGTCTATCTGCCACATTTCCCTGCAATAAATCTAAGTATCTTGCAGAGTTTAAATTTGCATCATAAAAAAACGGATCTATAATGTACCTTCCAGTAATACCAATCCAGACGTTGAATCCCCATTTAACTTGATGTCTAACTTGGCGGTTCAAATGTGTATTTTTATCTGACCAAAAAATTGTATTTTTGCGGTTGAACATACCACAATTCGTAAATCGACTTTCGTCATACCACAAAATTGTATATGCAAAATTTGAATTTTCGTTGCACTTTCTGATGTACCAAGCACAAAATTCCATTCTTCGAATTTGATCTTCAGTATGCAATCCCTGACATGGTCGTTCATGATATGGATGGTACTTGAAACGTTTTAAAATAGCTCTTGTCGTAGAATGAGCAACACCTGTTATATTCTGAATCTGTCTAAGAGAAGTACGAGGATTTTCGACAACTGTTTGTAAAACGCTGTTTTTTAATTTGTCTATTTCTCTTAGACAAGCCAAAACTACCATAAATTATTAAATTATTTTGTAATCTCCGAAACATACATCTGTTTGGTTGATGTTTTTCTGGGTATTTATTTAAATACAATTCAGCGGCTTTAACATCATTCCTTCCAGAAAAAATAAAACATTCTAACATTTGATATTTATCACGGATAGTAAAGCGATCCATTTCAAGCGCAAATGCTTTGCTTAAATTTCTATGTAAATTAATTAACTGTTTTTTTTAAACTGCACTACTTGAAACATAAAATAAAGGACAAACTTTGACGTTTCTCAGATGTTGAGCAATTGTTTCTCTTTGTCATAATGGAAATTAAAGCCTACTACGACCAAAACATAATTATGTGATTTTTAGTGTTTTGATTCAATCAAACATAGCCATATTATACCTCTTTGGAAAGGGTTTTTTGTTAGCATTTCAAAAATGTAAAAATTCAATAAGGCGGCTATTTAAAAATAAAAAGTTGAACATCGTCACGCAAAATCTAGATGCCCTAAGACAAAATCTAAGTTAAAAATGTGAAGCGCAATGGGGAATTACCATGATGTACCAAATTTGAACATTCTATTTCAATTAGTAGACTAACTACGAGCAAATAAATAAATCGTCAATTTTGTGTTTTTTGCCTCTATCTAGTAACCTATGAAAAATTTTTGAAATTTGAAAACCGATCTGAGATACCCTCATGATTATGCAACTTTTGTCCCATTTAACCAAGATCGTATCTCCTACAGTTTCCAAGATCCCCATGTACTGCATTTTATACTGTACACACTGTATATATATTGCTATAATAAGGGGATAGTTTAAGGGTATATTAAGTCATAGGGGTCGTAAGATTAATATAAATATTATTAACGTTAAGAAAACCAAACAATTCCACCATTAACTAGGAGTAAATCGACTATTTTACATAAAGTCAATAGCGAGCACACTGTATATAAATCATAACTAATTTAATTCATAAGAGAAGCTCATTATTTAATAATTAGATACTATTTAGCAAAAATGTATACGTCTCATAATACGTTCTAAGTTAAATATACAAGTCCAGAATTGGAAAGAAACGAGTAAAAATAAGGTTTTGAATGCATTGAGTTTTATCAAGGTAAATACGCAATCGGTGAAGATAAACAAACAGGTATACTAGCTATTTAATAAGATCATTAAAATATCAACGTATAAATAAGTAAACACGTTCAAATACGTCATTATTAGAAATATGAATACGCGACAAAGACATTGTATTCCGATAAAATCCAACATATTTGGAGTAACAAACAAAATAAATAACAGGCGGTCCGTATTTGATAAAGTTTGGACTATAGTCGACACAAACAGAAAGACGTGTCCAAAATGCAATAAAATTTGGACTTTCTACGAAATATACTGCACGAAGTTGAACGTCTACGTGCGAGATCAAGCGTCTGAGCAACAATCGAAACAAGGAATTTTTAGAAATACCGATTTCTGCTGAGATAGGCACAAAGTACAACACGTTGATCAACAAACACACGATAAGAAAATTGATAGGTGGAGTCTATAAATACTATGGGGACTTTGTAAACATTCTTCGACAAGGCACCAACCACGTCAATTGAAAATAAAATATTACGTAAAAGTGAATGTAGTGAAGATTAATAATTTATTAAACTTTGTGAAAATAAAAAAAGGACCAATTTATACAACGAGAAATAGCCGTTTTGATCTTAAAACGGCTCTGATTGTACCTCTAAACAAATATCCATCTGATTGTACCTCTAAACAAACCTCTCGTTCTAAATATTCGTCAAATAAATAGTTACAAACAGACTTTAAGGAAATAAACATACAAGGAAACATAATAAACGTCAAGATACTCAAATAAAATACAAGCAAGCTCCAAATCATTCCAAGAATTCGAAGGGAAAATTCAAGCAACAATTAATTAATCATTCTGGCCAACAAGTGAAGAAACTACGCTAACGAGTTAAGCTGTAACAATCCATCGATATTCAGAGGCAGTTCCTAGCGACATGCAGGGAAAACACAGGTTAGAGATTTTATTCATTATTAGTATAAAACTGTTTTTCAATTTTAACATTTAATATTTACTATATCAAATATCTGTAAGGGTCTTCAAAAATCATTTGAGAATTTGAAAAATAGAAGAAGGATCGTTTTGAACGTTCAAAAGATACTTAAAAGCAATTACAGTGGAATTTTTGCTGGCTTTCAGGGAACATAAATTTTGGTGGAATCAGATAAATATCAATATTTTATTCAGGGACTAATTTTTGAATATTAAACAAATTAATAATTTATAGACATAAAAATGTACATATTATCGATTATTATATTGTGTAAGTTTGGATTGCTTCATTTTCATTTTTATTTACATTATTTTAACAGATAGGTAATCGAAAGAAAAGGGGTTAAACAATCTTTATTGTCGAAACGTAACGGTATATCACAGCAAAGGCACTATTTTTGTCAAATCGTATATTAAATTCAAAAAATATTCAGAAAACTATGTGGAAAATTATTCATGAGCATATTAGCAATACAGGGTTTCCAAATAACGAAATACGTTTGGACAATTGCTCTGCCAAGGCAACTGCAGAAAAACTGAATAACCACTTTGCTACAGTAGCTGAAAACTTAATAAAAGAACTTTCCACACATTCAGTAATTAATAACTCAGTTTCAATGGGCTCTCATACGAGTATTCCAAACAATTTTATGTTTTTTCCTACGGATTATTATGAAGTGTATGCTGTTATTAAATCTTTACGTAATAAATATTCTACTGGCAATGACAACATTCCGGCATATGTGCTTCCTGCCCTCCGAATAAATATTTTGGGATATCTTGTTAACCTAATTAATGAATCTTTGAAAGTGGCATTTTTCCATCTTGCCTCAAACATGCCATTATTGTACCATTACATAAGGGAGGAGAATATGTAGTGGATAATTTTAGACGTCTCACTATTATCCACATTTTCTAAAATAATCGAAACTCTAGTTACAAATCGCTTTATACAATTTTCCAACAAATTTACAATTCTAACTCCACTACAGTTTGGTTTCACTTCAAATAGGTTTACAACGGATGCTATGTACAATTTCTTAGAGCAGCTATATTCTTCTTTAAATAAGAAAAATACGTCTTTAGTTACATCATTTATCGACTTAACCAAAGCATTTGATTGCGTAAATCATAACATTTTAATAAATAAAATTACACATGGATTTCGGGGAATTGCAAAGAAATTGTTGATTTCATATCTAGAAGGTAGAACTCAATGTGTAAAACTTGTAGATAATCAAAAAGAAATTTTTTCAACAAATCTAAGTTTAAAATTTGGCATCCCCCAAGGTTCTGTTTTAGGACCAATTTTATTTTTATTCTATATTAACGACTTCGTTTCATGTATAAATTTTGCAAATTGTACATTATACGCGGATGATATTAGTTTAAATTGGAATGACTTCACTATACAAACCTTGGAGAATAATATTGTAACTGATACAAAATCATATACAGAGTGGTGCAAGGCAAATTTCATCACAATAAATTCTCTTAAATCTTCATTCATAATTTTTAAAACAAACTCTCCACTCACTACACTGAATGGAGTATCAATTAATGAAGTCTGCTCGACCAAATTTCTAGGTTTAACCATAGACCATAAACTAAATTGGACAACTCATATTCAATCACTTACTAGTAAATTAACATTCACTTGTTATCCAATTAGAACTGTTTCACGACAAATTTCCACTGAATCTTCACTTAAAGTGTATCATGCCCTTTTTGAGTCCCGTATACGATATGGTATTGCATTTTGGGGGAATGCATCAAATGCAAATATTGCCATAATACTCAAATTACAAAAACAATCTATTCGTAGTATTTGCAATGCAGCATATGACACACATTGCAAACCATTATTCCAAAAACTTAAAATATTAACTTTATGCTCATTATATATAAATGAAACCCTAATCCTCTTTTATAAAAACAAAAATTAATTCATCACACCAAGTACTTTTCACAGACACGATACCAGACATGCTTGGGATATATATCCACCAAAACCAAGATCCACTTTAATTTAAAAATCTTTTATATATATATATATATATATATATATATATATATATATATATATGGCGCCAACTTTTTATATCAAACTACCAGCAACTATTAAATCTCTGGATAGACTTTCTCAATTTAAATCTGCACTATTATCCTTGTTTTGTGAGTGCTGTTATTATACCGTAACTTCATGATGGCGGCGGCTTTCTTCAGGATTACTTCATGATGGTCGGCCGTGGCTGCTTTGGCTAATCTTTCTCGGGTGTGGGCTGCTCGCAGCTCTTTCTCGGGCGTGGGCTGCTCGCGGCTCTTTCTCGGGTGTGGGAACTCTTAAGCCAGGTTGCATCCAAATTCGCTTTGTCTTCTTCCTATGTAGAGGTAACGACGGGAAAGGGTATGAGGAACGATCATCTAAAGAAGACAAAAAGGGACCTACATAACAAGATACCACACAACCACTCTTCTTTGCGTTTCGGAGGCAAGTCCTGACGCGTCTTTCGGAAATTTCTCACTACTCTTTCGTCCACACGCGTCGGCGCGAATCTCGCGCAACGCACTTCTGAAGTGACGGAAATACGCGCAACAAGTCTTTTAAATTTATGGCGCGAAATCCTTACCAATTTAAAACTTATTAGAGAATTTCTAGTGCCGATTTTTCGGCATGTAACAATGATTTAAATAGTTACAATAATTGACTATGTATCTTATATTTAATTTTAATTAATGACTATCTACATAAATGTAGCTAATTTTCATATATTATTTATTTATATTTTATATTTATTTATATTTTAATTTTATTTATACACATTGTTGACTATTTCTAATAATGGTTGTAGAAGTGTGCATTATCATCACATTGATGGGAACAAATAAATCTATCTATCTATCTATATCACGCCCAATCGTAGGATTTCACTGCAATTTATAAAGGGCACCCAACAAGGGGTATTCACAGAAATTTATATGACACACCAACGTAGGGGAGTTTTACAGCAAACTTTTAGATGAAAATAGGTTCCGTGAGGGGTATTGAAAAGCGTATAAATACACTGGGAGAGATATTAAAGCTCTCTTGCTCTTAGATCTTATAGCGTTTAGATCTCTAACGTAATTGCTACTACGTGCTCTTACGTTGTACTAATTGTTGTTTATTCGTTGAAGTAGCATATCACATCCTATTTTAAAGTGGGTAAAGCTGTTAGTAACGTACTGTAATGTTTCGAAATTATATCATTATAATAGCTTCGATTACTTCATAGGGTTCTTGGGGACTATTTCACTCTGATGAGGTTTAACAAGCCGAAACCGTCGGTCAGTGGATGTTTCCTCCCCTGTGAAGTAATAAAGCTAATGTTTCGTTAATGGATATATAACTACCAGCCCGATTTGTATTTGTCAATAGCTCTTATTATTTTCATAAGAGTTTGTTTACAGATACATCTTACTTTATATATTTGACATTATAAAAGGGTTTAGAAAGGTAGTTGTTAGTACTAAGGATAAAAACATTAATTTATCACTTTTATCAAGCTATTCTAAAATTTAAAAACACTACGGTAAACAAAGATTGATAAATAATTACTTGTTAAACGCAGATATAGAATATTATGTACTAGTGATGCAGCGTTTGAGGTATAAAAAAGCATTTTCCACTGTTTTTCAATACGAAGGGTATCTAATGTAACTTCAACTGAATGTGTATAGGTTTTGTTGATAGAATTATTAATTGTAATTTGTTCAGGATACTTTATTCCATGTATAAATGTTATGTACCTGAAATGAAAGTAGTTTAATATATTTTAATTATAAAGTGATAAAAAGTTATGAAATGTCAAAATGAAATTTAATAATACCAAAGCTGTTCTAAAATAGCAATTAAGTAGAGTTAAGGATAAAATAATGAATGCACTCCTTATAATTATTAGTTAGTAGGCTAGATGTAAATGTTTTAGTTTTCCTAGGTGATGGTTGTTTAGAATTAAGAAGATTGATTAAAAATTTTGTATATGATATAGATGTTTTTGGCCTGAGGAGCCTGTAAAATTTATAAAAATTAATATATATGTTTTCAAGTGCATGCATTTTAATTGAATTATATAAAATAAGTGATAAGGTTATACAACCAAGAAAATTCCAGAGGAGGATTTCCAATTAAATCAAACATCGGGTCATCTCTTGTGGTATTGAAGAGTTGCACCAGTGAAAGTGAGATATTTTGCAGCAGGGTCCAGCCTTTTAGGATACGGCCTCATTGATATTGGTGAAGTATTGAAAGTGTTCTTAGTAATAGAGCCGATTAAGCATACAGTTGATGAAGTAGTAGTTATTTGTAGAACCTAAAACTAAAGTCAAGTCCATTTTGAACATAAACTAAAACGTACTTTTAACAGGTATTCCCTGCAAGTATTCAAGGCGATCTTGTTGTATCCTGTATCAAAGTCCATGTACAACCCAGACACATTCAAAGGAGTTGCAGGTATTTGAAGTTATCTTTATATACACATCATTTAAAGTAATTTGTGAATAATTTGAATTTCAAACGCTTACCTACATTAATATTTGTTGGGACTATTTATCAATCTTTGTATAATCACGAGACGCAAGCACTAAAAAGAGGTTAAGTGGTTTTGATTGAACAACGCTTTATGCGCCTGTGTTTTCTATACCTGTAAGGGGACAGATAACTCACGTCTTCTTACAGAGCATAAATAATAGATTCAGTTTCCCTGAGCGAGTCTTTAAAAAGCCGTGGCATAATTAAATTTGAAAATTTGTTTTATTTAAATCATTTTAAAGGCCAACACCACATTAAGGTTGCACTTATTAAACTTTAACTCGTATTTTGAAGCATAAATTTATTTAATATCACCATACATAATATATATATATATATATATATATATATATATATATATATATTTACCACTGGCGCAATAAGTGAGGTCCATACATATTCCTATATTTGTGAGGACAGCAAGATATTAATGCCAATTTACTATATTTAAGAAGCTTTCCTGCCATTTAATTCTAAAAATTCGAATATACTCTCAGCAAACCATTTTCAGTAACTTAATTTTAATAATTAATGTTTGCTGTATATGACGACAAAGTGAGGAAATACTATATAACGCATAAAGTAAGCCAATGCATATTTTATATACCATTGCAAGCACCATGCGAGTACCAATTATATATACAACTAATAATGCGAGGACCGAACAGCGTTGCCAGGATTTTGTGTTTAGCTATATTCTTTTAAAGTAGGCATCAAACTCGCATTGTTTATTATTGAAAGGTTATGTACGTGCATTGTAGTTCATGTCATGCTATATTGCGTAGTGGGTGGATTATTTGTGAAAGCGCTTGTGCTATTTGCCTCTAGTGAGGTAATTTATTTAAGAATTTAATCTTCTTTCCGTGTCATAAGTGTTTTTACTGAATCACTTATTATGCTGAACAGAGGAAAATATATCTTGGAACTTGCTCTTAATGGTAAGTAACGTCTAAATTAATTAATTTATTTAGAGAATTTACTGCATGTGAAATAGCGTATTTTTTGAGTGCTTCAATGTTTTTAAAACTCCAAGTGCAAGACAAGAAATTATGTTTAATTTTTACTTAAAAAATCTTTAGCAAGTGATGATTATAGATTACATTTAGAAATGTTTTGTTTGTATTAAATCCAATTATCTAAAGATAAAATATTTATGCTTCAGCTGGCAACTTAACTTTAAACATTATTTAAAGTGGCCAAGATACTAGGCAAGACAACACTTTAAAATATAGGTTTAATCATTAGAAAAATTTATGAATTACAATTTTACTAATGATAAAATTTATGTTTGTGTTGTCTTCACAAGTGTCTTCATCTAGTTATATGTTAATGTAACATTTGTTTTCCAGATGAAGGCTGCTTTATATATCTTTTCAAGTTTTGTTTCTGCCCGAAACGTGGTCGATACTTTACATAGAAACAGTTTGAAAAGAATATGGTCAATGTGTATTAAATTAAAAACAGAGCGCTTTCGACTATAAACTAGTCATCTTCAGTGTTGTTTTAATTTATCTATTTTAATATTGTTCATGGTAGATTTCTTTCCTACAAGAAACAACACTGAAGATTACTAGTTTATAGTTGAAAGCGCTCTGTTTTTAATTTAATACACGTTGACCATATTCTTTTCAAAGTGTTTCTAATTCTCTTATGTGTACACGGCCAATTCTATATTTGATACTTTATCTGTCACTTTCATGGTTAAGGCAGTTCAATAATCTATTCAATTTCACTCAAGTGAGAGCTTGTAATTTTTCTTTGTTGTTATTTTTGACCTTTGAATTGTGTCATACTACATAAAATGTAGTTTTACTTAGGTTGCTAATATATTTTTATTACAGAGTTATTCGCCTACAAAGAAAAAGAAACGATTACTAGAACCATGGACCGAAGTTCAAAAGAAATTGACACTTGATTACTTTCAGAACATTAAACATAAGATGTCGCCTAGAAAAGGAGAATGTGAGGATTTAAGAAACAAGTATAGGGATGTATTCAAAATAAAAGATTGGCAAAAAATTAAGATTTTTGTTGTTAATACATATAATAAGATTAAATAATAGAGTTTTTACAAAACCTTTGTTTTGCTTATTATTAATTCTCTATCAGACTTTTTTGTAATTTAGATCTTACTGTACCTATATATTACATAACATTTAACACATTCAAAATTATTATAGTCCGATTAGGGAAATTGCTTTTTTGACCTAAGCATGAGCACCTCTTGGCTAATGTATCGGAAGAAATTTCTTGACTCCTCTAATAATTTCATCTTTTTCAAAACCACCATAACATACAAGCATTGTGAAATGTGATTTTTATTTGCAGTATTACCCAGCCTTTAATAAATGGGTTGCCACTGTGTGGTGTCAAGATTTGATTAGGCCACCACATATATTTCGATTAATCTTTTCAAGCTCGAATTAAAAATTCATTTCAGTCTTTAGGCTATGAGCTAAATAAGTACTTTAATTTCATACTGAAAATAAACTCCCTTTCGCCTTCCTCGAAAGATGCATTCAAATAACCCTGGTGCTTACGTATTGTAACTATAAATACAATGACACATTTACTTTTAGGATCAAGTACACCGATAGATGGATATATAAGATCAACTCATCTACTTAACTAGTAAACCTTGCACATTGAATATAATAGTTTATTTGAACCCATGAGATGATGGTCGTAAAACACTTACATTTTACAAAATAAAAATCTACTATGATAGGGTGCATATGCAAGTGAATAAATTAATACAATAATTTATGTATACAACATTCTATTTATTATAATCTATCTTGTGAAAACTCATTCACGCAGTAGCAACAGTTTTCACTTAACAATGCTAGTAACATCTGTTTAAATTTTGAACTGTCTTTTGGGATTTTATATTTGATGGTACCTTATTATTGAGTTGGAGCCATATATATGAAAGATTTTTCTATTAGGGCAGAAATCGGAGTTACTTTGTATATATCACCAGACTGACGTGTTTTGTAAATGGAAACACCATGAAATAGTATATTTGTCTGCTTTTGAAGAATAAAATGTTTCATAAATGTATAAAGCATAAAAGTAAGTATTTGTAATTGTTTAAACAGTGGTCTGCAGTGTGCATTATAAGGAACCCGAACCATAATACTAACTCCACGTTTATGTAGTTTAAACAGTGGAGAAGTATTTTCAAGTGAAGCAGCACCTCAAAATGCAACCAAACCTTAACTAAGAGTTAAAAAGTGCATAGTATACTTTAAGAGAATATTCAATAGAGACTTATTTAGCAATAGTTTTTATTGCATAACATGATACATTTTGGGAATATTTCTTAAATATTTTGCTTACTCGTTTCACTATTGTCATTAAATATGTCTGAAATGTAAATTTGGTACATTTTTTAACTAGAGTATTTCAAAATTCTTCATTAGAACAAAAGCATAAGATTATATAATAGCCTAACTTTCACTGTCAAAATTTTACTCTAGTAGAAATGGCAGCGACAAGTGCTTAACAAAATATTTATTGTATTTTAAATGCAACCGAATAGATTTTTCACAATTTTACGACACATTACAACACACACCCATAGTGTCGACAACAATTCCACCGAAAAATTATTAACACCGACAGAAATTCAACTTACACCTGAAATCAATAAAGTTAGAGACTAATAACTTAACTCGCTCTATAATATCATTTGCAAAAATAAATTTCATTTTACTTCGTTTCAAAATAAAATGGTACTATACTGCCCTATTAAACCAGAAAGCAGTAACTGCAAAAAGTGGAAGTGGGTGAAGACAGATATTAATGTGATAAGTTTTACGTAAAAGATGAATCATTTTGTACTTTGTGATAAATGAAACATACTTTAATATATGATTAAATCAGAATTCTGCAATTGTTTTTCATAAATTTTAAATATTTTATTTTCAGTTAATGCTTCTGTTCATTATTTATACTAAGCCAAAAGGCAGTAGCTGCACTTTAAAGCCCGTTTTTAGACAAAATTAAATATTAACCAGTGACAGAGAAGTGACTTTGGGTTATATGTCGAGATCGAGAGCGCCCTAGTCTCGGTCTCGAATTTTCTATCACTACCTTTGTTGATCATCGATGCGGGCTTAGTTCAAACCAGAATTATATTACTTGAATAAACTCCACTAGACATCCACCGAGGCTCTCATTTTACAATCATTCTTTAGACTATAATATATGTAATGATTTCACTTATACAAAATATAATCAATCAGAAACGTTAAATGTACATCAATCACATGACTAGTAGATAAACGATTAACCTGCACTAGTGCATTTAACCAGTTAAACTCAGCCACCTTGCTTTTATTTTTTTTTTTGACTAATAAATGTATGACGCGCGCCTACTAATTTTATTTATTCACACTCAAAATAATCTTAACATATACCACTCCTGCATCTAATAATCGGTTAAACTGTGTACTCCAATATAATTTTGCCTTTAGCAAATGCTTTTGTGTATAATAATTTTAAAAAAAATCCCTCGACCTCCTGGTCTTGGGATTTTCGAAATTAATATACACTCAAGTCATTGTTAGGCAAAATTATGTGTTATCACAGTTTAACCATATAGCTTGAATCTTTCTCACAGTCCTACACTTCTACATATCCTTGCAATGACTACTTAAAAATAGTCTAAACCTGTTTATTAGTTAATATTTAAACTATTTGTTATTTTTATACTTTGAAATGTTACGTCTATGTTGACAATACACCACTTCTATATAGTATACGACTGCAGTTAATCGATAAACACCAACAAAAACAATACGGATTTTGGCAAGTAAATCCATGTTTAAACTGTTTACTTATAACCACAACTTCTGTAATATCTACCTTGTTAAATCTTAATTTGGCTTAAATGTAGTTTTTCATGAAATGAAATTTGACTACTGAAAATAAAATTAATACTCCATTCTTACTTTTGCTATATCATACAATAATGTAAAATACAAAACCACACTTTGGTTGGAAAGCGGATAATATGCAAAACAGCTATGCTGCGCTGTTGCCAAGTGTATGGGGTTCACTTAGTCAGTCAGATGAAATCATATGTATATAGAAGCAAGAGATATACTCTTATAAGAGCGCCACAACCGGCAAAAGCCTGAACTATAATTTATACACTAACCAATCTGATAATAAAGTGAGGCCCTGCTGAAATTTTTCTATTGGCTTTAAAACCGCTTTCCCCCTCTCATGACAAAATTTTAGAACTTTCACTTGTGAGGTCCGTATATTGGTCCTCGCTTGGTCGCGGTACTCACTTAGTATGCAAGTTCTTCATGTATGGTCCTCATTTAATCAGCAGTAAGTATTTATATATATATATATATATATATATATATATATATATATTTATCAATAATGGACTGGATAGCATAAATATTTTAATGATAAGTTGTTTGTATATTGGGTATGAAGTCCAAGTAATAAAAGTTGGTGTAAAATTTAAAAGTTTATTTTTATTATTCTTAACGTTTCGGCGACTCTTTTCGCCTTTATCAAAAGTATCTACAAATGGAAGCGTTGTATATTAAAGATAACATAGCATATGAATAAGTAACTCACCGTATAGAATTAATAATTGTCAAATTATTTTTTTGAAAATGACAGATGATTATGTGACTAACATGATAATTAAAATAAATTTAGATGGAACTTGAAGGGAAGTTTCTTAAAATATTGTATGTTGAAAGTTGAAATGATGAAAGTTCGGTATGGTTGAAGATGATGATGTAGGAGTGTTTCAAGAACATGGACATAACATCAGTGTAATCTTCATATGAAGGAGTTAATGTTGTTTACTGGATTTGAAGTGATTCGAGTTGTATAGTGTGGAATAGAATCTATGTGAGTCTTCTACATCTTGTTTGTTGTTTAAACATTGTTTTTCTTTATTGATGTGGTAAGATTCTAAGAACAATCTTGTTTTGTAATGTGGCTCCTTTTCTAATATTTCTGTTTCTTGAATGCGGAGTATGTTTGGTTGCATATACATGTGTGGAAAGTGCACATTTGTTGGGATTGCGTTTACAGTCGCTTCTATGTTGGGTTAGACGACTCTTCAACCACTGGGAAGTTTGGCCAATGTAACAAGCCTGGCAACTGCTGACGATTTTGTAGATTAGGTTACTGTCAAGTAATTTAGGTGTAGGGTTCTTTATTTTGGTAAAAAGATTCTGAATAGTATTGTTGTATTCGAAGGAAATGGTAATGTCTGGTTGTTTGAGTACCTTAACCAACAGTGGAGTTAGTCTTTGTATGAATGGCAATTTCTTGTGCATAATGTTGTTGTGTTCTGTTGATAAGTTTTAGGATTGTTGTTGATTGTCAGAGTATTGGTGTAAATGAGTTTACGTAAGAGTTGTTTGGGGTAGCCATTATTTAATAAAGTATTGAAAAGAATTTTCTTGTTTTTGTTTAAAAATTGTGGGTCAGAGATCTTCTGTATGCGTTGTTTCATGGCATTGATTGTGCCGACTTTATGTTTGAATGAATGGTTAGAGAAAAAATTTAGATATCTACCTGAATTTGTAGGTTTGGTATACCAGTCAAAGATTAAAGAGTTGTTAGGTCCTCTGATGACTATGGTATCGAGGAAAGGTAATCTTCCATTTATTTCTATTTCACTTGTGAATTGTAGATGCTCATTAAAGCTGTTGAATGTAGCTATGGTTTCTTCAATATTGTCGGGTGGGGTTGAACATATGATGTCATCGGACGTACTTGACGAGGAATGTCATTCCATAAGGTAGTCGTGGAAGCACAGAGTCTAGAAGGAGTCCATAACAATCTGGCTAATGACAGGTGATATTGGGGAGCCCATTGGTGTGCCGAATAACTGGAGATAATAACAATCTTGAAAAGCGAAATAGGTGTTGTTGAAGATAAGGTTAGCAGTACTTAGGAAATAATCTACTGAAATTTTGCAGTGAGGTTCAATAGTTGACCATTTTTCTTTGATGATATTGAGGATTAAGGTTAGTGGAATGTTAGTAAATAACGATGTGACATCTAGAGAGATAAGAATGTGATTTTGGGAAGATTAAAGTTTTTGAATTTGTCTACGAATGTGAAACTATCTTTGATGTTGTAGTTTTAGGTGGAAAAGCAGTTTGAAGTATTTTGAAATGAAGGTGGCTACCAAATACGTGGGAGTATTTACAGATGAAATGATAGGTCTGAGTGTAAGTAAAGGTTTGTGGATTTTTGGTAGTCCGTAGTATTTGCCTGGGATTGCATTGCAGATGTATAGTTGTTTCTTTTCATTATCGTTTAACATGCCTTTATTGTGGAGTAATTTTATATGATCGTTGACACGTTTTTGGGTGGTGAAGGTTGGATCTTGACGTAAGAGTTTATAAGTTGTAGTATCAGATAACAATTCTAAGGATTTATCGACATATTGTTGCTTGTCCATGATGACAGTGACAGTACCTTTATCTGCTTTGGTTACAATTAAATTAGGGTTATCAGATAAGAATCTTTTTGTTTTGTAGAATTGTGATCTGAATTCGTTTTCTTGTTGGTTGTTGATAGGTTTGTTGGCAAAGTTCAAGATTATGTTGTTTATTTTGCCTCTGTTGATGTCTTTTTGTCTTTGGGGTACTTCAGTAGAGTCAAGAATGGATTCTATTCGTCCTAATAGCTTGCCAATGTGAATATCTTTAGTTAACGGCTTTATGTTGAATTTTGGACTTCATACCCAATATACAAACAACTTATCATTAAAATATATATATATATATATATATATATATATCATCATCAAGGTCTTCAGTCCTAGAACTGGTTAGACGCGTACCATCATTGTTCCCTATTCTGAACTAACCTACAGATTTCCCTGAAATATGCACAGTTTGCATCTATAACTGTCTGATCTAGGTCTACATCTACCTCTTTTTCCTGTCTCTGCTTGTAATATATCACATACTACTCCCCAAAATGCCTTAGAACGTATTCCGCCTACCATTTCTCTTTTTCCCTAGATATCCTTGTTCCCCTACTATTTCTGTAACTTATTTGTTATTATCTTTGTCTGTCCATGCTATCGTCCTCATACATCTGAAGCACAGCATTTCAAAAGGCTGCTACCGTTTTTCTGTCTGCGTTTCAGACTGCCCGTATTTCATAGGCAGTGCTGTGCTCCACACATATGCTTTCAACAATTTTCTTCTTATTCTATGTTTGTTGTCTTTCCTCATAGGCGCTGTTCTTTCTTGTTAGATGCAGTTCGATCATTTTCTATTGTTTTACCGTTATATGCCCTATTTCTCCGACCTTCAATGGTTGTGAAGGAAGGTAAGCAGCCTGTGGCTGCCAAGTTCCCCAACACTTAACCATTTGGCGATTTAATATATTTTCCAATTTATCTTTTCGCACAGTCAACATTAGTTGTAGGTATTTCGCAACCAACAACTAGTTGTTTATACTAATCATCAGATTTATCTGCGCTTATTTTTTCGTCATTAGGTTTTCCGTCTCAAAACTGGTTGGACACGTACCTGCACTTATTTATATTCTGAGCTAGCCTACATAGTTCCCTGAAATTATCACACAACATGTGTATTCAGCTAGTTTCCTTTCTATTGTTTTCTAATTTTATACCCTATTTTACCGAGATTCAGTGAAGGAGGTTAAGCAACCTGTGGCTACCAAGATCCCCCAACACTTAGACATTTGCCGAAATAATGGTTTTCTAGTAAATCCTTTCACACACTTAACATTATTCGAGAATATTGCCCAACCAATTCTTGTAGTTACTTATAATAATCATCATGTTTAAGCACATTTATCTTTTCGTCATTAGTTTATCCATCTTGAGATTGGTTGGATGCGTACCTCCATTGATTTCTATTCTGGGCTAGCCTACACATCTCCCTGAAACCTCTACAGCCTACATCTTTTACTATCTGTGTGCAGTAGTCTAACCTAGGTCTACCTCTTCTTCTCTTTTTTCCTATCTCTGCTTCTAGTATATTCCGCACTATTCCCTCATGCATATATATATATATATATATATATATATATATATATATATATATATAGTAGAATTGGTAACGACATTGCTTCTTTAATAATATATAACTTATGGGTTTTAGGTCAGCAGAATTGAAGAATTCTCTTTGTTATATAAACTCAAGCTTTGAAATTTATTTTCCATTATCAAGTCGAATCTTGTTCACATAACTAACTCAATGTATTTATTTGTAGTACTCTTGATAATGGAAAATAAATTTCCAAAGCTTGAGTTATAAAAAGAGAATTCTTCAATTCTGCTGACCTAAAATAATATATATATATATATATATATATATATATATATATATATATATAGACACACACATGCATGTACAAGTGCACGCACCCGCATGCCCACACACATGTGCAAAAAGTTTCATATGTACTTGATTGTCTTTGACATTTAAGTATTAGTTCTTTTTCATGCATTGTATATTACCATTTGCCTTTGCAATTAAAATTAAATAAATAAAATGAATTTCTAATGTTATCACATGAGTCAGGAACAGCCATTACGCGTGATCTAATACTGATAAAGAGATATTACCATTCTTAATACTGGATATACTATTTGTGACGTTTATGTGATTTGGATGCTATTGCTATGACTAGTTGACAATGATCATGGGTGTATAGTATATCTGAAAAACAGTGCAAGAAATGTGAAGTTTTAAATAGTTTTTGTAGTGGTTTGGGTGTTTTGGTTGGTGGGAGAGCCATCGATTGAAGAATTTTTTTACCTTATATGATTAATAGTAAATATATTGAAGTTCCCAGGTTTAGCCTGTCCACTGTCAGTGTGAAGTTTTGGAAGATGCTGTAAAATTTGCCAGTATTTTCACAATTATACGCCTTTTCATCATATATTGTTTGTATGATTGACCCATGTGTATAGTGGCATGATCGGCAGTAAACATGTTAACATTTTTTTTTATTAAAAAGTAATTTAAAACATGTATGTTTTAACAGTTTTGAAAAAAGGCGTCATATGTGTTTGTTTTGTTTTTGCTATTTGTCTTATTCCTGACAGTGATCACTTAATTATATACATGTAATTTCTTATTACTTTTATTATAGCTATTACAAATGTTCCGCAACTAAGCATGTGGCAAGAAACAGATAATCCTCTACATGGCAGAACTAATAATCCTTACAATACAACTCGAAATGTTGGCGGATCATCAGGAGGAGAATCAGCTATTATTGCAGCATGTGGTTCTCCGATGGGTTTAGGTACTGATATTGGTGGTTCAATTCGTTTACCATGTTTTATGTGTGGAATATTCGGTCATAAACCTACAAATGATCTCATGTCTACAAAAGGACTTACGTTTCGTACTGGTAATGAAGGTAGTACAATGGTAGTACCTGGTACAATGACGAAATATAGCGAAGATATAATACCATTTTTAAAAGTATTACTAAGTAACAAGGTTAACGAATTAAAACTTGATGACCATGTGAATATTGCTGACTTAAATATATACTACATAACATCTATTAAGACCCCTACAATGAGCAGCATTGGAGATGAAATGCAAGGCGTTGTGGCCAGGTTTGTATAAAAATATTTTCTACGTTTTAAAATTCTTATAAAAATCCCGTTACAGGAAATGACGTTATTAACATACTGAAATTTAGAGATTTTACTACATAAGTTTAATGTACTACTTCGCTTATAATATCCAATATCCTGGAAATCAAGGGTAAATTATTACATGTCTTTTCATTTATCTTTACGAAGGACTAGCATATTTTAATTCTCTGCATTCAAACTCAAAATCAAGTACAAAATTTTAAATTATTGTTTATTTTGGGCAACGTAAGATTTTAATTCTCTTGTGTGTCTAAAACAGACAATTCATTTCCTTATGTGATATACAAATTTGGTAGTTTTTAGGTATTTCTGGGCTTGTTTTACAAAATATTTTCAGTTCTTTCTATATTTTCTGTACTGCTACCAGTAGAAACCCTCCCTGATATACATAATATATCTATATAGTTTTCAAAATTATTATAAAAAAATTCATGTAATTGGATAACGTTGTTGAAAAAATGAATAATCCCTATTTTGTCCTGTTTCTTATTATTACATTATGCGTTGGGCTGTTTGGCATACTCGTCACTCATTACAATAGTCATAGATAAATGTGGCCTAGGTAACGCAATGGCCTGTTTAAGCAAATAGTAATGTTACATTGTTACAACTCGTCTATACAATGTTTTGAACTAATTAATTACTAAAAAATTAAACTACTTCACATGTAGTTAATTACTTGGAGTAATTTAACTACTTTTTGATATTCTAGTTAATTGAAAAATAATTCAAATACTAAAAAGGATACTATTTACTAATTACTTTTTAGAAATTAATTGAAATACCAATTACTTTAACAAAAAATAGAAAATAATTTAACTACGGTACTACCAAAAGTATTTTAATTACTTTTAAGTAATAATATTACTCAATTACTTTCAGAACTAAGCCCTATATGCATTTATTGCAAGGGTCCTCATGCATTATATACATGTGATGAGTTTTCCAAATTGCCTACAAAGGGCAGAAGAACAAAGTTAAAAGCGCTTTGAGTTTGTTTGAACTGCCTTTAAAATGATTTCCTCAATCAATGTTCTTCGAAGAGAAACCATTTATACATGAAGGTCCAACCAGAACCTGCAGTTTGTAGTATCTTCTGTGAGCCAAACCAAACTATATCTGCATTTTTTGTTAATGAAATTCAAGTTCTTTTGCCAACTGCAACTGCAAGGATATTTACAAGTGACGGTAGACATCACAATGTTTGCATCCTACTGGATGCAGAATCTTAATCCGGTTGCAAATGTTCAGATCTATGCAAAAGGTTGAACATTCTTACTCGTGATGCAAATATTACAATTTCTGGTTTTGGTAAAGCTATTGCTATTGCTTCAGGCACTTCACACAAATTTTAAATTCAAGTTTTCAACAGCCTCAAGATTCGCCACAACATTAAACCTTCTCATTATACATTCGGTCAACATAGTGCTTTCGGCATTTTGATAGTGTTAAGCGCATTCACAAATGCCTTATTAATATCAATCCTCTTTCTACCTTGACCTGTTTTCTTTGTAAAATGGGCAGTTGTAAACAAACTTTGGGACTGATCGCACATGTCTGCTGACTTGCTTGTATGGTCCACTAGCCGATATCTTACCATTAATAATGGTTTGATGCAGGTGTCAATTGTTTAGTGAACTATTTAAGGGCAGCCCTATGTGCAATGGTATAATTGGAATACAGTTCCTTCAGACAAGTAGTGGTGGAAAACGTAAGTGATTTTTATACACAAATTAATTAGTATGAAACACCCATTGACCCGTTCAGATAGGTTTGCTACGGTTTTGAAAGCTCTTGTGCATAGGATGAATTTGGTTAGGTACAAACCTCTCAATTTTGCAAAAAACTCGATTGCGATGGGTTGTTTCAGATTCTATGACTACTTCCGCACTTAACGTATAGAGCAATTTCACATCCGTTGAGAGTCCCACAGATGCATTCAAATGATTTGGACAAATTCGGAACAAATTGGCTCCTGCAGAAAGGATTCTCACAGCAAAAAGAAGAACCTGCAAGGTACATTTTGAACACATCATGATTTTGATTGCAGATTTATAGTCTGTATTCTTCTTAAGCAATCCCCTGAGATACTAGGAGATTAATTTCAAATTACTCAAAAGATGTTTTGCATTGAAGACAACTACATGGCAATTCTGATGTGGCTGTTTCTTATAATCAATTCATGCAAGAGTATATTGATCTGGAATACATGTCACCTACAGATTCACGGTCATCAAAAGTTTTTTATTATCATCCCCATCATAGCATCCTAAAGGAGGATAGTTTCAAGACTAAAATTCTGTTGTTTTCACTGATTCACAAGCAACTGTTACAGTTACGATTTTTTGCTAACTTGTATAATAAATTTAATGGTTTAAAAATCAGGCTATTATTAATTCTTATGTTAATTTAATTCTTATCAATCGAAATCAAAGTTATACATTTATGTACTTGAATTGAATGTAGGTAAATGCAAGCAATCATTTGACATTTCCTACATAAAATTTTCCATTTCGATGGACTTACACCTTCATGAAGTTCTAGATTACTAGAACAGGTGGAATGGCTTCCACATTCCAGTGAACTAAAGAGCCAAACTACAGGTTCAACCAAATTAGTAGGGTCTTTAGTGAGGAACTAGACTAAGACAGGTCCCCGAAAGAGGACAGCGGCTCTTTTGGTACTTAGATTGGCAGAGACCATAGAGGTCGGTATGGCATTCTAAGACACTACCGCGATGGTGAAGGCAACGCGAAACCTCTACATTACCTCCCAGGTACACAGTGTACTTAAATTGTATTTAAAATGGTGGCATCCTCTGAGGTAAAATAGTCCCCCATTCGGATCTTCGGGAGGAGACTACTTCGGAAAATTTGGAAAATTTAGAAAAAGAATCGGGAACATTCTGCGAGTCGGAGCGTGGAATGTCAGAAGTATGAAGTAAGTAAGTAAGCTAGAAAACTTAAAAATTGAAATGCATAGGTTAGCACTAGACATAGTAGGGATCAGCGAGGTTCGGTGGCCAGAGGTGGGAGATTTGCAGAGTGGAGACTTTAGAGTAATTCATACAGGATCAGAGGAAGGAAATTCTGGTGTGGTGATAGTTATGTGAAAAAAGATAGAACAACATGTAGAAAACCACTTACAAAAGAATAATAGAGTACTCATGGTTAGATTAGAATCTAAACCGGTAAATATAGTAATAATACAAGCGATCTACAAAGATATTGAAGACATACTGACATGCGTAAAAGGACATGAAAATTTAATAGTTACTGGGGATTTTAATGCAGTGGTAGGTGAGGGTAGGGAAGGAGCAGTAGTAGGTTTATTTGCTTTAGGCACGAGAAATGACAGGGGAAATAGGCTGGTAGGATTTTGCGACAAGAACAATTTAACCATCACAAACACATTATTTCAACATCATGTTAGAAGACGATACACACAGAAGATGCCAGGGGATTTAGGAAGATATCAAATAGATTACATTCTTATTAGGTAACGGTTTAGGAATCAAGTAAAAAACTGTAGAAGCTATCCAGAAGCAGATATAGACACTGACCACAACATCCTAATTATGAAGGCCACACTTAAAATTAAAAATTTGAAAAAGGAATGGAAAAAGACACTTTGACTTTGAGAAACTAAAAGATAAAGTTATCCATGAAAGACTTGAAAAAAGTCAAATGAATTGTTGAAAGACATCGGGAAAATTTCTGATACCAAGGAAGTAGAAACAGAATGAAATAACATTAAATCCAGCTTAGATATGGCGGCTAGAAATATTCTGGGGTATACACAAAAAGAAAATAAGAAAGCATTGATAACCAAAGATATCCTGAATTTAATAGAAGAAAGAGGAAAATACACAAATAGATCAGACGAAACAGGAAAACAGAGATACAAAGCCATAAAATGTGAAATTATTTGCAAATGCAGGAAAGAACAATGAATTGATGAAAAGTGCAAAGAGGTACAAACTAAGCTGGAAATAGGAAAGACAGATGAAGCATACAAACTAATTAGATTTAATTTTAGGGAAATAAAACTGTATAGCAAAAAATAAGGGACGCGAGAGGAAACGTCATTATAGAAAATGTAGAGAAACTGGTTAGATGGCAGGAATATATAGGGAATTTATATGCAGGAGAGGAACTAACAGCATTAAAACAGAAATCAGAAATTGAAAATGATGACTTGGGATATCCTATACTGCGAGATGAGTTTGAATTAGCATTAAAGGGTGTGAAAAATGGTAAGGTGCCGGGTACAGATAAGGTGCAAGCAGAAACTCTAAAAGCAGGCTGGACAAGTAATAACGGAACGTCTCTTCAAACTTGTAGGCTATATGTATGAAACAGGCCAGATACCTAAAGATTTCAAACGTAACATCATAGAAGAGAGGCGTGGATAGATGTGAAAATTTTGAACAATAAGTCTGATGGCACACGTGTCAAAAATATTAACTAAAATTGTGCAGAAACAAATGGAAAAGCGAGCTGAAGAAATACTAGGACAAGATCACTTTGAGTGTATGCTAAACAGGAAAACACAGGAGGGTATTTTAGCTCTGAGGTTGATAAAAGAGAAAAAAATAGAAAAAAGAGAAAGCGTGTATATAGGGTTTGTAGATCTAGAAAAAGCATTCGACAATGTAAAAAGGAAAAAAATGTTTGAAATACTCAAAAAGATTGGAAAGAGTTTTAGGAATAGACGGATAGTACATAGCTTATACAAAGAGCAAACAGCGGTAATAGAAATAGAGCAGGAACGTAGAGAAGTAAATCTTAGGAAAGGGTTGAGACAGGGATGTGCCTTATCCCCATTAATTTTTGACTTGTTCATAAAAGAGGCAATGAATACTGTCAAATGCAGGAAGACGTTTGGAATTACTATGCAGGGACAAAAGATTGATATGCTTAAATTTGCAGATGATATAGCGGTATTAGCATTTAGCAAAGAAGAGTTAGAAGCTGCTGTTAATGAAATGGAAACAGTTCTAAAAGAGAGATACGGTATGAATATTAACAAAAATAAAACTAAAGTTGTAGTATGCAAAGTAGGAGAAAATAAAGCAGAAACAAGAATACAACTAGGTAATGTGAACTTACAAGTGGTTAAAACTTTCTGCCACCTAGGAAGCCAAATAAAGCTAGATGGGAAAAGCACAAAAGATATAAAACAAAGGTTAGCACAAGGTCGTGATACATTTAACAAGAAAAAGCAACTACTGTGTTCAAAGACAACAAACATAGAAACAAGGAAAAGATTGCTTAAAACATATGTGTGGAGCACAGCACTGTACGGCTGTAAAGCCTGGGCAGTAGGAGAAGCGGACAAGAAGAAGATATGCCTTTGAAATGTGGTACTGCAGACGTATGATGAAAATATCATGGACAAGTACAAAGAGGTACTAGAAATGGTAGGGGAAGAAAGAAATATGTGAAAAACAGTAAAAAATAGGAGAGATAGAACTAAGACATGAGGGAATAGTGCGGAATATATTAGAAGCAGAGATAGGAAAAAGGAGAAGTAGAGGTAGACCTTGGTTAAAACTATTGCACACAGATAGTGAAAGATTGTTACGTGCCAAAGTGGCACTAAACATTGTTTTAGTTTAATTTTGATGTGCGGAAGTTTCGTGCCATAAATTCAAAAGACTCGGTGCGCGTATTTCCGTCACGTCAAAAGTGGGTTGGACGAATAATTTCGCGCCGACGCGTGAAAGAACAAAAGTGGGAGAAGTGTTTCCGTGAGACGCTTTAACGAAGCCGTTTTGCCTTTGAACATCGAGAAGGGCGGTCGTGTCGGGCTGTTTGCCTTTGATCTTCGAGGAGTGCAGTTGCCGTGCTTGGTATCGTATCTTTATTTTTATTATGTAGATTTACCTTGCTTATCTTTGTCTGTCCTTGCTTGATTAACCCGTTCCTATCTTTCCGCTGCAATAGGAATATGGATACGACCTTGGAGCAGCCCACGACCCTAGAACGAGCCGGATGTCCATGCTCCGCCAACAGCACCGGAGCAGTCACCATCTTTAACTGCCTTAAAAGGGCCATCAGTAGCCCTGATGAACTTCAACAGAAGCCAACTTTAACTCAACCCCGCAGGACGTCGGATTTCTTATGTAAGTACTCAAATTGCTTAATTTGTTCGCTGTTATAAACTATTGTCTTAAATTTATATTTTCCGATAATTGCGTATTAAATTTGTGCATTGGTGACGTCATTGTCAGATGGCCGCGCTAAAGCTTGTGTAAGCTTGGAGCTACCACCTGCCGTGGCGTCGCTTTTTCCGCGCTTGCGCGATGTATTTGTGAATGTTTTAAACTGTAAGAATTTGCACTTTTAAACTGTAAGAAGATGTAGGATGTGGTAGTTTCAGGGAAATGTGTAGGCTAGCTCAGAATAGAAATTGATGGAGGTACGCATCCAACCAGTCCCAAGATGAAAAAACTGATGACGAAAAAAAGAACTGTACTTAAACATGATGATTATTATAAACAACTACAGGTATTGATCTTGCAATATTCTCAACAAATATTGATTGTGCAAAAGTATTTACTGGAGAACTATTCATCTGGCAAATGTCTTAAGTATTGGGGGATCCTTGGCTTAACCCCCTTCACATACCACTGAATTTCGGTGAAATAGGGCATATAATTAGAAAACAATAGAAAGGGAACCGAGCTGTATCTAGGCTGTTGTGGGAATTTCAGTGAACTGCGTAGACTAGCTCAGAACATAAATAAGTGGAGGTACACATCTAACCAAACTCAAGACTGAAAATTTAATGATGAAAAAATAAGTGCACTGAAATCTGATGATTATTATAAACAGCTACAGGTGTTAGTTGTGAAATAGTTTCAACTAATGTTGATTGTGCGAAATGATATATTGGAAAAACTATTAATTTGACAAATGTTCAAGTGCTGGCAGCCACAGGCTGCTTACCTCCCTTCACATACATTACATGTGATTTTTTCAAATGCTCCACTCGAAGGTACTACATTGGCCAGGAAGCGAGTTTTTTTTTACCTGAAAAATTTTGAATTTTGCTAAATCCTTAACATTCCAAGCAAGGTAGGGATTTTAAAGTGCGTGACAACACCCACACACGGAACCTCCACACACGGAACCTCCATTTTACTCTTCATCTTGACGAGGGCGTATTTTTTTTGAAAAATGCTCGCCTAACATTTTTCTAGCGGACCGTGTCGGGATTTGAACCCGGGACCTTGGGCGCAGTAGTTACACGCATACCAACTACGCCACGGCGCCGCCTTCCTGTCACATACCACTGAATATAGGGGAAATTGGGTATATAACTGTAGAACAATAGAAGGTGATCGAACTGCATCTAACAAGAAAGAACAGCAGATATGTTCAAAGACAACAAACATAGAGACAAGAAGAAAATTGTTCAAAGCATATGTGTAGAGCACACCACAGCAGTCTAAGAAATAGGGGCAGTTGGGAAAGCAGACAGAAAGAGATAGAAGCCTTGTTGTGCTTCAGATGTATAAGGATGTAAAGTTCGAAAACTCTACACAATTTCAGTTCTATACTTTGCACAGGTTGCATATCCCCAGCAATGAGACACCTCGGGGAGAGTTCAATTGTAACATTTTCTGTCGTGCATATATAAAAATTTTCTTTATTTGGTTGTCCTTAATTACCTTCACGGATCCTATATAGTTTTATAATGGTTACTGTTCATAATGTGAAACATCTGTCCGTTTCATATACAATTATTTGAATAAATTATGGTTTTAAACAAAATGTAGAGTACTTATAAATTAGGTCTTATTCAAATGACTGTTTATTCGGGTATTGTGAATTTGACACCGTACACGATTCACCCACGTGTCTTTCTTATCATGTGCTGCTGCAGGGCTCTTGTATCTTTACATGTAAGTTCAAATAAGTGTTACTGTTTTGTATTGTTATCCCTATTTATAAATAAAAACCTCAAATTTCTTAATTTTCTTGTCCAAATCCCGTATCTCGATCACAGTTATTCCAAAATGCAGTGGTTCACTTTACAAGGTAATGTAATAATCCAACTCCCCTTTTTCCTATCTAATTACGAGTACTAATACTACTGGCAAATACTATTAAATTGGTTTTACTTTCCTTAAAGTTTTGTGCTGCCTCTGGTTCTCCTAGTCGCGTGTGGATTATCTTTGGTTGTGGGCCTTTTTCTTCTATCTATGCTATGTATCTAAGCTTCATTTTCTCTTGGGTCTTATTTTCTTTCTGTGGTTATTTATACTCTCTGGGAAAATTACTTCTGGTCAAATGAAACTCTATCCTTCTTGCCAATAAATATATTTTCGGTTAATTATAGATGTTTTCTTTACAATCTTTTATCCGGTTTTCAGTATAACATAACCGTAAGTTAACATTATCAAAAAATATAGTATCAGAACTAAAAATTAAAATTCAATTAATTTTTACAAAAATCATCTGTCATTCTTATTTATTTTTTTTTTAAATCACCCTCTCTTAGTTGTTTCTATGACTACCCTCAGCTTACTTAATTCAATATCATATTTTTACATACATGTCCTTTATATCCTTACACATCTTAATTAATAGACATAAATAATTACTCTGAATCCCAATCTTTTTCTAAAGTCTTTAGTTACTTAAATTCACTCACAGTTTTAATCATTAGACCATAGTTTAAATATATAAAATAGGCTCTTAAATTTAAACATCTACCTAATCAAACAATCACTCCAATTCCGCATCTGATATATCCATACACGGACACAACCAACACACCAAAATATGGGTTAAGCACTCCTAACACCAATGAATATGGTCTCTATTCAAATACAGTAGAATGTCTTAAGGACAACGACTAACAAGATCTCTCGGGGTGGTGTTAATAACCCAAGCCGCAACAAAACTACTTAGCCACCGTTTAAGTCTATTCCAATATCCTACATGCTCAAATTTACAGCAGCAATACAACAGAGCACAAGGAAATTACACCTGTAGTATTGTTGAACACAAGTATTTATGTAAACTGTCATTTAGAGTATCGAAACAGTACGCCTATTATCACCGAAGCACTAATATTTGCCAACCCCTAACATCATCAGGCCCCCTGAGTGTCCTTATTTATTTGTTATAGATGAGAGCATGGATAGACAAGGTTAATAACAAATAGGTTATAGAAATAGTAGAGGAATAAAGGTATCTGTGGAAAACAAAAAAAAATGGAGAAAGAGAAGGGCAGGATATGTTCTAAGGCATTTTTGGGGATATATCACAAGCAGAGGTAGGGAAAAAGAAGTAGAGGTAGACCGAGAGCAGACTTTTGCACATAGATACTGATAGATGCAGACTATGCAAATTTCAGGGAAATGTGTAGGTAAGTTCAGAATAGGAAACAATGATGGTACGCGTCTAACCAGTTCCAGGACTGAAGGCCTAATGATGATGAAATTTAATTTAATTTTCTTTTTGGTTTTAGTTTTAGTGTTTTAATATGCATTCTTTAAATATTCGTATTTATGATTTCATATTTTGGTTAACTATTTCTATTTACATAATTAGAATGAATTCTAATATTATTGTGTGCAGAGTGATACTCTGATATACTGGTATGATTAGATATCTTGTAGCATTGAGTTGGTCATTGAACTTCAAACATATGGATATTTTATTGACCTACTTATCTGTGTCTGGTCACTTGCATGTGAGAACTGAAATTATCTGGTTTTATATAAATCGCCCACTTAGGGAAGTCATTGGATTCACGTGAAGTCTTGGAAAAATTGTTCTATGCAAGAAAAATTTTCTTAATAAAGCTGAATTTGTCAATTTGGTATTGTAGATGACATATGGGTTTAAGGTCCTGTGGAAAGTGTTCGTCTGTTATGCCATTGGGAGGTATGCATATGTATTTTTGAATTTGAATTGTTTGTACGATGGGAGAATTGCATTCCTGATTTCCAATACATGTGCCGAGTCGTAACATTAAGATCTTTTTACAAGAACATGTGCTATGATCTATCCTATGATAAATATTGTTTGTAAGTGGTAATGTATTTAATAGTTATTGTTGTAAATTATGTGGGCCACTCTCAAAAATGTCTTTCTAAAAAAATTAAGTTAGAAAGAAAAAACAAATTTTATCACAGAAGAACGTTAATACATCTTACAGTTTGCAGACCCTGTAACAATCTAACTACTAAAGCACATGCTACCTCTATTTAAGCTTTCTGTAAAATAGCATTTCTGTTGTCATAACTTCTTCGGCCCTAAATGTGAACTATGGAAAACCAGAGGTTGATAGTTCAGGATAGGCCTTGGCTTCTCGTTTAAGATCTATCTTAAGCTCAAGCTCATTATGCTTCTTATTAGATAACAATTTCACTAAAAGATACTTATATACTACATACAATATTGCCAGACAAATTAGGAAATACAGAATTATTGTATAAGCACTAACACTACTAAAATGTACTACAGGTTTATCTAACTTGATTTAGTTCAATTTTGTCATTTTGCAAAGGTCTGTAAACACTACTTATTTTATCTAAATGCACAGGATGCAATTCCAAAGGTTTTAAAACTGTGACTTTCTACTACTTCATTATTCAATTTTGAATCTACATATGATAATTACAGAACCTTATACTTAGGCACTTTACTAATAAGAGTTTTTAGCACTAATTTGTTCGTTAAAAATTTCATACTGGTTTTTAAGCACTATCAGATAGCTACCGTTGAGCGGGACATTGTATTTGTAACATTTAAAAATTCTAGCAATATTATTTGTTGACATTACCGTTATAAATTTGCTATTTTAGTATTTACTCAACAACGTTTTATTCTATTATTGATTCTAGTACTCTTGAAGATTTAATAACCCAACAAATTTTCAAGGTACACTACAATTTCACTCAGAATTGCAATCTGTAACGTATTGTGTGGTTCCAACTGATAACATATTCACAAACCATTTTTATGTGCTCTTGGTTCTTTAATTATAGTATCGAAGGTATGTCAGTTCGATTGTCTATTCGTGACAGATAGTCACTTTTCGTTTTCTTGTTGGAAGTGAAAGGTCGTTGCTGTGATTACACAGTCAACATAGCACCAGAAAGTTCAGTTTTCTTGGTGAAGATGTAGAAAAAGAAAAGTTAGTTCATAAAGAGTTGTCTGATGCAACTCACGTGCTAGTTATAACTTCATCTTCGCAACGTGCAACTTAGTTTACGTTCAACTTAGTTTTACTTTCATGGAACTCAATTATGATATAAATTTTGATGCTGTTACATTGGACAAAATTGGATTTCCCGTCTGCATCTAAGAATGCAGTAAATTGTTGGTTCACAGATATATGGTTTAAAGGTTAATAAGTCATTTGAAATCGCTTGGTAAAACCGTTTAATTTTTTATGATTATGCTGCGTTTTACATGACTCTGTAATTTATAAATGTAGTGATGTAGAGTAACTGTTGAGATGTTATAAATTACCTCATACTGCAGAACGGAATCAACTATTTGTTTCATGAATAATTTTGTGATGTACTTTGTTAAAAAGGTTATCCCCTTTCTAAATTTGTATATAATTGATGATGTCCTCAGGTTCATAAATTATTCTCAAACTTTACTGGCTTTACACCAAAAAAAGTATTTTGTCCACATATGTGATTGTCACTTGTTAATTATAAAATCAAGTTCAATATTCAATTTTAATGATACTGTTTATTTTGTTTACCTCAAATTACATGTCAAGATGTTCACTTAATAAAGCCTAAAACCAGAAAGGTGAAGGTTAAACTGAAATACGATATGTAATAATTTTGTTCATTGTTGAGTAATTTTAAAAAAATGTAAAGTCTTTCGAAGTGCTACTCCAGACTATTAATTATTAAAATAAATATTGTTACATAAAATCAGAAATCATATTAAGATTTAGTAGTAATTAAACTTTGAACTAATTTTTTTCGCCCTCTGTGTAAAACTTAGAAAATACGCTAATAAGAATTTTGTTTGTATTAAATTATATTAATGATGGATCGTAATCTGTTTTAAAGGAATGTAGAATTATTTTTGACTTGAGTGTATTATTGAAGAATTATTAAATTCTCTAAAGTGCTTAGACAGTTGAAAGATTCCACTTGCTATAAATTCATATAATGATACAATATAAATTAATTGAAACTGAAAATAAGGATTTTTGTGTTTATACAAGATTATAAGATATAAATGGTATCTATGTCGGTAGCGTTTATGTTTCAGAACTATCCTAGGACTTCGTTAGTCCATTGAAGAAGAAGAACAGAAGTAAGTAACCTATTTGTGGTAATCAAACTTTGTATTTAACAAGGCTGGTGATAATTTAGGTTTCCAAATTTTCCTTTTTTGCAAATTGATTCAGTTAATTGCATTTGTAGGTGGCGTCCATTATTTTATTTTCCAAGTTTAATAAACCACTGACCCAATCTCATGCAACCACAGGTCAAAAACCCAGTTAGCTAAAAGTCTTTCAGGAGTTTTCTTTTTCTAAAAGCCGTTTTCCATTCTAACTTTACTCTGCGCTTGTTATTATGATATAAGATATCTCGAACGCTTAAATAAAACTTCAACCTTGATTTTTTTATAGCGACACATTGTCTGCTTCTCACTTTTGAATAGCAATCATGGTTTTGGGCACTACGGCGATCCATTTGTTATCTTCTAATTTCTGTATTTTAAACTTTACTAATGGTAAAGGGTATTTGGTGACAAACATCTACATTCTGGGAGTACATTATTATTTCAATTTCACATGGCGAATTTTTGTTTGTTTCTTCTACTTGAACGTCTTAGCAAATAAACCGTTCTTAAGCAATAACACAACAGTTCACGTCGGAAAAAGCACGTAACTGGTCATTTAGCAGTAAATATTTTGCTTGTGGGAGATTATCACCTTGAAGGAGTTTATGGAGAGAGTTAGCAACGAGTATAAGTGATAGTATTTATAATTCTGAATATCTACAAATGGTATTTCTAAAACAAATACTTCAGAGTTGTCTTTACTATAACTTTTAATTGTAACAACTTTCTGGTATAGTAAAATATTTTGTTTTGATATAGCAAAAGGAAATTTGTTGTCGTTTAATTGCTTATTGGCTGATAATAATTTAGAGAGCAGTTCATACGAGTCTGTTATAGTGTTATGAAGAATGTTTATCTTGAAAAAACTAATGGCAACTCCTATTTATTCCTTCTAATAAAATCTTAGATGATTTGAAAACTCCTGGAAAACTATGTTGTTAACCGTTCTAAAGCAAAATGGCGAAAAGTTTCTAATTTTGAAATATGTAAATTTCTAATTTCTTTCGAAATTTCTTGTATGCGAGTTTTTATTACATACTGATTGTGAATCGTTGTTTTCACAATTTCTGAAGAATGTTTTTATCGTGATAATTTGGTGTTCAATTATAACTTTAATTTAATTCTAACTGTAAGTGAGGGATGAAATGGCTTTGTCGTATTACCAGTGAAAAATTTAATGGCTGTGCTACCTTCTTTGTTAAAATGGACTAATTTTTGGTTTCATATTCCAAAGGGATTTAACTAAATCAGCTGATGACTAATTTTGCTTTCCAATATTTGTGTGTTGTGACGAGAGTCGTGAAATTGTAACATATAAATTTTCTGTAAATTTGTTCATTGACTTTAGCGCGGTGCATCTGTTATTTTAGTTGTTATCTAACAACATTTATATAATTCATTCACTCATTATTGCACATTTAATAACCAATAAACTCCCAAAGTACACTTTAATTCTAATTACAATTAAAATCTACTACATACTACATATTCCTTACTGATAACATTTATATCACAAACTTGTTAACGTGTTCCTACATCTTAAAGTATCTAAGATTTCAAATTGTTCCGACGATTGGCGATCGTTTGTCACTTTTCGTTTCTTAGTTGAACTGGAAGGTCACTTGGTGTTGAAAACACTCAACATGAGCAGGAAAATCAAGTTTTCCTAGCGAAGACGTCGTAAAAGACGGACTGAATGTTAAAAGTTGTCCAAGACAACTAATGTAGAAATGTAGTGTACAAATCCCTTGGCGAACGGTTTGTATAAATCAGTAAGCATATGAAATTAATTATTTTATTATAGTGCAACTCTGCAACCCTAAAACTTTGAAAACTCTGAAACCCTGAAACTTTGCAACCCTGAAACTCTGATATTCTGAAAGTTTGAAAACTCTGGAAATGTGGATGGTCTTGTAATAATTTTGATGTAATTTCACGTAATTTCGATGCAGTCTTGGATGAACGAAAATATTTTATTTGGTTTGATTTAATTAAATTTATGGAACTCGTTTAGAAGATAAATGAGTAAACTACTGTGATCCACACGTAGCCGACGTCGCTATGCAACCAACGTGTTCTACTGATGCACATGTCGTTTGAAGGTTACAGGTCATTGCCGCTATCGGTAAGAAAGTATTAGTTTCTAAAATAATACTAACGTTACAAAGTCCATTACGTAAATTTTGCATGTAATGATTTCCTTTTGAAACTTGTTTACTTCAGGTTGCTGTATGCAATTTATTATGACTTGTATAAATATTTTTGTTAATTAATTTTCAAAAGATCCTTTTGTAAAGCATAAAGTACAATGAGTACTATAACCTATTTCTAATTAATAGTGTGTTCAACTTAAGATATCATATCTCACCGATTCTACAGGTGTAGACATACTTCGTCACAGTTATCTTGTTTATGACGAATTAAAATACTAATATGTTAAGTTATAAGACCTGAATGCTATATGATGAAAATTGGAACTTAAAGTAATCTGTCAATTTTTGATTTTTGCCAAAAGTTAAATAAGAAATATTTAAACATTGAGAGGTCGAGTAGCGCTACAGTGACCACCTAATAAAAAAAATAAAGTCCATAATTAAATATCTGATTTAAAAATTACTTTCATAAGAATTGAATTTTATTAAGTACTCTTATTTAAGGAGTAATAGAATTAGAGCAGGAACGTAGAGAAGTAAACATCAGGAAAGGGGTAAGACAGGGATGTTCCCTATCCCCACTAATTTTTAACTTGTACATTGAGGACGCAATGAATACTGTCAAATGCAGGAAGACATTTGGAATTACTATGCAGGGACAAAAAATAGATATGCTTAGATTTGCAGATGATATAGCGGTATTAGCATCTAGCAAGGAAGAGTTAGAAGCTGCTCTCAATGAAATGGAAACGGTTCTAACAGAGAGATACGGTATGAAAATTAACAAAAGTAAAACTAAAGTACTAGTATGCAAAGGAGGGAAAAATAAATCAGAAACAAGAATACAAATATGTAACACGAACTTACAAGAGGTTAAGGATTTCTGCTACCTAGGAAGCCAAATAACGTAAGATGGGAAAAGCACAAAAGATATAAAACAAAGATTAGCACAAGGTCGTGCTACATTTAACAAGAAAAGGCAACTACTGTGCTCAAAGACCACAAACATAGAAACAAGGAAAAAATTGCTCAAAACATATGTGTGGAGCACAGCACTGTATGGCTGTGAAGCCTGGACAGTGGGAGAAGCGGACAAGAAAAAGGTAGAAGCCTTTGAAATGTGGTGCTACAGACGTATGATGAAGATATCATGGACAGACAAAGTTAAGAACGAAGAGGTACTAAAAATGGTAGGGGAAGAAAGAAATATGTGGAAAACGGTAAAAAATAGGAGAGATAGGATGATAGGCCACATACTATGGCATGAAGGAATAGTGCGGAATATACTAGAAGCAGAGATAGGAAAAAAGAGAAGAAGAGGTAGACCTAGGTTAGACTACTGCACACAGATAGTGAAAGATGTAGGCTGTAGGAGTTTCAGGGAAATGTGTAGGCTAGCTCAGAAGAAAAATCAATGGAGGTACGCATCCATCCAGTCCCAAGATGGATAAATTAATGACGAAGAAACTAGCTGCACTTAAACATGATATTTATTATAAGCAACTACAAGCATTGGAGGGGCAATATTCTCGAATAATGGTAATTGCGTGAAAGCATTTACTGGAAAACTATTATTTCGGCAAATGTCTAAGTGTTGGGGGATCTTGGCAGCCACAGGTTGCTTAACCCCCTTCAGTAAATCTCTGTGAAATAGGGCATAATATTAAAAAACAATATAAGGGGAACCGAGCTGTATTACTGTGTGAGAATTTCAGGAAACCATGTAGGTTAGTTTAGAAAAGAAATAAGTGCAAGTACATGTTCAACCAGTTTTGAGATGGGAAACCCAATGACGAAAAATAAGCGCAGACAAATCTGATGATTATTATAAACAACTAGTTGTTTGTTGTGAAATATCTGCAACTAATGTTGACTGTGCGAAAAGACATATTGGAAAAATATTAAATCAGTAAATGTTCAAGTGCTGGGGGAACTTGGCAGCCACGGGCTGCTTACCCCCCTTCGCAACCAGTGAATGTCGGAGAAATAGGGTATATAATTGTAAAACAATAGAAGGTGACCGAACTGCATCTAACAAGAAAGAACGGCACCTATGATGAAAGACAACAAACATAGAACAAAAAGTTGTTGAAAGCGTATGTGTGGAGCACAGCACAGACAATATGCCTACGAAATACGAGCAGTCTGAAAAGCAGACAGAAGAACAGTAGCGGCCTTTGAAATGCCGTGCTTCAGATGTTCGAGGATGAACAGACAAAGGTAATAACAAATAGGTTATAGAAACAGTAAGGGAACAAGGATATCTTTGGGAAAAAATATGAGAAATAGAAGGGCATAATACGTTCTAAGGCATTTTTGGGGAATAGTATGTGATATATGACAAGCAGAGATAGGAAAAAAGATGCGGATGTAGACCTAGATCAGATAGTGATAGATGCAGACTGTGCAAATTTCGGGGAAATGTGTAGGTTAGTTCAGAACAGGAAACAATGATGGTATGCGTCTAACCAGTTTCAGGACTGAAGACCCAATGATGATGATGACTCTTATTTATTATGATGTTATTTACTTTTCTTAAAAGAGAATACAGAATTATTTTTATTGGACTTCAGTTCATTTTTCTGTAATATTAAATTTTCCAAATTTTGTTCGGTGTTTACAAAGTAAACTTATCCGAAAGAGCATCACGATAGTAGAAACAATTGAACTTAATTTAAAGATTACATATTCATACTGATCCTTAATATATATAGGGTGTCTATGTTGGTAAAAATTATGTTTCAGAGTCACCCCACTCATCGTTAGATCCTTGAAGAAGACGATCAGATGTAAGTATGATATGTGTGACAATCAAACTTTGTATTTAAAGTGGTTTTGATAATATAGGTTTCCAAATTTTCCTTTAAGCAAATTCATTTAGTCAGTTGCTTTATAAAAAATTTAGGTGGCATCCTTTATTTTGTTTCTTTCAACTTAAATATACCCACTGACCCAATCTCATGCGACCGTGGGCCTAAAACCTAGTTAGCTAAATGTCTTAAGAGTGTTCTTTTACTATAAGCCAATTTCCATCCAAACCTTACCCTGGGCTTGACACAGTTACATAAGAATTCTCGATAGGTAATATTAATCTACCACAATTTTATTGTGGAATAGATTGATAGAAAAAATATAGATAATAAAATGTTTGATTGAACCTGAAAGCTTCTTGAGATATTGAAAATGTATTTTGTATTTTCTTGAATTGATCCTTTAATGTAACAAAGTTATCAGTAATGTTTTATTAAATCGTAAATGTGTAGGAATGTCCAGCAGTTGTTTTGTATTTAAGGTGTTCCTAAGTGCATGTGAAGTAGTCCGAGATTGTCGTTTACATTATGAAATTAAGCTGCGTTCGTCTGGTGGTTGTCCACAAAAGAAACCTACAACAGGGTTTTTTTTTTCATTCTTAGATATGTATAACTTCTTTAATAAAGCACGTTTGATTGCCTTTTATTCTTACTATTTCTATGCTATTTCTATCTAATATTCTAACCATTTTGTAGGGTCTCAAAAATATCTTATTTTTTTATTTCACTTTTTGGATTTTTATTATAAACTACTTGGGCAACCTTAAATTCTAGATTGCTAGGAACGTCAGTATTTTTCTTAGCTAATATCTTTTCTTCCCTTCGATTAATGTATTTCTTACTTCCCATAAACATGTTTTAATTTTGTTTGGGTTTCTAGAACTTGTGTGACCAAATGTCAATTCAAATGGAATAAAATTTGTTACAGTATATATGGATTGTTGTAACCTATTATGGCATAATTTATTAAACCATGTTCATCGTGGTAAATTTCTTTAAGAGTCTTAAATGCTCAGTTAGAGTGGGGTGTGTACGTTCTACTATAGAATTGAACCCATGATGTCTACTTGTTGTAAAATGTACTTTGATTTTATGTAGATTAAGAATTTCTTTCGCCGTGGAATTGTTGAACTCCGTACCTCTGGCTACTAGTCTGTTACGTTTATTTTCCACGATAGAAAATACATCCTTTTTGTGGTAATTTGTTGTTCATTCACCTAGTTTTTGTTTTTATTCAAAACCTCATCCTGTATTTTTACCTCGTTATAATAGTACGTGCAATCATAACATTTCTTTCAAATCTATTCATTCTAAAACGAAAATTTATTTGATAAATTAAATAGTCAGTACCTTGTTTTAGGTATCCGTTAATTTGTTAAACATTCCGATAACGTATAATTGCTTTCTCTTGTGTTTCCATTTAAAGACTTGCCAGAATAATGGATCCTACTATTATTTGATAGCGTGTTTTCCAGTTTGCTAATCACACTTTGATAACGTGAGGATTGCAGTTCGAACTCGTGTTTTTTTGAACGAATTTTTAATTTGATTCTGCAGCTTGTGCGTTGAAATATTCTCTACAGCGATGCACGTTTTTTTGTTCGACAAGTAGGAGGTATCTTGCGTGTATCGCTCTTAGCTGGAGGCCAAATTGGTTATTTCTGTATGTACGCCCAACTGTTCTTTGACGTATGCCAACTGCTTTTGTTTGTAGACTGCTGCTCCAGTTCCAGTGTCAGGGTGAATGGATCCTGACTACCGTGGCGTTTCAGTGCTGACTTACTCTCCGTGTTTGGTAGTTAGCCTGGTATTTACGTTTCTTCCGGCTATGTCTAGGTACGTAGCAAGTCTGAGGAACTACATATTCCATAAAGTATATAATTAGGGCTTGGTTGCTAAGGATTACAGTTTTTCGTTCCACAATTATGGCTTAAGTTAAATCGGTAAAAGCGTCCACTAATGTCAGGTAGTTTTTGCCATCAAGGCATATAGGTCTATATGAACGATTTCTAATGGCTTTGAAGTGGTTTTGGTTAACATCATAGGCATATAAGGAGTCATTCTCGCATATTTTTTTTGCAAAGTGTATAATTGTTGATAAAGTTCGATATGGTAAACTATCATATTTTTCCAATAATAATTTTGCTTTAATGTCTGATATGTTTCTGTTATTCCACAATGGGTAGTTTTCCTTTCATGGTGGTTTCTAATTAAAATAGTTTGGTTTTTCAAGTCAGTTACTGTATTTACTAACTTGTTATATTTAACTAACTTGGACCCGTTTTCTGAAATTTTTTATTGAAATGCAAGTGAAATGTGTTATTGGGGTTAGTGCATTTAACCAAAAAGTCCAAGATAAATTTCTCGTTAGCAGTTTCGGGTATTTTTAGTTTTATAGTTTTGTGATCTTCTTAGAAATGTCGGTATTGCAATATAAATTGAGATGAACTAATTTTTACCTTGTTTTGGCATTTATTATTTTGTCCAGAATTGGAATTCCCCGGTTTGTTTTGTCATTTGTAGCAGAAGGTTGCTTGTGTTGAAGTGCTAGACCTGAGATAATCTGAAATATGTATTGTTTGATCTAGTTCTGAGGTATCTCGTGTTAGGTAATGAATTAGGTCCTCCAATTGGCTTTCGTCTTGTGTAAAATCACCTATGCTTTTTAGAAATTCATTAATGTAGTTGTCAATGTCACCGGGATTATTGAGGAGTGATTCGGTTTCTAAAGTGTTTACTGAGATGCGAGACAAACTGTGTGCACTCATATTGTACTTTCCTTTATTATAAATAATTTTGTAATCGTATTCTAAAAGTTTAATCTGCCATGTAGTTAATTTTGAATTACTGTCCTTTAGGCTGAAAAGTCATGTCAGTGGTTTGTAAATAGTATAATGAAGAACTTGTTGGAATTTTACTGGAAACTGTATTGCATCAAGTTGTATTTGATAAAAATAAGAATAAGACCTTTTCTGTGCCCTTTATCTAAAAAACGTGTTGCTGTATTCTGTGCAGACAAGAAAGAAAGCAGCAAAGTAAGGAAATAAAATCGCTTAGACCGAATACCGCAACAAAAAAGGTACAAAAGAATTAGAGTCAAAAATATCGTACAATGGGGTGGGTGATATAAAAAGAAAAAAAAATGGAAGCCTCAGTAAAGAGTTGTACTACAAATCGTAAGTAAAACATACAGTCCCTAAAGAATATTTACCAAAGTCGAAAACATACATTTATGTAATCATTCGATATAACGTAATGTAAACAAAGCCTCAATTTACATATAATACAGTATAAAACCAAACATTTTAAAATAACGAGAAAAAGAGCTTATTATCTAAATAATAGTTACATATATACTTTCAAGCATTCTTACAACATGTTCAACCCTAAATATGTACAAGAAGAAATTACACAGTATACATGCAAGCAATAATACAGTAATATCTGCAAGAAATACTACAGTAACATCTGCTTTGGGAAGTGCGCCTTGTTAGATTTAAGAACGTAACATTTAATTTTCAATAACCTAATTCACTTATTGATGTTAACATTAATTTGCTCAGAAAAGTAAACAGTAAAAAGTGCTGTAACACAAGCTTTAAGAATAATGTACATAATTGTTCGTGTTGTGAGCCTGCATTTCATAACGTATAGTCTGCAATGTATTGCAGAATCAAACAAAAAGAAGTGCCTATTTTCCAAAACAGCAACACAAGTAAAGCAAACAGAAAAATATACTGTACCTTAAGCTATTTTGTCTCTGGTACCATCTTGGGATTAGAAAATGTAAGCTGCATTTGTCTATGGCCGGGTGCTGGAACCAAGAAGTTAACTATACTAGCACACTATGTACAAAACGCATTTTATAATCGCGACTTTACAACGCTCAAAGGATGTTGTACAGCATTAGAATCGTATACAGAAGAGTTGGATAAGTAAGAGCGACAAATAAGTAAGAAAGCCTTTCAAAAGTTGAACTTGTATTTATACAACTTCAGAATGACAGGGGTAAGTAACATAAAACCATTCCCAGCAGTAGAATGTTAAATATTCTACGAAAGCAAGTAAAAACATATATTCCAGACAACAACAGCAAAACATTTTTAGAATGCAAGCAATAAAGAAGGCAAAATATGGTAATTAATTCCATTGAATTTCGTTGTTAACACGAGAAAACAAAATATATTTTAAAACATCCCAGCGAATATTTAACCAGATATACGATGCGAGACAAATCAGTTGTCTGACTTTTAGAAAAGATAAAGGTTTGTATTGTTATCGATCCATGTTATGAGGGATACCAGAACTAACTTAGTCAGCAGACCGATTTTATTACCCATAAAACTTGAGCAACTGAACAGGTGCATATAACAAAATACAATTTCACAGTAAACAAGCAGATAACAACCCATTAAAGTATTTTAAATTTATGAGAAGTTTTAATAAGAACCTATTACAAGTGGTTTTAATGACCAGCAAAATGTTTGAAACTTTCAACGAATAATTATTGGAAATAACAAGCGCATATTTTAAGGAAGGAGAAACTATTAAAGTGGTTTGAGGAGCAAACATTCTAAGGAATTTATAAACTGTTATAAGATATATATTCCAAGTACCCAGGGAAATTTTTATACAGGACGGTTTAGTACATATTTATTGAACTTGTTACACTTGTATAATTTGAGAATAGCATAAAAAGGTTCAGATTAGTGTTTTTAGAGGAGCTTAATTATGGTACCCATGCAGAATTACTCTATTTCAAAAAGTTATAACGTAACAAACAAATTATAAGTAACTGACCAGAAGTATTTTGTCACCTTAACAAGTGTACATTAATTACATGGCAAACTTTATAATATCACACACTAAAACAGTCTTCATAGACTATTATGATTATCTTGCAGAAAAGCATTATCCAACAAAACTTTCGTCCAAACAAATATAGCCTAAAATGTTTTATTTCCCAAACTATGGCCTGTAGTTCTTTTTGAAGGAAACACGCCAAAAAATGGATGTAAATGAATACTCAGAAGCCGTAAAATTTTCCTGGTTTACACCTATATTATCAAACAAGTAAACAGTAATGTGTATTACAGGAGATTGTAATTATATATGTATCAGTTTAAGAAATACAAGCTACAGTTTTTAAACTAATTTTATGTGACATTAACCTGATGTCATACACACTGCCTTCTTTTAATAACGACAACTAACAGACTGTAATGTAAATGCTGCACAACCAACATGCTGCGTGAACATCATCATCCTTGTCTTACAAGTGCAAGGTTAAACACAACATTCGCTTAATACAAATCGCACTTGCTTATATTTCTAACACTTTTTCTACTATAGAGTACATTATCTCCGTTTCATTTAGCATTCGCAATGCATATGCAATGGATCTGTCGTTTGGTATGTTTCCTTCAGATAATACGGCTCCTAATGTATAATTGTTAGCATCCATGGTCAAAATGTTTCTACATGTCTGAAAGCTGCCAACGAAATCTTTGTTGTGTAGAACTTTTGCGTTTTTCTTCAAACATTTCATCATCGGTTTTGTAATTTTTGCAAAGTTTTTATAAAAGTCTGTAATATCCTAGTAGTCCTAGAAAATGTTTGATTTCGGAGTATGTTCATGGTATAAGAAAATTTTTTACTGCTGTAATTTTGTTTGGGTTTGGTTTGACTTTCAAAGGGGTTAATACATGTTCCGAATACATCACTATTTTTAGTAAAAAATCCGAATTGTCCGATTGTATTTTTAGATTGTAGCGACTGAATCTGTCAAAAATGACTTTTAGTCTTCTAAATGCTCCTCTAAGGATGAGCTAAATACGAGATAGTCATTCAAACATATTATGCATGATTTACTGGCTAACCCTTTTAGTACACGGTACAATAACTCTTTGGAATGTAGATGTGCTGTTTTCCATACCCATGGGCATACACTTGAATTGAAAGTGTCCTTGCAGAGTTGTAAATTGAGTTTTTTGTACGTCCTGTGGTTTACCTCAATTTGGTAATATCCTCTAGTAAATCTAGGGTTGTACAATAATTTGCTCGATGTAATCCGTCCAAAATTTCATTTATATTCGATAAAGTATATTTGTCAGGAACAGTCTTTTTGCTAATCTTTGGGTAGTCAATAATAAGTCTACATTTAGTTTGTCCCGACATGTCTCATTTTTTGGGTGCTATTCAATTTGCGATGACCAAGGCGATTCACTGTACTGGATTATCCCTTGATCTAATATATTATCTATTTGTAGTTTGGTTCCGTTGCAGTGAATTTAGGGTAGACTGTTTTATCTTGTAAAAATAGGAGTTTTTAAACAAATTTTGTGCGTAATTTCACTTGTAAAACTAAGAGAAATTCCTTTGCATTAAAATATGTCATGGTAGTCTAAACAAAGTTTCCTAATGGTATCCTTTTCTTCTTTATTGCAATGGTCCAATCTCGCATTTGTTAAATTTTCTCAAGAGTTTGTTGTCATGTGAATGAGAGTTTTGCAAGTCAAAATTCGTGACAAATTTTTGAATAAAGTTTACGTCAACTTCGTATACGGGTTCAATATCTAAAGAATCAATAATTGTGATTTCCCTAGAGTCTTCGTTTGCATTGATAATTATTGTGGTAGCAAAATAATTAACAAAATTTGCCAAAGCCTTTGGTACGTCTGTCTCATTATCAAAATTTTCATAATTTAGAGTCCATTAATTAGTTTTGCAGGAATTTTTGTCACTTGTCTACAACGACCAGGAACAAAATGTGTACCTCTTAAATCTATTAGGGAGCTCTTTTGTATCAGATTGTACACTTAAATTAGGGGGACTAATTGCATCAGGGATTATCAGTCGATTTTTACTTAAATTTATAGATATGTTGAGTTGCACAAGTAGGTTGGTGTCTATTATTCCATGATATTCATTACAAAATTGAAATAGGTAAAACTTATGAAAATTTTTTTTCAAATCATGGTATGTGAGCAATTTTGTTATGCAGAGAAGTGTTGCGTGCCGATTGAATGCCAAATACTGAAGTATAAACTTAATTTAGGTAAAATTTATATGCAATTTTAGGAATCATTAATCTACGGGTGCTGCTGGTGTCTATAAGTAACTTTGCTTTAATTTCTTTAATTATTACATAGGAAGGTCATGTCCGACATGCATTTAAAATAATCATCTCATGATATCTTTCTGTGAGACTTTTTGAAAATATACGTTTGCAATATTTCTATCAAAGCTAGATGTATTATTGAAATCAAACCACTGTTATGTGAATGCTCTGTTTGAGGTGGATCGAATAAATTCGTGTGTACAGCTTCGTTGTAATGGTGCGAACCATCATTGTAATTAAAATACTACATGTGATTGTCGGGGTCAATGTAGTTTCTACTGACCATTTTTTTAAAGTTCTGATTGCTAACATTCTGATAAAACATTCTTTGTGAATTGTTTTGTACTGGGATTCTAACTCCTGAAAAAGTATTCATTAGCTCTGGTTTAGTAAAATTCTGTACATGACTTATTCGACTTTGGTTAAATCTTTAAAATGTTTTGCCAAAATTTTGTCTGATATAGTGTGAAAAAACATTTGCGTGAGGAATCGATGATTAAGAGGGTTTGAATTAAACGTATTTTGAGTATTGCGCATATAAATCTTACTTGGATGGAGAATTGACTAGTGGCTTGCGGTGTATGATGAATTCTAAGTGTTTTTGATATTTGGGTTAATGAAACTGAACCTGTTTGGAAAATAATTACTGCTATATGTTGTTACGTGCCAAAGTGGCCCTTAAACACATGCATTAGGTTAAGTTTGATGTATGGAGGTTTCGCGCCATAATTTCAAAAGACGCGGTGCACGGAATTTTAATAGACTAGGCGTGTACTTCCGTTACGTCATAGTGAGTTTGCGCAGATCGCGCGACGCTAGAGGGTTGGACGAATAAGTTCGCGCCGATGGGAAAAAAGACAAAGAGTGGGGAAAAGTGGTGAGAGGTTTTGGTGAGACGCTCTAAAACGTGGTTTGTTTGCCTAAAACTATCGAGTGGAGTGGCCGCTTTGAGGTATCGTATCGTGCTTATCTTTACCTATGTAGATATCCTGCCTAATTATCTTTGTTTGTCGCCCTCACCTTGTTTCCTAATCCGATCCCTGCATAGGTAGGTGACAATATGAAGCCACAGAGGCTAACCGTACCCCACGACCCTAGACGAGCCTGATGTCCATGCTCAGCTAGCAGCTCCGGAGGAATCACCATCTTTAACCCCTCCGGGATGGAGCCCTGATGGACTTGAAAAGAAGCCAACTTTAACGCAGGGACATATCCATGTGAGTAATTATTGTACTATCTTTTGTCGTATCTGTATGTAAATTTTCCGAAGTATTGCGCAATATAAATTCTGCATTGGTGACGTCATTGGTAGTTGGCAACGCGGAATCTGTAATAAGATTGATGTTGCTAACAGCCCGCGAAGTTGCTTTTCATCACGCTTGCGCGATGTATTTATGAACTCTTAAACTGTATTACCCACTTTGTAACTGTATTTATCGACATACTTCGTAAACTGTTTTATCGACTTTTAAATGGTAAGAACTAGTACCAATTAAATTGTAATAATGTATTACTTCGGTTCTAAACAAGTTACAAGTGGGATTTAAAGTATGAATTCGAATTTTGGTTGTCTACTTGTTGCGTACTATATAAAAAGTGTTCCTCTTCAATAACAAGTCCTATAGCCCATTCTAAACTATCTGAATTCCTTAATCTTATGTTTGTTTGAATTGATAGTGGTAGGCCGTGTATATTAAGTTTTGAATGTGAGATCATTGTAATTTTTTAAGCGTATTTTAAGTTCATCAACTGAAATAGTTAATGAGTTTATTTTGATAATATCAAGCTCCTAGCATCCTGACTCGCATTCCAAAATTGTAGGGCTCTCATTTCTATTAGAGCGTAACTTTATTAGATCTTGAACTAGACAATCTACATTTCTCCGATCACCAAATGATAAAGTTATGGTCTTTTATTTGTTCCAACTTTTTATTTCAGATCGAGATCTGTTTAATATTTTGCCAATAATTGCTCTAAGTAGGAAGTTATTTAGTTGAACATCGATTTGACTAGCAAAATTAGCGATTAAAGATTCACAGTTCAAAATAAAAATTGCATATGCAGGTTCATAACATGGTACAGCATCTAATTGAAGTTTTAATACTTTATAATATATGTTCATTTTTGATTTTTACAATTTTTTACTGTGGTTAAATTGATTGTATTATTAAACTATTTGGAAAGCCTTAAATTATCTAAAGTAGCCTGATCACGTGAGTTTTCTAATTGATTATTTATACTGTCTGAATTATTATCAATCTCTAATTCTGATATTGTTAATTGAAAATAGAACTTTGTTATACAAATTATTAATTATGTGTATAGGGTAACTATTATTAATAGCTATCTGTTGTTAAGTTCTTTATTATGATTTAACGCAGTTAATGGAGTATGTGTTTTTAATAAAAAAAAATGAAAGATGCTAATTTTTGAGATAGAGGATGATTTGAGGAAAACGGTATGACAGTATCTGTGGTGGTTGGTTTGCGATAAATCTCGAATTCAATTTTGTGGTGGTTATTTATTGAGAGTAAATCAAAAAAAACTAACGTACTATTGTTTTCATATTCTATGGGTTTTTATGTATAGAATTTAAAAATTGTACAAACTGATGGACTTGTTCTTTGTTAACAGTAGTAATTACCAAAATGCATTTACATAAGGACTGTAGTAAATGACGTGATCCATAAAAAAATTATTTAGTACTTATAAATTGAGTTTCCAAATTATTAATGAATAATTCTGCTAGTAGGAGTACTGAAACTAGTAGTGTTATTATAAATTAAATAAATAATTTTATATATGGGAATGGTTTTGAGACTATTTTTTCAATATTTTTAATTTTAGTAGTGGTTTAAACTGTTATAGAGATTGTTACATTTATGCTAAAATAGCCATCCAATTTCGACAGGGTTTATTCTAGTGAATTGTTATTTTTGTTGGCACATGCTAGTACATCATCGCTTTTTGTTAACTTATCATCTACTCGCACCAAAGGTGCTACCAGATTTTGTTTTCTCTGGCAACGTGCAATTAACATTTATTTATTTGCAACATAGGTTAGACTTGTCTCTGATAGTTCGATACAGACTTTTAACAATTTAACGGGGCACTGGATGAATACAACTTGAAATAGAGTTGTAACATGTCAATTCACTGTTCCCTCGCCATGTTACATTGAGGTCCTATTTCCTTCCTTACAAAAGCATTTTTTTATCTTAATTTTATATTAATACCGTTTACAATCACAAGTTAGTTTTGATTTGTGTAACAATTTCCTTTAGTATTATTAAATAATACACTATATACCTCGATCTTTAGTTTTAATTTAATATTCTTTCTTCTGTATAAATAATATAAATAATTAAGATCTGATGTAATTTTTCTATTGGTAAACTTTTGTATAATGTCCATACATACACAACTGGTGTAAATATGAATCTGTCATTCAGGATAGTTTTCTTGTTTTGTCCCTCTCTCAAAATGTGTAGTAATCTTTAAACCAGAACAAATTTCCGTTTGTCTTCATATGTAACGATCTAAAGCCATGATGTCGTACCTGGTATGTAAAAGGTGTATTTTCTTTTATTCTTCCTAACATACATAAATATCGTTTTAGAATATGAGCAAAATGCTTATGAAGAAAACCTACCTGAATAACCCGTTCAAAATATTAATGAATGATAAGCTGATTATAGATACATTTTTAGACTGTTACTCGTGGCGTATTGCAATATTTCGTTTTTGTAACACGTTTATTTTCTAGGGTTCTCTCGTAGCATATCCTTGGATGGCATATCATCTGGTGGCATATCCTCCAGTAGCATATTCCTTTGGTGAAGTATTTAATTATCTGTGCTAGGCTATCTAAGTCTATGCATTAATTTTACTACCTACAAATATTATCTTTTATTGTACAAGAATGTTTGTTATGTTGACATTTTATGTACCTCCTAAAATAAATTAAATGTCCGTTGATGAAACATATGGCTGTGGAACAAATAAGGGTTGGCTCTTACAAATTTGAAGTTTGAGGTAAACAACCAAAATAATTAACGATGGTGTTCGTCTCAACAAACCGTAGGAAGATCCTATAGTTTTGAACAAGCCGTAAGCTCAAAGCTTAAGTATACGTTTCTTTCATATATCTTGAATACAGGTACGAGTTTATCTTATTTATTTTTGTGACGGAACAATGTGCATGTGCTACATTTTAAATCTCAAATATCTAGAAAAATAATGCATGTAAGATATAGTCACACTTTTACTTACCTATATCTTAACTAATTTAATATTATCTTTGCCTTCCTATATAACCTTATGAGTTGTAAACAGAAAAGCTTTCATGAAACCTTTTTTGTGCATATTGAGGTTGTGTTCAATTTAAATGTTTAATTAAAATTCTCTTAACTAAGGTTAGATACAACAAAGCGTATTTATGATTTCCCTTTACTTGGAACGTTTAACTTGAAATTGTGTCTAGTACAATAATAAATTTAGATTTTCTAATATCTGATCTGGTAGAGTTTGAGACAAAATTTAAAATTATGAGAGTGTAGATTTATAAACTACACTTAGTGATTTTATCGTATGAAAATTTGATTGTAAGAAAATAACGGTATATATTTAATTTTTTATTAATGTTACTAATTAAACGTCAATATATAAGTTGCATTAAGGTATTTCCTTTTGTCATGTTCTAAATTGCATCCTTATAACTTGTCTGGGTAAAATTTAACTTTGTTCTCTAAACCCCTGAGATATAGTCTTTTGCCATCTACTGCAACCACAAACGGTCGACGCTAATTCCGCCAGTTTTATTTAGACTCTGTTGTACACCCATTCCTACCTGTAAAAAGGAAGGGTGTACTTGATGCCCAACGTGTATTTTTTCTAAATTTTTTCCCAACGTCCCCCACCTTGGCGCACAACTAAAAAATTTTTTCCCTCATTAGTCGATACTTGGCGCCCAACCCAATTTTTTTCTCTTTACAGCGTACATACACACTTGGTGCCCAACGTCCCTACTTAACGCCCAATGTAACTATTTTTTCTAAATTTTTACCTCAATGGATAACACTTGGTGCCTAACGTCATTGTTTTTTCTCAATTTTTACCTTAATAATCAACGCCACTTGGCGCCCAACGCTTATTTTTTCTACATTTTTTACCTTAACGTTCACAACTTTGACGCCCAACTTCTACCCCCCTTATCCCGATGACTCTTTAGTTCTTAATGCTAAATTTCCTTTTGTTTCTAAAGTTTTTCTTTACCCACACCACTTTGGCACCATACGCCATCATTTTTTTTTCTGAATTTTTAGCTTAACGTGCAATACTTTAGCACCCAACCCTATTTTTTCTGAATTTTTACCTTAATAGTCAATACTTTAGCAACCAACCCTACAATTTTTTCTAAAACTTTTCTCTACATGCCAATACTTTGGTGTCCAATATTTTTTCGTTACATATTTTCCGTTAAACGATGTCCCTTACTCAACAACTACTACAGTTTTAAACTCGCTACAATAATAGAATATATTATTTTATAGAACACTTTATACAATACAAAGTCACAATATACCTTTACCGATTTATGAAAATATTTTTTCGTTTAAATAAAATTTATTATATACACATAAAATAAAATATTATTCATTACTTAAAGATGCGTTCAAAATTTTCTCAACTTTTTGTTTCAATATGAAACTGGCGCTCAACAAAACAAATAAATTAAAAACAAAACATAACTTATAAGTTCCTCAAAATAAATTTCACAAAACAATCTTTTTATCAAAAATATTTTTCTTACACTTTTAAAATGGAAGATAATTTTACTGCAGGACATTTATTATCTGATGAGCTTGAATATGTACTTTACATAAGGTCAGTAGTTTCAAAAAAACCTATGGAAGAAGAAAGAAAATTTTTAGCTCGTCTATTACGCAAAGAAATTTATAAACCACCTCCTCATAAAGATCTTTTAAATTATAATATAACTTTTGAACAAGATAGTGAACAGATAACTGGTACAATAAAGTCGGTTACTATTTTGTTAAATGATTTCGAAGGAAACAGTAATGACTCTATGTTTAAAAGAATAAAGTCACGCCTGGCAGATGTTTGTGGCAGAATAAAGCGTTTATCTATACCTGAAATTAATAGTGAAGAAGGAACAACTTTCAAATATGAAAGTTATGCAACAGCACTACTGTTAGAAGCTGTTCTTCATGAAAAAGTAGAAAATTATGAATTATCTGCTGGCATAAATGAAGTTTTTTTAATAAATCCAACCCTCACTATAAATGTTTATCCTCCTAACTTATTTAAGTAATCCTACACCAATTTATTCCTGGTTAATAAAATTTTATAAGCAAAATACTTCCTTCATAGAAACCTTTAATTTTATTTCTAAACCTTTAGACAACAGACCCTACATAAAAGTTAAATTACTTGATATTGATGTCACTGCATTTTTCGATATTGGAAGTAACTTTTCTGTCATAGGCTCACGTGGTATTTCTGTAATAAATAATTTAAATTTAGAAATCTTTCCTTTACATGAACATAAATTATTTATTGCAGATAGCATACCACAAAAAATATCTGGTACCACAGACTTGCCCATTTTTGTAGGAAAACTTTGTCGTTTTATTACCTGCTTAGTTGTTCCCTCACTTTCGCATTCATTTATTTTTGGCACTGATTTTGCGCAAAATTTGAATTTACCTTAGACTTTAAAAATAATTCCTGGGATGTTTTTTGTCAACAGGTGAAACAGTCCCTTTAACATACCTTAACTCTTATACAAAAACCTCTCAATTACATAATAATCTTTGCTCATTAGAAGATTTGTCTTCAACTGAATTTTCTCAAGCTAAAAAAAATTATCGATTCCTTTTCTAGTATTACTAGTACTGACATAAATTAATTTTCGTTGTATAATAAAACTTCCTCTTCCCTCCATGCCTCTGCCTATTAACTTTTTTGTTATCTGATTCGTATAACCAATTAAAGTTTTTTCTTCTCTACATTTTTCTTTCTATTTTTTTCTTAAACATGTCACCAATGAGTGGATAGTCCTCATCGATTATGACCTCACCGATTATGAGTTCCCAGATTTTTTACCCCACCGCTATGTATCCTTTTCGGACGTTCGATACGCATTAGTTATCACACCACTCATTGTCTTTTTCAGTTTTCTTAGTGATGAAATTTGTTTTTCCCCCAATACGTTTAATTTTTTTATTTTCGCCCTCTTTTCACTTATTTTTTACCGTATTGCCTTACTACAAAAAATATTTCCTGTCACACTTTTTTTGCTGTTTGATCCGGGGCAGTGTAACATGTCAATTCACTGTTCCCTCGCCATGTTACATTGAGGTCCCATTTCCTTCCTTATAAAAGCATTTTTTTATCTTAATTTTATATTAATACCGTTTACAATCACAAGTTAGTTTTGATTTGTGTAACAGTTCCCTTTAGTATTATTAAATAATACACTATATACATCGATCTTTAGTTATAATTTAATATTCTTTCTTTTGTATAAATAATATAAATAATTAGATCAGATGTAATTTTCCTATTGGTAAACCTTTGTATAATGTCCATAAATACACAACTGGTGTAAATATGAATCTGTCATTCAGGATAGTTTTCTTGTTTTGTCCCTCTCTCAAAATGTGTGGTTATCTTTAAACCAGAACAAATTTTCGTTTGTCTTCATATGTAACGGCATTTTGAGCACATGCCGTCTTCCGATAAAGATGTCCTTTCTAAGGCCATGATGTCGTATCTGGTATGTAAAAGGTGTCTTTTCTTTTATTCTTCTTAACATACATAAATATCGTTTTAGAGTATGAGCAAAATGCTTATGAAGAAAACCTACCTGAATAACCCGTTCAAAATATTAATGAATGATAAGCTGATTATAGATACATTTTTAGACTGTTACTCGTGGCGTATTGCAATATTTCGTTTTTGTAACACGTTTATTTTCTAGGGTTCTCTCGTAGCATATTCTTGGATGGCATATCATCTGGTGGCATATCCTCCAGTAGCATATTCCTTTGGTGAAATATTTAATTATCTGTGCTAGGCTATCTAAGTCTATGCATTAATTTTACTACCTACAAATATTATCTTTTATCGTACAAGAATGTTATGTTGACGTTTTAAGTACCTTCTAAAATAAATTAAATGTCCGTTGATGAATGATATGGCTGTGGAACAAACAAGGATTGGCTCTTACAAATTTGAAGTTTGAGGTTAACAACCAAAATAATTAACGATGGTGTTCGTCTCAACAAACCGTAGGAAGATCCTATAGTTTTGAACAAGCCGTAAGCTCAAAGTTTAAGTATACGTTTCTTTCATATATCTTGAATACAGGTACGAGTTTATCTTATTTATTTTTGTGACGCAACAATGTGCATGTGCTACATTTTAAATCTCAAATATCTAGAAAAATAATGCATGTAAGATATAGTCACACTTTTACTTACCTATATCTTAACTAATTTAATATTATCTTTGCCTTCCTATATAACCTTATGAGTTGTAAACAGAAAAGCTTTCATGAAACCTTTTTTGTGCATATTGAGGTTATGTTCAATTTAAATGTTTAACTAAAATACAACAAAGCGTATTTATGATTTTCATTTACTTAGAACGTTTAACTAGAAATTGTGCCCAAGTACAATAATAAATTTAGATTTTCTAATATCTGATCTGGTTGAGTTTGAGACAAATTTTAAAATTATGAGAGTGTAGATATATAAACTACACTTAGCGATTTTATCGTATGAAAATTTGGTTGTAAGAAAATAACGGTATATATTTAATTTTTTATTAATGTTACTGAACGTCAATATATAAGTTGCATTAAGGTATTTTCTTTTGCCATGTTCTAAATTGCATCCTTATAACTTGTCTGGGTAAAATTTAACTTTGTTCTCTAAATTCTTGTGATATAGTCTTTTGCAAAATTACCACAGCTACAAACGGTCGACGCTAGTCCCGTCAGAGTTTTATTTAGACTCTGTTGTACACCCATTCCTACCTGTAAAAAGGAAGGGCGCAGAGTAATCTTTACGCTCTTTCAAGCACTCATGTCTGTTGAATAGAATTTTAATGTTGTTAATGCTTCTACATCGCTGAACAAAGTAAAAGAGTATGATATCCTCACCTCTGAATGAAATGGTCTTCCAACAGCATACATATCACACATAAAGCAGTTTATTAAAGAAAAGAAATTTATGTAACATGATTTTTGCATATTGCAATACCTATGTATTTTAAACAATAACAAAAAGTTAAATAAGTTCTTAGCAGTGTCCCTATCATTAAATATGCGTAATAATAATATTTAACTTTAAGGAATTTCTACCTGTAATCAATCGGAATTGAGAACAAAGAATCTATCTGCTATTAAACAAGGAAATTCTAGATTTCTTAGATACGATAAAATGATTGAAAACCTTAAATGATTTACTAAAATATGCAAGTAAATTGATTGAAATATGCATTGTAAATTGTTATTGGAAACTACATAAATTTGCGTATTGTTTTTAGAACCGTCGAGCATTTTGGAGATAATTTCAAAAAGAGACCACAAGAATTGAAACTGTCAGATTTGAAATATTGTATGAAGATTTGGCGACATTGGATGTTAACTCAGGAAAAGGGCGTATCATTTTTGAATGATTTAACAAATCGTCAGGGAGAAGTAAAATTATTACTTTGTTTTTGTGCAGTTATGAAAATGGCATATTTTTAGATTAATCCTGTGTGGGAGATTGTTAAGTTTATAACATTTACTGGCGAATTCAATATTTACACAATATTGTACATTTTAAGTCTTGTTGTACTGCCAAAACCCGATGAACAGTGGGCTCGTGAAATTACTTCTAAACTTAAGACTGAATTACTAGTATAAAATTTTGGAAATTTGCCATAATAGTTTTATATATTGTATATATTATAGGTAAAGCTTGGAAATAATGGTGTACTATTATGTCCATCGGCTCCTTGGTCTGCTAGATATCATTATACATCAGTATTTCGTCCATTGAATTTTGCATATTTTGCAATTTGGAATGCATTGAAAATGCCTGTTACCCAAGTACCGCTAGGTTTGGATAAAGAAGGTTTACCAGTAGGTATTCAAGTTGTTGCCGCTCCCTATCAAGATCACTTATGCATAGCTGTGGCTAAAGAACTGGAAAAAGCATTTGGTGGATACGTTCCACCTAATACATTGACTATTTAAATTAGTGGGTATTGTACTGTATTTTTGTTATTTTAATACGAATTATAAATTTATAATAAAAACATGGAACCTATTTTTGTAGTTTGTAATAGTTCTTTGGAAGTATTAGCGCTAAATTTAATTTTGTTAATAGCTTTTATACTAAGAGAATTCTAAAGAAATTAGTTTTTGTTGGTTATTTTGTTACTTTCAATTTTGCCTTCATAAATATTTTCTTTCAATTTATGATCGCATCCATATTGATCCTGACTACCGTGGCGATGTTTTGCTGATTTACATCCACTAATGCAAGTGCAAGATAAGTATCTCGGCACGTGGAGGTATGTTATCCTTTTTTCGTTATGTCAAGAAATTATTGCTTGTCAGCATTTGATGTTGGTGTGTTAAAAGAGATTATACGTATTGCTATTAAAATTGCTCTAAATGTACTATGTTGAACTTAAAAATGTTTGTCTAAAGAAATCACAAGCTTTACTTTTTTTGTTCAATACTAATTCTTTTTATGTTACGCTACGAAATGCGCACTTCGTATCTTAATTATTAAATTGTCCGTAAATTATGTGTCAGACACGCCCTACTTTATTTATCGTAATTATTAATATTTATTTTCTAGATTTAACTAACCTTTTATGGTTCTTGCTTGACTCTACTTACGTTATGCCTATGGCATAAATGTGAATTTATATTGTCTTAGAATAAGGTTAATATTGTAAAAAGTGCTTTGTGTATGATAGTTTTGGTGGTCGATACTTCGGGGAATACTGCGTTTGTGTTTAGTTAAGAATAGCGGAGGGTGTGCAGCAAGCAGAGAGCAATGATTAGTGGTCGAGTTGTCACGCAGGAAGAAGCATTAAAAGTATGCTCCTTTAAGTGGACAAATGGTGGTGAATTATAAACATAATTAACACACGGTTGTGTTTAAATAAGTGTCAGAAGAAACAACTAGCAGACAATAAGGTAGGATTTATCTAGTTTAAATGTAAGTAATTGGAATTATTCAAAATTGAAATTATTCAATCACTGGTTTAAAAGCGATATCACATAATCACAGTGTTTGCCAGCTGATTTCCTATGTTAGTGGGGCCCACCCGTATCAGGCAGAGGGACAAGACTTCTAAATAAAGAAGTCCATTTAGAGATTTTGGTTATGTGCTGATTGCAGTTTGGTTATCAATATTAAATTGAAGTCCCCCAGGTAGAAGTTAATCATGAACTGATTACTCCCTACTCTGTCGTGTAATCGTAGTAACAAAGGATAATGAACTAGTTTTACGGACTCAGCCGTCTGTCTGGCATTTATCAGCATCAGCTGGTCAAGGTTTTAAATTTAAGCTGTAGGAATTTATTGTTAGTGACCTTTAGCAGTCAATGGAATTATTGTATGTTCGATTATTTGATTTTTACTAACATCTTATTCTAGGTATTGTTCCATGCAGTGATTATTTTTTTATTAAATAGTTACATGTTTGTTTGGATTTTGCTTATACAGTCTCACATCACAATTCAAGTCAAGGTCAACCCTTTTATCCGAATCCACCCTGAATTAAGTGGCCACAATAACACGGCCGATACAATTATAATTTTTTTTGTTTATTTAAATAGCAAATATAAAAAATGTATAGCGATGTACTTTTCTTGTCTATATGAACCATGCCACTCTACGCTTCTGTAGTTAGCCCTCTATTTCTACGTTTCTTTTATCTTTTTATACGTGATCGTAATTTGTGCAGGTCCTTACTTAACTGTCCTTTCTGTTTCTATCTGACTTGTGCGTTTTAACCTTACAATTTTTTTGAAAAATGTCTATTGTTAAAGACTATCTAACAGAGGAAAGTTTCTATGTTGTATTAAACCCTATATTTAAAGGACTTTTAGTAAAACAATAATTTTAAATTCATTCTGTCAGCTTGTTATGTGTAGGAGTAATATTTTGTTTGTAATTGCTCCTGGCAAATATTTCGCTATTAGGTATATCCTATAGAGTGTCTAGTTATAATGCCAATTGCATCATAATAAGCATGTTTGATTGTTGTAGAACACCCATGCAGGATGCCCCATTAAAAATGGGACACAGAACAACTGAAGAATCTCAGAATCGAAATAAGGTGATTAAAATAAACATGCTTATGTAAAATGTTACTCACTTCCAAAATACAAGTTGTAAAAGTTGACAATTGATAACAGTGGTTTTAGAAATATTTATACTCTATTATAATTTATTTTTAATCGCGAATAGGCACATTATTATGTCTTAAAAATGAATACAAAGTGTAAGTAAAACAGCAATGTATTTGTTATGAATTAATTAATTTAACAAATTTTTGATGTGTCCATCTTAACATCTACACACTTTCTTAAATGTACAATTACAGACTCTTAGCAAAACAACTGATTGCTTGATTTTATCTGATCATAGCAGTACCATTCTGAATATTTACCAAAGCTTCAAACAGGTATCTAGCAGTTTATCGTAAACAAGTGTGTTTATGCAGGACTGCATTGTGACCAAACAAATTCACTTCTACTTCGAATCCATCTATGTGGAAAAAGTAAATTTAGTAATTTCAAACATCCAATGCTTAATAGGCTGATGTACGGTGCTGCATAAACTAAATGTAATGACATATATTTAAAGGAATGCCATATAATAATTCCTTCATACGATTTGGAAGCAAATTGAGGTATTCTGCGCCATTCAGATATAAAGAGTACCAATCTTTGAGTGTGAATATCTCTAAAACTAACAATGTTATTAATTGTTAACTTTAACACTCCGCATTCCAGAAACAAGTAACATTTTACCTAAGTATATTTAGTTAATCGCCTTATTTTGAATCGAATTTGAAAATTCGGTGCTAATTTTTGCATAAATTTAAAACTTGTGCGCGTATATCCGTCACTTCAGATTGCGCGAGATTCGCGCCGGCGCGTGGGGAAGAAGTGGTAGATTTCCGGATACGGGTTAGAACTAGCCTCCGGGATGTGAAGAAGGTTGTCTTTTGTGTCTTACCGTATCCTTTTGTTATGTAGGTCCTTTTGCCTTCTTTTGATTATCGTTCCTCATACCCGTTACTGTCGCCCTCTACATAGAAGAAGACAATCAATTTGGATTCAACCTGGCTCAAATTCCTACACCGAGAAAGATTAGTCAAAGCAGCCGGCGACCATCATGGAGTAATCCTTGAGCTCTACATGTTCAAGTGAGTGCCCCTTTTGGGGTTTTCTTTAAATTTATTTCCTTTAAAATTGGTGTAATTATGTTGCAATAAATTGCATATTGTGTGACGTCATCTATAATTTGCGCGTCACACCAATTTTAAAGGAAATAAATTTAAAGAAAACCCCAAAAGGGGCACTCACTTGAACATGTAGAGCTTCCTTAAGGATTACTCCATGATGGTCGCCGGCTGCTTTAACTAATCTTTCTCGGGTGTAGGAATTCTTGAGCCAGGTTGAATCCAAATTCGATTGTCTTCTTTCTATGTAGAGGGGCGACAGTAACGGGTATGAGGAACGATAATCAAAAGAAGGCAAAAAGGGACCTACATAACAAAAGGATACGGTAAGACACAAAAGACAACCTTCTTCACATCCCGGAGGCTAGTTCTAACCCGTATCCGGAAATCTACCACTTCCTTCTTCCCCCACCGCGCCGGCGCGAATCTCGCGCAATCTGAAGTAACGGATATACGCGCACAAGTCTTTTTAAATTTATGGCGCGAAATTCTTACATATTAAAACTAAATTGAGAGAATGTCTAGTGCCGAATTTTCGGCACGTAACAATGTCCCATTCATAATGGAACACCCTGTATGCAATTAATAATTAAGTAGATAAAAAATTTTATGACACCTAATCCAAACGACTATATTCTTTATATGATTTTAAACTTCACCTGTGAAGCACAGAACCTTGACGAGATGGGAAGATGTGCCTCAGAGAAACAGACAGCTGAGCCAAAAGTGAAACCATATTGGAAGGGCATCTGTGGAGAAATCAGACTAACCAATGTATCCTGAAAAAGGTGCAACGACCCTTTCAGTAGCTAAAAGACAACAGTTTGAATATTTGACTGACTTGTCTTTGTGATATCAACCAACAGGACTTAACATTGTTGGTACTGCTAAACAGCTGAAGGTAAGGGGATATTATAGTTGTTAATTTTTCTTAGGACATGCAGTTGTATTTGTATTGTAACATTTTACATATAAACAATTTCAAAGTTGCTATATATTATGTGGAATGCCACGATCAAGGCGTAATAATGTTAGTCGACGTGATTATCGATCCGTGCAGTCATGCGCGTGAAGATCAGGGCGCTTGCCCGATGTACTTACATTTTATTCTTGTACCAGCATGTAGTCAGATAAGACGCATTAGTTTAAAAAACGTGGTAGGAAAATTTCCTTACCATATTGAATTGAAAAAAATTCCATTCTTGGGAAAGGCATGTTGCCTGGTCCCTGATGAGAAAAGATTTGTTGAAACCAAGCAGCGAAATGGACGCAAGATATATAGAACGCAAGCAGTTTCACCTTTAAAAAATTCATAATGGATTTCAGGAATTGATTTGTATAGTTTTGGAGTATATGGAAGTGGGTCAAGCTTTGAGGATGGCATCCTGTCCGTTCATAATGTGGCGGCATTGGCACGTGGCTGCAATCCCGCAGGTGTTGTAAATTTTTGTAAGCACCTTTCCTACGGTGGTACGTTTTTTTTTTGTAACAAACATCAATCCAAGCGAGAAGCAAAGCCATCGTGAAACGTTGTCGACTTGGAAGATAAATAATTACCTAAACGATTTAAAATTTTTAGCATATTTTCAAATATTAAAGATATAAAAACTTTCTTATTAAAATAAATTATGCTTCATTTAGTACATATAAGATAATTTGCCTAATGATTTAAAATAGTTTTAGTATATTTTTGAATATTGAATTCGAAAGCTTTTCTGTTAAAATAAATTACACTTTATTTAGAATATGTCAGATGTTCTGGCTAGATTTTTTGTTATTATTCGTTAATTTTAAATAGTCGTTTAGGGCACAATTTAGTTTAACATCTGCCAGATAAACATTTGGAGTTAAATGTTTACTTAAACAAGTCAAACGTATGTTCTGCAAACAAGTTGTATGATAAGATAATCCTTGACTTTTATTGAAAAGCTACTCAGATGTTATAAAGATTCAAGTTTGATGTACAACAAATCTTGTGAGCCGAAAACAAAGATCTTTGCTTGAAGCATTCACTTAATGTAATGAGATATTATTTTTTTATGATGGGCCTCACCCATTAACAAATGCTAATTTGTCGACTTAACCTTACTAAGACCATTCCACTTCATGCTATTATATTTATGATTTTGTCTTTATTTTTTTGTATATAAAAGAATAGCAAATAATTTTATTACATATCTGCAAACTATTGTAATAGTTTTATTTCTGGAAATCTAACAAGAGAAACAGTGATTTATCCAATTCTGGTTGCAATGATTAAGTGTAAAAGAAATGGAGTTGTTATTGAATATCTATCTTCAGGCATAAGTAAATTCCCTTAAGGTTTATCTTCGTCTTTCCTTAAGAAAATTATTTTCTGTTTATGTAATTGACGTAGTGGCGCCCTAAATTGTACAAAGACAGGTTTAATGATAGAAAAAGACCCCCCCCCCCCAATCTCATGCCTCCGCAGGGATAGACCCCGAGACTAGTCCGCGAGCATTAATAATTCTTTTTGGCAACACTGTTTGGCTCAATGTCATCTATTTAAAAGCCACCCTCAGTAATATATTAACCAAAAAGTAATTTTAAATTTCAGTATGACTTTGATAATAAAATGTTCCACCAAGCTGATCTCTGGAAGGGCATTACTTGAGAAGAAGTCATTGCAAAGAATAAATAGCATTCTACGAGTCGGAGCGTAGAATGTCAGAAGTTTGAATCGTAGTATTAGGTTGGAAAGCTTGATAAGGGAAATGGATAGGCTGGAGTTACACGTAGTTGAGATTGGTATGCTGGAAAAAAGAGCATGGTTTCTGGTCAGGAATCCATAAAATCATTGACACTAAATCTGACAGGTGACTCTCTTGGGAGTATGTAATAATGAACAGGAAAATAGGGCGGAGGGTAAGCTATCATAAACAACACAACGAAAGAATTGCAGCAGTAAAGATAGAAACAAAACTACAACTCACCATAACAGTATAGGTCTACATGCCTACCAGCAATGCAAATCATCGAGAGATTGGACAGGTATACAAAGGGATATCATATGCCATGTGTGACATTAAGGAAAGATGTGAATTTGATTGCAAGACCATAAGGTAAAACGGTAAAGAAATATTGTCTGGGTACAAAAAGCGATCGGGGAAGCCAATTGGTAGAATTTTGTATAGAGCACTAGCTTGTCCTTACTAACACTTGTGTTTTATGAAACACTAAAGAAGGTTGTATACCTGGGCGAAGCGTGGAGACACTGGTAGGTACCGAATAGGTTACTTAATGGTTAGGCAAAGGTTTAGTAGCTAGGTTCTTAACTGTCGGACATATCTGGAAGCAGATGTAGACTCGCCATAATTTGCTGGCAATGCAATGGAGGCTGAAAGGCAGCAAGAAATTGAATAGTTGGGACTTTGATAAGTTTACACAACATTAGCTGAGGAAGAGTTTCAAAGAGTGTGTTGAAATGGAGTAACTGAAAAAGGCAAAAGAAGTGCTGTATAGGAGGAATAGTTGTAACACTTTAATATTATGTTAAGTAGAAACCTGATGCAAAAAGAGGAAAATTACTCTTAATGAACAATAGGAGGACCTAGACCAAGCTATATTAGTCAAATTATTAAACATTTAGGTTGTGAAGGGTATGTAGAACTTTTTAAATTAGCACAGAATAGAAAAGAAGTTAGAGCTGCGTCAAACCGACCTTAAGTAAGGTCGAAAACAAAATGATGGTGAACAATATTGAATCACCTTGTATAATTCTGATTTCATGTATAAGTGTTCAGTAACCATGGCTTGCAATAATTAGTTTTATTAAAATCATAAACTCAAAAACCACAAAAGTATAGTGCTATTCTTGTTCAATACATATTGGATTGGAACTTAAGGTCATAAATCAATTCAAACCACGAAACGATGAACCTAATGTTTATTACACTAAAAACTTTCATACCGTAATCATGTCATTTTGAAAAAGCTTGAGAATTATGAAATAACAGTAAATTTATTAACATACATCTCAAATACAGAAGAGTTTTTTTACAAATTTCACTTAAATAAATTAGAATCAATGTAAACCCAAGACATTAAAAACAAATTCTTACAATGTAATAAAAAACACAGATGCTGAGTAGTGGAACTCGCCAAGATTAAGTTACAGATAATTATATCTTTCCATATAAAACACGAAGGGTTTTAATGCATTTATTCAAATTGATGAGAAAATACAAATCATGGATACTTGGTTTTGCGTGATGGAATCATATGGAGTCATGCTTGAGGCACGTGGAATAGGAATGTGATACAATGACAACTCCCATCAAACATATAAAAAGTAAGAAGAACGAATGCGAAACAGTGCAGGAAAATTACAAATTAATTATTCGCGAGTCATAAACCGAAACACAGGTAAGGGTAACCGTGAAAAAATGTTTAGGATCAATATCAAAACGTGGTAAAGTGATTTTTGGTAATTTTACTCTAGGTGCACAAAAACTAGGTAGTCTAATACTTGGGGTACTCGCAGACGGAGTCACCACTTGGCAGCAAATATTTTCTGCTCTGTTAAAAGAATAGAATAATATGCATCATCTACCTTTAGCACAAAATTTCTAACGCACTTTGTGATTCTGGTTTTATATTTATGAATACACTGGCATACATTTCAGTAAAATCCTTGTAAATAGATTGAACGATTCGAGATTTCATCTTAAATAATTTATTAAAGAATAGTCATATTGTGTCTTCTCAGAAAACTTAAAAATGTCGTGAATCTTAGCAGCATAAAGCTTTAGTAAAGTTAAAGATGTGTCTGTGTCAGGCTTTTTGTATGAGAAAATAGCCAATGACAAATGACCAATAATAATCTTTAATTGCATAAATACCATTCATCGAATATGATCTAATAAAGTCACTCCTGAGTTTGTAATGTAAAGTGCGATTTTAATATAAATCGATGTCAAGTTATTGAAACCTTGTAGATGATTCAGAAAGCTTATTTTAAAAACGAATATGACAATTCTTTAACTGTAAGAATTCTATAAGGTTGCTTCTTTATTACTCTGTTCTTTAACCGTTATGAGCTGATAGTAATTTAAATGTGCAAATTGAGGAACTTATAATATGAGGACATAAAATTGCCCCTCAATAAGGTTTTTAATATTGTAGTTATAGGTAAACGATTTAAAAACAAAAAAAATAGGACTATCTCGCGTAATCATGTCTGTTTATCACTTTATAATTTTAGATTGAATCATTATGATAACGGAAGTGTCTGGTTGAATAATGTTACATCAAAATAAATTATGTAAATTTGTTTTATTCACCGACCAACTCAAGAATACAATTTTATTAAATATATATATATATATATATATATATATTGCTGTGTTATATTTTAAAATCGAGCCTCACGAATTGGGCGCCATGAACTGCTGTGATATTCTCCTGTGAATGCGGGAACTGGGTCCTTTCAACAAAAAAATTCTAGTCCCACCGATTGGGCGTCATAAACTGCTGTGATCCTGTTTCGCCTCGGCTGCTCACCTAATTTTATAAACCTCCTCATTCATAAAATTAAACAACACATTCCTACCACAAACATCAACGTTAACTCTATTTACATCAATATTCAGAATACATTAAATTTTCAAATTAAATTTCAGCATAAAATTCAGTTTTAAAAAGAATTTCAAGATTAATTTTATTATCACTTTAACGTGCATCCAGAATTAAAGTCCTTGTTGGATGCCTACTAATTAATATAACAATATGAGCAGAGTAAAAGGAGCATCTACCACCCTTTACGTTAATTAACCAGGTTCGTCTAATTGAGCTCAAAGACATACCTAAAATTTCATCATAATCCAGAACATCAATACAAAATACCCTTTCTACTTAAACAAGCAAATTTCATCTTAACATTAAAATTTTATGGTTAGTACAATTTCACTAATGTCCATTTAAAGTAAATCAATTATAAAGTAATTCAACACACACAAAAATGTCAAACAAAATAGTATAATTTACCTGAAGGTTACTATCCTCGTAGCTTCAATGTACATCGTCCCTTTAGTTAATCACACCATTCCAACAGGATTATATTTACGGTTTCTAATTCTCAACGCTTTTAAAATTTTCTCCATCACCATTTATTTAAAGTTGTTTCTGGGCTTTTCCGGAACTCATCTGTGTATATCTGACCCTTGTTTCGTGGATCCAGACACGTATTTGAACCATTTAATTATTAACACCCCGAAAAATAGCAAAGAAATTCATGCGTCTTTCACCAATATACGCCAAAACTGCCTACTTTTGTGTATACATTTGTCGTTGTAAATTTTGCTAATTGGTACAGTGATACTAAATTTTATTACCTTGTATCTAAGTGCACTGAAGTACATTCATGTTAGCACGTAAATAACAAACTATTTTGAATCACTAAAATATACGAGCAAACTTTAAATTATTTTATCAAACTAAAATGCACTGTTTAACATCTTCAATCAAGTCGCGGATGTAAGAGCTTTTAACGCATCGAATAGTCAAAAGTCTAAGAGGCTGAAACTCATATTACCCCCTCTATATATAGCGAATAGCCGGCACGTCGGTCTGTTCCCCAAAACAGACAATTCTTAAGAATTTCTCATTCTATGTTCCCAGTCCGTCGCTCGTGCGTCGGTTTTTACGAATTTTGTACTCGCCCCATTTAAAACTCAGAAATTCTCACACGGCACGCAAACATGTCCGAGAAAAACTAATTAATTTTGTACAGAAATTGTTGTTTCTACCTCTGATATTTGCATCCTATTTTCAACCAATTGTGACCCTCGTGACGTTGCTTAAATCACGCCTTTCACTATATGTGTCTTTGCTTGACGCATTTTCTCTTTCCTTTTCTAACCTGTTCGTATTGGTGCAAATTGATATTCTTTATTATCGATTATATTTTAGTCCATGTGGACTATCTGGGTTAAATAACCCCGTATCGCACATTCTCGTGAATATTAAGCCCGGGTTTCTCCAAGATTCTTTGAAACCATTTGTTATCTACACACTTTTCGCCGTACGTGATATTTAAACTACGCAGGTGTTCAAAATAATACTAATTCTCAGAGCTTTATTTTCTGGTATTATAATCTGGGATTTTCACAGACTTTTATGCTTATTATTAATAATGGTTTAATTAACTCCAATTAAAATTGACTTCTATCCTTTCATTTTAGTAAATCCTAACTAAATATTAATTATTATCTGTACGCTTTGTCTACTACTTGTTACTTAAAATAGGATTAATTAATATAAATTTTGCACGTAATTTCCGTTTGTTTCTTTTGATATAAAGCGTCTTGTACATAATTTAAATTTCTTATTTTTACTGAAACGACCGCATTTATTTATGCTTCAAGGTTTTAATAAAGCGTATTATTTAATAAAATTCCTTATACACGGTGATTAAAATTATTTGATGTGATTATTTAATTTTCTACCCTGGTCTAAATATGAGTAATATATATATATATATATATATATATATATATATATATATATATAGTACTTAAAATAAGGGGTATCGACCTAATTATTGAATGAAAACAATTCTTTATATCATTCTTTTTATTAAAAAAGCTCTGTTAATGTTATCCAAGCTTTCGTTGTCAATTGGACAACTTCATCAGGGATATTAATCAATTCGTTTCATCACAACCATACAAATATAACAATACTTAACATTAAATGTCAAATATCACAGTAAATATCAATCTCAAAAGCATTATTCTTACGTTAGATATCTAACTTGATCACCTGACATACGATATGACGAAATTAATTTATATTAAAAGTTGTACTCGTTTTGCATCCTTTTTAATCCAACCCAGCACGAGGTGAACAGCAACCTGATACATAAATAACGTAAGAATAATGCTTTTGAGATTGATATTTACTGTGATATTTGACATTTAATGTTAAGTATTGTTATATTTGTATGGTTGTGATGAAACGAATTGATTAATATCCCTGATGAAGTTGTCCAATTGACAACGAAAGCTTGGATAACATTAACAGAGCTTTTTTAATAAAAAGAATGATATAAAGAATTGTTTTCATTCAATAATTAGGTCGATACCCCTTATTTTAAGTACTAACAAAGTTACGACCGTGACTTCCCTTGAGTATATATATATATATATATATATATATATATATATATATATATTGCTACGATATCGCCGTACTTGCCAGGGACTCAACGGCCAATTGCCTGCTGATCGCCACCTCTCTGTGCCTTTAAAAAAATTAAAATTAACACAAGTTAATTTATGACTTGACTAGCTCAGTGATATTACGCACAGAGTGAAGCGACGATATGATAACAGAATTTTTACTCACTCCCAACCAACACTCAATGCACCTAAATAAGACAAACGTAGTTCACCAAAGATTGTATAATGTACTAAATAAAATTTTTGTCATATTACAATTTACAAATCTACGTCCTTTTTAATATCATTTACTTTTTATAGAACTTTTAAATCAAAATTAAAATAAATCTTTCTATCGAATTAGCTCTTTACCAAGATTATAACATTTTACACTTTAGCAATTAAAGGCTAGCCCAGAATAGAAATCAATGGAGGTACGCATCCAACCAATCCCAAGATGGATAAACTAATGACGAAAAGATAACTGTGGGTAAACATGATGATTATTATAAGTAACTACAAGAATTGGTTGGGCAATATTCTCGAATAATGTTAAGTGTCTGAAAGGATTTACTGGAAAACCATTATTTCGGCAAATGTCTAAGTGTTGGGGGATCTTGGTAGCCACAGGTTGCTTAACCTCCTTCACTGAATCTCGATAAAATAGGGTATAAAATTAGAAAACAGTAGCAAGGGAACGAGCTGAATACACATGCTGTGTGAGAATTTCAGGGAACTATGTAGGCTAGCTCAGAATATAAATAAGTGCAGGTGCGTGTTCAACCAGTTTTGAGACGGAAAACCTAATGACGAAAAAATAAGCGCAGATAAATCTGATGATTAGTATAAACAACTAGTTGTTGGTTGCGAAATACCTGCAACTAATGTTGACTGTGCGAAAAGATAAATTGGAAAATATATTAAATCGCCAAATGGTTAAGTGTTGGGGGAACTTGGCAGCCACAGGCTGCTTACCTCCCTTCACAACCATTGAAGGTCGGAGAAATAGGGCATGTAACTGTAAAACAATAGAAAGTGATCAAACTGCATCTAACAAGAAAGAACAGAGCCTATGAGGAAAGACAACAAACATAGAATAAGAAGAAAATTGTTGAAAGCATATGCGTGAAGCACAGCACAGTATGCCTATGAAATACGGGCAGTCTGAAACGCAGACAGAAAAACGGTAGCAGCCTTTTGAAATGCTGTGCTTCAGATGTATGAGGACGATAGCATGGACAGACAAAGATAATAACAAATAAGTTACAGAAATAGTAGGGGAACAAGGATATCTGGGGAAAAAGAGAAATAGTAGGGCAGAATACGTTCTAAGGCATTTTTGGGGAATAGTATGTGATATATTACAAGCAGAGATAGGAAAAAAGAGGTAGATGTAGACCTAGATCAGACAGTTATAGATGCAAACTGTGCATATTTCAGGGAAATCTGTAGGTTAGTTCAGAATAGGGAACAATGATGGTACGCGTCTAACCAGTTCTAGGACTGAAGACCTAATGATGATGAGCAATTAAAGCCGGCAAAAAGAAATGTATCTTACCACGAATAGTTTTGTTCAACGTTCAAAGAAATATCCCCTTTTTAATATAGTTCTACGTAGTAATCAAATTTTTGTTGATCTTTTACACACTGTATTTTATCACCTGCAAATTTTAGGCTTACTACTAAATACATAAATTATTTAAAATTACAAATGCAACAAGCTATAAATTAGATAAATAGTTCTGACCTTGTAGTTCTGCTGTTTTTTTTTCTTATTGGAATTTTGTGGCCCAGAAATCACTCTTGATTGTTGTCCAGTAACTTGGAATCGTTTATTCAGTAGCTTAGGATCGTTTATTCCGTAATTTAGAATATTATCCAGTGATTTAGTTTCTTAGTTTACTAATGACTTGGTAGTGACCTAGTGTTTTTATCTGCGACTTAGTTAATTACTAGTGCCGTTTATATTAACGGCAAAATTCTATATACATTTATTATAACACGCACGCTACTATTTTATATTACTTCGTTTTAAAATTATTTACTTTCACTAAAAATTTCTATTCACATGAATATTTTCTTTCAAACTAGCACAGTTGGCGCGTGGATTATAGAATGGTGCTCCTTTATCTGCTTCGTTAGTTTTATAAAATCAAGTTCCTTTTAAAAATTCCATGCGTTCTCATTGGTTGACAGAACGCTATCAGTTGTTCGTACGTGGAAAAGGCGCTTCAATTATTGTTATTTCTGAAATATGTTGGATTTTGGATGCTTTAATATGTACGTTTTAAATTGTACGTACATAGGACTTTCTAGAGGAATTAGATTAACAAATGGTATTAATCATGTCCGTTCTAAATTGCACGTATATAGCATTTTATGTACGTTTTATATTGCACGTATTATGATGGTTTACCGTCGCCTCAAATATCCATACTTATTCAAATATGCTTGTTCTTAAATGTTTGACTATCACAAACTGGGATAACTTGTTGTCATCATTCCCACATAGACTGCGGCATACTGGAACATCATCTTGCCTTGCCGTAACCATATTCTCCAGCAGTAACCATTTAAATATAACAGCGGTCATCTACCATACTAAATGCATCCGATTTCCCCAAGCTCCTCGACAACTACCATTAAATATTGATGCACAACCAATTTCAACAACTACCGATATCTATGCCATCTCTATCTGTACGCTCCTTTTACATACTAATTGCAAATTCAAATTAAAACAATTTTTACATACTCTTACTCAACTTAAAGTAAATTAATATCTTAGCCATCAGCTGATTGGAAAGCTGTATGCTATTAGAACTTGTAGACTATCGTCAACCTAAGGTCGAAGGATTAAGAGCAAAACTCAGAGATACTATCCAAGACAGAACTTTAGAGTCCCACAATAACCTGCCGGGGTTTATATACAATTCCTCACCCCCACAAAAGCCTGTCAATACAAATATACCTTTCCACGTAAAATTTTTAACCGTCTTCATTTCTCAAAATTTTACAACACAAACAAACACCAACGACCAGTGTTTTCCAGTAATTTTGTAACGTGCGCTCAAAATTCCTCATAAAATCCTCTAACCGACGCGATTATTTGAAAACAAATTCCTTGAAAAGTTAAACTAATGTTCGCAACCCACTCTTGCTTGACTGCTATCCCCATATTTGAAACATCTGTCACCAATCACGTTGCGTATCTTAAACTGTCCAACTTGACAAGGTTAACATTCAATACGTCCCTAATGCAACAAGGGTAACATCTATCTCTCTTCAACATACTCTCCAACATCACCTCTTCCTTGCTTTGCACCCATTCCAGTTTGTATTGCCACCCCTTGGTTATAATTCCATTACCCTAACACGTGTTATCCTCATCTCACTTGTACTTATTTTATACTATACTACCTCTTTGTTTTACGTTGGCAAATTGAACTTGTAACGGACAACAGTTATCTGCGCACTTTAGCTATAAGTTTAATATAGTTGACAGCTATAACATATCCTACTTTGAATTTGCTGTTGTTAGTTCAACGTTATCTTAAACTATTGCTGGAAAATAAAGACGGTTAAATTCGTTTCTTGTTTTCATATTACTAGAAAAGCGTCGACAAACAACTTAAAACTTTCCACACCTATAACTGCCCCTTCACTTTTATACACTATATGCAACAAACTAAAACCTGCAATATTATGAAAATAAACTTATAGCTTCCTACATATTCCAATCGTATTATTAACTTCTACACTATCTATTTAAAAATATACTGTACAACTAAATTCTAATACTATTATAACCCCTAAATATCACAGTAATATATATATATATATATATATATATATATTGCTGTGATAAGGGGTTGTTTAAGGGTGTATTGTATAGCAAGGATCGTGCAGTAACCATAAATTACGATAGGAAGCAGAAAACTGCATTTATTTAACACAAAATTAGTAATTTGGATATTATGTAAATAGTAAGTATTTAACACCCTGTATATAAAGCATAATTAGTTTTAAGCGACGCAAATAAACACATCGTACAACAATAGTACGCATATTTAGCATAGAAATAGATAATTCATACATTAGGTAAATAACAAGGATTTAACACTCGGTATATAAAGCTTCATTAATTTTAAGTAATGCAAGTAACGATATTTTTCAGTAAAAGCACGCGTATTTAGAGGAATGATAATAAATGTAATTAAACACGCATTCAAAAGGTTTCTAATTAGTTATAATATAATACGAAGATAAGAGATAAAACTTAACGAAGCCTTGTGTAAGTGCGTAGAAACAATTAACATTTTTGATAAGAAAATGCAGTTCAAAAACGCATAAAATAAACATACACGAAAATCGAAATTGAAGTTGCATCATGTATTTTTGTATAATTATGGAATAGGCGATATCTAAACAAACAACGTATGGTCTAGATAGCATACAATAAGGTATCAAATAAACAACCATTACCCGAAAAGCCAAGTATATTACATCAGAAAACCACTTCAAGGTGTAGGATATACAAATACCTTATTGGTTAAGATAGCGACGGACTTGTTGGAAACCCAACCCACATACAAGTGAGATCAACCCATATATTTTAACAGCGAGAATGCTAACAGAGTTTAGTTTTAACTCAAGAGGGCAAAGCTGCGCTACTTTGAATCGAAAAGTCACGCGTAAATGTTTAATAAAATGTATAGTGACAAATAAGTGATACAAATATGAAGATTTCTTTTGCCAATTAACGTGAGTAGAATTTGGGGTAATTTATTTAAACTAATACTATAATAATAATAGGGCTTCGAATGTGATGTTAATAATTCAAATTTCGAATGTGATGTCAATGATTCGAATGTGTGTATAATTCTAATCCTAGTTGGTTGATAATAAATCCTAATGGATGTTATAATAATTTAAATGCATGGAAAATTCTAATTGATGGTATAATATTTCAAATGTATAGATAATTCGAATATGGGGATATTTTAAATGGATTAATGTAATATTTCAAAGCAGCGTCGACGATTTTTGTACGATTTTGAGTTGCGAAATTCAATGCAAATAAAACAAAAAAGCACGAAGTAATTTATGGAGAAAAAAGAGTTCAACTGAGCAGTAGCAGGTCAGATCTAATTAGTTTTAAGACATTTTCTTTATTTAAATTTGAATACTGAATTTTCTTAATTTATAAAAGTGTAACAAAGTCAGCAACAAACTTTGCATACGTTAAAAGTACGTAATATGATAAAGGGATCTGAACGTTTGAGGTTTCTTTGGTAAGAAGGGTAGTTTTTGGTGACTTTAGATTGATTGCAAAGCATATAAATTTTGGGATAAATAAGACTTATGATATTGATTGATTGAAGGGTGTATTTTAATAATTTCAAAACTTGTACATAATATTTCTTTTCATTATATGGAATTAATTGACTTCATTTTATAATTCAAACAAAGAGGTAATCAGAAAGGGGTGGAGAAGAAAAAAATTGATCATCGTAACGTTGTGCACTCTGTGTAGAATAATAAAAGCTAGCCGTGGAAGAATAACAAAATTAGTGAGATTTAAAATTTGATTGGAAAACACAGAGAGGCGGAGTTAAGTAGAAAACGTCCATTGACACCGAGTACGGCGTTATTATATCAATTTTATTGGACGGCCCAACGTAGGGGCTCGATTGTCCTGAAAATACATAGCAATATATATATATATATATATATATATATATATTGTCGTGAAAATTATAGGTTAAAAGGCATTAATAGGTCAAGAAAATAAATTTGTAACGACCGTGTATATAGGAAATAGTAATAATTTATTTACGCGCCAAATTAATAAGTTGTGACATTGAAAACGGACGGATAATAGCATACTTTTGTATTTATAAATTGGAAGGTTAAATTTGCGTAACGGGTAGAAGCTTTGAAGTGCGCGAAACTCAAGGATACGCATAATTAGCTTTAATATTTTATGAAAAATTGTAAATCAGGTACATCAAAGAATAAACAGAGCTTTTGGGGTATATAAAATCAATAATGTAAACGCATATTGTCCATTTAACTAAACAAAACGTTCGTTAAATACTAATCCTAAGAAATTCTAAAACTTGGAAATACGATTTCAAACGGATAGTTGCTTCATAGAAACTAGACAAATAAATAAACAGGTTCAGAGAACTGAAATGAACGTTGGAAGATAATTCTGCAGAATTGTATTTAACGGTCCATGCAAAAGCTACTAAAACAACAGATGGTTTGAAAGCAGAGTGCGACGGAATATTCATAGCGTAAAGCAGACAGAGATCACATATAGCAGACGTTGGATAAAACACACGTTTAAAGTACTCGACAGGTTTGGAGGCCAACCACAATATCGATTTTCTGTTGTTTGAGTGGGATTGTAAAAGAGACAACAAACATGGGTTAAACGAGGGAAAATAGCTAAAGGCCGGACCTAAGAATGGGGGAAAGGTATATGATTGGTTGAATGCTAGAAATTTTCAAGAAGATTGTGACCGTTATGCAGTTTTTGGAGTAGTGCGACGATGGAATGAGAATTCTCGGTTTCACATGTTCGTTACGTGCAAAATTTTCAGAATTATTTACGGTAGGGGAGCTTTTCGTTTGAAATAGGTTACAGGAGATGTGGTTTAACGATTATACACAACGAGACGAGGTAAAGCTCTCTTACTTCGCTTATACGTTTGACGTCGCTTAGCTTGCATTGTAACTTCCAAGTTTAAAAGTGTATAAAACGGTGTTAGTGCAGTCCGTCGAAAAGTAATTAAACGTGTGAATTGCACAAGCGGGTGCTCGTTAGTAGACGGTGCTGTTACTACATTCAACAAACTAACGGAAGGATGTTACTAGGGTAAGCGAGATGAGAAATGTTTGGAACGAGGATGCTTGAGGTTGGATAGTTACGGAAGGCGATTAAGCTTGGTCTAGACAATTATCGAAGTAGAAACACTAAAGGAGGCTGTAGAGATTTGGATAGCAAATGGAAATAGTTTTGATCTACGTATAACAAAGAAGTGTGTGGAAACCACGACGAGGTTTTTTGGACAACATCTTCAGAGGTGATGATGGAAAAAGCTTACTCCAGGTAACGAAATTAATTTCTATTGCTTTTGCTTGAACATTTTGTGCTGTTATTTTGTGCTTGAGTGATTTGACACATTAAGCGTGTATTTTATGATCATAAAAACTCATTTGAAAGGTATATGTAAAGGACAATTGGTATTTTTTATTTCAAAGTGTAAATAAATGACATAAAATTTTTGATGTAAGGAGTAAACGGGTATTTAAGGTTGTTTTAAACAAAGATGCGATGTATATAAGCATTTACAGTAACTGTGTTTATACTGAGCTCACCATTGACCAGAATAAAAGTCAATTTAGGGTTTCACGACGGGTCCATCTACTCGTATAAAATAAAACTGTTGAAATAAATTGAAATGATGAAATTTTAAAAGGTTTAAGGTTTGAGATTGTAATATTTGATGAAGCTGTATATACAAATGTGTAAATATTTTCTTGGTAATGGAAACTTTTAACTTGTATAAATAAAAGGTTGTATGTTTCGTTGCATTATTTGAGTGGTAATTTTATTTGACAGTATATGTGAGAAAGAGTGAACTTAGGATGGTAAGTATCTATCAAGAAGCAGATTTTAGAACTAGCCGGGGTGTATAGAAATAAAAAGGAGGCGTTCCAGAGGTATTGGAAGATTTTTAAAAATTTAAAAAAAAATAATTTTATGTTGGCCCAAGCGTGGGGCACGATTGTTCTAGAGTAATCCACATCAATATATATATATATATATATATATATATATATATATATATATTGAAGTGTACGTAATAGCTAAAAGGGTATAAACAGTATTTTGTTCTTTTAAGATTGTGTATATGCCAAATAAAGCCAATGACCTGATTACGTAATTGAAAAATTTGTGTTTGCCGTACTTTACAAATGGTAAAGTATTTTAAAGTATATTAGTCAGAGTAGAAGTGCCAATACGTAAAAGAATGACTTGATGACGTGAGAAAGCGCAGTATTCAAAGATTTATACTAAGTTCTACGTTGATAAGCCATAGAGTGTAAATTTGCTGGTCTAAAAGTCGGTTGCGTCTGTGGAAGTTCCACTATTCACAACACAGAACCAGGTTTAATGTGAAACATTTCGGCATGCATTTATTAGAATCAACCTTTGGACAAACTTGTAATATCAAAATTATATGTGAAAATATTGTATCAAAAAGTGTTTAAGTGCAACGCGGTCATATGAACTAATGATTGAACAGTATTTATGTAATTGTAAAGTGCAAAGATATAACTAATAGGTATTAGTGACACAACGCTAGTTGGGACGATTTAATTGGACGTTGGGGTTGTATAAGTGTATAAAGAGTAGGCATAATTTTGAAGGTGGTATCACCTAGGTAAAAATAATAATAAGAACGATTTGAATTATTTTTGTAACAAGACGTGTTTTGGTAAAATTGTGCTAATTTTGAATATTTAAAGTTGAAAATAAAATATTTTGAAAAGAAAAGCCTTTAATTGAAGTGAAGAAGAATATAGCTAGTAAGAGTTAAAGAAGAATAGAAAGTTATAAGAGTAGATATTGGAGCGGCATCGAGACAAGTGTAATTAAGAGTGGATATTTAGACGAGTTGGATTGAGGTAAAAAGGATTTGGGGTGGATTTATTGGACTGAAGGAAAACGAATTAGAGTGATTTGGATAGTACATTACGGTTGATTGGTATTGAGTGGAAATTATATAGCATCACTGAATTGGAAAGAGCAGGTTAAGGATTGGATATTGTTGGATTAGTCGGAGTGTGTATAAATAACGACGGCATAATTAGAGTAAAATTAGCGCGGGGGAAGTTAAAATTTAAGGTATTCAAAATTCTAAATTTAGTCATTATTTATAGATTTGGGTGGATAACAAAATTTAATAAAGCAAAACCTGGTGTCTGGAAAGCAGAGTAGTCCTGGGGGTAGTGAAACACAGTGTGAAGACCCATCCGGTGACCATAGATCGTTAGCCAGAGTTCAGGAAAGGCCTACAGCGAAGAATAAATCGGGTGAGTACTGTGTTTTTGAAACGTCAAAGTCAATTTAGTAAGTGTAGTTGAATTGGCACAAGGCTACGCGGATCGATTTATTAAATTTGGCATATACGAATATAAGGTTAGGTATACAAAAATTTAAATAGCCCTGTTTGGTCGGTGTCGGGACCATCTGCCTATCACAGAACCCACGGTAGGTAGGTGTAGAGAAAGAGAGTTTCAATAGTCGAGGCACATTTATATAGTTTTGTTTTGTAGACCGACCAGACATAGTTAAAGCACAAAATAAAAGGTAAATTTATTCACTCTGTTAAGTATATAAGCATTTAAATAAATAGAAACAGTTTAAGGTAAAATATCAAGAGAAAAGGGGGGAGCATCATTATAATATATATATATATATATATATATATATATATAATATATTCTTATGCTCACCTCCCCTTTTTTTTATTATATATATGATATTTACTTTAACTATGGTTTATTTATTTATAATTTTTATATACTTGACTGTGTGAAAATTTTGACTCTTATATTTCGTGCTTTAACTAAGTTTGGTCGGTCTACAAAACAAAACTATATGAATATGCCTCGACTATTGAAACTCGCCTTCTCAGGGTATCCACACCTACCTACCGTGGGTTCAGTGATAGGTAGATGGTCACTACACCAACCAAACTGCACTACCTTTATTTTAGTACTTGTAACCTTATATTCGTATATGCCAAATTTTTAATAAGCAGATCCACGTAGCCTTGTGCCAAATCAATTACTCTTACCAATTTGGCTTTGACGTATCAAAAACACAGTACTCACCCGATCTACGCGTCGCTGTAGGCCTCTCTGAACTCTGGCTCAAAATCTCAATTACCGGATGGGTCTTCACACTGCGTTGCACTATCGCTATGGCTCCTCTGCTTTCCAGACACCAGGTTTCGCTATACTTAATTTTGATATTCACCCAAATCTATAAATAATGACCAAATTTAGAATTTTGAATACCTTACAATTTTACTTCCCCCGCGCTAATTTTCCTATATTTATGCCTTCTTTCCGTATAATACTCCTGCTAATCTAACGCTATCCTTTCTTTAATCTGCTCGTTCCAATTCTATGCTCCTTTCAGGTTTCCACTCAATACGAATCCATCCGCAATGCACTATCCAAATCACTCCAAGTAGTTTCTCCTTAAGTCTAATAAATCCAATCCAATTCATTTCTGCCTTAATCCAACTCGTTCCATACATCCACTATTAATTCCGCCTGTTTCAATGTCGCTCCAATTCACTCTTACAACTTTCCACCCGTCTTTACTATTATTATTATTATTCCACTCACTTATCTATACTCTTCTTTGTTTCAATTAAAGACTTGAACTTTTCAAAATAATTTATTTACTCTTTTTAATATTCAAATTAGCGCAGTATACAAAAACACGTCTTGTTACAAAAATATTTTAATCGAACTCTCTTATTTATGTTTACCTAGGTGATACCACCTTTTAAATTATGCCTACTCTTTATACATTTTACAAATCCCCCATCCAATTAAATCGTCCCAACTAGTTTGTGTCACTAATACCTATAATTCATCTTTTACACTTTACAATTTTATATTTAAATGTTCAATCATTGGTTCATAGGACCGCGTCACCCTTCAATCAGCTTTGACAATATTTTCACTTATAATTTTGATACTACACGTTTGTCCAAAGGTTGATTCTACTAAATAAGTGCCGAAATGTTTCACATATAAACCTGGTTCTGTGTGGTGAATAGTGGAACTTCTACAGACGCATCCGGTTTTTCGATCAGCAAATGTACATTCAAACAAAATAATCTTTATACCCTTTTAGCTATCACTAACACTTCAATATATATATATATATATATATATATATATATATTTATGTACTCTAATCTCTCTACCCTCCCTCCCTTTCTTTCTTTACTTTACTTTAATTCTTTATTTATTTATTTTACACTTTTTTGTTGCGCCTTTTATGTAATGTGCACACCTAATGCACGCCCCGTACTTGCAACGTTTGGTTGGTTCTTTAATCAAACTGTTTATTACAATGCCTCGACTATTTAAGCTCTTAATTCTCGGGGTGTTAACCTACTTATAGTGAGTTCCGTTATAAGTAGATGTGCAATGCCCAACCAAACTGCACACTCTTTTGTTTTAGTACTAAATTTTTAATCTACTTTTGTATATGCCAAAATTTATTACTACGATCAACGTTGCCTTGTGCCAAATTAAATTACTACCACAAATTTATGACTTTTCTGACGTTTTAAGATATTTCAGCACTCACCTGGATTATACTTCGTTCTTGGCCTCTCTAACTGCTGGCTCAAGATCCTCGTTGCCGTATGCGCCTTTACACGGTTGTACTATCTGATAGAATTTTCGTATCGCCTCCAGGTGTCGTTCTTAAATTTTAGATGCTCCCCAATATCTGAAATAAATAACCCTAATTTAGAATTTGGAATACCCGTTTATGTTACTTCCCCTGCGCTAATTCTTCTGTCCTAATTTCTGCTTTGAATCCTCCACTACCAATTGTTGCTCTCCTAATTTCGCTCCTCGTGTTATATATTAATCCGTCCGCTTTTCCGTATTTTATCCAAATCTAATCGCCGTCCTGTTTCAAATTACTCGATGCCCCGCTATAAATCTTTATCCAAATCAATCTTCGTTTCTTTATCTACCCGCTCGATGTCCTGCTACCTATAAATCTCTATCCAAATCGATCTTCGTTCCTTTAAATAACCACCCTATGTCCTTCTGCCTTTAAATCGCTATCCAAGTCAATCCCAAATCTATTTAAATATTCGTCGCTTCGCCGTCGCTTATATAACCACTCTATGTCCTTCCGCCTTTTAATCTCTATCCAAATCCAACTTCGTCCCTATGTATAACCACTCGATTTTCCTTCCGCCTTTACCAATATCGTTCCAAATCTATTCACGTACTCGTCGCTTCGCCGTCGCACTATTACCAATCTTTACACTTTTTATTATCGTCGTCGTTGCTTATTTATCTTTCGCTGATGCTCTTTACCCTTCTTTATTCAATCAAAACTATTCAAAAATCAAACACGTTTATTAACTTTTAAAATCGTTACACAAATTAGCACAGTTCTATGAAAACACGTCTTTATACAAACAAATTTCGAAATAATCTCCCTTTGTTTTCTTTCCAAGGTGACCATTATAACATTTCTTGCCTACTAACTTATAAAATTACATAACTAAAATCGTCCAATAATATTCACACACTACGTTTGTGTCGCCCATACCATAATTCATGTCTTTTTACACTTTCCTAATTCACATAAAATCCTAGTATTGGTCCTAAATATTTACAGTCCTTCAATCACATTTGACGTTGTTATAACTAATAATTTTGAGCTTACAAATTCTGTCCAAAAGTTGATTCTATATAAATTAAAAAGCCAAATAAATCACACTTGAACCTGTATGCGTGGTTGATAGTGAACATCCATAGACGCATCCGGTTTTTGGACGGCAAATGTACTTTCAATGGCCTATAAAATTCAAACTCGGCATAAACCCTTGAGCACTGTACATCTTACTACGTCATTTAGTCATTTTAATTTACCTTTTGGCACTTATGTTTCAACTACCATTTTGAATTGTACTTTATCATATGTAAAATACGGCAAACATACATTTTTAAATTATGTGATCAAATACGTGGATTATTTTACTTGGGCATACACTACCTTACTAAACAACCCTTAGAACCCTTGGTAGCTCCCTTACATTATAATATATATATATATATATATATAATATACAATATATATATAATACTATAATGTTACTATACATATTATATATATATATATATATATATATATATATATTCTTATGCTTCACCCCCGCTTTTTATATATTATATTAATTTTAATTTTATATATGATATGAAAATATTTTACTTTATATTTCGTGCTTTATCTACGTTTGGTCGGTCTATAAAAACAAAACTGTATTAATATGCCTCGACTATTTGAAACTCGCCCTCTCAGGGTATCCGCCTACTTACCGTGGGTTCAGTGGTAAGTAGATGTGCAATGCACCAACCAAACTGCACTACCTTTATTTTTGTACCTGTAATCTTTTACTTGTATGCCAAAATTTTATAACAGATCCACGTAGCCTTGTGCCAAATAAATTAATATTACCAATTTTGACTTTGACGTTCAAAACACACAGTACTCACCTGATTTAAACGTCGCCGTCGCCCTCTCTGAATACTGGCTCAAAATCTAATCGCCGTATGCGTCTTTACAATGCGTGGCACTATCACTACTAATATTCTGCTGTCCAGACTCCAGGTTTCTTTATATTAATTTTGATATCCCCCAAATCTAAAATAAATATGACCAAATTTAGAATTTTGACTAATTTCAATTTTACTTCCCCTGCGCTAATTTTCCTGATGTTATTTCTTCTTTACTCGTACTAATCCTCCTGCTACTCCAATGCTTTCCTTTTTCAAATCTTAATTCTGCTCGTTCCAAATCAACACTTTCTTTTCCTTTATCTGCTCTTTCCAAATCACTGCTGTCTTTTAATTTCCACTCAATACCATTCTATCCATAATACCATATCCAAATCAATTCCAGTAATATCTCCGTCAGTTTCATAAATCCTATTCAATACCTTTCTGCCTTTATACAACTCGTTCCAATATCCAACTATTTATTCCGCCTGTTCACTGTCGCTCTAATCCACTCTTATCACTTTTTAACCGTCGTTACTATTATTAATATTTATTCCTCTCGCTTGTCTGTACTCTTCTTTATATAAATCAAACTCGTAAACTTTTCAAAATCATTTATTAACTCTTTGTAATATTCAAAATTTAGCGCAGTTTACAAAACACGTTTTACTACCAAAATATGTTTTAATCGACTCTTATTTATCTTTTCCTCGGTGATTATAATAATTAAAATATGCCTACTCTTCTATACATTTTTACCAATTCTACATCCAATAAAATCGTACCAACAAGTTCGTGTCACTAATACCTTATAATCCTTCTTTTACACTTTCCTATTTTATACCTAAATGTTCAATCATTGGTCCCTAATACTGCATCACCCTTCAATCATATTTGACAATACTTTTCACTTATAATTTTGATATTACAGGTTTGTCCAAAGGTTGATTCTACTAAAATAAGTGCCGAAATGTTTCACATATAAACCTGGATCTGTTTGGTGAATAGTGGAATTTCTACAGACGCATCCGGTTTTTCGATTAGCAAATGTACATTCTATGGCTCATTAACATACAACTCAGTGTAAATCCTTGAATACTGTGCTTTCTCACGTCATCAAGTCATTGTTTTTACGTCTTGGCACTTATACTTTGACTAATATATTTCAAATACTTTAACATTTGTAAAGTACGGCAAACATAAAATTTTCAGTTACGGGATCTGATATTTGGCTTTATTTGGCATACACTACTTTCAACAAAATAACCTTTATACCCTTTTTCTTACGGACACTTTAATAAATATATATATATATATATATATATATATATATAAACAACTGATTTAATTGAAATCTTGGGATACACTCGTTCTACTAGATATAACTACAGCATCCTATTTCTAGACACATTGGTGATTAGATCGAATACCAATACGTTGCTTTTTGACATTTACAAGAAACCCCCTTACTCTGGGAGGTATCCTAATTATCACTCCAACCATACGCTCGCTCATAAAATTAACACCATTATTGGTTTAAAACATCGTATTACCAGAATATGCGAGCCAGACTTGCTTCATAAAAATTTAAAACTTTTGGAATTTACTTTGGTGAATAATGCATATCCCAAACCTCTTATAAAACGATTACTGTATACAAAACACCTACCAATTTCAGCACTAGATAGATCAGAAGGGAAAAAATTTAGGAAACTACCTTACATTCAAAATCTAACACCTCAACTTGCCAAGATTTTGAAGCAACCTGACTTGTTTATCGCATGCGCCTATAAAAAATCGATAGGTAGTTTGTTTACAAAAATAAAAGATAGCACAGATAAGTCTCTGTGTAGCAATGTTATTTACAAAATACAATGTAGTTGCAAAAGAACGTACGTTGGTCAGACAAAACAGTGGCTAAAGAATCGCATCATACAACACAAAAGTGATGCCAGGATTGGAAAATCTAATTGTGCTCTTGCGTCGTATTTGTACAATACTAAACATACAGCGGATTTTGAGAACACCACTATATTAGATATAGAATCTAATTATTATAAGAGACTTTTCTTGGAATTTTTCTATATTCAGCAACAATCCAATCCACTGAATAACAAAGTGGATATGAACAACTTAAACACGGTCTACTCTGCGCTCTACAAGTTTAATAACGGTCATTTTCGCAAACAGTGTTGAAATGTTTAATTATGTATTCTGTGTCGTGTTCTTCATTTATTAGTGTGTTCCATTTTTCCATTACTATTAAGATACAGGTTTTAGATTATGACTTACTATAATCACCAGGTGACAACATGATCGATTATTAAATAGGATTAGTTTAGTTATGTTTGTTGCGTCGTATAATTAGGTTTAAATGCATGTTGTAAATGTTAATTTATTTATTCATTTATTTTATCCAATTGACTATGTTACATTTAAATTGTGTTGCCGTAATAACTTTTTAAAAATTTAACCAAGTTGCATGTCATGAATAAGTGTTGTTTGTTAAGTTTAAATCAGGTTTAAGTCATAGTAATTTATGTAAGTATAGGCAAATCACTTTAAGAAGAACCCAACGTCATCATGCGCACAAAGCAAAAATTGGTTAGGAACAGTTCATTATATGTAATTAGGGATGGCAGTATTCAGGTTTTAGTGGCGTAGAGTTTTATGATCAACCAATCGGAAATTACCTTGTAAAAGTTTTAGATTTCATTACTATTTATTTTTACTTGATACACAGACGGACAGTTTTAAACCGCCATCTAACTAATATAAAATATCTTGTATATAACAATTAACATTAATAAAACAATAAGTTACTCAACAGATGTGTTTGCAGAACACTAGAATGAGATAGAAACCACTTAAGTAGGTCATGGTATTCAATCATTTGCTTTATCGGATTTTACAAAATAACCTTGCTATAGCAGTATTTTTTAGGGATATTGATGCACACAACTCATATGGCGATATTATATTAAAAATTTTAAATTATAATTTAATTGGTTGTTTATTTTTTTACTATTTAACGCCATATCTTCCGTTTAAACTGTAATAACTCAACTATGCCACTGTTATTACATTTCTGCGCAATCTGGCATATGACGTTGGGTTCTTCTTAAAGTGATTTGCCTATACATAGTTATACTGTTTGAATGTAATTGTAATAACCTTCATTAAATTTTTCAGTCTATGAAGAAGGCATAAAGTCAATGCCGAAACGTTGAATAAGAATTACAATTTGACGCTGTAGTTTTATCTGGTAGAACGAGTGTATCCCAAGATTTCAATTAAATCAGTTGTTCACTTACTTTCGTTCGACAAATAATACTAATTATATATATATATATATATATATATATATATATATATATATATTACTCATATTTAGACCAGGGTAGAAAATTAAATAATCACATCAAATAATTTTAATTACCGTGTAGAAGCTTTGGGAAAAAGTACGCTTTATTAAAACCATGAAGCATAAATAAATTCGGTCGTTTCAGTAAAAATAAGAGATTTAAATCATGTACAAGACGCTTTATATCAAAAGAAACAGTATTAAAAAGCTCTGCGTGTAATGTAATTATTCCGAGGAAAGAAACAAATGGAAATTACGTGCAAAATTTATATTAATTAACCCTATTTTAAGTAACCGGTATTAAACAAAACGTACAGATAATAATTAATATTTAGTTAGGATTCACTAAAATTTAAAGGGTATTAATTTTAATTGAAGTTAATTGAACCGTTAGTAACATATAATATCTATAAAAAACTTGTAAAAACCCAATAAAATAAAGCTCTGAGAATTAATATTATGTTTGAACACCTGCGTATTTTTAAAAAGCTCATTCTGCGTAAATTTTGCAGATAATTAATGGTTACAAAGAATCTTGGAGAAACCGGGGCTTAATATTCACGGGAAGGCGCGATACGGGGTTATTTAACCCAGATAGTCCACATGGACTGAAATAATCGATAGTAAGGAATATCAATTTGCACCACTAAGAACAGGTTAGAGAAGGAAAGATAATGTGCGTAAGACAAAGACACTAATAATTAAAGGCGTGATATGAGCAACGTCACGAGGGTCACGATTGGTTGAAAGTAAAAGGCAAAATTTGAGAGGTGAAAATAACATTTCTGAATAAAAGTCAATTAGTTATTTCCAGGCGCTGCGTGCCGTGTTGAAATTTCTGAGATTTAACTGGGGTGAGTACAAAATTCGTAAAAACCGACGCGCGGGCTACGAAATGGGAACCGAGAATGCGAAATTCATTAGAATTGCCCGTTTTGAGGACTCGACAGACAGACAGGCTAACTTCTATATATACCCAGGTGAATATAAACAAGCTCTCTTACATCCGCGACTTGATTCAAGATGTTAAACAGTGCATTTTAGTTTGATAAAATAATTTAAAGTTTGCTCGTATATTTTGGTGATTCAAAATAGTTTGTTCTTTACGTGCTAACATGAATATACTTTAGTGCACTTAGATACAAGGTAATAAAATTTAGTATCACTGTGCCAATTAGTAAAATTTACAACGACAAATGTATACACAAAAGTAGGCAGTTTTGGCGTATATTGGTGAAAGAAGTATGAATTTCTTTGCTATTTTTCGGGGGTGTTAATAATTAAATGGTTCATGAATGGGTCTGGATCCACAAAACAAGGGTCAGATATACACAGATGAGTTCCGGAAAAGCCCAGAAACAACTTTAGATGAATGGTGATGGAGAAAATTTTAAAAGCGTTGAGAATCAGAAGCCGTAAATATAATCCAGTTGGAATGGTGTGATTAACAAAAGGGACTATGTACATTGAAGCTACGAGTGCAGTAAACTTCAGGTAAATTATACTTTTTTGTTTGAACTTTGATATTTTGGTGTGTGTCGAATAACTTTATAATTGATTTAGTTTAAATGGACATTAGTGAAATTGTACTAACAATAAAATTTTAATTTTAAGGTGAAATTTGCTTGTTAAAGTAGAAAGGGGTATTTAGTATTGATGTTCTGGATTATGATGAAATTTTAGGTATGTCTTTGAGCTCAATTAGACGAACCTGGTTAATTAACGTAAAGGGGTGGTAGATGCTCCCTTTGTACTCAGACTCAGGTCTGCATATATTGTTATATTAATTAGTAGGCATCCTACAAGGACTTTAATTCTGGATGCACATTAAATGATAATAAAATTAATCTTGAAATTCTTTTTAAAACTGAAATTTATGCTGAATTTTTAATTTGAAATTTTAATGTATTGTGAATATTGATGTAAATAGAGTTAACGTTGATGTTTGTGGTAGGAATGTGTTTGTCTTTTTTTATGAATGAGGATGAAGGTTTAACTAGAGGAGCAGCCGAGGCGATTAACAGAAGAAAGTCAATGGACCAACACAGTTAAGGTAATGAATAGCTTTTTGTAGGATTCACAGCATTCTTCGGCATCCAATTCGTAGGGGCTCGATTCGAAAGCGGAGTACCCGGATTTTAGTGGATTCACAGCAATATATATATATATATATATATATATATATGTATATATTGTTGTGGATTTAATGGGGTAAATCAGTGTAAAACAATAAAATTCAACAACCCTGTACATAAAAAAGAACAAATTATTTACGCGCAAAGTTAATTTAATTCATTTAGGGAAAACGGACAAGTATTAACGTATTTTTATAATTCATAATTGGAATGTTAAAATTACATGAAGGAAGAGAGCTTTAAGGTAAATAGAAGTTTAAGGATACGCATAATTAATTTTAATTTAGTTTAAGCAAACACATATAAGCGTAAGGGAGCGTGCTTGGGTAAGAAGATCAATAATTCCAAGGCAAATGTATGCGTTGTAAAAGCCAACCTCAGTTTTATCAGATACGAAGAAATAGAACGTCTAGGAATTATTATGTTAAACGGCCGATAATTAACAAAAACACCTGCGTTTTAAAAGGTTACGTTCGACAAAGTCTAGCGTATATTACGATAAGATTTTATAAAAATTATTTCCAACCGTCGGTTTGGATAAACAACTAGGGCAACAAACATCTTAAGGAGCGAGGGAAATGCACGATCGGTTATATACAACAGATAGAGACAGATATAAAAGCGTTGGGATTGAAATGCACGTACCATATACACGTGGATTTGAGATAAGATGTCATCAATATCGATTTTCGGTAACTCAAGTAGGGTTTTGAACGAGACAACAAACATGCATAAGACAGAGATAAATAGAGCTTAGGCGGGGTTTGTGACGACAGAGAATTTTGTCATTGGTTAAAAACAGACAGTTTTCCAAACATACGCACACGCGAAGGTTGAAAGCGAATTAGGGGATACAGCACGTAGGACAGAATAAATTTTACGAAATTAGAGACGGTTATATTCAAAATTTTTGGAATTAGATTTGAAAATAAGCTTTTCGCTGGAAGTGCGTCCACTTAAGGGGTTCTAGAAGCATATAAATATCCAACCTAAGTTGTAGAGGTCCTCTTCTCTTCTCTTCTATGTTACTTTACTTCGATAAAGTACTGAATGCCGACCACCATAACAGTAAAGCTTTCTGTGAGTATTTTATGTGATTATATTACCGTAAATATAGTGGTTGCAAGTGTAAAACAATAGTAGCGGACATCTAATCATTGACGTGAAGTACGAGTAGAGCATTTTAAATTAATAAACGTCCGGCTACTACAATACAAAGCACAAAAATCAATAAATGGAAGCATGATATATGGGGGTAAGCAGCACGAGTAATCAAGATTGTATACATGATATATGGAATGGTGCTGTGAGACGAGGCGCATAGCTTGCAGAGGTATCAGATGGTAGAGGCCTGTGGATCCACTGAGCAGCATAGCAAATGGAAACCACGCCGAGGGGTTTTCTGGCAATCATCTCCGACGGGAAGGAAGCCTGAAGGATTCTCGAGGTAATTTATTTGAAATTTCTGTTGTTTTATAAACATTTGTGAAATTTGGTGCGATGTGGTTGATTTTTTTTTGGTGGAATATTTGGTTGTAGAAACTTATTGTAAAAGATACATGTACTGCACAATTTATTGAGGTTAAATATTGAAGAGGGGTGTATTTAGAACATTCAAAATTTTATTCAACATATAAATTGAATTGTAAAGGGTAAACGGGTCTGTAAATTTTGTTTTAATTTATGCAAGGTGTAAAAGGCATATACAAACTGAACTAGGTTATAATGAGCTCATCATACTCCAGTGTGAAGTCAATTTAGGGTATCATGTGGGGCCCATCTACTCATATCTCATTAAATTTGTTTAAAAATAATTAGAAAAATCAAGGACTTTAAAACATACCATAATTTGTGTTTCATAATTAGTGTATCAAACTGTTTTAACACATGTGAATATACTTTATCTGTTTATAGCTGTAAATAAAAGGTTGTATGGTTGTTGTATTATTTGGTGGTTTTATTGAATGGTGTGCGAGTGTGAAAGAGGTATGGTTGTAAATTTAGGTATTCGAGAAGAGACACAGCTGAGCTAGCCAGGGAAGCTTAAGGAGTTTGAAGGCGAAATAAAAGGGGAATGATTTTTTTTTAAAATTTTTGAATTTTTGGAAATTATTTGTTGGTGCAAGGAGGGGCACAAATTTTACGAAGGTTCCACGGCAATATGTATATATATATATTTATATATATATATATATATATATATATATTATAATGTCTAAGGGAGCTACTAAGAGGTATAAGGGTTGTTTAGTACAAGATAGTATATGCCAAACAAAAATAATCCACTTATTTGATCACATAAACCTAAAAATGTATGTTTGCCGTATTTTATGTATACTAAAATACCATTCAAATATAGTAGTTGAAATTAAGTGCCAAAAGGAAATTTTAAAATGACTAAATGGCGTAGTAAGATGTGAAATGCTCAAGGGTTTATACCGAGTTGAAATTTTAAAAGCCTTTGAAAGTACATTTGCCGTCCAAAAGCCGGATGCGTCTATGAATGTTCACTATCAACATGCATCCAGGGTCAAGTGTAATTTATTTTGATTTCATTTTCTATAGAATCAACTTTTGGACAATATTTGTAAAACCAAAATTATTAGTTAAAATATCGTAAAATGTGATTGGTTGAATGTAAAGATTTAGGACATATATTAGAATTTAGTGTAATTATGAAATTGTATAAAGACATGAACTTGGGTATGTGCGACACGGACTTGACTATTTGTGATGAACTTTAGGATGTAGTAGGCGAATTGAGAATCAACATGGTCGCCTTAGAGAGTAAACAAGGCAGAATATTTTCGAAACGATTTTGTAAAAGACGTGTTTTCAGAGATTATTTTTGAAAAAATTTGGTAATAGACGTGTTTTCAGAACGGTGCTAATTTGTATTTAAATATTTAAAAAAAGAAAATAAAAGTAATTGTTTTAAATGAGTTTAATTGAAAAGTGGTAAAGAAACAAACATCGAGAGTATAAAGGGAATAGTAGTGATTGTGCGACGGAAAATTATTTGATTTGGATAGTGTTTTAAAGTTAGAAGGTCATTGGGAGTGGTTATACAGATTTGAAGTGGATTTGGAGTGTGGTTTAAAGTTAGAAGGTTATCGAGAGTGGTTATACAGAGATTTGAAGGGATATTGGAGAGCGGTTTAAAGGCAACAGGAGCAGCGAACAAAAATATACAGGAACGAGTGGATTGGGATTTAGATACGGAGAAGCGGACGGAATTATAGAAGAAACAAGGACTTGAAGTGGAGATTAGTACAAGGAAGTTATATCACTAATTTTTTCTAAATTCTAAATTTGGGTTAATCATTTCAGATATTGGGGAACAGTTAAACTTCGAAGACACCTGGAAACAGCACGAAAAGTTGAGAACATCATTGTAAGGACGCATACGGGGATTAGGATTTTGTGCCAGGATTCACCGAGGCATCAACGGAGTATAGACCAGGTGAGTTTTTAACATCATATTTCTGTAATACGTCAAAAATTGGTCATATAAAATTTGGTTGTAATTTAATTTGGCACATAGTAACTTTGATCTAATTAGAAATTTTGGCATATACTAAAGTAGAGTAGCAATTTTAATAGTAAGACAAAAGGGTGCACGTTGGTTGGACTTAACACAACTACTTATAACGGAAACCCACTATAAGCAGTTGAATAACCTGAGATTAAGAGTTTTATAGAGTCGAGGCATTACATTAAATATTTTATAAAAGAACCAACCAAACGGTGCAAGTACAAGGGGCGTGCATTAGGTGTGCACATTTTACAAAAGTATAAAATAAAGGGTATAATATAGGTGAAACACACAAGAAGTAGAGGGGTGGTGTATATAATAATATATATATATATTGCTGTGATCCATGTATTAGAATCGAGCCTCACGAATTGGGCGTCAAGAATGCTGTGAAACCTACAAAAAGCTATTAAATTAACTGGTCCGTTGACTTTCTTCTGTTAATCGCCTCTTTACTCTTTTCAGCCTCGGCTGCTCACCTAGTTAAACCTTCATCCTCATTCATAAAAAAAAACAAACACATTCCTACCACAAACATCAACGTTAACTCTATTTACATCAATATTCACAATACATTAAAATTTCAAAATTAAAATTCAGCATAAATTTCAGTATCAGAAAATTTCAAAATTAAATTTCGTTATCATTTTAATGTGCATCCAGAATTAAAGTCCTTGTAGGATGCCTACTAATTAATATAACAATATATGCAGACCTGAGTCTGAGTACAAAGGGAGCATCTACCACCCCTTTACGTTAATTAACCAGGTTCGTCTAATTGAGCTCAAAGACATACCCAAATTTTCATCAAGAACATAAATACTAAATACCCCTTTCTACTTAAACAAGAAAATTTCACCTTAAAATTAAAAATTTGCTGTTAGTACAATTTCACTACTGTCCATTTTAAGTAAATCAATTATAAAGTTATTCAACACACACAAACACATCAAAAATCGAACAACAAAGCATAAGTTACCTGAAGGTTACTGCACTAGTGGCTTCAATGTACATCGTCCTTGCTAATTTCACCATTCCAACTGGGTTATGTTTACGTCCTCGGATTACTGGTCGCTTTTAAACATTTTCTACACCACCATTCATCTAAAGTTGTTTCAGTGCTTTTCCGGAACTCATTTGTGTATATCTGAAGCTTGTTTTGTGGATCCAGACACGTTTACGAATCATTTAATTATTACCACCCCGAAAAATAGCAAAGAAATTCATACTTCTTTCACAAATATACGCCAAAACTGCCTACTTTTGTGTATTCATTTGTCGTTGCAAATTTGACTAATTGGTACAGTGATACTAAACTTTATTACCTTGTATCTTCTTTTCTAAGTGCACTAAATTACATTCATTGTAGCACGTAAAGAACAAACTGTTTTAAATCACCAAAATATACGAGCAAACTGTTTAAATTATTCTATCAAAATCGGAAAACTAAAAAGCACTGTTTAACGCATTGAATCAATTCGAAAATCTAAGAGAGCTTTTTAAAGCATCGTATAATCAAAATCTAAGAGAGCGAAACTCATATTAACCCGGGTATATATAGTGGTTAGCCTGTCTGTCGGTCTTGTCCCCAAAACGGCCAGTTTCTAGAATTTCGTATACTATGTTCCCATCTCGACCGCCTGTGCGTCGGTTCTTATTAAATTTGCACTCGCACCAGTTAAATCTCAGAAATTTCGACACGGCTCGCAACGTCTGGGAATACCTAATTAATTTTTATACAGAAATGTTATTTTTACCTCTCAAGTTTGCCTCTTATTTTCAACCAATCGCAACCCAGTGACGTTGCTCAACTCACGCCTTTTACTATATGTGTCTCTGTCTTGCGCATATTATCTGTCTCTATCTACCCTGTTCCGAGTGGTACAAATCGATATTCTTTAGTATCGGTTATTTTCAATCCATGTGGACTGTGAAATAACCCACCTTATTAGCATTTCCCGTAAATATTAAGCGACGGTTTCTCCAACATTCTCTGTAACCATTTGTTATCTGCCACATTTAGGCGGAACATAAAACATTTAAAAATACGCAGGTGTTCAAACATAATACTTCTACGATCTGAATATTATTGGGTTTTTACTAGCTTTTATACATATTACATGTCACCAATGGTTCAATTAACTTCAATTAAAAATAATACCCTTTAATTTTTAGTGACTCCTAATCAAATATTAATTATTTTCTGTACATTTTGTTTAATACCGGTTGCTTAAAATTGAGTTAATTAATATAAATTTTGCACGTAATTTCCATTTGTTTCTTTACTCGGAATAATTAAATTACACGTAGAGCATTTTAATACTGCTCCCTTTTTTATAGCAAGCGTCTTGTAAATGATTTAAATCTCTTATTTTTAATGAAACGAATGAATTTTTATTCTCCACGGTTTTTAAATAACGCGTACCTTTTCCCAAAGCTTCTACACGGTGATTAATATTATTTGTTGTGATTATTTAATTTTCTACCCTGGTCTAAATATGAGTATATATATATATATATATATATATATATATATATATTGCTATGAACTGCCGGAATTATCGAACCCCTATGTTGGGCTGTTATATTATTTGCTATGTACTCTAAATTATTCGCGCTCCATCATTTGGACGACCATTTTAATATTTACTATGAATAAACAAGATTGTAATTATCTCCTCCGACGTTGAGCCGTCTTATTAATGTTGCTATAAATTCCCTCCAGAAACTTAACTGGATTTTATCTTGAACCAACCTTGTCAACCAATAACAAAACTCGGTACGTTACCGCCTTACTTGTTATCAATTTCCTATTCAACTTGTAGCTCCTCCTTGAACTATTTAAATCTTATGACCTCGGCTAGCATTTATTTGAAATTATAAAATTCAGTTAATTTCGATTTTATATAATGAAACCAATATATTATGTACAGCTTTTGTAAATTATTTGAAATACACTTTTCAATTAGTTAATGTTGTAAATTTCATTTATTAAACATCATATCCTATTTACTCAAAACCCAAAGTCACAAAAAAAAAACCTATTATCCTTATCAACGAAGCGTAGAACGTTCTAAACCTGTTATCATATTACTCACTTTATACATATGCAACTTCTTTTGTTGACTTTTTCACATTCATATTATATTTAGGAAATTCAATATTCAAAATAAAAAATATATAGAAAAATAAAATGTCTTATAACTAAAAAAATCTGACCTGGTCTATTTTCTTCACATCGACGCTTCCATTTGAATAAAATTTATCTTCCCCCAATTCAGGATTACATTTAAATTATTGCCATTACACTATGGACTACCATTCTTAATTTATGCACCCCAATTTATTGTCGATTCATTTCAGACTTATTACTTCTTCTCAATCAATTTCTTCAAACTTAGAATAGAATTCTTATTATCATTGTCCGCTGACTTGAAATCGTAGTTTATTTTCCCCCTTGACTTAGAAATTGTGGTTTGTTTACCCCGGACATAGAAATCGTAGTCTATTTTCCCCAGACTTCGAAATGTCGTTTGTTTCCCCCGGTACTTCGAAATAGTAGTTTATTTTCCCAAGACTTCGAAGTCGTTTAATCGGCAATTATAATCTTCATATTAGCACTTATTTTATCTTTCACTTTTTAAAATTATTACGTATTACTTTATTTCATAGCGGCGCACTTCGGCCTTTGTTGAGTTGCAAAACTGACCTCGTTATCACTGTACCTGCTAATATATTATTGAATTCCTACTCCGTCAGTGGGTATGGTCTAGAACTCGTCGCTTATTTATGACCAATCAAATAATTACATTCAAAGTAGTTTCTGATGTAATTCTCCACAATTCCCAATAATTGTAACCTGCTTCCAACTGTCTTCGTTATCAACATGCTGTATTTTGATAGATCTAATTGCTTTTCCATAAACAACTGATGCAATTCGACTTTTAATTTTCATATTTACATGTTATTCACGCACTTTTTAATCTGCTTTCTTATCAAAAATGGTTAGATATTTGTACGCATTTATATTAGCTACCTGAAGCTCTATTTCTATCTCCGTATTAATCTAATTGTTTGGAACTCTTTTGAATGCGTGTCTAGTTACACTTTATCGTTTATTTATAAATATGCGCGTGCTTCCACTGAAAATATCATTATTTACATTGCCTAAATTACCTAAAACTTTATCTACAGGGTATTAAATATTTTCTATTTACCTAATGCATGTGTTCCTGGTTTCTACGCTAACTATGCGTCTTCCTATGTTTATTTGCGTCGCCTAAAACTATTTATACTTTATATACAGGGTGTTGACTGCTTACTATTTACAAACTATGTCCATTTCTCAATTCTTCACTAAATAAATGCCGTTTTCTGCTGCCTATGGTAATTTCTCATTTCTAAACGACTTTTAGTATAAAGTACACCCTTAAACAACCCCTTATCACAGCAATATATATATATATATATATATATATATATATGTATATATTGCTGTGATTCCTCTCATATCTCTTGGTACTGGCCCTTTAAAAAAAAACATTCGAGCCCCACAGTTTGGGCGTCAAGAATGCTGTGATACCTTTTAAATCACCTGGTCCGTTGATTCCTTCTGTTAATCGCCTCGGCTGCTCTTCTAGATAACTTCCATTCTCAATCATAAAAATTAAACAACACATTCCTACCACAAACATCAACGTTAACTCTATTTACATCAATATTCAGACTACATTAAATTTTAAAATATGTGTCTTTGCTTGACGCATTTTCTCTTTCCTTCTCTAACCTGTTCGTATTGGTGCAACTTGACACTCTTCATTATCGATTATATTTTAGTCCACGCGGACTGTTCTCTGGGTTTAATAAACCCGTATCGCACATTCTCGTAAATACTAAGTCCCGGTTTCTCCAAGATTCTTTGAAACATTAATTATTTGCCAAATTTACGCAGAATGAGCTTTTTAAAATACGCAGGTGTTCTGTATTTCCTGCTAAAGCATCTGATCGTTTCCAATATCCTTAGAATCAACATGTTTATCCAAACAAATTAACTTGAAATTGCCTTTTAAAAACACGCAGGTGTTTTCAAACGTAACATTTTAAATAACCTTCCTACGATTTGACTATTATTGGGTTTTTACAAGTTTTATGCTTATTATTAATAATGGTTCAATTAACTCCAATTAAAATAATAGCCTTTAATTTTTAGTGAATCCTAACTAAATATTAGTTATTGTATGTACACTTTGTTTTACTACCGGTTACTTAAAATAGGGTCAATTAATATAAACTTTGCACGTAATTTCCATTTGTTTAGGAATAATTAAATTATCCACTGCGCTTTTCAATACTGCTTCTTTTGATGTAAAGCGTCTTATAGATAATTTAAATTTCTTATTTTACTGAAACGACCGAGTTTATTTATGCTTCAAGGTTTTAATAAAGCGTATTATTTAATGAAATTCCTTATACACGGTAATTAAAATTATTTGATTTGATTATTTAATTTTCTACCCTGGTCTAAATATGAGTATTTTCCCCCTATTTGAATACAAATAATCCCACTTATTTGAATGCAAATATCAAATATTTAGACTGCCAAAAATCTTTACAAAATTTTGCCTATCTCTCTATCCTTATCTATCTAACTTACCTACTTTGTATCCAATCCAAAAAAATATTTACACCTATCCTATATCCCTATCCTATTCCTAACTCTCACCTACTTCTATAAACTGAAATTATCCCTAACTTCATGCTACTTATCCATCTAATCCTATATACATCCTATATACCTATCCTATTCCTAACTTTTAACTACTCTTCACTATACTTTACTTCCCCCTACCTAATCCTATATGCCTATCCTACTCTTACTCTATTCCTAACTCTCCACTAATCTTATATAAAATATCTATACTTAACCTATCTTATTTTCTTCCTACATTTACTCTTTATCCTCATCCTAAACCTATTCCTAATTATCTCCCATATGTGTCCTATATCTAGCTTTATTTTCTATAACCACTTACTTCTACTCTTTTATATACACCTATGCTATCCCTTGTTCTATATCTATACTAAAGTTCACCTATCTCTATCCTTTGTTCCTTAAGTTATTTAAATCTAACTCTCTTCTTGACCCTCCAAGTCTTCCTTCTAACCATCCTAATACTCTTCATCCCTATCTCTCCCCCTTCTATATCTATACTTAACATCTCTATTATCTCACATACAATAAACTTATCATCCCTCTTATCCTGACTCTTAAATATTACTTCTTCTTCAGTCCCTACACTTGTCTGTTTCTCATTTATTCTTGTTTCCCTTTCTGCCGACAAACCAAACGATACTACTTTACAATTATCGATTTTTCCCTCTATGGAAAACCCTACGTACCTTCTAGAATTTTTGTGTAATGGAATCCGCCAGAATGAATCCCTTAAATCTACTTGATTAAAAACAAACTTGCCATCTTTACTTAATTTCGCCTTCACCTGCTCCTGATATGCTGCTTCTACCCCCACTACTTCTGCATGTTTTCGTAATAAAGCTTGAACCTCTACTCTCCTATCCTCTGGACATCTTATTGTGTTGATCTGTTTAAATTCATCATCCTCTACCTCTACTACATTAATACTAAACCCCGTGTCATCCTCTGTGACTTCATAACTGCCCTTCCATGGCACTACCCTATCCTTAATCCTTATTACCTTCCTTTCCATATCTATCAAAACCCCTAACGTCATCATACAGTCAACACCTAAAATGCTCTGAAACTTCAGTCCAGGTACAATTACAAACTCCTGTTCACAGCTAAAACCTCCTATATCTATCCTAAGCACCACAACACTATTTACTACAGCAAACTTCTTTTTATTTGGAGCTACTAAATGGCTACGTTTTATAGGCATAATTCTATCACAAACCTTATCCCTAATTTTGCTGACGAATTCCTCCGATATTAAACTCGCCTCTGCCCCTGTATCAAGTAATACTTCTACATTATTCTCAAAATTTCTAAATTAATAATTGGCAAACATAATTTTCCTCAGTTTCTGGCTCTACTTCCTCCTCAATTTTGAAAAATTCACGTGGATGTTCGTATACATTTACACAGAAATCTAGTGGTCTGTCGCGTTCTAAAATCCTGTCTCATCCTGTTTTCCGTGCTTGGTCCTGGTTGTCCTTCTACAACCTGTGCGTACGTCCTCCTCGTGTTAATATCCGTGTCCCTATCTCTATTCGGCGTGCTGGTCACAGTCCTGTTTACTTCCGGTAAACTGTTCTGTCTCGTGTAACTAGGTCTTGGCGTCGGTCCCCTAGTCGCACTATTGCTCCTGTATTCCTGTCCTCGTCGTTCCCAATTCGGTCGAAAATTTCTGTTGTAGTCAGGCCGTCTCGGATAATTCGGTGTCCTGTTGTCAAACCTAACTGTGTTAACGTTTCGTTCTCGTATCTCTCTTGTCCGTCCAACACATACATCGTCATATCTCTGTAAATACTCTAAAAATGTCTCCCGTTCTGTGATGTTTTGTAAGGCCACGTGTTGTCTAATTTCCAGTTCAAAATGTCGTGATAGGTACTTGATTATCTGTCTGTCCGTCAATGGTGGATTCAGTTGTTTGGCCACACTGTACTTGCGGATGGCATATTGCTCCTAGATCCTGCAAACTCTCCCTTAAATTTTCCTGTAATTAAGTCGTCTCGTACCTGGTCTTGTCTGTGGTCACTCCAGTAGTGTTTTAAAAATTTGTTTTCAAAGTCCTGATACGTGTCTATGTCCTGTCCTACTAAATTGTACCATGCTTCCGCGTTGTCCTTTAATAAAGCCTTTATCGTATTTAGTTTAGTCTGTTCGTCAAATAAGTTTCCCACTAGATTTCTTACACTATTAATAAAAATTTGTGGATTTACCCTGTTATCGCCATAAAACTTCATGTGTTGGTCCAATGATACTCCACCTGTAGAAAATCTGGGACCTTCCCCCGTTAAATTTGACACGTTGTATTTGATACTACTAACTTCGCGTTCTACCCTGCCTAACTGATCCCTACATGAGTCCGTCACTTCAGTCATTTTTATATTAATCTCTTCTTCACAAAAAATGCGTACTTCGGACCTTAAATGTCCCATTTCCTGTCGAAGACCTGTAATATCACGCTCGTTTTTTTCAACCCTATTTTCAACTTCCCCCATCTTTACGGTAAGACTATTTTAAATTCTGAAACTTCTTTATTCGTCTTATCTATTTTCTCACTTAGGGTTTCCCTAACTCCTGTTAATGTCTCATTCATTCGGTCAAATTTCTTATTCGATTCTTCACTCATCTGCTCAAATTTTCGATTTGAGTCCTCTCTAACCCCACTTAACGTCTCATTCATTCTTTCAAGCATCCTCATTATCATCTCGTTTCCTTGATCCCCTGATTCCGTCCTCGACTGATCTCTACTGCCTCCTGCTTCTTCCATTTTCGAATTTTTCCCACACAATGCACTATCGTCACTTCCAATTTCCACTCCTTGACTCCTTAACCACTCCTTTCTCTGCATACGTTCTAATCACTCTCACACTCTAAAATACTTTTAAATTTATCCACAAACAGAAACTCTCTCTCAGATCGCCAGTTTCCTGGAATAAAATAACAAAATTTTATTTGGAACTCGAGCCTCACTTTTGGGTCGCCATGAATGCTGTGATTCCTCTCATATCTCTTGGTACTGGCCCTTTAAAAAAAAACATTCGAGCCCCACAGTTTGGGCGTCAAGAATGCTGTGATACCTTTTAAATCACCTGGTCCGTTGATTCCTTCTGTTAATCGCCTCGGCTGCTCTTCTAGATAACTTCCATTCTCAATCATAAAAATTAAACAACACATTCCTACCACAAACATCAACGTTAACTCTATTTACATCAATATTCAGACTACATTAAATTTTCAAATTAAATTTGAACATAAAATTCAGTTTTAAAAGAATTTCCGGATTAATTTTATTATCATTTTGCTGTGCATCCAAAATTAAAGTCCTTGTTGGATGCCTACTAATTAATATAACAATATAAGCAGACCGGAGTCTGAGTATAAAGGAGCATCTACCACCCTTTACGTTAATTAACCAGGTTTGTCTAATTGAGCTCAAAGACCTACCCAAAATTTCATCCTATTCCCGAACATCAAAACAAAATACCCCTTTTACTTAAACAAGCAAATTTCATCTTAAAATTAAATTTTTATGGTTAGAAAAATTCCACTAATGTCCATTTAAAGTAAATCAATTATAAAGTCATTCAATACACACAAAAATGTCAAACAAAATAGTACAATTTACCTGAAGGTTATTGTCCTCGTAGCTTCAGTGTAATCGTCCCTTTTGTAAATCACACCATTCCAACCGGATTCTATTTACAGCTTCAAGTTGTCAACGCTTTAAAAATGTTCTCCATCACCATTAATTTAAAGTTGTTTCTAGGCTTTTCCGGAACTCATCTGTGTATATCTGCCTCTGGTTCAGTGGATGCAGACACATTTACGAACCATTTAGTCATTAACACCCCCGAAAAATAGCAAAGAAATTCATACTTCCTTTTACCAATATTACCAATATACGCCAAAACTGCCTACTTTTGGGTATACATTTGTCGTTGTAAATTTTACTAATTGGTACCGTGATAATAAACTTTTATTACCTTGTATCTAAGTGCACTGAAGTACATTCATGTTAGCACGTAAAATAACCAACTATTTTGAGTCACTAAAATATACTAGCACACTTTAAATTATTTAATCAAACTAAAATGCACTGTTTAATATCAAGTCGCGGATGCACGAGCTTTTAACGCATCGAATCGTCGAAAGTCTAAGAGTCTAAGAGAGAAACACATATTCCCGCCTGTATATATAGCGAATAGCCGACACGTCGCTTTGTTCCCTAAAACGGGTAATTCCAACGAATTCCTCATTCTACGTTCCCAGTCTGTAGCCTGCACGTCGATTTTATGAATTTCGTACTCACCCATTGAGATCTCAGAAAATTTCAACACGGCTCGCAAAGTTGTCCGAGAAAACTAATTACTTTTATACAGAAATTGTTGTTCTACCTCTGATATATGCATCCTATTTCCAACCAATCGCAACCCCTGACGTTGTTTAAATCCCGCCTTTTAAAATATGTGTCTTTGCTTGACGCATTTCTCTTTCCTTCTCTAACCTGTTCGTATTGGTGCAACTTGACACTCTTCATTATCGATTATATTTTAGTCCACGCGGACTGTTCTCTGGGTTTAATAAACCCGTATCGCACATTCTCGTAAATACTAAGTCCCGGTTTCTCCAAGATTCTTTGAAACATTAATTATTTGCCAAATTTACGCAGAATGAGCTTTTTTAAAAATACGCAGGTGTTCTGTATTTCCTGCTAAAGCATCTGATCGTTTCCAATATCCTTAGAATCAACATGTTTATCCAAACAAATTAACTTGAAATTGCCTTTTAAAAACACGCAGGTGTTTTCAAACGTAACATTTTAAATAACCTTCCTACGATTTGACTATTATTGGGTTTTTTACAAGTTTTATGCTTATTATTAATAATGGTTCAATTAACTCCAATTAAAAATAATAGCCTTTAATTTTTAGTGAATCCTAACTAAATATTAGTTATTGTATGTACACTTTGTTTTACTACCGGTTACTTAAAATAGGGTCAATTAATATAAACTTTGCACGTAATTTCCATTTGTTTAGGAATAATTAAATTATCCACTGCGCTTTTCAATACTGCTTCTTTTGATGTAAAGCGTCTTATAGATAATTTAAATTTCTTATTTTTACTGAAACGACCGAGTTTATTTATGCTTCAAGGTTTTAATAAAGCGTATTATTTAATGAAATTCCTTATACACGGTAATTAAAATTATTTGATTTGATTATTTAATTTTCTACCCTGGTCTAAATATGAGTAATATATATTGCTGTAACAAGGCCGCACTGAGAGCCACTGAAAGAGTGATATGAAAATGGTCTCACGTTGGCAGCGTCGCTGAAAGAGTTGTGAAAAGATACTCTGGTTTGTAAACTTGAACTTGTTCACTTATTTTCGTTTTTCACTTTGGTTGGCTGTCTCAGCGAAATTTACGGAGTTTTCAAAATTAAATAAAATGCAGCAGTATCACAAAGCATTTATACAATATGAAATATCTTTTTTCATACAAAAGCATTTACAACATCGTTTCTTTCACAGATAAAATAATTTCTAAGAAGTCTTTGTTACAAACAAATATATTGTTGCTTATCTTATTTTACATTTACAGAATTAAACTTATTTTTTTGAGGATCGTTTACCTGGTCATAAATTATTTCCACGCTGGTAAAATTTGTTTTAGCCAGAAAAAATCTTGACATAATCTATTAAACGTCAAAGTATTTCGAACTCTGAACACAAAGTCCTGGTAAAAAAATCCCTCACACAAAAAAAAATTATTATGTCTATCTTAAGCTAGAAATACAAATACTCTAATATCAGTTACAAATAAATAAATAAAAAATACTATTTGCGGAATTCACAAAAACGCTCCTTGTAATTAAAATCGTATTTTAATTGATCTCCAAATCGGCTTACAAGTTTTTCCAAATTAATATTCCTGATTTCCAACAGCAATTAACAAAGTGCCTTTTTGGGTTAAATCTTCTTTTCAATTATTAATACATCTTTAAAAATAGCTTTATATTGCAGAATTTTTGCCGTTTCTTTGTAATTAATAATTCCATTTTTGTATGTAATTTGGATTTAAAAACATCACTTTAATATTCATTGCAATCTCGCAACTATGTTTTACTGTAAACTTCTATAACGCAACGGGTAGCACTTTAAAATAACATTTCTTGATCTACTTTAAGTATCGACTGCATCGGATCAAATTTAATGAATGAATTCTCTTCGAAACAATAAGCGCTCCTTTTATATACAAATTGTCTATTTTCTAGAATTTTACCAGAATAGTCTCAAACATTATGATGTAAGGTGTCTCGGAATACCCAATTAGCGTATAAAATTTCGACATTTTATTCGTTCTTATTTGTTCTAGTTATCCGTTACGCGTTCTTTATCCTAACTCACATACTATAATTTGCGACGTCGCATACTAATGCAAAAGATATTTGATTATTTATCGGTTATTTCAGGGATTTTGCAGGTTTTTTCGATGTTCAAGCTGCTTCTTGGAATAAAAGTGTTTATTTAATGAGTGTATACGTAGTTTTAAATACAGATGACTCATATTCTAGAAAGTTTTTTATTTAGAATAAATTACTACAATCCACGGGCTAATTAATTTAAACTTTGATTGCTTTTTAATGCAAAAGAGTTTGTGTTTTATAGTAAATACACAAATTTATTTATATTTATGCTAAATGCGTAAAGCTCGTTCTATGCTATTTACATTACATGTGATTTTCTAATGCTCCACCCGAAGGTACTACATTGGCCAGGAAGCGAGTTTTTTTTTTTTACTTGGAAAATTTTGAATTTTGCCGAATCCTTGCTGTTCCAAGCAAGGTAGGGATCTTTAACGTGCGTGACAACACTCACACACGGGACCTCCATTTTACCTCTCATCCGAACCAGGGTGTATTTTTGCGAAAAATGCTCGCCTAACATTTTTCAAGCGAACCGTGTCGGGATTCGAACCCGGGACCTAGGGCGTAGTAGTCACACACATACCACTACGCCGCGGAGCCGCCTTCTATGCTATTTACAGCAAATTTTATCAAAAATGTATAGATTTGCATTCGTATCGAAATGCGTTTTACGGCACCTTTTAACCAATTACTGTTACATATACGACTTATGCCACTTGCTATTTATTTACAATATGTTTGTCATACAGGGCGATTATTTATACACACGCAATCTGCGTTCTTGCATAGTACATCAATGAATAAAGGTACGCTTGTATTATACAGGGCGTAACCATGAATTTACAGAAATTTTTATTTTGTCGGATTCTTTCATATTTTGGTGGGATTTATTTATAAAATTTGGGTTTCAATAACCTCTCATGGCCTCTTATTACGTCAATATATATATATATATATATATATATATATATATATATATATATATTCTTCTGCCTACAACTTTTACTTTATTTACTTGTTTACTCCACACAAAATTTGCTACACGACTTTTGTCGTCGTCCCTATTTTAGTATTCAATAAATGACTTCTATTTGAGGTGCTTTAGCAACGTTTGGTTGGTTATTTATTTACTGTTTACTATATATTATGCCTCGACTATATGAAACCTTAATCTCAGGGTGTTCACCTTACTCACCGTGAGTTCAATCGTGAGTAGATGTGCACTACCCAACCAAACTGCACACTCGATTGTTTTACCACTTTTTTTATGCACTGATTTACTATATATGCCAAATTTTAACAGATCAAAGTTGCTTGGTGCCAAATTAATTTATGTATACTATTTATGACTTTAATTTTGACGTTTTAAGATATTCACGGTACTTACCTGAATTATACCGCGCTGAAGGCCTTCTTTTACTGCTGGCTCAAGATCGTATTCGCCGTACGCACCTTCACAAGGATTCTCAATCGTAGTTCACTTGTGTACCGCCTCCAGGTGTTCTTAACCAATTTCGTTGACCCCAAATCTGAAATAATTTTACCCCAATTTAGAATTTAAAAAAAACCGTTATATCTACTTCCCCTGCGTTAATTCTTCCTCGTAATCTACTGCTCTCCTGTTTCCCTGCTTCGTATTCCAATCAATCCTCTCCTTGCTCAATCCAAATCAATCCAGCCGTCCTATTTTAAATCAATCCTTGTCCTGCTATTCCTTTAATATCCACACGATGTCCTTACTGCCGTTAATCTGCTCAAATCACTCCAAAAATTATCAATATCGTCGTTGCCTTTATATCCACTCAAATCTCCTACTGCCGTTAAACCAAATCTACCCAAATCCAACACCAATCTTGCTCAAACCTAAATAAATCGTCGCTTTTCCCGTCGCACTAGTAACCACTCTAAATCTTCTTTAATACTCGTTGCCTTTATACTTTCGATGCTTCTTATTACTCTCACTTTACTAAATTAAACTCTTTAATTCACAAAAAACTTTTATTTCAATAAATATTTGTACAACTTTTAACGCAGGTTTTGTAAAACACGTCTTTATCTGAATATAATCGAAATTAGAATTTTTTTATTTATTTCGCTTAGCGATAAGATCAACAACCTTAGCTTACTTGAATTACAATTCTAAAACATACAATATCCAATAACAATTCGTCTTTCCTTTCGTGTCCAAAATACCTTCACTACAGTCTTTATAATATTCTTAATTTCTACTATTGGTCCAAAAACACTTCACAATTCTCCAATAACCTTTTATATTTCTATTCACTTTTAATTTTGATTTTACAATTCGTCCAAAAGTTGATTCTATTAAAAGAAAAGCCAAAATAATTTACACACGATCTGGACGCTTTGTTGGTTGCAGATATCCATAAATGCGTTCGGCTTTCCGACGGCAAATGTACTTTCACTGGCTCATAAATTATCAACTCAGTATAAAACCTTAAGTACCGTGCATTGTATCAACGTCATAAAGTCATGTTGTCTACCTTTTGGCACATATTTTTCAAACTAAAATGGTACATACTTTAGCATATGTAAAGTACAGCAAAATATAGTTTTTTAAATTATTAGATCTGATATATTAACCATGTTGTATGGCATACACCCCTATTAACACAAATCTACCCTTAGAAGCCTTGTACCCCCCCCTTACATAATAATATATATTGCTATGATAAGAGGGTATTTTAAGGGTAGATTAAGTCATAGGGGTCGTAGGATAAATATAAATAACCTTAACTTTAAGAAAATCAAATAATTCCATCTACAAAAGTCAATTGCGAGGACATTGTATATAAAGGATATTTGATCTAATGCATGAGAAAGAAGCTCATTTAGTAATAATCCGATACCATTTAATTAGAATAGTAATGTGTACGTCGTATAACATGTTTAAGTATAATTTACGAGTAAAGATAAGGTTTTAGAAGCAACTAATTGCATCAAAATAAATTATCGAAAAACAGATAAATAGGCATTCCAAATATTTAATAATTACGTCGAAAATATGTGCAAACGCATCTTAATGCGTCATTATTAGAAAATGGGTACGTGACTACGAAGAATACATTTGTTCAGAAAACCAACATTCTGTAACAAACAAATAAACACCAGGCGGTTCATTATATGATAAGTTTTGGACTTGTAAACTAGAAACAAAATTACGTGATTGAATGTGGGTAATAATTGGGAATCCTGAGAAATGACCATATAATACAGAACGCTTACGTGACTGATAAAGCGGTGTCACCAAGAATTAGACAGGGATTTTGAGAAAATTCCGAGTTCTGCCAGAGATAAGTCAAAGTACAAGCCTTGATCAATATACACGCCAATGGAAACGATTGGTGGGCAGGGCTTATAAATACAATAGGAAATAAATAAAGAAGTTAGTTAATATTCAACCAGGCACAAACTATTGAGCATAGTTTCAAATGCAGTAGAAATTTACGTGATTAATTAGTGAAACGTTAAAATTCAGAATAAGTAAAATTTGAAAGTGGAAAAAATTGTGCGACAAAAAATAAGCCGATCCACAAATAGACGTAAGTTAAACAATTAATTAAATTTATTTTTAATATTTAACAAAACAGGGCTTTTGTTGATACCACTTTTGTTGAGACGGCTTTTGTTGAGTCAATGTTCATGTCGAGATCTAAGCCTTAACACAAATCTAAAAATACGACTGAAAGTGAGATCAAAAGGGTACTCAAAGTTAATTGAAGGAAAATACCAGAAATCAAAAGTGGATAATTTTGGCCAATAAGTAGAGCGGACACAGCAAGGGATGCAAACCACAGACACTATGAGGGAACTCCTGTGACCGTTCCAGGTTAGCGATTTTTAAACATTTCATTATTTAAAGACTGTTTCAATTTAATATTTGCTATACATTATGTATTTGTAAGAGTCATCAAAAAGGTCATTTGAAAATATGAAAACAGGGAAAGCATTTTAGAACGTTCGAAGATACTTGAGAGTAATTAAAAGATATTTTTGCTGGCTTTCAGGAAAGCATGAATTTGGTAAAAGCAAATATTCTGTACAGAGGAGAATTTTGAGGTTACACAACATTGTACATATTATCAATTATTATATTGTGTGATTTTGAACTGCTTTATTTGAATCCATTTAAAGGGTAAAATAAGATTAAGTAGAAAGTCGAGCATTCAGTGAGCTAGTCGTGGTAAACGAATAAAGTATAACGTACAAATCGTGGGGCTTAAAAAGGTATATCATAGCAAAATAAACGGTATGCACAATCGTGGGGTATTTTACAGCAATATATAGATATATATTTTGCTACGTACTCTGATTTCCAACGACTGCTTATAAATTTAAAATGCTTCACGACTTGGACGTCATTTATTTCTGCGGCGTCTGTTGCTAGGCGTCACTCATTAATACAAAAAAAAAACACTTTCTGGGTATCATTAAATTGGTACGAGCTCAGGATCTCACAACAAATTTTGCCACGGCTGCTCAGCTGCTTCCTGAAAATAAAACTAACTACTCAATACAAAAACGCTGCAACAGTACATCGCCTACCTTTATTAACATACCAGACATAAATTACACGGCAATATAAAAATTAGACTCGTTGTTCACACATTATTCACATATTATATACACATTTCCAATTCGACATTTATATCCGATAATATATCCAAAACAAGCCTTAATTAATTTACTCTTTCAAATTTCTGATGAAAGCTATATACATTTCCCCAAATTATTCCGTTAACAGTACGTTTCGAAATCCATCATTACCTTGTGGTGTTGTTTTTTAAAAAATAATATTAGTGGCAGGGAAATATAACAACAACGCACCTTGCCGGCTAACTGCTAAGGTTCGTTGGAGAGCACTATATGCGTGGGTTTATGTATGAATAAAATTAGGACCACTTAAGGGCGGAAAATTTAATGAGAATATAAATCTCAAACGAATAACTTGACTAAATCGGAAATATTTTTGGGTATCACCTGTTTCGGTAATAGACGCAGTGACACATTCAACTGGAAACAGGAAAATTGTGTGTAAATCAAGCGTATGTAAAAGATCAATTATTATAAATAAAGTAGTCGAGAGGTTAATTTTTAGCGTATCGCATATAATGTCATTTCAAATAATATTGAATACAAGCTCTCATGCTCGAGTAATTCAAATAAATAAATATGTAAATCATAAAAAGTGATTATTATAAACTTGAAGAGTATGCGACGATCAACGTAGTTACCATGGTTACCTCGTTGTTACAAACAAAACATAAACGTTTACGTATATGTGGATTTCAGTTGTTAAAAATTATGGTAACAATAATTTAAGCAATAGACTAGATTAATACATTTCCAGCTGATAATATAGTTAGGTACGCTATTTTAATCTTGTAAATATTTAAATATAACATCAAAGAACTTCAATAAGATTACTAGCAACGTAATTGGGAATTAGATCTCTCAAGTACTAGTGAGTACCAGGATAAAATAATTTTCCAATATATCGTTTATACACACCAATACATGTTATAGGAATCTACCAACACCTGATTCTTCTGACAGGCTGATAGTAGCATCAAAATAAACTAAATAAGATAAGGAAAGAGATATACGACCTTGTTATCCGTTAGCTTCGTATGCTGAACACGACCCTCGACGGTGTATAACAGATGTGCATCCGGGCGTGTTATGTTACAATACAGATGACCAGGGTTTCCAAGATCGACGGTAAGTGTTTGAAAATAGATTCAGAACTTGTTTTACCAGGTGACGATACGGGAAGGTTACTTCCGCAATATTTGTTGTGCTGTATCAAATCTTCTGTCCAGATTTATCTGGGCTTCCAAACTTCCAAGTTCCAAACTTCAAAAATTTCAAACTCCCAAAAGTTTCCTAAGATAACCAATACAAAGGGAATTACCATAGAGCAAGATAAACGTATAATAAGATATTATTACTAAATACTTACCCCTGTATTAGGGGAACACGATAAATAAGTACCCGCAGGTACTTGATGAGATAAATGTGGTTTATTAACCAGGAGTGCTCACGGCACCATCAAATCCAAAAATGAATATCAATTTACCTTATGTGAACTAGTTTGAAAGATAGCGCGTCCGCTCTTATCAAACCTTCACGTGTTTAACAACTATATAAATGTTAATCAATATTCAAAATTAAATTTATACTGGGCGATACGGAATTGTAGGCCGATATAATAAGATATTAAAGAATTAAATAAAAGGAGCATTTGTAAATGTTACAACCTTAAATAAATATTTCCAGTTAAAATATAAGCAAAAGCAATAGAGCTTTGCCACGTTTCTGACTTTAACTCTGGTTTAATACGAGCTCATAGTAAAACCTTACCTTCGTGCTAATTTCTGCACATCAATAATCAAAAAGACCCTCTTACCTTGTACATAAATTAAATATTACAGATGCCATGCATCCCTCATAAATTCCCACATAAAATAGAATAAACCTACTTGAACTTAAATTGTTCAAGTGGAAACTTTTGTTTTTTTATACATAAAATTTATACACCTCAATGCACTAAGTCATTAAGCACCAGTTATACACATATACAATTGGAAATATATCAGTTACCTGGATTCTATAACTGCACACGGATCTGCTATCACAACATTAAAGAGTGCGACATTTAGGAACATCCCAATCTGGACTGCAATAACCTCGACTGCAAGCTGTAACCATATTACCAGGAATTGACTTCGTCTACCAAATTGATAGTGTACCCAAATTCTACAGGCTCTACTACTGATACCATTAATTGTTGGTAATTACCACATCGACTAACCACTGACATCTACTGCATTTTCCAATCACCTATACTTTGCATACTCATTGCAACTTAAAAGCAATACTGTTTCTACTTACTTAATTTACACTTTCATGCAAAACGTAAAAACATTTTGTATGGAGGCGTCAGCTTGTCGAAGACTTAGAGCACTAAAAGCTTGTCAAAGACTAAGAGGATCTTCCATCTATGTTCTCCAGTTTATATAATGCTTTGTACCCCTTCAAAGTCTGTTAATTTTAGAAATTTTTACAATACAAACACTGCACCACACAAACAAACTCCAAAAACACCTCCCTAACTAACGTACACAATAATTCCTCGTATTTCTCTTACCGAAACTTGTTTCTCTGAAAATCACTTGACGTTAACCACCATGCTTTCCTTGTATTTCAACCTTTCGCTCCAATTACGTTGTGTATATTTATCCCAATTGACGATAGTTAACATTTAAACTATATCTCTAATGCAACACATGTTATCCCCATCTTGCTGTAACATACACGCTAAAATCACATTCCTCTTATTTTGTTCTCACACCACTAAACATTGTATTCTTAATCTATCTCACTTCTACACATGCCATCAAATAACCTCTCTTTGTTTCTTTGTTGGCAATTAGTAACAACCAAGCGTTTACCCACTTCAGCTTAATGAACTCTAACGTTCAAACTATGTCTATGTTAATACATGTTATATTTATCCTACTTGTATCCATGCTATCTAATAATCGTTCTCTATCTGGTTCCTTCTTTCGCAACCGACAAATTTAACCCACTTTAACTTAAGTTCAATATCGTTAAATAAGGCTACAAATTTATCCTAATTGACTGCGGTATCCAACACTACCTGGAATTTTCTTATTATTTGTTCAACGTTATCTACCCTCCGAGGAAAAATGCGACGGTTACGTTCGATTATAAATTAATTATACTAGGAAGGTTTCTTCAAAACATGTTTTAAAACTTCTCGTAAATAATATAACGGCCAACCTTGCTTGTAAACTAAACGATCTGAAATCTTAGAAAAGCTTTTGAATAAATATCGATCCTTATTATTTCCTCTTGCTACATACAACGGTTAAATATGTTTATGATATGACCTTTTTAGATGCTTTCTTACACGCGGAATGCTTTTAATATAACACAGGCTATCTTTATTAGTATTTATATCTAAAGGATTATGCTAAATTACATTTTAGCTTCTAGAAAATTGTCAGTAAATTATTAAATTCTAAACTATAGATTTGAAAAGCGTTTCAAATTTGTTATTTGTATTTTCACATGCTAAATAACGAAATAAATTACAAACGAATGCTAATGATGCCCTTTTAACACGTTGACTGCGGAAGACGCGCATGTGCGTCTTTACACGGTAATAGTCATGTGCGGACGACGCACTAGTGCATCCTCTGGAATAGGTTATTTCTATGCGCCAGTACTCATTCCGCACTCGCTAGAGCTTGTTATATATTTGTCCGCATATAGCAGAGGTGTTTAAGTAAGTCTTTAAGTAATTGCAGCGGTTTCAAGATTTTATTAATTTTTACGTACGTGGCTAAAATTTAAGATGGCTGATGATCTAGATTTTACAGCCGGCTTTTCTGCAAAGAAAAGACGGAAAATGGTGTTTAGAAATCTACTAAAATTAACAAATAATGAATTAGAGTATGCATTGTTAGCATCTGAATCGGAATTAGAAGACAGTGAGAATGAATTTATTCCCAACGAAGATGACGAATCGTCATCTGAAGATACTGATCAAACAGTAGATATGATCGAAGCGTCCCAATATAATATGGGTGAACCAGAACAACCTACTGATCAGGGATGGAAAGAAAATTGTGAACCAATGTTAAAAATGGCGTTGGTAAAAAAGAGTGGTATGTTAATAGAGATGGATGTTACATCCACCCCTTATGATTATTTTCGTTTGTTGGTGGACGATCAACTACTAAATGTGGTAACCCAGGAAACAAACCGTTATGCTGAAAGTGTATTTCTCTCGGATAAGACGAAGCCTAAGTCTCGAATTACAGACTGATTGATATCACAGTTGATGAACTCTTACGCTTTATTGCACTAATTTTTGACACTGGAACTATAAAATGTAACAGAATTCAGGACTACTGGAAAACGCACTGTTTATTTGGATTGACTTGCTTTTCAAAGTACATGAAACGTGATCGGTTCCTACTAATTTTGCGCTGTATACATTTTGCAAAAAATCCAGAAGAGGGTGAAGATCTACCAAATGATCGTCTTTATAAAATTCGATATTTAGTCGATTATTTTCACGAAAAGATGATGTCAATATATTATCCTGCTAAGAACTTGTCGCTTGATGAGTCGATGTTGTTGTGGAGAGGACGATTGGTGTTCAAGCAATTTATAAAAAACAAGCGTCATAAATATGGCATAAAGATTTATATGCTTACGGAACCTGATGGTTTGGTTTTAAATATGGCATTGTATGCTGGCCAGGCTGATGAATTAGGCGGCAAAGGACATGCAGAAAAGGTTGTTATGTATCTAATGCGCGATTGTCTGGGAAATGGACATGCCGTGTATTTGGATAATTTTTACAACAATTACAGCTTAGCTAAGAAATTATTAGACCAAAATACTTACTGCACAGGGACTCTTAGAGCGGTCAGAAAAGATTTTCCCAAAGACGTGGTAGCAGCAAAACTCAAAAAAGACGAAACAAAATCAGCATATCGTAGCGGTGTTATGGTGGGAAAGTGGAGGGACAAACGAGATGTCACTTACATTTGTACCGAATTCCAAAATGAATTAGTGGTTATGAAAACTAGAAGGGGACAAGAAATTGAGAAACCATTAGCAATTGTCAAATATAATAAATATATGAGTGGTATAGACCGCTCGGATCAAATGATGGCTTATTATTCATGTTCACGTAAAGTAATGCGGTGGTATAAAAAAGTAGGAATTCATATATTTCAACTATTGTTACAAAATTCGTGGCACTTGTATTCTTACAAAAATTATCACTTATCGTTGGGGTTGATTGATTGATTAAAGTAACCCGTGGGTTCTCTAATATCCCCAAATGGAACCAGTGAACTTTAAGGAAGGATTTCCTTAAAATGATGGAACGCAAATATCTTCCGACTATGCTAGGGGTCTATTCCTTGGGTAAAGCTTATGAGGATTGGTCGTGGTTCTTTTTACAAAACATTATTCTCTTACTAGGGGTTGATTCTTATCAAAACAGGGGTTTAGAGAGGGCGCCACCAAGTCATTAAGTTTTAAACACAGGGGCTCCCTAAGGGGGACTTGGAAATCCTTAAAGAGGAATCTCGTATTAACTGCTAACGCAGAAGCTGTAAAGAAAATTTAATTAAATTAAAAAAGTGAGGACACAAGAGGTATTCTCTTGTTACCTCATATAAAAAAACAGAAAAGATTAATTATGCACACAATATTATGAACACAGATTTTATGCTTCAAATTCTGAAAAGGCTATTAAAGCTTTTTGTTAAATCGGGGTTACCACTTTATGCTATTTGTTCATATACTTGGTTACACTATTTTTGAACTTACTTGTTCAAAATAAAACAATTAATTAAGAGAATTAAATGTTGATTCTTTAATTAAAAGTTGTTTCTTCATAAAAATTGTATGTTTAAAATTTACGTTTAAAAAAAGATAATACAAATTTCATCTACCCTGAGGTAGGATTATGAATTCAAAAGAAATATCAAAAACTTTAAGTGTTTCTTTTACTACAAAATTTAACTGAAATCTATACCAAAAATATCAGATCTGTTATTCGGTTTACACATATATAAGAAAATATCTAAATTGTCTACTAACTTAATGTTCAAAAACTGTAATTGAAATTATGCATAAATGAAACTTTAGTCAGAACTCTATGGATTTGCTTAATTTCGTTAATAATAATAACTGTGATTATACTGCATTTATGTTGGCAATAAAAATTTATCAAAGTCCTTTTTAGTTTGTTAAACAAAATTATAGTACTAATAAGTCATCGTAAAGTTATTTTCTGGTGCAGCCTTGTATCAAAGTTCGCCAAGTGCAGACGTGAAGTAAGAATAATACAAATTTCTTACCTACAGATGTTGTTTGTGTGATGGTACTACATAATGTGTAAACAGATGTTTATACATACGGTCTTTGGAAAACAATTGACGTCGCCTCCATATGTTGTACAGCAACAATCAGCTGCGTGATCCTTGTACCTGACCATATGGGCTTAAAGCGTGTCTTCTATACGCACCAAAGGGACAAACCAAAATCCATAACAACGGTTATTGCAAATACGCCAAACTTCGTTGTACTACCGTATGTAGATCGTTATCAAAATAATTATCCTCGTGTACTTGTCCACATAGTTATTTGTAAATTTATACTTGCAATTTCAAAAGACCATTTTGATTAATTATAGGACGTTAAATTCAAACCATAAAATTTCTATCTACTTTGTAGAACATTTCTTTAAAATTTAAACATACAGTTTCTTCGCAGAACTTTTCCATTAAATCCAACTACTCGTTAAGTTGAAGGACGGTCATCAGTGACAAAATATTTTCTTATCGCTACACCGACGCGATTGAACTATCAACTCGATACTCGTAAAATGCAAATAAATGATTAATGTCATCTTGAAACACAACATTTAAACGGCCTAATTTTTATAAAACCAGATAAAAGAAATCATTGTAACAAATAAATTTAGGAAGGAGTCTTCAAATAAATATGCAAAACGATTATGTAAGTGTTATTCATAGAAGTTTTTGAGAAGAATTTGTAAAAGAAATATTTAATTGAAAATTTTAAAAGTGTGTAAAATGGATATTTAAGTGAATATTTTATCGTAGTATAAAAAAAGAATAAAAGAAGAGCGCTACAACAAAATTATTTAGTTTGTCTAGTAAATTGATTTTTAATCGCTTACCATTATTAGATATCACTGAAACAAGTGTCCATTACACTTGGATTTTTCCACTATGGCTTAAAGCCACACGCAAATTACTTGCTAGAACTTTCAGGTTCCCCATGTCAACTCGTGACAAGTGTTCTGCTAAAGTGAACGCTGGCACTTTGTGCACGACCTAGGAAAGCTGTTTGGCCTTGATATATATTTATACTAATAATTAACGCCTAATGTCAGCAACCAAACTAGCATCTCTTTATTGCAGTTAGACCTCATGATCCCAATACTGATATTTATTTAATTGAAGATGATTACATGAAATAATTAACTAGACAAAAGGTGTGTAAAACTAATAATTTATTGGTGTTCTGCAGTGGTCAAAAAAACTGTTACAGTATAACAAGTTCTTTGGGAAACATTTACATTATTACGGCTTTAGACTGGCAATAATAGAAAAAATGCTTCCTAAAGAAAGTCCAAAAACTAAAATGCCGAGTAAAAGCTCTTCAGCTGCTCATTTACCGGAAAAAATAACTGAAAAAACATCAAATGGTAAAATCCGCAGAAAAAAGTGCAGAGTTTGTGATACATTAAAAAAATTCGAAAGGACACAGTATACCATTCCATGGTATGTCCACGATCTCCCGGGTTATGTCTTGAACCGTGTTTTTCGGCACACCACAAAACAAATTAGTTATAAGACCTGTTATTTTAAGGTTAATCTTTGCTGTTATGTAGTCATTCATTGTTATAGGGTGTTTTTATGTAAATAAATGATTGATAAATACGTGTACATTATTTTTAATGCAGACGCGCTTGTGCGTCCAATCACATATGTAATTAAAGATATCATTCCATATGCGGTAGACGCGCATGTGCGTCTTGACACAAATTTTCAAAAATGTATACCAATACAACATTTTATGTAACATAGTGTGAAAACAAACCAAAATATAGCTCATTTAATCACAATACTGACACCGCTATGGGGTATGACCAATGCCCTACATACCGCAGTTAACGCGACTTATGTATCCCCCAATTATCTATATGTATTGAATATATTGAATCTAATAGGAATTATTAGAAATTGCTAAATAAAGTATAAGTTCATTGCAACATTGTAATACAAGGATAACCCAGAGAGGTTATCGACAGTTCATGAGAACGGACATGCAACTTTGTATCCGAGAGGGCAGTGATACTGCAGGTGGCAGGTCACAGGCGGTTAAGATACCGCAATTACTTAGAATTAAGATTGTTACATTGTAATAAAGTGTACAATTAAGAGAAACGCAGACATGAGATCTGCAAGTTCCCACAGCTGTGTGAGGGGCAGGTTATTATAAAAAAACCCGAGAGCTCAAGGCCCGGCAGTCAGTCTTCAAACTCCATACTTCGTTGTTCAAGCTACTCACCTTATTACAATTAATTAAATGTTTTTTGATTAAAGTTATTATTTTACAAGTATTCAAAATTCCATTGTAATTTCTGTTTTAAGTTAAAATAAATTTGTTAAGTCTTCGGAATTGTTTTTAAAAACACCGCTCCAAAGGCCCGAACCTTAACTCGCGTTAACCCCCAAATATCACAGTAATATATACGAATCGTACAGTATTCTATTTATAGCTCAGTATTTTGTTTCAAAAGGTATGGATGCAATCAAAAATTTGTTTTTATTTAAATAATAAACCCAAATTAGGAATTTTATATTAAAATTACAGAGCAAAATATAGGCGTTAATAGTTTATTTGACGTACAACAAACTTTTTATCCTTTAACAATTTCCATAAATTTATCTGTTCACGGTTTTTTAATAAACACTGGAAATTGTAGATTTTCTGGACATCCCATGTAATAGTTATATGTATTTCGAAATTACCACATTTAAACGTTGTCTAATTATTCGGTTATTTTAGGTGTGTCTATGAAGATATTGACAAAACTAAACGTTGCGCTTCTCATGTAGGTTTTACGAAAAAATTTAAGTAGAATGATAAGGATATAATCGTATCAAAGGTTTAAGTAGTCATGATAATATTAAAAAGTTATTTATTAATAGATTCGACAGTTCACCAATATCTTTAGTGTTTTTCCTATCACCTATGTGTTAATACGCTTCGTAAAATGTCTATTTTATATAATATACTAACTTTGATTCGTATTTATATAGATTATATAATCGATTATATCTTTGGTTTATATTACAATTCTCCAAACCGCGTATCAAAAATTTCAAATCCACTATTATTGGAAAGTGCGTCATCACTCGCCCGGAAAATTCGCGAACGCCAAATTACATCTGAAGATTTGGTAAAAGCGTGTATAGGAAGAATAAAAGATGTCAATCCAATTATTAATGCTGTTATTGACGAACGATTTGAACTGGCGCTTGCCGAAGCCAGAGAAGTAGACGCTGATATTAAAAACAACACCGCCGATTTTGAAAATAAACCCTTTCTAGGTTAAAAAAAGTATACATATTTTACAAATGAATAACAATTATTATTTAACAGGTGTTCCATTTACGACTAAAGATACAAACTTTTGTAAAGGTATGAAGATGGCATTTGGACTACTTTGCCGTAAAGATCTTGTTGCGGAAGAAGATGCTGACGTTGTTTTAGCTGTCAAAAAGGCCGGCGGAATACTACTTGGTTTTTTTGTTAAACAGGTACTGTTGGCAACAAGGTCCTTCAAGTAGTGAAATGCAGGTTTTACTTAAGGTATTAAACTTTCTGGAATTCACTGTTTTGCAAAAAGTTTGCTTTCTGAAAGTTTTAGACCTTCAGTATGAAATTCTTTGAAATTTTAAATAATATTATAGCTTTTTGTAATAACCAGAATCTATCTAAGAATGCTACATTACATAATGCAATATTGCATGCGCTCTTGGGTAGTTGTTGACTTTGTGATCAACTGATGCAATAAATTGTATTACTCGAAAAATGTAACTGGCACTGCAATTATGATTTCTAGCATTGCAAACAAGATAGAAAATACCATTGAGCGTTTTCACACTATACGATTTAGACGCGGTTTACCGCATGCGATAAACCGTCCTAAACATATAAAAGTATCCAGAAACGCTCTTTACAACAGAAAACTACAAATTTTAGAGCTCATTATGTCGATTTGAGTAAATCTCGTTATCCAAACAAGCTTGCTAAGGGAGTTAGAGCTCTTTAAAGACGGCGCCGTAAGATCAGTTTAATTCAAATGTCTTCGAAACGGTTTCCTTTTAAGTGATAACATTTTGTACATTTATTGTGTGGAATATGCCCAATAGTATGGCATGGAAACGAGTTTTTAATTGCAGTCATAAGCGGCTTGATTTGGAAAGGCATTGGACATTTGTATTCATATTTTTTCTGTCTTTCAAATTTCGTCATTTTGACGTATCATTTAACAAATTTTGTTTTTATTAAGAAAAAAATAACTCTCTTATCTAAAGTAGTTATGACGCACCGTTTTCGAAAAAATCGATTTAAATTTTTAATATTGTAGCGGGCTACTATTAACGCATTTCACCAATTTAAAACAAGTAATAACGAGTCTTTATTACTCACTGGTGACAAGTCTAATTAACAGTATATGCCTTATTTATAGATGTTTTCAGTCCAATTGAAGCACTATCACACTGATGAAATTACAAGCACTAATATCTTCTTAAACTAAATTCTTGACCATAGGTCTATTGACAACACTAAACACTACTATAATTTATTTATTACACTTTTGTCTATTTATGTACAAGCTGACGGTACAATATACACGTTCACATAACACAAATTAATTTATATTTACTCTTGTGCTTTCAAAAGCGTAACTAATTAACTTTACACGATATACTTTATATTCGGCATTCTGATATAGACTAACTCTACACTTCATCAACGGTCCTATATATATATATATATATATATATATATATATATATATATATATATATATATATCCTGAATTAAATGGGTGATTTATACTCCGGTGTATGTTAGAAAATTCGAGGCCTCTGTAGTATATACATTGCTTACGACGCTTGTGTGTTTGACGGGTTGCCTAATAGTAGCTCGTAACACTGCCCGCTCTTTAAAACCGTTGCGTCTCATAACTGTAAATACATTTTGATGCCAATTCGATAACTGATGACGGTATCGGCAGCTATCTCCTCTGGTACATACACCACGTCGTTGGAAATAACAGTCAACACCCTTTTCTTGGTTTTAGTAGGCAACCGGGTGATAACAACAAACAAGGACCTGGACGTTAGTCCCCTGGAAAATTACTTCGAGCATATTTCGGAATATTCTCCAATCTAAGTGATCCAGTCCATAGTCGAGCTTGGGCACCGCTAGTCTCGTTACTCCATTTTCCATCATTTGAGCTTTAAGATTCAGCAAAGCCTCACATACATGTCTATAACTAGGTCTCTGCCATGAAGAATTTTTGGTGACCAGATAGTGAACCTAACGATTTTTATTCTGAAGAACCAAAGCTTTTCCTACAGTTGGCTGCTGTTGTACTAATTCAACCACACATTCAAACTTTTTCATGAAAACAACAACTATTCTTCTTGACATTTCCAGGTTGGAAACCACCTTCTTCTGCTCTCTTGCCATATTGTGATTTCATTCGATCGCTTGCTGCCTGGATATTCTTTCGGACGTTTTCGTGAATGCTATTTGATCTTTCACGAAGCTTACTAACGTAATCTTCACCTGCGATCTCTTCTCCAGGTTTAAATCCAAACTGAAAATCACATGGTAATCGCAATTCACGTCCTAACATCATGCAAGCGAGAAAGTATCCTGTGCTGTCATGTACCGAAGATGAGTACGCCAGTAGAAACAAATATAAACATTGGTCTCAGTCTCGTTGATGTTCAGAGACAACTTTGGCTAGGTACTTTCATAACGTCCTGTTCATTCTTTCAAGCATTTCATCAGATTGAGGATGAAGTGGCGTGGTTCTAGTCTTCCTGATTCCAAGATGCTTGCTTATGTTCTGAAACAACGCTGATTCGAAGTTCCGACCTTGATCGGAGTGTAATTCCAACGGAACTCTAAAGCGACAAAACGACTCCTCTCTCACTAGTACACCTGCAACCGTCTCGGCTTCTTGGTCAAGTATAGCATACACCTCCGGCCATTTGGTAAAATAATTCATTGCAACCAAGATGTATTTATTTCCTTTCTCTGATTCAAAAAAGGGACCAGCTACATCAATGGCAACCCTCTCGAAAGGATTGCCCACGTTATACTGTCTCATTGGGGGCTTTCCGTTTTGTAACCGGGCCATTTCCAGAGGCACACAACTCACACTTCCGGCACCACTCCTTCACATCTTCTTTGCAGTTCACCTAATAGAATCTTTCTTTCACTCTTTCGAGAGTTCTTTTCACGCCAAAGTGCCCTCCGGAAATACCATCGTGCAAGTGCTGCAACACTTCCGGCACTCTGCTTCTCGGCACTATCACTTGAAGTCGTCTCTCAGTGCCATCTTCACACTCCAGGCGTCGTTTCAATATTCTATTTTCAATCACCAAGGTGTCCCACTGTGCCCAGTATGCCGTCAGGCTCCTACTTCAAATACTAATTTCTTTCCAAGCTGGTTGTTGTCCTCTACTTTTCCACTTCAGAATACGTCCCAATTCGGCGTCATTCTCCAGGTCTTCTTGTATTCTTTTGGGTTGCCAAGTATCATCGGTCACAGTCATTCTATGGATAACACTTATTTTTCTTCCATCTTAGAGCAATGATTGCAGTCTACCGAACAAGGTCTCCTTGACAGAGCGTCTGCATTCCGATGGCTAGTTCCTACACGATGTTCGGGTCAAAGTCATATTCCTGCAACCGTTTTATCCATATTGCAACTTGCCCTTCAGGATTTCGAGACTGCAGTAACCATTTTAGTGCAGCATGGTCTGTTCTAACAAGAATTTACGGCCGTATAAATACTTATAAAAGTGCTCTACGCATTTGACAACGGCCAACAGCTTCTTTTTTGTCACACATTAGTTCCTTTCTGGCCGCGACAAGACCTTGCTGAAATACCCAATAACATATTCGTGTCTTTCTTGCACTTGAGAAAGAACACTTGCTATAGCTGTGTTACTGGCATCGGTATCCAACACAAATTTCCCCTCCATCCGTGGATAACTCAGAATTGGGACTGTAACTAGTAGCCGTTTCAGTTGTTCAAATGCGCTGTGGCAGTTGTCATTCCAACTATATTCTTGTCTATCTTCGGTTAATTTCGTCAACGGTTTGGCAGTGTTCGCAAACCCTAGTATCAAACGTCAGTAATATGTACACAATCCTAGAAAACTGCGTAGTTTGTGTATATCTGCTGATGTAGGCCACTCTTGTACCGTTTTTACCTTGTCAGTGTCAGCTCTTATTTCGGTCTCCGAAACGACATATCCTAGATATTTCACCTCTTTTCCAAATACGTGACATTTCTTAGGGCTCAAGGTAAGGTTTCCTCCACGTAATCTTTGGTATATCTCCTCTATGTTCTTAAGGTGTTCTTCAAAAGACCCGCCTAACACTATCACGTCGTCTAGGTACACCAGACATGTTTTCCAGGACAGTCCACGCAGTATCGACTCCATCAAACGTTCAAAAGTAGCAGGAGTATTGCATAATCCAAAGGTCATGACTGCCATACTCCAGTTACAATTGTAAATGCAGTTTTCTCTTTATCGTGTGGCTCCAAGCCTACCTGCCAGTATCTGCTTATCAAATCCAACTTTGAAAACCATTTAGATCCGAACAGAATATCCAAGGTGTCATCAATTCTGAGCAAAGGATAGCTGTCTTTCTTTGTGTCATTACTTAGCCACCGGTAGTCCACACAAAACCTTGACGACCCATCCTTTTTCTTGACAAACACTACCGGGGATGCCCATGGACTATCCGAGGGCTCAATCACTCCCTGTTTTTCCATATCTGTGATAATTTTCTCGGCTTTCTTACGTTTTGCCAAAGGAAGCCGCCTGGGATGTTGTCGTATCGGTTGCGCATCTCCAGTATTGATTTTGTGTTGCACAACATTCGTCCTTCTTTCTCATCATCATCCAGTGCAAACACACCTCGATATCGTCTTAGCACCCTTACTGCTATCATTTTACGAGACTTTACCAGTGTTCTTCCTTCCTGACCCATTCCCGATTCAGTTGCTTCCATCATGCACACTTGTCCTTTCCGGAGCGTACCACCGAGGCGTCCCATTAAGATCATTTCCGTCTTCTCGGGTATTTTCGTATCACAAATCATTCAGACTTGCATCGTCTGGTTACACGTCTTCTAAAATGGAATCTCATCATCATCTATCCGAAGCCCATTTTCTTTCATGTTCACATGAAACCCATGTTCTCTTATGAGATCCATTCCCAAGATCACTTTTTCTGTGATCTCAGCTACCCGTTGATTAATTAGTTTGTCTTCAATTGCCAACATAACGGCAGTCTCTCCGTGAGTAGAAATTTTCTCACCACTTGCCGTTCGAAGACATACCGATGCAGGTAGCAATTTTCGACGACCAACCAAATCTGGTCTCACAATAGTCCTTGTTGCTCCTGTATCCACGAGTAATCGGACAACCCTACCATTAATTCGACCATCGATATAAGTGCTGTCTAGACTTCCCATCAACGATGCAGCACGGATGATAATCTCCGGAACACAATGTTGTGCTGTCGACGTTCGCCCCTCTACGTCGATTTGCTTTAGTTTTCCTGCTGCTCAACCGGTTGTTTTTCTGGTTGAGTACAACGTCTCTGTATATGACCAACTTCACCGCAGCTCCAACATCGCAGACCCCGTCTTTCCGCTACACGGTTGATTATTTCTTCTATGCTGTTCTGCGATTGACCAGGTTCTTCTAAAGCAGACCGAATTTTGTGACTCATCCTGTGTGATGTCTGCTTAGCTGCTTCAAATTCATGCGCATGAGCCAGTGCGTCTTCTAACATTTTTGACCGTGCTAATCTTAGCGCCTATTGTATTGCGCCATCTTTTACGCCATCCACAAATGTTTAAACAGTCAGTTGTTCGAGGAAGTTATCTGGTGCTGTTGGGTATGCCAATCTAACTAATCTGACAATGTCAGCTTCGAATTCTTGCAGGCTTTCATTTGTCTTTTGCGAGCGGTTCTTAACTTGAGCATGGTAAATCTGTTGAAGGTGAGCGTCTCCATATCTCATCTCAAGCTTCGATGTTAAGAGGCCGTAATCATTCTGCTGGTGATCGGAAATCGTTTGTAAGATGTTAAGGGCTTCCCCCGTAGGGTCACTATTAAGGAGATAGCCTTCTCTTTGTTGCACCAACCATTGACTATTGCAGCAGCTTCAAATTGTTTCAAATATGTGGGCCAAGCTGTTTTACCATCGAATGTGGTTGGTTTCACCTTAAATTTTGACGGTATTGACTCGCTTCCTTCCATGCTTCTTATTTTTGAATTGTTCTGATTTACAACTTGGTTTGCTAATTCAAGTGATCGCGTTGTTAGTGAAATCATTTGTTTTTGCAGCTTCATCACATTTTTTTTCCATTTCACTAATTTGCTGTCCAACTTTTGCTCAACCATTTTTACCTGTTCAGTGAAATCTTCTTTCAACTCAATGAAGCCTTCCATTAATTTTTGTTCTAATGTAGCTGTCTCTTCATTCAACTCTTCCATTTTCACTAAACCTTTCTTTCATTTTCGCAGCATTTTTGCTTAACTTTTCTTCTATTTTCTCAGCATTTTCACTTAACTTTTCTTCCATTTTGTCAGCATTTTTACTTAACTTTTCTTCCATACCGGATTTAAAATCCTTAAGTAAATTCATTAAAGCTTTTGCGTCCATTTTACTTTGGTTTTGTAACTGGCATATACAAACTATTCAAATGTCTATAGACTTAGTTTGTCACCGCTGATGGTAAACCAGAAATAGAACGATAGGTAATTGGTCCCTGTTGTAACGATGGCAGAAGGGGAGGGTGGCTTGCTCAGCCAGGAGGTCGTGGACTGACGGCTTCGACTAAGGACCAGAATGGCGAAGCTCGAAGAGTAAGGGCGCCAGAGTCTTGCCACAAAGAAAACGTGACTCAAAGGTTCCAACTCATACACAAGTTCCCAAATACCATATCCAAGCAGCACAAAGCGGCACAATCGTCACGCGCTAACTCAAAACAATAATAAAAATAATAATCAAGGAACACGTATAATATTTACTTGGCACAAATACAGGTGACACAATGTACAATATATATATAAAGTACGGTATATAAAGGGGGGCGAATATTGATCAAAACTGGTGAAAATGATGCTTATCTTAAAATAAGACTATTGTGTAAATAATGCACCTAAGGTGGTACTACCAAAAAAAAGAGAAAATAAAGTGGTGCGTGGATACCCACACGGGGTGCCGCAAAATAGGCGAATGAATAAGTTGTAACTAACGCAAGCTAACGCGCGACGAAAGGCATGCTGCTCATCCGTTATATAAAGGCGCGGAGATAAATAATCTCTAAAATTTATAAATATATCGCGTCCGTTGGTGGATCTTTTATACAACAAAATATCGTAGCATAAAAATAAACCCGAAAAATAAGGCAAAATACGTAGCATATAAATCTGGTGAAATTAATAGTAAAGCAGATCACAAAAAAAGTATAAACACACTGTAGGTCGCAATTGTTACTACAAAACTTCGGTATCTAAAGAAAAAGTACACACAATAGTTCGCCTGAATAGTGATTAAATATGTAAACACCGAGGGGAAAGCAAAAGAATTTATCAAACGTTACTGCTAATTTCCAAGAATGTAAAAATATAACTTTCGTTGTGATAAAACTGGATTTTGTAATAATTAAAGCGTAAATAAATTTAGCTGATAATGTAGTTTAAATTGGTTGTTGAGGCGATACCAAAAAAAAAACAGGTATTAAGGTAAATATGTATACGACCTTCGAGATCCAGGTGTCCTGAGTACTCTTAGTAGCAGCAACACAGCTCTGGGCTCGATAATCGGCGGGGAGACTATTGCTTCCTTCCAGAAGAGCAAATTTAAATTTGTAAACAAAAGCAAGGAACAAGCAGGAACGGTGATTGAAACCAAAAACAAAAGGTACTACTAAGAGTAGTACCGACGGTAGTCTAAAGCAGGTAGTACTAAAAGATGATACAAAAAAAGAAGGCCACTAAAATGAGAGAAAAATAATTAGAATACAAATACTGTACCTAAATAATTACGTACGTTGGACGGCCTTATCGCAAAAGCGAAGAGTCGGAGACGCAAATAAATTCCACAAACGGAAGTGGACAAACGCCACTAACTTCTGTCGTATAATTACAGGTCCTCCCCAAGGAGATGCTAAAACAAATGCTCAATACGCACGTATAAAATTATACAACAAAACCAAGAGCGTTCACTTTACTCTTTTACAAGCTTCAAACAAACAATGAAAATCAAAATCATGCATACTACACCTGCTAGATAAGATAATCGACCCATTCAGGAATAGAAATAGACAAAGAATTAAAGCGAGTTGGACAATAATTTCGAGAACCGGATAAGATTTTGCAGAAAACACAGAATAACTTCAAAACTGGAAAGCTACACGTAACAAGTTAATCACTATTCACCCAACACACCTAGCACCAGTGTAGCGGGCTACTATTAACGCGTTCCACTAATTTAAAACAAGTAATAACAGGAGTCATTATTACTCACTGTTCACAAGTCTAATTAACAGTATATGCCTTATTTAGAGATGTTTTCAGTCCAATTAACAATGAAGCACTATCACACTAATGCTATTTACAAGCACTAATATCTTCTTAAACTAAATTCTTAACCATAGGTCTATTAAGAACACAGAGCAATTACTATAAAGATATTTCTTCAATGCTAAGCTAGAATAAAAGTTCGTGGCGTCATCTCATGTCTGGGTCGAGAACTATACAAACATTTCCGTTATAAAAATCGGCGGCAATTTTAAATTTGCAAATGGCGACAAATATAAGTGATTTCATAATGTAAATGTTCTACTGATGTGTATTAAATCACACACATTTAATGACGATTTTTGAGATAAAGGATTTAAACTTAAAAAAGCACTGGTTGTTTTTACAGACATCTATTGACACTCGACAACTAAACTAGTCTAGCAAACTATTACTATTTTACAGAACAGTATTAACAGTTATTCGTGTTTAGATACAGCAAGAGTAATAAATAAATATAATCACAATATGGAAATGGCTATTTCTAAATTCGAGAAATCAAAGGTTGGGTAATCAAACTCTGTAAACATTACAACTTACATCAAAATGTCTTTCACATACTTTATAGGAAGAATACACTTGTCTTGCACTAAATGCATTAAGTTTATTGCTACCTATACGTTGTAACCACAATTTAAAAAGTTCATATTTGTTGATAGGAAATCTATGCCGTCTACTAACAATATCGGTGCATTCTGGAACGCAACACTTTTTAATATATTTAGTTGCCATGCATAAAAATCACGAAAACTAAAATTCTTTAAAAAGATATCCACCGTCAAGCCATAAAATAACAAAAACGTATCAAATTGACCAACAATAACAAATAGGTTAAGTATGCCATACAGCCGTTTTGTAAAATTCGTTGTAATTAATTAAATGAAAGCTGCAAGTTCAGCACTCCCAGCGACTAGGGCGGACGCTAACAATAAATTAGAGGGCCACATAAGAGAAATAGCTCTATACTGATTGCTCTGTGATTAACAACACTATACACTACTATAATTTATTTATTACACTTTTGTCTATTTACGTACAACCTGACGGTACAATATACACGTTCACATAACACAAATTTATATTTACTCTTGTGCTTTCAAAAGCGTAACTAATTAACTTTACACAATATAATTTATATTCGATATTTAGATATAGACTAACTCTGTACTTCATCAGCGGTCTTATATATTTATTTATTTATTTATTTATTTATAATAAAACATGTGTGAATCACTGACGTGAATAACAATTTGTCAAATACAATAAAAATATATTTAGAATATACAATTAAAAAAAAAACACCAAAAAGATGGAAATTATATTATAAATCTTCAGAGGACAACCTTAAAGAACCAACTGAAGCTAAAAACTCAGGTATTGTGTAGAAAGCATTTTCTAATAAGAACCTTTTTATATTTAATTTAAATTGATAAATAGGCAAATCTTTTATGCTAGAATAAAGTGCATTATAAAAAATACAGCCAAAGTAGTTAGAACCATTTCTGCTCCTACTTAGCCTATGGTAAGGTACAACCAATTTTCCCTTGTTGCGAGTGTCAAAGTGATGAATATCAGTGTTGTGTTGATATTGGAAGATTTGTTTTTTTATGTAAAGCAGACATTGTAAAATAAACATACAAGGCAAAGTTAAAATTTTAAATTTTATAAAAGATGCACGGCAGTCATCACGGAACCCAAGGTTAGACATAATGCGAACAACTCTACGTTGAAGCTTGAAAACCCGAAGGGAGCCGCTACAATGACCCCACACAATTATAGCATATGAAATATGACAATGAAACATGCCATGATAACATGACAGTAGCACATTAGGTGAAAGTGATCTTACCAAAGAGTTTATGAGATAAATAGTTCGGCAAAGTTTTTTGCATAGCAGATCACAGTGGCTGTCCCAACTTAATTTGCTATCCAGGGTAATACCGAGAAAACTAGCTGATTGCTCCTTTGAAAAAGAATCCCTTTTTAATGAAAAAATTATTTGTTTGGTTTTATCCCTATTCAGGGCAAGTTTGTTATCATTGAACCACGATTCAGTGAGGCATAAAGATGTCATACTGTCAGCTACCAGTTGAGCCATATATCACTCTTATTATATAGAGTGGTATCATCTGCATAAAGGACAACATCACACTTGTCTTTTAGAAAAAAAGGTAAGTCGTTAATAAAGCATAAGAAAAGAAGCGGACCGAGGATGGAACCTTGAGGAACACCAGAAAAAACCTCACACATGCTGGACAATTTGCCTTTGTAAAAAACCCGTTGAAACCTAGCAGTCAGATATGAAGCAATTAGCTTAATACTATCTTCATCAAAATTTAAATCTTTTAATTTGTTAACTAAGAGGGCATGATCAACACAATCGAAAGCCTTCGTTAAACTCACAGAATTTAACGGCAAGATAACTACCCTCCTCAAAAACATCTGAAATTTTATTTACTAATTTGACTAATGCATCACTAGTAGATAATTTTTTTCGGAAGCCGAATTGCTCAGCACAAAACAAACTATTATTTTCAAGATAAGAAGTAATTTGAGTATTTAATATACATATTCAAAAACTTTCGAAAAAGTGGGTAAAAGAGAAATAGGACGATAGTTCTTAATATCATCAAACATACCCTTTTTATGAACAGGGATCACTTTTGCTTGTTTTAGAATATCAGGGAAAACTGCTTTCTTTATGCAAATATTAAGTAATTTGGTTAGCGGAATAAGAATACTGTTGATAACTGATTTAACTAAAGAAATGTTAATATTAAACAAATCCTTCGATCGGGAATTCCTCATCGCTAAGATAACATCTCGTACGTAGTTGAAAGAAACTTCTTCAAAATGGAAAGAGGGTACCAAACCAGAGAAACAATGTGTATAAGTAGTTGTGGTATTGGTGTTAGTATTAGATAAATTGGATAAAATTTCTGCAACAGAATCAATAAAAGAATAGTTAAAGTCATCGGCTGAGAAACGAGTGTTCATATCATTGGCTCTATTTTTAGAATCTTTGAAATTATTAATCAAATCCCATTTTCTTTTATTATTATTTTTAGCTCTAAGAATGTAGTTGTCATAGGCATTAATTTTAGCATTTTTGAGTGCATGACGATAAGCATATTTTAACTTATTAACATGCAGTTTGAGTTCTGCACTAGGAAAAGCATCATAGAATTCAACATGAAGTAAGTAATTATCACGCATCTTTCGTAGGTCATCTGTAAACCAATTGACAACTATTTTGGAACAGTTATTCAATATCCTTAAATGTTTGATAGGAAAACATAAATCAGCTGCAGAAGCAATTATAGACATAAAGTTAGAAAATTTGTCATTAATGGACAGACTATTATCATCAATAAAGTTCCAGTTAACTAGTTGGAGATGATTAAAAAATTTATATTTCCCATATATTGTATAAGGTCGATAAGATTTATGATGATTAACAACTTTAACATTATCGTTAAGATTTAATTGAGTGGCAAGGCCAAAATAATCAGACAAGCCAGTCTTAACCACTCTACAAGAGAGAGATGGAATATTGGTAAAGATTGTATCAAGACAATGAGAAAGACGAGTAGTTGTTTTATTAACAATGTACAAGCCAAAGGAAAGAAAAAAATCAATCAGTGTTATAGCTGCTTTCTCAGTAGATTCAAAATGTACATTAAAATCACCACAGACCAAGAGGTGAGACCTAAAAGGCAAACCAAGGCGCTTAAATACTCTGTGAAGCGTTTCACAAAATATGTCAATTGATCCCTTATTAGGGGATCTATAAATAGTAATAATAGTAAGATTGATACGATTAAAATGTATTGCACATAATTCCGCATGTAATTCAATTGAGTATTTATTGATTGACTCCAACACATTAGGAGTGGCGTAAAATTTCTCATCTACAAAAATAGTCACTCCTCCCCAAGAAAATTTAGATCTGACAAAGCTAGATATAGGTACCAAATTATTAATTTTAACAAAATGTAGAGCATGATTCTTTATGTTCACTTCAGTTAAACATAATACGTCACATTTAATTTTATTAGAGATAAAAAAAATGCTTCCATGTCATTAATTTTATTGCTTAATGATTGAATATTCAAACAAAAAATATTCAAGGTTGAGACCCCTGGAGATTTACGAAGTTTATCCTCATGTATTTTATTAAAAACTGATTTGTCATAGTTTATTGAAAACCCCTACTCTGAGCCTGATTACTTTTGAATCTAAATGGCTTGACAATCACATGATTACCCCATAAATTATTTGACAATATTTTACTTACATGTAAATTATTTACACCGATTTTAAAAGACTTATAATTGTTAAATTTGGTAGTTAATTCAACACAAGATGAAGCTTCAATGCTGTTTTTACTAAGAAATCCCAAGATATCTTCGTTATTAAATTTGGGATGTACTCTAGATACAAAAATAAATCTGGATTTTTCAACTCCTTGAATGTCCGAGTCTGCATTATTACCATAAATTAATAAGTTCTTATTATTTTTATTGAGGTTAGAATTTAAAGAGGTGTTCTTAGAAGTCGGCTTATTTAAGTTAGCAGGTCTCAATTTATTAACTGGTGCTGCAGTACAAAGTGGTTTTTCCAAATTATATATATATATATATATATATATATATAAAACTGAAAAGTATATATATATATATATATATATATATATATATATTACTCAAATTTAGACTAGGGTAGAAAATTAATTAACGACATCAAATAATTTTAATCACCGTGTATAAGAAAGCTTTGGGTAATAATACGCTTCATTTAAAGGCATATTGGATAAATTCGTCATTTACTTCTAAACATAGGGTTTATATTGTTTAGATAATGTTAAACACCGTGTATATTAAAGCAGTGGAAAACAGAACGCTTAATTAAAGGCCTACTGTGTAGATTTAAATCATTCAATTAGAGTGTAGGGTTTGTATATAATCATAATCAACGTTTAGAAGGAAGTAATGTAGAATGTCATTAGATAATACGCGTTATTAAAACCGTGGAGCATAAAAATTATTCGTTTCATTAAAAATAAGGGGTTTAGATTATTAACTGGAGGCTTTCTATAAAAAGTAGCAGAGTAAAATTGTTCAATTTGTAGTTAATTTAATCGTTCCAAGTACTCAAACTATCGAGAAATTATAAAAGACATGGGAAAGTCATGTAAGAGCCTTCGGCGTATTAGAACTTACAACACTTGCAAAAATAACGATGTATATGATAGTTGATAAGCTTTAAGCTGTATGAGTGCAAGTAAGAAAGCGAGTTTGTGGTATAAAGACAAGCGAGATGGAATGCATTAGCAGTTAAATGAGGGGAAAAATGTGAAACAAACGCACAGGTTTTAGATAGAACGAACAGACTAGATTGGCGATTAAGGTTGAAATAAGATGCAAACATGAGAAGGGAAGCATATCAGTTGGTGTGTAAAATTAATTAGTTGTTCTCGGACGTGTTGCGAGGCGTGTGGAAAATTCTTAGATTTTCAACGAGTGCAAATTTCAGTAGAAAGTGTGCCGAGACATCGGAAGAGAAAATAGAATGCGAATTTCGGAAAATCGTCCGTCGCGGGACAAATTCGACTTACAAGCAAGCCATTATATAAACCCGTGCTAATAGGAGTTTCGCTCTCTTATATTTTTGATTTTATTCGATACTTTAAACAGTTTTGCTCTTTATTTTTTGATTATTCGATACTTTAAGTAGAATATGTGGTGATTACGTGCTACAATAAAAGTTATTAGTGCACTTAGAGAAGATAAATGAAGGTAACAAAGTCTAGTTATATTTGCGGGTATTACTGTACCAATTATCCAAATTAATAACGATAAATAAATAAATAGAAGTAGGCAGTTTTTGGTATAGCGTGAAAGAATTATGAATTTCAGTGCTATGTATCGGGAGTGTTAGTCATCAAATGTTATTCGTAAACGTGATTGGATCCACAAAACAAGATTTCGATATACCTAGATGAGTTCCTGAGAAACCCTGAAACCTTTTAGACGAATGGTGGTGTAGAAAAATTTTAAAGGCGGCCAGAAATCCGAAGAAGTAAACATAAACCAGCTGGAATGGTGGGATTAGCAAGTCCGATGTACATTGAAGCCACGAGTGCATTAACCTTCAGGTAAATTATGCATTTTGTTCGATCTTAGATGTTTTGGTGTGTGTTGAATATTTTTATAATTCGTTTGATAAAAATGGACAGTAGTAAATTTGCATAAACAACAAATTTTGAATTTTAAGGTAAAATTTTCTTGTATAAGTAGAAAGGAGTATTTATCAGGTTTATGTTTTTGATTATGATGAAAATTTGGGTCTGTCTTTGAGCTCAATTAGACTAACCTGTTAAATTAACGTAAAGGGGTGGGAGATGCTCCCTTTTATTCAGACTCAGGTCTGCAAATATTGTTAACTTAATTAGTATGCATCCTACAAGGACTCTAATTCCGGATGCAAATTAAAATGATGACAAATATGAACTTGAAATTTTATGATGCTGAAATTTATGCTGAAATTTAATTTTGAAATTTTAATGTATTGTGAATATTGATGTAAATAGAGTTAACGTTGATGTTTGTGGTAGGAATGTGTTTTCTTTTATGAATGAGGATGAAAGTTTTAACTAGGTGAGCAGCCGAGGCGGAAGGATTCAAGAGGCGATATTCAGGTAAGAAATCGAATATCAGAGGAGATTTCACCGTAGTAACGAGAATCACAGCAAATCTTGGCGACCCGAACGTGAGGGCTCGAATTTCAGATAGTGTGTAACTGTTTCAGGAAACTGACGACCCTGAAATTAAGAGCTGAGTGTGAATATTTTTTTGTATATGTGTGAAAGAAGTGTGTAGGCGTGTGTGGAGGTGAAAAGTGTGACGTATGCAGAGAAAAGAGTGGCTTCGAAGTCAGGGGGTGGAAATAGGAAGCAGTGATAGTGCTTTATTTAAGACGACAGAAGCAGAAATGGAGGAAGAAGCAGGAGGTAGTAGGGATCAGTCTAAGACGGAGTCAGGAGAAACAGGAAATGAGTTAATGATGAGAATGTTAGAGGAAATGCGATTAGCTATGGAAGAATCGAATAGAGCTAGTGAGTCCAACCGAAAATTAGAGCAGATAAGCGGGAAAATTGAGCAATCTACTAAAGAATTTACAGAGTTTAAAAATAGTCTTACTGTGAAACTGGGGGAAGTAGAAAGTAGGGTTGATAGAAATGAGAAAAACATTACAGGTCTTCGACAGGAAATGGGACATTTAAGGTCCGAAGTACGTATTTTTTGTGAAGAAGAGATAAATATAAAAATGACTGAAGTAACGGACTCATGTAGGGATCAGCTAGGCAGGGTAGAACGCGAAGTTGGTGGTATTAAATACAACATGTCAAGTTTAACGGGGGATGATCCCAGATTTTTTACAGGTGGCGTATCATTGAACCACCATATGAAATTTTATGGCGATAACAGAGTAAATCCACAAATTTTTATTAATAGCGTAAGAAATCTAGTGGGAAATTTATTCGAAGAACAGACTAAACTAAATACGATAAAGACTTTATTGAAAGACAATGCGGAAGCATGGTATAATTTAGTAGGACAGGACATAGACACATATCAGGACTTTGAAAACAAATTTTTACAGCATTACTGGAGTGATCACAAACAGGATTAGATTAGGGACGACTTGATTACAGGAAAATTTAAGGGAGAGTTTGCAGGTTCTAGGGAACAATATGCCATTCGCAAATACAGTGTAGCCAAACAACTTAATCCACCATTGACGGACAGACAAATAATCAAGTACTTATCACGACATTTTGAACTCGAAATCAGACAACACGTGGCCTTACAAAACATTACAGAACGTGAGACATTTTTAGAATATTTACAGAGATATGACGATGTGTGTGTAGGACGGACAAGAGAGATACGTGAACGAAACATTAACACGATTAGGTTTGACAACAGGACACAGAATTGTCCGAGACGGCCTGACTACAATAGGAATTTTCGACCGAATTGGGAACGATGAGGACAGGAATACAGAAGCAATAGTGCGACTAGGGGACCGACGCCAAGACCCAGATACACGAGACAGAACAGTTTACCGGAAGTAAACAGGACGGTGACGAGCACGCCGAATAGAGACAGGGACACGGATATTAATACGAGGAGGAAGTACGCACAGGTTGTAGAAGGACAACCAGGACCAAGCACGGAAAACAGGACGAGACAGGATTTTTAGAACGCGACAGACCACTAGATTTCTGTGTAAATGTGTATGAACCTACAGATTTTCCTGAAATTTGCACAGTATGCATCTATAACTATCTGATCTAGATCTACATCTACCTTTTTTTCCTATCTCTGCTTGTAATATATCCCATACTATTCCCCAAAAATGCCTTACAACGTATTCTGCCCTTCTATTTCTCTTATCTTTTTCCCCAGATATCCTTGTTCCCCTACTATTTCTATATCCTATTTGTTATTATCTTTGTCTGTCCATGCTATCGTCCTCATACATCTGAAGCACGGCATTTCAAAAGGTTGCTACCGTTTTTCTGTCTGCGTTTCAGACTGCCCGTATTTCATAGGCATACTGTGCTGTGCTCCACACATATGCTTTCAACAATTTTCTTCTTGTTCTATGTTTGTTGTTTTTCCTCATAGGCGCTGTTCTTTCTTGTTAGATGCAGTTCGGTCATCTTTTATTGTTTTACAATTATATACCCTATTTCTCCGACCTTCAGTGGTTGTGAAGGAAGGTAAGCAGCCTGTGGCTGCCAAGTTCCCTCAACACAACCATTTACCAATTTAATATATTTTCCAATATATCTTTTCACACAGTCATCATTAGTTGCAAGAAACAACAACTAGTTGTTTATACTAATCATCATATTTATCTGCACTTATTTTTTCGTCATTAGGTTTTCCGTCTCAAAACTGGTTGGACACGTACCTGCACTTATTTATATTCTGAGCTAGCCTACATAGTTACCTGAAATTCTCACACAGCATGTGTATACAGCTCGTTCCCCTTCTATTGTTTTCTAATTGTATGCCCTATTTCACCGAGATTTAGTGAAGGGGGTTAAGCAACCTGTGGCTACCAAGATCCCCCAACACTTAGACATTTGCCGAAGTAATGGTTTTCCAGTAAATCCTTTCACACACTTAACACTATTCGAGATTATTGCCCAACCAATTCTTGTGGTTACTTATAATAATCATTATGTTTAAGCAGTTATTTTTTTCGTCATTAGTTTATCCATCTTGGGATTGGTTGGATGCGTATCTCCATTGATTTCTATTCTGGACTAGCCTACACATCTCTCTGAAACTCCTACAGCCTACACCTTTTACTATCTGTGTGCAGTAGTCTAACCTAGGTCTGCCTCTTCTTCTCTTTTTTCCTATCTCTGCTTCTAATATATTCCATACTATTCCTTCATGCCGTAGTATGTGACCTATCACCCTATCTCTCCTCTTTTTTACCGTCTTCCAGATATTTCTTTCTTCCCCTACCATTTTTAGTACCTCTTCGTTCTTAACTTTGTCTGTCCATGATATCTTCATCATACGTCTATAGCACCACATTTCAAAGGCTTCTACCTTTTTCTTGTCCGCTTCTCCTATTGTCCAGCCTTCACAGCCGTACACTGCCGTGCTCCACACATATGTTTTAAGCAATTTTTTCCTTGTTTCTATGTTTGTGGTCTTTGAGCACAGTAGTTGCTTTTTCTTGTTAAATGTAGCACGACCTTGTGCTAATCTTTGTTTTATATCTTTTGTGCTTTTCCCATTTTGCGTTAGTTGGCTTCCTAGGTAGCAGTTTTTGATTTATTTTCCCCACCTTTGCATACTAGAACTTTAGTTTTAGTTTTGTTAATTTTCATACCGTATCCCTCTGTTAGAACCGTTTCCATTTCATTAAGAGCAGCTTCTAACTCTTCATTGCTAGATGCTAATACCGCTATATCATCTGCAAATCTAAGCATATCAATTTCTTGTCCCTGCATAGTAATTCCAAATGTCTTTCTGCCTTTGACCGTATTCATTGCCTCTTCTATGTACAAGTTAAAAATCAATGGGGATAGGGCACATCCCTGTCTCACCCCTTTCCTAATGTTTACTTCTCTACGTTCCTGCTCTAATTCTATTACCGCTGTTTGTTCTTTGTATAAGCTATGTACTATTCGTCTATCCCTATAACTAATTTCAATCTTTTTGAGTATTTCAAACATTTTTTTTTCTTTCCATTTTACGTTGTATAATATATATATATATATATATATATATATATATATATACCCTGAATTAAATAGATGATTCATACTCTGGTATATGCTAGAAAGTTCGAGGTTTCTATAGAATATACATTGCTTACGGCTCTCGTGTGTTTGACGGGTTGCCTAATAGTAGCTCGTAACAATATGTTAATGCATACGTTTCCGCTGATTAAAAAATTCATTTCTAAATTATGAAAGATGGCTATGGAAAATAAATATACCAATAATTGTAAGAATTTCAAACTGTTTTTATGCCATAAACTGTTGCCACCTAATGATTTAGCTTTTCTAAATAAAAAATAAAAAAGAGTAAAAATAAACTTTTTATAAAGTAGAGGATGAAATCAATAGTGAAAAAGAATATAAGCAAATGACAACTGAAATCGCAAAACACAAAAACAAATCTACAACAGATGATCCGCATGGCGGCTACCCGTTTCTAAGCACAAATATAGTCGCTTACGCAAAAGTTGTATTATTGCAAAATTTTCAATATTGTTTGTATACGCGTCGCAAGCATCCTAAATTAGTCTCCAAAGCTCATCGCGTGTTTCTATTGGTTGGGAATAAACGATTGATTTGAAATATCTCCACACACAGAAATCGCAAGGATTTAAATCTGAAGACCTAACCGCTAAGCAACTGGACCGCCTCTTCCGATCCATCGCTGTCGGTAGTTATTGTCTTAGAAAATCACAAACAATCCTGCTGAAGTGAGCTAGACAACCATCATGTAGAGACTACAAATTCTGCCGAATATGTAAATTAATACCATTCAATGAATCCAATAAACTATTTGTAAAAAGTCTAGATAATCCTCACGATTGAATAATTCTATAGGCCCAAGCAGATTATCTTCAAGAACGTATATCCATACATTTATGTTAAACTTTCGCTGATGTTTTTAGTTTCTTTTATAACATGAAAATTATCACCGACGTAGTACTAGTAATGCGTATTAGGCATATTTAAAATTCCATCCTTAGTAAAAGTAGTTTCGCCACAAAACAAAATATTCCGGAAAAGTTTTGGTTTTGATTTTATTTATTTTACAACCAATGAGAAAAATCACGACCGTCTCACGCCAGTAATGCCGTGGCTGCAATGATAGGTTAGGTTACTGTTAGAAATAGATATTAACTTAACATGCATATCAGAACGGTTGTTCTAAAACTATTGCATACTATTCTGATATGCGTGTTAAGTGATTTGTGTTTTTTAATAATAATATCTATTTCTAACAGTAACCTAACCTGTCATTCCAGCCACGGCATTAGTGGCGTGAGACTCTCGTGAAAAATTATCGTCACGCATGGCTGACTTTACTAAAATGAAAATGCTAGCAGTTATCCTCATGAATAATATTCGAGAATTGTTGATTTACGGTCTGTCTAGGTGTTACAAACTCTTTATGCACTTTGTTGTCAAAGAAGCAAATCATCATTGTTTCGACATTGAATTTGCTCATTTTTGCTTTTTTGGTCTTGCTAATTAAGGACACAGCCACTGTTGACTTTGCTATTCCGTTTCGGATCATACTGAAGAACCAGCTTTCGTCGCCAGTAATTACACGATTGAAAATGGCTTGATCATTTTCAACTCGTTGAAGACACTGTTGTGCGACAGACATTCACGCGGGTTTTTGTTCATCTGAAAGGTTTTTCGGAACCATTTTTATACAAAGCTTTTTCATGCACCAATCTTCAACCAAAATCTTTCTGTTATGCGGTTAATATTCAGTTAATCTGACAAGATTCGAATGGTTAACAACCGATTCTGCTGCACAAGAGCGCGCCCATGCTGAGCGTTGGGTTCAGCACCCACTCCCGCTCTTTCACTTTTCTGCTCATCTGCGACGCTTTCTCGATCGTTTTTAAAGCCCTTGTACCACCGCAATTCCTGTGCACGACTCACGACTTCATCTCAGAACACTTTATCGACTTTATCTAACGTATCAGTCGCAGATTCTCCGAGTTTTACACAAAACTTGATCGCGTACCGTTGCCCGAGATTACGTCTCATTTAAAATACCAAAGTGATCCATGTTTTCGAAACAACGGTCAATCTAGCAACAGTGTAAATAACAAAACGGGAATCGCCATATCCCTGAACCTCACATCCCAAATTTTGTACATTTCTGAAAACCCATTTTCGAGAAAAGTAGACGTTTCCAGACTTTTCTTGCACTCTGTATTGTTAGTACTAGAAAAAAGAAACATTTACAAAATAAAAAAAAACACGTAAAATTTTTTAAGAACTAAAAATATTAGCTTGCTTTACTACATTAAAAATTAAGTAAGATAAATGGATATGCCCTAACTGTATACCATAGATGCATATTTTTATTTTTTACAGCTTACATATTTTTTACCTAACGAAAACTATTATATTGTAGTTTGATATTAAAAATTTAGTATAATGTGCATATACCTCAAAATTACAAAAACTGTACTTTTCTATTTTTGGTTACGGCAAATTCTTTTAAGATAAGCTCTATGGTAATTGTTTGTAAAAGTTTTAAGTGTAAATTTGATGCTAGTGACCTTTAAATTTACGTTACACTGGAACGTAACATAAAAATTTATGCCAACTAGCTTAGTGTGGAAGGGGCCAGTTTAATAGTAACAAAAGAAATTCCTTTGGAGATGTAGAACTTTTAACACGTACAATCTACTTGGAAAAGGTCTCTGAACTGTTAATTCGATCATCAAATATTGAGCGTCAACTCACCTGGCCCTAACCTTATTTCGTGGCTGGTGACTAATTTACAAGACGACTAAAGGATTAGTTTTGAGTTTTTGACAGGCTGATGGAACCCTGCTCACACTCACTTCCTCTAATACTTAATCTAAGCAAAAAATAAAAGAAATCGCAACTTAAATTTTTTCATAATTTTCATCCCCAAATATTCATCTTAGCGTTTAACCTTTTTAATTATAGTATTTTGCGTTGATTGGGAGCAGTCTCCCGTGATGGCTACCATGGTCCCATACCACTTAGCATAGTTTTCCAATTACTTCTTTCAGACAGTCAGCATTTGTTGAGAATATTGAAAAATCAACACCTGTAGTTGTTCACAATAATCATCTGGTTTAAATACAATTATTTTTTTTCAGCATCAGGTTTTATCTTGAAACTGATTGGTTACGTACGTCCATAGATTTCTATTTGAAGCTAACCTACACATTTCCCCGAAGTTCCCACAGACTGTATCTTTAACTATCTGTGTGCAGTAATCTAATCCAGGTCTACCTCTAACCTCTCTTTTTTCTTTTTCTGCTTCTAATATATTTCGCACTTTTCCGTCATACATTAGTATGTGTAACATCATGCTATATATTTTACTGTTTTTCACGTATTTCTTTCTTGTTCTACCATTTCTAGATCCTTTTTGTTCTTAACTTTGTCTGTCCATGCTACCATCTTCATACGTGTGTAGCACCACATTTCAAAGTCTGTAGCATCACTTTTTCCTGTTCACGTTTCACAGCTGTACAATGTTGTGCTTTATACGTATACTTCCAGTACTCTTTCCTTGTTTCGTGGTTTATTGTCTTTGAACATAGTAGTTGCTTTTTGTTAAATGCAGCACTGCCTTGTGCCGATCTTTGTTATATATATTTTGCACTTTTCCTATATTGTGTTATTTGACTTCCTAAATAGCAGAAATCCTTCACCTCTTTTCATTTCATTAAGAGCTGCTTCTAACTCTTAATTGTTAGATGCTAATATCGCCATTTCATCTGCAAATTGTTATACTAATATTGTAATTTATTTCAAGTGCAATGCGGTGAATAAATTAAAATATCATATATTGAGATATTGTCCCTCAAATTTCTTTGAAGTGAAAATCACTATTTTCCCTTCTTTGTTTTAACCCTCATAATTTGTAGATTGATTGAGGCAGGGGTAGGACCCCTGCTTAAGTTTCATATGACACCTGCATAGCCTCTAAAATGTCTAATCTAGTTTCCCACTAGCGAAATTAAAATAGTCAAAACAACAACTTCTAGTTACCTTTTAATACAATTTACGTAGGAGTTGGTAAAACTTTAAATGTTATTCTTGCATGATAAAAATTGTTATTCTTCGTTTCGGTGAGTATATCAAAAAGTAGAGTAGATATCACTCCTGATTGTTTACACAAATTAAGTTATCTATGTAACCTGGATACTATGAATGTAATCACTGGAAAATATTCTGGATATACTTCTAATGTGTATTTAAAGTAAAGAAGTGAAACTGAATTAAACGTACAAGTGTAGCATCACAACAGCAAATACTGCAATTTTATATTCAAATTTAGATAATCATTTTTTAATTATAACTTAATAAAAAATCTGCTTAATTCACTAATTTAAAAGGGTAATTCTTTAATTTCTCATTTACTTCTTGACAGGCATAGTTGCCGACAGTTGCCTCTCTTATGTATCTCTAAGTTCTAACACTTTTCTTGTAGCTCTAACAAATGTTCCCCCACTATGTTTGTGGATAGAAACTGATAATCCTGTGTATGGTAGAACAAATAACCCTTATGATATAACTAGAAATGTTGGTGGATCATCCGGAGGTGAAGCAGCTATTGTAGCAGCATGTGGTTCCCCAATAGGCTTAGGTACTGATATAGGTGGTTCGATACGTATACCATCTTTTATGTGTGGATTATTTGGTCATAAACCCACACATGATCTCATGCCTTTGAAGGGAATTTGTTTTCTTACTGGCGAAGAAGAGACTACAATGGTAACAGCTGGTCCAATAGCAAAATATAGTGAAGATTTAATACCATTTTTAAAAGTTCTACTTGGTGATAATGTTAGCAAGTTAAAACTTGATGAACATGTGAATGTCGCTAACTTAAATATTTACTACATAACATCGTTTAATACTCTTCAAATAAGCTCTATTGGGGATGAAATGAAACAAGTTATTACCAGGTTTGTATATAATTATTCTATATGTTTAAAGGTACTTATGTCTAAACAACTTCTATGCTTTGCACTTGTAAAACAGCTTGTCGTTTGTAAACAGTATACAAACGATATTTCATGCTGGCCTTTAAAAACTGAATTACTATTACTTCTTATAACGTCTGCGTTAATTTTTACATTTCTGCAGTTTTCATGCACATAATATGCAATCAATATAGCATACGTCATACAAATAGAAAAACAAATATACAAGGTGTCCAAAAAAGTGTTGAAAAATACGGAAAAAATTTATTAGTAATATTTCGATGAAAAGTGTTTCGTTGTAACATACTCCACTTATCGATAAAGGCAAGGTTTCTCTAAAACAATTCGATACTAGCTGTAGAATCCACATGGCTATATTTACTAAAATTCATTGGCTTATAAAAACATTTCTTAGTAAAATAACGTATTCGTTTATTAATACTGAAAATTTTGGAATTAAAATAAAATTAAAATTCATACAGTGGTATTTTTAACAAGAATGAATATTTTTAAAATAATCTATCTTTACACACGGAAAATTTATGTAGTATTTTAAAAGTACGTGCGACTCGTTTTAAGTTTTCAAAACTTTATGCTTTGCTTCTCGGAGTATGCAACAAAAACTTGTTATTACTATGAATGATTATTTTAATTTTGATATAAACGAAAGTTAATTCCATAATTAATTAAAGCACACAATTACATTTTTAATGATTGTACATGTAATATACCTTTTAGTAATACAGCATATTACGTTTTCAATAAATATTTCAATAAACATGAAACTTGTTTTTATTAAGTATAGAATGCTTGTTTACACAAAGCATTTCTCAAGAGTAATTATTTTATGCAATGACATTGAATGGCTTTCGTAATTATATTTTAAATTGAAAACTTGTTTAAGTAATTCATACGCAGGGCTGCAATGGATTAATTTGATAACTGGGCTTTTTAAGTTTACGATTTTTTTACACTCTGCAATAAATGAAATACACGGGATTTAATAAGGACTTCTTTTTATGTGTTATTGAAATACGATCATACATTTATACTTGGTAGAAAAATTAAATATTGGGACATTTGAATTTTTCACGTGTTTCTTTTTTTTGTATGTTTATTTCCATAGAATTTGGAATCGATGATCTATATGTATATATATATATATATATATATATATATATATATATATGTATGTATATATATATATATATATATATATTGCTGTGATTCTCGTTACTACGGTGAAATCTCCTCTGATATTCGATTTCTTACCCGAATATCGCCTCTTGAATCCTTCCGCCTCGGCTGCTCACCTAGTTAAAACTTTCATCCTCATTCATAAAAGAAAACACATTCCTACCACAAACATCAACGTTAACTCTATTTACACCAATATTCACAATACATTAAAATTTCAAAATTAAATTTCAGCATAAATTTCAGTATCATAAAATTTCAAGTTTATATTTGTCATCATTTTAATTTGCATCCGGAATTAGAGTCCTTGTAGGATGCATACTAATTAAGTTAACAATATTTGCAGACCTGAGTCTGAATAAAAGGGAGCATCTCCTACCTCTTTACGTTAATTTAACAGGTTAGTCTAATTGAGCTCAAAGACAGACCCACAATTTGCATCATAATCAAAAACATAAACCTGATAAATACTCCTTTCTACTTATACAAGAAAATTTTACCTTAAAATTAAAAATTTGTTGTTTATCAAATTTACTACTGTTCATCTTTATCAAACAAATTATAAAGATATTCAACACACACCAAAACATCTAAGATCGAACAAAAATGCAGAATTTACCTGAAGGTTAATGCACTCGTGGCTCCAATGTACATCGTCCTTGCTAATCCCACCATTCCAGCTGGTTTATGTTTACGGCTTCAGATTCTAACCGCCTTTAAAATTTTTCTACACCATCATTCGTCTAAAAAGGTTTCAGGGCTTCTCAGGAACTCATCTAGGTATATCTAAATCTTGTTTTGTGGATCCAATCACGTTTACGAATAACATTTGATTACTAACACCCCCGAAAAATAGCACTGAAATTCATAATTCTTTCACGCTATACCCAAAACTGCATACTTCTATTTATTTATTTATCGTTATTAATTTGGATAATTGGTACAGTAATACCCGCAAATATAACTAGACTTTAATACCTTTATTTTATCTTCTCTAAGTGCACTAATGCATAATAACTGTTATAATAGCACGTAATCACCACGTAATTTACTTGAAGTATCGAATAAAATCAAAAAATAAAGAGCAACACTGCTTGAAGTATCGCATAGAATCAAAAATAAAAGAGAGCGAAACTCCTATTAGCACGAGTTTAAATAATGGCTCGCTTGCAAGTCGAATTTGTCCCGCGACGGACGATTTTAAGAAATTTCGCATTCTATTTTCCCTTCCGATGTCTCGGCACAATGATTCTACTGAAATTTGCACTCGCCCGAGTTGACATCTAAGAAATTTGCACACGCCTCGCAACACGTCCGAGAACAACTAATTAATTTTACATAGAAATTGTTATGTTTCCACCTCTCCTGTTTGCATCTTATTTCAACCTTAACCGCCAATCTAGTCTGTTCGTTCTATCTACAACCTGTGCTCTCGTTTCACATTTCCCCTCGTTTAACTACCAATGCATTCCCTCTCGCTTGTCCCTATACCACAAACTCGCTTTCTTACTTGCACTCATATAACTTAAAGCTTATCAACTATCATATACATCGTTATTTCTGCAGGTGTTCCTTGTTCTAATATGCTGAAGGCTTTTGCGATTTCCCCATGTCTTTTATAATTTCTCGATAGCTTTAGTACTTGGAACGATTAAATTAAATACAAATTGAACCTTTTAACTCTGTTTCTTTTTATAGAAAGCGTCTAGTGAATAATTTAAATCCCTTATTTTTAACGAAACGAATAAATTTTTATGCTGCATGGTTTTAATAATGCTTATTATCTAATGAAATTCTACATTACTTCATTCTACACGTTGATTATGATTATATACAAACCCTATATTTTAATTGAATGATTTAAATCTTCACCGTAGGCCTTTAATTAAGCGTACTATTTTCCACTGCTTTGATATACATGGTGTTTAACCTTATCTAAACAATATAAACCCTATGTTTAGAAGTAAATGACAAATTTATCCAATATGCCTTTAAATGAAGCATATTATTACCCACAGCGTCCTTATACACGGTGATTAAAATTATTTGATGCCGTTAATTAATTTTCTACCCTGGTCTAAATTTGAGTAAATTTGACAAGATACTACAATTAATAAACCTAAATGACATTTTAATTGTAATTGTTATTTTCTTCAAAGCCTGCCTGATTTCCTGCTTGAACATTTCTTATAAAATGCATATTGTTGATCTGACAGAATTCTGTTGATAGCGTATTATTGTAGGTTGTTATATCTTTAGTGAAAATTGTTATTGGATAAGTGTAGTTAATTGTTAATCAATATGTATTAATTGTTTTATAATGTACTCCAATAGTAAGTTATTTTTAGTTATGTAAATTAAAAACATTCTTAAAATTTGAAGAAAATTAAAAATAACTCGGAAAGTAATGGATTTAAGTATAGGAAATGCTTAACAAAAATGAAAGAACACTTAATGAGCTATCCATTGTAGCAATAAAATTTGTAGGGTGCCATTTAAAAAAAGTTTTAAAAATTGCATTTTGCGAAACCTGACACACCCTGTATACTGTGAAGAAATTTCAAAAAAGTGATATCTACAAATATACTATGGTAAATAGTAAAATTTTCTGCATCTTGAAAATTAACATAAGTTGTGTATTAGTGCAGTGGCAATGTATCTAATCAGGGTCATTTTTCTTAAAAACAGTTGAATATCTAAAAAACTAAAAGGAATAGATAGAAACAATTTGATATCAAATTAAAGCTTTTTTTATGGGCTTTCCAAAAATGTAATAATATATAGGGTGTTCCATTTAAAAAAATATAAGTTTAATATGCCTTGGAATTACAAAACACCCTGTATGCTTCCAAATATTTTTAGAATGTGTACTTTAGGCATGCCTAATATGCCTCCAAATTTGGTTTACGTAGCTTTTATAATAACGGAGTTATCGACCGTTGCCACACTAAAAACTCACCCTGTATATTGCCATGTACTCTCACAATTATTCGTGCGCCATCGTTTGGGCGGCCATATAAATTATGCTATGAATTAACTGGAACTATCGTGGACCGACCTTGTGTCGATCAATAACAAAACTTGATATGATAACGCCGTGCTCGGTGTCAATGGCGTATTCTTGCTTGACTCCGCCTCTCTGTGTTTATCTCAATCAAGTTACACTCCCACTAAGGTTATTATTCTGCCTCGACTTATTTTATTTTGAATTATAAAATGAAGTTAATTCAATTCCATATAATGAAAACAAATATTATGTACAAGTTTTGAAAATTAATAAAATACATTTTTCAATTTATCAATATTATAAGTCTTGTTTATCTCAAAAATTTATATGTTTTGCTATCAATCTAAAGTCACCAAAAACTATTCTTTTTATCAAAAGAAGCCTGGAACGTTCAAAACCCCTTTATTATATTACGTACTTTCTACGTATGCAAAGTTCGTTGCTGACTCAGTTACACTAGTTCATATTAATTAAGCAAGTTCAATATTCAAATTCAAATAGAATAAAAATGTCTTAAAACTAAAAAGATCTAACCTGGTCTGTTTACTTCGTGCTTCTTTATTCCTTCCTCGCAACTCAAAATTGTACCAAGACTATTAACGCATCCATTATCATCAATTAGAATTTTCCATGCATTATCATTAACATCGTATTAAAATTTATTCTCCACCAATTCGGAACTACTATATACCCATTTGAAATATTATCTATCCACACACTTGAATTATTACATTTGAATTATTGTCGTCACCCTCTGGATTATTATTATTAAACTTGGATTTATTATCGTCAAACTTAGAACATTGTCATCCAACTTAGAATGTTATCGTCCCCCTCTGGAGCCCTATTATTATTATATTTTAGTTTAAATAAATTCCCCAAAATTCTACTTACGTTCATCGGCATTAGAAATTTTCATATTCGTAGCACTATCTGTCATTAAACACTTTTACTATAAAACTATTATTACGTACGCGTTACTCTTTGATTCATAGTGACACAGCTTGGCCTTGTCGAGTTGAAAACTAAGCTTCGTTATCATTCCTCGTTGTTAATATATGAGTAGGTCACCATCTGTCTGTGGGTTTGGCCTACTAATTTTAACCAATCAAGTCTTTCCATTTCCTACACTTAAAGTTGTTTTCTGATGTAACATTCTCGACCTTTCGAGTAATTGTTGTTTGCTTACAGCTGCATTGTTATCAGACCATGCGGTGTTTTGAAAAATATAATCGTCTTTCCATATTATATACAAATACCTGATGCAATTCGACTTTCAATTTTCATATATGCCTATTTATTTACGCATTTTTAATTACCTTTACTTATCAAAACTTGTTAATTGTTTGTACGCACTTACATTACCTAAATTTACTAAAACTCTATATACCGGGTGTTAAATATTTGTTATTTACCTAATGCATGAATTACTTATTTCTATGCTAACTATGCGTCCTATTGTTACTATTTGCGTCGCTTAAAACTACTTAAACTCTATATACAGAGTGTTGACTGCTTACTATTTACAAACTATCCCAATTACTCAATTTTCTCCTAAATAAATGCAGTTTTCTGCTTCCTATTGTTGATTTCTGATTGCTACATGACCATTGCTATAAAACATATTATCACAGCAATATATATATATATATATATATATATATATATATATATAGTGATTTGCCCTATTATAATTTTAAGCCCCAATGTTATGAAATGTTAAATTAGGATTTTTACCCCGACTAGCTTACTGAATAAATCTTATTGAATCAAATAAGGCAATTCTAGAATACACAATATAATAATTGATAATATTTGCAACACTCAAAATTTTCCTTTTGTACAAAATATCTACATACACCAGATTTATGCTTTTCTGAAAGCCAGCAAAAATATCTTTTATTTATTCGGGGACCTTCGAACATTCCAAGATACCTATTCCTTTTTCATATTTTTTAAGTGACTTTTTTGATGACTTTTGCAAATATACAATGTATGGCAAATATTAAATCAAAAACAGTTTTTCAATAATACAGTGTATTAAAAATTGCTAACCTGGAATGGGTTCTAGTCTATGATCTGCATCCCCTTTCTGTGTCCGCTTTGCTTATTGATATGCCTGCCCCATATAAGAATCGCCTCCCATAAATCGCTTCCAATTAAAATCGTACCAAATCGGAATATGTCCAAATTAGAATACGTTCATTTTTAATTATCTCCAAAATTAGAGTATGTCCAAAGTTAGAAGTCTCAAATTAAAGTCGTCTCGATTAAATGTCCCAAATTAAAGCCCAAATTAAAGCCCTGTTTCATTAATATTAGAAATGAATTTAATTAAGTTGTTTAACTTATGTCTATCCATAGATCGGCTTATTTTTCGTTGCACAAATTCTCGCAGTTTTAACTCTGATTTGTTTTGATTTATACTTCACTAGTTACGTGAGTTTTTAACACCTTTGAACATAGTCGTTGCTCAGTTTGAATATAGACTAAAATGTGTTCCGTTACTATCGTATATATAACCCCTTCTTCCAATTGTTTTCATTGGCTTGTTTACACTCTAGGCTGATACTTTTGCCTTATCTCGCATAACTTGGATTTTTCACAAATTACTTAGTTTAAATCTTCGATGCATGCTTTGTTCGTCACGTCCGCACCCAGCATATTGTAGTATTATTTGAGAATTTCCAACTTTTGACTTTCATTAACTCACGTATTTGGATGTTTGTTAATTTTATCGTATAATTGAACCGCCTGGTGTTTATTTGTTTCTACAGAATATTGGTTTTCTGAACAAATGTGTTCTATTCTAGTCACGTAACGGTTTTCTAATAATGAATTGTTTAGAATGCGCTTACGTTGATATTTTCGACGCAATTGTTAAATATTTGCAATGCCAATTTATCTATGCGTCCCGGTGATTTAATTTTTGATGCAATTTATTGCGTTTTAAAATCTTATCTTTACTTGTAAACTACACTTAGACACATTTATGTTCTCATGCATTTATTGTTTATATACGACCCCTATGACTAAACTTACCCCTAAACTACCCTATTATCATAACAATATATATATATATATATATATAAATATTTTAGGTAGTTAATTACACAAGGTAAGTTGATAAATACTATTGTATTATAGTGAATAAGATGAAATAATAACTTAGACTTTTATGCAAAGCCCAAATGATCATTTCAAATCGAGCTAGTAATTGAAAGATGGAAAATATAGGGTCTTGGACAGGACTTGAACCTGTATCCTGGTTTTGCCGGAACCATGCGTTTACCAATTACGCCACCGAGAGCGATGACACAATTGGGAAATTTACAAATTTAAATCGTGTACACGACGATACATCAACCTAACTTTCAATTACGGTCGGAATTTTTGTCAATCATATCTGACATTGTCAATTTTTGACTTATGTCAGTTATAGACAGGAAGCTACGCTCAAAATTATGGCTATAATTTGAAATGATCATTTGGGCCTTGCATAAAAGTCTAAGTTATTATTTCATCTTATTCACTATAATACGATAGCATTTATCAACTTACCTTGTGTAATTAACTACCTAAAATATTGATATATTTAATACTTGGCTTATAGCCATAATTTTGAGCGTAGCTTCCTGTCTATAACTGACATAAGTCAAAAATTGACAATGTCAGATATGATTGACAAAAATGCCGAACGTAATTTGAAAGATAGGTTGATGTATCGTCGTGTACACGATTTAAATTTGTAAATTTCCCAATTGTGTCATCGGTCTCGGTGGCGTAATTGGTAAAGTCGTTTATTTTCTTTCAATTGAATATCAATAACTTTTGGATTTTGAAAGTCTATTTGATGATCATCCGTTAATATACTGACTTATTCTCTGCTTTAAATTTTGCGAAGTTTGTCCAATGTAAATTTTATTGCAATCCAAACAATTAATTTGGTAAATTACGTTCCCTTGTTGCAGCACATGTGTTTTATCTTTTAATTTAGATTGTAATCTATTTAAAGTAAATATATTTTTTGTGGCAATTTTCAAATTAGTATCTTTAAATACATTTATTAATTTAGAGGTGAGGTTTTTGATAAATGGAATAGAGTTATAAAACGGTTGAGTTTGTTCATTATAATGTATATTGCTGTTAATGGCTATATAACTACTAGCCCGATTTGTAATTGTCAATAGCTCTTATTATTTTCATAAGAGTTTGTTTACAGATACATCTTACTTTATATACTATTTCTTATTGCGGACTGCAAATAACTTGCCTTTTATATATATATATATATATATATATATATATATATATATATATATGATATGATAACGCCGTACTCGATGTAATAAACGTTTTTCTTACGCCACCGCTTTGTGTTTTTACTCAAATTTAATCTTACTAATTTTATTATCATGCCACGACTAGCCCTTTTTAATCTACACAGAGTGCACAACGTTACGATGATCAATTTTCTGTCACCCCTTTTATGATTACCTGTTTGAATTGATAAAACGAGGTCAATCAACATTCATATAATGAAAGAAAATAATATTTACAATTTTTGAAATTCTTTAAATACACCCTTCAATCAATTAATATCATATGGATTATTTATCCCAAAATTTATATACTTTTGATTCAATATAGAGTCACCAAAAACTACCTCTTAAAAAAATCTGGAACGATCTAGACCTCTTTATGATTTATTACGTAAGTTTAACGTATGCAATGTTTCTTGTTGACTTCTTTACAAGTTTTGGATAAATTGAACAAATTCAGTATTAAAATTTAAATTGAAAAATATCTTAAAATTGAGTAGATCTGACCTGTGATCTGCTGATATGTTGTTTCGTGTTGTGGACCAACACCCCCTTGTTGTCTTCAATCGAATACCAATGCTCTGCTTAGTTGAACCAATATTTAGGTACAGTTACCCCTTGTTTTCCAAAAATTACCTCGTGCTTCTTTATTTTATATTTCTCTGCATATGCATTGAATCTCTTCCCTTAAATACTTTCGACGCAGATTAGAATTGTACCAGAAGCCAATTAGAGTTTGATTAGAAGTCAATTAGAATTGTACCAGAATCCGAATTTGATTAGAATCCAATTAGAAGCCCTATACGATTATAAATATTTAATTTAAATTAATTACCCAATTTCTACTCACGTTTTCTAAAAAAAACGGCAAAAACTCTTTATGTATTCTTAACGTAATTTTTATGTAGCACTATTTTCACTATAACATAAATTTGATATATTTTAAACTTTATTTATTTGACACGTAGATTTCTGGTTAAAAGTGCCGTGGCTTCGACGTGCATCAAGTGTGGACTGACGCGTTTTATCACCGGTGGGTGTTAAATAGCCTTTTCCCACTACATCTGGGTTGGATTTCCAAGCAGTTTACAGATTGTTTCAAACAAGCGGCTTTTGTCTTTAATATTCCCTGTATTTTTAAGCTGTTTCTGATGAAATTATTTCGGATTTTTTTGTCATCGTGTTGTTTATTTGCGATCTTTGATACCTTATTATTGTTATCGCGGCCAGACTTCCAACTTACGTCTGTGTTTTGTATAGATAATGCTTTTGGATAATTGTACAAAAATAAATGATGTAACTCTAGTGCTGTTTTCGTTAATGTATTTATTTATTTGAAAGTGCGTTTTTATCCAAGCGCATCTTGTTCCATCTTTATCACAAGCGTAATTGCATGAAGATTTGTTAGGTTTCATCTTATCTTCTGCGTATTTTATTTTATAAACTTCTAAAACACTCCTTAACGTCGTTTAATTACATGTACGATTATTTCTCTGCTGAATACGCGTTCTATTCTTGAAAGACATGTTCACTTGCATTGTTTAATGTTAATTACGGTCTATGTACAGGGTGTTAAATGCTTGCTGTTTACATAATATACGAATTACTTATTTTTCTGTTAAATAAATGCAGTTTTCTAGTTCCTATTGCTATTTATAGTTACTACACGACCTTTACTACTCAATACACCCTTTAAACAACCCCTTATCACAGCTATATATGTATATATATATATATATATGTATTTATATGTATATATTGCTACGATAATAGGGTTATTTAAGGGTATATACGGTCACAAGGGAGGTATACTGTATGTAAACAACATAGCAATCAAGAAAACCAAACATTAAAATTATAAAGAGTACATAATTCGTTCATTAGGCACAAAGCAAATAGAAAGCACCCTGTATACGATCAATAACTAGCCACAATTAATAAAAGGAAGCTCATTCTGTAATAGCTTTCTAGGCGCAACCCAATTCATTTTAGAAACATTTAAAGCATGCTTAAACTCCTAACAAATACAAATTGGGCATATTTTAAAGTGAAACAAATCTCTTTAAAACTCGACGCATTGCATAAGGAATGAAAGGCAATAAAATGCATAAAACAAACTTTTGAAAAACGACCATATTTCATAACGCAATAAGGTATAAAAGGTAGAAAAGGAAAAAGTATGAGCTGTACGAGAATCAACCTTACGAAAAGAAACACAAGCAGAGCACACTTCAGTTACGTTAACTAGAGGGACAGAAGTAGATAAAATTTCAACGACGTTGGATAGAGGACTAGAAGTATCACAGTTAGGAAAGAAAACGGAATTGGCTGTAGAGATATCAACCCTAGGAAAAGGAGCTGAATACGATAGCACTTCAACCATATTACATAAAGGAATAGAATCAGGTAGAAGTTCATCAACGTTACAAGAACAAACAGTATCAGGAAGAACTTTATCCCCAATAGATGAAATCAGGTTGACCTTCGTCAACATTAGATAACAGGACATCGGCTAGGATTTCACCGACCTCAGCTAAAAGAACAGAAGCAAGTAGCATTTTGTCAGCATGAGAAAAATGAGTAAGAGTAGGTATCGTTTCATCAACGTCCGATAAAGGAATAGAATCAAGTAAGACTTCATTACTGTTAGACAACAGAGTAGGAACAGACACAACTTCAGCCACAATAGGAACTGATTCCTTAACAATAGTAGATAACGAAACAGGATCAGGTAAAACTTTGACGATGACAGCAACATGCATCACAGCTACGGGTTCCCTAATTTCAACAGGACCTTCTCTATCCGTATTAGAAATTATCTTCACTTCAGCTACGGCTGTGATTGCTGGCACGACAGAAATTTCTTAAATGGAAGCATTTAAGAAAGCAGGAACAGGTAAAATTTTGACAACAACGGGAAGAGGCATTAAAGATACAGGTTCATGGACTTCAAGAGAACCTTCGCAGACTGAATTAGGAGTTATCGTCACTTCAGCGACATTTGTGTTTGCAGACATGACAGGGATTTCTTGGGTAAAATCGTTTAAGAAAGCGGGAACAAACTCTTCAGAAGCTACCTGCAAGTCACTAATTCGAAGCATGGGTTGTAATGGTAGTGGAGGCACAGTTTGGTGAGAGTGCATAAGTAGGGCGAGCAGAAGCAGGAGTAGAATAGGATGTAAAACTAGAGACGGAGGAAATTTTGTTCGAAGCTGTATTCGCCGCAAAAGGATAGGTTTTGATAGTAGTAGAAGGATGACCTGGATGAGGGACAGAAGAGAACGTAGAGTGAGAAGCAGAAGAAATTAGGTAGCCAGAGGTGAGGACAGTATTTGGAGTATGATTCGAAGACCTATTAGTAGTAGGATGACAGTGTGGACAGTTGCGGCGAGAAACTCCATTATATCCGCAACCATAACAATGTAGTACTTTGAAACGAGTACAACGTGTCGAAACATGACCAGGTTTATCGCAATTAAAGCATACTACCTGACGAGTAGAAGTAGAACTATGAGGAAGAACAGTAGAACATACGGAAGAAGTATCAGATCTACCCGTAGCCGTAAGAGAAATCTTAACAATTCGGTCATGTGAAGTAAAAGTATTTTCCTCAATAGTAGCACACTTATAAGCAAAATCTGGGGGTTCAAAATGTTGAATCAGTAAATTAGACCACGACTTCCAGTCAGAAAACTTATGCCGGTAACCACAATACCAAAGTAACGCTTTAGCCTCGAACAAGTTCACTGCAGACTCAAATAACTGCAATTCTGACACATGTTGAGTTCGTCGGAGTTCTTCAACCCGTCCCAAAAAATCATGTACGGTAAGAGTGTTTGGGTTACCAGAAAATTTCAAATTCCACTCCCACACAGGAAGACCTTGGTGGGAAGAGTAGTCATTTTGAATACAAACAAGAAAGAAATTGGTAGAAAGTAACTAAATAAAGGCTAACCGTAACTCGATAGAAGCCAAAAAAAAATTATTGCAAATACAGGGCAATCGAAAACATATCCAACGGATAAACTTCAGGAACACCAATGGAAGCGAAACAACAATAGAAATTAGAATAGGGCTGTAGAATAAAAGAAAAATTGGGGAAAACCAACTCTAGACTTGACGGGGAGAGCAAAATGTATAGAGAGTGAAGGAAGAAAAAGAATATCTTGGGCGCCAGCGTTTTCAATGGACTAGGATTATTGGCGAAAACACAAGTTCAATAATCTGACATGAGCTAACCAAGGATATTTAGCAATCACGGAAGAGAACAAAAACAAAATTCAAGAAGATTGAACCCACACACGAAATAAATAAAACCTATCCTTATATGAGGAACACCAAAGAGCCGAAAGAAAAAGAAAAAAATAAACAATAGATCGAACGTAAAGGAAGAAAAAACAAGTAGCACCAGGCCGAGAAATGCCGTGCCAAAGTTTCGCGAAACAAAATCGGGGCCAAAGTTACACGAAACAAAATCGGGACCCCACGCCAGGGCGTCAGAATTTATGCTACGTACCTAGACGTAGCCGGAGGAAAAGTCAATACCAGGCTAACTACCAACCGCGGAGAGTGGGGGATTCACCGCCATACCAAAAAAAAAAGCACGTCGTTTCACGATTATCTATTAACAAAAATAAATAAAGGATTCTGTACAAACAAGTCAAACAATTATGTGATACGAACAATTTAGTATTTTAGATAGGAAGTGCGCATCTTGTATTTTACACAAAATAAAACTAATCAGCAGAAAATAAACATATGAGAGCTTATGTCAAGCGTTTTTAAAATTGCACATAATACTTTATGTAAAATAAACTAATCAGTAGAAAAGAATAAGCGTGTGGGAACTTTTGCCAAACATTTTTAACAATGGTATATCACACCTGTAGTGCGATAATATCGATTCGCAGCAACAAACAATAGTCCTACATTGTCACGTTTCTTATCACGTAACTACACCAAACGCTGATCAGGAATATGCCCTTGATATACACAAAGGAAAACAAGTTGTATACCTGTATGTGCCGAGATACTTAGCTTGTACGCCATCCGGAGTGAATCAGCACCGCATCGCCACGGTCGTCGGGATCTATTTACTCTGTTACCATAACGGCACTATCGATCTACAGGCAACGGCAGTTGATCTGTGGCAAAGAATAAAGAACGAACCAATTTGGATTTTAGCTAGGAGCTAAAAAGAGAATCTGATTAGGATGGGTAAGCGCGGAAAAACACCGATACACGCAAGATACCTCCTACTTGTCAAACAAAAAAACGTGCATCGCTCTTGAAGTACTGGGAAGAGTAATTAGAAAATATTTCAACACACAAGCTTCAAATTAAAAATTGGTTCAAATAACACGAGTTCGAACTGCAATCCTCGCGTTATCAAAGCATGATTAGCAAACTGGAAGACACGCTATCAAATAATAGTAGGATCCATTATTTTGACAAGTCTTTAGATGGGAAACACAAGAGAAAGCAATTATACGTTATCGGAATGTTTAACAAATTAACGGATACCTAAAACGAATAAATTTTTGTTTTAGAAGCAAACTGGATTTGAGTTAAAGTTATGTTAAAGCGGCTTATTCTGAACAGGTACACTATATAGGGTATTGTTGGAGAATTTAAAAATAGAAATGGAATTTATTCGAGAGGGTAATGACTTAACCAGGGGGGAAAAGGTATTTAATTTATGTTGAAAAATAAACGTAACAACATTTAAATTCATTTAGGGGTTTCAAATGAAACAAATTTGGAATATTCTTCATTTGTCTAGACGAATACGTCAAATCCTAATAAATATGGTATAAATACCTAATCAATAAATAAACATTTATTCAAAGAATTCGCGCGCTATTAAAAAAGCAATAAAAATCGATAAGAATTATTTTATAGGTTTCAGTGTCTCAATAAGATAGAATGCGACATTAACTCCGGTAATCAGACAAGGATCAGCAACGCCTTGCTGTGCTCGTAACTCATTCGGCAGCGGCGGTTTGACACTAATTAGACCATCAAAACTGTTAAATTTCCGGAAATATGTGACTAAAATTTGAATTAAATTCCGATAACTCTAGAGAACCATGACGTAATTAGATAATTTGTATATAAGCGGGAACTTTATTAGAGGGGATTCATTTCATTGATTCATAAATTCGCGATTCGTAACCAAGCAATATGGAAAATTGATTATAAAAGCAAAATAACATGCAGAGTTGCATAAAGTTTATATGTTTAAATAATTTCAAGCATGTAAGTTTGAAGTACCATTTGTTTTATAAAGATTGAACGTTCTTCAAAACAGAAACTACTCCAAGGCTAATTAATTAAAAATAGAAAATCCACTTTGAAAATTAAAATTCTAAATGGAGATTAATTATATGAACAAAACTGGTAAGCTGAGTCTTTAGCTATCGTTAATTACGAAAAGGGCTCTTGGATTTCGCAAGTATTAATTTTAGATTCCTTTGTTTCTAACTGATATTTGAGTATTTGTCATTTGAATTTAAGGTAGAATAAGTCTTAATCATAAAATATGTTTTTTGTAAGGATATTTACCAGAAAGTTTTGAGGTCAGAGTTTGAAACATTTTGATCTTTTAAATAGACTATATGTTAATAATTTTTGGCCAAGCACTCTTACAAGCGTGGGTGATAAAGACAGAGAAGAAATTTGAGTTTTGTAATTTTTAACAAAGATTAGGCAAGGAAGATTTTAATAATTAATTAAATAGGTACTTGTTAGGAATAATGTTATGTTTGAAAATTATACTGTAAACTGTTCTGTATTCTATTGTATGAAAAAAAAATTGTTTTTGAATGTATAGATGCTTTTCAAGATTGCTGTAATTGATTTCATTTTGTTAGTTAGTAATTTCAAATTTACAATTTACTGTACCGTGTCACAGTACTCGTTTAGCGCCGACTCCAAAGGAAGAGTGTAACACGGCAAATTTAGTAGCGCACCAACGCAAAGCCTTTAGTAGGTTTCTGGTCAGCTGGTTAATAATGAATACTCTTTTTTATAATCTAAGCTTTCGGTTTTATTTAAAATGTTTATCAAAGACATAAACTGAGACAATATAATTGGTATCATTTAAGTTTTAAAATTAAAATTGTGAGCAATAATTCTAATTGTTTTGTATAAATGTTAACTCGAAATGATTTTTAATTAAATCTTTTATAATTTTGATAATTGTTTTTCATATTGCGTTGCTTGCAGCATACACTGCATTGCCTTGTTTAATTTTATGTTCGGTAGTTATTGGAGCTATTAAATTTAGATACATTTTTAGAACTATCAAGTATTTTGGTGATAATTCCAAAAAAGTTCCTCAAGAATTAAATTTAGTAGATTTTGCAAAATCTATGGACATTTGGCGGCACTGGATTGCTAAGGAATTAGGAGACGATTTTTTAAAAGTATTTACGAATGGGCAAGAAGTAAATTGATAACTGTATTTCCATGCAATTTTAAAAAGATATGTATTTTAGGTTAGTTTTCCATGGGAGGTTGTCAAATTTGTTACACGCACTAGTGAATTAAATATTTATACTATGATGGCCTTTCTAAACAACCTTCTGCTAAACCCGGATGATAAATGGGCTTGTGAAATTACTTCCAAATTGAAAACTGAATTATTGGTATAACAATTTAAAATGCACTATAATAGTTCGATGTATTTTATATATTGTATAGGCAAAGCTTGGAAATAATGGTGTACTACTATGTCCATCGGCTCCTTGGTCTGCTAGATATCATTATACATCTGTACTTCGTCCATTGAATTTTGGATATTTTGCAATTTGGAATGCATTAAAAATGCCTGTTACTCAAGTACCACTAGGTTTGGATAAAGAAGGTTTACCAGTAGGTATTCAAGTTGTTGCCGCTCCCTATCAAGATCACTTATGTATAGCTGTGGCTAAAGAATTGGAAAAAGCATTTGGCGGATACGTTCCACCTAATACAGTGGACATTTAAACAAGTATCTAGTTAAAACTTTGTTTTTGTCATTTTAATATAAATAAAATGTTACACTGGTTTGTACAGTTTTTGAAACAGTTTCCATCACTTTTATCAAATGTTATCAAATGCTATGCATTTTTTCAACAAAACTTAATAAGGAATCGATAAAATTGAAAAATGAGAATTGTATCAGTGGCATAGAAAACTGAAGGTACAAAAGGAATTGCTACCCTTATATAACGCTTCGAGAATTTTAGGTGTAGCAAGGAAAATCAGTTTTTTAAGTGTTAACTTTAACATCCTGTACATCTGAAACAGTGCATTTCCGAAAACTAGTTCCCTACTTAGCTTTTTATTGTTTTATTAGCAGAATCTTCAGTAACAATTTGGTGGTTGAATTCTGAATCACCCTGTATATGACATCATCAAGTAGGTATCGCTTGTATGTAATATGATAGATACCTTCATTCTTTCTCAAAGACGGTTTTCATTTCAATTGTTTTCAAAAAATGTGAAATAGTTAAGACTCTTAAATCAAACTCCAACAACCATTTCAAATATAACTAAAACAAAAAAAAAATTAATCAGCTCTAGCTCCTCAGTTGTTAACAGGAGTGCCGCAAGAGAAAAATACGACTTGAAGGCTGATTACTTCCGCTAATACTATTTACATTCACCAAAACCAAAGCTACAGTGGACAGTTGAGGTTGGAACATATAGGTCTACCATCAGTTGACGACTAGGCATGTGTATGGAGAATAAGAATATGGAATTTAAAAAAGTATGTGGAAAAGACTGATATATGATGTGTGTGTAACTAAAAGGAAAAAACATGTGTTTTTTAAATGATAAAAATTTGACAATGTGATCTATGATAGATAGATGCTCAAAAGCAAAACTACATGTCAGAAAATATGATTTGGTGTCTTCCTGAGTGTTGTGTCCAAATGAAAATAGATATTTAAGAAATTGTCACTATTTGCAGCATATACACAAATAGAAAGTGAAGATAATTCATTAGTGAGAATTGGAACAAATTGAATGAAGTGTTGAGTGAATGTAACCCAGGAAAAAGAATTATTTAGTTAAAGTAAGCGAGTGCTTAAATAACCAAACACCTGAAATGAAAAGAGTATTAAAAAAGTATGGGGATGGAAGCATGAATAAGAAAGAAATTGGTTAGTTTATGTTTAGAGAAAGAATTGTTTGTATCAAATATGAACTAACATTAATTTTATAAGATATGATGAAGGACTGAGAGGCTCGATAAGGAATATGAGAGTAGTCATGTGTAAAATATGAAACAGATCAATTCTTAATTGTCAAAGATGGATTTAGGAAATGACTTGCAAAGAGTGGTTGTAAGGGTGTGAAATATCTAAGAATAAAAACCAAAAATGCCGAGATGAATGTTTACAGAAAGAGTTTAAAAGCAGTTTGGAAGAGAATTTGAGCCCACATAAAATGGAGTAGAAGAAATGCAAATAGTGGATGTTGAAAGTACTTTGGTAACTGAAATGGAAGACAATTAAATCTGTAAAATAGGTATGTAGTATGGCAGTAGTGGAAAAATGGAACATGACACATGGTGAAATGAAATAAGTAGTAGAAAATAAAAAGACTAATTGCTGACAATGATCTGATACAGTGCCACCAAGCAAACAGCACTCGGAAAATATGTGAACTAATTTCCAACAACATGTGGAACCAAACAGACAGCGATTTGTTTCAAAGTACACTGCGGGAACAAACCATTTTAAGCAAATTTAAAATTCCATAATGTGTTCTGTATGTGCATTTAATAAATTGCTTTAGATTAGGGTATGTTATATCATGTCATTGTTAATTAAATCTTTTAAAATTATTAAAGATTAAAAAATACAATAATGCCATTAATGTTGAATATTAATAACCTAACCTTACAAATATTTCATTTGACAAATAAAAGCTTTCTACTTTGAGTGTACTTCTTAGCAGGCAGTGACACCAAGGCCACACCTCCCAAGTCCTATGTTTGCTTGGTGGCACTATAGACAGGGTATTTATAAATAGACGATATGTGTGCAAAAAAGAAGGTTGTGACGAAGGTTACGGTATTCCGTACAAACAAGAAAGAAAGTAGTAAAGTAAGCGAAGGAAATCACCCACACCGGATACCGCAACAAAACATAAGGGGTATAGGAATCTAAAAGAATTGAATGCCGTGCTAGCTGAAAACGTCGGTTAGTCGGGTGCGTCGAAAAAAAAATTGGAAATATCAGTAAGTAGATTTATTACAAACCTTTAGTACCAAAAGGAATATTTACAAAAACCAAATTGAACATTTAGGTAATCGTCCTGTTAAAAAATGATGTAAACAAAAGCCTCAACTCGCATATAACACAACTTCACTTCAACATATTGTAGCGGATTACTATTAACGCGTTTACCAATTTAGAACAAGTAATAATAAAAGTTTTTATTATTCACTATTCACAAGTTTAATTAACAGTACATGCCTTATTTATAGATGTTTTCAGTCCAATTAACAATGAAGCACTATCACATTAATGCTAATGGCAAGCACTAATATCTTCTTAAACTAAATCGTTAACCATAAGTCTTCTTAACAACACTAAGCACTACTATAATTTATTTATTACCCTTTTGTCTATCTATGTACAAGCTGGCGGTACAATATGCACGTTCACATAACACAAATTTGTATTTACTCTAGGACTTTCAACACGTAATAACCAACTAACTATACACGATATGATTTATATACGACATTTGGATATAGACTAACTGATGTACACTCATCACCGATCTTATATATATATACCCCAAAATTAACTAGATGATTCATACTCTGATGTTTGCTCGAATGTTCTAGATTTCTGTAGAATACACTTCGGTTATGCAACTTGCGTGTTTGATGGGTTGCCTAATAGTTCGTAACAATATACATTTCAGCAAGTATAAAGTAGGGATTATTTCCCAGTCACGTAAAATCTTAAAATCTAAATAACATATACAAGTATACTTACATAATGATTCCAGCCCTAAATAAATACATACACATACAAAATATTTACAGTATTAAAACACTGTTTACCTGTTTTTTAAAGTGCACTTCCTACAAGTAATAACGTAACCATAAACTGAAATAGCAAAACCCTACACTGAAGTGAACCAAGTGTTAAACTTAATCTAGATTATAAATAGTAAACAATTTGATAACATTTTAAATTTTGTAGCACGGCGGTATTGAGTTATTGGGCGCTTTAATATTATTTTTATTTATTTAAACTCAATTAGGGTCGTGGGTACGGGCTTGAATCAATCAAAACAGCATGTAAAGCCATACTGAACGTTCAATAGTGTTCGTGTAGTTTTGTTTACAAGTTTAGTATATAAACGAAATAGCAGAAGTTGTTTCCAACTACCGAATGCAATAACATTAGTTATTGAAATTATTAAATAATTACAAAGGGTTAACATAACACAATGCGAACTGTAATAGTAATTACAAGAACGAATAATACATTAATTTAAATTGAATGCGTGATTCGTTGCGCGTCTATTCACAACCGCAATCCGCAACAGACTACTAGCATTTTTATCTTGTGTTTAATACGTACGACAGGTGTGGCGTCAAGAGTTTGCTACACTATAGTCATATATACAAGGTGAATGAAGTAGTAAATAATATTTTTGTCACAATTTCCCCCTTTGGATCACACGGCCATCCCGGATGGGATCCAAAAGCGAAACTTGTTAACGGACATAGCAGCGCTATTCATTTGGCGCTGATTACGCAAACGACTACTTCGGCGCAAACCACTATCTGCGGCGGCACTTTTCGTAACACTAACATTCGCACTATCTGTCACTTCAAGCGAACCATCAGAGTGAACATTTTCAGGCATTCCTTGTAGAGTACGGGTTTTCCTTTTCTTCGGACAACCTCTTCTACGTATGGGACGAACGGGTTGAGACGACGAGCCATCCTCATCAGCTATTAAGCGACGTAGGGTCAAAACATGATAATTACCTAACGGTTTGGTAGAATCATCAATGTGACTGATTTGGTAAGAGTAGGAGATATCCTCTTCTTTACCAAATAGGGACCATTGCGACGCGGCGCGAATTTAGCAGTTTAGGCTTTCCGCGCCCTCACCGCATTCGCAGCGGTCGCTGTTGGTTAGTCCGAACCTTTGTAAATACGCCTTTAGGGCGCCGTGCCCTGTTATCAACTGCACCATTTTGTGATCGAGCTTCACCTCGATCCTACCTCTAGCTTCTATGCTCGGTATGAATTTGTGGGTCAACCTGCCCGTGGCAGCGTTGTTCCACCTCTCTTCCCATTGTCGAATTGATTTTTCGCGCAGCTTTCTTTTGATTAAAGACCTCGGTATCGACGAATGTGATATTCGAAAGTCGCCCGTCGCGGCCTCTTTAGCTAATTCGTCAGCCCTATCGTTTCCTACGTTACCATTGTGCGACCTGACCCAACAGAACTTTAAACGTCGAAACTCGAGCGCCGTACGCGCTATCCTCCAGACGTCCGCTTGGAGATCTGTCGAGGTGTTTATGTTTGTTAAAGCCGTTAGCGCCGATTTACTATCACTGATTATATAATACTCGTCTCTGCCCGTATGGTTTATTACGTAATCGATAGCCTCTCGTATGGCTACCAATTCGCACTGGAAGATAGTGCACCAGTTCGCGAGTTTGGTTTGAAACCGAAACACCTCCCTTTCCTGCTTATACACGACAAACGCCGCGCCTGCTTGCCCATCGGCCATACGTGAACCGTCCGTATAAATTCTGATACCCATCGCGTCCTCATCACCTTCGACAAACTCGATTCCTCTAATATCAGCCGGGTGCCCCAACTCACATACAACGATCTTTCTTGCAATTTCCCTATTACCAAGATTAAGATCTTCGATAATTTCGCGCCCTTTTCCTATATTTATTAATCGTCTATCTCTAATCTCCCTAACGACATATTCGATAGGGAGAGTCCTACTGATCACCAGGACAGCCTCCGTGGAGGTGGTCCTGTACGCCCTCGCCGCTTTTACCGCGGTTATGCGTTGTACGCTCGTCAATTGACGCATCTCCCGGACTTTACAACCTTCTGCCCATACAGAAGCTGCGTACAGTATTGCCGGCTCAATTGCTCCGGCATAAACCGTCCTCAGCGATTCGCCCCTGAAACCCCACTTTATTTTAGCCGCCGCCATCATTTTATTTGATATTTCGCCGCCCTTACTTTTTACGTATTGTACGTGCGCTTTCCAATTTAATTTATTGTCGATCTTGACGCCGAGGTAGGTAATACAATCTTTGTAGAACCGCCACTGAAATTAGTAAACGCCGCTTTACGGCGCTGCCCTTTATAGTGACGGGTGCAAGAATATGAGAAGCTACCCGCTTCAAACACCCTTGCGCAGGAACACTTTATGTTTATCAAAAGTAATACTCAACTTGTATTAAACTGTGCAATTTACTGGCATAAAATATATCTTTTTAGACGAGACATAAAAAACCCTTGACATATATGTAACAATTCATAATAATAATAAATCGCCTACTACTTAAGTTTTAATACATATGAGGCGCGTTTGCAACATACTCCCACCTTGTGTTATGAGCAACCGAAGAACACAACAAAATTTACGCGCCACTATCCAGCCTAGTACGCAAGTCTTTCCGGCAATTTAACTTGCCGTCTACTTTTAGTGTACACACGTGTTTTACTCACAGGTACAATGTTCCTTCTTAACTGCTCTTCTGAGGAATCGCCGTCATGCACTGCATTTTCAGTAGCTGCTCCCACCTGACCGTAGCTATTCACAGAATCAAGCTGAACCATTTCACCTTCTGAACACTCCAACGAATAAATACGCTGAATTGGGCGCACCAACTGCCCTTTAGCAGTTTTTAGTCGGACAACGCGTACTCGTCTATCTTTACCAGGTATCAACTCTGTTATGCGACCCAGAGGCCAGTCTATCCGTTTTGTCTGATCATTTCCAATCATAACGATCTCACCGACATTTAGTGAACGTATTTTGCAATGTTTGGACACCATACGTAATTGACCCAAGTATTCGGTACGAAATCTTCTGCGTAATACATCACGAATCTTTTTGTGATGTAACAGTCGCTTGTTCAATGTTGCAGAATCAAATACATCTAATTCTGGTACTCCAATTTCATGCCGTTCCTGCAGAAACATATTTGGTGTTAACGGCTCCAAATCGTTCACATCACTCGAGATGTAAGTCAAAGGTCTAGCGTTTATAATGGCTTCACAATCACATAATATAGTATGTAGTCCGTCAAAATCCAGCGAAGCCCTTCCTAAAACTTTACGTAATAATTGTTTTAACATGGAAATCAATCTCTCCCAAAATCCACCCCACCATGCTGCGGTTGGAGGGTTAAACTTCCATGCAATACGTTGCACTGCAGAATATTTTTTTACAGCGTCCCAATTCACTTTGCGCATCGCGTTGTCTGTACCGACAAAATTAGTTCCATTGTCTGAATATACGATACATGGTCGGCCCCTTCTAGCAATGAATCTACGGAAAGAATCAACAAATGTTCCAGTTGACAAGGATGTAACAAGTTCAAAATGTACAGCACGATATATCGCACACGTGAAAATACACACCCATGCTTTTTGTCCATTTCTTAGAAACATAGGCCCGGCCATATCAACACCAATGATTTCGAAGACTGCCGCGTCACGTACTCTATCACTAGGTAACGGCGGCGTAATTTGTTCCATTCTGGAAGCGTCTTGTCGTTTACACACAACACAATTTCCAATAACAGTTTTTATGCTACGACGACCTCCTAGAATCCAATAGCGTTCTCTTAATAGAGATAAAAGTGTCTGCACACCAGTGTGACAGGACTCAACATGCTTATCCAATATAAGCTTTTTAACCACTGGGTGCTTCCCAGGCAATAACAGAGGATATCTAAAGTCGACATCGTCTTCGCGATATGAAACTTTGGTATTCAGACGAATAATACCATTTTTATCAATAATTGGTTGCAATGAAGACAACTCTTTTACCTTCTGGTCTTGAAACGATTCTTGTTGTATAACTTTAACAAGACACAGCTCAGCAGCTTCTGTTTCTTCTACAGATAAACATTTATCCAGAATTCGGCCATCAGGAAAACGACAATTGTGAATGAAACGTAAAATCCACGCAAGCAAGCAAATGATTTCATTGTAATGAGAAAACGTTTATTATACCATAAGTCTTCACTGTTTAGCATAGATGCTACAAGTCTTTTGCGACGTTCTCTTCCAACCTCATCTTCATTGACCTCAAGATCCGCCTTAGGCCATGCACAGTGTGGTTGGTATAACCAGGACGGTCCCTCTAACCATTTGGATTCTAGCAATTGTTTGGGGGAACAACCGCGAGATGGGAGGTCCGCTGGATTCAAATTTCCTGGAACATGGTGCCACATGTTTTATCGGTCAACTTACGAATTTCTGCAATCCGATTCCAAACAAATGCAGACCATTGATCTTCTTGTTTTATCCAAGAAATAACAGTACTCGAATCGCTCCAAAAATAACTTTCAAATTCGTTATCAATCAACGATTTCAACACGTCTTTTACAGAGGCGTACAAGCGTGCTGCAATCGTAGCAGCCAACAATTCGAGCCGGGGAATAGTCATTTCTTTTAAAGGTGCAATTCTCGCCTTTGCTTGAAGTAAACTTACTTTTACACCATCGACCTTTTCTACTCTTACATAAACTACCGATGAGTAGGCTGCCGTATTGGCATCACAGAATGTATGCAAGCTAATCTTTTGCGAACCATCATTTAAATAGTCTATCCATCGAGGCACTTTAATTCCTAATAAGCATTTTAATTCCACGTACCATTTCATAAATTCTCTCTTAACTTCGTCGTCTACTTCTTCGTCCCAATTAATTTTCTCTCTCCAGAGGTGCCGTAGCAATGCTTTTGGACGAATAGTAGTTGGACATACAAATCCCATTGGATCAAATATTCTATGAGTCAGCGATAATATAACACGCTTCGTTATAGGTCCTTTGGCTTCATGTTCACGGTGCTCAAAATTTAGCGCTAAACTATCTTCCATTTTGTTCTAATTAAGACCTAGCACTTGCGTCACAGGTTTGTCAAAAGGCGTTTTGCTCAATTGCGTATGCTCCCACCCTCTGAGGTCGAAATGTCCTTTGGCCATTACTGTACGAGCATTTTTTATAAACCAGTTTAGCTCGCTCACAGTAGCGACGCTGTGTATGCAATTGTCAACGTAAAAGCCATTCATCAATGTCATAATGACCTGTTTAACTTCTCTGTTCACAGTTTCATCGAGCATACGAGTCAAATGGTACTTTATAGTCATGCCTAGTAAATACGGACTAGCGCACACTCCAAAAACAACTCTCTTATGTCGATATATGATTTCACTACCCTGTAAATCCAACCAAATAAATCTTAATACGTCTTGTTCAGCAGAATGTAACCCCACTTGCAAAAAAGCTTTGGTGATGTCTGCAATCACACCTATCGGATTGAGTCGAAAACGTAATAGCAAGGCAGGTATCAACTCAATCAGATTCGGACCGCTTTCTAAACAATCATTCAACGAAGGACTACCCTTTTCGTGCGAAGAAGCATCGAAAACTGGCCTTATCTTTGTGGTTAGACTATCAGATTTCACTACAGCCCTATGAGGTAAATAGTGAGTAACAGCATTTCCGGGACAGCGCATCTCTTCTTCAGATACTACTTCAACTATGCCTAAGTGTTTCCACTCATTTAAAACTTGTACATAAGCTTCATACAACTGTTCAAATTGCAGCTTTTTTACAACATGGTTCAATCGCTTACGGGCAATTTCGTAATTATTAGCCAAAGGTGGATGACCTTGCTTCCATGGTAGACGTACAACGTATCTTCCATTAGCATCTTCTTCTACAGTTTCCATGAAATATTTTTGTACATCGGAATTTATTTCATCTTTAGATCTTTTTTCCACCGGATCCATAATGCCTAACACGTCCAGCTCCCATAGCTGATTTACCTTCAACTCACTGTAAAGTAATGAGATGACTTGCATAGTAGTGGACTTGCTACAAAGCTCGTTGGGAGCTTTTCCCATAAGCGTCCAACCGAGATCAGTCTCAATAGCCACAAGACCACAATTCAAAACATGTCTCTTACCCGTCAATAATTTTCCACAAACATCGGCTCCTATCAAAATTTCTATTGGCGAATAATCACCCACGTCAGCTATTTGTATACCTTTTTTAGCTAGTTCGTTTATCCACAGACCATTGGGAACTGGAGCTACATCATCGCAAATAACGGGTTGGTCTAAAACATCGAAGTGGCAAGAATATTCACCAGTCAAATTAATAAGCTTTATCTTATAGACAATGTGAGCTTGTTCCGCTGTAGACGCTCCGCCAAACAAAGTACGAGTAATCCGCGTTGTGACCTTGCACGGGAAAACCCAATATCTGAGCAGTATTCTTCAAAACATATGATCTTTGTGACCCTGTGTCTATAATAGCCCGCACTGTACGTTCCCCATTTTTTCCAGCGAGTTTTACTCGTAACGTTTGCAGGAACACAACAGGATTATACAAATTGGCAGGATTCTTATCGCAACTGGTTGCCTGTAGTACCTTATCCAGAGTTACCGGTGTAGTAACGTCTTCAGCACCCTTGTTTGCTGACAACTCAGGACACATTAATGGTACGTGTCTTTTGTTACATATCATGCAAGTTATTTTTTGACGACATTTTCGGCCGACGTGACCTACCTTTAAACAACTAAAGCAAGCCCTTTTTTGTTTCAAAATTTGACGTTTTTCATCTAATGCAACCTTTTGTATTTTGTGACACGACTCACTACTATGACCAGCTTCACAGAAAACGCATTTTACTTGTTTGGTAAACAAACCAGCAGCAGTCGGTACGTGCCCATGTTTTTCATTAACTTTTTTGCCTTTTCACTCAGTTTCGTTAGAAATGGCGGCTGCAGAAAACCCTTATTTTGCTAGTACAATGCGTTGTTCTCCGTCAACTTCTAAACTTATAAATGCCATCAAACCGTCAAGGCGTTCTTTGAGCGTATCGCCTCTTTTCACCGATACATCGCCCAGCGATCTCTGCCATGCGCGCAACAGCTCTTCTGGAAGACAAGATTCTACCAATGGAAACACCATTGCGGAACAAGTGTCCGTCGTCACACCAAGCGTGTCAAGAGCTCTCAACTGCGTCGCAATCTTATCATACAGACTGGCTAAATTTAGCGTCTTTGGATTGAGTGCTTTAATTAAAATAATTTTTAGCAACTCACGCACATAAAACTCGACTAACAAGTCATGCCTCCCAAACCTGGCTTTTAAACTTTCTACAGCTTTTTCATAATTATTCCCAGTTGGGGGAAAACTAACTATAAGTTCTTCGGCTCGGGAACCCGGGACAATAACTTGTAACAAATAATGAAATTTATCTTCATTGGTTAACTCACAATCATTATGAACTTTATTAAAAGTGCTCCAGAACGGAAGCCAATCGCGCAGCTCACCTCCGAATTTTTTAAACTCAATGATTGGCAATTTGATTCTACGAGAAAGAGATTACCGACGTTACTAATACTGTCAATAGCAGGTGACCCAATAATGCGTTGGCAACGCAAATTCAAACTGCGATAAGTAAATTGATACTCGTCTGTGCTCTGAAGTTCTATTTCGAGTTGTTCCTCGCTGATTCCATCTGTATCTAACAAAAGGTCATAGACTTCACGATCCATTTGTTCTAATCCGGCTATTTTTTGGGTTAACATTTCACACCTTGTATTTATCTGGTCAACATCTTGTTGTTCGGCATCCAAAAGTTGTGTCAGCTGATTTGCAGTTAAAGTGAAAGCCCTGCGTGCTGCAGCTCGAGATTTCTTAAGTCTCTCCATCGTCACAGTCTTTCAATTAGTAACTCAAACGCGATACTGATAAACCAAACACCAACGCCACGCTAAATCGAACAATACCAAGTTGAGTCCTGTCACGGTCGCCATTAAATGTAGAACCGCCACTGAAATTAGTAAACGCCTCTTTACGGCGCTGCCCTTTATAGTGACGGGTGCAAGAATATGAGAAGCTACCCGCTTCAAACACCCTTGCGCAGGAACACTTTATGTTTATCAAAAGTAATACTCAACTTGTATTAAACTGTGCAATTTACTGGCATAAAATATATCTTTTTAGACGAGACATAAAAAACCCTTGACATATATGTAACAATTCATATTAATAATAAATCGCCTACTACTTAAGTTTTAATACATATGAGGCGCGTTTGCAACAATCTTTAAACGGGATTTTCTCCCCTCCTAGCTCTAACCTAGGAGGTCTCTGTCCTGGTTTCGTGCCGAAATAAAGCGCCTCTGACTTCGCCGTGTTAAATTTTAATTTTACCGCCTGCGACCATTCGTGTAATTTATTAAGCGCCTCGTTCGGTTTTGTGCGCATATCCATTAGCAATCTCGATCTTACAATTAAAAGCGTGTCATCTGCAAACCCAACGATTGAGCATCCTGTGGGCAACTTGACCCTAAAGATGCTCTCATACAACAACTTCAAAATGCGGGACCAGAACATGACCCTGTGGGCATCCCTTTCACCTCACGCGACAGAACTTCACCCGGAATTTCAACCTGTGCCAATCGCCCGAGAAATAGCTCTTGACCAAAGACATCAAGTTTCGCGGACAACCCCTACGATCTAACTCGCAAACGATTAATGGCCACCAGGCAGCATCAAATGCTCCTGAAATGTCCAAAGCAACAACGACACAGTACTCTTTGGCATCTCTTGCCTGCTTAATTTCCCCGACAACGAACTCTAACGCGTCGATAGTCGACTTGCCCTCCACGAAACCAAACTGTCGGTTATTAAAACCGCCGTTGTCTCGCACTAGGTGCTCAACACGCATAGTCATAACGCGATCTAAAACTTTCCCCAGCACCGGTAGCAAACTAATTGGACGATAGCTGCCCGGATCTGACGCATCCGCCTTTTTAGGTTTGGGTATAAATTACACATTCTGGATTTTCCAGCAACGCGGAAAAACGCCCCTTTCAAAACAAAGATTAAACAACCCAACAAAGACACACGGGGCTAACAGGCACGCATGCAGAGCTGCATCTGAAGTGATTCCATCATGCCCCGGTGCCTTCTTAGGGTTCATCCTCCTAAGAGCCCTGACGACCTCGTGAACTAGGATTGCCTTATCGGCACCTGTTCCTTGCGCCTCTGCAGCTTCCCGACGTACTAAATCGTGCGACCCTTCATCCCCCTCGGGATTATCCGATGGGAAAAATTTCTCTAGTAAATATTCCGCTGTGGTTTTAAAACCTTCCGTGTATTCGCCATTTGTTTTCTTTATATTATTGAGCGCGATTTTTTGTTGTTTTCCTCTAATTACGCGGTATGCGGTTCCCCAGGGTTCTTTCTCTGAGTTTTGCGTGCAGAATTCTTTAAATTTATTCGTTCGCGTTTCTTCTATTAATATTTTATATTCGCGGTAACTTTGATTATATTCTATTCTCCGTTGTTCTCTTATATCTCCCGAGGCGCGTTGATAGCGGCGCCTTAGGTTACGCGTTTCTGCCCGCTTGGTGGTTAGTTCCCGGGTCCACCAGGGTACGCTGTCTTTAAATGTTTTCTTTTGCGGCATGGAATACGACGACGCGTCTACCACCGCGTCGTTCAATTTTCTCGCGAGTGTTTCTACTTCGTCTGCCTCTCGGCAGTTAAATAGCTCATTATCGAGCAAAGGGGTACTTTCGCAAAATTTTTCTTTAAACCGCTCCCAATTTGCTTTTTTATTACAGAACCGCGGAAATATAGTTAGCTGCTCGTTTGCGCTTGTTTTGGTTTCAACGTCCCATGTTATTAATTTATGGTCAGAGAGCGTTTCCTCGTCCGACCTTAGTTTCCAATTACAAATCGTTTCTAACATTTCGTGCGAGACTGCAGTAATATCTATAAAACTGCTGCCTCTATGCGTCTCAAACGTAGGTGAATCATTAGTGTTTATCACACTAAGGTCCCATCCCGTAAAAAGATCAGCAACCTGCGAGCCTCTATCGTCTTTGATAGGGCTGCCCCATAATGGCGACTTAGCATTAAAGTCTCCCGCGATAATTAAATTTCTATTTCTACCGATTTTACGAAGGATTCCTTCAATTTGATTTATTAAGTCCTCTGTTTGAGGATTCTCCCGCCGAGAATCGATCGGCGGAAGGTAAGTGCTTATCACGTAAAACGTATGCAATCCCGTTTTTATTTCTGCGGTGGTTATGAACTCATTCGACAGATTGTTTAGGATTATTCCGGCACACGTCCCATTATTTATTATTATTCCGCTACGCGGTCGTTCGCTGTTTGCGTTTAAAACGGTAACCCCCTTCCCAAAACCTGTTATTTTGTGGCTATACAGGTGCGGTTCCTGTATAAGCCCGATGTCGATATTATTTTTGGAGAATAACTTTACGAAGTTATTTGTAGCCCCTTTACCTTTCCCGAGATTTAGTTGCGCGAATTTAATCTTCTTGCTTCTTTTAAATCTTTCTTTTTCTTCACGGTCCATAATCGATGTTCCGTGTGATTGCGTTCTTCAATCTCAGCATCGTGGGGCATCTACTCGACTTGGCGTCGTGGCGCGCATTGACCCTCGCGCCACCGCCAGTTCTGTCGTTTGCCCTAGCGCAAACCACACAGCAGGGGACTGCCCTCCGGCAATTCTTAAACTCGTGTCCGACGTCAGCACAGTTACCGCACCACTGTACCTTCTCCCTGCACTCCATCGATCTATGGCCGTACTCGTAGCACCTGTAGCACTGGGTCACCGAAAAGTGGTCCCGGGCCCAGACTCTTCGCCACCTGAGGTTTATAGCATCAGCTAATAAACGCCCTCGAAGTGTGGGGGGTCACTTCGAAGACTACATTGACGAAGGGATCCCTAGGGCCCTTTCCGCCAAATCTAAATTTCTCCCTCAGGTGGTCTTCGATCTTCAAATCGCCGAAGCGGGGATTCTGGCACGCGATCAACCGCACTAGTTCTTCTGCTTTCATCCCCGCTTCGACCCCCGGAAGAACGACCCGTGGGCGCTTCTTCTCGATGGTCTTCGCCACGAGCTCTTTGCAGTGACCGCCGACCTTCGACTGCAATTTCTTCGCATCTTCTCTGCCTGCGCACTCTACTACTACTCCGCCCCTGCGAGTCCAACGAGCTCCGACCACGACAAACCCATCACGAGCGGGATCGACCTTTTTCTTCAGGGCTGACATGACGTCCTCTTTCTCCCCTGGTCTGGCGTCGACCCTAACTGCAAAAGTGGGTGTCGCACCTGCAGCAGCTGCAGCATACGACGCCTTCCGCGGCATCGGCACCTCCTGGCTCCTGGAACACTGCTGCCCTAAAACAGAAGTAAGCACCGCTGGACTTCCCCCGACAACATCAGCTCTCCCAGAATCACTAGCCACAAGCCGCAGCGCCCTAACCATACCTATAAGTTGATTCGCCGCGTCGAGGAAATCATCCACGGCGTAGCGAATCCTCTTTCTGTCTTCCACGACGATGGTGGCGGAGGTCGTCGGCACCCTCCCGGAGATGACCGAGTGCGCCTTCCTCACCCTCAATCTCAGGAGGTCCAGCTCATCGAGGTCGCTAGCAGCAACGCTAACGTCGCTGCTAGTCGACATCTTTCGCTGGGCTCCCGAAGTTGAGGGCGATTCAGGCGCCGCAGCCACCCCAGGGGGCCCCGACTCCCCCGACGCGACCGCCGCAGACACAGGCTCCTCTACCTCCTGTACCTCCTCCTGAATCCCTAACATTACATCCTTTAACACTACCTTCAGCTGTTTCCCCCCAACAGCGCCCTCAGCCTCCGACCTATCAGACTCCGACCGATCTCCCCTCTTCTTCCTGAGCAACGACTCCTCGTCGCGGTGGACCACCATGCTGAGAAAACAAACGACAAAAAATGACACCTAAAACGCAGCTCAAAAACCACTTGACCGTTACGACGCTAAAAGAACGACGCTAGAAGAACGCAAAACGTTGGTTCAATAAAAATGTTTTGTTTAAAGGTGAACCGTAAGCAACCTTGTATTTATTTAAACTTCAAACCGCCCAATTAAATATTAAATTTTTAACAAAAATACAACAAGCACTAAGCGTCAAAATAACAACTAGAATCAAATAAATTCCCTAACGCAATTCGATTCAAAATGTACCGCGAAGAACACTATTTATTTATTTTAAATTTTTAAAACCGCCAAATCAAATTTAAATAAACTAATTACTTCAAAATATTAAAATATCTAATTTATAAACAACAACACTTTATTTTTAAACGTGTAATTAAGAAAATAAGGTCGAGCGCAATCGGAATGCGTTTACTGGAAACGACCTTTCACTTAATCGCTTGGTAACTAGCACAACTTGTAACTGTTACACCGCTTAATTACACTAAAAATCGATATTAAAGGAACTTTTAAGTACGCGTGTACTTAAATTACGGAAAATTTATATTAAAATTGTTTTAAAATTTACAGTTTTTGAGATATTTATTTGATTTAAAAAGGCTTAAATTTTTGTTCTTTGGTTATTATTTGATTATACGCGCACTATAAAAAATTCACACACTTTTTGGTTGTTTTACCCGGTTTTTTACTCGATTTACGCGGTTTTTATTTTAAATTTATTATTAAAAATGCCTTTTTAAGTTATTTCGAAATTATTTTTGAATATTAGTTTAGTAGACCTTTGTTTTATTAACCCGAAATTTATTTATTTTATTTTAAAACGCGGATTTGGTTTAAATTACAAAGAGAACGCGATTTATTTAGTTTTTATTTAGTTTAAATTCTGTTTTAAAATTTTTATTTTACTGCCCTGTATTTAAAATTTGATGGCACACAATTATAAAAATAAAACACAATAAAAAGCAAAGCTTTAAATAAAATAATTCAACAATAAATAATAAAACCCTAGATAAAAACTTACTGTTATTGCTGAAGCGGGAGCTCGGCAAAAACACGTCCGCTCGCTTCATGCGGCAACTAGAAAGTGTGTGTATAGACAACATTATAATTTGAATTAGGGCCGCTATACTTGCGGCCACGTCCCCAATGCTCCACCCGGAGGTACTACATTGGGTTTAAACGCGAAAAAAGTCGTGCTCCTAATTTATTCTTACTTCATAGTTGATTCACCCTAAATAAAAACTAAACAAAAATCTAACAAACCTAAAAATCTAACAAACCTAACAAACTCTAACCATCTAACAAACCTAAAATCTGACAAAAACTGGAACAAAAACAAAACAAAACCTAAATAGACAACAGCTAGTGCTTCTCTTTCTGTTGTAGTATAATTACATTCTGCGAAAGTAAGCAATCTACTTGCATATTCCACGGGTCTTTTATTGGGACCTTCCCACTGGAGTAAACATGCACCCAATGCGTACGAGCTGGCATCAGTCTTTAAAACATACGGTAGATTAGGATCAGCTTGACGTAGTATTGGTGAACTACCAAGCGCACACTTCAATTTATTAAAAGCAGTTTCTTGTTCATGCTCCCATTTGCCAGGAGTATTTTTTCGCGTTAACATACAAGGGGGCTGAAATACTTGCGAAATTTGGTATGAAACGTCTAAAGCAATTGCACGTTTATAAAAATGATAATGTTTCCTTAACTTATTTTGGCGCGAGCCAATCCGCGATCACAGAAACTTTATCAGGATCTGGGCTAATTCCAGAACGAGAAATGATATGTCCTAAATGCTTTATACTAGAACGATCAAATTGACACTTTTTGCGATTTATACGTAATATAAAATTGCGTAATTCTTGGAAAATTAACTCCAAATCACGTACATGTTTATCAACACTAGACGAAATAATTATCAAATCATCAAGATATCCAAGGACCTCAATGTTAAGCAGTTTGGTTCGGAAGCGATCAATCAGTCTCTGAAATGTCGCAGGTTAATTCCTTAAACCGAAGGGTAGCCGATTGAAGCGATATATTCCGAACGGCGTAATAAAAGCATTTTATCACGATCTTCATTTTTAACAGGAACTTGCCAGTATCCTGCCTTTAAATCTAAGGACGTCATAACTACACTTGATTTTGCCATATGCAAAATATCATCAATGCCCGATAATGGATAACGACCAGGTACCGTAACTTCATTTAACCAACGATAGTTTATACACTCTTTTTTAGGTATGAGTACGACTGGCGCAGCATATGGTGAGTCACATGCTTCGATTATGTCATTTTCTAACATTTCATCGATTTCACGCTTAAGAATTTCTTTCTTTTAAGGTGATAATCTATATGGCGGCATTGATATTGGGTATCATCTATGAGTTTTATAACATTGTAACGGTTCAATCCTTACCGTTCCAAACTGCAGCGATTCCTGTTCAGTTAGTTCACGTATTCCGTGTAATTTATTATTTCGTAGTAGGACCAATTGAAATTCTTTCCTTATTCGAGTGTCAGAACGCCTCTTTTAATATAGGCGGCCTTCCAATGTCTGTGGAATTGTTATTATACAAATGTTGTGATTTGACATTCTAACAGACTAATTTTATTTCTGGTGTCATCCAAATTATACGATACAAATTTGGTTTATTAAGTGTGCTACGGAGGAAAAGCGTGTAGCTTTATTTCAGGTTATTCTGTGTGGAATTGTTGCTCAATGCTACAAGCTATGTTGGTATTTAAAACAATCATAGACACGAGGATGTTTTTTGTGATAGTTGTTATCAATATTGTTGCGATCCACTATTAGGCAACCCGTCAAACATACAAACGCTCGGGGCACAGCGTATTCTCAAGGATTCCAGAATTCTTCTAGAAATTACGGGAGCATGAGTCATCCTTGTAATCCAGAGTATATATAATACCGCTAATGAATGCAAGGGTCAGTCTATACTAGAATGTCGTATATAAATTATAACGTGTTAAAGTAATAGTAGTTTTGAGCTTTTAGAAGTTTACATAAATGTGATATGCTGTGTCTAATGTAGTGAGTAATAAAGACCATTATTATTACTTGTTTTGAATTAAAGAAACGCGGTAGCAGTAGCCCGCTTCACTGGTGCCAGGTGCGGGGTATAAAGTGATTAATTTAAAACACAAGTCTAAAGACATTTAAGTAGTTTGTATATGCCAGTTACAAGAAACCAAAGTAAGATGGAGGCAGAGGCTTTAATGAATTTCCTTAAGGATTTTAAATCCGGTATGGAGGAAAAGTTAAGCGAAAATACTATGAAATTAGAAGAAAAGTTAAGTGAAAACGCAGTGAGGTCAGTTGAACTGGAATCAAACCTCACAGAAAGGTTAAGTGAAAATGCTAGGAAAATGGAAAAAAGATTTAGTGAAAACGCTGCCAAAATGGAAGAAAAGTTGAATGAAAGTACAGCCACGTTAGAACAAAGATTAATGGATAGTTCCATTGCATTGAAAGAAGATTTCACTGAACAGGTAAAAACAGTTGAGCAAAAGTTGGACAGTAAATTGATAAAAATGGAAGAAGATGTGATGAGGCTGCAAGAACAAGTAATTTCACTAACAACGCGGCCACTTGAATTACCAAACCAAGTTTTTAATCAGAACATTCCAGAAATAAGAACCATGGAAAGAAGCGAGTCAATACCGTCAAAATTTAAAGTGAAACCACCCACATTCGATGGTAAAACGCCTTGGCCGACATATTTGAAACAATTTGAAGCTGCGGCAATAGCCAACGGTTGGTGCAACAAAGAGAAAGCTATCTCCTTAATAGTGGCCCTACGGGGGGAAGCCGTTAACATCTTACAAACGATTCCCGATCACCAGCAGAATGATTACGGTCTCTTAATATCGAAGCTTGAGATGAGATATGGAGACGCTCACCTTCAACAGGTTTACCACGCACAAGTTAAGAACCGCTCGCAAAAGACAAGTGAAAGCCTGCAAGAATTCGAAGCTGACATCGCAAGATTAGTTAGATTGGCGTACCCAACGGCAACAGATAGTTTCCTCGAACAACTGGCTGTTCAAACATTTGTGGATGGCATCAAAGGCAGTGAAATACAGCAAGCGCTAAGACTAGCAATGCCAAAAATTTTGGATGACGCACTGGCCCATGCGCTTGAATTTGAAGCAGCTAAGCAGACATCACACAGGATGGGTCACAAAGTTCGGTCTGCCTTAGAGGAACCTGGTCAAGCTCAGAACAGTATAGATGAAATAGTCAACCGTGTGGCAGAAAGGCTGGAACTACAACGACCGCGGAGATGGCGTCTGCGATGCTGGAACTGCGGTGAAGTTGGTCACATGCAGAGACGCTGTACTCAACCAAAAAAACAACCGGTTGAGCAGCAGGAAAACTAAAGCAAGTCGACGTAAGGGGGCGAACGTCGACAGCACAACGTAGTGCCCCGGAGATTATCATCCGTGCTGCATCGTCAATGGAAAGTCTGGACAGCATTTATATCGATGGTAGAATTAATGGTAGGGTTGTCCGATTACTTGTGGATACAGGAGCAACAAGAACTATTGTGAGACCAGATTTGGTTGGTCGTGGAAAAATGCTACCTGTATCGGTGTGTCTCCGAACGGCAAGTGGTGAGAAGATTGGTACTCACGGAGAGACTGCCGTTATGTTGACAATTGGGGACAAATTAATTAATCATCGAGTGTTGGTAGCTGAAATTACAGAGGAAGTGATTTTGGGAATGGATCTCATGAGAGAATATGGGTTTCATGTAAACATGAAAGAAAATGTGCTTCGGATAGATGATGATGAGATTCCATTTCAAGGTAGGAGTAACCAGACGATGCAAGTTCGAATGATTTGTGATATGAAAATACCCGAGAAGGCGGAAATGATAGTAATGGGACGCCCGGATGGTACGCTCCGAGAAGGACAAGTATGCATGATGGAAGCAACTGAATCGGGAATGGGTCAGGAGGGACTACTGATTGGAAGAACGCTGGTAAAGTCTCGAAATATGGTACCAGTAAGGGTGCTGAACATTAATCCACATACGGTGACCCTGAAGAATGACACGATTGTGGGAAGTTGCATTCCAGTATGCCATATTAAACGTTGTGTGGACGACACGAAAAATAAACCAACCAACGGTTGCTCACAGAAATTGCTGGATATGTTGATACCCTCGTGTCAAGGATTAAATGGTGACCAACTGGGCAAGGTAAAAGAACTGGTCGGACGATATCGAGGTGTGTTTGCACTGGATGATAGTGAGAAGGGAAGGACGAATGTTGTGCAACACAAGATCAATACTGGAGATGCGCAACCGATAAGACAACACCCAGGCGGCTTCCTTTGGCAAAACGTAAGGAAGCTGAGCAAATTATCACCGATATGGAAGAACAGGGTGATTGAACCCTCGAATAGTCCATGGGCATCCCCGGTAGTGCTTGTCAAGAAAAGAACGGGTCGACAAGGTTTTGTGTAGACTACCGGCGGCTTAACAATGTGACAAAGAAAGACAGCTATCCTTTGCCCAGAATTGATGACACCTTAGATACTCTATCCGGATCTAAATGGTTTTCGACCTTGGACTTGAAAAGCGGATACTGGCAGGTAGGCTTGGAGCCAAACGATAAAGAAAAGACTGCGTTTACAATTGGAACTGGATTATGGCAGTTCAAGGTCATGCCATTTGGATTATGCAATGCTCCTGCTACTTTTGAACGATTGATGGAGTCGATACTGCGTGGACTGTCCTGGAAAACATGTCTGGTGTACCTAGACGACGTGATAGTGTTAGGCCGGTCTTTTGATGAACACCTTAAAACCTAGAGGAGATATTCCAAAGATTACGCGGGCAAACCTTACATTGAGCCCCAAGAAGTGTCACCTATTTGGAAAAGAGGTGAAATACCTAGGACATGTCGTTTCAGAGACCGGAATAAGAGCTGACCCTGACAAAATAAAAACGGTACAAGAGTGACCTACACCAGCAGATATACACCAACTACGCAGTTTTCTAGGATTGTGCACATATTACCGACGTTTTGTACTTGGGTTTGCGAACATTGCCAAACCGTTAACGAAATTAACCGAAGATGGACAAGAATATGATTGGAATGACGACTGCCACAGTGCATTTGAAAAACTGAAACGGCTACTGGTTACATCACCAATTTTGAGTTATCCACGGATGGAGGGGAAATTTGTGTTGGATACCGATGCCAGTAACACTGCTATAGGAGGCGTTCTTTCTCAAGTGCAGGACGGACAAGAAAAAGTTATTGGGTATTTCAGCAAGGTCTTGTCGCTGCCAGAAAGGAACTATTGTGTGACAAGAAGGGAGCTGTTGGCCGTCGTCAAATCCGTAGAGCACTTTTATAAGTACTTATACGGCCGTAAATTCCTGTTGAGAACAGACCATGCTGCACTGAAATGGTTATTGCAGTTTCGAAATCCTGAAGGGCAAGTCGCAGGGTGGATAGAGCGGCTGCAGGAATATGATTTTGATACAGAACATCGTGTAGGAACTAGCCATCGGAATGCAGACGCTCTGTCAAGGAGACCTTGTCCGGTGGACTGCAATCATTGCTCCAAGATGGAACAGAAAATAAGTGTCATCCATAGAATGACAGTAACCGATGATACTTGGCAACCCGAAAGAATGCGAGAAGACCAGGAAAATGACGCCGAATTGGGACGTATTATTGAGTGGAAAAATAGAGGACAACGACCAGCTTGGGAAGAAATTAGTATTTTAAGTAGGAGTCTGAAGGCATACTGGGCACAGTGGGACTCCTTGATGATGGAAAATAGAATCTTGAAGCGACGCCTGGAATTTGAAGATGCACTGAGAGACTTCAAGTGATAGTGCCGAAAATCAGGATTCCGGAAGTGTTGCAGCACTTGCACGATGGTATTTCCGGAGGGCACTTTGGCGTGAAAAGAACTCTCGAGAGAGTGAGAGAAAGATTCTATTGGGTGAACTGCAAAGATGATGTGAAGGAGTGGTGCAGGAAATGTGAATTGTGTGCCTCTGCAAATGGCCCGGTCACAAAACGGAAAGCCCCAATGAGACAGTATAACGTGGGGAATCCGTTTGAGAGGGTAGCCATTGATATAGCTGGTCCGTTTCCTGAATCAGAGAAAGGAAATAAATACATCTTGGTTGCAATGGATTATTTTACCAAATGGCCGGAGGCATATGCTATACCTAACCAAGAAGCCGAGACGGTTGCAGATGTACTAGTCAGGGAGTTGTTTTGTCGTTTTGGAGTTCCGTTGGAATTACACTCCGATCAAGGTCGAAACTTCGAATCAGCATTGTTTCAAAATGTCTGCAAGCATCTTGGAATCAGGAAGACTAGAACCACGCCACTTCATCCCCAATCAGATGGAATGGTTGAAAGAATGAACAGGACGTTAGGGAAGTACCTGGCCAAAGTTGTCTCTGAACATCAACGAGACTGGGACCAATATTTGCATTTGTTCCTACTAGCGTACCGATCTTCGGTACATGACAGCACAGGGTACTCGCCCGCTTGCGTAATGCTAGGACGTGAATTGCGGCTACCATGTGATCTTCGGTTTGGATTTAAACCTGGAGAAGAGATCGCAGGTGAAGACTACGTTAGTAAGCTTCGTGAAAAATCAAATAGTATTCACGAAAACGTCCGAAAGAATATACAGGCAGCAAGCGATCGAATGAAATCACAATATGACACGAGAGCACAAGAAGGTGGTTATCAACCTGGAGATTTAGTGTGGTTGTACAATCCACAAAGAAAACGTGGATTGTCGCCAAAACTACAAAGACAATGGGAAGGGCCGTACGAAGTGTTAAAAAGGATTAATGATGTAGTGTACCGGATCAGAAGATCCCCTCGTGGTAAACCGAAAGTGGTACACTTTGACCGTTTAACATCCTACGCTGGCAACAACCAGGAAGGCTCGAATAATGATAATGGTGTTCGGCAAGTTATTAATCATGAGCCAAATGTAGATTTTGAGAGCTTTATGGCGGCGTATGGTGGTTCCGCTAAAGCGAGATTTGGCGTTGTTGTTGAAAAACAGCAAGATCTGTTTAGAGCACCAGAAGAGTATTCCCTTGCACATTGCGTAGCTCAAGATTTGGCAATGTCAAGGGAATAGCTGTTGTTTTCAAGAAAAAGTTTGGATGTGTGGATGAATTAGTACAACAGCAGCCAACTGTAGGAAAATCTTTGGTCCTTCAAGATAAAAATCGTTATGTTTACTATCTGGTCACCAAAAATTCTTCATGGCAGAGACCTAGTTATGGACATCTATGGGAGGCTTTGCTAAATCTTAAGGCGCAGATGATGGAAAATGAAGTAACGAGACTAGCGGTGCCCAAGCTGGGCTGTGGACTGGATCGCTTAGACTGGAGGATAGTCCGAAATATGCTAGAAGTAGTTTTCCAGGGAACCAACGTCCAGGTTTGTTGTTATCAACCGGTTGCCTACCAAGACCAAGAAAAGAGTGTTGACTGTTACTTCCAACGACGCGGTGGATGCACCAGAGGAGATAGCTGCCGATACCGTCACCAGTCATCGAATTGGCGTCAAGATGGATTTACAGTTACGAGACGTAACGGTTTTAAAGAGGGGGCAGTGTTGCGATCCACTATTAGGCAACCCGTCAAACATACAAACGCTCGGGGCACAGCGTATTCTCAAGGATTCCAGAATTTTTCTAGAAATTACGGGAGCATGAGTCATCCTTGTAATCCAGAGTATATATAATACCGCTAATGAATGCAAGGGTCAGTCTATACTAGAATGTCGTATATAAATTATAACGTGTTAAAGTAATAGTAGTTTTGAGCTTTTAGAAGTTTACATAAATGTGATATGCTGTGTCTAATGTACATGCAGCTTGTAGTATACATAAATAAATAGAAGTGTATAAACAAATAATTGTGTTAGTGTTGTTACTGGACCTATGGTAAAGAAGTTAGTTTAAGAAGATATTAGTGCTTGTAAATTCGTTAGTGTAATAGTGCTCCATTATTAAGTGGACTGAAAACATCTATAAATAAGGCATATACTGTTAATTAGACTTGTGAACAGTGAGTAATAAAGACCATTATTATTACTTGTTTTGAATTAAAGAAACGCGGTAGCAGTAGCCCGCTTCAATATCTATAAATTGAATTGGACAGCTGTTCTCGATCTTATTATTCTTCTTCAACCGTTAGCGCAAAGGGTTGAATTGTTGGTGGAGTGTTCTAGTAGGTATGAAAGTACTGGGTTGCTGAATATATTTCCAAGCAAGGGTACATGTTGTGAAACAATACTGTGTGTTGCCCACGGAGGAATTAGCGTGGCGTCTGTAATTAAACGACCTCCGCTAATATTTAATTATTCAAGTGGTGAAATCTTAACCACAGGTGAGTGAATAATTGCGAATATCAATACTTACATTAGCATTTAAGAATGCTGTATCGTGCCTATATAATATTTGGTTATTTGGAAACTTCTCTTATAATTTACAGCGCTAACAAACGCAAGTAGATTGTCACCTGTTAAGCTCTATTTAATTTTGTGTGTACAGGTTTTTTTGTTGGTGTATCTTTCTTGCGAGTGTTTTTGTCGCAAGCATTGTTGTGGTGTTTATTTTATGTATATTGGTTTTGTCCTTCACGCTCTACGGTCAGTGAACAATCTTGGTCTCAGGCCGCTACATCCTGGCTCCCAGTGCTGCACCTGCCTAGGGAATCCGAAGATCTAGGGGATGACCAAAATATGAGTAGAACTACACCTGCCGTAAGAGATTTAAACTTTTATTAGGGTATTTTATATAGAATGTGTTTTTTTTGTGTTACCTGAGAATATAAAAATATTCAGGGGCCTATGTATAAGAGTATCTTTTTTTTTTGTAATGGGGGCGCTCAAGTTTTATGGTTGTGCTTTTACTATTACCATAATTAAAACCGTTAAATGTTTGGTTTCCATTTATAGCCGGGGGAAAGTGCACGTTCCCAGGGATTATTAAAACTTAAACCATACAGCTAACCAATATCAATTTTCTTTCAAGGAGACTGAGCGCTTGTGGAACGTTAGTATAGTAATTACCTAAGTAAATATTCAGAGAATATTTATTGATTTATTTTATGTGTGGGGGGATATATTACTATATGTAATATTGTACATATGTATAAATATTTTTGAGGCGCTTTATAGGTTCAGGACTGAATTGTTTAATGTAGGAATCACAACTGATTTATGATAAATATACTTCTTGTTTGGGGATTTCATATTCTCTATTGATGAGTGTTGTTACTGGTGAATTTATACACAAGTTAGCTTAATTGCAGAAGCTGCTGTATTTGTCCAATTATTCGTGGTGCATGTGGGTCCAATCGACTGCAATTGGCGCCCTCATTATTATTATTCTTTCTTAGTGTGCTATCAACGCTCACGGCCCATCCTGACGCTAGTTCGGGAACTGCACCATATTCAGTATTATCTCTGGTTAGGGTTCCCGGTTATCAGAACACCCCAACCGACCGGAATGTACTAAGAATATCCAGCCAGTAAGGTATTTTTTTTTGTAGGTTATTCTTATATAACAAGAATGGCGTTACAACATGTTCTGCGTAAACCGTAGCCCCACCGCCAATTTATTCACTAAACAAATCAGAGTTACCAGAAATCAAACAATTAATTCGTGCCTTTTCGGTAGCATCTAATTCAACACCTTCGTCCTTACGAAGCTAATGAAGTTCTACACTATTTACAGCAGTTTCTGCAAGAACAACGGGTTCAGTATAAAATTGGAATAAAAGCAAAGCGCACGTTGGGCGCCAAATTGTAGCACGGCGGTATTGAATTATTGGGCGCCATAATATTATTTTTATTTATTTAAACTCAATTAGGGTCGCGGGGTACGGGCTTGAATCAATCTAAACAGAATGTAAAGCCATACTGAACGTTTAATAGTGTTTGTGTGATTTTGTTTCACCGGACTATTCACAAATTATCCGACAGCGAAAGCATATTTTCGACATTCAGCTTGTAGATGACGAAAATTATGGCAATATTTGCATTTTTCACAAAATTTTGCATTTCTTTCGGTGTGACCGGATTGCAAAATTTGAATATTCGACTTAGCGCGATTTTGATCTAATTCATCGTAAGCTTCTTCTAGTGATCTAGCCTTTAAAATGAGCTAATCAAATTTTTCAAAATCATCACGTGACAAACGATGTCTAATACGTTTGTTTAACTGACCGTAAACCATATCTATTTGAGATTGTTCAGGTAAAACAGGTTTTTTCGGTAAGTGTGATAATAAAGCGCGACACTTGCTTAAAAAAAAATCAGTAAGTTCAAAGTCATTTTGTTCTTTTGAATATAGTTCTTTAAAAATTTTATAAGCTGCTTTGCACATCCGAATGCTTGCCGTAATGCGTCGATCGACGATTTTACACCTTGCCACCACATACCGGCATTACCGTCTAAAAGCATGGCTAATCCCTTTAACGATTGTTCATCGGAAATTCCCACACTCGCAGAAAATTTCAATAGCGTTAATAAATGCATCGACATTTTCAGTTTTCGAGCTAGAAAAGCGAGATTGACAATTAGAGAAGTTACCTTGATTAACAGCATAATTTACTTGGTTAGGTCCTGAAGCAGGTCCACGGGATTCCCTCGCTATCCTCCTTACTCCATCTAACAGCGATTGTAGATGCTCCTGAGTCATCATAATCGGTTGAGTTGCCATTGTAGAATTAACACAATCAGGCACAACACTTACACTTCCCAGACGCGAACGTAAATTATAACGAAGCCCTTGAGAGTTAGCTGTGATGACGGTGATTACTGTTTTTCTTTTTAATCAAAAAAAAATACAACGTGTTGTTTCATATCAAAACAAAACAAACGCGATTAGAACGCGAACTTAGCAGATGTATAATAACTTCAGTTATTTTACATTGCTGCGACCATTTTCGTAACGAAACACTAATAAACAAAACAAAAACCACGTTCGTGTTCAACTTTTTGTTGCAACAACCACTATAAAACATAGAAAATCACGTTGGGCGCCAAATTGTAGCACGACGGTATTGGGTTATTGGGCGCTTTAATATTATTTTTATTTATTTAAACTCAATTAGGGTCGTGGGGTACGGGCTTGAATCAATCAAAACAAAATGTAAAGCCATACTGAACGTCCAATAGTGTTCGTGTGGTTTTGTTTACAAGTTTAGTATATAAACGAAATGGCAGAAGTTGTTTCCAACTACCGAAAGCAATAACATTAGTTATTGAAATTATTAAATAATTACAAAGGGTTAACATAACACAATGAGAAATGTAATAGTAATTACAAGAACGAATAATACATTTGTTACGTTACTTCGAGGCAGCCACGTTGGGCGCCAAATTTATGCTACGTTGGCTCGTAGCCGTACGTAACACCAAGAAAATCAAAGAAATGACCGGGCTCATTCGGAGATTAGGGGGGGTTGTAGAAAGCAGACTAACATATAATGTACGCGGCTGTAAGGAATTAGTGACAATACCTGCAAAAAAAAAAGTCAAGTAAACCTGAAATAAAAGAATAAGCATAGCATGCTGATCAAGCATAAATTACTCCGTACTCTGTAAGATGTCAAAAAAAACTGTTTGGATAATCTATATAATATAATCACGATAAAAGCATTACAAAAATTTTTATTACAAAGTGAGGTAATATTGGGGAGTAGCAGAAACGTTTCCTCACACACCAATTAAACATAAATCAGATAAAATGTTGACAAAAGATAAATAGATAAGACACAATTGATATGAGCAATCCAGTAGCATTGATTTTTTTGGTCTTTCCTGTCCAAATATTCAAATTACTCAAACTAATCTGTTTTGTTTTTCTTTTTTTTTTTGTTTCTTAATAGCATGCAATTCTACTGTAAAAGGTATCAGAACGACAAAGATATGGCAAAACAACGGATAGATTTTTAAAGTAGTAACAAGTAAGAAATAGTTCAACTTACAAAAAGTTCTTCAGTAACGCTTCCTTGCCATTGAAGTGTGGGATTCACGATGTCCTGCACTAACGAAGCACTTCACCCTTGACTGTGAGGGTGTTGATGGAATTTCTTACACTTTACACTAATCACACCTACGTATTTCACTGGTGTTAACAGCAGACATTACCATGCTGATGGAACTATGTAGCATTGATAAATTTCCTGTTAATTCTATTTCCTGAGACAATAATTTCGAAATATTTTGGAGCACTAGTGTAATTTCAACTGGGACCAAAGGTATATTATTTTCATAAACATCCAAAAAGCAGTGAGAAACTTCAACCCATATCTTTGTAAACCGGTAATCGGTTATATTTCGCAAATAACGAAATTTGCGCAAGCAATGATCTATTTTAGATACTTTGGGGTTGGAAAATTCAGAAACTACAGTATCAACTGTATTTGGGTAATCCAAAGTATGCACTACTCTGATAAAAAAAAGGGACCACGAAAACTAGATCGCATACACAGTTCAAATATAAAAAGACAAATCCACTAAAAAAACACAATCAATAAAGCACGTGTAACATACTGTTTTAATACGCTCTAATTAGTTCTATGAATTCTAAAAATAGTTATTTTCTAGTTTAATTTTAGCATTCTAATTATTAGAATGAAGGTCTGGTAACATAAATATGTCTGTAATTGTAACGGTTGCAAGACTACCCAAGTAGCGTCCTAGCGAAGTTTCCAGGAAGGTCTAATCCAAGAGTTAATCAATTTTCTAAAGGCACTTTACTTCAAAGGCACTACACATGTCAGATTAGTTGCTATCTATGATTAGATATCAATCATGTTTTAGGATCCTATTTATGTCAGGGTGGTCGGAAGCAATTTTTCAATTAGCAGAGTACTCAACTAAAATTAGTTCCGAGATCTACTTGTGTGGCTATCTTAGGGCAATTGGCAGTTTAATTATTCTTAAAGATTTACGACCGGCGTATCCTAAGCCGAGTATGAGAGCCAAGAAAGGGGTTATTTTTCAATTAACTTAAATGTATATAAGGATGCCAGCCGGTGGTAATCGGGGTTGTTTATTTCCAGACGCGTTGTAGTCTAAAGCTCGCGGACTTGCAAGATTGAGTAAGTGTTTTATTTCTCTGAATTCAAGTGCGTGCCGTTATGTTCAAAGTTAGTTTATTTCTCTGAGTAAGTAATTATTATATATGGTATTACTATGAACTCAAGGCTGTTATGCATCATAAGTCATTTATTTGTTTAAATACAATATCTGTCGTCTTTCATAGCATACAACTTCGGGTTAAAGCCCCGTTCCAGTAATTTAATCCCGTTAGGTTATTGTTAAAGACCGCATCTTTTGAAGGGTTTCTTATTTTATTGTGTTTCGACGTTGTCCGAGGCTTGTAATAACTAAGCCACGAATTCCGTTACTGTACTATTTGATCCGTGTGAAGGTCATGTTTTTCCTGTCATTGATGACCCCGTGATTAAAGAAAGGTCGTTTCAGTATGCAAGTTAAGTAGACTGCGGTAGCGTTAATTAATTATATGTATTGGGGTGTTTGCACCCAGAACTGTTGTTAATATTCATAAAATAAGGATTTTAGAATTGTTTAGTTAAGTTGTGTTTGTGCTAGCCGGAGACTTTATAAGATTTGCCCCTGTGAAGTGAAGTATTTTCTGTCCTGCAATCTTGGTTCATCGCCACGAACAAAGTGCGACGAGAGCTATTACCGCGATCGATCCATGGGCCGTTTAATTCCCATGGTGGCGCCCTATTGTAAATAATGTTAATTACTGTATAATTTTGTATGCATATGTAATTAGGTTAAGTTAGTTAGTAGCCCGTTTAATAAAACAATTGGAATTTTGTCTTAGTGTGTTGTTGTTTAATGAATCTCCCCTTCTCACCGACTGCAGCAGCTTGCGAGGCAATGTCCCGAAACGTGAGGGTACTATAGTGTTAGAGGTCCTTCCCATTTATTATTTATTGTTAATTGGATACCCTCACGCGGTAGGTAAATATTCAAATCACACACGTGCAAACCCTAAGCAAGTCCGTCAAATGCTCCGCACAACACGCGTGCAGGTCGAGTCCAACAAGTTCTACCACTTTTATTTCCAACAGAAAATCAACAAAAAAACAATTAGTAAAGCAACGCGTATCACTCAAACCGTCCGTCGATTTTCCGTAAAACACGTGCGGTCGAGTAAACACGTTCGCCTATAAAGCATACTTCCTTCAAATGGCATTAGAACGACACTGCCTACAGTTAATATACGACTTTTATTTCACAAGAAAAACAACTAAAATCGTGTCGTGCTTGTTCATGAACCATTCGAAAATTTATCCTGCATTAATTCTCACTATTTTCAAAGCAACAAGGAAGCAGTATTTTTAACGTAATTAATCTATAGGAACAAAGAACAAAACTACAACTCCCCTCTCATCTGTTTCTATTCAATCGTTGTTACCATAACCTCTTATCGACTATTATCTAAACTTGTATATCCACATAAGGAACAAAATTTATATGAACGGCAAGACAAGAACGATGCAATCCACTCTTTATAATACGACGCATTCGCCCAAGGAGTTAATAAATATCAAATATAGAAATAGTAGTTACAGAAATGTATTTACTAATTGGGAAAAAGCGTAAAATGTTAAGCTATTAAAAATGCCCGTTACAGATTAATTTAAATTGAATGCGAGTATCGTTGCACGTCTATTCACAACCGCAATCCGAAACAGACTATTGGCATCCTTATCTTGTGTTTAATACGTACGACAGGTGTGGCGTCAAGAGTTTGCTACATTATAGGCGTATATACAAGGTGAATGAAGTAGTAAATAATATTTTTGTTATAATCTAAATTTAAAGTAAGTAAAATTGCTCTAACGCAAGCTTCGGTTTATATTAAATTGTGACTTGAAAACAATCACGTAATCACTTGTGCACTATCATGTGAAAGTAAATTTTTAGCACGGCAATCTGTAATTTATTGTGCCAAAACCAGGAGTAACAAAAACTAAAGCACCAAAGAAAGAAGAAGTCATTAGATTTCATAGAAGCATAAAAAAAGCAAAATATTCGTACCTTATCGTAACTTAAGAAGAGTAGCTGCATTTCTCTGGCGCCATCGTAGCTACTCAAACTATAGTGCTTGATGCTGCAAAGCTACTGAATTAAAATGTTTCTTATATGGTTAGTACTTATCACGACTCGTTAAGGACCACAACAAGGTATATGTACTGGAACTTGCTCTGCTGCACACCCCTTTGAATATAATTAAATGTTGACAAGTTGTTTCGCTACCACTTCGACTTTTGTGTAACTACCTGTTACAGGAAACATCCCTGATTACGCTTTATAATTTAATAAATCCATTTGTACCTATAAATCTCATTTTAATACAATTGAAATAAGTGCTTTTTCAACACCCTGTAAAATGTTGTTAGTGCATTAAGTCAAGTCAAGGTACCCCAATCTATTTTTATTGGTTGATATAACTCGGTTATTTAAAATTTTTGCTTTCTGAAAGAATATGCACACTTTATTTAAACGTAGTAATATTAGTTTGCATAGAAAAGTTTTTCTACATATGTGATTAACAAAGGCGCTTGGATTCGCATTTGCCGGTTTTCTTAATCGATCGATACATCAAAAAGACTTGAAATGTATGCTTCTGACATGTGGTATCCTGATATTTCAGTTGATTATCATATCGTTTCCGAAACTGGGTTTTCTTTTATCCTACCTTTCGTCCTAGCTTGTGCTTTCTGTGTAGTTAAATTCTATTACTCCAAGAGCGATGCATGTCTTTCACAAAAAGCTTCATCTTCGGTGTATCGGTAAGTTTCTTACGAGCTTATTAATGCTAGTAGGGTTCTCTTTTTTAAACTCTTTTACGTAGGCTTAATTGCTTTTCTACGTACATCCGCTGTTCTAGCTATGGTCCTGATTACCGTGAAGACCACCCATCAGTGAGAGAGGTCACGATGTCTTGCTGGCACACCTCCGTGGCTGATTAAGCATGCAAGAGAAAGTGAGAGCACGATGTTAGCTGTTTCACCTCAACGAATTGAAATACAAGGTAAGTACCTATCTCGACACGTGAAAGTATGTGCCGATTTTTTTTCTTCACCTTGTTTAATCCACCTTTTGCTGTATGTGCGTAACAAACGGACCGCGGATAAATTCAGTCGCATTGCGCCGACGGACAAAACCAGCTTACAAAACCCGCTAGTGTTTTTTTGTGTATTGTAATTTACTTACTATGTTCAACTTAAAAAGGTTTGTCTAGAAGAAAGCATTTTCATTACTTTTTCTTTATAACTGTTAAATTTTACATGTAACTTTGTATTGTAATTATAAATATTGTCCTTAAAATATAACTCGATATTTTTCAAAAAAAATAGAAATTTTTTGTTAATTGGCAATAAAAATTCGTTGGCGATGTACTTTTTCTTGTCTATGTGAACCACTCCACTCTTCGCATTCGAAGTTAGCACGGTATTTCTAAATTTCCTTTATCTTTTTATACGTGACCGAGATTCGCGCGGACTCTTACGTCGCTTTTTTCTCTGTTTCTGTCTGACCCGTGTGTTTTATCGTTACATGGTCTAAGTTGGAAATTTTAAAAGGCACTTCTTAGTAAGTAGTAAACCAAGTAGTTAGAACTTAATATATAAAAGCTGCAAAAATAGATCTATTGTGGGGATTTAACGTAACATAAAAAGTAAACAAGAAATAAAAAGAAATAAAAGTGTAGAATGATAGTAGTACATATATAGTGCGGGTTCTGGTGCCTATAGAGGCAGTCATTGATCCCTAGTGACGTCAGATTTTGGGTTCATTGACCTTGGTGTACGACGTCAGAGGTCGCACGTGTGTTGGAATCTATGACCATTGTATTTCGACGTAGGTTATTGGTCTAGGGTGGCGCCATCGGTCGGGTTCGTTGTTTTTTGCCTGCGGCTTTAGCAGTCATAGTTGAATATGGGTCATTGACCTTTGCGTTTTGGTTTTTGTGTAGGAGATCGATGACATTTGTTTTTCGCGCATATTATTCGCGTTACTCAAACTGCTGCAAGTCAGAGTCAATGACCTGTCTATGGTGGATCCGTTGACCGTATTCCGGCAACAGCCCTACTAATGTTTTAAACTTCACTCATTTTATAGAACTAATTTCAAATACTGAACTAGGCCCTTACGATATACTAGTCAGTTTTGACGTAACATCCTTACTCACTAACGTACCTGTCATATACACTGTCTCTATTATTAAACAACTCCTAATTCAAGAAAACGAATTTGAGTACCTGGCCACTACTTTGAAAAATGCTTAACTTCTACATATTTTGTCTTCTACGAACAGTTTTACAAACAAACTTCTGGCACACCCATGGACTCACCTCTATCCCCTATTGTAGCCAATATATTCATGGAGCCTTTGGAATCGATGGCTCTTGAATTCGCAAACCTTAAACCAACAACTTGGCTCCGTTATGTAGATGACACTTTTGTAATCTGGCCCCATGGACACCAAACGCTCAATAATTTTCTAGACCACATAAACAATCAACATAAAGATATTAAGTTCACTATAGAAATTGAAAAGAACGGAACTTTGTCATTCCTTGACGTTCTGGTGGAGCGACAACCCAACGGACGACTAGGTCATTCCGTATACAGAAAACCAACACACACAGACAGATATCCATCACAAAAATCATCGGTAATCAACTCTCTAGTACAACGTGCAATTAAGATTTCACAACCAAAACATTTATCTAATGCACTGACCCATCCGAAAACCAGTCTTATAAAAAACGGCTATCGCAACTCAGATGTCGGCAGAGTAATAAACCGGCATCTGCATCCAACAGAACCCCCAATCCACGCTGTAATTCAGGCACACGATCTTTAGCAATCCTTCCATATATACACAGAGTAACTGACCGAATTGGCAAAATTCTACGTAAATACAACATCAAAACAATCTATAAGTCCGCAAATAAAATTTCACAAATATTACCAACTCCAAAAGATTCAGAAAACTGTCTTAAAGCCCCAGGCGTATATAGTGTACCTTGCAGCTGTGGTTTAGTGTACATAGGAGAAACAGGACGGTCAGTGCAGGCTAGATTAAACGAGCATAAGCGATGCTTACGAGCAAGTCAGTACAATGGCTCAGCAGTGGCGGAACACCAACATGAAACAGGCCATACCATTAACTTTGATAAGACGAAACTAATTTCCGGAATTACATTTTTCTATAATAGAAAAATCAGAAAATCCATAGAAAACATTAAAAATTCTAACAATTTAAACAAAGACGATGGCTACTACCTTTCTCCCATTTGGAAAACGAGCCATGTTCACAAAAGCAGAACCGTAACGTACACTGATCCGTTACACACTCCTCTCTATTCATGATCACTCAAGCATCAAGTTCTCGCCCTATATAAACCACTACTTTCGCTACTTTCACCAGTTACTTTGCCACAAGACACCTTTTGGCTTAAATAGGCTGGTGAGTTGTTACGTGCCAAGGGTCACTTTAACATTTTATGTTAAGTTTTTTGATATACGGAAGTTTTCCGCCATAATTTTCAAATACGCGAGACGCGGGAATTTTTAAATAGACTAGGCGGTACTTCCGTACGTCATGGTAGTGAGCTTGCGCAGGGAGTGTATCCCTAGAGGGATAGGGCAATACTAGACAATGGGGTGGAAGAGTTCTCCGCTTCTCTCGCAACAACGTGGCTTTTTCGTGAATACCTTTGAGTTAAGTGCTCGTTTTTATCTCTGGTAACGTATCGTTAGGGTTTACCTATGTAGATCCCTATCTAATTATCTTTTGTTGTCTACCTCTACCTTATTTTCCTGTCAAATCCCTACATAGGTAAATTGCAGCCACCTCGAGGCGAAACTGGACCCGAGACGACCCTGAGGGACATGCTCAGCTAGCCGAAGCTGCTCTGCACGCATTTGGTAGCGTCGACGTTCATCTCTAATTCCTCCGGGAGGAGCCCGACTGGAGTGGTTAGAGGCCTACCGAGTGAAATTGCAGGCGGAAGCAGAATTTCTGATGTGAGTAACTCTTTACTTAATTTGCATGCATTATCCTTTGTGTTTTGAATTATTTAAATTTGCGTAGCATTGCGTAATATTGATGACATCATCAGTAGTTGAACCGCGCCTAAATCCGTATAAGATTTGGTGCTGCCAACTGTGATAGTGTCTCTTATACCATGCTACCGGTGTTGTAATTGTCGAACTTTTAATTTTAACCACCGTGTTAAGCGTAAGAGAGTCTGCTAGTTCAGAGGTAACTCTTCATACTATTCATTCTTTTTACACTTGTTTAATTAATATTTTATCTTTCTTATTTTTATTATTATTATTTTATATTTATATTTCATTTGCTTTTTTTGTCCTGATGAAGCCCCTTACAAAAGTGGGCGAAACGTCGACCTTAGTTTATAGAATAACACGGTCCCAACCCGGAACAATAAATATTTATAATAACTGAAGGTAACCTAATTTTGAAGTTATCATAAAATAATTAAAGTACGGTCGTTAACTATTGTAGTTTTATTTCAAACCTTCCCGTCTTAACACCATCTCAGTGTATATTTGGGTTAAATTTTGGTCATACAACATAGGTGTCACTAGCCACAACCATAGACGACTAGATCACGAGGACAGGTATTGTCAAGAGGAGGCGTTCGTTCATCCGCAGGTAGGTTAGAGTATAAATTTGTAGCAGCGACCAAGTGCATTAGATTACAATAGGGACTTTATTTTAATATTTGTAAAAATTTCCTATAATTAGTGCAATTTCGTTGATGTTGTGAAACCCAGGGTGTAGTAACGTTCACACGGATCTCGACGTCAGTTACTTATCTTTACAAGCGCTGACTTAGGGTTCTGGGGTGAGAAGAAGTTCATCTTCCCATGAACGCAGGCGAAATTACGTCAATCTCGGTTGGCGGGGGAGACATTTTAAGGCGAGGACCACCGCTTAAGTTGGACAGATTTTTATCATACCATGAGATTTTATCATGACGTCACATCTACCTTACCAATAAACTAACCATTACCGGATAGTGCTGACACGAGTGCATTCATTCCCACCTTTTAAACTATTCTACCGTCTCGTCAGTGCCGATCTACCTGCAGAAGCCGACGCAGCGACTCCAACAACTCAACAGGACAAAGCAGAATAGACCACCCATGAGACCAACAACATTATGTAACATTACAGGGTAAATGTTTGTAATAACTTTATTTAAATTGCCTGGGGATTTACTGAAAAAGGTTGAGCGTGATAACTTCACTTACAATATCGGTTGCTAGATTGTACCAAACGATCGTGTAGAATGAGGCAGTACGCTGTAGTGTGAGCTCTAAGTGCTTCCTTCATTTGAAATTCTAATCGTACGTCAACCGTTCCCACTTTCACTATTTCGTTTTGATGGGAACAATCGATGACCACAAGTGGGGCATGCGTTTGAAATTCATCGGGCGTTTACATTCGTTCGCTGATGCCCCCGTAATACGATTGTTGAAACTGTGCATTCATTTCATATAGTATAGAATAGTAATTGTTATCGAAGTTTATGTTAAGGTTATCGTAAGGATACATGGATGAACCCAGATGTAATTTCATATTAATCAACTTACAGTGGTCAAACTGACTGCGCCCTTTTTTTGCACAATGTATCGGTTTGAAAGCAAACGATAACAAAACGCGGCTTTTCCATTTAAAAAGCTGTCTTCACAGCCCACGTATGCATGTGTGTTGTATGTAATTCTGGGTATTCGTGTAGTTCTCAACTGCGAAAGCTTATGTCCATGGTGACATTGCGTTGAATATGTTTAATAAGTAGTTTTAAGCGGCCTGCGTTTGCAACGGTTATGTGGAATCCGCCACGATATATGTGTGATGGAAATTTTGATTGACTCCTTGTTATCAGAATTTGAAGTAGCTGCGTCGTCGGTACTACTCCTAATAAGAATAAGCTTCTGTTTGATATTCAAAAGAATTTTTCGGTAGTCCTCGGCAAACCCTAAAACCATACGCAAAGGCATGCATACATTAAAATAACCATTAGCATCAACAAGATCAAGTTTATCGATGGAAGACCAACCGTCGTTTCTAAAGCGATGGCTTTCACTATAATCGTAGGATAGGAAATTTTTTATAGTTATGCCTGGATTACGAATACGGTCAATGACCTTTCCGCCAAGTTTATAGCAAATTTCATCAAATAAAAATAAAACTCCGTTGATGAAAAAATCGACTGTAGTTGAAACACCACCATCGGACTTATTCGTTGTACCTTCAATATAAATCACCCTGTCCCATGATAATGTATAGACATCTTCGTTTTTTATTGGGATCCGTATAACGTAGTTCTTCACATACGTGGTATTTGAGTAAGATGTAAGCATATTGTAACGGGCTAGTACTACCGCGTTTCTTTAATTTAAAACAAGTAATAATAATGGTCTTTATTACTCACTGGTCACAAGTCTAATTAACAGTATATGCCTTATTTATAGATGTTTTCAGTCCACTCAACAATGAAGCACTATTACACTAATGAATTTACAAGCACTAATATCTTCTTAAATTAACTCCTTTACCATAGGTTCATTAACAACACTAACTCAACTATTTGTTTATACACTTCTATTTATTTATGTATACTGCAAGCTGCATGCACATTAGACACAGCATATCATTTATGTATATATTCTAAAAACTCAACTACGTTTACTTTACAACGATATAATTTATATTAGACATTCAAGAATAGACTAACTCTTACATTCATAAGCGGCCTTATATATACCCTGCATTAAGATATGACTCATTATCTAGAACTTTGTAGAAGGATTCTCGAATGCTGAAGAATACGCTGTGCCCCGGGCGTTTGTATGTTTGACGGGTTGCCTAATAGTGGATCGCAACACTGCCCCCTCTTTAAAACCGTTACGTCTCGTAACTGTAAATCCATCTTGACGCCAATTCGATGACTGGTGACGATATCGGCAGTTATCTCTTCTGGTGCATCCACCTCGTCGTTGGAAGTAACAGTCAACACTCTTTTCTTGGTCTTGGTAGGCAACCGGTTGATAACAACAAACAAGAACCTGGACGTTGGTTTCCTGGAAAACTACTTCTAGCATATTTCGGACTATCCTCCAATCTAAGCGATCCAGTCCACAACCTAGCTTAGGAACCGCTAGTTTCGTTACTCCATTTTCCATCATCTGAGCTTTAAGATTCAGCAAAGCCTCCCATAGATGTCCATAACTAGGTCTCTGCCATGAAGAATTTTTGGTGACCAGATAGTAAACATAACGATTTTTATCCTGAAGAACCAAAGCTTTTCCTATAGTTGGCCGCTGTTGTACTAATTCATGCACACATCCAAACTTTTTCTTGAAAACAACAGCTATTCCCTTGACATTTCCAGATCTTGAGCTACGCAATGTGCAAGGAATAGTCTTCTGGTGCTCTAAACAGGTCTTGCTGTTTTCAACAACAACGCCAAATCTCGCCTTAGCGGAACCACCATACGCCGCCATAAAACCCTCGAAATCTACATTTGGCTCATGATTAATAACTTGTCGAATGCCATTCTCTTTATTCGAGCCTTCCTGGTTGTTGCCAGCGTAGGATGTTAAACGGTCAAAGTGTACCACTTTCGGTTTACCACGGGGAGACCTTCTGATCCGGTACACTACATCATTAATTCTATTCATCACTTCGTACGGCCCTTCCCATTGTCTTTGTAGTTTTGGCGACAATCCACGTTTTCTTTGTGGATTGTACAACCACACTAAATCTCCAGGTTGATAACCACCTTCTTGTGCTCTCGTGTCATATTGTGATTTCATTCGATCGCTTGCTGCCTGTATATTCTTTCGGACGTTTTCGTGAATACTATTTGATCTTTCACGAAGCTTACTAACGTAATCTTCACCGGCGATCTCTTCTCCAGGTTTAAATCCAAACTGAAGATCACATGGTAGCCGCAATTCACGTCCTAGCATTACGCAAGCGGGCGAGTATCCTGTGCTGTCATGTACCGAAGATCGGTACGCCAGTAGGAACAAATGTAGATATTGGTCCCAGTCCGTTGATGTTCAGAGACAACTTTGGCCAGGTACTTTCCTAACGTTCTGTTCATTCTTTCAACCATTCCATCCGATTGAGGATGAAGTGGCGTGGTTCTAGTTTTCCTGATTCCAAGATGCTTGCAGACGTTTTGAAACAACGCTGATTCGAAGTTCCGACCTTGATCGGAGTGTAATTCCAACGGAACTCCAAAGCGACAAAACAACTCCTCACTAGTACATCTGCAACCGTCTCGGCTTCTTGGTTAGGTATAGCATATGCCTCCGGCCATTTGGTAAAATAATCCATTGCAACCAAGATGTATTTATTCCTTTCTCTGATTCAGGAAACGGACCAGCTATATCAATGGCTACCCTTTCAAAAGGATTCCCACGTTATACTGTCTCATTGGGGCTTTCCGTTTTGAGACCGGGCCATTTGCAGAGGCACACAATTCACATTTCCGGCACCACTCCTTCACATCTTCTTTGCAGTTCACCCAATAGAATCTTTCTCTCACTCTTTCGAGAGTTCTTTTCACGCCAAAGTGCCCTCCGGAAATACCATCGTGCAAGTGCTGCAACACTTCCGGCACTCTGCTTCTCGGCACTATCACTTGAAGTCTCTCAGTGCCATCTTCAAATTTCAGGCGTCGTTTCAAGATTCTATTTTCCATCATCAAGGAGTCCCACTGTGCCCAGTATGCCTTCAGGCTCCTACTTGAAATACTAATTTCTTCCCAAGCTGGTCGTTGTCCTCTATTTTTCCACTCAATAATACGTCCCAATTCGGCGTCATTCTCCTGGTCTTCTCGTATTCTTTCGAGTTGCCAAGTATCATCGGTTACCGTCATTCTATGGATGACACTTATTTTCTCTTCCATCTTGGAGCAATGATTGCAGTCCATCGGACAAGGTCTCCTTGATAGAGCGTCTGCATTCCGATGGCTAGTTCCTACACGATGTTCCGTATCAAAGTCATATTCCTGCAGCCGCTCTATCCACCTTGCCACTTGCCCTTCAGGATTTCGAAACTGCAGTAACCATTTCAGTGCAGCATGGTCTGTTCTCAACAGGAATTTACGGCCGTATAAGTACTTATAAAAGTGCTCTACGGATTTGACGACGGCCAACAGCTCCCTTCTTGTCACGCAATAGTTCCTTTCTGGCCGCGACAAGACCTTGCTGAAATACCCAATAACTTTTTCTTGTCCGTCCTGCACTTGAGAAAGAACGCCTCCTATAGCTGTGTTACTGGCATCGGTATCCAACACAAATTTTCCTCCATCCGCGGATAACTCAAAATTGGTGCTGTAACTAGTAGCCGTTTCAGTTGTTCAAATGCTCTGTGGCGGTCGTCATTCCAATCATATTCTTGTCCATCTTCGGTTAATTTTGTTAACGGTTTGGCAATGTTCGCAAACCCAAGTATAAAACGTCGGTAATATGTGCACAATCCTAGAAAACTGCGTAGTTGGTGTATATCTGCTGGTGTAGGCCACTCTTGTACCGTTTTTATTTTGTCAGGGTCAGCTCTTATTCCGGTCTCTGAGACGACATGTCCTAGGTATTTCACCTCTTTTCCAAATAGGTGGCACTTCTTGGGGCTTAATGTAAGGTTTGCCCGCGTAATCTTTGGAATATCTCCTCTAGGTTCTTAAGATGTTCTTCAAAAGACCGGCCTAACACTATCACGTCGTCCAGGTACACCAGACATGTCTTCCAGGACAGTCCACGCAGTACCGACTCCGTCAATCGTTCAAAAGTAGCAGGAGCATTGCATAATCCAAATGGCATGACCTTGAACTGCCATAATCCAGTTCCAATTGTAAACGCAGTCTTTTCTTTATCGTTTGGCTCCAAGCCTACCTGCCAGTATCCGCTTTTCAAGTCCAAGGTCGAAAACCATTTAGATCCGGATAGAGTATCTAAGGTGTCATCAATTCTGGGCAAAGGATAGCTGTCTTTCTTTGTCACATTATTAAGCCGCCGGTAGTCTACACAAAACCTTGTCGACCCGTCCTTTTCTTGACAAGCACTACCGGGGATGCCCATGGACTATTCGAGGGTTCAATCACTCCCTGTTCTTCCATATCGGTGATAATTTGCTCGGCTTCCTTACGTTTTGCCAAAGGAAGCCGCCTGGGTGTTGTCTTATCGGTTGCGCATCTCCAGTATTGATCTTGTGTTGCACAACATTCGTCCTTCCTTTCTCACTATCATCCAGTGCAAACACACCTCGATATCGTCCGACCAGTTCTTTTACCTTGCCCAGTTGGTCGCCATTTAATCCTTGACACGAGGGTATCAACATATCCAGCAATTTCTGTGAGCAACCGTTGGTTGGTTTATTTTCGTGTCGTCCACACAACGTTTAATATGACATACTGGAATGCAACTTCCCACAATCATGCCTTTCTTCAGGGTCACTGTATGGGGATTAATGTTCAGCACCCTTACTGGTACCATATTTCGAGACTTTACCAGCGTTCTTCCAATCAGAAGTCCTCCTGACCCACTCCCGATTCAGTTGCTTCCATCATGCATACTTGTCCTTCCCGGAGCGTACCATCCGGGCGTCCCATTACTATCATCTCCGCCTTCTCGGGTATTTTCACATCGCAAATCATTCGTACTTGCATCGTCTGGTTACTCCTACCTTGAAATGGAATCTCATCATAATCTATCCGAAGCACATTTTCTTTCATGTTTACATGAAACCCATATTCTCTCATGAGATCCATTCCCAAGATCACTTCTTCTGTAATTTCAGCTACCAACACTCGATGATTAATTAATTTGTCCCCAATTGTCAACATAACGGCAGTCTCTCCGTGAGTACCAATCTTCTCACCACTTGCCGTTCGGAGACACACCGATACAGGTAGCACTTTTCCACGACCCACCAAATCTGGTCTCACAATAGTTCTTGTCGCTCCTGTATCCACAAGTAATCGGACAACCCTACCATTAATTCTACCATCGATATAAATGCTGTCCAGACTTTCCACCGACGATGCAGCACGGATGATAATCTCCGGGGCACTACGCTGTGCTGTCGAAGTTCGCCCCCTTACATGGACCAGCTTTGGCACAACCGGTTGTTTCTTTGGTTGAGTACAGCGTCTCTGCATATGGCCAACTTCACCGCAGCTCCAGCATCGTAGACGCCATCTCCGCGGTCGTTGTCTTTTCAGCCTTTCCGCCTTTCGCTTTTCAAACACACGATTGATTATTTCATCTATGCTGTTCTGAGCTTGACCAGGTTCCTCTAAGGCAGACCGAGCTTTGTGACTCACCCTATGTGATGTCTGCTTAGCTGCTTCAAATTCAAGCGCATGAGCCAGTGCGTCATCTAACATTTTTGGCCGTGCTAATCTTAGCGCTTGCTGTATTTCGCTGTCTTTAATGCCATCCACGAATGTTTGAACAGCTAGTTGTTCGAGGAAACTATCTGGTACCGTTGGATATGCCAATCTAACTAATCTGGTGATGTCAGCTTCGAATTCTTGCAGGCTTTCACTTGTCTTTTGCGAGCGGTTCTTAACTTGTGCGTGGTAAACCTGTTGAAGGTGAGCGTCTCCATATCTCATCTCAAGCTTCGATGTTAAAAGGCCGTAATTATTCTGCTGGTGATCGGGAATCGTTTGTAAGATGTTAGGAGCTTCCCCGTAGGGCCAGTATTAGAGATAGCCTTCTCTTTGTTGCACCAACCGTTGGCTATTGCAGCAGCTTCAAATTGTTTCAAATATGTGGGCCAAGGTGTTTTACCATCGAATGTAGGTGGTTTTACTTTAAATTTAGACGGAATTGACTCGCTTCTTTCCGTGGTTCTTATTTCTGGAATGTTCTGATTAACAACTTGGCTTGGCAATTCAAGTGGCCGCGTTGTTAGTGAAATTACTTGTTCTTGCAGCCTCATCACATCTTCTTCCATTTTTATCAATTTACTGTCCAACTTTTGCTCAACTGTTTTTACCTGTTCAGTGAAATCTTCTTTCAATGCAATGGAACTTTCCATTAATCTTCGTTCTAACGTGGCTGTATTTTCACTTAACTTTTCCTCTATTTTCTCAGCATTTTCACTAAGTGTCAATTCTAGTTTAGCCGACCTTTCCTCCATACCGGATTTAAAATCCTTGAGGAAATTCATTAAAGTGTCTGCCTCCATTTTACTTTGATTTCTTGTCACTGGCATATACAAACTACTTAAATGTCTTTAGACTTGTGTTTAAATTAATCACTATATACCCCACAAATGCCTGACACCAGTGTAACGGGCTAGTACTACCGCGTTTCTTTAATTTAAAACAAGTAATAATAATGGTCTTTATTACTCACTGGTCACAAGTCTAATTAACAGTATATGCCTTATTTATAGATGTTTTCAGTCCACTCAACAATGAAGCACTATTACACTAATGAATTTACAAGCACTAATATCTTCTTAAATTAACTCCTTTACCATAGGTTCATTAACAACACTAACTCAACTATTTGTTTATACACTTCTATTTATTTATGTATACTGCAAGCTGCATGCACATTAGACACAGCATATCATTTATGTATATATTCTAAAAACTCAACTACGTTTACTTTACAACGATATAATTTATATTAGACATTCAAGAATAGACTAACTCTTACATTCATAAGCGGCCTTATATATACCCTGCATTAAGATATGACTCATTATCTAGAACTTTGTAGAAGGATTCTCGAATGCTGAAGAATACGCTGTGCCCCGGGCGTTTGTATGTTTGACGGGTTGCCTAATAGTGGATCGCAACAATATGTTTGTCGGAATTGGCGGCATTTAAAAACACGTCGTTTTGACAAGTAAAAAATATCTAACTAACCTTACACACAATATTACTTTCATTACAGTTCATAGTTTACCAACAAAAAAGATCGTCGGCAAGTATTCTATAAACAGAATGACTATTTGTGAATGATCGACTGACTGTGAATGACCACGTTTGCATTCTTTCACGGCTTTATATGCTAAATATTCAATACATCACAAGCTCCAGAAAATATCTGTACCTTTCCAGTTGGTTTGACTCACGAGGTATGATGTAACTTTTCGAAATTCCCTTCATTTAATACGCAAAATTTCAATAACTTTGTTAATTTGTGTAACGTTCCAGGAATAAATGGAAACTACTCATCTGCAATGGCTTGTTCGTTAACGCGAGTTAAGGTTCGGGCCTTGGGAGCTGCCTTTTTAAAAATCAGTTTCAAAACTTCTTAACAAATTTATTTATTGATACAGACAAGTTAAAATTAACCATTACTTTAAATCGAAATTAATTAATAAAGGTACTATGTTGAGTAGTAAGTAAACTGAAATGCAAAAGCGGATCACTTGACTGACTGCCGGATCCTTGAGCTCCCGGGCTTTTTATAATGTTCCTACTTCCTCAGATGGCTGTGGGAACTTGCAGATCTCATGTCTGTTTATTCTTAATACTATTCATAATTACATTGTTGTAATCTTAATTTCAAGGTAGTCACGGTACCTGACCGTCTGTGACCTGACATCTACAGTGTCACTATCGTCTGCGATACAAAGTAGCGCATCCGTTCTCATGAACGTTAATAAACTTTACAAATTGTCCTTGTATTTACTTTGTTGCACTTCACTTAACATTTCATTACACTTTCTAATAATTTCCTAATTATTCTATTTTAATATGTATACATCAATTGGAGGATGCATAACTCGCGTTTTATTATAATTTAATAAGTTGATAAACGTCTTATCTTATCGTAAAAATTATGGTCGTAAAACTTTAGCCGGCTAATTTGGCTGTACATTCATATGTTTTATAGTAAAGATAATTATCTGCCTGTCATCTGTGATTTATGGGTTTCTATTATTGCTACCGAATGAAACTTTCAACATTAGAACAATCTAGAATAGTAACCTTGTTTAAAATTGGATTTTACGTTACTCATTAAAATTGAAAAATGACCTGCGAGTACTTTCAATAATGTTTTCAGTAGAAGCGTAATGCATTATTAAATGTTATTTAATACTTTTGAAAAGTATGAATTATTGCATATTTAAATGATACTTCGTTTTGTAATTAGAAACATGAGTTTATTATCAAGGAATGATTTGCATTGGTTACTTACGTACTAAAAATAATAGAATATTATACATAGTATTCCTTTACAGAAATTAGGTATTTAGAAAATTTTCTGAGTTTCTTTGGTTTTGGATTGTTTTATTTATAGAACATGGTGCTCATTGACCCCTGTATGACCCTCTTAACACATCGATATATATGTATATATGTGTGTGTATATATATATATATATATATATATATATATATATATATATATATTAAAATAATCGTACTTCCTTACTATTAATCATGTGATTAAATTTCCGGATATTTAATTGTGCCACTCTGTATAAAATAAGTATATTTCATTATCGTTGAAATACGAAGTCATTCGCGTTATTATTATTTATTATTATTATTATTATTTTCTGAGTTTCTTTGGTTTTGGATTGTTTTATTTATAGAACATGATGCTCATTGACCCCTGTATGACCCTCTTAACACATCGATATATATGTATGTATGTGTGTATATATATATATATATATATATATATATATATTTTGGTATATATTGAGTTATAGAGAACCCTTTTATAATCAATTACCACCTATTTTGTATTGTTTATTCATGATTACAGGATTGATCTTTCTTTTTTTTTATCTTAGGACAATTATGACAATTGCAACCGAATACACAAGCATTCTTCAAATAATTGTAAATGCCAAAAGTATTCCCAAACACTAGTTCCACTTTTATAAATTTGATTAAAGCACTGCGTAGATATTAAATACTAATACCTGGAATCCAGATACAAGCGCCGCCTTCCAGCCGTCCTGAAGCCAAGTGACCAACTGCAGGCACCTCCTGTAAATAATAAGTAACTCGAGCAACTGGTAATCTCCAGACTATAAAACTACTAATATTTCTACAAATTTTATGTTATACAAATACTCAGATAACTCCAATTCCACTATGCTTTCGTCTTCAAACAATAACGGTACAGACCAGCACTCCCTCTTTTAATTAACTTTTATTCGCCGTAAAACTGCTACTATTTGCTATCTCCAGGTACAACTTGACTTTCAAAACTTTCTCGTAACTTTTAAATGTAATAAAACTCATAACAGTACAAAACACGTCTATTTTTTCGTAATATAAATTTGAAGTCCCTTATAAATAAAATCCGTCTTCTTTTGTTTCCGTTGCCATAACAACTATCTCTACGCACACTATGTAATTTATAATTATTAATAATTGATTAATAATACAGTTGTTTTCTCTAGATACATTCATTTTCTAGATGGTTTGTAATCCAGTGATTTATGTAATTGAACTTTTTACAATATTGAAAATAGCTAACAAACTTTGATGGTTCAGCTTTTAAATTGTACGCAACAGACATTTATGTCTTATTCGGTAAACGTCCTGTCATTACATAACCAATCTTTAATTGTTAAAACATATTCAAACTGAAATTGATTTAACCAATTTTACGGGAGTATCACTTAACTCCTTAAAATTTTAAAAGCGTGCAGTATACCAAGCAATTTTGATATTTGTTTTTACATTCAAATGGTTCTGAAAACGCTAACTCCAAATTAAATTTCATATACGTGCAACCATAACAATTAAAATACGTATACAATGCAAACTTATAACTAGCTTAGCCTGGTCTATGGCCGGTATATGTTGTTGAATGCAATGCAGTTTCAAAAGCTTTATAAATTTATAAACGTGGAATAGTTGTTGTTAATTTATAAACCAAAAATACCTGAAAGAAAATACTCAAACAAAACCAAATATACCCCCATTCTAGCAAAGTCGTTTCGAAGCCCTATTTAAACATTTTATAAGCCCACCCCCTTCTTGACAGTATATAAGGCCCCACTGATTTTAAATAAAAATGAAAATTTGCTTCCTGGATATAAGTAATTCTTTTAATGGTTGAGAAATTTTAAATTTTAGTTAAAATCACTATAGTTTTTTTTCTTTATGTATGAGGATTAAGTGTTAGTTTCTGTATATTCTGTATAGTTTTAAGCTCGTTAGTATTATTTACAGTGTTAATTTTATTCTTGCGATACTTTACTTTCCACATGGAAATATGGATACAAATTTTCTATATGAAAACGTCCCCGACATTCACCCTGTCATTCTCCAATTCGTAAGTATTCCTTCTGCAAAAATTCTTCTCACTCGATAAGGACCTTCGTATGGAAATAACAAATTGGCACAAATATTTCTTTCCCAATTTGACATTCTCAATCTTTTAACAATAACAAGATCCCCAACTGAAAAACCACTTGCTTCTTGATTTTCTTGTTACGTTTCTCCAACTCCCTTCTTTGTATCGTTTCGACTTGTTGTTTGGCTTTATGCAACAACTCCGTTATATCCTCCACTTTTGTTCAGCTCTCCACGGTCTTGCTGGAATCACCTTCTTCATCAATGTCACAGGACACATTCCTGTCACTGAACTTGGTACAAAATTAATATATTCTTCTATTTGCGGTAAATACCTTACCCACCGATCATGTTGTTCCTGCGTTATTAACCTCAAAAACTTTATTACTTCTCGAATATATCTTTCACACGGATTTCCTTGAGGATGTCTGATACTACAGAATGTCATCTTTATTCCATCCTTCCTTAATTTACTTTCAACCCTTCGATTACGAAAATACGTTGCATTGTCCAACAATACCCTATTCATCTTACCTATTCGTTCTACAAACTTTCTTACAGAACTCAATACATGCCTAGAATTACATCTCCTCGCTGGATAAAGCTGCACAAACTTTGTAAAATATCAACTACAACTAAAATATGCTGATATCCGTTCCTACTCGGTATCAAATTACTCAAGTAATCCATTGCCACAATATCTAATGGACCTTCCGCTCTTATACATCTAACTTGATTCTTCAACACCACATTCTTATCCTTTCCTAACAAACACGTCTCACACAGATTTATGCAATTTTTCACCAATTTTCTATCGTTTCGTGCATAGAAAGCTTCCTAAATATCAAGAACGTCTTACGAATCCCTATATGACCAAACGTAGTATGAATTTCCTGGATCAGCTCAACGGCTACCTGTGTCGTTAACACTAATAATTCATCATCCCATAACCTTTTCACCAAAACTCCCTCGACCATATAAAACCTCTGTCTTGTTCTAAATTCTCTCTGAATAATTTTCTCTGATCACCCTTATTTCTTCGTGTGCTTGCATCCGATGAAATCTGGCATTCGACCATCTTCCCAGATCTTCAAACACTTGCAATGCAATCAAAAATCCATTCCTACTATCCGTTAGCAACCCTTCATCCTTCCTACTAAAGAAATCAGCCGTAACATTTTCTTTACCAGGTTTATGTCTAATCTCAAAATCATATTCCTGCAATACTAACGCCCATCTATACAATCGACTGTTCAAAACTCTTTCTTCTTCAGAAACGTGACCACTGTGTTATCCGATTCAACCAGAAATTTATTACCCAATAAATAAAATCTTAACTTCTTCACAGCATATACGATTGCCAGCATCTCTTTTCCGCTGTCGAATACCTAGTCTCGCAGTCTTTCAGAGCCCTCGAAATAAAACAAATTGGCACTTCTCTCCTTCTTGAACCTGCACCAACTCAGCCCCTATTGCAAAACTCGAAGCGTCTGTCCTTAAAATAAATGGATCCGTAAAATTGGGATATTTTAATGACAGTTCCTATAAAATACCGCCTTCAACTCCCGAAATGCCTGCTCCCTTTGCTCGTTCCATTTCCACCTTTCGTTCTTTTTTAACAACTCCAACAATGGAATGCACAACTCCGAATATTTTGGTATGAATCGACGATAATAATTTAATACACCTAAAATCCTCTTAAACCTTTAAAATTTCTTGGCTGTTTCAAATTCTTCAACTCGTCCAAGCGTTTTCACAAATTCTAATTCCTTCGCTGCCAACGACAAACCCCAAATACTTTACCTGGTCCTTAAAAAACTCACACTTCTTCAAACTCCACCTCAAACCTCCCTCGTCTAACCTTCGGATCACTTTTCTTAAATGTTCTAAATGTTCTAACTCGTTCTTAGAAAAATCAAAATATCATCGACATAGTGCGTACAGAAGTCTTCGTACTCATCTAATAACTTCTGCATGGCTCGAACTAATGCAGCGGATGACGTTGAAAGACCAAATGGAACAACTCTGTACTGATAAATCTCCCTTCAATGCTAAATCCAGTATACTTCCGACTTTCCTCATGCAAAGGAATTAGCCAAAAGAATTCTTTAAGTCCAGTTTGCTAAAATTTTCATCTCGCTTACCTTGTATAACAAATTATCTAGTGATTTTGGTTGTTCAAATTGTGGTTTAGTAATCGCATTCAATCTCCTAGCATCTAAACATATTCTTAATTCTAAATTATCAGATTTAGGCACAACCACTACCGGATTGATATAGGGTGTTCTCGCTGATTCAATAATTCCTCTTTTAACATCTTTTAATCTCATTTTCACTCGACCCTTAATGCAAATGGTATTGGATATACCCTAGTACGAAAACTTCCCTCGTCTGTGACCTCTAACTTATGCGTATACTCCTTCGCAAACCTAGGCTCATTACTAAAACTCCTGCATGTCTATTAAACACCTCATATAACATTTCCTTCATATCCACCCCTATTAATCCTATCTGTTCCTCATCAAATACCTTCTCAAATATATTACATAACCGTAACTCATCAATTCCATCATAAATTCTATTCTTAGTCTTTCCTGATCCTATACTATCTGTATTTATCTCATCCCTAGTATCCCGATTATCCTTAGGCACCACCCATTTCTTCTCTAAATTTAATACCTTTACCATTCGTGCTTTACCATCTATAACCAGTCCAAATTCCTCAATTACATCTATCCCTACAATAAAATCTAAATATAATCCTCTTGCTATCCAAAACTCTACTTCACCTAGTCTGGTACTTCCTAATACAATCGATACTCGTACAACTTTGTCTATCGTAGTTAACTTCCTCTTAATCGCAGACCATAAATTAATACTCTTAACCCTACAAATTTTCCTTTGAATAATTCTGCATGTTTCAAAACTATTTCCTCTCTCACCAGCGATAACTGCGACCCTGTATCTATCAATGCCGTGTAAACAGAATCCCCTAAACTAATATGAATAAATGGTAACTCCCGCCTTCTTTCAAACTTATTATCTAACAACTTATCTACTAAACTAACACTATGCTGTGTCCCTAAATCTGATTTTCCTAACACTAATAAATCGACGTTTTTTTTTGTACCGTGGGTTCATCGTGGACCTCCACTTTCTCTATCCTATCCTCCGATCTCTGTCGCGTGTCTCTTGTTGTTACGTGTTGGATCGTCAAGTTTCTATCTGTCTCCCGTTCCCGGTCTCTAATCCCTGTCGGTATTTCCCCCTGATCCGTTGATCTCTGCTCCCTTTCTCTCTGCCACCTCTGTCCAAAACCCGTCCTTTGCTGTCCAAAACCTCTGTCATTCCTATCCGTCCTGTTCCAGTCATTGTTCCCCCTATAATTATCGTCTCTATTAAAACGTTGTTCCCAATTATTATTCGTTCTCCTTTGATTTCCCTGATATTGCTTTCTGTAGTTGTCCTGTCCATTCTCCCTATAATTGTATCCTTGCACCCCAGTCCTCTGGTAGTCTGTGCTATTCCTATTCCTATCCCAATTCCTATTATCACTATTTTCCCTGGTATTCGTTTCAAACGTCCTAGCTACGTCATAATTTCGCATCATTTCCAAAAGTCTCTTAAAGTCCGAACGTTTTGTATCGCTACGGCCCTAGTTATTTCCGCCTCCATATGCCTTGACAACAATAATATAATTTCATCTTCTCTTAATTTAGGAATCAGGTGCTGCGCCTGGTTATACTTTTCAATCACATAATTTTCTCTCGATCCCTGGTATGACCTATAGTTCCCAGTGTTTAAATCCGTTCGAATATTAGCCTGATGCGTGTTTCCCCAATATTGTTCTATGAATAGCCTTCGAAATTCCTCGTACGAACTATATTGCCTCCTCACGATACAGTGCCATTTCTCTGCACAACCCCCCAATGTCACGCTCACCATCTGCATCTTCACCCTCTCAGGCTCACTCTCTACCATCTCGTCCAACTTGCTAAGATAGACCATCGGCTGCTCATTCTTTCTGCCTTCAAACCTCGGCAAGGTCTCTTTCCTAGCCTATACTGGTATCCTGCATCACAAACAACTCTTCCCCTTTCCAATTCAACCAACTGTTCTCTCATCTGTCTAACATTCCCTTCAAGACCAGACAATCCATTTACCGTATTCCCCAGAACCGTCGTATCCCTTCTCAGCTTCTCTGCCACCTCCTGACTAGCCCGCAGTTTGCCTATAATTTCGTTTTTAGAGTTAATATTGTCCTCCGTCTGAATCCGAACTATTTCACCTAAATTCTGCAATTTTTCTGTCTGTCTAACTTCGACCATGTACAGCTCTTCCCTTAATTCATTTAAACCTGTTGTTACCTTCCCTTCTACAACCTGGACTCTATCCTCTACGTTCTTCAGAACTTCATCCTTAAATGAACACAAACTGCTCTGTATTGATACATTAATTCCTTCAATTTTCATTTCCATCATATCAAATTTTTCCTTAACTTCCGCTTGTGAATTTCTAACCTCGGCCAACAATGATCCTCTCAATTCTTCATGCGACTTATTTAACGAACCTTTTAATTCCAACAAAACCATCATCACATCTTGGATCTGCATATTCTCTTTTCCCTTATCAATTTCATTTTCTCCCGATGTATCCCCTGAATTCACAATAATCACCTCCGGCTCCACATATCCCCCAGCTTCGTCCCTAGCATCCCCTGCCGCTACAGTCTTAACCACCGGTTGCCCTCTCACACCAGTCTCAACTCCATAAACTTTCCCTGACCTCGTGATTCTCTCCTCATCAGACATGTCCCTTTAATTTTCAAAATAAACTTCAATGATGTGCCCCACTAAGCTACACAACCTCTGCAAATCTGAATCAGCCCTATCGAGCCCCACCTTTAGGCGAACAAATATTTTGTTGCGAAGTTATTTACCTATTCGAACCCCACCTAATGTTTTACCGCCGCTAAAATTGACCAAAGTGTGAATATCAAATTACGTCTTAGCCTACTACAATAAATTCAAAACCTTCAACAACTGTCAAATAAATATATATGAAACGTCAATCAAATATTAATTTTCACTTTTAAATAGAATATATGCAACGTACAACTAACAAATCTACTCTGCCTCACGTTGTTAGCGCCATCTGTTATATTTTGGTATATATTGAGTTATAGAGAACCCTTTTATAATCAATTACCACCTATTTTGTATTGTTTATTCATGATTACAGGATTGATCTTTCTTTTTTTTATCTTAGGACAATTATGACAATTGCAACCGAATACACAAGCATTCTTCAAATAATTGTAAATGCCAAAAGTATTCCCAAACAACTAGTTCCACTTTTATAAATTTGATTAAAGCACTGCGTAGATATTAAATACTAATACCTGGAATCCAGATACAAGCGCCGCCTTCCAGCCGTCCTGAAGCCAAGTGACCAACTGCAGGCACCTCCTGTAAATAATAAGTAACTCGAGCAACTGGTAATCTCCAGACTATAAAACTACTAATATTTCTACAAATTTTATGTTATACAAATACTCAGATAACTCCAATTCCACTATGCTTTCGTCTTCAAACAATAACGGTACAGACCAGCACTCCGTCTTTTAATTAACTTTTATTCGCCGTAAAACTGCTACTATTTGCTATCTCCAGGTACAACTTGACTTTCAAAACTTTCTCGTAACTTTTTAAATGTAATAAAACTCATAACAGTACAAAAACACGTCTATTTTTTCGTAATATAAATTTGAAGTCCCTTATAAATAAAATCCGTCTTCTTTTGTTTCCGTTGCCATAACAACTATCTCTACGCACACTATGTAATTTATAATTATTAATAATTGATTAATAATACAGTTGTTTTCTCTAGATACATTCATTTTCTAGATGGTTTGTAATCCAGTGATTTATGTAATTGAACTTTTTACAATATTGAAAATAGCTAACAAACTTTGATGGTTCAGCTTTTAAATTGTACGCAACAGACATTTATGTCTTATTCGGTAAACGTCCTGTCATTACATAACCAATCTTTAATTGTTAAAACATATTCAAACTGAAATTGATTTAACCAATTTTACGGGAGTATCACTTAACTCCTTAAAATTTTAAAAGCGTGCAGTATACCAAGCAATTTTGATATTTGTTTTACATTCAAATGGTTCTGAAAACGCTAACTCCAAATTAAATTTCATATACGTGCAACCATAACAATTAAAATACGTATACAATGCAAACTTATAACTAGCTTAGCCTGGTCTATGGCCGGTATATGTTGTTGAATGCAATGCAGTTTCAAAAGCTTTATAAATTTATAAACGTGGAATAGTTGTTGTTAATTTATAAACCAAAATACCTGAAAGAAAATACTCAAACAAAACCAAATATACCCCATTCTAGCAAAGTCGTTTCGAAGCCCTATTTAAACATTTTATAAGCCCACCCCTTCTTGACAGTATAATATATATATATATATATATATTTATATATATATATATATATATATAAAAATTCTTGTATTTAATTTACTATGTTTTTTTGTCTCTACTATTTTTAACTTGTATTTAAATTTTTTTTATATAATATAATTACTCCTCCTTTAAACAAGATTTTATTACACGACTTTTGTCGTCGTCACAATGATTTCAAATCGAGGTGCTTTAGCAAACGTTTGGTTGGTTTTTCTTTTACTAATTACTATATTTTATATGCCTCGACTATTTGAAACTTTAATCTCAGGGTTTTCTCACCTACTCACCGTGGGTTCAATCGTGAGTAGATGTGCAATACCCAACCAAACTGCACCCTCGTTTGTTTTACCACTTTTGAAATGTACTAAATTTATTTTGATATGCCAAATCTTATTAGATCAACGATGCCTGATGTCAAATTAATTTATGTAATTTTTATGACTTTAATTTCTGACGTTCTAATATATTCACGGTACTTACCAGAAATATACTGCGCTGAAGGCCTTCCTTTGACTGCTGGCTCAAGTTCGGAATTGTCGTACGCACTTTCACACAAGATTCTCCAAAATTGTCCTCTTGCGCACTGCCTCCAGGTGTTTGTAAAACAATTTTGATGCCCCAAACCTGAAATAATGTTACCCCAATTTAGAATTTAGTAAAACCTTTATCTACTTTCCTGCGTCAATTCTTCCTCGCCGTATTCCTATCTCCTGTTCCTCTGCTCCGTATCCCGCTTACTTCTCTCTTCGCACAACCAAATCAATCCCGCTGTCTTAATACAAATCACTCCTAATCCTGCTATACCAATTATCCATACGATGTCCTTCTGCCGTTATATCTTCTCAAATCAATCCCAAAATTCTTTACGTCGTCGATGCCTTCTTTAACCACTCCAATATCCTGCTGCCGTAATACCCAAATCTATCCCAAAACCAACACTAATCTTCTCAAATAATATCCCGTCGCTTTCTCCTTTACGCCAATAACCACTTCCAAAATCTTCTTTAAATACACGCTGACTTTCCCTTTTCACTTTTAAACACTTTTACAACTCCTTTTATACTTGAATTAAATAATACTCGATGAATACACAAATAAACTTTTATTTCAAAACTATTTTACAATTTTAACGCTGGTTTCATAAATAGGTCTGTATCTGAACAAATTTAAAAAAGAAGTCCTTTTATTTATATCGCTTGGTTATTAACTAAACAAACTTAGCTTACTACAATAACATTTTTTACATATATAACATCCAATAACAAATCTCCTATCTTTCAGTGTCCAACATACCTTCGCTATAGTCTTTATAATAATTTTAAATTTCTACCATTGGTCCAAAACACTTCACTAAACTCCAATAACCTTTTACATTTTGATTCACTTTAAATTTTGATTTACAATTCGTCTAAAAGTTTGATTTTATAAAAGGAAAAGCCAAATAATTCATACACGACCTGGACGCTTTGTTATATTGCAGATATCCATAAATGCGTCCGGCTTTCCGACGGCAAATGTACTCTCAACTGGCTCATGAAATATCAACTCAGTATAAAACCTCAAGTACCGTGCATTATATCAACGTCATAAAGTCATGTTACTACCTTTTGGCATATAAGTTTCAATCTGAAATGGTACATACTTTAACGTATGTAAAGTATAGCAAAATTTATAGTTTTTAAATTATTAAATCTGAAATATTGACCCTATCGCTTGGCATACACCCCTATTAATACAAATATACCTTTAGAAAACTTTATAACCCCCTCCCTTACACAATATTTGGCCCCACTGGTTTTTAATGAAATTGGAAATTTCATATGTTTTTCTCTTCCCCTGGTGTGCAAAAATTTCTGATTTTCATTCAAAACCATCCTTTCGATGTTTCTATTTTACTTTGGCAACCCGCATTCGCCTTTCTCTCACATCTATTACACTACGCTATTATCTAACCTATACTATACTACTATAACAAAAACAAAAAACAAAAACACAAACTAAACTTTCCGTTGCATGAACCACATTTTAACCTATCCTATTAAACCCTCTTCCTGTACTACTCTATATGGGTACAAATTCTCCAAATGAAAACGCCCGCGATATCCCCCTGTCATATTCTCCAGCTCAAACGTATTGCCTTCAGCAAAACTACGCGTGATCCTGTACGGCCCTTCATTAAATAACCCTACATATTTATTAAATAATTCTCCTAGCTTCATCTTAATATCAACACTCACTTTCCCTATCTGTTCATCATTAATTAATCTTCCAAACATATTACATAATCGTACTTTAACCTGTCCATCATTATACTCTTTAATCATTCCTAATCCTGTACTATCTATATCATTTCCATTCCTATTTTCCTCACTAACCGTAGGCACCACCCATGACCTATCTTTATCAAATATCCTAATTGACCTATCCTTTCCATCTATATTTAATCCAAAATCCTCTATAAAATCCATACCCAATATGAAGTCTAACTGTAACCCTTTCGTAATTAAAAACTCTGCATTCCCTGCTTCTTTATTTCCTATATATATCGGTACACGGATAACATTATAAATCGTCGTAAGCTTTTGTTCATCGCTGACCATAAATTAACCCCTCAATTGTTCCTATTCTTTCCTTTAAAAATTCTCCATGTTCGACTACTACCCTATCATTTACCAGCGACAACTGTGACCCGCTATCCACTAAAGCAACATAAACACGGTCCCTTAAACTAATATTTATAAATAACAAATTCTTTTTATTAAAATGTAACTGTTTAACAACAAATCCCTTATACTATAGCAAACATCAATCTTTACTCCTAAGCAGTCGGTCGTCCAAAATTCGCGTTTTTTTCTTGAGGCGACTCGTGAATTTCCACCACCTCAATCCTATTCGGGTCCGTTGTAATTGCGCTCGTCGTCATATGTTGGACGTTTACGTCCCTGTCCGTCCGGCTATTTCCATTTTGTATTCCGCCTCCTGTAATCCGGCCGTCACCCTCGCCGTTGTCGTGCCGGTATCTGTTCTGTCCATTGTAGGCGTTATCCCGGTGATCCCTATTGAAATACGGTCGTCTATGTGCCTCGTGTCCCCAATGATTCCTATGTCCGTAGTTAAAATTTTCCTGTCTATAATTTTGTCTGTTTTCATGGTACGGTGGTCGTCGACTGTCTTCCCTGTAACCCCTGTTTTGTTCCCAATGGTGTGTCCGCGTTTTCGCTTCCAGTACTGTCGCTAGGTCGAAATTTCTCATTACTTCCAAGAATTCCCTCAATGTCTTGACATTTTGTACCACTACAACTCTGGTAACCTCCGGTTCCATATGACCTGCCAGTAGAAGTACAATGTCGTCCTCGCTCAGTTTCGGTGTTAAGTGTTGCGCCTGATTGAACTTGTCAATCGCGTATTCTTCGCGCGTGCCGTGAGTCCTGCTATAATGTCCTGTAATTAGGTTCGTCCTTATGTCCGTCTGATGTGTAGTGTTCCAAAACTGTTCTATAAATAGTCGTTTGAAGTCCGCGTACGTGTCATACTGTTTACGAATAATGTTATGCCACTTTTCGGCGTTTCCTGTCAAACTAGCCCCCACAATCTGTAATTTTGTTCGTTCGTTTTCTGTCCCTACGATCTCGTCTAGTCGGTCCAGGAATCCCATGGGCTGTTCTGTCTTACGTCCCTCAAACTTCGGTAAAGCGTCCCGGTTTAATCGAAAGTGCGGTCCGTAGTCCAGTCCAATTCGCCTCCTTTCTATGTCGTCGAGTTTCTCGTGAATTTGTCTAACGTCCTGTCCTACCCTAGTTTCTAATCCCGTGACTTTGTCGTCAAGTTTTTCGTCCAGTTTTGTCCTACCGTGTACGTTTTCGTTTTGTATGGTTTCTAATGTTTGTCCTAAATTTTTGTAGTTGGTTCTATGTCGTTTGTCACATGTTTCTATTTCCGTACTTAAATTTGAAAACCCGCTAATCATTGTTTCTTCCACTGTGTCGACCCGTGTCTTATTTTCAGTTCTTAAGTCAGTCCGTGTCGCGTTCAAGTCTCCTTGCAAATGTGCCCGTGTGTGTTCTAACTTGTCGTCAACCCTGTCTATTTGTTGTTGGACCTCTGTCCGCACGTCGTCTTTTGCAATCTGTATTTGCGTTAGTAAGTATTCCTGTGTGGTTCATTTTCGCCGTCAGGTCCGCGTGCGCTGTCCTAAACTCGTCCCTTAACTCGTTATGTGATTGCGTAATTTTGTATGTCAGTTCTGTATGTGATTCCACAATTTTTATGGCTAACGCCGCATTCGCTTCTTTTTGTTCCGTGCGTGATTCATTTATTTTGTCTGTCAGTTCGTTCTTTAATTCTGTCTGTGATTCTGTAATTTTGTCTGTCAGCTCGTTCTTTAATTCTGTCTGTGATTCTGTAATTTTGTCTGTCAGTTCTGTATGCAAACTCATCAGAAATCTCCTAAGGTCCTGGTTTCCGTCGGCTTCTGCTGCTCTCACCTCCGGTACCGTCGCCTGGTCCATGTCCGTGTCTGTCACCTCCAACTCTGTCTGCCTCGTGTCCGTCTCCTGCAGGTCGCCCCCTGCGTCTAGCTCTATGTCTTGTCTTCTTACATCCATTTCAACCCCGTATATTAGTCCCGATCTTGTGATTCTTTTTGTGTCCTCGTCCGTCATCTCCGTTTCCTTGTTTTGAACTCGTTTCCTGTAAAAATATAAAAAAAAACTTGCGGGCCCCACCTAACTCGGGCTCCCGGATTCTACTCTCTTTCGCTCTAACACCTTTTTAACCTTTTTCTCGAGCCTCACGTTGGGTTTGCCACCTTCTTGTATTTAATTTACTATGTTTTTTTGTCTCTACTATTTTTAACTTGTATTTAAATTTTTTTTATATAATATAATTACTCCTCCTTTAAACAAGATTTTATTACACGACTTTTGTCGTCGTCACAATGATTTCAAATCGAGGTGCTTTAGCAAACGTTTGGTTGGTTTTTCTTTTACTAATTACTATATTTTATATGCCTCGACTATTTGAAACTTTAATCTCAGGGTTTTCTCACCTACTCACCGTGGGTTCAATCGTGAGTAGATGTGCAATACCCAACCAAACTGCACCCTCGTTTGTTTTACCACTTTTGAAATGTACTAAATTTATTTTGATATGCCAAATCTTATTAGATCAACGATGCCTGATGTCAAATTAATTTATGTAATTTTATGACTTTAATTTCTGACGTTCTAATATATTCACGGTACTTACCAGAAATATACTGCGCTGAAGGCCTTCCTTTGACTGCTGGCTCAAGTTCGGAATTGCCGTACGCACTTTCACACAAGATTCTCCAAAATTGTCCTCTTGCGCACTGCCTCCAGGTGTTTGTAAAACAATTTTGATGCCCCAAACCTGAAATAATGTTACCCCAATTTAGAATTTAGTAAAACCTTTATCTACTTTCCTGCGTCAATTCTTCCTCGCCGTATTCCTATCTCCTGTTCCTCTGCTCCGTATCCCGCTTACTTCTCTCTTCGCACAACCAAATCAATCCCGCTGTCTTAATACAAATCACTCCTAATCCTGCTATACCAATTATCCATACGATGTCCTTCTGCCGTTATATCTTCTCAAATCAATCCCAAAATTCTTTACGTCGTCGATGCCTTCTTTAACCACTCCAATATCCTGCTGCCGTAATACCCAAATCTATCCCAAAACCAACACTAATCTTCTCAAATAATATCCCGTCGCTTTCTCCTTTACGCCAATAACCACTTCCAAAATCTTCTTTAAATACACGCTGACTTTCCCTTTTCACTTTTAAACACTTTTACAACTCCTTTTATACTTGAATTAAATAATACTCGATGAATACACAAATAAACTTTTATTTCAAAACTATTTTACAATTTTAGCGCAGGTTTCATAAATAGGTCTGTATCTGAACAAATTTAAAAAAGAAGTCCTTTTATTTATATCGCTTGGTTATTAACTAAACAAACTTAGCTTACTACAATAACATTTTTACATATATAACATCCAATAACAAATCTCCTATCTTTCAGTGTCCAACATACCTTCGCTATAGTCTTTATAATAATTTTAAATTTCTACCATTGGTCCAAAACACTTCACTAAACTCCAATAACCTTTTACATTTTGATTCACTTTAAATTTTGATTTACAATTCGTCTAAAAGTTTGATTTTATAAAAAGGAAAAGCCAAATAATTCATACACGACCTGGACGCTTTGTTATATTGCAGATATCCATAAATGCGTCCGGCTTTCCGACGGCAAATGTACTCTCAACTGGCTCATGAAATATCAACTCAGTATAAAACCTCAAGTACCGTGCATTATATCAACGTCATAAAGTCATGTTACTACCTTTTGGCATATAAGTTTCAATCTGAAATGGTACATACTTTAACGTATGTAAAGTATAGCAAAATTTATAGTTTTTAAATTATTAAATCTGAAATATTGACCCTATCGCTTGGCATACACCCCTATTAATACAAATATACCTTTAGAAAACTTTATAACCCCCTCCCTTACACAATAATATATATATATATATATATTAAAATAATCGTACTTCCTTACTATTAATCATGTGATTAAATTTCCGGAAATTTAATTGTGCCACCCTGTATAAAATAAGTATATTTCATTATCGTTGAAATACAAAGTCATTCGCGTTATTACAAAACATAAAAAGAAGCCCTTATTTAATTAAATTCCGTGCAGAATGTGAAAAAGATCATAAAATGGATACAAACTTTAAAAAAAAGACCCAAATTTTAAATTAATTTATTTCATTCGTTGATGATTACTTAGTAAATAACGAGTTTCAATCTTTAAGATATAAAGTCATTCATTTTATTACCGCAAAGAAAACAATTGCAATTAATTTCTCCGTGTATTACTGAAAACAAGATTTCAATCATAAAGATATAAATACAACAAACAATTTACTAAAATTTGTTCTGAACATCCGATGATATTTTCCTCGCCAAGTAGGCTGGTGATCTCTAGAAAACAATGCACGCCGATGTAATTAACGGTCAGTTTTTTCCGGCTGCCCGTCACCGCTCTGTCTCTAAATAACCTCAACTTTAAACTTTAAATACAATTCTTTTTATATGCCTCGACTAGCACAGCTTAATCCACACAGAGTGCACGACGGTACGATAACAAAGAAGTTTCTAACCCTCCTCCCCTTTTTCCTTTAGCACTTTCCTACTCAAATGATATAAACGAAACTAACCAAAATTTGTACAATGACCAAGAATATATACACTTTACAGCATTATAACTTTAATAATATGATTCACTACTCAAAAGTAAACCCCTAAATCAAAGTAACAATATCAATTTGTTTGTCCCCAAATTGTAACTCCCTTAAATCAACTTAAAGCCAGCAAAAATAACACTATTTACTACTGAAAATACTTATGAACGTTCGATGACCTTTCCCTTTCGCTCTACGTAATTTTTAAAAGATTTTTGATAACCCTTTACATAAATATTTCAATATATGAAAATGTAAATGTTCAAAATTGTTCTTATTTCTGGCCTGTGTTTTCCCTGCGTGTTTCCAATACTTCGAACTGCTGCTGCGTGCAGTTGACCAGTACCCCTGGATTGTTTTCAGTTGAGTTCACTTGTTGATTTTGTAAGAAGGTTTGGCCAAACGCCCATTCAATGTTTAGAATAATATTCCGTTTACTGCTGCAATGCAAATTTAGATTTAGATATGTATTTTAAAGTTCCAGACCAATGTTTACATTCGTATTCAGATGAAAATTTAGATGATTTTTTATTCAGGTTTTAAATTTAAATTAGCTGATGTTTGTATGGATGATTAATTAGATGATAATTTAGATGATAACTTAGAGCCCTAAGTTATAAATATTAAAATTATGTTTAATTAAAAATTTCTAACTTACGTTTTTCAGTAAACGGCTAACTGCTCTCGCATATTTGCACTAATACTATTATTTTTAAACTTTTCTAACACGACTTCTACAAAATATAATTATTTAATTTTACTATGTTCACTGCGCGTGATTTTCTGATTTGAACTGCTAAAGAGAGTGCCTTTGTTGAAGAAAGACTGATTGTTTATCAAATTCGTGTGGTATTGAAAACAACACCTCCACCTGACATCATTGGTTTATTTGTGTCCTTCGGTCAAAGTTTGGACGTGCTCTAGGTTAGTGTCCATACCTAGGGCTTTCTGTGGTATTAACTTGATAATAGCTTGTTGAATTGCTGGCGTCGGTCACGTATACATCCAGTTTGTATAGTGTATTCTTAGACCTCGCATGTAGACAACGTATGGCTTTTATTTTTGTCAGGATAATTTTTGGGTTTTGTATTGACTATATTAAAAATCACGTAGGCAAAATTTTTACACTAACGTAAAATTAAAATGCGTTTATTTACTTTCTACGTTTATGAAACATTTGTTTTGAAGATTTGTTTATTGTGAGGATGCATGGTTATTTCTTTCCCCTAATGTGTATTTATTTTAATAAGATTTGTTTCATGATTTTCTTGCTTCAGATCCCCCTAATGCGCATTTCTTTAAAGTTTCATGGATGCCTTGCTGGTTTAAAATGAATTTGATTGCGTACAAAGTTATTTATCATACTGAGTGTGATTGTATTATTGAAATGTGCTTAATATTAGCTTTTTGCATAATTGTTGGATTGCTTCTATTTTATGATGAAATCATATAGTTTTCAAAACTTTTGTGCTATTTACATGTAGTGTGCAACACTTATGACTCAATGTACTCCTAAATAACCCTATTATCATAGCAATATATATATATATATATATATATATATATATATATAGTTGTGATATAGTAGCAATACCCCTATGCGCCCTTTTTCTTAATTAATTGCGTCGGCTAGCTCAGTTTTTTAATTACGCACGGAGCTTGCGACAATACGACAAATAAAGCCTTTAAACCTACCATCTACCTCTCCTTCCGGTTTTAATCTTTAAACCAAAACACCATAAAGCACAAATTATTATAATGTTCTCAAAAATATTTACAACGTATGAAAAGGTTAAAGTTCTTTATCTAGAATTTTCTTCTAATAACTGAATTAAAATTTTAATAGTTATCATTCTCAAAGGTGATCAAAAGCCAGCAAAATCACTATCATTATTAATTATTAACTGAAGTCTGATGAACGTTTATTTAACCTTTTTTACTATTTACGTAATTTACAACGTATACTCAAAAATTAAATCTTGCCGACCCCTCATATAAATAATCTTGAAAGCAATTTTTAAAGTATTTAAATTAGTAATATTCAATTAAATGTTAAATCTTAAGTGATTCAGTTTAGCAATGTGCAATGAAATAGCCACAAATAAAATAATAAAATAATAAACATTCAGATTGGCTAACCTGTTGTTTTTCAGATTAAATCAGTTTCTGGTCCAACCGTTCGGTATTGTGTGCATCGCTCATAGCATCGCCTTAAACACACTAGCGTACTCCATTAAACTCCTTCATAATTAATCATTGAAGTAAATGCTTGTTGCATTTCCTCATTTGTTCCAGAAATATTCAATTATAATTGCTTCAGCATTTCTTTAAACTTGTTACCGTATTTATGTAGACTTGTCTCCAGTAATCCTTTAGATTAGTCTCCAGTGATTCTTTAGAGTCGCTTTTTTTTCTATTTAAGGATAAAACGACAAACCCATCAATTTTCCATATTCAGCAGTATTATTATACACTTCACAATTACTCACTTTACGTGAATATTTTTATTTTCAGATACGTGAACTTCATGATGAACTCATTTGTTTACAAATCTGGTCATATTTAAATGCACCGTCTAACTATTGACAAGCGCAAAGTGCGTTGTTTGTATAAACTTTATACCAGGTTTTCGGATATCCCATGGTATTATTATTGTATATTAACATCAACGCGTTCCTCTTGTCACGTTCTATTTCGAGTTGATAGTATCGATTCGCTTGGATTTTCATACTTCTAGATAAGTAAACCATTGTTTGTTCAAATAGATTTGGTGAACTTTGATTTTAATTACCATTCCTTGCATGTTTCCAATAAATCAGGTGTCGATTTTAATTCTCTAGTCACGTAGATGTAATACAACGTATTATTATACTCTCGGTCGTTCTACTCTAAGGTATACTGTTAAAGTCCCGCGCGTAATTTATAAGAGCCACTACGAAAGTTGGTAACATAATAAATACGTGCATAATATTGCGCAATAAGGGGTTACGTCATTATTACGCCTCAAATTTGTATCACATACAAAAATAAAGATAAATGTACTCACGTAAAATGTGGAGCTCTTCACAATATGGCAGCTATAGGATCTTGGCGTTACTTGGGCGTGGTTCGGCCTTCGCCCCCGTTGAAACCAAATTAGTTTATCTTCTCTCTTCTTGTGCAGCGGTACAATAAAGGATCAACCAGGTAGGAGGAACGATAATAAGTACAAGACAGGAAACTTACATATCTGAAACAGAAGACAAAAAAAGGCACACCACAGATCAACCTCACTGTTCGACGTTTCGTTGACTAGTCCATGACGTGACGGAAACCACCACTTACTTCCCCACTCCGCGTTTGCGCATTCTCGGGCGCCGACGCAACTATCTAAAGTGACGGAAATGCACGCACAAATCTTTTAAAATATTGGCCCAAATTCACTCGCAAATTAGAAACTTGCAATGCCAATTTTTGGCATGTAACAGTATGTATTAAATTATATGCGTTTACTATCTTACGCATTATTAAACCTGCTTGTTTTAATTGGGATTCTTGGGGTAATAATGTTGCGTTATCCACGCGTGTCGCATTTCAGCTTGCAATTATGTTGTTTAACGACTTGCGGATTTGTTTTATTCAAATAAATCTTCAAAATATTTTTTCATTAACTAAATTAATTATGATTATTGTTTATATACAGGGCATTGTGATTTACTTTCCAGTCTAATCAGCGTATTTCTTGTTTTCTACAGAAAACTATGTAGTTTTCAGAGCCCTTATGTATTTTATGTGGAGTGCGCTATACTCTTGGTCCTAAATAACCCTATTAACACAGCAATATATATATATATATATATATATATATATATATATATACTAGTCGTACAGTGTTCTATTGATAGCATTTAAGCATTTAAATAATAAACCCAAATTAGGAATTTTACATTAAAATTACAAAGAAAAATATAGGCGTTAATAGTTTGTTTGACACACAACAAATTTTTTATTCTTTAATAATTTCCATAGATTTATCTGTTCACGGGAAATTGTAGATTTTCTGGACATCCCATATAATAGTTATACGCATTTCGACATTATCACGTTTAAACGTTGTCTAATTATTCAGTTATTTTAGGTGTGTCTATGAAGATAATGACAAAACTGAACTTTGCGCCTCTCGTGTAGGTTTTAGGAAAAAATTTAAGTAGAATGATAAGGATATAATCGTATCAAAGCTTTAGGTAGTGACGATAATATTAAAAAGTTATTTAGTTTATTGATAGATTCGGCAGTTCACAAATATCTTTAGTGTTTTTCCAATCACCTATGTGTTAATACGCTTGTAAAATGTCTATTTTAAATTTACTAACTTTGATTCGTATTTATATAGATTATATAATCGATTATATCTTTGGTTTATATTACAATTCTGCAAACCGCGTATCAAAAATTTCAAATCCACTATTATTGGAAAGTGCGTCATCACTCGCCCGGAAAATTCGCGAACGCCAAATTACATCTGAAGATTTGGTAAAAGCGTGTATAGGAAGAATAAAAGATGTCAATCCAATTATTAATGCTGTTATTGACGAACGATTTGAACTGGCGCTTGCCGAAGCCAGAGAAGTAGACGCTGATATTAAAAACAACACAGCCAATTTTGAAAATAAACCTTTTCTAGGTAAAAAAGGTATACATATTTTACAAATGAATAATAGTTATTATTTAACAGGTGTTCCATTTACGACCAAAGATACAAACCTTTGTAAAGGTATGAAGATGTCTTTTGGACTACTTTGCCGTAAAGATCTTGTAGCGGAAGAAGATGCTGACGTTGTTTTAGCTGTCAAAAAGGCCGGCGGAATACTACTAGGTTTCTAGGTTAATAAGTGACTGTTGGCAACAAAATCCTTCAAGTAGGTATTAAACTTTCTTGAAATCACTATTTTGCAGAAACTTTGTTTTCTGAAAGTTTTAGACATTCAGTATGAAATTCTTTGAAATTTTATATAATATTATAACTTTTTGTAATGACCAGAATCTATCTAAGAATACCACTATGCAATATTACATGCGCTCTTGCATACCCGTTGACTTTGTGATCAGCTGATACAATAAATTGTATTATTCGAAAGATGTAACTGGTACTGCAATTCTATGAATTCTAGCATTGCAAACAAAAAAGAAAATATCATTACTATAATAATAACTAACAGCAGAAACATGTTTCGCTTCCATGCTATTTAAGATAAGAATAGAATCTAAAATTTTTACAAGAGAACGATTAACTTAAAAATTAAGGTTAGACTAACGCTTGTATTTTGTGTTGGTAAAATATTATGAACAACTAAACAACTGCATTGCCTTTGTATAAAACATTTAAGTTGCACTGGTTTCCCAGTTAATAAACTGTAAAGACCCATCGACACTGGACAAGTTATAATGTGCACGATAGATTGGCTGCGTATAAGTTGTACTTATGTAGTTTTCATTAACTCAACCAGTATGGATGTGGATTGGCTAACAAGTGATTTATTGTATTATGAAAAAAGTAAATGAAATATTTTCATAAATCCAATCAATACTCGTGATGTTAAAATAATTAAAATGATCGTGTTAAACTTTAGTACAATTAAAATATTAATCGAATTATAAACCCAGCTTAATAGATAGCACTAAAAATCACTCATGTAGTACAAATGCGCTTCCAACTGAACACACCTGGATAATTTTTGCACAACATAAATGAGATCCTCCAACAGTTAATCATAGGTAATACGAGGTTTAGCAATTAAATTCCTGAATTGGTACAATAAAAAACAATTAAAATACTAGAAGAAATGTTTGATCCTTATTCAAAGTAATCTCCTTATTACAAGCTTTACAAGTTTTTGAAAAAGCATTCCAAGAAATAATGCTAATTCAGCAATTGTACTCCTCTTAATATCTTCTAGGCGAGGGCCTCTGCGAAGTCAAAAACTGCTCACGTGCCACTCCACAATTTGACACACTTTCACGAATGAGTTGGAGTACACGAAAAATGTAAGATTCTTTAAACAATTAATCATCAATTAAAATCTCTCCTAAACATAAAAAGTGTCCAAACACGCTCTTCTCAACAGAAAACTGCATATTTTTAGAGTTCATTACGTCGATTTGACGTAAATCTTGTTATCCAAACATGCTTGCTAAGAAAGTTAGAGCTATTTAAAGACGGCGCCGTAAGATCGATTTAATTCAAATATCCTCAAAACGGTTTCCTTTTAAGTAATAACATTTTGTACATTTGTGTGGAATATGCCCAATAGTATGGCGTGGAAACGATTTTTTAATTACAGTCATAAACGGCTCGATTTGGAGAGATATTTGACATTTCTATTCATATTTTGTTCTGCCTTTCAAATTTCGCCATTTTGACATATCATTTAACAATTTTTTTTCCATTAGAAAAAATAACTCTCTTATCTAAAGTGGCTATGATGTACCGTTTTCCAAAAAGAATCGATTTAAACTTTTGATGTGTTAATGCATACGTTTCCGTTGATTAAGAAATTTATTTCTAAATCATGAACGATGGCTATGGAAAATAAACAAAATAACAATTATGCCATAAACACTTTATGGCATAAGAACTAATAATAACTAATAACTAATAATTTAGCTTTTCTAATTAAAAAATAAAAACGAGTAAAAAATAAACTTTTTATGATGTAGATGGTGAAATCAATAGTGAAAAAGAAATAGAACAAAATGAGAACTGAAAGCACAAAACACAAAAACAAATCCATAACAGATGATCCACATGGCGGCCACGCGTTTCTAAGTACAAATTTAGTCACTTACACAATGATTGTATTTTTGCAAAAATTCCAATTTTGTTTCTATACTCGTCGCAAGCATACTAAATTAGTCCCCAAAGCTCATCTAGTGTTTCTATTGGTTGCGCATAAAAAACTAATTTTAGGTATCTCCACACACAAAAATCGCAAGGATTTAAGTCTGAAGACCTAGCCGGTCGAGCAACTGGACCGCTGTCGATAGTTATTGTCTAAAAAATCACAAACAATCCTGCTGAAGTGAGCTGGATAACCATCATGTAGAGAGCACAAGTTCTGCCGAAAATGTAAATTAATAGGTACGTAGCAAACTTTTTATGGATTTTGATAGTTACAGGGGTGCACCTAAAGCTCACAAAGAGAATGATCTAGAAAACTTCTAGTATTTTCTCGAAGCTTGTAGAAGCTTTGTAGATTACGTATTTGAAACCGCGTAAGTCGGAGATCGGTCAATTTCAATCGAAGTGTGAAGTCGTGATTATGATATAAATTATGGGATAAAAATCTTTAAAATAAATACGGTGAATTTGAATATAAATAAATACTTGTCTAGATGATTACATATTGAAATTTAGTGATAAGGTAGTTAATTGTCATGTTAAAAACTAAATTGCTGCAGTGAATATTGATCTGATTAGTTTGATAATAATTGTCATTAGTAAAATTTGTAACACTATCTCAGTACTTTAAGATTTCTCTGCATTTGGTAGTAAACACATTTATATTCAGTCAATAAAGAACAAGCCCGTTACATGTTCAAAAAGCTTTTCTGGTGTAGAGAGGATACAGATGGGCGTGTAATTATAAATATAATTTGTTGTACCAGATTTATATATGGATGAAACTTTTAATAATTTCCACTTTGTGAGAAAGAATCCGGATTTCAGTTACAAGTTGAACACTACCTTATCTCGTGATAAACTTATGCTAAGTGTTCATTTTTAAATTGTCGCCCTGTATACCAAATTATTATGAGGATTTGTACATTAACGTGATTACAAACTTGAACTTTGTTTCTGTATAACGTCAGCAACAAATTAAACTGGAACGATAAATGTGTAATAATATCAAGGAGCGAGTATGCTACATAGACCCTATTACATAATGGATGTTTTTTAATTTAGACTACGATAATGACAAAATAACGATACCATCATTTAGTTTTCAAATTCGCCAGCAGTTTATTGAACTTTTAGTACGTTCCTCAATACTTAACGAAAAAGTTGAAAAATGTCTTTCTTGAATATACTAATTTTGATTCGTGTATATATTGATTATATAATCGATTATATCTATAGTTTGTATTACAATTCTACAAACCACGTACCAAAAATTACAAATCCACTATTATTAGAAAGCGCATCATCACTATCTCGAAAAATTCGCGAACGCCAAATTACCTCTGAAGATTTGGTAAAAGCATGTATAGAAAGGATAAAAAATGTTAATACAATTATAAATGCTGTTATAGAAGAACGATTTGAACTGGCACTTGCCGAAGCTAGAGAAGTAGACGTCGATATTAAAAATAATACCGCCAATTTTGAAAAGAAACCCTTTCTTGGTAAAAAAAATATATATACAATTTACAAATAAGCAAGAATTCTTATTTAATAGGTGTACCATTTACAACCAAAGATACAAACCTTTGTAAAGGTATGAAAATGTCTTTTGGACTACTTTGCCGTAAAGATCTTATTGCGGAAGAAGATGCTGACGTTGTTTTAGCAGTCAAAAAGGCCGGCGGAATACTACTTGGTTTTTTTTGTTAAACAGGTACTGTTGGCAACAAGGTACGTCAAATAATCAACAACAAATAATTTCCAATTTTTAAAACTTTGTTCTTAAAATTAATGTTTCCTAATAATTTTGAAGTTTAGTATATTCAACCGGGTGCATAAAAACTAACATGCATCAAACGTTTTGATAAAGACCGTATATGGTTGTGTGTGCTTACCTTATTAAATAGGTTGTAGTTTTAAATGCATTGGGACTTTGAATTGTAGATAAAAAGGAAAATGAGGGTTATATACTTGATACCGACATACCTTACACCAACAACATATTTAAAACCGAAAACGTTAAATTAAAAAAAATCAAGATTTAGCTGCAGAAAGTAAATGTGTTTGGCAACTTACCACATAGAAATTCATTATATCAGTAGATGTAATAATCGGCATACATTTGTCAAACTATTTAAAAACAGTGATTAACAAAAGGTCTTATAAATCCTATACAAAATGTGTAATTCTACACACGTGTCGCAGAGTGCGTACATTATTATTAATAGGCTAAGTTAAATTACTTTCCTATTAAGATTTAACCAGTATGTTAACTACATTACGGAGAGAACATAAAACAATAATAATGGTAATATTCTTCTTAATCTTCTTTGGGAATGAAACCACTCATAGTTTTTAAATCTGAATCTCGGTAAAATAAGACATAAAATCAGAAATCTCTCAATTGTATAAATAGAAACATGTTAAAAAATGCCAATTCCCAAGTTATTGAATTTATATAAAATTCACCAATAAAAATTAATCAGCTGATTTCACGTTAAGCGTATTGGCTACCATAGGAAAGTCGATCCCAGGTCGCAACACAAATTGAAGGCAATCATTCTTTTAAACTTTAAACATTTTTGCTTAATGTACTCAAACCAAATATTTCAAACATCAATAAATCAAAGTAACCTTCAATTTATGTCATAAACGTCAAACTTGAAGTTTTTATTATTTTGACAACGATCCTAGGTCATGGATCGAAACGTAAATAAAATAGATTTTAAAAACTATGAGTGATTTCATTCCCAAAGAAGATTAAGAAGAATGCTAAACAAACCACAACAAACATACAGGGAGTATTTAATAATGGTAATACTAATAACAATTCCCTCAAAGACCTATTACCTTCCAAACAGGTACAGGCATGGCAAATCCGATTTCAGTTGTCCGCTGTTCCACCCTTATCTTCCATCCATGTCAAAAGTGGATGCTTGAAGAACACCAGGCAACAACCTACAGTAATTAGCATTACCTGGGCAATGCGGCTCTTCTCAAGTGAACTATCACTACCGCGGCACTCGTGGAAACTCGGCGATATTATATAAAAAAGAAACATATGCCACACAACACTAAGGTCAGGGACGTCGAATGGGAAACATCCAAAAAACACAACATCTACAGAAATAATTGAAAACCCGAATAGAGGTGTTTTGCGGGACTTGTTGCCAGCAACCACACTTGGGAAAAATTCGAAGACAGCGAATGAGATGGTCAGACGAAATCAACAGACACTTCATTGTATGTTATTACCACACAACTAACTGTGAAACAAACCTACTGCACCAAATATTCACAAACAAATACCCAGAACTACAATTCATCATAGAACAAAAACTGTCAGACTAAGTGCGAATAATAATAACAAGAGACAACAGAATACCAAAACCAGAACTAGATCACATAAAAGAACAAGTACAAGTACAATAAAAATTACAATACAGCAACCAAACAAAAACATACACCAAAAAACAAACAGACAAAGAAAACGAAACACAAGAAAACACAGAAACACATAATAACAGATACACACACAACCGCAACACGAAATAACACAAGATACAAACAAAGAAATCAGAGAAATAATAATTAAGTAAAAGTGTTGTGGTAAACGGTAACATTTTTTTAAACAAACTTTCCAATATCAATTAAATATAATATTCGAAATAAAACGTCATCCATTTTTACATTAACAAACGCAATGACAATATGTTACGAATACCGGGCGAACAAGGAAGAGAGTAACGAAGGCAACGTAATTAGTCCGCACCGATTACCACAACAAAAAAGGGACCGAAAGAATACCGTACTAACTAACTAGTCTTAGGAGGGAAGTTCGTAGAAAAGAAAAAAAGGAGAAAACCCCAAGGCCGACTCGCATCTTAGGATTTTACACAGTAGTTCAAGTTGAATTTTGTCATATTTTTCACCCCTGAATATTCATCTTAATGTTCAACCTTTTAATTATAGTGCAGTCAACCATTTAAAAAAAATTATAAAAAAAAATTCATTTGTTATAAAATAAATGTCATGTATATAAACGTAAACAAAATAATCACTTTTCTACCATAGTAATCCACCATTTTAAACATTGTCCTTCACTTCATGTTCCATCTATTATTGTAGGATTAAAATTGATTGGTAACACTAGCCATTATGACATGTCTCACTTAAAGTTATTTTTATGTTTAAAACAGCAAACGTACACTTGTTTGTGGAAAGATCACTACAATTGTCGGGGTCGCATAAGATAAATAAACGCTGGAGAAAAATACAACTTCTATTTTTTTTTTCAAAGTGAACGGTTTAAACTAAAAACTCACAAATTTAATCTCGCCCAATAAACTTCTAACAACACCATCAATGATACACATACTTCAAAGGTATACTAGAAACCACTAAAGAAGATATCTATGTCACAGGCGCCTAGCGCAATTCACTACATACCTTTAAGATTCTTTTAAAGCTTTACCAATGAATACGAGAAAGATAGCAATATGATTTCTGTGTGTTTTTACGTAACCACATACGTGAGCAGGTTTATTTAAGATAATTGTTGCTTTCTATTTACACCTTAGCCAAGAATGGTTTAAAATTAGGTTAGGTGAAAATCTAACCTTACCTAACACTTCATTTGCATTTGATTATTAGTAGGTACAACTTAGCATTTTAGCTAACTAACCAATAAAGGGTTTGAAAATAATATTAAAATCAACTGATTCTTGGTAAGAATCAACTTGGCATTAACTGTTATGTTATAGTTGCTTTTATAAATGCACAATAAAAATTTATATCATACACAACACGAAAAACATTACCTCAATATAAACTTAGGGAGGGAAGTTAGTATCTAAGGTAGATCGATAGGCACCTTATCTGGGGTAAGAGGAATGCAAAAGATCTAACTTTATCTAAGTTCCTTAGTAGTAAAAAGAAAGTGTCTTTAACTAAGATTATTTTAACTTAGGTTAGATTATCTTAGTTTTTGGGCAAATAGAAAGCAACAAATGACAGAGAGAGTTATATGGACGTATGTTTGTATCCTAATATAAAAATGGACATGATTTTACTACGGCGGTAATCCAATCTGTCAAATTAGTTTTTTCATAACCTCGTTTGTTTGTTTGGTTTTGGTTAAATTGCTTACCTCTGCGTTCCCGCTTTTATATTTACGTATTTTTTATTGTTAATTCAATCGAATTAGCGAATATTGTTTACAAGAGTTCCTATTAGAACTAATAGCTGTATCATGTCGGCAAAAGGGGAAAACATTGGGTTCACAAGCCCAACAATTAGTTATAAATTTGTTGGAGTACTTCCAACACGAACAGAATAATGGCGAACCTCTAATTTCTTTAAATTCAGTGCATGAGGTAGAGTATATTATAAAAACAATTTTTCATATTAATAAAATCTATATTGCTTTAGCGAGTTGCAAACGCCTTAAAGATTAGCATGCTTACTGTGAGTAGGATTAAAGCACGCTGTAAAAAAATCATCATTAATCAACTTTCTTTCTCATGTTAATTGATGTAATTTTATTGTTTTTATAGCAAATTTGTAATAAAATTTTTGGTAATTTACTCCTATGTTAATTTTTAATTCTACCTTGGGTAATGTTAATTTCATGAAATGCATTTTCATATCAATCACAACCTTACTTTTGGTATAAAATTATACGGTGCACGCACATCTCTTCTTTAAAGTAGTATTATCGTTCTTAGTTTTTCGCAAACGAAATATCGTTTAAAGTTTTAAATGCATAATGAAATCATATGTTTGGTGAAGATGCCATTTTATTAAAATGTCAACACAAAACATGTTATACTGTCAGGCATTTGTTATACTATTGCACAATGATTATAGTTTTACGCGGTATAATTCCCGTTATATTGTAACTGATACCGACCAGGTTTTAGGGTGATCTAACCGCTTTTTAAGTCAATTTGCAAGCACAATTTAAATCAAAACAAATTACTTACGTGGTGGCATCTCGGAACTTAATCTCAGGGCACAACGATGAATTGCAGGTTAGGTTCAGTTACCATGTTGAATCAAATTTCTATCCGTCCTTCCTGTAACTTCTGTACTCGTAAAAGAATGACAGGAATTAAGGTACCAGGCACAATAAAAGATAAAAGGTACAAGGAACCTACATACCTAAAAAGAAAAGACACACCACTGAAGATAGTTGCAGCTTCGTCGAGGGCTCGTAACTTAATGGCGTCTTTTTAGACCACGCGCGCACTCCTCCTCACTTTTGCGCAGACGCGACTGTTAGGGACGACGGAAGTTGGCGTATTCATTAAAAAAATATACGTGGGAATTTATTTACAAATTAAATCTAACGTGATACATGCCGGTTGGCATGTAACAATCACCTGAATATCAACAAACCAAATTCTTGATTTTTCCTTACATCACGGTTGCCAAAGTTAACGTAACAAGACAATTTCAAATGTAGGTGCCAGTAATACATTATTTCTGTTATTTCACCTCTCTATTCAGATTAATAGAAGTAATTCAATTTTTGAGAATACATTTTATTTTAATTGAATTTATTAAACTCGTAAATTATGAGGACGGTAATTTTAACGTATTAAAAGCAACGACCTGTTTGAGAATAAAATATTATTTACAACCTCGCTTCATTGAGGTTTCTAGATCAGCGACGGGCGACGGAAACTGCCGAATCGACATATTTATTTGATATATATTTATTTTAATGTACTTGCATTTATATCAATTGAATTTATTAAACCCTTAAAGTAATAAGATGACAATTTTAAAGTAGTAAAAGCAACTACTTGTGTGAAAATAAAATATTTTTTACAACTGATATTAATTTGGTATTTATGAACTAGATGCTACATTGACTCGAAATTTTCAACTTAATACATACGTTACAAGTCATGACGCAGATATCTTCTTTCGTGGTTTCTACTATATGCATGTATGGATAAGACTAGAAAGTATACACATAAACGTGCAGACCTTGAATTAAATAAAACAAGGGGAATGGTTGGTTGCCTATCTACACGTAAATTTAAATGATCGGGACTAAATGGTGTTGTTAAAGTAATGAGGCATTACATTGTTTTAATATAAAAGAGAACGTCACAAATTCCAACAAATTCTAATTTTCGATATCCAAATGTAATTAAAAATTATACTTGTTAAGGTTGTGCTAAAATATAAAACATCGCAGAAATAATTCTAAAAACTTATAGTTAATGGTACATATTACAAAATTAGATCATTTCACAAAGAAAGAAACCGCACAGCCATTCTGCGCCCAATACGCACCACTTTCGCTAAGAGTTAATACGTTCATTGGACAAAAATAGTGTCCATTGTTATACTCATCATCATTACCTTTAGGTCTTCAGTCCTGGAACTGGTTAGATGCTACCTCAATTGTTTCTTATTCTAAGCTAACCCACAAATTTCCAGGAAATTTCCACAACCTATATCTTTTACTATCTGTGTGTAATAGTCTAATCTGTGTCTACCGCTACCTTTCTTTTTCTCTCTGCTTCTAATATATCCCACATTATTTCCTCATGCCTTCGAACATGTCTTATCGTTCTCTCTTTTACTGTTTTCGACAGATATCTTTCTTCTTCTATTATTTCTAAAACCTCTTTGTTCTTAACGTTGTCTGTCCATGGTAACCTCTACATATAAATGTAGTACCACATTTCCTGTCTGCTTCTCCTACTGTACACGTTTCACAGCCGTACAGTCCCGTGCTTCACAAATATGCTATCAACAATTTTTTCTTTGTTTCTGTGTTTGTTGTATTCGAACATAGCAGCTACTTTTCCATGTTGGATGCAGCACGGCCTTGTGCTAATCTTTTCTTTATCTTTTGCACTTTCTCCTTCTATTGTTTTGTAAAAAAATATACTTTATTTTACCGATACTCAGTGGTGCGCGAAGGGGTTAAACAACCTGACAGCTACCAAGGCCACCCCACCACTTAGACAAAGTTTCCAAATATTACAGTCAGTATTTGTTGAGAATATTGCAAAGTCAACACCTCTAATTATTTACGATAACCATCTGGTTTAAATACAATTAATTACTTTTTCATCATTCATTCGGTTTTCCGTTCTGGAACTAATTGAACGCGTACGTTCATTGATTTCCATTCTGAGATAACCTACGCATTTCCTTGAACTTCCCACAGCCTACATCTTTCACTATCTGTGTGCAATAATCTAATCTAGATCTACTTCTACCTTTCTTTTTTCCTTTGTCTGCTTCTAATATATTCCCACCATTCTCGCATGCGTTAGGATATGTACCTATTATTCTATCTCTCATATTTTTACTGGTTTGCAAATACTTCTTTCTTGCCCTACCATTTCTAGAACCTCTTTGTTCTTAACTTTGTCTATGATTTCGTCATCATACGTCTGTAGCACAATATTTCAAATGTTTTAGTCTTTTTTTCTGTCTGCTTCGCCTAATCTCCACGTTTCACAGCCATAAAGTGATGTGCTCCATATATATGCTTTCAGCAGTCTTTTCTCTGTTTCTATGTTTGTTATCTTTGAACATAGTAGTTGCTTTTTCTTCTTAAATGCCGCACCGACTTGTACCGTTTTTTGTTTTATATATTTTGCACTTTTCTCATCGTACGTTATTTGACTTCCTAGGTAGCAGAAACCATTAACCTCTTACAAGTTCTCGTTTTCTATTTGTATTCTGGTTTTTGACTTATCCCCCTCCCCCCTTGCGTACAAGAAGTTTAGTTTTATTCGTGTTAATTTTCATACCACATATCTCTGTTAGAACTGTTTCCATTTTATTAAGAGCTGCTTCAAACTCTTCCTTGCTAGACAGTAATATCATATCATCTGCAAATTGTTGTACTAATATTGTAATGTCTTTCAAGTGGAATATGGTGACTAAATTAAAATATCATTTATTGAGACACTACATTGTCTCTCAAATTTTTGTAAAGTGAAAATTACCATTTTCCCTTGTTTGTTTTAATAACCCTCATAATTTGATTGAGGCAATGGTATGATCCTTGCTTAAGTGTCACAGGGCACCTGCATAATCTCTAAAATGTCTAATCTAGTTGGTCACTACCGAAATTAAAGTAGTCAAGACGGCATCTTCTGATTACCTTTTAATACAACTTACGCAGTAGTATAATGTATAACTTTAAATGTTACTCTAGCATGATAAAAATTGTTGTTCTGTATTTCGGTGAGTATATCAAAAAGTATGTGCGATGTCACTCCTGATTGTTTATACATATTAAGTTGTATGTTTAACCTGGATACTATGGGTGTAATCACTTAAAACTATTATGGATATATTTCTGATGTGTATTTAAAGTAAACAAGTGAAACTGAATTAAACGTATAAGCGTAGCATCACCACGGCAAATGTTGCAATTTTATATTCAAATTTAGATATTTTTTTTTAATTATCATCATCATCATCATTGGGTCTTCAGTCCTGAAACTGGTTAGACGCGTACCATCATTGTTTCCTATTCTGAACTAACCTACAGATTTCCCCGAAATTTGCACAGTCTGCATCTATCACTATCTGATCTAGGTCTACATCCGCCTCTTTTTTCCTATCCCTGCTTGTCATATATCCCATACTATTCCCTAAAAATGCCTTAGAACATATTCTGCCCTTCTATTTCTCATATTTTTTTCCCAAAGATATTCTTGTTCCCTTACTGTTTCTATAACCTATTTGTTATTACCTTTGTCTGTCCATCCTCAAACATCTGAAGCACGGCATTTCAAAGGCCGCTACTGTTCTTCTGTCTGCTTTTCAGACTGCTTATATTTCGTAGACATATTGTCTGTGCTGTGCTCAACACATACGCTTTCAACGACTTTTTGTTCTATGTTTGTTGTTTTTCATCATAGGCACCGTTCCTTCTTGTTAGATGCAGTTCGGTCACCTTCTATTGTTTTACAATTATATACCCTATTTCTCCGACATTCAGTGGTTGCGAAGGGGGGTAAGCAGCCTGTGGCTGCCAAGTTCCCCCAGCACTTGAACATTTACTGATTTAATATTTTTTCCAATATGTCTTTTCGCACAGTCAACATTAGTTGCAGATATTTCACAACAAACAACTAGTTGTTTATAATAATCATCAGATTTGTCTGCGCTTATTTTTTCGTCATTGGATTTCCCGTCTCAAAACTGGTTGGACATGTACCTGCACTTATTTCTTTTCTAAACTAACCTACATGGTTCCCTGAAATTCTAACAGCAATACAGCTCGGTTCCCCTTATATTGTTTTCTAATATTATGCCCTATTTCACAGAGATTTATTGAAAGGGGTTAAACAACCTGTGGCTGCCAAGATCCCCCAACACTTAGACATTTGCCGTTTCAGTAAATGCTTTCACACAATTACCATAATTCGAGAATATTGCCCATCCAATGCTTGTAGTTGCTTATAATAAATATCATGTTTCTTCTATTGTTTTCTAATATTATGCCCTTTTTCACTGAGATTTATTGAAGGGGGTTAAGCAACCTGTGGCTGCCAAGATCCCCCAACACTTAGACATTTGCCGAAATAATGGTTTTCCAGTAAATGCTTTCATGCAATTACCATTATTCGAGAATATTGCCCCTCCAATGCTTGTAGTTGCTTATAATAAATATCATGTTTAAGTGCAGCTGCTTTCTTCGTCATTAATTTATTCATCTTGGGACTGGTTGGATGCGTACCTCCATTGATTTCTCTTCTGAGCTAGCCTACATATTTCCCTGAAACTCCTACAGCCTACATCTTTCACTATCTGTGTGCAGTAGTCTAACCTAGGTCTACCTCTTCTTCTCTTTTTTCCTATCTCTGCTTCTAGTATATTCCGCACTATTCCCCATGCCGTAGTATGTGGCCTATCATCCTATCTCTCCTATTTTTTACCGTTTTCCACATATTTCTTTCTTCCCCTACCAGTTTTAGTACCTCTTCGTTCTTAACTTTGTCTGTCCATGATATCTTCATCATACGTCTGTTTATATCTTTTGTGCTTTTCCCATCTTGCGTTATTTGGCTTCCTAGGTAGCAGAAATCCTTAACCTCTTGTAAGTTCGTGTTACATATTTGTATGCTTGTTTTTGATTTATTTTTCCCTCCTTTGCATACTAGTACTTTAGTTTTACTTTTGTTAATTTTCATACCATATCTCTCTGTTAGAACCGTTTCCATTTCATTGAGAGCAGCTTCTAACTCTTCCTTGCTAGATGCTAATACCGCTATATCATCTGCAAATCTAAGCATATCAATTTTTTGTCCCTGCATAGTAATTCCAAATGTCTTCCTGCATTTGACAGTATTCATTGCCTCCTCAATGTACAAGTTAAAAATTAGTGGGGATAGGGAACATCCCTGTCTTACCCCTTTCCTAATGTTTACTTTTCTACGTTCCTGCTCTAATTCTATTACTCCTGTTTGCTCTTTGTATAAGCTATGTACTATCCGTCTATCCCTATAACTCATTCCAATCTTTTTGAGTATTTCAAACATTTTTTTCCATTTTACATTGTCAAATGCTTTTTCTAGATCTACAAACCCTATATACACGCTTTCCCCTTTTTCTATTGTTTTCCCCATTATCACCCTCAGAGCTAAGATAGCCTCCCATGTTCCCCTGTTTTGCCTAAACCCAAATTGGTCTTCTCCTAGTATTTCTTCAGCCCGTTTTTCCATTCGTCTTTGTACAATTCTAGTTAATATTTTTGATACGTGTGCTGTCAAGCTTATTGTTCGAAAATTTTCACATCTATCTGCGCTTTTCTTTTTTGGTATAGTTACTATGATGTTATGTTTGAAATCTTTGGGTATCTCGCCTGTCTCATACATATAGCTTACAAGTTGGAAGAGACGTTCTGTTACTGCTTGATCAGCGGCTTTTAGAGTCTCCGCTTGCACCTTATCTGTACCCGGCGCCTTACCATTTTTCAGACCCTTTAATGCTATTTCAAATTCATCTCTAAGTATAGGATCTCCCAAGTCATCATTTTCAATGTCTGATTCCTTTTCTAATGCAGTTAGTTCTTCTCCTGCATATAAATTCCCTATATATTTTTGCCAACTACCCACTTTCTCTACATTTTCTATAATGACATTTCCTCCCGCGTCCCTTATGTTTTTGCTATACGGTTCTATATCCCTAAAATTGATTCTAATTAGTTTGTATGCTTCATCTGTCTTTCCTACTTCCATCTTAGTTTGTACCTCTTTGCACTTTTCATCAATCCATTGTTCTTTAGCTTTCCTGTATTTTCGAATAATTTCCCATTTTATGGCTTTGTATCTCTGTTTTCCTGTTTCGTCTGATTTATTTTTGTATTTTCGTCTTTCTTCTATTAAATTCAGGATATCCTTTGTTATCCATGGTTTCTTATTTACTTTTTGTGTATACCCAAGAATATCCCTGGCCGCCATGTCGAGGCTAGATTTAATGTTATTCTACTTCCTTAGTATCAGATATTTTCCCGATATCTTTGAGCAATTCATTTGACCTTTTTTCGAATCTTTCTTGAATATCTTTCTCTTTTAGTTTCTGTAGGTCCAAGTGCCTTTTTCCGTTCCTTTTTTTCAAATTTTTAAATTTAAGTGCGGCCTTCATAATTACGATGTTGTGGTCAGTATCTATATCTGCTTCTGGGTAGCTTCTACAGTCTTTTACTTGATTCCTAAACCGTTGTCTAACAAGAATGTAATCTATTTGATATCTTCCTATATCTCCTGGCATCTTCCACGTATATCGTCTTCTAGCATGATGTTGAAATAAAGTGTTTGTAATGATTAAATTGTTCTTGTCGCAAAATTCTACCAGCCTATTTCCTCTGTCGTTTCTAGTGCCTAAACCAAATAATCCTACTATCGCTCCTTCCCTACCCTCACCTACCACTGCATTAAAATCCCCCGTAATTATTAAATTTTCATGTCCTTTTACGTGTCTTAATATGTCTTCGATATCTTTGTAGATTGCTTCTACCTCTTCGTCACAGTAGCTAGAGGTGGGCATGTATACTTGTATTATTACTGTGTTTACCGGTTTAGATTCTAATCTAACCATGAGTACTCTTTCATTCTTTTGTAAGTAATTTTCTACACAGTATCTTATCTTTTTCCGCATAACTATCCCCACACCCAAATTTCCTTCCTCGGCTCCTGTATGAATTACCCTGAAGTCTCCACTCCAAAAATCCCCCGCCTCTGGCCACCGAACTTCGCTGATCCCTACTATGTCTAATGATAACCTATTCATTTCGATTTTAGGTTCTCTAGCTTACCCACTTGCTTCATAGTTCTAACATTCCACGCTCCGACTCGCAAAATGTTCCCGACTCTTATTCTTAACTTTCCGATCGCATCCTCCGAAGTAGTCCCCTCCCGTATATCCGAATGGGGGACTATTTTAACTCCGGAATCTTTTACCCCAGAGAATGCCATCATTTTATTATAATTTAGGTACGCTGTGTACTTGGGAGGTAATGTGGTGGTTTCCCGTTGCCTTCCACATCGCGGTAGTGTGTATTAGACTGCCATACCGACCCCTATGGTCTCTGCCAATCTAAGTACCGAAAGAGCCGCTGCCCTCTTTCGGGGACCTGTCTTAGTCTGGTTCCTCACTAACGACCCTACTACTTTGGTTGGACCTGTAGTTTGGCTCTTTAGCTCATTAGAACACGCAAGCCATTTCACCTGTTTTAGTAATCTAGAACTGCGGCAAGGTGCAGGTCCATTCGAAATGGTTTTTAATTATAACTTCATAAAAATCTGCATTATTTACTAATTTAAAAGGGTAATTCTTTAATTTCTTATTTACTTTTTGACAGGCATAGTTGCTGACAGTTGCCTCTCTTATATATCTCTAAGTTTTAACACTTTTCTTGCAGCTCTAACAAATGTTCCCCAACTAAGTATGTGGCAAGAAACTGATAATCCTGTGTATGGTAGAACAAATAACCCTTATGATATAACTAGAAATGTTGGTGGATCATCCGGAGGTGAAGCAGCTATTGTAGCAGCATGTGGTTCCCCAATAGGCTTAGGTACTGATATAGGTGGTTCGATACGTATACCATCTTTTATGTGTGGATTATTTGGTCATAAACCCACACATGATCTCATGCCTTTGAAGGGAATTTGTTTTCTTACTGGCGAAGAAGAGACTACAATGGTAACAGCTGGTCCAATAGCAAAATATAGTGAAGATTTAATACCATTTTTAAAAGTTCTACTTGGTAATAATGTTAGCAAGTTAAAACTTGATGAACATGTGAATGTCGCTAACTTAAATATTTACTACATAACATCGTTTAATACTCTTCAAATAAGCTCTATTGGGGATGAAATGAAAGAAGTTATTACCAGGTTTGTATATAATTATTCTATATGTTTAAAAGTACTTACGTTTAAACAACGTCTATGCTTTGCACTTGTAAAACAGCTTGTCGTTTGTAAACAGTATACAAACTACATTTCATGCTGGCCTTTAGAAATTGAATTACTATTACTTCTTATAGTCTGCGTTAATTTTTACATTTTTGTAGTTCTCATGCACATAATATGCAATCAATATAGCATATGTCATACAAATAGAAAAACAATATTCCAGAAAAAGAGTTGAAAAATAGAAAAAAAGTTAACTAATTATATTTCGACAAAAAGTTATTCTTTACAACATTTTCCACTTATAAATAAAAGTAAGGTTTCTAAAAAAGCAATTCGATATTAGATGTAGGTTCCAGATAGCTACATTTATTAAAATTAATTGGCTTATTGAAAACATTTCTAAGTAAAATGACGTATTCGTTTAATAATATTGAAAATTCGGGAATTAAAATAAAGTTAAAATTCATACAGTGGTATTTTTAACAAGAAGGAATATTTTTAAAATGATCTATCTCTAAACAAGGAAAATTTATCTAGTATTTTCAAAGTACATGCGACTCGTTTTCAGTCTTCACGATTTTATGGTTTGCTTCTCCGAGGATGCAATGAAAGCTTGTTACTACTAGGAATGATTATTTTAATTTTGACATACACGAAAGTTAATTCCATAATTAAATAAAGCTCGCAATTACATTCTTAATGATTGTAAATACAATTTACCTTTTAGTAATTTAGCATAGTACGTTTTCAATAACTAACGCAAGTTAAGGTTCGGGCCTTAAAAGCTGCGTTTAAAAAAAACACTTCCAAACTTCTTAACAAATTTATTTGGTTGATACAGAATTTAATTTGGAATTTTACAAACTTGATTTAAAATTACTCCAAGTCGAAAAAAGAATTAATTGTACTATTTTGAGTAGCCCAAGCAACTGCAATGTTAAAGCTGAATACTTTGACTGACTGCCGGGTCTAGGGGCTCCCGGGCTGTTTATGATGTCCCTACTCCCTCACATGGCTGTAGGAACTTGCAGAGCTCATGCCTGCTTATTCATAATTCTATTCATTGTTACAATGTTATAATCTTACTTTCTAGGTAATTGCGGTATCTCGACCGTCTGTGGCCTGCCACCTGTAGTGTTACTTTCATCTGGATACAAAGTATTGCATCCGTTCTCATAAACTGTTAATAAACTTTATTAATTGTCCTTGTATTACATTGTTGCACTTCACTTAGTAACGTCTTAATAATTTCTAATAATTTCCTATTAGATTCTATTTTATAATACATACATAATTGGGGATATGTAACTCGCGTATATATCTTAAAAATGAAACTAGTTTTTACAAAGTATGGAATGATTATTTACACAAGACATCGCTCAAGAGTAATTATTTTAAGCAATGAAATTCAAAATTCGCGCCATATTTCCGCATGGATGAGTAATTTTATTATTGTTATATCTAACTACGTTCTATATTATTTCTATAAGACTTATAATATACACGCATAAATAATTGTGAACGCAATTTAATCGTTTTTAAAACATTTAAAACATCCTAAGCTCAAAATAAATACAAATTCGGCATATTTAAAGCAAAATAAACGTAAAACCAAAATTTCTTTCAAACTGGATGCATTTGCGTAAGGAATATGATTCAATAAAACACATGCAAGTTATACCAGTTTGTATAAGTAAACATTTAAAGCGGGCATATTTCATAAAGTAAATAGAATTAAGGCGAAAGCATACGTGACATTTGAAATGTAGAAATTGCCCCATTTAACAAAACTCAACTTAAGTAAACAAGGTATGGAGACTAAAAACTACGCCTACGTGCAAGTCGAAAGGTACAAAATACTACTTGGTGATAAACTCCATAATACAAAACTTTTGTCGACGCGCTAAATCAAGCGTCTATAACAAGCAACACTGAATAAAATCCAATAAGTTGAAGATAGCAAATAATCGCAACGTCTTGGGCATGGTCTAATAAGAAGATAGCGAACGGTCAACCAATACGAGCACGTGGAACGAAATTGTCTATAAAACCGACCGTAGCCAATAAACGGGAGCATTCCATATTCAATGTGCGAACTGTTACAGTTGTAACCAAATTATTACGTGAATTTGAATTTAGTCAAAGTGACAAGTAATAGAAATTAAGAATTACAAATAAAATAAATAATAAAAGTGCGCGTTGAAATACTAGTGTAGAACTCTGCCGTTAATATAAAACGTAAGTCTAGAATTAATTAATGTAAACAAAATCTTTACAATTTATTTAGGGCTCTAAGTAAGGATGTATAAATCAACTTCTAAGTACGAGATTAAATCGATTCTAAGTATGAGATTAAATCGACTCTAAGTATGGAAAATTAAAATCGTCTACGTAAGGACACAAATATATATCGACGAGTAAGAAAACTAAAAGCGAGACTAAATCGACTCAAAGTACAGGATTAGTACTTCAAAAACAACTCCAAGTTGCTGATAAACATTTTGGAAGTATTGGGGAGCATGCCAAGCAACCAATTTGGATCAAAAAACTCTAATAAAAAATTACAGCAGAAACATAAGGTCAGAATTATCTTTTAAATTTATAGTGTCACTTCTATTATTTTAAATACTTGATGAGCTTAAGAATTGCATGTAATTTAGATATTTGTGTAAAAGGTAAACAAAATTTTGGTTGGTAAGCAAAGGTCCGTTTTTTAAAAGGGAATAGTTCCTTGAACGTTCAACGAAACATTCATGGTAAATTACAATTCTTTTTGCTGACTTTAATTGACATAAAAAGCTGTAAAAAGGGTTATGATCCCCGTAATGAACAAATTTGATAGGAATATTTATTTTGATTTTAAAGTTCTGTAAAGAGTAAATTGTAAATTTACTTCGCTTATTATACGAATTTTGGTGAATTTCGCTTGCATTATTCAGGTATATGGAGTGTTAGACCAGAAGGGGTAAAAACTATCTGTTATCATATCGTCGTTCACTATTTTAAAGTCACAGAGAGGTGGTGATCAGCAGGCAATTGGTCATTATACATCTGACGAGTGGCAATATCGTAGCAAAATACATAATGCCACGGAAGAATAGTACAGTTAAAGTCACCAAAGGAAAACGTTCTCCCCAGGCTCCAAAGAGCCGTAATTGAAAGTTAAAATTAATACTAACTATGTACATATAGGAGTACGCATTTGTAGAATAAACACATGAAATATTTATTTAAAATATAATGTCCCTATTGGAAATATTTTACTAGTACTAATGGAAAGTTGAACCAAGGAGATAACCGCAGACTTGGCAAGTATCACTAAAATAAACGATATAAAATTTGTTCAAATACAGAAACCACACACTAAAATTTGTCGACCAATCTTAGATATGCTATTCGTTTCGTGGCGCCGTGCGATAAGACGACTCCCTTGGAGTAGGTTTAATTATATTTGCCCTCTAATTTATGAGGTAGCAAGATAAATAAATTCTCCCTGCAGTAACTATAAATATGCAGAAGCCTGTCGCGTAGACTACAAGGTTAAAATAAAGGCGGTAATATGGGTAGGACTCACCAAATGGACTTATAAGGTGGCTTCGCTGCACGCATCGATAGGACGGACAGCTGGACCCAGTGAATGTCAATTATCTTGAAACATTCTTACGGTGTATCAGGCATTACGCCCAAGGAGGAAGCTGAAGAGCAAATATAAACAAATTAAGGAATGCACAAGTAAATTTACAATTTGTAAACTGCAAATTAGCTTGCCACATGAGAAGATTATTGCTCCGAAGGCTCATCACAGCATCAACTTCACCATGTGCAAATCCAACAGGAAACATCTATAGTAAGACCATGACGAACAAGGAATTTGCTTTTGTAGAAACATGAATATGCATCCTTTCTACTTTTAGTTCTTATTATGTTAGACTTAGGACACACCTAGTCGAACATCTTTCTAACAAAAGTCGTGCAGAAGATGTTGATTTATCCGTATTAACATAAACTGACTTTTGTAGACTTCCGTACTAGCTCTGAACTCTATCTTCAACGGTTTCATAAAGACTATCAGGGGGGTCGTTAAATAAATACGGATGAATAGGGCGCCACTGTACTTATGTAATATATAAGAACAAGGAATATCGCCAAGAAAAATACAGGAACCTCAACGAATATATTCTGTTATTGGAATTCAAGATTTTGTATTCATAGATGGTACAAGCGTTTATCCTGAAATAAAATAAAATACATAAAAATGCATTGGGGACAGCAGTTTGCGTCTCAAAATAATAAAATCACTAAATCAGACAACTTATATGTACTTATAGATTTTGCTACTGGCCATTGGTGAGTGGATACTCTACTTACTAAATTTATGCACTCTTGGTTCATATAAGATTTATAGAATCCAAAAATATGTGTGAGGTAGTATAAACACAACCTCTTAAGTTTCTCTTTAAATGTGATTAACCACTTCTAGAGTTATAAAAAAATTAGAGAACAAGACATATATTAACTAAAGATAATTTTTGTTTCAAACTAACAGGAATTTACTATAAATTTTGTAAGTGTTTAGTTACTCATTGCTATTTCTGTAATAAACTTGATTGTATCTGAGCCTCTAACGTAAATAGCCATTATATATTTCATTAACAAAATTATTAGTTTTTGTCATTTTTCCAGTACTGATCAAACGACGTACATTCTTAATAAATTTCTTATGCAATAGGATCTTTCACTTAGTAATTTTAAGCCTTGTTAAAAAAATGTATCATGTATAAGAAACTACTCAACTGTATGATAAATGATCAACACGAATAAGCAAATGCTAATAATAAAATCTATTCAGTATGATTCATAACCTAAGTTCTTAAGCAGATCGTTTTAATTAACAATCCTATAAATGCAAGAATTTAATTTAGTGTAAAGTTCAAAGGTCTAAATTTTTTAATGTGATTATTAAGGTGTTAGTTTTCAATAGTTTAAGCTACAAAGAATACAACTTAACCTTGGATATCTTCTATTTCGACACAAATAGCCACTAAGGTTGTACGTCAAACAGATGGTTTTCATAACAAAGGAAAATCGACTTACCGACCTCGAACGTAGAGTGCATATTGATTCAAACCCTTTAGTAGATAAACTCGAAACATGTGTGCACCTCTAATACTGCATAATGACAGCAAAAGTCGTTGTCCACTTTGTTACGGCAATATCCTGAAGATCAGAACCCTAAAAATAAAAAAGTGGAATCCACCTTAGGGGAGAGCCATCGTTGAAATCTCTTAACTGTAGGTTTCCATTCGCATACAATTTGTACGCTATAAATTAGCTGTTACGCATAGCCATTAATAACGAATTTAGGAGCAAACTTGGCGTTAAAATGATGTGAAGCGTCAGAAAAAACTAAATTACGGCGCCAAACAGAATCACCTAGTTGATAGGAAACAGGACGGCGACAGAAATTATAGCGGCTGTGAATTTTTCGATAACCGGCAGAAATTTTTTTGAGAATGTGAACGGATATTTTTGAAATGTTCAGAATTTGGTGAAGGATGTTCAGTATCAGGAATATACATGTCGTTTATTTTGGACAATTGCCCGAAATAATCGCCGGAAAGGATATGCTCACGACCAAATAGAGCGAAGAACGGAGTACAGCCTATGATCTCATGTTTGGAAGTGGGAATTGCACAAGAAAAGTTTGGGAGTTTCACATCCCAATGACGTTAGTCGTCGAGTACATAGGAAGCAATCATGGTTTTTAGGACACGGTTAACTCGTTCAGCAGGATTGGTTTGAGGATGGACACCGTTATCAGTGATCAAGTATTGAGGGACGCCGAAAAGGAGGAGAGCTTGGTCTTATAGGATCTTGGTGATGGACTGTGCAGTGGCCTTGCGTAGAAGAAAGAAAAGAGGAAATTTAGTAAAATAGTCAGCCACTACACAAACATAGGAATGACTTTTGGTGGAACGAGGAAAAGGACCTACAAGGTCACAGGAAATAATTTGCCAAGGATAACAAGGTTTGGTCCTAGGGGCAAAGAAACCGGGAGGAGCTAACTGTTCAACTTTGTGAGCAGCACAAATCGGACAACGTCGGATATAGCGAGCGACGTCAGCTCGACGACTGGGCCTGAAATAGGTTTGTAGGATACGGGCAGAAGTTTTCGTCACACCACAATGACCGGAAGTAGGAGGATCGTGGTGAAGGACAATCAGATGTTTTGGCTGCTCTGAAGGGACGACGATGTTCCAATCACCCTGAGAATTGGCATCGATGGATGTTTTGTGCTTGCTTTAGGAAGATGATGTTATTCAAAACTGAACAGGAAGGGTTACGCCTAAGATGTTCGGAAACTTTTTGGATCATAAAATTGTACCAGAGATCATGAGTAGGAAGGGTTACTTCGAAGGAGGTATGGGTCGAAACAAAACCAGCTTCAAGGACGGAAACAGAACAGGATAGAGTATCAGAAACATCATGGTCATGACTTTTGCGGTAGAGGATGGTGAAATCATACTGTTGGAGGCGGATAAACCAACGGACTAAGCGACAGGAATGACTTTGGGGCGAAACTTCTCAATCGCCCCCAGCACTGTCAATCACGCCCTTTTAGTAACTGAAAAGTTGCGCTCAGGCTTGGACAGAGAACGACTAAATTAGCTAACGACCTTCTTGTCTTCCTAGGAGGTTTGACTTAGGATCGCGCCCAAACCGAAATGGGAGGCATCGGTTTGAATGGTGAAGGGTAAGGAAAAGTCATGGCAGGAAGGTATAGGGGCGGAAACCAAATGTTGTTTAAGGGAGAGGCGGACTGACAATCAGGAGTTCAAGAGAAGGGAATATTCTTACGGGTTAGGTTAGAAAGAGGAGATGTAAGGGCAGCGAAATGGGGGATAAAGCGTCGGTAGCAACTGGTCATGCCAATCAGGCGACGGACTACAAAAACAGAAGTAGGAAGGGAAATGTTAAGGATGGCACAAACTTTATCGGGATCGACGAGGAGACCATCCCGATTAACGACGTAACCGAGATAACAGAGTTCAGGATAGCAGAAATGGCACTTATCCTGACGAAGGGTAAGGCCAGCAGTGAAAAGACGTGAATGGAGCAGGTTGAGGACACTGAGATGTTCGTCAAGGGGGAGGGGGAAAGGGGTAGATATGATGATAACATCGAGGTAGGCAAGGTAGAATTGTTCCAGGTCAGTACCGATGACCTGATCGGTAAGACGTTGGAAGGTGGCAGGGGAATTATGGAGGCCGAAGGGCATGCGACAAAATTTGAAACAAACCTCGTTGAGGAACGGTGAAGGCAGCGATGGGTTTGGATTCTGGTGACAGAGGGATTTGCCAATAGCCGGAACGGATATCTAGGGAGGAGAGGTAACAAGCATCGCGGAGCCGGTTAAGGATGATAGAAATATAAGGGAGAGGATCGGCACTTTTTGTGTAACTTGGTTCACCTTCCGAAAATCGATACAGAACCGATAGGAATCGTCTGTCTTCTTAACTATGACAATTGGGCTAGACCATGAACTAATAGAAGGTTCGGCGACTCCTAGGTGGAGAATCTCGTCAAGTTCTGAATGGGCAACGTTAAGGAAAGGAAAGGAGAGGGGATAGTATCGTTATTTGGTGGGCTCAGCTGACGTACGGATGTGGTGTTGTACTAAGGAGGTACAGCCGAGACCAGGAGGTTGTTTGAAGGAGGAGGAAATTAGGGAGTCAAGTTGAAGTTGTTGTTCAGGAGAAAGGTCAGAAATAATATGGGTAGGAGCGGAAGTAGTGATGACCGAGAAGGAGGGAGGAGCACAAGTCTATAGATCATCGCAGAAACTCGGTACGCACTGCACCAATTTCCAGAAATCGATGCCGAGAATAAGTTGGTGAAAGACGTCAGGAACAAGGATGTCCAGGGTAATGACGGAATCTTGGAAAGCAATGGGGAGTGAGACGAAACCTAAGATGTTATATTCTGAATTGTCGGCAAGCCTACAGAAGGATGAAGAATAATCATGAAGGAAAAGGTTCAAGGAACTTAAACGATGCCAACCAGGACCAGCAAGGATTGTACAAGTGACTCCAGAGTCTAACAGACCAATAAAGGGAATGCCAAAAATTTTAACGGATAAATGTGGGCGTTGGTCGCCACGGCCGCTAGTACACAGATAATTTAGCACAAAGCGATATTGGTCTCCGAGGCCAGAAAAGGGGATATCCGAGGCCCGAAAAAAAACAGGGTCTTCGCCTTGATCCAAGAACTCTAGTGACGGTTTAAAGAATTACCACATTGACGTGGGCAATCACGTCGGGTCACGCCTTTGTAACCGCACTCATAACAGTGTAGGATCTGCGGCGGGAGCACTAGGGAGAAACATGTCCCGTCTGATCACAATTCCAACAGATGACCTGTTTACTCGTGGTAGAGGTGGTAGTAATAGAAGAAAGATTATTTCTACTCGTGGGGGTTGTATGTGGTTTGGAAAAATTAGACCCGCGTGGCCGGACCAAAAGTAACGGAGGGTTTGGTTTATAGGCAATATCAGGTTCTACATATGAACGCGTATTTTTATTAGGGGGTACATAACTGTCAACCCTAAATTTCTTTAATTCTAATTTTTGACACTCGCTCTCTAACTCTTCCCAAGAATGTACAGTAGGCAGCTGAGCTAAATAAAAAGGGGACACATTACGAGAAATTATATCGAGTTGGACATCGGCAGGTATACTACCATGGCGTCGGAACATGGCACTCGTGCAAGACAAATATTCAATGATAGCTTCCGACGGGTCTTGAGTTCTCGTTAGGATGTCATTAAATAATCGAAGGTAATACTCAGGAGGTGAAAAGTGGCATAACAGAAATCTAGATAAAGATGTCCAATTGGAACAACGGTGGCGGTTACCCCTGAACCAATGAGGCGCCTTGGACTCAAATAAATCACCCCGGACTCAAATAATTCGATCTCCGTGATATTTCGAGTTCTTCGTAGCTCTTCCACTCTTTCAAGAAAATTATGTACTGTTAGCACCTGAGGATCAAGTTTCGCAACTATGTTGCGTTTGGAGGAAGTACTGCACGATTTAGCAGGGACTGACTGGGGCTCCCCTTCTGCTTCGGAATCTGAGGTAAGTGTATGGTGTCCATTCGGGTCCACATGAGGTCTAGGAGAAAGAACAATACTATAGCTAATGGGATATCGGATTTGGCACTAGAACGTCGAATTTTTTTAATTTTTTGATCATAATCGCAGCGAAGGTAATTTACCGTAAGTAATAATTGACGTATTTTCTGTTCAGCGTCTTTTGGGAACAAATTCGCACAACGACGCTCGAGATGTATTCACAAGGCACTAATACGTTTAAACATGTCTGATGAAGAGAAGTTTCTAACTCTTGGATAGCGACTTCAATAGCCCCACATTCAGAATCAAAATCCGCTTTCACAGGGATGGAAGGAAGCCTTTTCTCCCGTTTGATGCCGAGAGCGCTTCGCACGGATTTACGTAATTGTTCAACATTGTCTTCAGGGTCGTAACCCCGAGAAAATATTTCGTACTGGAGTTCAGCTTTCCATAGTCGATTAACTGTCATACATCAACTTGCCATTACAAAAGGAATTTTTATATATATGAAAATTGCTAATCAAAATACCAGGAATGAAAATTAAAAAATTAAGGAAATTCACGAGGGACAACAGCTCAATTTAGCAAAGGGAATAATAAAAAAAATTTACCAAAAAAAAGTTGTTGGAAACAGCATGAATAGGGTAAATCAGAATATATTCGGTACTAACCAATTTGATTCAGGAGAAAAAGCCAGTAGGATATGAGAATAGGCAATAGCAAAAATATTAAAAACAAAAAAAAAGGAATAGGGGTGCCAAAAGAATAAAATTGGGCGCCAGCGTTTACGAAGGTCGCGAATTATCGGTGAAAACACAAGCCCAATAATTCGGAAACAAAAATAAAAATTAAAAGAATAATAGGGAATGTCTATCGAACGGAGCAAGAGAATTAAAGTAAATTCAGGCCAAAAACACCAATGTTACGAAGATCGTAGCCAATACGGATTAAAAATAATGAAAACCTCCCCCACACAAAATCGAACGTAACCAAAAAAAAATTGCGCCTCACTAAAAAAAATTGAGGTCCAATTAAATTACAAAAGCAAAAAGGAAAATCAGATACACAGATGCACGAAAATTAAAAAAAATTAATAGAAATCAGGAAATCAAATAATCAGGCCCCAAAAATAACTTTAAAAAAATAAAACAAAAATCAGGTCCAAAAAAAATTCAAAAAAGATAAGAAAAATTAGGCGGTCAAGCAAATCGAGCCCCCAGGCATTGGGCGTTTAAAATTTATGTTACGTAAACCATAATACAATCGACAGAAACAATAGGTACCGGGCTCAGTGGGAGAGTAGGGGTGGGTCATAGGAGACGAGCGACAGCCTCTGGTGCACGACTGTAAGAAAAATCATATTGTGGTAAATATCTGGAATAAAATAAATAATAAAACAACCTAGTAATCATGTAGAAAGTAATAAAAAAAAATCAACTCAAGTAGTACATATTTATATTACTCAAATTTAGACCAGGGTAGAAAATTAATTAACGACATCAAATAATTTTAATCACCCTGTATAAAGAAACAAATAGAAATTACGTGCGAAATTTATATTAATTACTTCAATTTTTAAGTAACAGGTATTAAACAAAGTGTACAAATAATAATTAATATTTAATTGGTATTCGCTAAAAATTAAAGGGTAGAAGTCAATGCCATTCATTATTATTTTAATTGGAGTTAATTGAACCATTAGTAATATATAATAAGCATAAAAGCCTGTGAAAATCCAAGGTTAAAATACCATGAAAACAAAGCTCGGAGAATTATATTTAAAACATTCATTAGGAGCGCACACCTGCAAACTTTTAAATGTCAAAGTTCTAATAAATTTGAATAGATAAACATGCAGCTTCTACGTATATTGGAAACGGTCGGATGTTTTAGCAGGAAATGCTAGATGAGGGGTTATTTTACTCAAGTAGGAATCCACGTAGATTTAAATAGCAGATAGTAAAGAATATCGATTTGTACTACTCAGACCAAGGTAGAAAGGGATGGATAAAACGCGCAAAGCAGAGACACGGATCATAAAAGGCGTGATTTATGAAGTTTCACTAGGGCTACGATTGGTTGAAATAAGATGCAAACATGAGAGGGGAAAGCATATCAGTTGGTGTGTAAAATTAATTAGTTGTTCTCAGACGCGTTGCGAGGCGTGTGGAAAATTCTTAGATTTTCAACTTGGACGTGTGCAAATTTTAGTAGAATCGCTGTGCCGGACTGTCGAAAGGGAAAATAGAATGCGAAATTCTAAAAATTGTCCGTTGCGGGACAAATTAGACTTGCAAGCGGGCCATTATATAAACCCGTGTTAATAGGAGTTTCGCTCTCTTAGATTTTTGATTTTATTCAATACTTTAAACAGTTTTGCTCTTTATTTTTTTGATTATTCCATGCTGCAAGCAGAATACGTGCTACGATACAAGTTATTATGCATTAGTGCACTTAGAGAAGATAGATAAGGTAATAAAGTCTAGTAATATTTGCGGGTATTACTGTACCAATTATCCAAATTAGTAGCGATAAATAAATACATTGAAGTATGCAGTTTTTAGTATAGCGTGAACGAATTATGAATTTCTTTGCTATTTTGTTCGGGAGTGAGTAATCAAGTGTTATTCGTAAACGTGATTGGATCTACAAAACAAGATTCAGATATACATAGATGCGTTCCTGAAAAGCCCTGAAACTTTTTAGACGAACGGTGGTGTACAAAAATTTTAAAAGCGGTCAGAATCTGAAGCCGTAAACATAAACCAGCTGGAATGGTGGAATTAGCAAGGACGATGTACATTGGAGCCACGAGTGCAGTAACCTTCAGGTAACTTATGCTTTGTTGTTCGATCTTTGATGTTTTGGTGTGTGTTGAATATCTTTATAATTTGTTTGATAAAGATGGACAGTAGTAAATTTGTATAAACAACAAATTTTGAATTTTAAGGTAAAATTTTCTTGTTTAAGTAGAAAAGAGTATTTAGCAGTTTATGTTTTGATTATGATGAAAATGTTGGTCTGCCTTTGAGCTCAATTAAACTAACCTGTTTAATTAACGTAAAGGGGTGGGAGATGCTCCCTTTTATTCAGACTCAGGTCTGCACATATTGTTAACTTAATTAGTATGCATCCTACAAGGACTCTAATTCTGGATGCAAATTAAAATGATGACAAATTTTAACTTGAAATTTTATGATGCTGAAATTTATGCTACAATTTAATTTTGAAATTTTAATGTATTATGAATATTGATGTAAATAGAGTTAACGTTGATGTTTGGGGTAGGAATGTGTTTGTTTTTTTTTATGAATGAGGATGAAAGTTTTAACTAGGTGAGCAGCCGAGGCGGAAAGAGTAAAGAGGCGATTATCAGAAGAGATTCGCCAGGGCGAGAATCACAGCAAATCTTGGTGCCCAATTCGTGAGGCTCGAGTGTTTTTTTTACTCTGGTGAAGCTTTTTGTAGGTTCCACAGCAATATATATATATATACCACAGCAATATATATATATATATATATATATATATATATATTGCCGTGTTTTCGGGATCAATCTCTAGAACTCCCTAAAAATCATTCAAGCCCCAACGTTGGGCCGTCATAAAATTGCTGTGTTCCCTTTATAAAATCAACAGAGTAAGAAAAACATTCGAGGATTTTATTAATTTACCAAAATCGGAAATTGCACACAATAGAAAAATTTTTCAAAAAAATAATTTCTTACCCAGATTCCTGCTTCCTCGGTTGAATTCCTTTCTTCAACAGCCCCTGGCTAGCTCAGTTGAGCCTCCTCTTGGATACCTAGATTCACTATCATACTCTTTATCGTTCACGCACACTCTCAATAAAACCACAAAATAATACAATAATCATACAATATTTATTTACCACTATTTACAAATAAAAGTTCAAGATTATCTACATTTCGGTGGTCAAGTTACACCTCAATAAATTCGATTTTTGTAAAGTCCAGAATTTTAACTAGAAATATCAACACATTAAAAGTAACCGGAGTAAATGGGCCCTGAATAATACCTTAATTTTATTTATTTATTTATAATTAATTTTAATTAGGACACTCTGGAGTATGGTGAGCTCATGATAACCCAGTTATTTTTTTTTTGATTAATGTATGCTTTTTACTTAGCATACGCTTACTGCAAACACAAAAAAACCCATGTACTCGTAACAATAAAAAATTTTAATTCCTGAGGAACGTTAATAAGCTTTATATACACCTTTAGATTTATATTTAAATACCATAACAAAAGTTAGTTATACGTATTATTTTCAATACGCACAATAATGCAAAATACCTTCATAGTTCACTCTCACACATCACAACAATTTTCATAGTTTATAAAAACAACAAATTCTAAAGCGTTACCTGGAATTTCTTGAAGATCCCTACTCCGTTGACGATGTCGTTAAGTTGTTTCGCTCTCAGTTAAGTGGTTGTGCTCTGCTCGCCGCCTCCAGCTATTTGTAGATTAACACCCTCTAAGTTGTGCAGCCTGCTCTGCATTCACGATGCATCCAAATCCAAATCCACGTATATTACACTTCTTTTATAATTGTTTAATTTAATTTACGTTACATTACGTCACTTCACGAGCTTGTTAAAAATATATGTTGCACCTCAATAAAATTTAGACTCGTCACTATCCGCATATCAAATTATGAGGTCAACACTGTACTATTTAATTTAAAATAATTTTATATACTTACAAGCTCGTGGTAAATTTCTGTACGTAGTATGAAGCGATAAAATTTACTGTATTACAAACATATCTAATAGTCACATAACAAAAGCTCTACTATAATGTTGGTCTATCGTAGTAAAGTAGTATAAAAGCGACGAGAAGACAAAGAGAGCCGTAATAATTTAGCTAGAGTATTTATATCTTTCAAAATGCTACCTCCCGGACACACTTTACGCGAAAAGCTTATTTTCAAATTAAAATTCTGCAAATTTTTATACAACCGTCTTGAAGATTCCTGAAATTTCCTCCGTGCACGTGCCGTACGTATTCGAAATCGCTCCCACCTGTCGCGTTTGTAAGACTGTCTGTTCCTAACCAATGATACTATTCTGTGTCGTCATGAAACCCCACCTGTAATATTTTTATCTCATGTCTGCTGTCGCGTACAAAACCCCACTTGAGTTATAGAAAATCGATATTGCTGACAGCTCATCTAAACTCCACGTGTATTAGTACGTGCGTTTTCAATATCAACGCTTTTATCTCTGTCTCCATCTGTAATATATAACCGATCGTGCATTTCCCTTGCTCTTTAAGAAATTTGTTAACTTGTTGTTCGAACCAACTGACGGTTGAAATTATTTTATATGAAGTCCTGTCTTATTATGCTCACAATTGCGACGAATGTAACGTTCTAAAAATGCAGGTGTTCGTTAATTATAGACCGTTTAGCACAACAATTCTTGGATTTTATATTTCGCCGTATCAGATAAACTGACGTTTGCTTGTTACAAAGAAACCTCTTGCCTTGGAATTATTGATTTTCCTTACCCTAGTGGGTTTTCTTATGCTTTTATTTGTTGAATTAAAATAAATTAAAATTAATTATGCGTTTTTATTTGTTTTAAAACTGTTTTTCTTTATGTTCTTTTAACCTTTCAATCATTAATTATAAAAATACATCAATACTTGTCCGTTCTCTCTAAATGAATTAAATAAATTTTGAGCGTAAATAATTTATTCTTTTCTCTATACAGGGTGGTCTAAATTGTACTGTTTATCCCAAATTTAACCCTTTGAAACCACAACTATGTATATATATATATATATATATATATATATATATATATATATTGTTACGTGTCAAAAATTTCGGCACTAGACATTTTTAATTGTTTTAATATGTGAGAATTTCGCGCCATAAATTTAAAAGGACGTGTGGGTATTTCCGTCACTTCAGATAGTGCGTTGCGCGAGATTCGCGCCGACGCGTGTGGACGAAGGAGGAGAGTGAGGGATTTCCGGAGATACGCGTTAGAACTAACCTCCGAGATGTGAAGAAGGTTGTCTTTTGTATCTTACCGTGTCTTTTTTCTGATATGTAGGTTTCCTGTGATCCCAATTATCGTGCCTCTACCTGCCTTCCCGACCTTATTTGTCTACATATAGGAAGAAGACAATCAGATTTGGATGCAACCTGGCTCAAGAAATCCCACGCCCGAAAGATTAGCGAAGTAACCCACACCCGAGAAAGATTAGCGAAGCCACGGGCGACCATCATGAAGTAATCCTGAAGGAAGCTCTACATGTTCACATGAGTGCCCCCTTTGGGGGTTTTCTTTAAAATTTATTTCCTTTAAAATTTGTGTAATTATGTTGCATTAATTTGCATATTGTGTGACTCATCGACAATTTGCGCGTCAATTTTCACATTATGTAATATCGCTACCAACTGTCATTAGTGGCTCGCGTACCTCGTTTACGGGGATATAATAATATATTGTTATGGATTCAAAGGGTTAAATTTGGGGTAAGCAATGCAATTTCAAACACCCTGTATAGAGAAACGAACAAATTATTTACGTGCAAAATTTATTTAATTTATTTAATTTAAACGGACAAGTATTGACGTATTTTTATAATTTATGATTGAAAGGTTAAAGTAACATAAAGAAACCCAGTTCTAAAAACAAATAGAAACGCAGAATTAATTTAATTTATTTTAATTTAACGTGTAATAGCATTAGAAAACACACCAGGGTATAGAAAATCAATAATCCCAAGGCAAAAGGTTGCTTGGTAACAAACAGACGTCAGTACGGTGAAATATAAGCTCCAAGAATTGTTGTTTTAAACGGTCTATAATTAAGAACACCAGCATGTTTAAAAGGTTACCTTCTTCGAATTATCAGCATAATAAAGCGGGCTTCATAGAAAATAGTGTTCAACCGTCAGTTGCTTCGAATAACAAACTAACAAAGTTTCTTAAAGAGCAGAGGAGATGCACGATCAGTAATATGCTACAGATAGAGACGGATATAAAAACATTGGTTTTCAAAACGCACGTACTTAATCCACGTGGAGTGATGAGACGCTGTCAGCAATATCGATTTTCAACAACTCAAGTGGGGTTTGGAACGCGACATCAAATATGCATAAGACAGAGATAAAAATATTACAGGCGGAGTTTCATAACGACACAAAACAGAATCATTGGTTGAAACGGATAGTTTTACAAACGAACGAACATGCGACAGATGGGGCGATTTTCGGATTATACGGCGCGTCCACGAGGTGAATTTCTGGAATCTTGAAGTCGGTTATATCAAAATTTGCAGAAGTGTTATTTTAAAATAAGTATATTCGCGTGAAGTGTGGCCTAGAGGTGGCATTTTGAAAGATATAAATACTTTTGCATGAAGTAGGGAGGCTCTCTTTATATTCGTATCGCTTTTAACTACTTACAACGATAGACGGACGTTATAGTAGAGTTCTTGTGAGTATTAAAAATTATTCATAGTACAGTAAATGTAGTACTAGCACTTATAACTTGGTAGTTGAGGCCTTATAGTTATTAACGTGAGTAGTGTCGAGTGAATTAAATTAACCGAGGTCCAACTAATACCATACCAAGCTAGTAAATCAATAAACAGAAGTATAATATACGTGAGTTTGTATGCTGTTATGGAATGGTAATTGGAAGCAAGACTTGGCGAATACTGAGGTTTTCATCTATAAATATGTGGAGTATCAGAGCGTATAGTCACGAAGCCAAGGGGTTCTGATGAGCATCGTCGAAGGGATGGAGGCTTAAAGCATTTCCAGGTAACTTTTTTTTTAATTTTCTGTTATCTAATAAACTTTTGGAATTATTTGGTGATGTGTGAGTGAACATTGGGGTTATTTATGGTTATATAACGTATCGGAAAAGATACGTGTACTTGACAATTATTAGGGTTATTTTAAATATTGAAAAAGGGTGTATGTAAAACTAAATTTCATTATGAATTTAAATTGGATTGTTAAGGGTACATGGGTTTATTAGTTTTGTAGTAATTTTATGCAAGGTAAAAGGCATACATTAATAAACTGGGTTATTATGAGCTCACCATACTCCAGTGTGCAATAAAAATAGGGTATTATTTGGGGCCCATCTACTCATATTGTATTAAATGTGTTTGCAAATAATGATTTAAAACCAGGACTTTAAAACATATCACTTATTGAGTTGTAATTAGTGTACCAAACTGTTTATATTTGAGAATAATTTGTTTGTAAATAGCGGTGAATAAAGATTGTATGATTGTTGTATTATTTGGTGATTTTATTGAATGGTGTGCGAGTGGGAAGGAACAATGATTGTAAATGTAGGTATCCGAGAATAGGTACAGCTGAGATAGCCCGAGAAGCTGCTGAAGATAGTTGCAGCAGAATAAACGGGTAAGAATAATTTTATAAAATTTTTATTTTTTGAAAATCAGTATTGACACTGGCGATGTCAAACCCGATCACAGTCATCTTATGACGGCCCAACGTTGGGGCTTGAATGGTTTTTAGGGTGATCCAAAGACTAAGTCCACGATCCACAGCACTCTTATGGCGCCCAATTCGTGAGGCTCGAATGAGTAGAGGTAAAGGACCTATGTTAAAAGCATAAGTCTCCGATCCACAGCAATACATATAGATTCTTTCTTTCTAGACGTTATTAATATTCAATTAAGATAGATGTTTTTGGGTTTCGTTTCGTCCAATGTCAAAAATATTTAAATTGCCAAAGTTATTTATTCACATCTGACGTTTCGGAAAATTTGTTTCCTTACACTTCTATAATTAAATAGTTAACATCTTTGGCGAATTTCTTAAATCTATGCTTACATATATTAGACTGTTGGTTTCTGTCATATTTTGTGTTGTAATGTAATTTGTTTAGGTTAGTCATGTTTACCAACTACTTTTTTATACTGAAAATTACAGTAGTGACAATTACAATTAAAAAAATATTTTTTTTTTAAAATTAGACATGCTGCTACTTATAGATTATATAAAATTATGATATCTACTGTAACATTAAATTAATAAAAATCTTATGTCATCTACGTATTTTACGATGAAGTCTAGTCTGAAGGGTAACTGTGGTTTTATGGTTTCGATCACATTATCCATTACTAATTGAGCAAGTATTGGTGAGATTGGGGAACCCATGGGTGTACCAGATATTTGTAGATAAAAATTATTTTGAAATGTAAAATGCGTGTTGTTAATTACTAAATATATACTACTAATGAGCAGATCAAGTTGTAAAAATAAGTAATTGTAAGATACCGTAAAACGCATTTCAATGTTAACGCAAATCGATGCATATAAAAATATTCTTTCATTTGCTGTAAAAAAACCCAAAATTAATAAATAATTTTGTGTAGTGAAACGAGAAGAAAAATAGTTTATATAAAACGCAACTCCTTCTGCATTAAAAAGCAATAAAAGTTTAAATTAATTACCCTGTGGATTACACAAATTTATTTTAAATAGAGAATTTTCTGGACTAGACTAAATTGAGAAAAAAGTTTCAGGAGAATACGTCAAATTCGTATAAACTCATTAATAAATAAAGATTTTATTCCTAGAAGCGGCAGAAACACGGAAAACCCATAAAAATCCAAGAAATATCAGATATGAATCGATTATCTTTTAGCATTAGTATGCGACCCCGCAATAATAGTATATGTGAAACAAGAACAAATAGCGCGTGACGAGTAACTGGAACCAGAAAATTAGGTAATAAAACGACGCAAATTTAGACGTTAATTGTTTTTTCCAAGAGATCTTGCATCATTATGTTCCACATTTTTCTACAAGCTTCTGGAAACAGATAAATTTGAATATATAAGGTAGCGTTTATCAAAGGGACTCATTGAATTTTATTCATTAATTTGATTCGATTGATTCAAGCGCGAAATGTTATTTTAAGTCGCGAGGAGTTGCTATGCGGAAATAGTATTTGATTATGCAATAAGCATGTTGTAATTTAATAGTGGCGAGGTTGCAATGAATAAAAAAGCAATGTTTTAAACGAAAAATGAAAATTATTAATTACAAGAGGGAAGTTCTTCAAGATAACGCTGTTTTTAAAGATTTTATTAAATAATCGAAAGAAAATTTAACCAGAAATGTACTTTGGTTATTGCTATTTGAAATGAGAATTTGTTTAAGGAGAATCTTGTAAGCTGATTTGACGTCAATTTAAAATAAGAAGATATTTTATTACGAGGTACGTTTTTGTGGATTCTGCACGTATCACTTTTAGATTTATTTTTAACTGATTTATATTTAATGTAAGGTATAATAAAAGTGTTAATTATATAATATTTTTATGTAAAGGGCTTTACCAAGAGAATTTATGATCAGAGTTCAAAATATTCTGAGCTTTTAATAGATTATCGGTCAAGGATTTTTCTGGCCAAAATAAATCTTACAAGCGTGGAAATAATCATAACCAGGTAAACCATCCTCAAAAGAATAAGTTTAATTCTGTAAATTTAAAATAAGGTAAGCAACAATTTTTGTTTGTTCAATACTTAGAAATTATTTTATGTTTCAAAGAAACAATGTTGTAAATGTTCTAAATGCTTTTGTATGAGAGAAAATACTTAATACTGTATAAATGCTTTGTAATATTGCGGTGTTTGATTTCATTCGGAAAGCTCCATCAGTTCCGTTGAGCTAGCCAGGCAAAATTCGAAAGGAAGGTAAGTGAATAATTTCAAGTTTTACAAATTGCAGTATCTGTTTCACAGCACCCTTGTAGTAACGATCAGCGTGGTCTTTATCGCAACACTCTTTCAGCGGCACCACAACGTGCGGAGTTATCACAACACTCTTCTACTAACACTCCAACGCGAGGCCTTTTTCATATCACACTTTCAGCGATGCTCTCAACGCCAGCTTTGTCACAGCACTTTTTTAGCGGCACCTCAACGCGGGGCCATTTTCATATCACTCTTTTAGCGGCGCTCACCACAACGTGCAGCGTTATCATAACACTCTTTTAGTGGCGCACCAGCGCAGGTCTTACCACATCACTTTTTTAGTGGCACCATAACGCGCGGCGTTATCACAGCAATATATTAACAAACATACATTTGCATTGCAAATATGGATTATTCTTCTTCGCTATATATATATATATATATATATATATATATATATATATATAGTGCGTCCCAAAAGTAACGGATATATTCGATTAAATGATTATTGACAATTTCTGAGTAAAAAGCTCTGACACGTCGATTTTTATTTTTAAATTGTCATTTAATTATGTAGTTTTTAACCCACCACCCTTCAACCCCTAAGCGCTAGCATCCCCTATTTAAAAATTTTAAATAGCAATGTACCCCTTGTGATACCTCAATTAATAGCATTTTTCATGCAGAAATAGAATTTTACAAAAAATTCTAAATCCGATGATAAACAACTGCTTTATTCAATAAAAACTTATTCACTTAAAGTGCCAATTATCGGGTAGGCTTTGACAAACAAAATGTTTGTAAAGTGTCAAATAAGTTTAGTGAAAGTCCGTTAGTTAAGTGCGTGCTGCTTGTTTAATAATAAGTCAGCAAAAATGAGACTTAACGAAGCCGAAAGGATTGAAATTTTAATGATGATTGGCTTTGAAGATATAATTCGAACGCACAAAGAAGTTCGAATTTTATTCAATGTAATTCATCCCGACCTCCCTCCAATCTCGCAATCAACAATAAGCCTAATTGAAAATAAATTTTGGAATATTGGACGCGTACGAGATAAATCTAAAAATGAACGTCCATCAGCTTTAGATGAAGATTCAGAATTGGATGACTTGCTATTTGTTCAGAAAAATCCACATTCAAGCGTTGCGGGAGTCGCTTCACAGTTAAATGCATCAAAAGTGCAGTCATAGTTTTCTCTGTAAGCAAAAGTTTCACCGCAAGAGTTATCAGATGATGGTTTTGATATGCGAGCGCAATTTTATGAGACAATGATGGAACTTTGCAATGATAATCCTGGATTTGAAGGAAATACGTTTTCTGGTGAAGCAACATTTTATTTAAATGGCACCGTTAATAAGCAGAATTGCCGTTATTGAGCTAATGAAAATCCACATTGGATGATGGAAGCAAATACACAATTTCCACAAAAGATTAATATTTGGGGGGGAATAGTGGGTAATAAAGTTATTGGACCGTACTTTTTTGAGAGAACGCTCAATGGAGAACAGTATCTAAATTTTCTCCAATTTGAATTAATTCGGGCTTTAGCGGTACTACATCCCAATGTAGAAGATCCTGATTTACCTCATCCCAGTATTTGTCTACAGCAAGATGGTGCACCTCCCCACTATGCACGTCCAGTACGGGAATATTTTGACCAGGTATTTCCTATGAGGTGGATTGGTAGACGAGGACAAATTGAATGGACCGCTAGGTCTCCCGACTTAACCCGTTTGGATTATTTCCTCTGGGGTTATTTAAAAACTAAAGTGTATCTGAATAGGCCTCAAAACATTAACGAGTTAAAGCAGAGAATCCGGAATGAAATTCGCTTAATTTCCCCTCAGACAGTAAACAAAGTTCAACAAGATTTTGTCTCTAGATTAGGATACTGCCTAGCGACTAACGGACAGCAGTTTAAACATTTAATTTAAATTGGGTTTGTTTTTGTTTTTTATTCAAGTTTTGTCGATTGAATAAAACTGACTTATTATTAAACAAACAACACGCACTTAACTAACGTACTTTCACTAAACTTATTTGACACTTTACAAACATTTTGTTTGTCAAGGCATACCCGATAATTGGCACTTTAAGCGAATACGTTTTTATTGAATAAAACAGTTATTTATCAACCGATTTAGAATTTTTTGTAAAATTTTATTTCTGCATGAAAAATGCTATTAATTGAGGTATCACAAGGGGTACATTGCCATTTAAAATTTTTAAGTAGGGGATGCTAGCGCTTAGGGGTTGAAGGGTGGGGGGTTAAAAATTATATAATTAAATGACAATTTAAAAATAAAAATCGACGTGTCAGAGCTTTTTACTCAGAAATTGCCAATAATCATTTAATCGAATTTATCCGTTACTTTTGGGAAGCACTGTATATATATATATATATATATATAGAAGATTTTGTTTTTGGTTCTTGGGATAAAGTCGCTCATAAAATTTTTATCCCAAGAACCAAAAACAAAATCTTTTCTAATTTAACTACGCTCAAGAATTATCAAGAACCTTTTATATATATATATATATATATATATATATATATATATATATATATATTCGCTTTATGCGCCGCAACTGGCATGGAATATTGTCAGTTTTACGCATTTCAATTAAACCAATTTATATTCAATATTGTTAAAAATAACGCTTTAATCTTTAAAATATGGGTTAGAACACATTTTATTTACCGCGAAAGCAAATATTTTCTTTTCATAATTGTTAAGAATACAAATCTTACTGCATTTGCAAAATATAGACAAGCCCTTATTAATTATATGTGTAGATATGACATTTAAATTCATTTAGGGGTTTTTAATGAAACAAATCTGGAACATTCTTTATTTTTCTAGACGAATGCGTCAAATCCTAAGAAATATCGTATAAATACCTAATCAATAAATAAATATTCACTGAAGGAACTCGCGCGCTATTACAAAAGCAATAAAAATCAATAAGAATTATTTTATAGGTTTCAGTGTCGCATTAAGATAGAATGCGACGCGACATTAACTCCGTGAATCAGACAAAGATCAGCAATACCTTGCTATGCTCGTAAATCATTAGGCAGCGGCGGTTTGACACTAATTAGACCATCAAATCCATGATATTCCTAAAAATATATGACTAAAATTCGAATTAAATGCAGAAAACTCTAGAGAACTATAGATAATTTGTATATAAGCGGGAACTTTATTCGAAGGGATTTATTTCATTGATTCATAAATTCGTGATTCGTAACCAAGTAATATGTAAAATTGATTATAAAGCCAAAATAATATGCAGAGTTTCATGAAGCTTATATGTTTAAATAATTTCAAGCATGAAAGTTTGAAGTACCATTTGTTTTATAAAGATTGGACGTTCTTCAAAACAAAAACCACTCCAAAATTAATTAGTTATAAATAGAAAATGCATTTTGAAAATTAACAATCTAAATGGAGATTTAAAATTATATGAACAAAACTGGTAAGCTGAGCCTTTAACGTCAATTTAAAAATGGAATCAGAAGATATTTACTACCGTTAATTAAAGGGCTATTGGATTTTGCAGGTATTAACTTTAGATTTCTTTGTTTGTAACTGATATTTGAGTGTTTGTCATTTGAATTTAAGGTAGAATACGTCTTAATCATATAATATTTTTTGTAAGAATATTTACCAGAAAGTTTTGAGGCCAAAGTTTGAAACATTTTGAACTTTTTAAATAGACTATCTATCAATGATTTTTGGCCAAACACTCTTACGAGCGTGGGAGATAAAGACAGTTAAATTATCCATAAGAGAAGAGTTTTGAATTCTGTAAATTTTAATAAAGATTAGGTAAAAAAGATTTTAATAATTAAGTAAATAGGTACTTGTTAAGAATAATTTTGTTTGGAAAATTATGCTGTAAACTGTTCCGTATTCTTTTGTATGAAAGAAAAGTCTTTTAATGTATTTTAATGTGCTTTCAAGATTGCGTGTTTGATTTCATTTTGTAAGTTAATAATTTCAAATTTACAATTTGTTGTACCGTGTCACAGCACTCTTTTAGCGCCAACTCCAAAGGAAGAGTGTAACACGGCAAATTTAGTGGCGCACAAACGCGAGGCCTTTAACAGGTTTCTGGTCAGCTAGTTAATAATGGATACTCTTTTGTATAATCTAAGCCTTCGGTTTTATTTTAAACGTTTATTAAAGACATACACTGGGCCTAGATAATTGGTATCATTTAAATTTTAAAATTAAAATTGTAAACAATAATTATAACTGTTTTGTATAAATGTTAACTCGAAATGATTTTTAATTAATTCTTTTATAATTTTGACAATTGTTTTTCATATTGTGTTGCTTGCAGTATACACTGCATTGCCTTGTTTAATTTTATGTTCGATTATTATTGGAGCTATTACATTTGGATGTATTTTTAGAACTATCAAGTATTTGGGTGATAATTCCAAAAAAGCTCCTCAAGAATTAAATTTAGTAGATTTTGCACAATGTGTGGATATTTGGCGATACTGGCTTATTACTCAGGAAAAAGGGGAAGAATTTTCAAAAGAATTAACGAATTGGCAAGGAGAGGTAAGGTGATAACCCATGCAATTTTAAAAAGATATGTATTTTAGATTAGTCTTCCATGGGAGGTAGTCAAATTTGCTACACGCACTAGTGAACTAAATATTTATACTATGATGAACCTTATAGGCAACCTTCTGCCAAAACCGGACGATAAATGGGCTTGTGAAATTACTTCCAAATTGAAAACTGAATTATTGGTATATAACAATTTAAAATTCACCATAATAGTTCTATGAATTTTATATATTGTATAGGCAAAGCTTGGAAATAATGGTGTACTACTATGTCCATCGGCTCCTTGGTCTGCCAGATATCATTATACATCTATATTTCGTCCACTGAATTTTGGATATTTTGGAATTTGGAATGCACTGAAAATGCCCTCTACTCAAGTACCACTAGGTTTAGATAAAGAAGGTTTACCGGTAGGTATTCAAGTTGTTGCCGCTCCCTATCAAGATCACTTATGCATAGCTGTGGCTAAAGAACTGGAAAAAGCATTTGGTGGATACGTTCCACCTAATACATTGGATATTTAAACAAGTATTTACTTAAAACTTTGTTTTTGTTATTTTAATATAAATAAAATGTTGAACAGGTTTGTACAGTTTCTGAAACAGTTTCCATCACTTTTATCAAATGTTGTGTTTTTTCAACAATAAAGAATCAATAAAAATTGAAAAATGAGAATTGTATCAGTGGCACAGAAAACTTAGGCAACAAAATGTAATAACAGGTTTATTGGTTCAATTTTCAATCAAATTCCTTGTTTTTTCGCCAAGCTTTCGATTTATTTTTTAAATCTTCATCAGGGTCCTATGTAAAAGAAGTTATGAACATCAACTATACTAAGAAAGTATTTGTAATTTCCTAGTATAGTTGATGTTCATAACTTCTCTTACATGGGACCCTGATGAAGATTTAAAAAATAAATCGAAAGCTTGGCGAAAAAACAAAGAGTTTGATTAAAAATTGGACCAGTAAACCTGTTATTACATTTATTATAATTAAATCCTTGGTCGTTATCTACACGAACAACTCTATATATGTATATATATATATATATATATATATATATATATATATATATTGCTGTGATAAGGGGTTGTTTAAGGGTGTACTTATAGTAAAGGTCGTTTAGGAATCGGAAATTATAATAGGAAGCAGAGAACTGCATTTATTTAATAGAAAGTTGAGAAATGGAGATAGTATGTAAATAGTAAGCAGTCAACACCCTGTATATAAAGTATAAGTAGTTTTAAGCGACGCAGATAGACACACGAAGACGCATAGTTAGCGTAGAAATAAGGAATACATACATTAGGTAAATAGTAAATATTTAACACCCTGTAGATAGAGTTTTAGTTCATTTTTCAGTGGAAGCACGCGTATTTTATAAGTAAACATAATAAAGTGTAATTAAGCACGCATTCAAAAGAGTTCCAAACAATTCTGATAAAGAAAGGTGATTAAAAATTGCGTAAATAACATGCATATAGGAAAATTAAAAGTCGAATTGCATCAGTTGTTTGTGTACAACATGGAAAAGCGATTAGATTCGTCAAAACACAGCATGTCTGATAACGAGGCACCTGCGAGCAAGCCACAATTACTTTAAGGCAAATAATGTTACATCAGAAACTACTTTAAATGCAAAGATTTGATTGGTTAAAATTAGCGACGAGCTTGTAGGCCATACCCACTGACGGAGTAGGAGATCAATCATATATTAACAGGAACAGTGATAACGAACTCAGTTTTCAACTCAACAAAGACCGAGGTGCGCCACTCTGAAACAAAGTGTGATACGTAAAAATAATTTAAAGTGAAAATTGCATAAGTGCGACGAAGATGAAAATTATGATTGCCGATTAAACGGCTCTAAGTCTGGGGAAAATGATGATCCAATTTCAAGTCTGGGGAGAATAATAATACAAGTTCGAGCCGGTGAGCATAAAAGCCAAGTCTGGGGAGGATGATAATCCAATTCTAAGTTTTGGAGACGACAATAAATTGGGATGCATAAGTATAAGTTTAATAATGGTAGTCCAGAGGGTGATGATAATAATTTAAATGCAATGGTTCATATTTCGAATGGGTACATAATAATTCTGAATTAGTGGATGGTATAATGCATGGAAAATATTAGCTGATAATGGATGCGTCGATGCGAAGAAAATAGACCAGGTTAGATTTTTAGTTATAAGACATTATTTTTCTATTTGAATATTGAATATGCTTAATATAAATTAATGTGACGAAGTAAACAAAACAAAGGACTTGCATACGTATAAAGTGCGTTATATGATAAAAGGTTTTGAACGTTCCAAGCTTTTTTTTTATAAAAGCAATAGATTGTTTGGTAACTTTAGATAGATTGAATAGTATATGATTTTTGATAAATGAGATTTACAACATTAATTAATTGAAAGGTGTATTTTAATAATTTTCGAAAACCTGTACATAATATTTGCTTTCATTATATGGAATTGAATTAACTTCATTTTATAATTCTAAATAAACGCTGGTCGAGGTCAAAAGATAAAGTTAATGGGAGTATGATTTGATAATTTAAACAATAAAGGAGGAGCTATAAGTTGAATACGCCATTGATAAGGAGTAAGACGGTATCACATCAAATTTTGTTATTGGTCGACACAAGGCCTTTACAAGATAAAATCCAGTTAAGTTCCTGGAGGGAGTTAATAGCAATATTTATATGACAGCCCAACGTCGGGGCTCGATAAATCCAGTTAATACATAGCAATATTAATATGGTCGCCCAAACGAAGGAGCGCGAATAATTGAGGAAGACATAGCATATATATATATATATATATATATATATATATATATATATATTGTCGTGGAAATTATAGGTTGAGGAATAAAAGGTCAAAAAAATAAATTTGTAACGACTGGGTATATAGGAAATAGGAACAATTTATTTACGCGCCAAATTAATTAGTTGTGACATTGAAAACGGACGGATAATAACATATTTTTGTATTTCTAAATTGGAATGTTAAATTTGCATAACGTGTAGAAGCTTTGGAGTACGTGAAAACTCAAGGATACGCATAATTAACTTTAACATTTTAAACCAAGCGCATCGGATAATAAACAGAGCTTTTGGGTATATAAAATCAATAATGTAAACGGATATTTTCCATTTAACTAAACTAAACGTTCGTTACATACAAATCCTAAGAAACGCTAAAACTTGGAAATATAATTTCAAACGGACAGTTTGATTCATAGAAAGACCTGACAGTTAAAGTAACAAGTTCAAGGAAACTTAAATGAACGTTGGAACAAAATTCTGTAGAATTGTATTTAACGGTCGATGCAAAAGCTACTAAAACAACAGATGATTTAAAGGCAAAGTGAAACGGAATATCCGTAGTGTAAATCAGACAGAGAGCACGTATAATAAACGTTGGTTAAAACCCTCGTTTAAAGTACGCGGCAAGTTTGGAGGTCAACCACAATATCGATTTTCTGTTGCTTAAGTGGGATTCTAAAAGAGACAGCAAATATGGATTAAACGAGGAAAGATAGCTAAAGGCTGGGCATGAAAATCGGGGGAAAGGATTATGATTGGTCAAATGCTAGAAATTTTCAAGAAGCTCGCGACGGTTATATGTTGTTGAGCAGTTTTCAGGCTAAAAGCATGGTGGAATGAGAATTTTCGGTTGTACTAGTCCGTTACGTGAAAATTTTTTAGAATCCGTTATGATGAAATGAGCTTTTCGACTGAAATAAGGTCCAAGAGGGGTGTATTAAAGAATATAAATACACTAGGAGATGTAGTAAAGGTCTCTTACTCTTATTCTCTTACTCTCTTACGTCGCTTATCTGTTGACTTGTAATACTTGTAATACAACATCCTAGTAAAAACTTTATTATGCCATTTAACTAGGAAGTTAAAGGTGTCTATAAAGCTTTTAAACGTTCCATCAGAACATGAAATTTTTGTGAAGAGTACATGGCTTTGCTTTGTTATTTGTTTAAAAGTATGCAAATGCATAATTAGCTGGGTTATTCTGAGCTCACCCTACCCCAGAGTTTAGTTAGAGTAAAATGAATAAATAAATTATAAAGAAGGAATTTTAGAGAAGGTATTATTCAAGGACCATTTACTCTGGGTACAATTTATGTGTTTATTTTATTTGAAAATAAAATACTGGATATTATAAAATACGGTTTTTCTGAAGTGTAACGTGATCAATGGAATATGGACTATATTGCATTTCATTTGTAAATAGTTATAAATAAAAGCTTGTATGTTGGTTGTATTTGAGGTTTTATTGCTAGTGTGTGTGTATGATTGAGAATATGCGAGTGAATCTAGATACCCAAGAGGAGATCCGAATGAGCTAGCCAGAAGCAGTTGAAGAAGGCCGTTCAACTGAGGAAGAGAGGGAAACGGGTAAGGATAATTTTTTTTGAATTAGTTAATTTTTGAAAATTTGTTTATTGTCGAATCTGAAAATTTTATAAAAAATTTCGAAAATAATTTATGGTTCGTAAGCATCTTACCCGAGTTATATATATATATATATATATATATATATATATATATATATATATATATATATCAAAACTGTGAAGGAAAATATGTAGGTCAAATGTAGGATCAAATGTAGGATCAAATTGGCTGTCTACTAGATTAGCTTCTCACAAAAGTGACTGCAATAAAAATAAAAAACGTGCACTGGCATATCATGCAATAGAAACTGGACACAATAAACTACCATGGTACTAAAATTATTTTTATTGAAGATAATTACAAAAAACGGTTGTTTCTGGAAATGATTGCCATTTCTTTAGAAGAAAACTCTTTAAATAAAAAAACTGATACCCAAAATTTAAGTAACATTTATTCATACCTTTTGACCATAATTAAAAATACCAAAAAATCCAAAACCTTACGTAACTTTAGATGACTAATTGTAATTCTCTAAAGAAATATTTTATTTTTATGATCTGTATAGATGCATCAATTTAACTAAATTGTAATCTAGGATTAGCTATATTTTTAACATCAACTGTCATGTCACTGTAGTTAAATATATATACATACATATATGAGCCGTTCATTTTGAAAGTGACTTAAGTCCATTTATCTTTAATTTGAAATACTTAAGGTTTTGCGTTTTTACAAAATTAAAAATATACGTAAGATATATGGTTGACTTGCAATGTTAAATCGCATTTAAGGGATTTAATTTTATACATCCTATTAAAAAGTTGCTATTATTAAGTGTATAATATGACCTTGCTTACCTTAAAAGGACTTAGGTCACTTTCAAAATAAAAATTTGTTTTGTTACAAAAAGTGAAAGAACTCAAGTCCGTTACATATAGCTTAAAAAATAGAAAAAAAAAACATTTAAATTATATTTTTAGATAATAGAAATAAATTTAGTAACAAGTTATTCGTTAACATTCTCAGTATGCGAGAGTGATTTGAAGTAGTTATGGTGTTCCGGAGGTATATACCGCAATAAGTCCATCATGTGTCGGTATTTTAGTGATGTGATGCTTCTTATACTTTTATATAACGATGGCAATACAATATTCCCAAATTTTTTAGGTCTGCCCCGACGTGGCAATAAATCAAGAATTTTAAATTCTGCGTTCTCATCCATGGTTGTTTTGTATAAAATTTTATATGGTTCATTTCTTAAAAATCGCATCCAGCATATTTGAAGCCAGTTTATTTTTTCTCCGTTGGTATTTTTGGATCTTTTGTAAACTGCTTCTTCCAAGAGTCTTGTTGATATAAAATCCTCCTGTTTCATTTCATTTAGTATGAAAGTATTACCTTTTCTAGATTTTTTAATTATATTATAATAATCTTGTGGCACATACAATAACTGATTTCTTTTTAACGACATTTCTATAATGCCAAAATCTCTGTCATTAGGTAAAAATGAATGCCCTGATATTAAAAATTTGTGGTCTATGATTTCCACATCATTTCCCATCGATAGAATTTTTAACCACATTAAAGATATTTTGATGTTTCTGTTTTGTCCTCCACACATGTCACTATATGCAATGATGTGTTTTTCACGCTTCAGGGTTTTAGGTGTCTCAAGAGGCATGAAGCCACTTCTTGGGAACCTCTAGAAGCTTTTGTTTCATCCCAAACGTACATGTATACATTATCGTTGTGGAAATTGTGTATGCCTAAATTTAAAATATACATGTTACATTTATAATAAGCTACTGAAGTAGTTAACTTTGGGAATGGTAACGCTTTCTGCAAATCGAATGAAAAGCCAAAATAATGAGATGGATTACTTGATACTCGCTCTTGATCTTGTTTTAACGCATTTCTAGCCGATTCTGCTAGCTTGAAATGAATATCATGTTCTTCTATAAGTTTTTTCTGTTCTTCATGGTTTTCTGATGCTTTGACTTTAATGTTTAATAGATCACATCTTTGACATGTGTCTTTCCGTGGTTGGTGGAAATGTAGATTAAAATCCTTTCTGAATATTTTTCTATAAGTCCATTCATTAACTGCTTTTAAATTATTTTCTTCACAGTGAAGCTCATAAAAATTAAACATTTTTTTTATAGTCAGTTCAGGATGAAGATATTTTCTGTCGGGATTATGGTCCCTAGTATAATGAGATTCAAATTTCGGGAAACTGTTAATATGGTTTTGAACAATCATATTTGCTTCATCACATATTTTTCTCGCCGATCCAGGCAAACGCCCACGTAAATCGTTGCCAACGTTTTTAGATTTTAATACACGTTTCAATCGTCCTTCGCTTATTTGAAAAGTATCTAAAAAGAATTTTTTACAAACAGCAACTTTGCCTGTTTTAGAATTTAACCAATACGTAAAACTCTCATTTTTACATGAACCTTTTCCGTTTCTCTGACGTTTTCTTTTTACAACACTGTGTCCGGTCGCTTCGTATAGCAATATATTTTGCTTATTAAAGTCTCCTAAGTTCCAAAACATTTCGAAAATACGTTTTCTTTCTGTTTCATTTAAATTTTTCAAGCAGTCTTTTCGGCATTGGCAATTTTCATTTTGAAAAACTTTGCCAGGAATAATTTTTCCCGATTGTGTATCGTATCTTTTCCCTGAATTCCGTTTAATTTTACGAATTTTCTGAATATAAGTACCACTTCTGTGTTCTTTGAATCCTTCTTTGAAGGTGCTGTTTTGTAAATTCTCATTCTCAATTACTTCCTCTTCCTCTGTTGAAGAATGAACTTCTAAAATTCTCCTTCTTTTTTTAAATCTGTTGTATGAGTTTAATTCCTCTTCACTTTCAGAATCAAGAAATCTTGTTATTTTATCCTTTCCCATGGGTTTAATAATTTCTTTAAATTAAATATTATTTTTTAAATTTCAATTTAATATCAAAACGTAATTTAAATTACCTTCATCACTGCTTTCAACATTTTGGGCCGCACTTTTTGACATCGTCAATAAAAAGTGGACTTAGGTCACTTTCAAAATTAGGATTTTCAGTATTTATATTATTTTGAAAATGTACGTGATATAAAATTTTCAAATGTTCTAAGTATATTTCAATACCGATTTATTTTTTTGACAGTTCAGCATAAATTATAAATGTCACAAGTGCCAACTTGATAAAAGATGAAAATGGACTTAAGCCACTTTCAAAATAAACGGCTCATATATTGAAAAAGAATAATCCACATGTGGAATGCAAATGAATGTTTATTAATATATATTAACAGTTTTAAGATGAAATAAAAACCCAACTTTTTATGTAAAGTTGAATTACCATTTCAAATCGAACTAGTAATTGAAAACCGCTAAAAGAACGGCTACAGCAGGATTTCAACCTGCGACCGTTGATCCGGAAAATCAATGGGCGTAGGTTCAAATCCTGCTGTAGCCATTCTTTTAGCGGTTTTCAATTACTAATTCGATTTGAAATGGTAATTCAACTTTACATAAAAAGTTGGGTTTTCATTTCATCTTAAAACTGTTTATATATATATATATATATATATATATATATATATATATATATTTCGCTCACAATAAAAAACCATACAACGTTAAATCATTTGTAATATTTCGTACGTTTCGGTGAATGATTCTCACCTTAATCATCGAACTACAAGAAAAAATTATTAACGGTCAGCAATAACATATAACAGGCAAATACTTACAATTACTAGACAAGAGTTATAATAAGGTTTTTAACATAAGGTGTAGTATAAAAATATAATTAGTTAAATAATATTTAAAATTAAAACTAAAAAAATGGCTGGATTACATACTTCAAGTAATGTCACATTTCAATTGATTGACAGATGGAACAAAATAATGGAGCGAGTGTATATAAAAATGCGAGACAATCAATGTTTTTATGGTATAAACCTTGTTTTTAAGGAAAGTAATTCAAATATATGAAAAATTTTTACTACAATTGAGATGGTCTAAGACAGAAAAATTAAATAAAAGGTAGTGATAATGGGGAAAGTAATAACCAAAAAGTAAATTGTCTAATTACTAAAGTAGTGATAGCTAAATATTGAGCACTGATTGTAATGGTGGAATGTAGCAAATGTTTAAGAAGCTGAAGTTGAGGAAAAGTGTTTTTGCATTCTAACTTTAAAAAAAAAAACAGATCGGTATTTAGTATAATCAAAGCAAGTAAAAGACACTCTCAATGTAAGAACCAGTATGACAGTATAAAGTATAGATTTAAAGACAATAAAAATTTAAATTGTTAATGGTAAATCTTGTAGTTCGATGATTAAGGTGAGAATCATTCACCGAAACGTACGAAATATTACAAATGATTTAACGTTGTATGGTTTTTTATTGTGAGCGAAATAATCTCAAAAATATTAACATCCCTATTCAAATAACTTACGCTCAATATTTTAAAAGATTTCTTATATATATATATATATATATATATATATATATATATATATATAGTGTGTTAAATGTTTTATTTTTCTTGACCTTTTCACTCTATATATATATATATATATATATATATATATATATATATATATATAAATTAACATATTGAATTATTTCGAGAACCTTTAACATCCTGTACATCTGAAACAGTGCATTTCCGGAAACTAGTTCCCTACTTAGTTTTTCATTGTTTTATTGGAGAATCTTCAGTAACAATTTGGTGGTTTAATTCTTTATCACCCTGTATATGACATCATTAAGCAGTTATCGCATGTATGTGACATTATAGGTAATTACATCATTCTTTCTCAAAGATGGTTTTCATTTCAATTGTTTTCACAAAATGTGAAATAGTTAAGACTCTTAAATCAAACTCCAACAACCATTCCAAATGCAACTAAAACAAAAAAAACTGATCGGCTCTAGCTCCTCAGTAGCTAGCAAGAATGCCGCAAGAGTAAAGTACGACTTGGGAGCTGATTACTCCCCCTAATACTATTTACATTCCCAAAACCAAAGCTACACTGGGCAGTTGAGGTTGGAACGTATAATCCTACCATCCGTTGACGACTGGCAAGTGTAGGAAGAATAGGAATATAGAATTTAAAAAAGTATGTGGAAAAGAAGGTGTTATTACACGAAATGAATGAACAAAAAGATTGATATACTATGTGTGTGAAACTAAAAGATAAGAAACATGTGTGCTTTTAAAAGATAAGAAACATGTGTGCTTTTAAATGATAAAAATTTGACAATGTGATCTATGATAGATGGATGGTCAAGAGCAAAACTACATGTCAGAAAATATAATTTGGTGTCTTCCTGAGTGTTGTGTCCAAATGAAAATAGATATTTAAAAAATTGTCACTATTTGCAGCATATACACAAGTAGAATGTGAAGATGATTCATTAGTGAGAATTGAAACAAATTAAATGAAGTATTGAGTGAATGTAACCCAGGCAAAAGAATTATTTAGTCAAAGTAAGCAAGTGTTTAAATAACCAAACACCTGAAATGAGAAGAGTATTAAGAAAGTATGGAGATGAGAGCGTGAATGAGAAAGAAATCGGTTAGCTTATGTTTAGAGAAAAAATTGTTTGTATTAAATATGAACTAACATTAATTTTGTAAGATATGATAAAGGACTGAGGAGCTTGGTGAGGAATATGAGAGTAGTAATGTGTAAAATATGAAACAGATCAATTCTTAATTGTCAAAGATGGATTTAGAAAATGACTTGTAAAGAGTGGTTGTAAGGGCGTGAAATAGCTAAGAATAAAAACCAAAGATGACAAGATGAATGTTTACAAAAAGAGTTTAAAAGCAGTTTGGAAGAGAATTTGAGCCCACATAAAATGGAGTAGAAGAAATGCAAATAGTGGATGTTGAAAGTACTTTGGTAACTGAAATGGAAGACAATTAAATCTATGAAATAGGTATGTAGTATGGCAGTGGTGGAAAAATGGAACATGACACATGGTGAAATGAGATAAGCAGTAAGAGAAAAAAATATAATAAAAAGACTAACTGCAAACAATGATCTGATACAGTGCCACCAAGCAAACATAGGACCTGGAAAATATGTGAACTAATTTCCTACAACAACATATGGAACCAAACAGACAGCAATTTGTTTCAAAGTACACTGTGGGAACAAAGCATTTTCAAGCAAATTTAAAATTCCATAGTGTGTTCTGTATGTGCATTTAATAAATTGCTTTAGATTAGGGTGTGTGTTATGTCATATCATTGTTAATTAAATCTTCTAAAATTATTAAAGATTAAAAATACAATAATGCCATTAATGTTGAATATTAATAATCTAACCTTACAAATATTTCATTTGACAAATAAAAGCTTTCTACTTTGAGTGTACTTCTTAGCAGGCGGTTACACCAAGGACACACCTCCCAAGTCCCTATGTTTGCTTGGTGGCACTATAGACAGGGTATTTATAGGCAGACGATATGTGTGCAAAAGAAGGTTGTGACAAATGTTATGGTATTCCGTGCAAACAAGAAAGAAAGTAGTAAAGTAAGCGAAGGAAATCACCTACACTGGATACCGCAACAAAACAGAAGGGATATAAAAATCTAAAAGAATTGGATGTTGTGCTAGCAAAAAACGTCGGTTAGTCGGGTGGGTCGAAAGAAAAATTGGAAATATCAGTAAGTAGATTTATTACAAACCTTTAGTTAACAAACATGGCACCAAAAGGAATATTTACAAAACCAAATTGAACATTTACGTAATCGTCCTGTTAAAACATGATGTAAACAAAAGCGTCAACTCGCATATAACACAACTTAACTTCAAAATATATGTTTAGGCAAATATAAATTAGAGATTATTTCCCAGTCACGTAACATCTTAAAATCTAACTAACACACAGGTATACTTATATAATGTTTCCAGCCCTAAATAAATACAAGAACAAAATAAAACATAATATGTACAGTATTAGAATGCTGTTTCCTGCTCCTTGAAGTGCATTTCCTACAAGTAATTACGTAACCCTAAACTGAAGTGAACCAAGTGTTAAACTGGATCTAGGTTATAAATAGTAAACAATTTGTTAGCATTCAAAATCTTAATTTAAAGTAAATAAAATTGCTCTAACCCGAGCTTCGCTTTATATTAATTGTGATTCGCAAAACAATCAGGTAATCACTTGTACAATATCATGTGAAAGTAAATTTTTAGAACGGTGGGCTGTAATTTATTGTGCCATAACTACGAGTAAGAAAAACTAAAGCACCATAAAAACAAGAAGTCACTAAACTTCATAAAAGCATAAAAAAGCAGGATATTCGTACCTTAAGAAGAGTAGCTGCATCTCTCTGGTTTGATCGTAGCAGAGCTGGATGTGCGTATTTACACTCGTCAGACTGGATACTTTTAGGTAACAATTTCACTTGGCTAAGTTTGATTTCATAAAACTAAAGTAAAATGACGCCTCTTGAAAGAAAGCATCGTAACACCGCGACTTGACAGTCTCTTTACGGGAAAAGATGCTGTATAGAATAGAATAGAACTCCTTTCAACATTCAACCGGTATTTATATGGAAGAAAAACACCAGGGGGTAATGCATTTTCATTTCAAAACTTTTCCCATCGATAAAAATACTACCTGCAAGATATAATAGCAAAGTATTCTCGGAACCACACCTGAAAAGTATTTTCAAAACAACTGTAAAGTATTCCCAGAACACCGCTTGCAAACAAGCTCAATTAACGAAAGCAAAAGGCCTCAAAATAACATAACAACTTCCATGAATTTGTCCATGTGAGAAAACAAAATCTGTTTAAATGGTTGCATATGTTTGCGACCTGCATGGCAGAATTTATATTAACTAATTGTATGTCGGGTAGTCTATTTGTTATAGAAAACTACAGAAATGTACTATTTTTAATTATACTACCAAGCACCGATAACTAGCCGACAATTTTATTGCTTGTAAAACTGAGTCCGTGGACACCTGTGCGATAACGAAATACCGCGGTTATACAATTTCTTAGTAAGAGTTTTGATAACAACCTTTTAAAGCCAACCATTAACAGCATTTATTTACAATGCAGGTGGTTGGAACGTATTTCAGAGAATTTATAATGTGAGGATTTTTTAAACTTTTGCAAAGCAAATTAACAAAATAAATTCCATATATTTAACCTTATACCAAACACTTAATGAGGTTTTATAGGATACTTAAATAAGTACTCAATTCAATTGAAAGATAGTCAAACTTGCTAACTGAAAATTCATATGATTTGAATAAAAAAAAGTGTGAAGTTGTTACGTTCGATTGTACCCTGCTAAATATTTTCATTCAATTTATGATTCTGTTTAAATATTCCCACGCTTCAACTTTGACTTCTGTACAACTACCTGTTACAGGAGATGCCCCTGATCACGCTTTATAATTTAATAAATCAATTTGTCTATAAAACCCATCCTAATGCAATTGAAATAAGTGCTTGTTCAACACCTTGTAAAATGTTATTCGTGCATTTAGTTCAAGTCAAAGTACCCCAATCTATCTTTATTGGTTAATATAACTACAATCTTTGCTTTCAGAAAGATACGTCTGCTTTATTTAAACGTAGTTATATAAGTTTGAATAGAAGAGCTTTTCTTCATGTGTGATTTTGGGTTTAGTAATTGATTAAGTTTTGTCTAGCACTTGTGAAACATTGACTAATGTATACAGGGTGTACAAAAATCATTAGTAAATAATCGCAAGCTTTAAACGGTAACAACTTGTTTAATTCAAATAGAACACCCTGTATTTTATGCCAACGGCAGATGTAAAATTTAATTATCTATTGAATACTATTATACTTTCCTATAGCTAACTGTTCACGTTTCCATTGAAAACGCACATTTTCGAAATGCATACTGATTTTAACAAATTTATTTATCAAAAATTCCGTAGTCGCTTATGGAATTTTGTTATTTTGACAAATCAGAATAGTTATAATAGTTGTTAGTTATTCATTTACAACACTGATTTTTAGTAAATCGTCCTATAGTGATAGTTTGTGGTATCTATCCTTTTTATCGTGCAAAATGAAGGTTTTTCGAAAGGAAGAACGATCGACATAATTTTTATTCTTAGAGAATGTCAGCAAAACTGTTTATGGGCATCACGAGTTTATGCTGAAAGATTTGGGATTTACTAATGTCATCATTAAATGAAAAAGCAGCAAAATTTAGAGTGGCAAATATTTTTATTGATGGTTTACAATTAAGGTATTTTTTTAAGAATTTTTATTTAGGATACTTTTATTTTTATTTTAGGAACACCTGGCCAGATTATAGGGTACGATTTATCTTCAGGAAAGGATATTTGTACATGTATGGGAATTGTTTTTATGTTAATAGAGGTTAAGTTTAGGTGGATTTTTATTTCAATCATTTAGGAAATAAGTAGTCAAAGATTTGTACAAGATATACAACTACACCAATGATAGTCATATCTGGAAGGATTATTTTATTTTGACAGAGAAACTTGATAACGACGGACTTTAGAGTATCAAAGCATATGAGTTTTATGCGCAATAACAGTCTTGCAGTGACAGACTGTTTGGCACTCCTCGATTTTGACAGAGACAAGGCTTTAATGGTAGATGTTAATGTTCTATAGAATTTTTTAAGTCAAACCTTGTTAATAATCATTTTTGTATTTCTTTATTTTTCTTTATTTTTTTTCCAAAGGAACCCACCCCTGCAAATTGAAATTTAATTGTTTTAATGCCTATTTAACCCACAACATGGCAGAATAAATTGGGAATTTACATGCAGGAGAGGAACTATAAGCATTAGAACAGGATGATGGGATACCGTAAACTTAGAGATGAGTTTGGATTAGCGTTAAAGAGTCTGAAAAATAATAAAGGCACTAGGTGTAGATAATGTGCACGCAGAAACTCTAAAAGCCTCTTGGCAAGCAATAGCAGAACGTTTCCTTCAACTTGTAAGTTATATGTATGAGACAGGCGAGATATCTAAAGATTTCAAACGAAACACCATAATCATTATACCAAAAAGAAAGGTAGGAATAGAATGTGAAAATTTTCAAACAACGTTTTACAGCACACATGTCAAAAATATGGACTAAAATTGTACAAAAGCAGATGGAAAAATGGGTTAATAAATACTAAGAGTCGAAACAGAAGAAGTTATTTGCAGTCCGCAATAAGAAATTGTGTAGAACAATATATAAAATAAGATGTATCTGTAAATAAACTCTTATGAAAATAATAAGAGCTTATATACTATACAAATTGGGCTATTAGTTGTATAGCCATTAACAAAACAATAGCATTATTATTTCACAAGGGCGTGAAACGTCCACTTACCGGTTTCAGTTTCTTTAAGCTTCGTCAGAGCGGATTAGTTTCCAACAACCCTAAGAAGTAATCGAAGCTATTATACTGATATAATTTCGAAGGAATCTTTGTACTATGGCAAAAGTAAATAATATCGCCATCAGGTGGTAAAACACCAACACTACTAAGCGTGGAAGTACAAAAATTGATCCGAAACTACATCGTGGTTCTATAGATGACTATAAATTTAAACTTTAAAAATTTTTTGCTTAGTGTACTCAAACCAAATATTTCAAATATCAATAAATCAAAGTAACCTTCAATTTATGTCATAAACGTCAAACTTGAAGTTTTTATTATTTTGACAACGATCCTAGGTCATGGATCGAAACGTAAATAAAATAGATTTTAAAAACTATGAGTGGTTTCATTCCCAAAGAAGATTAAGAAGAACTATAAAAGTATGTTTGGCCTTTGAGATTTGCGGAATGTTAGAGCAAAATTTATTTGCAAAATAACAAACCTTCTTATGGAGACACCAGTTTCTTGCCCCCATAGGCAAATCATAATAATAACAAGACAAGTTATTTGCAGTCTGCTCTGACGAAACTTAAAGAAGCTGAAACCGGTAAATGGATGTTTCCTCCCCTTGTGAAATAATAATGCTATTGTTTTGTTAATGGCTATACAACTATTAGCTCGATTTGTATAGTACATAAGCTCTTAGTATTTTCATAAGAGTTTATTTACAGATAAAAAATGTTCAAAATACTCAAAAAGATTAAAATGAGTTACAGGGATAGATGGATAGTAGATACAAAGAGCAAACAGCTGTAATAGTTAGAACAAGAATGTAGATAAGTATATTAAGAAAGGGGTGAGACAAGGGCATGTTCTATCCCTGTTAATTTTTAACTTGTATATCTAAGAGGCCATAAATACTGTCAAATTCAGAAAGACATTTGGAATTACTGTGCAGGGACAAAAGATTGACATGCTTAGATTTGCAGATGATATAGCGGTATTAACAACAAAAATAAAATAAAGTACTAGTATATAAAGAAGGGGTAAATAAGTCAAAAATCAGAATACAAGAAAACCTGAGCTTACAGAGGTTAAGGATTTCTACTACCTAGGAAGTCAAATAACACAAGATGGGAAAGTGCAAAAGATATATAATAAAGATTAGCACAAGGCCCATCATTGCATTTAACATAAAAAAGCAACTACAATGTTCAAAAAGAATAGACATAAAAACAAGAAAAACATTGCTGAAAATATATGGTGCAGTACAGCATTGTACGGCCGTGAAACATGGACAGTAGGAGAAGCATACAGGAAAAAATTAGAAGCCTTTAAAATGAGGTGCTACTGACGTATGATGAAGATATCATAGACAGACAAAGTTAAAAACAAAGAGGTTCTAAAAATGGTAAGGGAGAAAATATGTGGAAAACAGTAAAAATAGGATGAATAGGACAAATACGAAGGCATAAGGGAATAGCGCAGCACATTAGAAACAGAGAAAGGAAAAAGTGAGGTAGAGGTAGACCTAGACTAGGCTATTGCAAACAGGTAGTGAAAGATGTAGGCTGTGGGAAGTTCAGGGAGTGCATGTTATCTCATAATAGAAAACAATGAAAGGATGCGTTCAAACAGTTCTAGGGGTGAAAACCTACTGATGATGGTAGGATAATATCTTTTGGTAGGTCACATAATTTTATTAGATTTATAACTACTTAAAATACATTATGTTGTATTGTAATGTTAAAATTTCAAAAATTGATAAGCTGAATAACAGTATTAATTTTGCATTGTTTAACTGATATATACTGATGGTAATTATAAATTTGCAATTTGAAGAGCTGATAATATATGGATTTAAAATTGTTTCAATAAGATATTTAATATTGTAGTTATAGGTAAATGATTCAAAAACAAAAAGAAAACAAGATTTATCAAGTATGATCATATACCTTTTCTATCACTTTATAATTTTAGATTGTACCAGTATAATTAAGACAAAGGACACATTGCCGAAACGTCTGATTGAACATGATATATTGAATATAATCATGTAAATTTGTTTTATTCAACAATCAATTCATCCAAAATTACTTTATTGATAATATATATATATATATATATATATATATATATATATATATATATATTGCTATTACCCTCTAAATTATTCTCGCCCCATCGTTTGGGCGACCATATTGTTTATGCTATGAATAAACAAGATTGTAATTATCTCCTCCGACGTTGGGCCGTCTTATTAATACTGCTATAAATTCCCTCCAGAAACAACTGGATTTTATCTTGAACCAACGTTGTCTACCAATAACAAAATTCGATACGTTACCGCCTTACTTGTTATCAATTTTGTATTCAACTTATAGCTCATCCTTGAACTGTTTAAATCACTCCCATTAACTTTATCTTATGACCTCGACTAGCATTTATTTGGAATTATAAAATTCAGTTAATTTCGATTCTATATAATGAAACAAATATTATGTACAGTTTTTGTAAATTATTTGAAATACACTTTTCAATTAATTAATGTTATAAATCTCATTTATTAAAAATCATATACTTTTTACTCAAAACCCAAAGTCACCAAAAAAACCTATTATCTTTATAAACGAAGTGTAGAACGTTCTAAACCTGTTATCATATCACGCACTTTATACGTTTTCAAATCCTCTTTTTGTTGAATTTCACATTCATATTATATTAAGCAAATTCAATATTCAAAATAAAAAAATATAGAAAAATAAAATGTCTTATAACTAAAAATCTGACCTGGTCTATTTTCTTCGTATCGACGCATCCATTGGAATAAAAATTATCTTCCCCCAATTCAGGATTATATTGTCTATCCACAAGCTTGAACCATTGCATTTAAATTATCGCCATCACCCTCTGGATTACCATTATTAACTTATGCACCCCAATGTATTGTCGTTTCATTTCAGACTCAGAATTACTTCTTATCAATTTCCCCAAACTTAGAATTGTATTATCATCATTTATTTTCCCTATTACATTCATTCTTCAAGTACTCGAATATCGTAGTTTATTTTCTCCCCTTACTCGTAGCCCTATTATTTATATGTTTTAGTTTAAAATAAATTCACCAAAATCTACTTACGTTTAATCGGCAATCGTAATTTTCATTTTAGCACTTTTGCAATTTTTCACTTTGAATTATTATTATTACGTATCACTTTATTTCATAGTGGCGCACTTCGGCCTTTGTTGAGTTGTAAACTGACTTCGTTATCACTGTACCTGCTAATATATTATTGAGTTCCCACTCCGTCAGTGGGTATGGTCTACAAACTCGTCGCTCATTTTTAACGAATCAAATATTTACATTTAAAGTAGTTTCTGATGTAATTTTCTATGTTTCCCAATAATTGTGACCTGGTCTCAGCTGTCTTCGTTATCAACATGCGGTGTTTTGATAAATCTAATTGCTTTTCCATAAACAACTGATGCAATTTGACTTTTAATTTTCATATCTGCATGTTATTTACGCAATATTTAATCTTCTTTCTTATCAAAAATGGTTGACTATTTGTACGCATTTATATTATGCTTCCTGAAGCTCTATTTCTATCTCCGTATTAATCTAATCGTTTGGAACTCTTTTGAATGCGTGTCTAATTACACTTTATTATGTTTACATAAAAATATACGCGTGCTTCCACTGAAAAATATCTTTATTTGCCTTACCTAAATTAACTAAAACTTTATTTACAGGGTATTGAATATTTACTCTTTACCTAATGAATGTCTTCCTTGTTTCTACGCTAACTATGCGTCTTCCTATGTTTATTTTCGTCGCTTAAAACTACTTATACTTTATATACAAGGTGTTGACTGCTTACTATTTACAAACTGTCTCCATTTCTCAATTCTTTACTAAATAAATGCAGTTTTCTGCTGCCTATGATAATTTCTCATTTCTAAATGACCTTTACTATAAAGTACACCCTTAAACAACCCCTTATCACAGCCACAGCAATATATATATATATATATATTGTCAATAAAGTAATCACCCACGCACGCACACACACGCACGCATGCATGCATACGCACACACACAAAATCAATTAAGAGTAGATTTTGGGTTTTGCTTCGTCCAAGCAAACCCCTACTCTTAATTGAATATTAGTAATGTCCAGAAACAAAGAATCTTATATATATATTGCTGTGATAAGGGGTTGTTTAAGGGTGTATTTTATAGCAAAGGTCGTGCAGGAACCATAAATTATAATAGGAAGCAGAAAACTGCATTTATTTAATATAAAATTGAGTAATTGGGATAATATGTAAATAGGAAGCATTTAACACCCTGTATATAGAGTATAAGTAGTTTTAAGCGACGCAAATAGACACATCGTATAATAATAGGACGCATATTTAGCATAGAAATAGGTAATTCATCCATTAGGTGAATAACAAATATTTGACACTCGGTATATAGAGCTTTAGTAATTTTAAGTAATGCAAACAACAATATTTTTCAGTAGAAGCACGCGTATTTAGAAGTAAGCATAGTTCATGTAATTAAAAACGCATTCAAAAGAATTCTAATTAGTTATGATAATACGGAGATAAGAGATTAAACTTAAAGAAACTTTCGGTAAGTGCATAGAAACAATTAACATTTTGATAAGTAAAGGTAATCAAAGATGCGTAAATAAATAAACATACATGAAAATCGAAATACAAATTACATCAGGTAATTTTAGTATAATATGGAAAAGCGATTATTTACTCAAAACACTGCATGGTCTGATAAGAAAGCATCTGTAGCAAACAACCATTACTCAAAAAGCCAAGAATGTTACATCAGAAAACCACTTTAAGTGTAGGAAATACAAAGACCTCATTGGTTAAGATTAGTAAGCCAAGCCCACATACAAAGGGGGATCTACCCATATATTAACAGCAAGCAATGATAACGGGGCTCAGTTTCAACTCAACAAGGCCAAGCTGCACTACTCTGAATATAAGAGTAACGCGTAATAATAATATTTTAATAGTAAAATTGTTTAGTGACAGATAGTGCTACGAATATGAAAATTTCTATTGCCGATTAACGTAAATAGAATTTGGAGAATTTATTTAAACTAAAATATAATAATAGGGCTCTAAGTTTGACGATAATAATTCGGAGGCTGACGATAATAAATTTAAGTTTGACGAAAATAATTCGAGGCTGATGATAATTTCGAAATTCCAAAGGAGTGCATAATTCAGTAGATAATTTTTCAAATGAATATATAATAATTCCGAATTGGTGGAAAATAATTTCGAATACGATTTTAATGATCCAAATGGATGGTATAATAATGCATGGAAAATTCTAATTGATGTTGGTTGATAATGGATGCGTCGATAATCTTGGTACAATTTTGAGTTGCGAGAAAGAAATAAAGAAGCACTAAGTAAACAGACTAGGTTAGATCTTATTAGTTTTAAGACATATTTTTCTATTTGAATTTGAATATTGAATTTGCCTAATTAAGATAAACTTGTGTAACAGAGTCAGCAACGAACTTTGCATACGTTGAAAGTACGTAATATAATAAAGGGGTTTTGGACGTTCCAGGCTTCTTTGATAAAGAGTAGTTATTGGTGACTTTAGATTGATTGCAAAGCATATGATTTTTGAGATAAATAAGACTTACAATTAGGGCTGGGTCGGCGTATCGATATATCGATATGTATCGATACGATCCCCGTATCGACCCCCCGATGCAGCAAAAAATAAATATCGATATATAGATACTCGATATGTATCGATACGTATCGATATGTCTCGATACGCATCGATACGTATCGATATTCGATATAGAATATGTATCGATATTCGATACGCAAAATCCCGTATCGCCCACCCCTATATACATACTTATGTCACAAATATTAAACTTGAAACTTTAATTATTTTGATAACAAACAATCTTAAGTGAAAGATCGAATTGTCAGTAAATACATTATTTTAAAACGATCTTGTGATTTTATTCCCAAAGAAAGAGTAGAAAAATTTATAGATGCGTATCGATTCGTACCGATAGGTATCGCTACGTCTCGATATGTATACTTATTCTACGCATCTAAACGTTCCGATACGAATCACTATATATATCTATACGTACCGCTACGTATCGATATGCATCGATATGAGTCGATACGTATCGACTCATATCGATACGCACCGATACGCATCGATACGTATCGATACGCATCGATACGAATCGATATGTATCGATACGCGCCGATACGCATCGATACGTATCAATACGCATCGATACTGTGTAACGATTTTATTTCCTATCAAGATGTGTACATATAATTATTCTATTTATTTAATAAAAACAATATAATGCATAATAATGCTACACAATCCACTAAATAAATACTACCTATTGTCCAATAAAATATTAGCTTTCAATTCAATTTAAAATTTAATTTATACGGTGACAAAATAAACTTTTCATTTAGTGTCATTCCTAGAGCTCCCTCTGTTAGACAGTTGTAAGGTAATCTTGTTGCCGGGCGGTAACTCGCTTGACATGAGCACTTCCAATACAGCTGTGGTGAAAACAAGTCGAATTGTTCCTTGAACCCGAGGAATGGCGTTTGCAGTGTCTGCGTGTTGGAGGCACGTGCGATTTGGGTTGTTTTTAGGAGAGAATGTCGTCTTCGAAGAGCATTTTTGTGTTGTCCACTTGCTGGAACATAGCTCGTAGATGACGAGAAATTGTTTTGGTTGAAGGGCCGTGGTTGACATGCAACTTGGGATATAGTATTCAACTTTTGATATAATATTTAACTTGAAAATAATGTTCGTAACTTTAATTTATACGTAACGCAACCTTAATTAAGATGCAGTTTGTAAATGATATGAAAATTGGAAATGATGTTTAGCTTTGAAAAAACATGCAACCTTTAGTTCACAGAAGTTTGGTTTAACGTAATTTTAATAAATGCACAAGAAGAAAATATAAGAATCTACGCTTTGTTCGAGTGTGGATCTGACAGATTCAATTACTTAAAATGATGCCGTGATGTAGTTTGGAGCTTCAGTAAGCAGCAAATTTAATTGTACTGAATTGGAGATTCCTTTATTTAAATGCTGATGAAAGACGCCTAGCAGGTATTTTTCTGTCAGATGAACATCTGGTATGTAGAAATTTGTTTTCGTATGTTGGCTGAATTATGGATATAGTAGATAGATAATTTTTTGTTTAATCAAGTTATTTGAACTTCAAAATAGGTCAAGGACAGACTATATATTTATTTTTCATATTAAGCAACAGGAACCTGTAAATTTTACATTTCTAAATCTTTTATTAATACACTGAAACTACGGAAGATGTCATTATGTGATAGAGAAAGTAAATTCTCCTATTTAAGAAAAATTAGAAATTAAACTTCTATGTTTACTATTTCAGTAATAGCTGACTGGAATAATTTATTGTGAGATTATGGTAGATCTACTCAAACCAACAGATATTGTTATTTGTAAGTAATTGTTCAGAAAGCAACTTCAGGCTTAATCATTTTAAATAAGATTTGGCTAGATATTTCTTATAGAAATGACCACATTTTAAACTGAATGGTACTGATTATATCCAGTGCCTTTGTAAGTAATTTTCATGAATTAAATTGATTTAAATTATATTAAAACTGAAAAGATGTTTTGTAAAATGCACGTTAACTGAATACAAGAGGAATAGATTTTATTTTGATCAAGACTATTCTTTTTAATTAGAATGAATGAAAGTTGATTTGAATTGAATTTAAAATTTTTGAGTATAAATGCACAAACAGTGCTATTCTTTGTTTAATCTGTTCACAGGTGTAGCAGTGAAGTATAAAGGTCAAAGTCGAGCCATAAGGTAAGAAACTTTAGGGATTATGTTGTCTTTAATAAATTGTATAGCGGTTATTGAATAATGGTTTCCGCATTCGCCTTGTACAAGGGACTTAATTAAGTCTTCTTCGTATAGAAAAATTCGGTGGCGCCTTATTCTTCATATTTTTGGTCGCAATCCAACCCCGACCCACAGCTCATGTTCCACCCAGAGCATATAGTTCGTCTAGCCGCTTTGCCTTTGAGATTTCCTCAACTTCGGGCCATTTACCATCAGAACTTGCCGTGGGCTCTATTCGCTTACTGGAAATTCTCGTAAAATAAAATCCCTTAATAATATAGAATGGCATAACGTATCGATACGCATCGATACGTATCGATACGTATCGATACGTATCGATATATATCGATATTCTATATATCGATACATATCGATATAGAATATGTATCGATATTCGATACGCAAAATCCCGTATCGCCCACCCCTACTTACAATATTGATTGATTGAAAAGTGTATTTTAATAATTTTCAAAACCTGTACATAATATTTGTTTTCATTATATGGAATTAATTAACTTCATTTTATAATTAAAACAAAGAGGTAATCATAAAGGGGTAAAAGGAAGAAGAATTGATCATCGTAACGTTGTGCACTCTGTGTAGAATAATAATAAAAGCTAGTCGTGGCAGATTAATAAAATTAGTGGGAGTAAAATTTGATTAGGAAAACACAGAGAGGTGGAGTTAAGTAGAATACGCTATTGATACCGAGTACGGCGTTATCATATCAAGTATTTATTGGACGGCCCAACGCCGGGGTTCGAGAGTTCCAGTTAATACATAGCATGCATATATATATATATATATATATATATATATATTGCTGTGATAAGGGGTTGTTTAAGGGTGTACTTTATAGTAAAGGTCGTTTAGAAATGAGAAATTACCATAGGCAGCAGAAAACTGCATTTATTTAGTAAAGAATTGAGAAATGGAGATAGTTTGTAAATAGTAAGCAGTCAACACCCTGTATATAAAGTATAAGTAGTTTTAAGCGACGCAGATAGACATAGGAAGACGCATAGTTAGCGTAGAAACAAGGAAGACATGCATCAAGTAGATAGTAAATATTTAACACCCTGTAGATAAAATTTTAGTTAATTTAGGTAAGGCAAGTAATGATATTTTTCAGTGGAAGCACGCGTATTTATAACTAAACATAATAAAGTGTAATTAGACACGCATTCAAAAGAGTTCCAAACAATTAGGTTAATACGGGGATTAGAAATAGAGCTTCAGGAAGCATATAAATGCGTACAAATAGTTAACCATTTTTGATAAGAAGATTAAAAATTGCGTAGATAACAGGCAGATATGAAAATTAAAAGTCGAATTGCATCAGTTATTTATGGAAATGCAATTAGATTCATCAAAACACCGCATGTTTGATAACGAAGACAGCTGCGACCAGGTCACAATTATTGGAAAGCATAGAAAATTACATCAGAAACTACTTTGAATGCAAATATTTGATTGATTAAAATGAGCGACGAGTTTGTAGACCACACCCACTGACGGAGTGGGAAATCAATGATATATTGGCAAGTACAGTGAAAACGAGCTCAGTTTTGAACTCAACAAAGGCCGAGGTGCGCCACTATGAAATAAAGTGATACGTAATAATAATTCAAAGTGAAAGATAGTATAAGTGCCAAGATGAAAATTATGATTGCCGATTAAACGTAAGTAGATTTTGGTGAATTTATTTTAAACTAAAACATAAAAATAATGGTGCTTCTAAGTCCGGGGGAAACAAACTACGATTTCCGAGTCCGTGGAGAATAAATGTAACTTCGAGTCAGGAGACAATGATAATAAGAATTCTATTCTAAAGCCGGGAGAAAATACAATATCTGAGTCCGTGGAGGATATACTACGATTTCAAGTCAGGGAAAAATAAGTGATATTCTGAGAATTGATGGTATTCTAAGTTTGGGGAAATTGATATGAAGTAATAAGTCTGAATGAGATGACAATAAATTGGGGTGCATAAGAATAAGTTAATAATGGTAGTCCGGAGGGTAATGGCAATGATTTAAATGCAATGGTTCAAGCGTGTGGATAGACAATATTTCGAATGGGCATGTAATAATCCTGAATTGGGGGAAGATAAATTTTTATTCAAATAAATGGCTTAATGCATGGGAAATACTAGCTGATTATGGAAGCGTCAATGCGAAGAAAATAGACCAGGTCAGATTTTTAGTTATAAGACATTTTATTTTTCTATATTTTTTTATTTTGAATATTGAATTTGCTTAATATAATATGAATGTGAAAAAGTCAACAAAAGGTCTTGAATGCGTATAAAGTGTGTAATATGATAAGAGGTTTCGAATGTTCTACACTTCGTTTATAAAGATAATAGGTTTTTTTGGTGACTTTGGGTTTTGAATAAAAAGTATATGATTTTGATAAATGAGATTTACAACATTAATTAATTGAAAAGTGTATTTTAAATAATTTACAAAAACTGTACATAATATTTGTTTCATTATATAGAATCGAATTAACTGAATGTATAATTCCAAATAAATGCTAGTCGAGGTCATAAGATAAAGTTAATGGGAGTGATTTGATAATTTAAACAGTTCAAGGAGGAGCTATAAGTTGAATACGAAATTGATGACGAGTAAGGCGGTAACGTATCAAATTTTGTTATTGGTAGACAAGGTTGGTTCAAGATAAAATCCAGTTAAGTTTCTGGAGAAAATTTATAGCAATATTAATAAGACGGCCCAACGTCGGAGAACGATAATTACAATTCCAGTAGTACATAGCATATATATATATATATATATATATATATATATATATATATATTCTTATGTAACACCCGCACTAATATTTATGTATTTGTACACACCAGTACTGATACACAACCGCTATTTTGTTATGGCATGAATACCATTGGTTGTCCTTAGGGTCCTTATTAAGTTTTTGACACCTCCAGCACACTGAGGGTTCAGAATGTGATGGATCCTTTTAGGAAAATTTCTAAAAATGTTCTAACAGCCAATGAACATACTTGAAAATAGAGTCCAAAAATAATCCACACGACAGATAACTACTGTTCAAAATTTTACAAACAGAATATCTAAATGACATCTCTGTTATAAAAATTTTGATATAAGGAAATAATCAGAATTTCAATGAAAATACAGGCAAATTAAAAGCAATAACAATGACTTACCTAATCTTCGTAGGGTGTTAAAATGCCTCTTTACAACTCTTCAAACACTCACCTAGGTAGTATCCTATTTCAAATTGATGTTTTTAAATGTCCATGCTTGACCGCTTTGTTCTTTTTCCTTTATCATATAATTGCTCCTAAAGAATCACTTCATTCTCATTCCTCTTTACTCCTCCACAAATCTCGTACTTCTACTGTTAATTTCTCTTCAAAATAATCTTCGCTCCTTATATGTACACTTAATTAACTCATACAGCAAAATATTCTTTATACAATGTTTTAAATAAGCTTAACCCCTTTGTAATAACTTGAAACCCTTTTCCTGTAAACTCATCTTTATTATACAATGAATTTTCACCCCTTTATCGTTTGAAACAATTAAACTCTAAATACAAACCCCATCTAATACCTTTTAAAATCCTAATTCCCCATCTAACAAATAAAAAAAAAACCCTAATTAAAATTAGTATCCAACTGGGTGATACAAAACTCAATGCCTAATTTAAAAGGATTCATCGTCAGAACTGGTTTCTTTACCAAACTTTCTAATTATGTTGCAAGAGGTTTGCTTACCGATATTTGCATCAAAAAAATTCCCTTACGTACGATGCCCTCTTTCCCTATAAAAAACATACGTGTGTGTGTATAATATATAATATATTTTAACATATATATATATATATATATATATATATATATATATATATATATATATATATATAGACACACACACACAATTGAAAACCACTAAAATAAATACTCTAGGAGCACTGAACCAATGACTTCAGGATTTCTAATCCAGCACTTTAATCAACTGAACTATAAGATCATAACAGACACTCGTTATTTTGAATCTACTCCGACAAGTATTTAATACAATTTTGAATTACCTGCAGGGTATCTCAACAGAGCAATTTTTATATACGCGGGATAATGAGACCATAACTACTACCAATGTGTAGAATTTCATGTGTTCCATGTATGAAAATTTGTTAAAAGAGCTTTTTTATTATAAATCACACCCGCCAAAACTTCATAATTCAGTTAATTAGATCATCACTGAAAATCCAAGTCTTTGTTGAAGTGCAGTTGGGATGCTTATTTTAGTGGTTTTTAAATTTATTGCTATAGAAAAAATTCAAAAATAGAACAAATTTCAGTGTAACACATTTCTTAAGGCTATGATGGCCATTAAAAGTTGAAAGCTTACACAAGACATGTAACTGTAGGTTCAATTAAATTATCCACTCAACCACCAGAAATAACCCAAATTCAGAAGTAATAGGAGCTATAAAGGATACAAAGGCGCTAGGAACTGGAGCAATAGGAAAACAAGAGGATCCCATCTTGTCGGAGAGGCCAAAAAGCAACCCACTACAACAAAAAAATTAAGTAAGTCATTGAACAATGAAAGAATAAGTATAATAAGATCGACTAAATCAAAAGAAATGAATCAATATAAGCATATATCAACATTTTACTACTACTAACAAATAAAAATCACTAGCTGTAAAAAAAGGTAACGAAATAATTTTAAATACACGAGTCTGGTCAAAATATATAACAGCTGTAATCAGCAATAACTCTGATGTTCACATTGGCTTCATAATGACAAAGTTGCGGTATTATAGTGCATACTTCAGCTACCAATTAGAACACATCTGTAACTGTTATTGCATGAGAACATAAAGAAGTTGATGCTGATAATGTGATACGTTTAAAAGATTTGTAGTTTTATGTTAGTGCTTGGAACGCTTATATACACAAACACATGCATGTGCACACACAATGCAAGCATGCATGTGTACACATGCATGTAGACACATGCAACACACAATTATATGCACATACTCGCTCTCTCATGCACACACACATGCATGCACACAAACATGCACATGTATGCATGCACACACACTTATCCCCCCCCCTCTCTCTCTATCTCTCTCTCTCTCTCTATATATATATATATATATATATATATATATTATATATATATATATACAGTGTCTACTTAAGTTGGCGGAAAATGGAAAACTTTTTATTTTTAGTTTTAGGAGAAAAAGTCACTCTTTATAAAAAGTTCTGCTTATTCTGAAACCTACAATAAAAGCTTCACATTTCAAAATTTATTAGTCATATACGAGGTGTATCAATAAATATGAATTTGGCGCAAGAGTAAAGTACCTTTATTTTTGACAATTTCGAAAATTTTTATTATGAAATGTTGTTCAGAATCAAAAACCACATTCAAATATACATAATTCCATCGATTATAAAAAAATTTTTTTTAATTTTTCTAAAATAAAAATGTATTTGAGCTTACGTGTTATTTCATTTAATCTAAGATGCACTGACAAGAACTGTCCATGAAATGTAATTTCTCAGCATTTTGAAAGACTTTCTTTAATAATAACATTAGTTTAATAATAATGTAATAGTTTTTGTTACACATACAGATCTTATTATTCCGTTCCTCAATTTACTACCTTTCTATTTTCGAGAATCTTTTAATGCAGACCGTTATTTACTCTTTCTACAAAAAGAACTAGATGATTTTCTTGATGATCTACCCCTACTTGAACGTCAACAGATATGGTTCCAGCAGGATGGTGCACCATGCCATAGCAGGTTAGATGTAGGGCAATATCTTGAAAATTGTTTTAATGGAAGAGTTGTGCATCCGTTTTTGAAAATTCGTTGGCCACCTCACATTCTAGCTTTGATCTCACTCGACTTTTTTTGTGGGGCTACTTGAAAGAGATGTACCTCCAAGGGCCATTCACAGATGTTGTCCATTTAGAACGAACCATTAAAGAAACCGTTCAGAGTATAACGCCGACTATGATTAGAATAGTGTTGACAGAGTTTCGATATAGAACGATTACCTGTATTTATAGAGAAGACGGATATGTTGAAGCAGTAGTTAATTGAGGGACGGAATAATAAGATCTGTATGTGCAACAAAAACTATTACATTATTTTTAAACTACTCTTATTATTAAAGAAAGTCGTTCGAAATGCTGAGAAATTACATTTCATGGACAGTTCTTGTCAGTGCATCTTAGATTAAATGAAATAACACGTAAGCTTAAATAAATTTTTATTTTAGAAAAGTTAAAAAAAAATTTTTTTATAATCGTTGGATATTTTGCATATTTGAATGTGGTTTTTGATTCTGAACAACATTTCATAATAAAAATTTTCGAAATTGTCAAAAATAAAGGTACTTTACTCTTGCGCCAAATTCATATTTATTGATAAACCTCGTATGACTAATAAATTTTGAAATCTGAAGCTTTTATTTTAGGTTTCAGAACAAGCAGAACTTTTTATAAAGAGTAACTTTTTCCTAAAACTAAAAATAAAAAAGTTTTCCATATATATATATATATATATATATATATATATATATATATAAAATTTTATAGGCAAATGACAATAAATCCACATGGCTATGCTAATGATGCATTTTGGCCTTATAGGGTTTCATGGCTTTCAACAGGACAGGAGTAGCAAAGTTGTAATGTTTAACACGGACATGTTATGGGAAGTTCAGCAACACATTTCTCACATTTTGTGCCTTCATGTTTTATCTGACTTTATCAGATTTAACCAGTTTTCATTCATATGTACAGGCCTATTTTTATATTTTGTATATATTAAGAATTAAGATCTGCAATAAGGTCTTAATAAGTTACTATATTTATATAATTATTAAATATATTATTCTAATTACAATTACATTTTTGATAGATAATTTACAGTCTTTACTTAACTATCAAAATACAGGCTGTAGTGACAAGCAACATAAAACTAAATATTACATAACAAGAATTTATAAATACCTCAACATCTTTTAAAAACACAAAATTTTTCAATAACTCAATCATATATTATTCAAAGTCATTTTAAAATATCAATATTTATATCACTTCTTTTTAATTTCTATTTAGACCTTTAATAAACTGCGATACTGAATGCTACGTAATTTCAGGAATTAAAATTTTTACAGATTAAAACAAATTCTTACACATCTAAACACAAAACAGAATTGTCAGAGGCTTTCACGGATGGATTTACAGGTAGTAATTATATGCATTCCAGATTTGTACCGTGTCATTTTAGTTTTTAATATGATACAGTTCGAATCCAAAACACATAATACTATTAACAGAATGAAATATCATTGTTGTATTGTTTGTTTACATTAATGCAGCACAGCCATCTATTATTCAATGCTAAAGAAAAAAAAGATGTTACTTTTTAGTAGAGTTTTACCAATACAGTCGGCTATTCTGTTTACATATTGAAGGACTACAGTGCATAGAAATTGTCAAGCTTTTTTTTACAAGAAAATCAAAATTTTTGTACTGAGCAATTTCAATTTTGGTAATTCTTTATATTTATATAATGGTATCGTACTCTTGTAATAGACAAGAAAATGGTTTGAATTCAGTATTAGCTAGCTGTGAACGCTTTGGATACCAGGATCATCACTATAGGAGTAAACACTTTGGCCCCACATTCGTAACACCAAAGCACACACAATGCATTTATTACCAGAGGTTTGTATATAAAATTTAAAATGAACTTGAATACTTTAGTGTTTGCAGGATTTAACAGTAAAAGAACGACTATTATCACTACAATTATTTATTGAAGCAATTGGCACTGGAACATTGAATATAAGTAGAGAACATATTCGTATTTATGTTAAACATAAACAAAATCAAATCAGATTCCGAAACATCAAACAAATATTGCACTGATACAAGTTAAAGCATTAACTAGAAACTTTGAAAAAGGAAATTAATCTTGTATAAGGTTCGTGCTATACAACTTGTCATCACAAACTTAAATTACTCAGCATTCACTTTTAAGGTTAGTACAATTATCACAAACATCATTTTCAAAGTTTTGCGGGAAATGAACATGAATGTCTTGCTTGTGTTCAACAAAATAAAATCTTGTTGGCGTTTTTAAAAGAATAAGAGTTTAATAAGGATCCATACATAACATTTCATTCACAATTAGAGAATGTTGGCAATGGATTTAGTTTAGCATTTAAAGATAGAAAATGTTAAATAGTTTTAATATATATTTTATAGTAAGAATTTAGGACGATGAAATTATAAAACTGCAAATGAAAACAAATCGCAATATGACAAAACACTGCATAATACAGTTCCCATAGATAAATACATTGTGATATACTGTTGCGTAACGACAGCCTGTATATTAAGCATAGATTAAATTCGATACTTTGTATTAACCAAGATACTAACCATAATTAATAAGATTTACAGTGGAAGGAATTAGATTTGTTGGACCCAAGGGGAAGAAATGATATTAGTTATTCATGAATTGCCAATAAGGAAACATCCCAAGATATAGTGATACAAAACTGCAATTCACTGGTGACCAGTGCCACCAGGGGTCAATATAGCAAGAAGTTAGTTTTGAAAAGTAAAATGTAGTAAGACGAATTAATAGTAGAAAGTTGAATGGAACGCAGTTGTAAGAAAAGAAATAAAGATTGATGTTTCCACAGACATAACAAAAACACGTATACGATTAATTTGTAAAGGTACTCTTACATGGGTGAGTTATTTTCCATGCACCTGTGGGGTAGAATTATTGTCGGTGACCATTTGGAGAGGTTTGAAGTGTGAACAGTTCACCGCACAATTAATTTAGAATTTTGGGTTGTGTTGAGTCAAAGATAGTTGTTGTTTGAAGAACAGCCAATAACTGGAAATATTTAAAAATTGGAAGATGCATTTCTGAATATTTTTAACCTTATAATAGATGCACTAAACAGTGAGTAGAATAAGCCTTTGTTTAAAATTATTAATTATGCATTTCCGGACTAAAAATGTATATTGGTTGTTATTTACATTAAAGTGAAAGTTAGTGTTTGGTTGGACTAAGAGAAGACGGAAAGTGTATATTGATTTTAAATACCAAATTAATGACGGAATTTAGGTTACATAAACCATAAAAATTTAATGATTTTGGAATGGATAATGAAAGAATACAACGAAAATGTTGTTTTTTGTGTTATTGAGTGAATTTCCAACAAATTGGGATTTATAATGGCACATAATTCATATGGTAAAAGTTTAGAATGAATTATTATTCTTGGATGTGATTTAATATTTTCTTTAGGTATTGTTTAGTAAAACGGCAAATTTAATGTTGTAACGTATGTGCTAATTCCAACCCTGGTTTATGCTCAGCAAGTGGCAAAAACCTGTTAGAACCACTATCCAACGAGTTCGTGAAAAGAGTAGTACAAGTTAGTCCACGGCTGGGTCATGATGCACTTCGATATTGTAACCCTTATAATTTAAGATCTTGGAATAGCAAATGAACGTTGAACCTTGTTTGTTTGTAAACTTATTTGTGTTTTAATCTGTATCAATTAAAGTTATAATGCAAACTTCACTTGTATGCAATCATATTCAGATACAGCGCAACAACAACACCCTTAAACTTACCGACTAAGCAAGAAGGTGTTAATATATTTTTTCTTTATGATTTATTTTAGCAATACCTGACCAGAAATTATGTTAGAAATAGGTTTTTTTTTTAAATATTTGTATTTAGAGTGCGATTATTTTGTGTTAATAGAGTTTAAGTTAGGTTGGATTTTTATATGAATTTAGTTAAAAGACTAGGTAAACATATTTGTAAAGGATATCCAGCTACCCTAGTGATGGTATCTTATTTGGAAAAAATATTTTATTTTAAAATTTTATTTAATAAGGTTTATAAAGTTTAGGTTACCAAAGCAAGGGATATGTATGTGACATAACCACCCCCAATGTAGATCAACATCTAAAAGGCATTGCTGTGGCAGACAGTTAGGCATGTTTCGATTTTGCCAGGAAAACCTTTCAGGGTAAATAATAGTGCAACGTAGCTTTTTTGCATCTCCGCCCTTTTATTTATTTTGTTTGTCTTTATTTTTTTATAGTTCTAGAGGTCGTTGATGGTAAAAATTAATGGTGAAAAATTTGACAGTGCCTTAATCTATATTCTTTTAGCGTAAAAACCTTCAGGACAGTAATACCATCCATCATTTAAGAAAAGTCAATCTAGAGTCCTTTGATTTATCACCTGAAAGAGTTCAACAGATGAAGATTTATGACCTGTTTTTAAATCCAGTACAAGAGTAGTTCCATTAAGAGTAGTGGTCTGTGATCTACAGTTAAGTGTGAGTCATTTTGCTGAATTCTTACCCGAATTTCTACAAAAAAACCTGTGGTACTAAACCCATGGCGGCTCCGTGGCGTAGTGGTATGTGTGTGACTACTACAACCAAGGGCCCCGGGTTCAAATCCCTGCACGATCCACTTGAAAAATGTTAGATGAGCATTTTTCACAAAAATACACCCTCGTTCGGATGAGAGGTAAAATAGAGGTCCCGTGTGTGAGTGATGTCATGCACGTTAAAGATCCCTACCTTGCTTGGAACAGCAAAGGTTCGACAAACTTCTAAATTTTCCAGGTAAAAAAAAACTCGCTTCCTGGCCAATATAGTATCTTCGGGTGGAGCATTGGAAAATCACATGTAAGGTACTAAACCCCCTCTCAAACATGTAAGTCCAAACCAATAGTCATAAAAACCTCATTGTTTCAGTCCACGATATCTGCTTTGTTAAAAACCGTAATAGCATTTAAAATTATTGATTTTTCAAGACCAGATATTTTGTGAAAGAAAATCACTTTAAGTAATAACTCTTCATTTTTGTAACAAACTGAAGCTTTTTCACTTACGAGAAGCATAAATGAAATTGTTTTTTTTAAATAATAAAATAAGATTTGTATTAACACTCCATAATTAAAGCTTACAAATATGTAACGAAATCTTGTTCAAGTAGTTAAAACTAAAAAAATCGATATAAATTTATTGTTGAAAATGAATGTTATAAAGTTGTTTGATTAAATTGTTTATATCTTGATGCAAAATAGACATGTTATCAACTAGTACGTTTTCTTGTGTACAATGTTAAAAATATTTGTTTAGGAAGACGTCTGATTGATTCAGATAATACCTCTCAATGTTTCATATTTATCCACGAATAGAAGAATTTAGAATTGCCAAGCGCAAAAGGGTTTTCTGTATCTTTTCTTTTTAAATTAATTAATACAGTGGCGTCCAACTTAAGATTACATTGTTTTCTATTTAACCAAGTAAATTCAGCCCCAGATACTCTCTAACTCTCCCTTGAGGTAATAACCAAGATAGCCGTTGGCATACAGGTTTAGCATTCCATCTTATAAGTATAAAACTTTATTTTTTAAAGTAAAATACTTGTTACAATCAGCACCGCAACATCAGGTCGAAATTTCTTGAGCATTTATTATTAAAACCGTAACAGTATATATATACCCGTTTACAGGAATCATGAAATAATGCTGTATTAAAAGATTTAGGTGGCATAGTAAGTAGAAATTTCTTGTTTTCTTGGTTTAAACAAATAGGTAGCATTTTGTAGAAGGAACTCCATTTCATCAGACGATCAACATAAGTAAAATCCCCCATGAATACTTGTCATCTAGAGGATTCTCACTAGATTAGACTAGACTAGACGAGTTGGCATCCAAAAATTTAACAGTGTTGAAAACATTACAAGATAAGTGTTATTGGTAACATAGCTTGAAATTGCACATAAGTAAACTTTATATTTCTCAAAGTTTTGTCCTTTCCTTTTATTGTTTCTATAGAAGCCCACTCCCACATCACTATGGTTAGCCGGTGAACCCATAATTTGTTACGGGATTCTCGTCCTTTTTGAGCAGTTCCAAATTTAAGAATTGAATGCTTCATTCTCCTGTAACATAATCCATTTGGAACAGTTCTGGAGGCAATTAAAAAAAGCACATTTGAAAACACCTATAGAAAACGAACTTGAAAAATGATTTTTAGCATTGGTCTTATAAAATACAATTAAAAACTTGTCAACTATGTTTGCCTCTACAGAATTAATAACAGATGTAAAGCAGTGTAGCAGCACACTACATATGGACTTCTGCTGCAGTGACAATTCATATTTGCAACGTCATCACGATTATTATGTAAAAAAACTAAAGAACATTATTTTACAATAATAAAATAACAATCTTGGTATTAGAACGAGTTGTGAAAAAAAAGAATAAAATAGCAAACAACTTTTTTCATGAACACTAAAATACAAATACTCAAGTGAATAGATGTAGATAAGCAGTATTTTGATATTGGTATGACATTAAATTTGTCAATTTCACAAATTTCAACAACAAAAACCAAAAATCATGACGTTTTTATTTTTGGAATGCTCATTTGAATTAAACAATATCATACTGAATAAGAAATATTTTTACAATAAATACCATACTAACCTAAGGATAAGAATCATGAAAAGAAAGAATATTGCTGATTTAGACGTTTTAGATTAAAATATAAACTCGTAATTAATGATCTGTTATCACAAACTTTTGAAATTGTGCAAGATTATCTCTATAAAGTTCCTGAAATGTTAAATATTGTTAATAAACTCATTATTGAAATGCAAGTAACTTTAAAAAGAACATCTGGAACATAGGATATCAATGCATAACCAACAACATCGCAGAAATGTCTAAATAGAAAACATTACCAAAATAAATCAGATCAAAAAAGTCTCTTAGGCAATATGGCACAAAGCCTACGAACATTTCGAACCTATCCACCATTTTGCTTTAATTGTAGCTGATGCTCTAACTTTACTTTTAACGCTATTTTTTCTTCTTTAACATCAGCTAATTCTTGACTTAATTCTTGACATAAACGTAATAAAACTGTATTCTGTTCTTGCAATTTCTGAAACAGTTCCCATTTATTTTGATCAACAGGTACTCCAGGACTTTCTGCATTCTTAGGTTTTCTATACACTTCAAATGCACCATGTTTTTGAGGAGCATCAACTAAATCATCCGCGAATGTTATTCCTTCAGGTGCAGAAAACTGAGCAAATAGAACTTTTCTTTGGGCTTCATATATATCACCTGGAAAAATTTGTTCATCACCTGTCACATTTTCATATTCTTCAACTGTTTGTTGAAACTGATCAAAATTAGCAAAATCACGTTGATCGGATGGCTTTTTAGTGGGACTAACCCGTGGCGGAATGGATGGTGGGACACCTTGATTATTCTTATTCAAACGATTTAAATCTAATGAGGAACTACGACCGTGCGTTTTGAAAGGACGAGGGGGAGGTGGTGGAGGTTTTTCTTTTTTAGGAGGAGGAAATGCTGGTAAACTGACAGGTCCATCATCAACACTAGTGGGTGGAGGTGGAATAGCTCCAGGGCCAGGTACACTTATCTTTTTTGCTTGAGGTCGTTGTATTACCTTTAAGCTACTATCACTATTTAAATGTTCCAAAACATCTGACTGATCTTCTCCAGAAGCACCATGTTCAGGTGTTAGACGTAAAGCAACTGGATGTAAAATTTTTGGATCACGTTCTAATGCTACTTTCTGAAAATCAAAATTAACTGGTTTAGGCCCTGGTGAAGATATACTATTAGTAGGACTATCTACAAATTTAGTCCATTCTTTGGCTGTTATATCCTTTGTTTCTTCAGAATTTAATGCAGGAGTAACTCCATCCTTTGGTAATAATTGAACTGGTAGTGTATCCGGTAATTCTATATGATTTCGTCGCAGTACAACTAAATGCATAGCAATTAAAAATTCTTGCAAATTAAGAGCACCATCTTTGGTTATATCAGCAAGTTGCCAAATCTTTCGTAACTCTTGAACTGGTAAACGAGATTTTTCAAAAAACATTCTAGCAATTGGACCAGCTAATAAAGCATTTGTATCAGGCTGCAACGAGCGAAATTGTGTTGTGTAATAATCTTGTTGCTCTTGTGTGATAGTCCAAATCTCGTTGGAAATTTCTGTTTCGTCATCACTACTGTGTCGATCAGACGATTCTTCCTCAGTTCCTATAACAAATAACTAAATTTACCTAAAACCAATTTCAAAATAATATTAAAATTTTTATTTAACCTTATATAAGTGTTGTGTTTTAATAATTTTCCACATCATATAGAAACACATTAAATATTAGTGGAAATTATACAATCCAATATATTTAAAACAGCTAGAGTACTAGAGATATCTAGTGGTTCAATGTAAAAGTATCATGTTCATCGGTATGGTGTTCAGTAAGGTTAAGTGGGTATGGTTCTTCCCACTATCTATCTTACTTACCTTGTGTAATTTTGTGGAAATGCGAATTTAAGGCTTATCTCATGGTGGTATGTTAAATTATCTTGATATTAAACACACATTATGATAAATAAAGCTAGTATCATGCATTACAATGTAAAAAATTATAAATTTAAATGTATACGAAGTCTTACCAACTTAGCAATAATAATGTAAATTTGTCACATTTTGAGATTAGACAGGTATTGTTCTTGTAATTTTTTTGGTGTCATTTTATGTGATTACTTTTGCCAAAGCTCACTAGATTTATATTCTTTAGGGTTTAATGTAACAACTAATTGTAAAATAAAAATTGCTAGTACGAGAGATTGGGATAAGATGGCAAACTGGGTAAAAAAACGAACAATCATAAATATTCATTGAACATTTCTGAAATATTCACCTAGCAGCACCATTTGGGTAAATTGCAAAGTTACATTATTTTGTTGATGTGTTATACGGCAGTACATCAAATGTGTTTATTCAAACCATGCCCGTTATAAGTATTTTGCTAATATGATACGACCTTTCAAACAGTTACAGTTACATTTAGGATGCAAACACACAAACATATAAAAGTAATCAAAAGCAGTGGAGAGAAGATGCAATGATTGCAGCTATACATAACATGCAAGTTGGATCTCTTTCTTGCAATGGAGTAGGCATAAAGTACGTAATCCCCAACATTCATGCGCAATTTCAAAAAATCAATGCTTGGCATGCAACTTCCTCTATACTGTAAAAGATTTCAAAACACATTTAATGCTGAACAAATTTCCGAATTTCTTAAGTATTTGGCAAAATGCAATAACTGACGTTTGGGTCTAACTGCTTTTCAAGTTAGAAAAATTAGTGTCAACCAAAAGAGATCGAAATACTACCATGTGCAGTGAATGATGTTGGATCATATTTACCACTATTCTTGATTTTCAGATACCAAATGCAACCAGAGTTATTAACTGGACGCCCTGCTGGGTTTAATGGTGTAGTTTATGCTTCAAGATGGATGAGCACGAAAAGTTTTTCATGTACTTAAAGCACTTTGCTTACTTCGCTAGACCATCTCTTGAAGATCCTTTATTATTACTGGTAGACAATCATAGTTCGCATAATTCGTATGCTGGCATTAATTGCTGATGAGAAAACGGCATAATTTTGGTAGGTCTTCCTCAAATGATACATAGAGTACAACCTTTGGATGTGTCTCTCATTAAACCCCCTCAAAACACATTATAACTGAATGTTTGATGCTTTTCTTGATAGCAATACTGGCATTCAAATAAAGAACAGAAATCTTGGTCATTTATTTGGGGAAGCTTGCGGCAGAGCTACAACTATTAATAATGCTGTGAGTGGGTTTAAGAAATGTGGAATACAACCTTTCAATCCAGCAAATATTTGATAATAACGATTTTGCTCTTGCCGTAACCAGCAGATGCAAAAGACTACAAGAAATTGTACCAACTGGTGTAAATATTTCAACAGAGAATCCTAAAACAGAAGAGTTATTTGACAGTGATGAGAATTATAATTTATCTAAAGCTGTCCTCGCTAAAAAAATTAAGATAATCACTACACCAAAGTAAGTTAAATCAACGTTTCCATCTCCATCCAAACGCTGAACAGAAAATAAAAACAAGGCAAAACTCACTAAACACAGTTTACTTTTAAAAGGTGAGAAAAAGAGCAGTTGGAGCAGTTTCTGGGACTTGCGATCTCTATCACTCGAAAGAAAATATCAGCATCTGTAATTAGTAGCAACTCCTAATAAGATAATGTTAGAAGCAACTGTTAATGAATGCAGATTCGTTTACATACTAAATCCTGTTCTAAATCACAATGTACATTTGTGTTAAAAATTTAAAATTGTAATACCTAGTCCTTGTCAACAAAGAGTCGGTTTTTATTTAGTCAAAATACATCTTTTTTTGTATTTCTCTACAAGTTCTCTCAACAAATTACGATCCCAACGAAAGTTTGTACAGATGCTCGACATAAATTTCCCATTATTTGTTCATGGTCACGAAATATGATGTATTGATCTGTCAAACTATATTTCTTGAAGTTCAAGATAACATGTGCTTTAAAAGCCATTTGTGTCAGGTACTTATAATGTAGAATGATTACGCCTCAACAATCAATTATTGGATTTGGTAATAAGCTCAAATAGTTATCTGATTTTTTGCTCGTATAAAAAATTAGTGTCAAATTGACAATGGTTAGAAAAACTGTTTAGAAGGTACTTCGGTCACATTTTGTGTACCTCAAAACCAGTGCTATATCTTTTAACTATGTAATAGCAAGGATTAGGGCCTGTTTCATTTAAATAAGCTTGATTACTAACCTCCAATTATCATGTGCTAAACGGCTCCGAGAACTAAGAAAGGCATTATATGATAACGCTTTTGTCAAATTCATGTTCAATTTAATGATTGTTTAATACCTGAATTCATTGGTGTTTAATTTTAGTTACTGTGCATAAAACAACTTAATTTGCCCCTAAATGCAAACAGTGCGCTGGTTATTTCTTTAAACTGTTTATCTTATGTTTCTGTATATAAATATAATTACCTATAAATGTTCTTGTTGTTACTTTTATTAGCTCAAAATGAATCAAACCTAATTGCAAGATATAGTTCATCAAGTTTGATCCAAACAGATTGAACGCACACCGAATGATTCAACAGTTTCTTTTATAAGGCCGTTTGCCAATCAGCAACAGCAAGCAAAAAATGACACAAAAAGAAGAATAAAAGAAACAAAAACATAGAAAAGAAATTACAGGAAATAAAGTTCAAGATATTAGTAGTTTATGACAAAAAAGTAAAACGACACAAAATGCATACTGATACATAAGTAACAGCACCTAGTGAATGTTTCCAGAAAAGAACAAGGCAATAAAAAGAATGAGTAATACTTATGTCCAGGATGTGACACAAAATATGAAAATCCATCAAGCAAATGTGTGCAAACTGCCTGTCTTGGTGTTATGACCATGCAGCAGTTATGAAGGATGTGACAATTTCCTTTATGACATTTGCATCTAAACTTTATCTTATCCCGATAGATTCGTCATTTTATCAAAGGGTTGGGACAAGATGATCATGAGTGGGGTTTTTAGTTTTCTTATTTTTTAGAAAAAGGATTTTGTATTTTAAAAATATATTAGCATTTATTTTAAGTGTATTAAAAAAAGTTCATTCGCAAAGCTGTTGTGTTGTTAAATAGAAGTAGAATTCGGAGTTAGGAGCATTTTCCGTAACATCATCAACTTTCTCTGATCTTCCCTACTTAAAATAACTTTCTTTCGATTCTAAACTGTTTGCATTTTACATTTTATAAATAAGTAAACTACAATGTTACATATTTGACTTTTCCTTTTCTCACTTTGTTTAATGTTTTCAAAGCATAATATAGAGTATGGTTGCCAAATTTTTAAATATGCTCTGTAGGAGACTGCCATGCACGGGACTAAGAAAATTCACTCTCAGAAATAATTACAAGTTCAACAACAACGTAAAAATACATAAATGCGGTGGTACTGGTATGGTGGTAACTCAAGTTTTAAGTCACATTTATGACATGGTAACATGGACAAACAAAACACTAATCGTTACTTTTAAAACACACTGTGGTAATCAGAGTATAATGATTATGATAGTTTTATACCTGCTGCATAAAAAGAATTTAGTGGGGAAGATATTTACGATAGTTTATGGAATACAGAATAAAATGCTCAATAGCAGGAATGTCCGGCAAAATTCAGGAAGGCAGCCATTCCTGACGGTAGAGAAAGGGCAATTCAGAGAGAATTCTAACAGATTACAAACTAGTGTTTGAAGCTGAAAATGTAAATCTGAATGTAATTAGCAACAAAATGGTACTAGATTTAGATTGGATGTTGATTCTAAAGCAGACAACCATATACCTTAAAATTATTTACTGCAGCTTCAACAGCGGCTTCCTTCGGGTTTTCAAGCTTCAACGTAGAGTTGTTCGCATTATGTCTAACCTTGGGTTTCGTGTGACTGCCGTGAATCTTTTATTAAATTTAAAATTTTAACTTTGCCTTGTCTGTTTATTTTACAATGTCTGCTTTACGTCAAAAAACAAATCTTACAATATCAACACAACACCGATATTCATCACTTTGACACTCGTAACAAGGGAAAATTGATTGTACCTTACCATAGACTAAGTAGGAGCAGAAATGGTTCTAACTACTTTGGCTGTATTTTTTATAACACACTTCATTCTACCATATAAGATTTGCCTCTTCATCAATTTAAATTGAATATAAAAAGATTCTTATTAGAAAATACTTTCTATACAGTACCTGAGTTTTTAGTTTCAGTTGGTTCTTTAAGGTTGTTCTCTGAAGATTTATAACATAGTTTTCATCTTTTTAGTGATTTTTTTTAAATTGTATATTGTAAACTTACTTTTATTGTATTTGACAAATTGTTATTCACATTAGCAATTCACACATGTTTCATTATAAATAAATAAATAAACATGTAATGTTTCAGCATTACTAGAAATAAAAATCAGATTAGAAACGGAGGGAGTGTAATTTAAAACAGACAACTTATTATTGAAGTGCCCTGTGTAATTTTGATTTCAGTATAATAGGATTTAATAACTATTGCAAGAAATAGGAGTTCTATAAAATGCCATAAATCTTGAAATCACAAAATATCATTTTATTTTTGTACAATACATTTGAACTAAAACTCCAATTTATTAATTACTTTAATAGTCGCCAACAAGGAAAACATATTTCTCAGAACATTGCACCTTACCCTTTTTCAACTGTTATAAAAAAGGATATGTATACGACAGAGTGTTGAATTTCACTCTGGCACAGCTAACATCAACAAGGCCGTGAGATTATATATAATCTTTACAATTATATGAAAGAGCAGAAGGATGCTGGCCAAGATATGATTTTGCTGAACAATTTGAGCAAAATAGTGTCTGTAGCAACTGGTGTTGGGTTAACATCAACTGTTAAGAAAATTATTAAAGAAGGCAAAATGCAGCCAGTTGGTGCTAAGTTACAATTTATCTCACCAAGGAAAACCATCAAGAAAGGTAACTAGTCCAAAGTCTACGTTAGATGAATTTGAAGAAGAAATTGTGCTCACAATTATTATCGATTTCCAAATACACACCATAAACAACCTACAATGCAGGCTGTATTTGAAGCTTTCAAATCTGAAGCAATTAATTTCTGTGGAAAAATCAATTCGTTTAGACGATTGGTGCATAAAATGGGGTTTCGTTGGAAGAAGTGCCAAGACAATCGCAAAGTCTTAATTGAAAAACCAGAAATTCGAGCAAAACGAGTCGATTTTTTACGAAAAGTACAATATCGATCAGAAGGAAGAAATATTATATATTGTGATGAAACCTACCTGCACAGTTCACATACTGCATCGAAGTCGTGGGACGATGGTTCAAATCAATGTTCAAAAGCACCATTGGTTAAAGGGAAACGTTTAATTATTATGCATGCTGGTGGCAAAAAAGGTTTTGTTCCGAATAGATTGCTAATTTTTAAGTCTGGACTTAAAACTGGTGATTATCACGATGAAATGAATCATAGAAATTTCTGTAAATGGTTACAAGATAAATTATTACAAAATCTTGAACCAAACTCTGTGTTAGTGATGAATAATGCATCATACCATAATGCGACCGAGGAACCGAATCCAACTACGGCTTGGAAAAAAGAAGATATGAGGTGTTGGCTACTGAAAAGAAACATACCTTTTCAGCTTAAAGATACAAAATCAGAACTATATGCAAATATTAACCAACATAAGCCTCCGTGCAAGCAATACGTTGTTGATAAAATTTTAGCTGAACATGGTCATAGTGTTACGATTGCCCCCATATCATCCGGAACTCAACCCTATTGAAAAAATATGGGCAATGGTAAAAAATCATGTTGCTGCAAATAACACAACTTTTAAGTTAGAGGATGTATGGAAGTTGGCTGAAAATAAGTTCAATACCGTTGGTCATCAAGAATGGGTAAATGTTTGTTCTCGTGTAGAGAAAACAGAAAAAGAATACCTTAGTAGGGAATATATAATAAACGACATAGAAGACCTAATAATAAATGTTAACTGCGATAGTGATTCTTCAGACTTGAGTTTACCTGATGATGATAGTGATGATGATTTTGATTGCAAACCATTACAGTAACGTGCAATATGATTGTGTATGCTATAAGGCATTTTCAATCTGTTTGTAGTGCATATTGTTATTCATTTAAATAAGCAACATTATTATATTACCTATTAATATTAATAACTAATATTTTACTTGGGTGTCTGATCTAAATAATATATTTAAGGTTTTATTAAATTAATTTGAAATCATTGGACGAGTTGTATGAAATTTTCAATCATGCTGTCTAAAGTAATTATTATAGCTACATAATGTAGATAGCTCAGGGTGAAGTTCAAGCAGTGTATACAATTACTATTTCGCCCTAACTGTTTTGAGTGTTTATTTAACTGAAATATTTGTATAAAAATAACTTTTTGTACTACCGTTACTTTTGCTATCCAAGCCTACAATCTACAATGTCTCCATAACTATGAATTTCTTCTCCATTGTTAAAACCGTGCTTGATGTTACCAATAGATTTTCAAGATTCAAACAATAAACTACCTATATTCCAATTTTTATTTTTAATTTATTGTTCTAATTAAAATCTTTGAAGTTCCGTAGAAGTCTACTCTTTGTTAAGGTTTATTGCGCTCATACAGTACAAGTTGTACATCAAGCCATGTCATAATATACATTACATTTTAAACATTTATAATACTTAAGGTAAGAGAATAATATAAACAATCCCCCTTTATTCTTTTCTATATATAATACAATTAGAGGCACTACAAAAACCAGTCGGCAGTATTTATAGCGAAAAATTCATCCACTGAGTACAAGCAAAAGCATAGCAAGTTTTTCTTTCAAATTTTTTTAAATTGATGTACATTTTTTATATTTTTTATCGCAGATGGTATGTGATTATAGAGTTTTATTGGAAATATAAGACTACTTCTATAAACCATTTCAAGATGATGCTGCTGAAATCTTAGTGTATTTCCCACCCTAAGTCTATAGGATGATATCTCATTTGAAGTTATACAATGAGTAGGGCACTTCTTTATATACATTACTGCTTTTAAGATATAAATTGAGAACCCTGTAAGTATTTTGAGTTGCCCGAACAAGTCCCTGCAGGAATGGTTATATTTCTTGAATAACATTAATCTAACTATTCCTTTTGAAGTATAAATATCTCCCTAGCCTTTCGTGAGTTTCTCCATGCAACTATGCTATAACTTAACATTGAATGGATAGTAAAAAGGAACCAGAATATTTAAGCTAACATCCTCCCGTAATCTCCATATAATAAAGCATTTGACCTTTAGTTTATTTTTCACCAATGCTACCTAATATGATTATTTTATTACGACACGAATCAACTTCAATTCCTAAGAAACGAATGCATGACTCCTGGCTCAGAAGTTTATTAGCTGAGCTTTTTATAAACAAACTATGATCAGGTAACACAGTTGAAAATAATACAGCTGTTTTACAAAGATTTAAGATTAGCCCATTACTAGAAGAGTAAGCCTGCATGTTGTGGTCATGCTGAATCCTTTGATGCAGATTCCACAATGGATTTTATCCACACTTATAAACTCTGTACATATTTGAAAAATTTGTACTTCAGACGTGGTTCTTAATGATATTTAAAGAATTTTAAGTTCATTTTCCAGTTTTTTTATCTTGACAGTTTATTCCTCCTGTTCGAAAGGAATAGTAACTTTGACCTTATAGCGAATATCCCATAATTTTTCTTTATATGATTTATTTAAATCACTTAGTCCCAAGAAGTAATATAAAACTCAAAAGTGAATTGCCTTTTATCATAAATTAGTATTAAGGGTTAGGTATTTGTTTACACATTAATAATTTGACATTACATTAAGGGTTATTTTAGCGAATCGTGATGTTTTTAGGTTGAACTGAAAACACCATGTTATATCCTTTTCTAAAGGTTTCTCGCTTCCCCTATTGCGCATCCCAAGGTCGCTGAGATTTTGAAACAGATCTAACTAACAACAATCCAAATGTATACTGATAAATTACAAAAGTGCAGATATAGTTATAATAATACTAATAATAGATGCCAAGTGGGGATATATTGACCTGTGCAAGCATGTAGGTACAATTCATCGAATTTGTCCTAATTATAGTATTTTGAATTTTCTATTTATCATGACATAATTTCTATATTACCTAAATTCACTATACAATATGCCAGAACAGGGTAATTTAATACTCATTATGCAAATTATTAAAGATATTTGAGTGTATTTCAATGTGGGTCTATAATACCCACCCTATGTAAAAGGCGCAACATTTCTTTTTGTTTATTTCTCAAAAGAAATATATTTTATTGTGCTACGTGCATAGTCGTAGCCTTAAAAAAAAAGAAAGACTGTCCAGGCTCAGCCAGTGAGTGGGCGGGGTTTTAGAAATACCCAAACAAAAGAACGGAGGACCTGAAATAAAAATAAACCAAACACACTCGCACTCATTCATTAACCACCGACATCCAAAAAACCTTATAATTAACATCAAAGCAAAATACAAAATGTATATACAGGAGTACATTAGTACTCCGAACACAGTACAAACAAAGCCAAAGGTTTACATGGCGAGCTGTCATTTTTAGGGCCCTACCCCCTAAATTAATTAACCAACCAAAGCAAAAAGAAAGTTTCCCCGCTAAAAACAACAGCTCTAAAGCATTATCGTGAGCATAAAAAAATCTAATACATAAAATATCAGAACACGGTAGTTTACATTTATTATTACTAAAATTTGGTATTTCAATAAAAGTTACACCCACTAGTTGGTCTAAATAATAATTTAATCTGCACACAAAGAGGAGAAAGCGAAGTAGTTTATCAAATTCCAAAAATGTGTATTTAAATTTGGTTGTGGTAAAACTGGGGTTTACCACAATTTTAACTCGCAAATAATTTTAGTCACATAGTTGTTGAAACGAGACAAAAACAGGTAGTAAAGTAAATGTGTATACGACCTTAGGGATCCACTTGTCTTCTAACGAACAGGGACGGCAGTCCCACAGGGCCCATACATCACGTACATAGTGTTAGCACTTAGCAGTACACCCACAACAGTACATAGCTGCAGTAGGACCAAAGAAAATTCGACACGTCTAGCTGCCGGGAAACCTCACATTCCGTGTGCAACCTTAGAATAACCAAACCATATCAAATAAACTTGCGATAACAACCAGAAATAATTCTTAAGACAGCATAATCGTCCACAACAGAACGCCTTTCAAATACACCAGTTCGCTCTATATCTCGTGTATCTCTGAACAGGTTGTTCGGAGCGTTGCTATCCAACCTTGCGTTGTATAGCGCAGAGCTTTGTCTATTGACGTAATACAGGGAATAACCACATATAACAGGTGACCTTGCCCTAACGAAGCGTAATCTTTAAACACCCAAACGCAAATAGAATATTTTAATGCAATTTTATTGCCAATTAGCAAAATATTTGAACAGGATTTTAGTTAAACGGAATTTATCTAGATGAACAACTAAATTTGGAACGAAATCATTTTTCGTATTATTTTTAAATAGGTGAGAATAGGTGAGAACGCGGTTTTGATTAAAATGGACTTTATATATTAGGAGCAAATATAGTTTGGCTGATTTTTATTAGAATTCAACGTAACAATTGAAAACTGAAAAGGCTTACAAGCTATTAACAAATAAGCAAACAAGGCATACATAAAATATCAAATACATAAAATTAAAATTTTTAAAAATATGAAGTTTTAAAGTAGCACCTGGGTCAAAAAACCCATGCTATGCATCCTAGGGTTAAAGAATGAGACTTTATTCTTGTTGGCTTTATGGGTAGAAAAAGAAATACATCAAAATTTATTTATCTTTGTTCTGTGCAGAGTATTAAGAAAAATGAAGATGAAATAAGAGTAATGGGATTCAAATCGTGTGACGGGGTGTTCACAAAAGTTATGTGGTAATGAAGATGATATATCAAATATTAATATGTCACAGATTATTGGCGTTCTTTCAGCTCCTGACATAATAATGAAGGGAAGAAAAGTTACTTATCTCTTTCAGAAGAAATTAGCATAAAATAAAATTAAGCATACACCAATTTCCCTTTTTTTTATTTCTTCTTCAGTACCTTTTGCAATTATACTGTTAGTATTAATATGAATTGATTAATTTTACCCTAAAACTATATTAATTTCATTCCATACACACTAAGTGCTGATTCGAGAACTCTCCAGTATTTATTGGTCCATAATTGGAGGTCCAAAACTAGGTCACTAAATAAATTGTGTGTCCATAATTGGTGTAAGAAATTTGGTTAAAATTTTATTCATATTTTTTTTTTGTTTCTCACAGTAAAGTAAAATAACTCTGTAGTAATCAAGATGTAGGTCCAAATTATGACAAAAAAATTAAAACTCATAATATTATATAAACTTTACACTTAATCGTGGGAAACGCTCTTAACCGACCCACAATTGGTACAATTACCTAGTTGACATTAGCCATAAATTTGAGTCGTTTAATGTATATATCTGACATACCATTAAAAAACTTGATTCTATCGGATATAATTAACCATAACTTTATATTCAACACAAGATTTTTAAATTATATCATTACATTCTTGTTCAAAAATATGTTTTGCACATGAAAGGCTTTTTAAATAATATCACTTCTAAGGATAAATTCATATAATCCAATCAAGTTATCGGTAAAAGAATCTAGTAGGTTTCTTTTCAAGATCATGACAATAAATGAAGGATGACACTGAAAAAATATATATAAACAATAATACTAACCTAGTAACTGTCTCTGTTCTTCTGATAATAAAACTTGCCAAGTACCACTAACAGCCCAACTTTTATCTTGAACACTATTAGTTGGTGTGGGACTATCGGATGCAATACTAGAAACTTCTGGTGAACCAGTTCTTAATGTGTTCGTATCAAATTCTGAATCTGTGCTTGTTGTATCAATTTGTTCTCTGTAATCACCAACATCATTAATCCTAAGTTCTATAAGATCTGGACAAGGACTTTGATTCTCCGAGTTAGGCCAAGTAAACCTCGGTAATGGTAAATCTAAAGCAGCTGTAACTAATTCACTTCTTAGTGCCATATGTAACTGATGGGCGGCCACTAATTTTAACGCGGAATAAAATTGTCTCCTATTTAAATAATTATTCGAATTTTGATTCCAACATATTTCTGAAATCTGAAAACAGGGGTAGTGTAAAATAAGTGAAAAGTGAGGTTATAGTACCTGAGTTAGTATTTCAGGCGATACGTTGCCTGATTTTATTAACTCTATTGCTTTACTTATAGGTACTTTTCCACTATTTTCTTCGTCACAACATACAAAAAAATCAGAAAAATACCTTTGCAAGGTCTCTGAAAGTTTAAGTTCGTCCATTTTTTTGTGTTTAGATTGACCGTAGCTCTAGCACCAACAATATCAAATTCATTATTGTATTTAAAGTCACGTATTCAGGGAAACTCTTTTAATTGGTTACGTTTTCAAACTAGGTACGTTTAAGGATAGTTTCGAAAATCAAAAACATTTATTATTCATCAAGCGCTATTTGTAAGTACGAAATAGATGTGGTTTCAGACTATTATTATTCCTTCTTCAAACACTTTATCTCTTCTAATACGAGTAAATCAAAGTAAAACTTAGTAAATAAAACAATAAAATTAAAACAATTTACTGTGTTCATAAAGTATAAATAAAGGTTTTACTAAATTTTTAAAACGCTGTTTAATATTATACTTTCACGTAATCGTCAGGATGTCTGAAAATTAATCCGTGATATTACCATTATTCTGACCTTTTTTAATTCTTTGTATGATTGCAAGCAAAAAGTTAAAACGAAAGCGATTTCTTCTGTAAATGCTTCCATAGAAAACGAATGCGTTTGTTTATAAAACCTGAAACAATTGACTTTGATTTTTACATTCGCCCAATAGTAATAAGTCTTTTAACATTTTAGGTTGTTTCTAAGCGCATCTAATTGTAGAAATCGGCTTACTTGATTATCTTAATAACTATTAGAATGTTCCAGAAGAATTTGAATCTGCACGCTTGATTTGTATGGATACACTGTTTTTGAAAACCTATTGCGTATTGCGTGTGAATAAGCTAAATCTAAAAATGCCATATTTATGGCCGACACAAAATTTAACGTTTTAGGAAACAACAAGGTTAACAATCACGAGTATAGACTGAACAATCTGCTGGATATGCATACTGCAACAAAAGTCACATAGAAGATTAAATCTATCGTTAACCACACATAGCAACAACCCTAATGCATTTTGCGTATTTAAAATACAATTAAGTCATCATATAATCCCATATTATTCAATAATGGCAATCAATAACAGACAATCACACATTGCAAAAAAATAGTACATAAAAACAAATAACAAAATATGTAAGTGACCTTAACAAATTGTTAAAAAATATTGGAAGCGAAACTATACACTTCTAACGCTATCGTACATAATCACAAAGTGTAAGAAAATGCCAACAACTCAAAATGCATCAGAACACAAGACGACAACACTTGAATAGCTGAAACAATTCTGGCCCCTATAAAAGTGCAATATTGCCTATAAACGCTGGAAAATGATTCAGTTAACACGTAAATGCAAGAAATATATAAACTTTCTCAAAACATAGTCCACGATGCTATGAAAAGGTAAAAAGAAATTTTTATATACAGAGAAACAGCATATATAGTTTAACTAATCCCTGAAAATTTTAAGAAGTAGGTAATAGTGTTCTAAAGAAACGGCATTAAATGAACAAATACAAACTAAAGATAAAGAACTAACAAACAATAAAAAGAAATCTTAGCATAAATAAGTATTTTGCCAAAATTAAGCAGTAACTGTTTAATAACTTAAAAAAGAAAAAGCATACTTCTCCAAAACCAATAACACGTTCTATTAATACCCACTTACAATTATTGTATAGGGTAGATGCTCAAGAAATCTCAAAACATCATCGTCAAATTCAAAACATACTCCTAAGGAACCGGATATGGATTCTAAAATTTTAAATGGGGTTAAAAACGTAATCTCTCCAGTGGCAGCTTAATACCTGCAGGAGAAAACAATTGTAGAAGAACTTTAACGTGCAGTTGTTATTCCCACATACAAAACGATGAATAAACACGACCACTAGTAAAATTGTAAACGACTCGGGCAATGAATATTTTGAAAGTGAGGGTGAGACTGATAGCGAATTCGAGCTACCAGCACTATTTGCAAGGCGATGACGTCATGCACTACACGAGGTTTGTATGGTGTTAGAGCGAGTGCAGTTTGGGTTCGAACACAAATTTACCTTTCAGTTGGCTTTCCGCTTTAGCAGCTTAACTTGAAGTAAAACCTAACCTTTTAATCATGATGAAAAAAATGTATCTTTAATGCTCTCTCAGGTTGTAACGTCCTGTAAAACACTAACTTTGGTGTATTCGATTATGGGCTACCCAGTACAGATCACGCTTGAGTTTTAAAACTCCATACTCGAAAGCAGCTATATTTGCACTAAGCAGCACGAGCCTACCAGAGCGCGTACAGAGAAGTGCACCCGAGTGCAGAACTGAATTGCACCACTCACTGCTCGAACACGATGTAGTGTAACCGACCTGACGGCTGATCCAAACGCCCTCTATAAACGGTACACAGGGCTCCATGATCTAACATCTAGTAGCAGTGGCTGGACGAAACCTACGTTGTGTTGTTATAATGTGACCCAAATTCACACTGGGAAGATGGCGTTAAGGCGGGAAGGTTTGAAATAAAACTACAGAATTTACCTAACTTGTTATAAACCCGGCGTCGTATTTAGCGCCACTACTACAGTTGGCAACACTGATACGATCCACGTTCACATCATTGCACAACAATGATATTATGACATAATTGCGTGTCAAATTGTATCACATACCAAATACGTTTACAATGATACAAGTTTATATTTACACAAAAGTAAAGCAAAAGTACTCACTTAAACGAGCCATGCAGTTGATCTCAGGGTCCTTGATGTTTGGGTTGCGTCGTGCCATCGTTGAAACCAAATTTATTCGTCTCTCCTCTTCGTCGTTCGTACGTAGGACGAAGGAATAAAAGTAGAGGTACGATAGAAGGTAAGATAAGATACAGGAACCTACATCCTGAAAAGAGAAAAGACAAAAAACGACACAGGCAAACGTCACCGTTCAACGTCTTGTGGCTAATAATCCTCTCGTGTCCAAACAGCGCACTTACGCCACTCCGCGCCTGTGCATTCATTTTGCGCAAACGCAACTGTCCGAGATGACGGAAATTAACAAGTTTATTTTAAAAATAATGGCGGGAATGCACTCACAAATTTAAAAATGCACATCTCCAAATTTGGAATGTAACAATCGCGACAAAGCCATAAAAGAAAAAAATCTTAACAAAAGAAAATGACTTATAGCACGGTAAAAGCTTAAAATCTAAATCCTAACTAACCTACATGTACCCTAACTTAAATTCTAGAAAATGTTTATTTTAGGCGCCACCTGGTTTTTTCAACCGATAACACGTCTTACGAATAACCAGGAAACGGAATGTGTAGCCCCATTGTTTATGAACTACATCTATAAATGCACACACGAGTCTTTGATGTGGCGCAGTTATAATCGACAGCACAAATTTGTCAGAGAGCACGAAACACTACTAAAACTAAAACAAATGCGACAAGTCGACTAACATATATACTATAACTAAAGCTAACATTACAGTTTTTTAAGTGCACACGCACATAAGCATTGCATCTAAACTGTTTTTTCTTTGGCAAGGAAATGGCCAAATTTCTAAATCTCCAAAAGGGCAAGTAACTATGCACTTTAACAAATTTTTATGTAGTGGTACTCTGGCTTAATAAACAATACACATCATAACTTTTTCAAGACATGGTTGTGGATTAACAAATTTACCAACAGTGCCATCTTACTAATTTCTTACGTTACTAACCTAACAAATTTCATTCCTACCATCAGGTTAGCTTCTTCACTCAATATTCAAAAAATAATTCCTACGTCTGATCATAAATACCAAACGTTAGGAATACAAAAAAGATAAGGCAAAATCACAAGTTATTATCAAAGATAATAGGTAAGATAAAGATATTAAGCTCAAATTATTATCAAAGATAATAGGTAAGATAGAGATATTAAGATAAAACTAGATAACAATAGATGGATCCGAAACGTCCCAGCACGCTAAGGCACGCTATGACTACATACATTAAAGATATAGCGTAGAATTCCCCAGCTCACCAAGTCGTTTTGTCATCCATCACAAAGATACAAGATGGAGTGGCTGCTTGAAGTCATTATATAGGTAAGATAATTATACCCCCTAGAAGAGAGCGACTTGTGAGGCAGGCCCGTTTATAAAAACGGTATGAGGGACCGAAAAAAGGCATGTGGGCGCATTCCTGCACCCGGCGTTGAACGATATCGATACGATATCCACACGTTTCTACATACACTCACACATTCACACACTCATACATACATGCACAGTTAGCGGCAATGTGCGCTAACGGCGGCACCGCACGACCTCACGAAAGATTCCCAGAGACGTGGTCTGGGTGTCTGTGAAAACCTGGCGGCTCCGTGGCGTAGTGGTATGTGTGTGACTACTACGCCCAAGGTCCCGGGTTCGAATCCCGACACGGTCCGCTTGAAAAATGTTAGGCGAGCATTTTTCACAAAAATACACCCTCGTTCGGATGAGAGGTAAAATGGAGGTCCCGTGTGTGAGTGTTGTCACGCACGTTAAAGATCCCTACCTTGCTTGGAACAGCAAGGGTTCGGCAAAATTCCAAATTTTCCAGGTAGAAAAAACTCGCCTCCTGGCCAATGTAGTACCTTCGGGTGGAGCATTGGAAAATCACATGTAATGTCTGTGAAAACCCCCCGCGCAACCACACGGTGACTAACGGAAATGCTAAGGCAATAGAGATATAGGAAAGGTAAAAAGAGGGAGGTAGGCATTTTGGAATGCATAAGTGACACTTCCAGGTAGAAGAGAATAGAGGAAGGGCTCGCATTGAGCAAAAGAGACAGAAAATGTGGATAGAAAAGCACTACTCAACCAGCCAATGTGGTCAGTAGCCCGGAGTAAGGTAAATATCACTCTTATGTGGTAGACGGATGTTCCGGGACAAGAACAGGTCTACCGAATGAAAAATAAGACGGAAACGGAGACAGCAGGATAAGAAAAAGTAAAGTTTTTGGACAAGCGTCCGAGAGAAGGTAGAGAGTTGTTCCTGTTAAGCGCAGATCGGTCTGAAGGACCACCTGCTATATTAATCAGACAAGTTAAGATACATCAAAAGTTACAAAATTACTAGACTCTTGATGAGAACTAGTACAATCATTTTCCTAACGAGTGCATCCACTGCGATAAGAAAATCAGACAAGAGTTGAAACAACAACCTAAAGTATCACTACAGATACCTTCGAACAAAAACCAACTGTTTCAAGGTAATTTTTAGAAACGGTAACGCCATAAACACACAAGAATGCATAACTATAAGCAGTTAAATACAAACACACTGTCCCAATATACTACGAACAACCGAGAATTCGATAAGATATCAATAAAAAGCGATAGCACCTCATCACGAAGTTCAATAAAAGACAACAAAAAAATGCTTATATGTTCTGGTGACTTAATAGAAAAAGAAAACAAGTAATCAGAAGAATAAAGTGAACGACTGTAATAATTCAGAAGAAATTCGCACGGAATAAAAACTTCTAGTTTTTTGCAACTGCGAATATTGACTATTTCTTACAATGGCATAGGCCGCGTCTCCTATGTGAGCCCAAAGAAAAAAGCATCCACTCAACATCAGCTAAAACCAATCATAAAAATTCAATGAGTTATTGCAACCAAAGTTACGACAATCACTACTAAATTAAACAACGTAAGATAAATGCTAAAAACAAAATAATCTGTTGTAGAAAAGGTGCCAAGATTGATTAGATGAAGCAACAAAGTTATACTGGGGAACCTAGATAATAAACAGATATGTGACTAGCAATAAATACAAGGGAAAGTTAACAGGTAGCAAAAAGATAGCTAGTTTAATGTAAATACGGCAAGAGTGTAGAAGGTAGGTGCTGTATAAAAAAAGAAATGGCTGAATAAAGTTAACTAATTCATAGCAGGGGCAAAAAACATTAGGTAAATCGTTAAAGAAATGAAACGTGAAAAATTAATTAACATTTGGGTCAGCAGATAATGGTTTAAAGTCTTTGATATGCCACCTTCTTTGACGTTTTCCTTGAGTGTCCTGAAGTTCGTAGATAAGTGGAATCACAGCACGAGTGACCTCACATAAAATGAATTTACGGGCTAATTTCGAAGAAAATTTTTTCGTCGCATCCGATAATACATAATTCTTTTTCCAGACCTGTTCACCTAGAGCAAAGGAAATATCTCGTTTTCGCAGATTATAGTGGTCTTCACTCTTTTCGTAAGCTTTTAACAAATTTTTTCTAACGTCGTTAAAGATAGAAGGTATTAATTGTTGGTCTTTGTCCCAGCGTACTTTTTCGTCAAATTCAATTACGTTATTATCGTCAGGAACTGAACCATAATAACTACCATCAATTGGAGTATATCTTCCAAAAACAAGAAATGACGGAGTAAATTGGGTAGCTTCGTGTTTGGATATACGCAAAGCATGAGCGATTTTAAAGATGTTTTCATCCCACCTAGTGTGGTCTGAATCCATATATGAAAAGATAGCAGTGATTAAGACTCGATTTACTCATAACAAAATTGTTGAAGAACAAAAAAATATATATATCTTACAACGCATATAATTGCTATGGTTACAAGCCCTTTGAGCCTTACCTAGACTAATAAACAAAAACTTCAACATCAACCTCAAAAAATGATTCAAAAATTACTAGAGCGACAAACTTACCACGAGTCTCGTCTAGACTTATGTAATGCTCAGCGACCAACTCTTCCTGAGTCTCGTCTAGACTTACATATAGCTTTGACAAAAAATCTCGCCTAGACCAAATAAATCTTAAAATGCTGCGTTGGAATATCGATATTCCTAAAAAATTTGCTATCAAAACAAAATCATGCTCACTACACAAGAGCAATATTCTAGCTATACATCTACAGAAAAAACCAGTATACCAAATTATTAAAGTATTACTTTTACATCGAGAAATTAATCAAACAACCATCGTAACTAAAGAGGATAGTAAATGAACTTAAATACAAAACATCATCATCAACCTCACTATTGTAGTGTTTAAAAAAGCAGGTATAACAAAATCAAGTTTACTATAGTGTTTTAGAAGGTATAAATATACTAAGATAAAATTTCAGTTAATTACGACAGTTGTATTAAAAGCAAAATTTTCTTTCAGAAGGAATTCGTCTAGATTGTAAGGGAACGCTTTAGAATCATGGCAAACTAAGATAATATATGAGTTATTGAAACAACGCGTTTAATAAGTTAAACCAAAAAACAGGTATATAATCAAATTTAATGTAATATCAAAAAATTCACCATACGGGATAACGAATAAACCATGAAGTTAATTAATTATATATTAAAGTACTTACGAAAAGAATTACTTAATTCCAAAGCACATGTTTTCCACTTAGAGGTTAAGATAATTTGTTAAACCCATTCCAAACGTATATGCTTAGTTTCATCCTAAATTAGGTTAGGTAATTATTTGAAAAAATTAAAATATAAATACACTGTTTTTGTAAAAAGAAAATTCCGATTAATTAAGTTTAAAATAACATATGTAAAAGGTAAACAAGTACCATCAAAAATGGCGGTTCTTGATTATACAAATTGACATTTCAACTGCATTTAATGTCACGCCAACATAAGATAAAGGTTACCAAATGCAATGTTGCCATGTTGTATTTTTTCTATCCACAAGCCATTAAAAATTTTAAAAAGTATTATTTTTTATTATATTTGAGTGAAAACCCCAATTTCTACAAAGATATTCAAAACTAACACATAAGATAAATCAGAGGTGAAGACAAATTTTCAACACACGTTTAAGCGTCACTGTTATAATCCCGGTACAGTATTCCGCGCCACTACTACAGTTGGCAACACTGATACGATCCACGTTCACATCATTGCACAACAATGATATTATGACATAATTGCGTGTCAAATTGTATCACATACCAAATACGTTTACAATGATACAAGTTTATATTTACACAAAAGTAAAGCAAAAGTACTCACTTAAACGAGCCATGCAGTTGATCTCAGGGTCCTTGTTGTTTGGGTTGCGTCATGCCATCGTTGAAACCAAATTTATTCGTCTCTCTTCTTTGTCGTTCGTAGGTAGGGCGCAGGAATAAAGGTAGAGGTACGATAGAAGGTAAGATAAAATACTGGAATCTACATCCTAAAAAGAGAAAAGACAAAAACCGACACAGGCAAACGTCACCGTTCGACGTCTCGTGGCTAATAATCCTCTCGTGTCCAAACCGCGCACTTGCGCCACTCCGCGCCTGCGCATTCCTTTTGCGCAAACGCAACTGCCCGAAATGACGAAAATGAACAAGCCTATTTTAAAAATAATGGCGGGAATTCACTCACAAGTTTAAAAGTGTACATCTCCAAATTTGGAATGCAACAAACTTGACTTTTAATCAAAAGAATAACCAAGAAATAGATCATTCGCATGAAAGCATAGAAAATTGACATTCAAAGCAAACAGTGCCGTACTCAACTTGGTCGATTGGGGAAAGAGCACGGCAGGGGAAACCCCAAACTGCCCTCACATTTCTAACTGCATTTGTCACATCTCGACAAGGACAGGTGACGTACAAGCACCCCATAATACCAACATTGAATTTGACGGGATGTCAACTGTTACCCAGACATACCACACATGACAACTGAAGAAACGTTAGTGTAACCCAGCTAGTCTTTTCTGGTAGGTACTAAGGTCGGCTAGGCCAACACTATCCAGCTAAAGTTGAAGAGGGGGGACACCAGGAAGATGACTTGCACCTTGACTACCAATACTCCTCCCCGCACGGACATAAAATGTTAGTAATATTCAACAAGGCTCGATCACACACGCCCACATACATACACTAACAGTTTCCAGCCCGTGTTACAAAATATTTCACAAAGGCTAGTCAACTTCCTATTATTTGCAAGTACAACTACAAGTACATTGACAAGACGACATGAATCGCTGAAATAAGCTTATGGTATGATTGAGCACAGTTAAAAAAGCGCTTATTATTTAACATAGTCATAAATGCTAACGCGAAATGCACGAGCTGGTTGATCATACCAGAGGTTCAATTTAATTGCATCACAACAATTATCACAAACGTTAAATACTAGTTAATTATATAGGAACATCGGCTAGATAATAGGATAAACAAAATAACAAATATATAATTACGTTTAAACCAAGATATGAGCGGTGCAGTTGTAAATATGATTAATATGCTGAAATAAAACAATTACACATAAAATAAAAATGTCAAATGCATTACAAATATCAAGCATTATAAAACATGTAGGAAGCAAATACATATCAAAATTTTATAGCACAAATACAAGCCCAGATTCAGGCGATAAATTTTTATATAAATGCATGTTAATTAAATAAATAACTCTAGTAAGCAAACGGTAAAAATTATTCATTATGATTGCATCGGTTAAAACGTACTTTTAAAAATTAAACACATCGTGGCATTACAAATTACAAACAAAAAATAGTTAATTCAATAAAACCCAAAACAAATACAACATTGAAATATAATACTGTTCGTGTTCAAACTTGCATAATAATTTGATTTAATATATTTAAGGAATGATGTGTTGGTACTAATTGCTCATAAAATCACTATTGGTTCTGCAAAAAGTGCAATGCAATTGAAGTTCGAACGCTGTATTAAATACTAAATAAACATTATTTCCAATAAACAAATCTCAGTTTTACTCTGATTAGATACTAAATAAACAATTCAGATAAATAAATACCTATTAGTTTTCGATTGTTAAACCAAACCACACTCAGTTATACATAAAAGTGTTCAATGAAACCGGCATCAAATTCTAAGCCAAAAGCAACAGGTAACACATAAATATTTCCTTCAATGATTAAATAACTAACGGTTTTACAATAAGTACCAACATCACACTCAAAACAAGGCTGGAATTACCAAATGTAATCAGATTACCTTAAATAACAACTACATTTTAAACATAAAACATTACCTTTAATGAAAAGCCGCCAAGTGAAATTTTACAACCTGCCATCTTGAAATCTAAAAACAAAGTCGTTCAACCCTTGTCGACCCGATCGATCGTTCCTACACATGCGCCATTACAACATAAATTCTGACATAACGAAATGCGTTCAGAAACCTGCAAGTGGTTACCGAGCTATTCTAACAAATACCTTCAAATATCGAAATGTACACTATAATATTTTCAATAATTATCAACCAATGAGAAATCGACTTAGAAACCCTACGGATCACTACAACGACAAAACTAAAAAAGTGGGAACTTAAAAAGTTCGATCGAATATGTCGGAATAAAGAAGTGCACAACAGTGCAGTCTAGTGAAGTTGCTCAAATTTGTCTTGAGAAAGATAGTATTTTTCTTCGGATATGGCACTTTTCAAAAAAAATGATGAAAAATTGACTATCATAAAATCTAGATAATGTAAACCTTTCTAGCTGCATTCCCTAAAAACGTTAAAGTACGGTCGTTTCCGTAGCATAAGTTTACATATAAAACGGGAAAAGATGTTGACCTACCTGATTGTGGTATTCTCTTAAATTAAATATGGCGTATTGTAAACCGTGTTGGTTATTTGCAGACCTAAACAACAAACCTTTTAAGGGATCCTGGTGCAATAGTGTTAACGATTGACAAGATATAAAAAAATTAAGGAACGTGTAGATTCCGTGGTACACATTCATACATGTTATGTGTATGACTAATGGAAAAAAAAGGGAAATACTGGAAATGAGTTTGGATTTGGATGAGAAGGTTAAAAAATGACAAAATATATTTAAACGGATTATTGATATCATTATAACATTAACTGCTTCTAACTTGGTGCTTCGCGGACACCCCGAACAAGAAGAGTCACTCCGCAGAGGTAATTTCTTATCCATCGCTGATCTTTTAAAAAATATGATCTAGTGTTAAATGCCCACTTGCATAATGAAAAATCAAATCAAAAGTACCCATACCTTAAAATTCAAAACAAATTAATAAATGCTGCTGTCACACAAGTAAAGTTACATGTTCTACATAACATTAAAGAAGCACCTTTTTTTCGATTATTATAGTGTTACGAGCTACTATTAGGCAATCCGCCAAACACACAATCGCCGTAAGCAATGTATACTCTTCAGGAACCGAGAATGTTCAGCACATACCGGAGAATGAATCATCTATTTAATTCAGGGTATAAATAAAACCGATGATGAAGTACAGAGTTAGTCTATATCAGAATGTCCAACATAAATTATATCGTATATGTTGGTGGTTCATTACGTTAATATAAATTTATATTATATGAACGTGTATATTGTACAGACAGCTTGTAGAATACATAAATAGACAAAAGTGAAATAAATAAATAGTAGTGTTTAGTGTTGTTAATAGACCTATGGTTAAGAATTTAGTTTAAGAAGATATTAGTGCTTGTAAATTCATTAGTGTAATAGTGATTCATTGTTAATTGGACAGAAAACATCTATAAATAAAGCATATACTGTTAATTAGGCTTGTGAATCGTGAGTAATAAAGATTTTTATTACAACTTGTTTTAAATTTGTGAAACGCGTTAGTAGTAGCCCGCTACACTGGTGTCAGGCTGTGCTGGGTGATTAATTAATTTAAAAGACATTTAAGTAGTTTGTATATGCCTGTTACAAGAAGCCAAAGTAAAATGGACGCAGAAACTCTAATGAGTTTCCTTAAGGATTTTAAATTCGGTATGGAAGAGAGGGCGGCTAAACTAGAGGTAACACTTAGTAAAAATGCTGAGAAAATGGAAAAAAGGTCGGCTAAACTAGAAGTGACCCTCAGTGAAAACTTAGTGAAGTCAGTTGAACTGGAATTGACCCTTAAAGAGTTTAAATACGATATGGAAGTGACACTTGGCGAAAATGCTGAAAAAATAGAAGAAAAGTTTAGTGAAAATGCTGCGAAATTGGAAGAAAAGTTGAATGAAAAGACAGCCACGTTAGAACAAAGATTTATGGAAAGCTTCATTGCATTGAAAGAAGATTTGACTGAACAGATAAAAACAGTTGAGCAAATGTTGGACAGTAAATTGGTAAAAATGGAAGAAGATGTGATGAGGCTGCAAGAACAAATGATTTCACTAACAACGCGGCCACTTGAATTAGTAAACCAAGTTGTAAATCAGAACATCCCAGAAATAAGGAGCATAGAAGAAAGCGAGTCAATACCATCAAAATTTAGAGTGAAACCACCCACATTCGATGGTAAAACACCTTGGCCCACATATTTGAAACAATTTGAAGCCGCTGCAATAGCCAACGGTTGGTGCTACAAAAAGAGGGCTATCTTCATAATAGTGGCCCTACGGGGGAAGCTCTTAACATCTTGTAAACCATTCCCGATCACCAACAGAATGATTACGGTTTCTTAACATCGAAGCTTGAAATGAGATATATGGAGACGCTCACCTTCAACAGGTTTACCATGCACAAGTTAAGAACCGCTCGCAAAAGACAAATAAAAGCCTGCAAGAATTCGAAGCTGACATTGCCAGATTAGTTAGATTGGCATACCCAACGGCACCAGATGGCTTCCTCGAACAACTGGCTGTTCAAACATTTGTGGATGGCGTTAAAGATGGCGAAATGCAGCAAGCGCTAAGATTAGCACGACCAAAAATGTTAGATGACGCACTGACTCATGCGCTTGAATTTGAAGCAGCTAAGCAGATATCACACAGGATGAGTCACAAACTTCGATCTGCCTTAGAAGAACCTGGTCAATCGCAGCATAGATAAAATAATCAACAGTTTGTTTGAAAAGCAAAAGGCGGAAAGGCTAGAAAGACGACTACCGCGGAGAAGGCGTCTGCGATGCTGGAGCTGCGGTAAAGTTGGCCCCAGAGATTATCATCCGAGCTGCATCGTCGATGGGAAGCCTGGACAGCATTTATATCAATGGCAGAATTAATGGTAGGGTTGTCTGATTACTCGTGGATACAGGAGCGACAAGGACTATTGTGAGACCAGATTTGGTTGATCGTGGACAATTGCTACCTGTATCGGTATGTCTTCGAACGGCAAGTGGCGAGAAAATTTTTACTCACGGAAAGACTGCCGTAACGTTGGGAATTGGAGACAAACTAAATGTTGGTAGCTGAAATTACAGAAGAAGTGATCTTTGGAATGGACCTCATGAGAGAATATGGGTTTCATGTGAACATGAAAGAAAATGTGCTACGGATAGATGATGATGAGATACCATTTCAAGAGACGAGTAACCAGACGATGCAAGTTCGAATGATTTGTGATATGAAAATACCTGAGAAGGCGGAAATGATAGTAATGGGACGCCCGGATGGTACGCTCCGGGAAAGACAAGTATGCATGATGGAAGCAACTGAATCGGGAATGGGTCAGAAGGGATTACTGATTGGAAGAACGCTGCTAAAGTTTTAAAATATGATACCAGTAAGGGTGCCAAACATTAATCCGCATACTGTGACCCTGAAGAAAGACATGATTGTGGGAAGTTGCATTCCAGTATGCCATATTAAACATTGTGTGGACGACACAAAAGATAAACCAGCCAACGGTTGCTCACAGAAATTGCTGGATATGTTGATACCTTCGTGTCAAGGATTAAACGGCGACCAACTGGGCAAGGTAAAAGAACTAGTCGGACGATATCCAGGTGTGTTTGCACTGGATGATAGTGAGAAAGGAAGGACGAATGTTGTGCAACACAAGATAAATACTGGACATGCGCAACCGATAAGACAGCATCCTAGGCGGCTTCCGTTGGTAAAACGTAAGGAAGCCGAGCAAATTATCGCGGATATGAAAGAACAGGGAGTGATTGAACCCTCAAATAGTCCATGGGCATCCTCGGTACTGCTTGTCAAGAAAAAGGACGGGTCGACAGAGTTTTGTGTAGACTACCGGCGGTTTAACAATGTGACAAAGAAAGACAGCTATCCTTTGCCCAGAATTCATGACACCTTGGATACTCTATCCGGGTCTAAAAGTTTTCGACCTTGGACTTGAAAAGCGGGTACTGGCAGGTAGGCTTGGAGCCAAACGATAAAGAAAAAACTGAGTTTACAATTGGAACTGGATTATAGCAGTTCAAGGTCATGCACATTGGATTATGCAATACCCTTGCTACTTTTGAACGTTTGATGGAGTCGGTTCTGCGTGGACTGTCCTGGAAAACATGTCTGGGGTACCTAGACGACGTGATAGTGTTAGGCGAGTCTTTTGAAGGACACTTAAGAAGCTAGAGGAGATATTCCAAAGATTACGCGGGGCAAACCTTACATTGAGTCTCAAAAAAGTCACCTATTTGGAAAAGAGGTGAAATACCTAGATAATGTCATTTCGAAGACCGGCATAAGAGCTGACCCTGACAAGATAAAACGGTACAAGAGTGACCTACACCAGCAGATATACACCAACTACACAGTTTTCTAGGATTGTGCACATATTACCGCCATTTTATACTTGGGTTTGCGAACATTGCCAAACCGTTGACGAAATTAACTGAAGATGGACAAGAATATAATTGGAATGACGACTGCCACAGCGCATTTGAACAACTGAAACGGCTACTGGTTACAGCACCAATTCTGAGTTATTCACGGATGGAGGGGAAATTTGTGTTGGATGCCGATGCCAGTAACACAGCTATAGGAATCGTTCTTGCTCAAGTGCAGGACGGACAAGAAAAAGTTATTGGGTGTTTCAGCAAGGTCTTGTCGCGGCCAGAAAGGAACTATTGTGTGACAAGAAGGGAACTGTTGGCCGTCGTCAAATCCGTAGAGCACTTTTATAAGTACTTATACGGTCGAAAATTCCTGTTGAGAACAGGTCATGCTGCACTAAAATGGTTACTGCAGTTTCGAAATCCTGAAGGGCAAGTTGCAAGGTGGATAGAGCGGCTGCAGGAATATGACTTTGACACAGAACATCGTGTAGGAACTAGCCATCGGAATGCAGTCGCTCTGTCAAGGAAACCTTGTCCGGTAAACTGCAATCATTGCTCCAAGATGGAAGGGAAAATAAGTGTCATCCATAGAATGACGGTAACCGATGATACTTGGCAACCCGAAAGAATACGAGAAGACCAAGAGAACGACGCCTGGAATGTAAAGATGGCACAGGGAGACTTCCAGTGATAGTGCCGAAAAGCAGAGTGCCGGAAGTATTGCAGCACTTGCACGATGGTATTTTCGGAGGGCACTTTGACGTGAAAAGAACTCTCGAAAGAGTGAGAGACAGATTCTATTGGGTGAACTGCAAAGAAGATGTGAAGGAGTGGTGCCGGAAATGTGAGTTGTGTGGCTCTGCAAATGGCCCGGTCACAAAACGGAAAGCCCCAATGAGACAGTATAACGTGGGGAATCCTTTTGAGACGGTGGCCATTGATATAGCTGTTCCGTTTCCTAAATCAGAGAAAGGAAGTAAATACATCTTGATTGCAATGGATTATTTTACCAAATGGCCAGAGGCGTATGCAATACCTAACCAAGAAGCCGAGATGGTTGCAGATGTACTAGTGAGGGAGTTGTTTTGTCGCTTTAGAGTTCCGTTAGAATTACACTCCGATCAAGGTCGGAATTTCGAATCAGCGTTGTTTCAAAACGTCTGCAAGCATCTTGGAATCAGGAAGACTAGAACCACGCCACTTCATCCCCAATCGGATGGAATGGTTGAAAGAATGAACAGGACATTAGGAAAGTACCTAGCCAAAGTTCTCTCTGAACATCAACGAGACTGGGACCAATATTTACATTTGTTCCTACTGGCGTACCAATCTTCGTTACATGACAGCACAGGATACTCGCCCGCTTGTGTGATGTTAGGACGTGAATTGCGGCTACCATGTGATCTTCAGTTTGAATTTAAACCTAGAGAAGAGATCGCAGGTGAAGATTACGTTAATATACTTCGTGAAAGATCAAATAGCATTCACGAAAACGTCCGAAAGAATATCCAGGCAGCAAGCGATCGAATGAAATTACAATATGACATGGGAGCACAAGAAGGTGGTTACCAAACCGAAGATTTAGTGTGGTTGTACAATCCACATAGAAAGCGTGGATTGTCGCCAAAACTACAAAGATAATGGGAAGGCCCGTACGAAGTGTTAAAAAGAATTAATGATGTAGTGTACGGATCAGAAGATCTCTCCGTGGTAAACCGAAAGTGGTACACTTTGACCGTTTAACATCTTATGCTGGCAACAACCAGGAGGACTTGAGTAATGAGAATTGTGTGCGAAGAGTTATTAATCGTGAGCCAAATGTAGATTTTGAGAGTTTCATGGCGGTGTATGGTGGTACCGCTAAGGCGAGATTTGGCGTTGTTGTTGAAAAACACCAAGATCTGTTTAGAGCACCAGAAGAGTATTTCCTTGCACATTGCGTAGTCCAAGACCTGCAAATGTCAAGAGGGATAGCTATTGTTTTCAAGAAAAAGTTTGGATGTGTAGATGAATTAGTATAGCAGCAGCCAACTGTAGGAAAAGCTTTGGTTCTTCAGGATAAAAATCGTTATGTTTACTATCTGGTCACCAAAAATTCCTCATGGTAGAGACCTAGTTATGGATGTCTATGGGAGGCTTTGCTGAATCTTAAGGCTCACATGATGAAAAATGGAGTAACGAGACTAGCGGTGCCCAAGCTAGGCTGTGGACTGGATCACTTATATTGGAGAATAGTCCGAAATATGCTAGAATTAATTTTCCAGGGAACCAACGTCCAGGTTCTTGTTTGTTGCTATCAACCGGTTGCCTACCAAAACCAAGAAAAGAGTGTTGACTGTTATTTCCAATGACGCGGTGGATGCACCAGAGGAGATAGCTGCCGATACCGTCATCAGTCATCGAATTGGCGTCAAAATGTATTTACAGTTACGAGACGTAACGGTTTTAAAGAGGGGCCCAGTGTTACGATTTACTATTAGGCAACCCGTCAAACACATAAGCGCCGTAAGCAATGTATATTCTCCAGGAACCAAGAATGTTCGAACCCATTCCAGAGAATGAATCATCTATTTAATTCAGGGTATAAATAAGACCGATGATGAAGTGCAGAGTTAGTCTATATCAGAATGTCGTATATAAATTATCTCGTATATAGTTAGTGGTTTATTGTAATTGGACAGAAAACATCTATAAATAAGGCATATACTGTTAATTAGGCTTGTGAATCGTGAGTAATAAAGACTTATTACTAATTGTTTTAAATTAGTGAAACGCGATGGCATCAAGTAAAAATAGTCAGAGTGAATGAAAGCGTCATTCAAACTATAAAACCCTTGTGCACAACAAGGTGGTCATCGAGGATTGAGTCTGTTGCTGCAATTCAATATAATTTCACGTCCATTTTAAAAGTTTTTTCAAATATTTGTTTGCTCAGTAAGAAAAGTGAAAAGAGAGAGAATAATCTGCATCCCTAAAAATAAACATGGAAACGTTTGAATTTGTTTTTATGTTAACATTTTATTCAGAAATTCTAGAGAGAGTAAATTTGGCATCTAACCATTTACAAAATATTGAATCCGCTTTGTAAAGTGCAACTAAAATACTTAAAACAACATTGAAAACAGTTACTTTACTACGCACAAACCTCCCAATAAAACCCCGCGCAAGGAAATAAAGTTTGAAAACACTTACTCTGATACTTACTGGACGTCGATAACTCGGGGGCGGTGCTCTCTGCTATTATCCTGTTGTGTTGTGGATAGCGGCACTGGCTTCTGCTGGTAGAACTTTGCCGACGAAACCATAAGGATGGGTTAAAAGGGTGGGGACGGTAACGCATTCACGCCAGCACTACCCTATAAACGGTATGATAATCGTTCTTTCACGAAAGACAGTACGATAAGTCTGTCGAGCTAAGCGGCGGTCCTCGACTTAAATGTCTCTTCCCTCCAAACGAGATTGGCGTGCTTCCGCCCAAGTTCGTGGGAAGATGAACTTCTTCTCACAACAGAACTCTACGTCAGTGCTTACAATTGCAAAGATAAGCAACTGACGTCAATCCCATGTGATCGTTAAGAATCCCGGGGTTTTGCAGCGTCAGCAAAATTGCACTATTCAACGCGGATTTCTCCAAATTCCAAAAAAAGTCCCTAACGTTAAATTAATAAACCTAATTTTGAGCTTTAAAATAATGCGTAGCAACTTCTATGAGAGAAAGTTTTACAGTTATAAAAGCAAAGGCTATAACTCTGGCCAACTCTTAGCGTATAGATACACAGTTTCGTGGCATTTTAACCACCTGTCTACCCCTCACTTTGGCGGAATTTGGAAAAGCGCCGTTAAAACGGTAAAAACTCACTTATTTCATGTCGTTGGAAATCAAGTGCTCATGTACCAGGAGTTTCATACTTTAATCACACAGATTGAGGCATTGTTGAATTCAAGACCCTCGTGCAGCGTGAGTTCGGATCCCACTGATCCTTCGTCACTGACACCAAGTCACTTTTTAACATTAGAACCCTTAACAGCATCTCCAGACCCAGACTTGACTCATTTGAAAAATTCTTGGTTGTCTCGTTGGCAGTTAATTCAAGCTATGCATCAAAGTTTTTGGGTTCGATGGCACAATGAATATTTACACCAATTGTATCAACGTGGTCAGTGGTACAAGTCCAACAGACTCGACAGCGTTGACATTGGTACCTTGGTGCTCATCAAAAAAGAGGGTGTTCCTCCTTTAAATTGGAGACTCGCCAGAATTATAGAGCTTCATCCTGGAAGCGATGGGGTACCTCGTGTAGCCACTGTAAAAGCTTCACGAGGGAATTTGAAAAGACCAATGGTCAAATTATGCCCATTGCCGTCTCAATAATAAATATTAATTATTTTACTGTTCTTTATTATAGTTCTACATACATACAAGACTCGTTCAAAATTAAAATCTTCGTGTTAAGTTTAAGAAAAAAAAATAGCCCAAAGCTATTTTGGTGGGCAGAATGTTTCGTATTAATTAAAATTCAAAACTATATTGTGGAACAAAACTGTGTAGTGCGCCTACGCCTCTTGTAGTGTAAGGCATGCGAAAGTAGTTTGTTAAGTTTGTCTTGCGACCCTTCTTCCGTCCTAGCACGGCAACGGTTGTGTCAAGTTACCGGGTAACCTATACAGACAATGAACAATAGTGTCTTGCAACCAATGTCAACTCCTTCTAGGGCATTGCCACAATGAAGAGGATGGCACACTATGGACAATATTGGTGAGTGACTTTATGTAACATTATTGTTTGTCTTTTACATGCATATACAAATTCTCGTGTGTAAAGCTCGCGTTTTGTTATTTTTTCGTAATACAGTCCAATCAAATGATAAGACACGCCAGACTATTTATTCACAGTTAAATAGTTTACACATATTGACAATAAGTGCATGTTGTGCCATTAATTTTACATAAGAAAGGTGTGGAAAAAGGTGGTGGTAAATCTATATATAATTCTACCATTATATGTATGTTTGAATTTGATATTAATATACTAGAATAATAAGTATTGTTTGCTTATTTATTTTTCTTTATTTGTTAATATTTAAGTTGAATATTTAACTATGGGTTCGCGCGCGCGCGTGTGTGTGTGTGTGCGCGCGTGCGAGAGTGCGTGCGTGAGTGTATGTTATTGCATCTCTATAGGCATCATACTTTAACAATTGACAGTATTGTTAGTATAAAAAGATACTTCGGTCAAATTCTCAATTCCATAGTTTTAATTCTACGTTTAAACTTATATCTGTTTCACACACGACAATTTATTGATCAATTTCTAGAACTTGTTGATCTTGAGCACCAAGCCGGCTCAAAAGTCTATATTACATACAATAATTTATACATCAATTTTAAGGACTTTCTCATCAATTTAAGCCAATTTAGAACATGCTCTAATTTTCATATTTGAGCAGAACTACCGCTCTGTTTATTTGTATAGAAATTGAAATGAAGTAATTATTGTTTGTGTTTTTGCTAATTGTTTTAATATTTTAAATATAAAAGTGTCTTCGAAAAGCGCGTTGTCAAAATTGCGTGGAAAGTAAACATTGAAAAAAGGCTGGTGCTTCTGCAATAATCAAAAAAATGATTGATAAATTGGTGTATGTAACACCGTTCAAGGTCATCTATATTCTTGGCAACTTTGTACTTAATTTTCAAGAATTGATCGATAAATTGTGTATGAAGCAGCTATTTAATGTTTACAGTTTGCTAACGATGAATAAAAATTACGATATATAGGTATTTTGCAAAGTAATAAATAATAGCTAATTCGACCCAGACACTTAACGCCAATTCAACGTAACGAGCATTTTTTCGCCAAATTGAGCTAATTAATACTTTTTCCATATAACGGAAAAATGCAGACTACTTCAGATATTCAGATACTTCATAAAATCACTTAACGCAGGAAAAAATGGCACCCTAAGATTCACAAGAAAATGTATTTACAACCAAAATACAGGTCGATTCAAGACAAAGAAATAAGATTTCGGCTATATTTAATATTATGGTTACAGTGTTGCAAACAATGGAAGCGTTTGGATACGTTCTACCGGTAATATTTTAAAGTATTATGTATTATGAATGTTTTCAGGTTTACCCATACAATTTTTTATGTTTTCTAATTAGATATTAGATACAGGACAAACAAAATCACATGGATAACAACATCTATATTGACTTAATATATGAAAAAGTTCAATAAGATTAATTATAAACAACGTGCCTAATTGTTAAAGGTGCCAAAATGTAACGTTATTTTGCTTTTATATATATATATATATATATATATATATATATATTGCTGTGAAACCTACAAAATCCGTGAACTACGCTTTTCAAATCGAGCCTCACGAATTGGGCGTCAAGAATGCTGTGAAACCTACAAAAAGCTATTCATTACCTTAACTGTGTTGGTCCATTGACTTTCTTCTGTTAATCGCCTCGGCTGCTCCTCTAGATAGCTTTCATCCTCATACATAAAAAAACAAACACATTCCTACCACAAACATCAACGTCAACTCTATTTACATCAATATTCACAATACATTAAAATTTCAAAATTAATATTCAGCATAAATTTTAATATCGGAAAATTTCAAAATTAAATTTATTATCATTTTAATGTGCATCCAGAATTAAAGTCCTTGTAGGATGCCTACTAATTACTATAACAATATATGCAGAGTACAAAGGGAGCATCTACCACCCCTTTACGTTAATTAACCAGGTTCGTCTAATTGAGCTCAAAGACATACCCAAATTTTCATCATAATCCAGAACATCAATACTAAATACCCCTTTCTACTTAAACAAGCAAATTTCACCTTAAAATTAAAATTTTATTGCTAGTACAATTTCACTACTGTCCATTTTGAGTAAATCAATTATAAAGTTATTCAACACACACAAAAATATCAAAGTTCAAACAAAATAGTATAATTTACCTGAAGGTTACTTGCACTCGTAGCTTCAATGTACATCGTCCCTTTTGTTAATCACACCATTCCAACTGGGTTATATTTACGGCTTCTGATTCTCAACGTTTTAAAATCTTCTCCATCACCATTCATCTAAAGTTGTTTCAGGGCTTTTCCGGAACTCCTCTGTGTATATCTGACCCTTGTTTCGTGGATCCAGACACGTTTATGCACCATTTAAGTATTAATACCCCGAAAATAACAAAGAACTTCATACTACTTTCACCAATATACGCCAAAACTGCCTACTTTTGTGTATATATTTGTCGTTGTAAATTTTACCAATTGGTACAGTGATACTAAACTTTATTACCTTGTATCTTCTTTTCTAAGTGCACTAACGTACATTCATTGTAGCACGTAAAGAACAAGCTGTTTTAAATCACATAATATTCGAGCAAACTGTTTAAATTATTTAATATTAAAACCGGAAAACTAAAAAGCACTGTTTAACGCGTTCAATCAAGTCGAAGATCTAAGAGAGCTTGTTCATATTAACCTCCGTATATATAGCGGTTAGCCTGTCTGTCGGTCTGTTCCCCAAAACAGACAATTCTAAAGAATTTCACCTGCTATGTTCCCATTCCGCAGCTCGGCATGCGATTTTTACGAATTGTGCACTCGCCTCAGTTAAATCTCAGAAAATTTCCACACGGCACGCAACATCTGAGAATACCTAATTAAATTTTATACAGAAATGTTATTTCTACCTCTCAATTTTGCCTTTTACTTTCAACCAATCGCAACCCCATGACGTTGCTCTACTCACGCCTTTTTACTATATGTGTCTCGGTCTTGCGCCTATTATCTGTCTCTATCCACCCTGTTCTTATTAGTGCAAATTGATATTCCTTATTATCGATTATTTCAGTCCATGTGCACTATCTGGGTTAAATAACCCCGTATCGCACCTTCTCGTGAATATTAAGCCACGGTTTCTCCAAGATTCTTTGTAACCATTAATTATCTGCAACATTTACGCAGAATGAGCTTTTTTAAAAATACGCAGGTGTTTAAACATACTATTAATTCTCAGAGCTTGATTTCATGGTATTTTATTGGGTTTTTCAAGTTTTTATAGATATTATATGTTACTAACGGTTCAATTAACTTCAATTACGATTATTATTAGTACATTTTTGTTTAATACCGGTTACTTAAAATAGAGTTAATTAATATAAATTTTGCACGTAATTTTTATTTGTTTCTTTACTAGGGATAATTAAATTACCCGTAAAGTTTTCTAATACTGCTTCCTTTTATATAAAGCGTCTTATAAATAATTTAAATTTCTTAATTTTAATAAAACGAATGAATTTTTATGCTTCACGCTGTTATTTAATAACGCGTACCTTTTCCAAAAGCTTCTACACAGTGATTAAAATTATTTGATGTGATTATATAATTTTCTACCCTGGTCTAAATATGAGTAATATATATGTATATATATATATATATATATATATATATTTATATTTATATTGCTGTGACACGGCCGCACTTTGGAGCGTTGCTAAAGGAGTGCTGTGACACGGTCGAATTTTAGTTTGCTGCTAAAAGAGTGCCGTGAGAACGGTACAGCACATTGTAACTTTGAAATAATTTTCTTACCTTCCTTTTCTTTACTTCTCCTGGCTAGCTCAACGGAAATTCGTACTATGGAATTTACAAATTAAAATAAAACAGCAATCTTAGGACAACATTTATACATTCAAAAACAATTTTCTTTCATACAAAAGAATACAGAACAGTTTAGAACTTCAGTTTGTACATAAAATTATTACTAAATAATCCTTACCTAATTTTTGTTAACATTTACACTCAAATCTCTTCTCTTGTGAATAATCTGCTTATCTTTCATTAACACGCTTGTAAGTGCGATTGGTCAATAATCATCGAAAGTCAAAATGCGTCGAATTTTAACCTCAAAATTTCCTGGTAATTATTCGCTTACAAAAAAAAAGAATGTGAATAAGACTTATTCTAGCTTCAAATTACAAAATATTGAAATAATATCAATTAACAAACAAAAAAATCCAAAATCTTATACTTATGACTATGTGTTAAGACGCGTTTGTCCAAATTTTCTTTTCATTGCCCTCGACGGTATTAAATCCTTCCTGGTTTTATTTTAAATTGATATTCAAATTCCAGTTTACAAAATCATTCATATTATCTTAAACCTCCATTTAGAATATTAATTTTCAAGGTTTCTTCTATTTTTAATAAATTAACTCAGCGTATTCTTTTGCATCAGGATTATCTATGTCGAAGATTGTACAATTTTCGTAGTGTTTTATAAAATAATTATGTTTTCTATTTATGCAGAGTTACGTTTGTAGGCATGCCGCATACTTGATGAATGACTTTACTCAAAGTAACATGGTCGATCTCGTAAATTGAAATAAATTGTACATATTGCTTGATAACGAATCGCTAATTAGTAAATCAAGTTCCGGTCTTATATATAAAATTTTAACTACATCACTTTTTATATACGATTCCAGATTTAATTGGAAGAATTAGTAACCTGGGTGATGTAAATTTAACAAGAATGGTGCGCCTAGTGGTTTAATTAGTATCAAACCATGATTTGTGCATGCTGTAAAAAGTGTCATTTTTACTTTACTAATACACGAAATTAATGGTTGCTTCGCATTCTATCTTATCGAGACACGTAAGGCTATAAAAAGAATTCTAATCTATTTTTATTGTTTTTTAACTAACGCGATAAAAAGCACTAATTAGATATTTAATACTATTTAATAGTTTCTTAGTATTTGACGTATTTTCTTATTAATAAAGAAGATTCTAGAATAATGTTGTGTTTGAAATTCATAAAATGAAGTTAAATGATCTATACACGGGATTCAGTTTTGTATTTTGAAAGAATATACTTATTTTATACTTTGCAAACGTAATAAATGTATTTTTACGATAAATAAAGCGAATATTTTATGCACGAAAATGATATTTTTATGAAAAATGAATGACTTTATATTAAAGATTGAAACTCAAAAGTGTTATTTTTTAACGAGAATGCATATTTTTAAATGATATATCTTTACACACTCAAGATATCACATAATCAATTCGAATCTCAATTGCTTTCTTAACGGTTTTTAAATGCAAGACGATTTGCATCTTAATAATTTTAAAAAAGGATTGGTTTAACGATAAATAAAACCATTTATACACAAATTATTTATTTAGTATGTTAATTAATAAAGACAATAATTTGATATTATTGTTATGCGGATTAAACGGCTTTTTGTATTTGTATCATATTTATTTGTTTCATACACGAAAAATATGCTTTTTATTAAATCGAATGAATTAAATGTACATACAATACGCTTATTTTTATACAGGGTACAACAATGAATATTCGAAAATTTCAATATTTCCGGTTTTCTTCTTTTTGGGTGGGTTTTATTGATAGAATTTAGGTTTCCATGACCTTTCGTAAATTCTTTATCACAACCGTATATGTTATTAATACATATTCAAATTTATATGAGATTGAAATTCCCGGGGCGTCAAAATCTTTCAAATTATTATGCAAAAATTTACCCCGTGGAGATCATAGGCCGGTTCGTCTTGCCTCTCAGGGGGCAAATGCAGGTGTTCGTTGTTTGGTTGGCGGTAGCTCTTTTGTCAACGAAGCGACGGAATTTTTATATCAGTAGAAGAAAAGGCTAGCAAAGGATGGTGAATCATTTCGTCGCCTCCCGCAACTCTACACTAACACATTGGAACTCAAGGTGCCATTCGTTTCGACGCTAGTTATGTATCCCCCAATTACCTATATATACTGAAATATTGAATCTAATAGGAATTATTAGAAATTGTTAAGTAAAAGTATAAGTTCAATGCAACATTGTAACACAAGGATAACCCAGAGAGGTTATCGACAGTTCATGAGAACGGACATGCAACTTTGCATCCGTGAGGGCAGTGATACTGCAGGTGGCAGGTCACAGGCGGTCAACATACCGCAATTACTTAGACTTAAGATTGATACATTGTAACAAAGTGTAAAGCAGACATGAGATCTGCAAGTTCCCACAGCCGTGTGAGGGGCAGGTTATTATAAAAAGCCCGGGAGCTCAAGGCCCGGCAGTCAGTCTGAGTAATATAGCTTTTGCATTGTTGTCTACCTAGACTACTCGCCCAGTACAATTAATTATTTTTTATTAAAGTTATTATAAACCAGCTATTCTAAATTTCACTGTAATTTCTGTTTAAGTTATTAAAAATGTGTTAAGAGTTTGCAGTTGTTTTTTAAAAACACAGCTCCAAAGGCCCGAACCTTAACTCGCTTAGCTCCCACAAACTATCGTCTCTTCCAAGATATTTTAATGTTCCCGCGCTCAACTCATTTAAGGCTTGGTAAATGCAATCTTTGCGGATTCTTTACAACACATATCATTGTTCGATGTCTTAAAATACATGACAAACAAATCTTTGTGTGGTATACATGTGAAGCTTAAATTAAAAATAATAATAATAAAGGAACTTCTCATGAGGAGTTTAATAATCTCATAAACTTAAATATTAAAATGAAAAGGTGAAGCCTTATTAAAAAGGGCGTAACAATAGCCTTAAAGTTTCAAACAGAAAAACAAATTAAAAAAAAAGTCTTTTCGTAATAGAGCTCACATTCACGGAAAACTTAAATTAAATTTGTCTATAGGCGCCACCTGGTTTTTAACCGCAGCAATATTTGCGATACTGGAAAACGGAAATGACTAGCAAATGAGCAGCCACCCGATTTGTAGGATTACTCAACTAAGCACGCACATGTCTTGTTTTCAGCCGGACCGACCGCACAAATTTAGTTAGGAGTATAAAACGCACACACTTATAGCTAACGGTTAACTTCACATTAAAGCTAAATTCTGTTGCATGCCAACTGGCATGCATCACGTTAGATTTAATTAATAAATAAATTCCCGCGTAATTTTTAAATAAATACGTCAATTTTAGTCGTCCCTGACAGTCGCGTCTGCGCAAAAGAAATGCGGAATGCGCGCGTGGTGTTAGAAGACGCCATTAAGTTACGAGCCCTCGACAAAGCAACAACTATCTTTAGTAGTGATGTGTCTTTTCTTTTAGGTATAGGTATGTAGGTTCCTTTTTATCTTGCTTTGTGTCGTCCCTTTACCTGGTGTTCCTTCCGATCCCCTACGAGTGCAGTAAAAGAAGGAGGGATCGTAATTTGATTCAACATGGTGAACTGAACCCATCCTGCAAAACCCATCGTGTTACCCTGAGACGAATTCATGAGATGCCGCCGTGTAAGTAATCTGTATTGATTTAAATTGTGCTTGAAAATTGACATAAAAAACGGTTGCATCACTTTTAAAACATGTGCGGTATAAGTTACAATTAGCGGGAATTATATCGCGAGTATAACAATTGCACAGTATAATAATTGCCCCAGTGTAACAATACAAAAGTTATTTTCATATTTGCATACGAACACATATAAATTTTCGTTAATATTTCAATATTCTATTAAGCTAAACAAATTTTTTGTTGGTTTTTAATAAAGTAAGACAAAATATGATGCAGCAGCCTAAACGTTAAGTTAACAAATTTGCCAGTGCTACTGCATTTACGATACAATCAATCAATCACCATTCACGGTATTCCCTTTCGGGGTAACCAAACCTAGCCCCTCTTACTGGGAGGATATGCAGAGTATAACTATAGATTACTACATTACTTTTACTCCCAGCACTATTCACAATCTTCCTCCACATCTCTAGGTACCTACACATTTCCTTGACTCTGTAACATTCATACATTGCTTTTGGTATGTTCTTTTATTCCTCATACTTCTCACCTGTCGTTCTTTCAGAACCTCTTCTGCTACATCCAATCATCTTTTATGCGGTCACAGCCCTATCTTACACCTTCCACATGTCCCACGTAGCTATTCACACGTTCACATGCTCTGCTGCCTTCGTACATCGCGCCTTCCATAATTCACTTTTGTTTATAAAGTCATACGCCTTTTCTAGATCTACAAATGCTACATACATTTTCTTTTTGGCATTGATACACTTTTCAATAATTTGTTGCAATGCGAATATCTGATTTACACATCCTCTTCCAGACATAAAACCACATTGAAATTCCCATATCTTGCTCTGCGTTCTTTTACAAACTCCCTCGATCATAATTTTTCCATACTCTTTACTGGGTACATTCAACAGACTTATTCCGTGATAATTTTTGCATTCATACTTGCTGCCTATACCTTTTGTGCAAAGGGATAATGATCACAGACTTCCAATCTGCAGGTACCTTCGCTTGTTCTATACACAACTCCATCAGTTTGCACAAACATTCAATCAGCACCCCAGTTTCATACTTAAGCATTTCACTTGTTATTCCATCTACACCCGTGGTTTTGCTATTTCTCAGAGTTCTCATCGCCTTCATACCTCATCTACGCTGCATTCAAACTTTATACTATTATCTACTTTTTCGACAAGTATATTACTGATTTCTTTATCATCCATACAATCATTTGTATTCTTCTTGCCACCACCACACAGCATCTTAAAATACTCTTTCCAACAGTTTCTCACACTTGCTTTGTCCCAAACAATTTTATTTCTACTGTTAACAACGCCATTCACACGCTTATTTCCACTCTTTCTTGTTGCTCTTTGCTTGCCTTCGCTACTTCTTTAGCATATCGCCTTTTCTCCTTATATACTTCCTGAAGGTGCTTTGTTAACTCACCATCTTTTTCTGCAATCATTCTCTTATACGCCACTTTCTTTTCCCCGATGACCTTTTTGACCTCATCGTTCCACCATCCTTTTTTATTATATGTACCAATCACTGTCGTTCCATATACTTACACATCACATTTCATTATACTGTTCGTCAAACAATCCCACGCTTTCTCCACATTTTCCAACTTCAGAACATTATCCCATTCCTGTTTGCAGTCACACAAGTCACTTTCTAACATAGTAGCGTATACTCTTTGAGTCGACTCTTCCAACAAGCATTCTACTTTCTCTCTTGATTGTCTCACATTCTGCTTTCATCTCCACACCCACTTTTGGCTAAGATCAATTCTGGACAAAACTAGAAAATGATCGGTCACACACTCAGATCCTCTCATTACTCTCGTGTCTTTTACCAGTTCTCTTAAACTGTCAATAAATACAACCAAATCAATTATACTTTTCGCATTTGCCCTTTATCATGTGTACTTGTGTATTATGTCCTTATGTTTATACCATGTGTTGGATACAAACAGTTCTCTTTCCATTCATATACTCACTAACATATCTCCATTTTCAAACGGACCTACCACATGCTCAGCATTTTCTCTGTGTACTCCGACCCAACTATTCATATCACCTAATAGAACCACGCGGTCAATCCTTTCGTGTTTGTTGTTACGTGCCGAAATCGGCACTAGACATTTTTAGATAAGTGTTAATATGTGAGAATTTCGCGGCATAAATTTAAAAAGACTTGTTGCGCGTATTTCCGTCACGTCAGAAGTGCGTTGCGCGAGTTTCGCGTCAACGCGTGTGGGGAAGAGGAAAGTGGGGAATTTCCGAAAGACGCGTAGGGACTTGCCTTTGAAACGCGAAGAAGAGTGGTTGTGTGGTATCTTATCGTATCTTTTTGGGTTATGTAGGTCCCTTTTTTGATTATCGTTCCCTATAAACCCGTTCCTGTCGTTCCTACATATAGAAAGAAAACCAAATTGGATTTTGGATGCAACCTGGCTCAAGATCCACGACCCGAGAAATAACGAATCCACGGAGCCACGCAGTCGCTAGCATGGAGTAATCCTGATGAAAGCTGCCGCTTTTATGGAGTGATCCTGAAGGAAGCTCTATTTGTTCACGTAAGTGTCCCTTAGGGGTTTCCTAAAATTTGTATACATCGTAAATCACGTCGCCCTAATTTGCATATTGTCAACTTTTACGTTATCGAATATCGTTACCAACTGTCATTTGTGTCACATGTACCGCGTTTACGGGACTGTAATATTGTCTAATACATTTTCTAACTTCTGCCAAAACTGCTCACACTCCCTATCTTCATTCGCCGGAGCATAACATGATACTACAAAAATCTTTCTAAAGTCCACTTTCATTGTAACCCACAAAATGCGGGGAGTAATCAATTCATATTGTTTCATGAATGCTTTTGCTTGATCATTTAAAATTAGACCAACACCTTTCGTCCCAAACTCATTGCTCTTTATTCCAGACCACAAACCCAACATACTGTCATTTAATTCAACAACATCTTTCCCCGTCCGCTTCGTTTCACTCAATCGCAGCACATCCATGCGCCTCTTTCATTCCATTCATGATTTCATACTCCTTACCGTACACTCACTCCCCTGACATTTAAAGTACCAAATCTCCATTCCTGATTCACGCGGTAGTTATCTGATGGGTCAGATATTTTCCGTCTCAGTCGCTCACCGTGACTTTGGCGGTCCGAGGCTTTCGCAAAGATCTTGTTAGTAGTGTTAATTAGGTTGAACCATGTTACCAGACTAGATTGCAACCGTGCCGTTGTAGCTTTCCCTACTAGCGCTAACGACACCTTACGGTTCAATGTTGGCATGTTTAGCCACTCTACGACAGACGTCGCCACGATTTCCAGTCCTCCATATGTGCCTAGCGTCTTTCAATACAAGCTAAAACTTCCTCTTCCAAGGAGGTTACTTTGAAAACCAGCAGAAAGTTGCCCGCGCTACAACCACTAGAAGCTACATGCTGTGTACTGTTACACATCGAACGCCATTTACGATACATAATTTTCTTGATCCTATTCTTTCAAATACAATGTTAAGTGCAAGTTAGCTTTTCATTCTCCAATAATAAATTCTACCTTTGATCATAAACACTAAAGGTTCAGAAAAATAAATAGATAAAATAGCTTTTTAAAGACATTTCACAACGAGAAAGGTATAGATAATTTATTACTTTAAGGTAAAGGTAGGAGAGAGTAACATCTCAGAGATAACTGAAGAGAGAAAGATAAATACCTAGCCATTTATGGGATACAGTATTGTTTCGGTACGATAAGATCTTCAAGATAGTTTTAACGAGAAAAATAAGTAACAAACTATTTACGGTTCGAAACGTTAACCAGGTACGGTAAGATCTCTAAGATACAACCAGAAAAAGATAATTAACCATTTATGGATATATATGTATATATATATATATATATATATATTATATATATATATATATATATATATATATATATTTTGCCATAGTACAGTGATTGTTTCGAAATTATATCATTATAATAGCTTCGATTACTTCATAGGGTTCTTGGGAACAGTCCACTCTGATGAGGCTAACAAGCCGAAACCATTGGTCAGTGGATGTTTCCTCCCCTATGAATTAATAAAGCTAATGTTTTGTTAATGGCTATATAACTACCAGCCCGATTTGTATTTGTCAATGGCTCTTATTATTTTCATAAGAGTTTGTTTACATATACATCTTACTTTATATACTATTTTCTTATTGCGGACTGCAAATAACTTGTCTTTGTTTATTTGAATTGCCTTTGGGGCATGAACCCGGGTGTCGCCACGAGAAGGTTTGTTACGTTAGCAAATAAATTTTGCTGTAACATTCCGCAAATCTCAAAGGCCCAACCTACTTTTATAGTCATTTTCAAAATTTATTATGTAGTTTCGGTTCAATTCTGTACTTCCACACTTTAGTAGTGTTGGTGTTTTATCACCTGATGGCGGTTTTATTTACTTTTGCCATAGTACAGTGATTGTTTCGAAATTATATCATTATAATAGCTTCGATTACTTCATAGGGTTCTTGGGAACAGTCCACTCTGATGAGGCTAACAAGCCGAAACCATTGGTCAGTGGATGTTTCCTCCCCTATGAATTAATAAAGCTAATGTTTTGTTAATGGCTATATAACTACCAGCCCGATTTGTATTTGTCAATGTCTCTGATTATTTTCATAAGAGTTTGTTTACATATACATCTTACTTTATATATATATATATATATATATATATATATATATATATATATGTATATTATTATATATCCTTCCTTTCTTGTGTTGTTTTTATAGGTTTTGTATAAGACCAAAATATATCAGTAGAATGTTTCCCAGTATCTCCCACACTGATCGTCTACCTAAGATTTTTGCTTCGGCTGCTCGTATATGCCTAACACATTCTTACCCGCACGGACCCCTTTTCTCAGGGTTTGAAATTTTATCTACCAACTTACAACTACCCTCGTCTGGGTTCTAAAACCAGGGTAATTTCCGAATGCAAATAACTTTATTATTTTACCACCAACCTTGACTATTTTACAACTCTGGTACGAGTGCACCCTTATGTCACGACTGCTTGTTATGTGTCGTAACTTGTTTTATTTCGAGGATTTATAGTTTTTCCTTATGATCTTTTTTTTATGCTGTTGTAATTCTCAACGTTAAGTTTCGTTCAATAGCAATCAGAAAACTTAGTACTAAATATTTACCTTTAGTTAAATCCTGATTCTGTGGACGGTGTCTCACAGGTAATGTGGTCCAACTATCTTTTCTTATTAGCGGCAACAATAACCTATAAGATTGTGGGTTTTAGTTATATGTCCTTAAATGATCTCTAAACTAACTACAGTGACTACGTTAATTGAAAAACAAATACTTATTAAAACTCCTGTCTCCACGAGGTCTCTACTCCAGCTATGCCTCTTTATGCACTAACAACTGGTGGATGTAAACCGCTACCTACTGTACTTGTTGTTCGGTGAGTCCACACCGATCGCTTCCTTACTCTTACGCCCTTTGTAATTTTTCTTCAAGTCTGCTAAACACTGAATCTTCCCAACTAACTCTACCTGTTTAATTTTTAGATTTCTCTTCTACTTGTTAACTGGTGCTTCTGGCTACTTTTCCTTATCATATGTAGCTACTTGTTGTAGACAAGCCCAATCACTTCTAGTTTTATTCTTTTAAATAAAACACCAACTTTTGTAAAAGGAACTTGAACTTTTATTTTTTAAAACATCTTTTTTTACAAAAAAAAATAAACTTCTTTTTATCCTCTGCTTTTCAAAATTTCAACAACCGTTTCCATAGCAACATCAACAAAACAAAAAACTAGCCAACTCAATTCCTACATTCTTTATACATTCTAATAGCTCAATGCCTACTAATTTTTTTATATTACAATTAATACTTGTCACATCATTTCAATTCTACATCAATTATAGATTTCAATCATATGGACCAACATTTTACTACACTACTTTCACCACAATTAATAATTAAAACAAGAACAGCCTTAATACTAACTTAATGTCTAAAACAATAAATTTGGATGGTTACCATACATTTAGAAATAAAAATAACTTGGATTCTGAGTTCTTAACACTTAGTAATCTGTTTGACGTTTTTTAAAATTATCTACAGGTTTATACAAAAACTTTCAACAACCTGTTAAACGCCGTTGATCTCTGACGACGTCCACCATCAGTAAAAGGTATTTACCAAAACCGTCCTCTAGTTACCATATACTTGAAAGCCCAACATTGAGAATTTTAAACATCTTACCTTTTATTATATGTACAACCTCAAATAAAACAAGTTAAATAATTCAGTATATCTGACGTGTATTTATATCTACCCCATGTACTTTAATATATATATATATATATATATATATACATATATATATATATATATATATATATATATATATTGCTCTGATATTCACCCTATTATTATTTTGAGCCCCAATGTTATGAAATGTTAAATTAAGATATTTTTTTTTACCCCGACTAGATTACTGAATAGATCTTATTGAATCAAATAAAGAAATTCTATAATACACAATATAATGGTTGATAATATTTACAACACTCAAAATTTTCCTTTTTGTACAGAATATCTACATATACCAGATTTATGTTTTTCTGAAAGCCAGCAAAAATATTTTTTAATTAAGCAGGGATCTTCGAACGTTCCAAGATACCTATTTTATTTTCATAAATCTCTAAGTGACCCTCTTTGATGACTCTTACAAATATACAATGTGGCAGATATTAAATCAAAACAGTTTTCAATAATAAAGTGTATTATGATTGCTAACCTGGAATGGGCTCTGTAGTTCCATCCTAGTCTATGATCTGCATCCCCTGTCTGTGTTCGGTTTGCTTATTTATATGCCGGTCCCATATAAGAATCGCCTCCCATAAATCGCTTCCAATTAAGATCGTACCAAGTCGGAATATGTCCAAATTAGAATACGTTCATTTTAAATTATCTCCAAAATTAGAGTATGATCAAAATTAGAAGTCCCAAATTAAAGTCGTTTCAACTAAATATCCCAAATTAAAGTCGAAATTAAAATCCAAACTTAAGATCCAATTTAAAATCCAAGTTTAAAAGCTTTGTTTTATCAATATTAGAAATGAATTTAATTAAGTCGTTTTACTTACGTCTATCTACAGATCGGCTTATTTTCGTTGCACAAATTCTTGCACTTTTAACTCTGATTTATTGTGCTTTTTACTTCACTGTTTTTGACACCTTTGAATATAGTCGTTGCTACCTCTAATTGATTTCATTGGCTTGTTGACATTCTAGGATGATACTTGTACCTTATCTCGCATACCTTGGAATTTTTACCCATTACTTAGTTTACATCTTTCAATGCATGCCTTGTCTGTCACGTTCGCATCTCGCATATCGTCGTATTATTCGAGAATTTCCAACTTTTGACTTTTATTTAATCACGTATTTGAATGTTTGCTAATTTTATCTTCAAATTGAATTAACCTACCCCTAAACTACCCTATTATCATAGCAATATATATATATATATATATATATATATTGTCGTGGAAATTATAGGTTAAGAAGGATAGATAGATCTAGATAATAAATTTTTAACGACTGTGTATATAGGAAATAGGAAAAATTTATTTACGCGCCAAATGCATTAGTTGTGACATTGAAAACGGAAGGATACAAACATATTTTTGTATTTCTAAATTGGAATGTTAAAATTTGCATAACGTGTAGAAGCTTTAGAGTACATGAAACCCAAGGATACGCATAATTAGTTTTAATATTTTAAATCAAGCGCATCGGATAAGAAACGGAGCTTTCGGGTATAGAAAATCAATAATTTAAACGCATATTTCCATTTAACTGTACTAAACGTTCGTTACACAAATCCTAAGAAATACTAAAACTCGGAATTATAATTTCAAGCGAACAGTTTGCTTCATAGAAACACCTGATAGTTAAAATGTCAAGTTCAAAGAACTGAAATGAACTTTGGGGTAGAAATTCTGTAGAATCGTATTTAATGGTCGATGTACAAGCTACTAAAATAATAGATGCTTTGAAGGCAAAGTGAAATGGAATATCCTTAATATAAAACAGACAGAAAGCATGTATAATAAAATGTTGGTTAAAATACTCGTCTGAAGTACGCGGTAGATTTGGAGGTCAACCACAATATCGATTTTCTGTTGCTTGAGTGGGATTCTAAAAGAGACAGTAAATATGGGTTAAACGAGGAAAGATAGCTAGGGGTTGGACGTTGAAAACGGGGAAAAGCAATATAATTTGTCAAATGCTAGAAATTTTGAGAAGCTCGCGACGGTTACATGTTGTTGAACAGAGTTTCGATGTAAAAGCACGGTAGACTGGGAATTTTCGGATGTAGAAATTCGTTAAGTACAACATTTGTAGAATCTGTTCTGAAAAATAAGCTTTCCGACGGAAATAGGGTCCGTGAGAGGTGTACAAAATCATATAAATAAACTAGGAGAGGTATTAAATCTCTCTTACTTGCTCTTACTTTGTACTGATTCTCGTACGTCGCTTAGTCGTTGAATTATAGTACAACATCCCAATTTAAAAGTGTGTAAAACGCGGTTAGTAACGTACATCGATAATGTATTAAAAGTGTGATTTGCACAAGTGAGTGCAGAGATAATAGACGGTGCTGTCACTACACGCAACGATCTAATAAAAGGATGGTACTAGGGTAAGCAAGTCGAGAAATTTGAAACAAGAATGCGTGAAGTGTAGTGTTTACGGAAGGTTAGGCTTGGTCCAGACAATTATCGGGGTAGAAACACTGAAGGCGTTTGCAGAGATTTGGATAGCGAGTGAACATGAGTTGAATCTATGTATAACAACGAAGTGTATGGACACAACGACGAGGGTTTTGGAACACATTTTCAGAGGTAACGATGAAAAAAGCTTACTCCAGGTAACGAAATTAATTTTTCTTGCTTTTTCTTGAACATTTGTGCTGGTATTTTGTGCTAGATTGATTTGACTTATTGGGGGTGTATTTTATTACCATAAAAACTCATTTGAAGGAATATGTAAAAAACAATTGATATTTATTATTTAAAGATGTTAACAAATAACATAAAAATTTTGTTGTAAGGAGTAAACGGGTCTTTAAGTTTGTTTTAAACAAAGATGCGATGTCTAAACGCATTTAGGGTAACTGTGTTATACTGAGCTCATCATAGACCAGCATAAAAATCAATTTAGGGTTGCACGACGGGCCCATCTACTCGTCTAAAATAAAATCGTTGAAATAAATAAAAATCAAGAAATTTTAAAAGGTTTAAAGATGGAGATTGTAACATTTTATGAAACTGTATATACAAATGTGTAAATATTTTCTTGCTAATGGAAATTTTTTTATATGTGTAAATAAAAAGATTGTATGTCTTGTTGCATTATTTGAGTGGTAATTTAATTTGACTGTATTTGTGAGAAAGAATGAACTTAGGATGGTAGGTATCCAAGAAGAAGCAAATTTTAGAGCTAGCCGGGATGTGCAGAAATAAGGAGGCATTCCAGAGGTATTTGTTTTTTTAAATTTTTTTTATGACGGCCTAATAACGTTAAGACTCGAAGCCGATCCCGATTGTTCTAGAAGAATCTACTGCAATATATATATATATATATATATATATATATATATATATATATTAATAGTTATTAAAATGAAATGAAAACCCAACCTTGTATTTAAAGTTGAATTACCATTTCAAATCGAACTAGTAATTGAAAACCACTAAAAGAACGGCTACAGCAGGACTTGAACCTGCAACCTCTGATTTTCGGGATCAGTGCTCTAGCCAATTGAGCTATCTAGCCTAATTGTTTAGATGATGTTATACTTAATACTACTGCAGCTTGGCTCTTGTTAACGATTTTCAATTACTTTAAAAACAAGGTTGGGTTTTTATTTCATCTTAATAACTATTAATATATATTAAGCATTCATTTGCATTCCAAATGTGGATTATTCTTCTCTATATATATATATATATATATATATATATATATATATATATATATAGTATTGCCGTGGAATCAGGGATTAGTAACCAGTATCGAGCCCCAGCGTTGGGCCGTCATAAAATTGCCGTGAAACTTACAAAAATTCGGGAACGAAGCTGGAACATCGATCCTTCGACTGGATCAACATTAAATTTTTCGAAAAAAAATAAAAATTTTAAAAATTTCTTACCTTTTTATTTCGCCTTCAAATCGCTTCAGCTTCCCTGGCTAGCTCAGCTGTGCCTCTTCTCCAATACCTAAATTTACAGACATATCTTTTTCTCACTCGCACACCATTCAATAAAACTACCAAATAATACCACAAACACAACCTTTTATTTACACCTATTAACAGATAAATTATATTTACATGTGTTAAAAACAGTTAGATACAATAATTATAAAACTCAAATTATGGTATGTTTTAAAGTCTTTGATTTTTCTAATAAATTTTAAACAACTTCAATGAGATATGAGTAGATGGATCCCACATGTTACCCTAAACTGACTTCACACTGGAGTATGGTGAGCTCATGATAACCCAGTTTAGTTTGTATATGCCTTTTATACCTTGCATAAATTAAAACAAAAATTTACAGACCCGTTTACACTTTACAATTCAATTTTTATCCTGACTAAAATTTTGGATGTTTTAAATACACCCTTTTCAATATTTAAACCTCAGTAAATTGTCCAGTACTTGTATCTTTTACAATAAGTCTCTACAACCATAAATATGCCACCAAAAAAAAGTCAACCACGCAGCACAAAATTTCACAAATGTTTATAAAGCAACAAAAATTTTAAATAAATTACCTATTAAATTACCTGAAGATTCTTCGGGCTTCCTTCCCGTCGGAGATGAGTGCCAGAACACCCTCGGCGTTGTATTAATGTGCTGTGATGCTCAGCGGATCCCCAGGCCTCTACCATCTGCTACCTCTGTAAGCTATGCGCCTCGTCTCACATATCTTCCATATCATGCATACAAACTCGATTACTCGTGGTGCTTACCCCATATAACATGCTTCCATTTAATGATCTTTGTGTTGTAGTAGCCGAACCTTTATTAATTTAAAATGCACTACTCGTACTTCTCGTCAATAATTAGAGGTCCGCTACTACTGTTTTATACTTGCAACCACTCTATTTACGGTAACATAATCACATAAAATACTCACAGAAAGCTTTACTGTTATGCTGGTCTGAGTCGGCATTAAGCACTTTATCGAAGTACTCGAAAATCGAAGAGAAGACAAGAGAAGAGAAGAGAACGTTAATAATGTAGCTAGGGTATTTATATCTTTTTAAAAACTTTCCTAGTGGACGCGTTTCATTTGAAAAGTTTATTTTCAAATCTAATTTCAAAAATGTCGAATATAACCGTCTCGAAATTCGTAAAATTCGCTTCGGTCTACGTGCCGTATACTCCGAATTCGCTTTCAACCGTCGCGTGTGCATACGTTTGGAAAACTGTCTGCTTTCAACCAATGACAAAATTCCCTGCCGTCACAAACTCCTCCTAAGCTATATTTATCTCTACCTTAGGCATGTCTGCTGTCTCGTTCAAAACCCCACTTGAATTACAGAAAATCGATATTGATGACATCCTATCTCAACTCCACATTATAGTGTACGTGCATTTCAATTTCTTGCTTGCTTTATATCTGTCTCTATCTGTTGTATATAACCGATTGTGCATTTCCCTCACTCCTTAAGATGTTCGTTACCCTAGTTGTTTATACCAAACTAACGGTTGAAAATATTTTCTCTGAAATCCTATCTTAACGTACGCTTGACTTCTTTGAATGAAACCTTTTGAAACGCAGGTGTTTCTGTTAATTATCGACGGTTTTGAACATAACAATTCCTATACTTTCAACTTCTTCATCTGATAAAAGTGACGTTTGCTTTTACAACGAATACAATTGCCTTGGGATTATTGATTTTGTTACGCAGCACGTTCCCTTTTGCTTATACGTGTTGAATTAAAATAACTTTTGGTTAATTATGCGTATCCTTGAACTTCGAGTTGCTTTGAAGCTTTCTTCCTTCATGTAATTTTAACATTTCAATTATTAAATACAAAAATACCCTAATATTCGTCCGTTCTCCCTAAATAAATTAAATTAATTTTTCGCGTACATACTTTGCTCTTTCCTATATACAAGGTTGTTGAAATTTTATTGTTTCACCCTAATTTACCCCTTTGAATCCACAACAATATATATATATATATATATATATATATATATATGTTCCGTTTATATTGTAAATAATTTACAGCTAAATTTATTTTCCGTTGAGTTTGTTGATTGTTTACGTTCGCTTCGGTATATTTAAATTTGTTAGAGTAAATTTCCATGTTTTACTTGAAACACGCGCTAACAAGTGCCGCGAGTGATAAAGTCTGTTATCCGCATGTGCAGGAACAGTTTTAACTGGAAAACACGACGATGAGCAAGCAAACCAAGCTAAACAAAGTTTGTTGTCCGAAATATTATTACTTGAAGGAATTATGCTTGAAAGACTCAATCCAAACGCAGACGCAGATATATCGTTACCACTTTTAAATCTCGTACTTGCTTCACCTCAACCAGTAGGAAAATTCATACCTGTATACAAATGGAATCTCACTTTTCAAGGGTTTGACCGCAAGTCTCTTTATCGTCCTTTCTTGACCGTATTAATGACTTCAAAATCTCTCGCCAGTGTACAGATCAAGATTTATTTGTTTCAGCAGCTGACTTGTTTTCAGACTCCGCGTTGATATGGCCAAATTCTTACATTTAAAACGGTAATTAAATTTAAAAGTTTGATAAATACAACACCGGAAGCGGGGTTTACTAGACACCATCGGTGGTTGGTAGCGCTAATCTTATACAGATTTTGGGCGCGCTCATCCACCAATGACGTCACCAATGCACAATTTATATTGCATAATAATTGGAAAAATATATAAAGTTCAGGCAATATATTCTAATGCAACTACTCACATGAATATGCCTCTGGGTTAAAGTTGGCTTCTATTCCAAGTCCATCAGGCTACAGAGGCCCTGCTGAGGTAGATAAAGGTGATACGCCCAACGCTCTTCCAACGCGTTCGGACCAGCAATCAGGGCTCCGCTCCGAGGTGATTAAAGATGGTACTTGCTCCGGTGTTGTCTCCGGCTCATTCTCGGGTCGTGCAGTACGGTTCGCCTAGATGGCTTCAAATTGACACCTACCTATGCAGGGAATGACGAGAATACCAGGTATAAGGCAACAAACAAAGACAATTAGGTAAAGGAAATCTACATAGCTAAGATAAGCACGATACGATACCTCAAACGTCCACACTCCTTGAAGATTCTGGCAAAACAGCCACGTTTAAGAGCGTCACGGAAACTAGTCCCCACTCTTTTGTCTTTTACACGTCGGCGGGAACTTATTCGTCCAACCCTCTCGCGTCGCGCGATCTGCGCAAACGCACTATCACGTAACGGAAGTACGCGCCTAGTGTTTTAAAAATTCCGCGCACCGCGTCTTTTGAAATTATGGCGCAAAACCTCCGCACATCAAACTTAACCTAAAACAATGTTTAAGTGCCAATTGGCACGTAACATCTTTTGTGATTATTTGGTGTTATAATATTTTGTGCATTTGGGGGAGTATTTTGTTGAATTCTCTAGACAAAAGAATTGATTATTTACTATGTATAATGAATTATTTGAAAATATATTTATGTAGGAATTTGTTTTATAAAATAATTGTGTAATATCTGCTTATGTAAAAAGTAAACGGGTTATAGGTGATTTTTAGTGTGAAAATTAGCACAAATGTACAAAAAGGTTTACTATGAGCTTTTATTAGACCAGGGATTTAAAGTAAGGTGTATGGTTAAACCCAGTTACTTTCAATGGTTATTGATGAATATGGATAAATCTCAAAATTTAATATTTAAAATGAATTATTTTAAAGTGAGGATGGTTGTTATGTAATCTATGTGTGAATCAATAATAGTAAGACGAAGATTTTTGGGTATTAAATTTTCTGTTAGAATAAATTGTCGTAAGGTTTTGTAGTCGAGTTTTTTTTAGTAGGTTAGTATTTTCAGAAAGCAGATGAGAAGCCGTGGTGAATATCCCTGAGGAAGCAGCATTTTTAAAGCAGAGCAAAAAGGCTGGAAGTTGGCGTCCTAATTCAGAGGATAAACAGAGTATTGATGTCCCAAGTAAGTCTAGAGGAGTTTAATCCAGAGGTAACCTCAGAGTAATTTATGACGGCTCAATTTGAGTTACTTGAATTAATATTAAGATTAATCCAATTATCACACCGAGTAATAATAACAGCCCAAGCGTGGGGCTTCGATTCAGCTTAGCTTCAGAGAATTTTATGACGCCCAAAGTATGGGGCACGAGTTTACCTACTTGTTCCAGGTAAGCTTAAGAAAAATTAATGTCGGCCCAACGGGGGTGGGGGAGGGCTCGAATTAACGATCCGGTCTATTTCAGCAAAAACTCCTCAGCAATTTTATGATGCCCAACGGTGGTGCTCGAGTCAACAGACTTTAAGCTGCGCAGCAATATTATATTAATTATATAAAAGAAAATCCCTAACAACTTTAAAGAGAACATTAAATACTAATGATTTAACCTAATAATTAAAATAAGATAATGTATTGAGAAAAACTTTTTAAAAAGATAACGTAAAACCTAATTTTTGGTTCGGAGGTATTATACTTATTAAAGCACGCCGTTTTTCCTATACAAAGTAATAACCGAAAAAAGGGACTCCCTATCCCGTAACAATTTGAAATGAGGTTTTTACTCGTGTCCTCCATATGGAGAAATTCCGTGAAGCGGTGCTTGTTCATACCTACAGCATGAGAGGCCGGATAGAAAGGGGAATGCAATCCCTGTGTTACGTTCATTTTCGTAACTAATTGATTAGTTTATATACAATAATTTTTACCTTAAATTCCTTTAGCGTTCAACACAAAAATTAATTCCGTTAATTAAAAATAACCCTTTCGTGTATTAAAATTTGTATTGTAATTAATAATAAATACCCTATCTAGGTTAGTTGATAAATCTTTCTGCTCATTAGAAAAATAAATATCCTTTCTAAGAATTTCGTACCGTGGAATTTACGCCCTAATTAGATAGGCTCCTTTCCAAGTATTTCAATAATTAAATGCTGGTGTGTTTTCCCTTGTTAAAGAATTCCGCGAATTTATTTTAATAAAATCAGGGTTTTCCTGGTTTATTTCCTTGCGTTGGTGCCTAACACATGTAATATTCATTTGCTGTTCGATTAGCAACCCGAAAACACGTTCTGTTTTGATTAGTTCGTTTTCGTTATGCGAATTTCCGGCACGCATTATTTAGCGTGGTAAGTATATAGAGTTTGTATAAAACAATACTTTTCGGCTTCAATAAATTAATTTATGGTTCGTAATTATTCTAGCTTCCTGTGGGAGACACGTTAATCCCTTGAGCTGTCGCTTCTGAGAATGCGAAGTCAAATGCGCTCTGCCTGGACGTAAGCCTGCCTGTTCGCTGACGGAGACCAGCGACTGGTTCCACCCCGATGCCAGTAACTCGAGGGTGAGTTCCTTTTTTCTGTTTTCTCTGTATGCGCTTCTGACTTGGGAACCAGAACGCCTGGGGTTTTACCATTAAAATATGGCATTTCCAAATTTAATTCTTATGTACAAAATTTATTGATCTATTTTGGTATTTACTGCTTTTTTTTGATTAATGCTTTACTAAATTGTTTTAATATCTAAAAACTTACTACTTATTAATGAAAAATTGTTTAAAGGCTTGCTGGCACATTTGAAAATGTTGTTGATATTGTTTGTAAAAATAGATTAAGTGTATATTTACGATATTCTAGAGCTGTGGTTTTTAGGATTGCATTTGTTTCTCTTTTTTTCTAGGTACTGTCAGGGGGTGGTTGCCTAAAAACTACAGCTCGCCATTTTCAGGGGTAAATTTTTTTGAATATTTAAGGGTTTCTAAAAATGTATTTATAAATTGGGGACATTGACCTTTTTGGGTTGGGTTTTGGGAATACTGTATTCTGTGTATATATTTTGTTTAATTATAAGTTCTTTCTTTTCCGTTGTATGTTTTGTTCTGAGTGTGAATGAGTGAGTGTTTATATATATTTTTCTATTTCTTTCAGGCTCTTCTTTACTTACTTATAGGTATAAAACCCCGCCCACTCGCCGATTGAGCCCGGACTTACTTCTTTCTCTTTCTTTTTCTTGTTTTTTTTATGTTACGTCAATGTACGTAGCACCTGCATCGATGAAGGAAGAATCGGCACACAAGCCAAATCAAATAACAAATTCACTGTCGACCACTGTAAGGTACATTAGCGGAAGACAGTGGTGATACGCAGCTAGACGAAGATTCCCCATGCACACGACCCAATGTCGTGAAGTAACAACCTTCCAACTATGCAGCGACCTAGAAAGTAAATGAAAAAGTAGAAAATAAAGAAAAGATGAAAGTCGGCGGTGAGATGTTTGGCGCTTTATAGCAATCAGGCAGAAGAGAGAAGAGAAAGGTCTCGTATTGAGCAATAGCGATAGAAGAAACGGTAGCAAAGCACTACTCGACCAGCCAAAGTGTAGTCAGTAGCCCGGAGTGAGGGAACACCATTCTTATGTAATGGACGGGTGTGTCGGGACTGAGACAGGTCTACCAGAGAAAAAATTAAGATTTAAAATGGAGATGACGAGATAAGAAAAAATTAGAGTTTTAAGAATTACATCCAATAGAAAGAATAGAGAATGTCCCTATTAAGACAGATTGGTCTATAGGACCACTTGTAATGTTAACGATAAGATAAAACCTAAACCACCACGTAGATACTTAACAACAACTAAGCTCCAAATGTGACCCAGACAAATCATCTTCTTATCAGGCACATTCACTACGATAAGAAAATTAAATAAAGATAGTGTAATCAACTTAAATATATCCACACGATAATTTCGGAGACATAACTACTATGGATACGGCAATAATTGTACGACAGACAGTTAATTGAAGATAAAAATAGGAAAATTTTCAATACAGCAACATAAGGAATAATATTTAAAACGACAAAAGTGATATCCCCTCACCAACACATTCAGTAAAAACAAAAATGTATTAACGTTCCTATGACATAAAACGATCAATAACGGAAATTATAAAAATGATTGAAATACATGCGTAAGAAAAAACATCGAATAGTAATTTCTTGTATTCGCAACTGTGGAAACTAACTTTTTACTACACAGACACATGTCGCAATCCTATATCTAGCAGGAATAAAGCATTAACCGGACATCAGCTAGTATAAGTCCTAAAGATTAGCTGGGTTGTTCAGACGAAAAATATGTCAACCACACTAAACGGCTGTATTATATTGTGAAGTAATAACAGGCTAGAAGACGAAAATTTATAAGAAATTGGATTTATTCGCATGTATTGATCACTACAAAAAAATTATAACTAGGAATGAAAGATCTATCTCTGAAAACTAAAAATTATATAAAGCATGACAAAGTTTGAAACACTTGTAGATTTATAATATCCACTTATATGTACGATAAGATAAGTCAAATGTTATAAACTAAATTTTACATAGAAATAAGCGATAGGAAAGCTCAATAATTATATAATATTTGTGTACGGAAGATAATATTAGGGGCAAAATTTTTATCCATGAACAATAGAGAAAGCAAGGTATATTTACATAATTAAAAGTAAGATGACAAGTAGAAGTTTCAAGTTAATTGTTAAAGGTAAAATTTACAAATAGAATTGTGTAATTTTTGAGATTATGATGATACCACACGATATAATTTACATAAGATATAATTAAAAATTCGTTTTTGAGAAAAATTGCTAGTTGTATTAAACAGGAAATAATTTGTTTTCATTTTCAATTTGTAAGATAGCAAAAGTAATTTTTATCTGAGGTTATGTAAACACAAATTACACTGATGTTCTAGATAAGTAAGAAATCAATTAAAAAAACGTTTTGCAATTAACAAAAGTAGCCGGCGATGTTCATTTTGTAAATAAAAGAACTTAAAGTGGTGGTTATGTAGATTTAGCAATATAAGCGAAATTAAAGGTATTATTCTATATTTTTACGCGATATTTTTAAAATATGAATAATTAACGCAAAACGACACCATAGGTAGAAAAATCTAAATACATAGTACAAAAAACAACCTTAGGTCTTTACCAAATCACTCAAAAAAATAAAAATAAAATACGAAAAATTAGGTTAATTTATGCATGCGTAAGTCGAGTATTTAACCGTTAATTTAATGACCAATTTGAGAATAAAATCTCACAAATTTATTAAAAGGAAATATAATTTTAATCTACGGTTATGTACACACAAATTACATTAATGTTCTAAATAAATAAAAAATTCAATTAAAAAATATTTTTTGCAATTAACAAAGGTGGCCGGTCATATTTATTTTGTAAATAGACGAACTTGAAGTAGTGTTTTCTATTTTTAAAAAAACGTATTTTTAAATAGAGATACTGAACGCAAAGCATTTAAATAGAAAGATTAGGGTACGTTGCTAAAACAACCCTGGGTAAAATTAATCACTTAACAAACGGATAGATATATTATAAGTGACACTCTCGTTATCGCAAATTATATGGTACGTTTTTTTAAATTGGAAGACTAACAAAAAAAATGAATAAAAATTCGATAAATAGGTATTTTGTATAGTGATAAATAATAGTTAACTCACTTACTCCAGACATTTAAAGCCAATTCAACGGAACAAATATATTTTCAACAAATTGATATAATTAAAAAATTTTCCTCATAACGGAAAAATGCACTTTACGCAAGATATTTAGGTACACTTCATAAAATCACTTAACGCAGAAAAAAATGGCATCTTAAGATCAACAAAAAAATGTATTTACAACCAAATTACAGGTGGATTCAAGACAAAGAAATGACATATCGTCCATATTTAATATTATGATTACAGTGTTGCAAACCATGGAAGTATTTGGATACGTTCTACCGGTAATATTTTAAAGTATGGGAAATTTTATTTACGAAAATTAGTAATGTTTTCAGGTTTAACCACACAATTTTTTATGTTTTCTAATTAGATATTAGATATAAAACAAACACGAAATAGTGACTTAATATATGAAAAAGCTAGCTAAATAAAACGAGTTATAAACAACGTGCTTAATTGTTAATGGCGCTAAAATGTAACGTTATTTTGCTTTTATATATATTTATATATACATTTATATATATATATATATTTTAATGATAAGGTGGTAGTATTTTGGGTATGAAGTCCAAGGAATAAAAGTTGGTGTGAAATTCAAAAGTTTATTTTTATTTTCTTAACGTTTCGGCGATCCTTTTTTTTCAAAAAAATAATTTGACAATTATGAATTCTATACGATTCTTTTGACAAAGGCGAAAAGGATCGCCGAAACGTTAAGAAAATAAAAATAAACTTTTGAATTTCACACCAACTTTTATTCCTTGGACTTTATGCCCAAAATACTACCACCTTATCATTAAAATATTTATGCTGACCAGTCCATTATTGATAAATATATAAACATTTATATATATATATATATATATATATATATATATATATATATATATATATATTGTTGTGACACGGTAGCAATAACCTGGTGCGCCCTTTTTGCGAATTAAAAAAGTTAAAATTTTTATTCTGTCAATTTTTGATTTTTAATATATAATTTTAGTTACCTCGGCTAGCTCAGATCTTAATTACGCACGGAGCATGCTACAATACGACAAACAAAAACTTTAAATTTCCCTTCTACCTCTACTTCCTGTTTCTTTAAATCAAAACACCATTAAGCACAATTATTATAATATTCTCAAAAATATTTACAATGTATGAAAAGTTTAGGAATTCTCTAAATAGAACTTCCTTTTAATAATTGAATAAAAATTCTTTTAATAATTATCATTCCCAAATTTAATCAAAATCCAGCAAAAATCCTTATTATTATTATCTGAAGCCCCGTGAACGTTCACTAAATTTCTTTCAAAATTTACGTATTTTATAACGTGTATTAAAAACAAGTTGAAAATGCAAGGCATTGTCGCAACGAACTTCCAAATGTAGACTTACTTTAAAACAATTTAAAGAAATTAAAATTATTATGTTGTAATAATTATAAGTATTCAGATAAAATACAAAAATTTATAAACAACAAAAGAGACATTTTAATATATTTTATTTTATTGAATAAATATTTTAAAAGCTATATATGTGTGTGTGTATGTATGTATGTATGTATGTGTGTTTGTGTGTGTGTGTAAATAAGGGGGCATCATATTTCGATTCAGTTTTTTCAGAGGATTCTAAATATGTATCGCACATTAATTTTGGACCTATTTGAAATTTTGATAAAATTAATTCCCAGGGGGTCGGGTATCCGTGGTCAGATTTTGTGGGGTACCATATTTCGACTCAGCTATGTTAGGAGTCCAAATATGTATCGCACATTAATTTTGGACCTATTTGAAATTTTAATTTTCCCGACGGAATATCGCGGGGGCACGGCGTCCCCGTGGCCCGATTTCAACTGACATCAAAACTTAAGCTCAGGACACCGAGCTGAATCGATTGATGTATGACACATTGATGTCCGACCATTAGAAAGGCCTCGGACGGACAGACGGACGACAAATCGATTTCATAAACGAACGAAGTTCGTTGAAAAAACGATCTTTGTTGACCCTCTCATAAAATGTTCATGAAAATAATTTTTAAATTATTTAAATTAGAAATATGCAACGAAATATTCACAAATAAAAATAATAAAGTATTCAGATTGGCTAACCTGTTGTTTCAAGCTCAAACCAGTCTCCGTACCAACTGCTCCCGCATTCAGCTTAGTGATTGAATACTCCCAACGTTGAATCCAGATCTGTTCTAGATATGGTCTGCATTTTTCTTAGCATAACTTTAAATTTTTGCGTCCTTTCTTAAACACCCTGGTAATTACTAATTAAACTAAATGTTTGTTAAATTTCCTTATTGGATCCAGTAATTATTCAGAGTCCTTTTTATTAATGTTAATATTAAAATTTAAATTAAACAACTTTTAGTTACTTACGTTTTTAAAGGGTTAAAACGACAAACCACTTTTAATTTTTCACAATTACCATTGTACTATATATTACTTCACAATAAATCAGTTGATGTAAATATTTTCTTTTACGTGATGTGGACTAAGCTTTAATTCATTTTAAACTGATTTGTTTACAAATCTGGTCGTATTTAAATGAATCGCTTATCTATTGACAAGCATAGAGTTCACTATTATACGTGTTCTTACATACCATGTTTTGGGTATTTCTATTGTATTTTGTTGTATATTAAAATTGACGCGCTGATTTCGGCACGTAGCATTTCGAGTTAATTGCATTCATTCTCTTGGATTTTCATATTTCTAGATCATGTAGACCATTGTTTGTACAATAAATTTAGTGAATTTTAATTTTATCACCATGCCGTGTTTGTTTCCAATATATCAAGTGCTGATTTTCGCTTTCTAGTCACGTAGACTTAATACAATTTATGTATTAAAGTATATGCGTTTTCTATTCTCCGAATTTTTAAACCTGCTTGTTTTAATTGGGATTCTTGGCGTAATAATGATGCGTTATTCATGCGTGTCGCGTTTCAGCTTCCGTTCATGTTGTTTTACGACTTGCAAATTTGTTTATTCAAATAAATCTTCTAAAATATTTTTCATTAGCTAAATTAATTATGATTATGGTTTATATACAGGGCCTTGTCATTTACTTTCCAGCCCAATATCGCATTTCTTGTTTTCTTCAGAAAACTCTCGTTTTCTGAGCCCTTATGTAATTTATATAAGGTGCGCTATAGTATTGTTTATAACTACCCCTAAACGATCTTTTAACACAGCAATATATATATATATATATATATATATATTACTCATATTTAGACCAGGGTAGAAAATTAAATAATCACATCAAATAATTTTAATCACCGTGTATAAGGAATTTTATTAGATAATACGCTTTATTAAAACACCGTGGAGAATTAAAAATCATTCGTTTCAGTAAAAATAAGAGATTTAAAAGCATGTACAAGACGCTTTATATCGAAAGAAACAGTATTAACAAGCTCTGCGTGTAATTTAATTATTCCTAATAAAGAAACAAATGGAAATTACGTGCAAAATTTATATTAATTAACTCTATTTCAAGTAACCGGTATTGAACAAAACGTACAGATAATATCTATAGAAACTTGTAAAAACCCACTAAAATGCAAATCCTAGAAGTGTTAGTTAGAAGTAGGATGTTTGAACACACCTGCGTATTTTAAAAGGCAATTTCAGTTTAATTTGTTTAGATAAACATGTCGATTCTAAGGATATTGAAAACGGTCAGATGCTTTAGCACGAAATACCAGAAAATAAAGCTCTGAGAATTAATATTATTTTGAACACCTGCGTAGTTTAAATATCACGTACGGCGAAAATTGTGTAGATAACAAATGGTTTCAAAGAATCTTGAAGAAACCGTGGCTTAATATTCACGAGAAGGTGCGATACGGGGTTATTTAACCCAGATAGTCCACATGGACTAAAATATAATCGATAATAAAGAATATCAATTTGCACCAATACGAACAGGTTAGAAAAGGAAAGAAAATGCGTCAAGCAAAGACACATATAGTAAAAGGCGTGATTTAAGCAACGTCACGAGGGTCACAATTGGTTGAAAATAGGATGCAAATATCAGAGGTAGAAACAACAATTTCTGTACAAAATTAATTAGTTTTTCTCGGACATGTTTGCGTGCCGTGTGAGAATTTCTGAGATTTAAATGGGGCGAGTGAAAAATTCGTAAAAACCGACGCGCGAGCGACGGACTGGGAACACAGCATGAGAAATTCTTAAGAATTGTCTGTTTTGAGGGCAAAAGCGACGTGCCGGCTATTCGCTATATATACCGGTGGTAATATGAATTTCGGCCTCTTAGACTTTTGACTATTCGATGCGTTAAAAGCTCTTACATCCGCGACTTGATTCAAGATGTTAAACAGTGCATTTTAGTTTGATAAAATAATTTAAAGTTTGCTCGTATATTTTAGTGATTCAAAATAGTTTGTTATTTACGTGCTAACATGAATGTACTTCAGTGCACTTAAATACAAGGTAATAAAATTTAGTATCACTGTACCAATTAGCAAAATTTACAACGACAAATGTATACACAAAAGTAGGCAGTTTTGGCGTATATTGGTGAAAGACGCATGAATTTCTTTGCTATTTTCGGGGTGTTAATAATTAAATGGTTCAAATACGTGTCTGGATCCACGAAACAAGGGTCAGATATACACAGATGAGTTCCGGAAAAGCCCAGAAACAACTTTAAATAAATGGTGATGGAGAAAATTTTAAAAGCGTTGAGAATTAGAAGCCGTAAATATAATCCTGTTGGAATGGTGTGATTAACTAAAGGGACGATGTACTTTGAAGCTACGAGGACAGTAACCTTCAGGTAAATTATACTATTTTGTTTGACATTTTTGTGTGTGTTGAATAACTTTATAATTGATTTACTTTAAATGGACATTAGTGAAATTGTACTAACCATAAAATTTTAATTTTAAGATGAAATTTGCTTGTTTAAGTAGAAAGGGGTATTTAGTATTGATGTTCGGGAATATGATGAAACTTTGGGTATGTCTTTGAGCTCAATTAGACGAACCTGGTTAATTAACGTAAAGGGGTGGTAGATGCTCCTTTATACTCAGCTCCGGTCTGCTTATATTGTTATATTAATTAGTAGGCATCCAACAAGGACTTTAATTCTGGATGCACATTAAAATGATAATAAAATTAATCTTGAAATTCTTTTTAAAACTGAATTTTATGCTGAAATTTAATTTGAAAATTTAATGTATTCTGAATATTGATGTAAATAGAGTTAACGTTGATGTTTGTGGTAGGAATGTGTTGTTTAATTTTATGAATGAGGAGGTTTATAAAATTAGGTGAGCAGCCGAGGCGAAAACAGGATCACAGCAGTTTATGACGCCTAATCGGTGGGACTAGAATTTTTTTGTTGAAAGGACCCAGTTCCCGCATTCAAAGGAGTATATCACAGCAATATATATATATATATATATATACCTGATTATGAGATCACGAGAGGTCATTGAAACCAAAAGTCTATAAATAAAACCCACCCAAAGAGAAGGAAATGGAAAAAATTTTAATTTCCAAATATTTAACTTCTTCACCCTGTATGAATACAAAGCCATCAAATTTCATTGTGTAAACAATTAATCCTTACCTTAAAAACAAACTTAATTGTATTACCATTAAATTAATTATGTAATTAACTTCCGTGTGTACATTGTTTAAAACCAAAAATAAAAATATTCATTCTTGTTAAAGATATCTTAAAACACCTACTTTATTAAGATGCAAACCAATTGGGAGCTTAATTATTTATGTAATAAATTTTCTGTATGTAAAATATCTGCATAAAAACAATATCAATTCAGAAAGCATGAGAACAAAAGCCTAAATTTTAAATTAATTGTCTTCGATCGTTGATGATTACTTAGTAAAAAATGAGTTCCAATCATTAAGATATATATATACAAAGCTATTTAATACATCCGCGTAAAAAAACGAATGCATCATGTTTACTTAGAAATATTTTAAAAGACAATTAATTATTAGTTTGAATGAATAAATGCTGATACAAAGAAATCCCCAAATATTAAAAAGTCGTACAAGGGAACCGAGATAAGATAACGCAAGTTTAACGACTCTATGCACTACAATACGAAAGAAAGAGATAGAAACATTAACCTCGTGCATTAGACAAGGATAAACGGTACGTTTTACGATAAAACATAAGTCATAAATTTGACACTGATTGGATCGTTAAAGCTCAAAAGCGTTGTAAATTCTTGTTAATATTACCTCACCCAGGTGACTAATGCTTCTAGGTGGATACAGAAGAATCTAGAAAATGTGGTGTAATGAAATTATTTTGTATATACAGTTTGAACTTGATTAGAACGATTCATTCGCGTTTTGATTCTTTCTAAAACCATGCAAATGTAACGTTGAGTAAAGATCGACTATGCAGAGTAGCAATGAAACGTATGCTTTAAATAAGTTTCTGAAATGAAATTTATACGCTTGAGCAGTTTCAAACATAGAAATTATCAAATGCAATTGTTTGATAAACCATCATTGGTTTGTAAAAATACTATGAAGATTAAACATTCTTCGATACAAGAGCTATTCTAAAGTTAATTAATTAAAAATAGAAGATGCATTTTTTGATGGAGATTTAAGATGAAAATGGAAGGATTTAATACGGTTGACGGAAATTTCCAAAAGAAATTTGGATAAGCGCTCTTTCACAATAGCCATAAGTATAAAATTTTGAATTTCTTTGTTTGTTAGTTAATACAAATATTTGAATATTTTGTATTTTAAATTAGAATAAGTTCACATTTTTTCTAACTGTGAAACGGATGTTTTGCAGAGAATTTTGAGGTCAAAGTTCGAAGCATTTGGTCCGTTAATGAACTATCTGCAAAGCATTTTTGGCCAATCACATTTCACAAACGTTGCAATAAGAGATAGACAAAATAACCAGCTATTAATTAAAGAGATTTGTGCATTTTTAACAAAGATTAGGCAAGGAATATTTTAATTAAGTAACTCGTGAGAATTATATTCTGTATGAACTTAAGTAGTAAACTGTTTTATATATTCTTTTGTAAATTCGATTGTATAACTTCCGTAGAGCTAACCGCGCAAAGGAAAAAAAAGGAAGGTAAGATAATAACTTAAAATTTTCTATTGCTGTACCTAAGTCACAGTGTGATTTGGGAAAACCCCTGATCCCCATGCGTTGTCACAGCAATATATACACTATATATATATATATATATATATATATATCTATTGCTATAATTATAGGGTAGTTTAGGGGTAGGTTAAGTCATAGGGGTCGTAGAATAAACAAAAGAAACTTCTAGTTAACAAAAGCACATAATTACAAATATTATAAGAGTAAATGGGTTACTATGCATATTGTTAGTTTGAGAGCACACTGTAAATAATAGTACAAGAGATTAAACGCATAAGAAATAGAGATATCCAACAGTAGTTACGAGCAAAGATAAGATTTAAAAACGTAACGAAATGCAGCAAAATTAAATCAACGGAAAACCTATATGAATTGGCTTGATAAATATTTAACAAGTGCGTTAAATATATCATCGATCGTATACGCAGGTTAAAATTATGCATTATTTGAATAAATCGTACGTGACATAAAGTATTACATTTGTTCAAAAATCCAATTTAACTAGGAAATAAACAAACACTAAATTTATTTCGGTTTAGATTAGAATAAGCAAATAACGATAAGTGCGTGACAATTTACTCAGAAATTCGTGGGATTTCTCAATTAAACATCATGGTATGTAAATAAATACGTGACAATTTAAGCGTTTATCCAAGTATTTAAACTATACAATTGGTAAAATTTCCCGGTGTACACAAAAGATAATCGCAGAAGGTGTCGACTCAACACGTGAAACAACGAATAGAAAACAAGAGGCAAGGCCTATAAATACGATAACAATTGAGCGGCGAGTTTAGTATACATTTTAAACAAGGCTATCGCAATACTCAGAAGTGCTAAATTATTTACGTAACCACTCATACGAAAATAATGAAAATCATTTTATAGAAGTGTAAAAATTGTGCAAGTGAGCCGACGTAAGTAAACAACAATTTAGTAAAAATATACAATTTCTAACAAATAAAACAGGGCTCTGGAGACAAATCTGGAGAACGACTCTGAAGATTACTCTGGTTAATCACCTCCTGTTAAACTAATTTTGGTAATCACTGACATGGTAAATGTTCTATTACCGTTTTGATAATTACGGAGATGGAAAACCTTTTATTTACTGATATACAATTTGAATCTTAAGTTGGATTAACTTATGGGATTTTGAATAACGATTTGGATAGTATTTTGGTTTGATGTCGACTTCCAAATTTGACTCTAAATATTCAGACTGAATACGAAAACTCTTGGGGATGCAGAGAAACTACTGAACCATTCCAGGTTAGCTATATTGATAATTTATTTCTGTAAACTGTTTTAATTCAATATTTTTCGCAAATGTAAGAGTCAGCAAAACCGGGGTTTCTTTGATCGTTTTATGAAAGGTAATAGTCATCTTCAAACGTTTCAAAAGGTCTCTAAATATAACAAAAGGCTCGTTTTGCTGGCTTCAATTTCTTAAATCTGGTATATGTAAATATTCTGAAAAAGGGGAAGATTTTAAAAACGTTGTAAATATTTAATCATTATATTGTGTATTGTATAATTGCTTTATTTAATTGAATCAGCTAGTAGAAGCAAAGAAAATCCATAACTTAACCTTTCACATCGTAAGTGCTTGATTAATAAAAAGGGGATAACACAGCATTTTATGATAGACCCAATCATAGGGGCTAAATATAATAAAGAAAGTATCACAGCATTTATGACATGCCCAACCGTGGGGCTAAAAATAAATAAAACCATCGTAGGGGCTGGTGAAGTATCACAGTAATATATATATATATATATATATATATATATATATATATATATCTCTGTGATATACTCCTTTGAATGCGGGAACTGGGTCCTTTCAACAAAAAAATTCTAGTCCCACAGATTGGGCATCATAAACGGCTGTGATCCTCTTTTTGCCTCGGCTGCTCACCTAATGTTATAAACCTCCTCATTCATAAAAAAAAAACAACACATTCCTACCAAAAACATCAACGTTAACTCTATTTACATCAATATTCAGAATACATTAAAATTTCAAAATTAAAACTCAGCATAAATTTCAGTTTTAAAAGAATTTCAAGATTAATTTTATTATCATTTTAATGTGCATCCAAAATTAAAGTCCTTGTTGGATGCCTACTAATTAATATAACAATATAAGCAGACCGGAGTCTGAGTATAAAGGAGCATTTACCACCCTTTACGTTAATTAACCAGGTTCGTCTAATTGAGCTCAAAGACATACCCAAATTTTCATCATATTACCGAACATCAAAACTAAATACCCTTTCTACTTCAACAAGCAAATTTCATCTTAAAATTAAAATTTTATGGTTAGTACAATTTCACTAATGTCCATTTAAAGTAAATCAATTATAAAGTTATTCAACACACACAAAATGTTAAACAAAATAGTATAATTTACCTGAAGGTTACTGTCCTCGTAGCTTCAAAGTACATCGTCCCTTTAGTTAATCACACCATTCCAACAGGATTATATTTACGGCTTCTAATTCTCAACGCTTTTAAAATTTTCTCCATCACCATTTATTTAAAGTTGTTTCTGGGCTTTTCCGGAACTCATCTATGTATATCTGACCCTTGTTTCGTGGATCCAGACACGTATTTGAACCATTTAATTATTAACACCCCGAAAAATAGCAAATAACTTCATACTTCTTTCACCAATATACGCCAAAACTGCCTACTTTTGTGTATACATTTGTCGTTGTAAATTTTGCTAATTGGTACAGTGAAACTAAATTTTATTACCTTGTATCTAAGTGCACTGAAGTACATTCATGTTAGCACGTAAATAACCAACTATTTTGAATCACTAAAATATACGAGCAAAATTTTAAATTATTTTATCAAACTAAAATGCACTGTTTAACATCTTCAATCAAGTCGCGGATGTAAGAGCTTTTAACGCATCGAATAGTCAAAAGTCTAAGAGGGCTTGTTTATATTCATCTCGGTATATATAGCAAAAAGCCGGCACGTCGCTTTTGTCCTCAAAACGGGTAATTCTAAAGAATTCCTCATTCTATGTTCCCTGTCTGTCGCTCGCGCATCGATTTTTACGAATTTAGTACTCACCCCAGTTAAATTTCAGAAAATTTCCACACGGCACGCAAGCATGTCCGAGAAAAACTAATTAATTTTGTACAGAAATTGTTGTTCTACCTCTGATATTTGCATCCTATTTTAACCAATTGTGACCCCCGTGACGTTGCTTAAATCCCGCCTTTTACAATATGTGTCTTTGCTTGACGCATTTTCTCTTTCCTTCTCTAACCTGTTCGTATTGGTGCAAATTGATATTCTTTATTATCGATTATTTTAGTCCACATGGAGGGTGAAATAACCCAGCTTTAGCAATTCTCGTAACTATTATGCGACGTTTTCCCCAAGATTCTTTGAAACATTAATTATCTGCAAACTTTACGCCGAATGTGTTATTTAAACTACGCAGGTGTTCAAAATAATATTAATTCTCAGAGCTTTATTCCGTGGTATTTTAATCTTGGGTTTTTACAAGTTTCTATAGGTATTATATGTTATTAACGGTTTAATTAACTCCAATTAAAATTGATTTCTATCCTTTTCATTTTTAGCGAATACAACTTAAATATTAATTATTATATGTACACTTTGTTTTACTACCGGTTACTTAAAACAGGGTTAATTAATATAAACTTTGCACGTAATTTCTCTTTGTTTAGGAATAATTACATTACACGCAGAGCTTTTCACTACTGCTTCGTCTTATAAATAATTTAAATTTCTTATTTTTACTGAAACAACCGAGTTTATTTATGCTTCATGGTTTTAATAACGCGTATTATTTAATGAAATTCCTTATACACGGTGATTAAAATTATTTGATGTGATTATTTAATTTTCTACCCTGGTCTAAATATGAGTAATATATATATATATATATATATATATATATATATATATTGCTGTGTTTTCGGGGATTTAAACTTTTTAACATCGAGCCAGTGTCATCAAATAATTTTCACAAATGCACAACTTTAAAAAAAAAATTCCTTACCCTTTTGTTTCTGCTTCAAAAATCTTCAGCAGCTTCCCTAGCTAGCTCAGCTGTGCATCTTCTCGGATATATAAATATACAACCATTCTTCCTTCACACTCGCACACCATTCAATAAAATCACCAAATAATACAACAATCATACAATCTTTTATATTTACCGCTATTTATAGACAAATTATTCACATGTATAAAAACAGTTTGGCACACTAATTACAAACTCAAAATGTGATATGTTTTTAAAGTCCTTGACTTTCTACTTATTTGCAAACAAATTTAATGAGATATGAGAAGATGGGCCCCACATATTACCCTACATTTACTGTAGACTGGAGTATGGTGAGCTCATAATAACCCAGTTTGTTTAGTATATGCCTTTTACCTTGCATAGATTAATACAAAATTTATAGACCCGTTTACCCTTTACAATCTAATTTATATTCAGAATAAAATTTAGTAAATTTTAAATACACCCTTTTTCAATATTTAAATAACCCCAATAAATTGTCCAGTACATGTATCTTTTCCAATAAGTTTATATAACCATAAATAAACCCCAAAATTCACTCACACAGCACCAAAATTTCACAAAAGTTTATCAGACAACAGAAATTTGAAATAAATTACCTGGAGAATGCTTCAGGTTTCCATTCCTTCGACGTCGATCACCAGAACACCTTGGCTTCGTGACCATGCGCTGTGATACACAACGGATTCACAGACGATAACCCATTTGCGAGCAAGCCCCTCGTTTCAAAGTACCATTCCATAACAGCATACAATCCTGGTTGTTTGTGATGCTTACCCATGTATATTATGCTTCTATTTAATGATTTTCTAGCTTAGTATAGTAGTAGCCAGACCTCTATTAATTTAATATACACTACTCGTATTTCGCGTTAATAAATAGAAGGCCACTACTAATAATTTTACACGTGCTAGCACTATATTTACTGTAGTATTAACATATCTAATATTCACATAACAAAAACTCTACTAGAATGTTGGTCTATCGTAGTAAAGTAGTATAAAAACGACGAGAAGACCAAGAGGCTCTTAATAATTTCCCTTCAGTATTTATATTAGTTCAAAATGCTACCCCCGGACACACTTCACGTGAAAAGCTTATTTTCAAATTTAGATTCTACAAATTTTGATACAACCGTGTTGAAAATTCCTGAAATTTACTCCGTCTACGTGCCGTACGTATCTGAACTCGCTCCCACCTGTCGCGTTTGTCTACATTTGGAAAACTGTCGGTTCTTAACTAATGATAATATTCTCTGCCGTCATAAAACTCCGCCTGTACTATCTTTATCTCTGTCTGATGCATGTCTGCTGTCGCGTTCAAAACCCCACTTGAGTTATAAAAAATCGATGTTGCTGACAGCTTATCTCCACTCCACGTGAATTAGTACGTGCGTTTTCAATATCAACGCTTTTATTTCTGTCTATCTGTAGTATATAACTGATCGTGCATCTCACTTGCTCTTTAAAGACTTTGTTGGCTTGTTATTCAAACCAAACTGACGGTTGAAAATATTTTCTATGAAGTCCTGTTTTAATATGCTCATAATTTCGACAAATGTAACCTTTTGTAGAAACGCAGGTGTTCGTTAATTATCGACCGTTTACGACAACAATTCTTAGATGTTATATTTCGTCGTATCCGATACAACTGACGTTTGTTTGTTACAACAAACTTTTGCCTTGGAATTGTTGATTTTCCTACCCTAGTGGGTTTTCTTAAGCTTTTACGTGTTGAATTAAAATAAATTAAAATTAATTATGCGTATTCTATTTGTTTTAAAACTGTTTTTCTTTATGTACTTTTAACCTTTCAATCATTCAATCATTAATTATAAAAACACGTCAATACTTGTCCGTTCTCCCTAAATGAATTAAATAAATCTTGGGCGTAAATAATTTGTCCTTTTATCTATACAGGGTGGTTAAAATTTCATTGTTTACCCCAAGTTTAACCCTTTGAATCCACAATATATATATATATATATATATATATATATATATATATATATATTACTCATATTTAGACCAGGGTAGAAAATTAATGGATTACATCAAATAATTTTAATCACCGTGTATAAGGAAGTTTATTAGATAATACGCTTTATTAAAAACCCGTGGAGAAGAAAAATTCATTCGTTTTATTAAAAATAAGAGATTAAAATTATTTACAAGACGCTTTATATAAAAATAAGCAGTTTTAAAATGCTCAACGTGTAATTTAATTATTCCAAAGTAAAGAATCAAATGGAAATTACGTGCAAGATTTATATTAATTGATTCAAGTTTGGGCAACGAGTATTAAACGAAATGTACTAATAATAATTGAATATTTAAGTAGGATTCACTAAAATTTAAAGGGTATTAATTTTAATTGAAGTTAATTGAACCGTTAGTAACAGATAATATCTATAGAAACTTGTAAAAACCCAAGATTATAATACCAGAAAATAAAGCTCTGAGAATTAATATTATTTTGAACACCTGCGTAGTTTAAATATCACATACGGCGTAAATTTTGTAGATAATTAATAGTTTCAAAGAATCTTGGAGAAACCGGGGCTTAATATTCACGAGAATGTGCGATACGGGGTTATTAAACCCAGATAACAGTCCACATGGACTAAAATATAATCGATAATAAAGAATATCAATTTGCACCAATACGAACAGGTTAGAAAAGGAAAGAGAAAATGCGTCAAGCAAAGACACATATAGTAAAAGGCGGGATTTAAGCAACGTCACGAGGTTCACAATTGGTTGAAAATAGGATGCAAATATCAGAGGTAGAAACAACAATTTCTGTACAAAATTAATTAGTTTTTCTCGGACATGCTTGCGTGCCGTGTGTTGAAATTTCTGAGATTTAAATGGGACGAGTGAAAATTCGTAAAATCGATGCGCGAGCGACAGACTGGGAACATAGAATGAGGAATTCTTTAGAATTACCGTTTTGAGGACAAAAGCGACGTGCCGGCTTTTTGCTATATATACCGAGATGAATATAAACAAGCCCTCTTAGACTTTTGACTATTCGATGCGTTAAAAGCTCTTACATCCGCGACTTGATTGAAGATGTTAAACAGTGCATTTTAGTTTGATAAAATAATTTAAAATTTTGCTCGTATATTTTAGTGATTCAAAATAGTTGGTTATTTACGTGCTAACATGAATGTACTTCAGTGCACTTAGATACAAGGTAATAAAATTTAGTTTCACTGTACCAATTAGCAAAATTTACAACGACAAATGTATACACAAAAGTAGGCAGTTTTGGCGTATATTGGTGAAAGAAGTATGAAGTTATTTGCTATTTTTCGGGGTGTTAATAATTAAATGGTTCAAATACGTGTCTGGATCCACGAAACAAGGGTCAGATATACATATATGAGTTCCGGAAAAGCCCAGAAACAACTTTAAATAAATGGTGATGGAGAAAATTTTAAAAGCGTTGAGAATTAGAAGCCGTAAATATAATCCTGTTGGAATGGTGTGATTAACTAAAGGGACGATGTACTTTGAAGCTACGAGGACAGTAACCTTCAGGTAAATTATACTATTTTGTTTGACATTTTGTGTGTGTTGAATAACTTTATAATTGATGTACTTTAAATGGACATTAGTGAAATTGTACTAACCATAAAATTTTAATTTTAAGATGAAATTTGCTTGTTGAAGTAGAAAGGAGTATTTAGTTTTGATGTTCGGTAATATGATGAAAATTTGGGTATGTCTTTGAGCTCAATTAGACGAACCTGGTTAATTAACGTAAAGGGGTGGTAGATGCTCCTTTATACTCAGACTCCGGTCTGCTTATATTGTTATATTAATTAGTAGGCATCCAACAAGGACTTTAATTTTGGATGCACATTAAAATGATAATAAAATTAATCTTGAAATTCTTTTTAAAACTGAAATTTATGCTGAGTTTTAATTTTGAAATTTTAATGTATTCTGAATATTGATGTAAATAGAGTTAACGTTGATGTTTTTGGTAGGAATGTGTTGTTTTTTTTTATGAATGAGGAGGTTTATAACATTAGGTGAGCAGCCGAGGCGAAAAGAGGATCACAGCCGTTTATGACGCCCAATCTGTGGGACTAGAATTTTTTTGTTGAAAGGATCCAGTTCCCGCATTCAAAGGAGTATATCACAGCAAATTTTGGCGCCCAACGTGGGGCTCGAGTTCCAAATAAAATTTTTGTTATTTTATTCCAGGAAACTGGCGATCTGAGAAAGAGAGTTTCTGTTTGTGTATAAATTTAAGAGTATTTTTAAAGTGTGTGTGAGTGATTAGAACGTATGCAGAGAAAAGAGTGGTTAAGGAGTCAAGGAGTGGAAATTGGAAGTGACGATAGTGCATTGGGTGAAAAAAATACGAAAATGGAAGAAGCTGGAGGCAGTAGAGATCAGTCGAGGACGGAATCGGGGGATCAAGGAAACGAGATGATATTGAGAATGTTAGAGAGGATGAGTGAAGAATCGAATAAGAAATTTGACCGAATGAATGAGACATTAACAGGAGTTAGGGAAACCCTAAGTGAGAAAATAGATAAGACGAATAAAGAAGTTTTAGAATTTAAAAATAGTCTTACCGTAAAGATGGGGGAAGTTGAAAATAGGGTTGAAAAAAATGAGCGTGATATTACAGGTCTTCGACAGGAAATGGGACATTTAAGGTCCGAAGTACGCATTTTTGTGAAGAAGAGATTAATATAAAATGACTGAAGTGACGGACTCATGTAGGGATCGGTTAGGCAGGGTAGAACGCGAAGTTAGTAGTATCAAATACAACATGTCAAATTTAACGGGGGATGGTCCCAGATTTTCTACAGGTGGAGTATCATTGGACCAACACATGAAGTTTTATGGCGATAACAGGGTAAATCCACAAATTTTTATTAATAGTGTAAGAAATCTAGTGGGAAATTTATTTGACGAACAGACTAAACTAAATACGGTAAAGGCTTTATTAAAGGACAATGCGGAGGCATGGTACAATTTAGTAGGACAGGACATAGACACGTATCAGGACTTTGAAAACAAATTTTTACAACATTACTGGAGTGATCACAAACAGGATCAGATTAGGGACGACTTGATTACAGGAAAATTTAAGGGAGAGTTTGCAGGTTCTAGGGAGCAATATGCCATCCGCAAGTACAGTGTGGCCAAACAACTGAATCCACCATTGACGGACAGACAGATTATCAAGTACCTATCACGACATTTTGAACTGGAAATTAGACAACACGTGGCCTTACAAAACATCACAGAACGGGAGACATTTTTAGAGTATTTGCAGAGATCTGACGATGTATGTGTTGGACGGACAAGAGAGATACGAGAACGAAACGTTAACACAGTTAGGTTTGACAACAGGACACCGAATTATCCGAGACGGCCTGACTACAACAGAAATTTTCGACCGAATTGGGAACGACGAGGACAGGAATACAGGAGCAATAGTGCGACTAGGGGACCGACGCCAAGACCTAGTTACACGCGACAGAACAGTTTACCGGAGGTAAACAGGACTGTGACCAGCACGCCGAATAGAGACAGGGACACGGATATTAACACAAGGAGGACATACGCACAGGTTGTAGAAGGACAACCAGGACCAAGCACTGAAAACAGGACGAGACAGGATTTTTAGAACGCGACAGACCACTAGATTTCAGTGTAAATGTATATGAACATCCACGTGAATTTTTCAAAATTGAGGAGGAAGTAGAGCCAGAAACTAAGGAAAAATTATGTTTGCCAATTATTAATTTAGAAATTTTTGAGAATAATGTAGAAGTATTACTTGATACAGGGGCAGAGGCGAGTTTAATATCGGAGGAATTCGTCAGCAAAATTAGGGATAAGGTTTGTGATAGAATTATGCCTATAAAACGTAGCCATTTAGTAGCTCCAAATAAAAAGAAGTTTGCTGTAGTAAATAGTGTTGTTGTGCTTAGGATAGATATAGGTGGTTTTAGCTGTGAACAGGAGTTTGTAATTGTACCTGGACTGAAGTTTCAGAGCATTTTAGGTGTTGACTGTATGATGAAGTTAGGGGTTTTGATAGATATGGAAAGGAAGGTAATAAGAATTAAGGATAGGGTAGTGCCATGGAAGGGCAGTTATGAAGTCGCAGAGGATGACACGGAGTTTAGTATTAATGTAGTAGAGGTAGAGGATGATGAAGGTAAACAGATCAACACAATAAGATGTCCAGAGGATAGGAGAGTAGAGGTTCAAGCTTTATTACAAAAACATGCAGAATTAGTGGGGGTAGAAGCAAGCACAGCGTTAGGCTATGAGCACAAATTGGAAGTGGATAATTCAGAACCGTTCAACGCAAAGGTTTATCCAATTCCAGCAGCATATCGGGAGCAGGTGAAGGCAGAATTAAATAAAATGTTGGAGGATGGCATAATAGAGGTATCAAACACTCATTTCATAAATCCGTTGGTGGTAGTTAAGAAAAGGATGATAGCATTCGTTTATGTTTAGATGCACGAAAAATTAATCAACGGACCAAACCGCAATTCCATTGTCCACCATCCATGGACACACTTTTGACGAGATTAAGTGGCAAGTTTATTTTTAGTAAATTAGATTTAAGAAATTCATTCTGGCTGATTCCATTACACAAAGATTCTAGAAGGTACACAGGATTTTCCGTAGAGGGAAAAATCTATAATTTTAAGGTAGTACCGTATGGTTTGTCAACGTCAAGTGCAGCATTAATTAAGGCAATGCAAGCAATTTTAGGAGCATATGAGCAATTCTGCATACACTATGTGGATGATATTTTAATTTTAGTGAAACTGAGGAACAACATTACTCTCATTTAGAACGGATATTATTAGAGCTTAAATTAGCAGGATTGAGGCTGAATATAGAAAATGTGAATTTTTTCAAAACTGTTAAATTTCTGGGGTATGTGGTGAACACTCAAGGTATGTGTATCGATAAAGAAAGATTGTCCGAACTTTTGACATATCCGAGACCTAATAACATTAGGAAATTAAGAGCTTTTGGGGTCCTTAACTTTTATAAAAAGTTTGTACCGGGATTTGCTGAAAAAGCGGGTCCTTTGTTTAAACTTCTGAAGAAAGGAGTACGATGGAGTTGGACGGAGAGTCAAGAGGCAGCCTATTTAACACTGTTGGAACAATTTCACGACCAACTAATTTTGAGGCATCCCAGATTTTATGTAGGTTTCGTACTGAGGACGGATGCATCGGATAGTGCATTAGCAGCAGAGTTGTACCAAGTACAAGAGGGGGAAGAGGTGCCCATATCTTTTGTTTCACGCACACTGAAGCCGCATGAAGTAAATTACACGATTAGTGAAAAGGAGATGGCTGCAGTGGTGTTTGGTGTTACGAAGTTAAAATTTTTTTTGATAGGAAGACATTTTGTAATCGAAACGGATCATTCGGCGTTGTGTGCGTTGATGAATACGAGATTTTCTAACAATCGAGTATATCGATGGGGTTGTTACTACAGGAGTTTGACTTTGAGATTAGATATATTAAGGAGAAAATAATTTTATAGCAGACGCGTTTAGTAGAAACAGGGACATGGATAACAAAAGACCGTGTGACATCATGATTGCCATGAACAGTCTACTACAAAATGATTCAGTATATGGAGAAGAGGAGATCTTGAGGAACCAGAGGCAGAGTGAGGAGCTACAGATTGTTAGAACGAAGTTAGAAAACGAACCGGGATTTAAAACTTCCATATGATAAACGGCTTTTGTGTAAAAAATTCAAGAATTGGAAGTGTATGTAGTGGATAGGGTACAAGCAAAATTAATTATCAAAGATCTGCACTTAAGATATGGTCACATAGGAATCCGAAAGACATGGTTAATTTTTAGGAAACGTTTTTTCAACTAAAGACTTAGGGTTAGTAAAGTCAGTCATCAACACTTGTCACTTATGTACTTTAGGAAAGTACAAAAATAGTACGAGTCAGGATGTGGTACAAAGTATACACGTACAAAATCCCTGGACTTAGTTGCTATTGATTATTTGAGTAATCTAGTCCGAAGTACAAAGGACACAAACATGTGCTGATTGTGACTGATGTGTTTTCGAAATTTACCAAATTATATCCCACTCGGGATTGTAACACAGTCGGAACAAACAAGAAATTGGAACAATTTTGTAGGAAGTAGGAACTTTTAAACGAGTATTAGCAGACAATGCTACTTATTTTAATAATCAAAGATTTAGAGATTATTGGGAGAGGCAAAACATTAAAGTGGTGTTTTGTAGCATAAGGCATCCTCAAGCGAATCCAGCTGAGCGATATATTCAAGAGACGGTTAAGTTTTTGCGTTTAGCTTCACATAGGAATCATCGTTTATGGGAGGACAATTTGTCCAAGGTTGAATCTTTTATCAATGAAACCCTAGTACCGTGACAGAAATCAGTCCCATTATGCTGATCAAGCAACAGTATCCCGAAAGACCATGGCAAATTGTGCCTAGGGACGATGAATTTCAACAACTTTTGGTAGATGTGAGGAGAGGTTAAGGAAGAGAGCTGAAAATATACAAGGAAGATGAACGCAAGAATTAGAAAGAGGGTAAAATTTAAAGTGGGAGACCAGGTAGTAGTAAAAGCTTGAGAGTAGGGAAGAGAGATAGGATGACATGTGCTAAACTACACTTGCCATATGAGGGACCTTTTGAGATAGGTGAAGTAGTAGGGAGTGCACATATTTATTAAGGGAAGTAGGTACGGGAAATGAGAGGACGGTTTCACGTCAACCTACTATTCCTTATACCGGAGAACCAGCACCACAGGAGAAATAGGTGTATAATAGAGTAAAATTTAAATAGGATAAGAATAGAGATAGGTGTATATAGAAAAGTAGAAGTAAGTGTTTATAGAAAATAAAGCTAGGTATAGGATAAATATGGGAGATAATTAGGAATAGGTTTAGGATGAGAATAAAGAGTAAAGGTAGGAAGAAAATAAGATAGGTTAAGTATAGATATTTCATATAAGATTAGTGGAGAGTTAGGAATAAAGTTAGAAATAGGATAGGTATATAGGATTAGGTAGGATGAAGTAAAGTATAGTGAAGATTAGTTAAAAGTTAGGAATAGGATAGGTATATAGGATGTATATAGGATTAGATGGATGAGTAGGATGAAGTTAGGGATAATTTCAGTTTATAGAATTAGGTGAAAGTTAGGAATAGGATAGGGATATAGGATAGGTGTAAATATTTTTTTCGATTAGAGACAAAGTAGGTAAGTTAGATAGATAAGGGTAGAGAGAGATAGGCAGTTTTTTTGTAATTTTTTTGTCTAAATGTTTTATATTTGAATTCAAATAAGTGGGATTATTTGTATTCAAATAGGGGGAAAATACTCATATTTAGACCAGGGTAGAAAATTAATGGATTACATCAAATAATTTTAATCACCGTGTATAAGGAAGTTTATTAGATAATACGCTTTATTAAAACCCGTGGAGAATAAAAATTCATTCGTTTTATTAAAAATAAAAGATTAAAATTATTTACAAGACGCTTTATATAAAAATAAGCAGTTTTAAAATGCTCAACGTGTAATTTAATTATTCCAAAGTAAAGAATCAAATGGAAATTACGTGCAAGATTTATATTAATTGATTCAAGTTTGGGCAACGAGTATTAAACGAAACGTACAGATAATAATTGAATATTTAATTAGGATGCACTAAAATTTAAAGGGTATTAATTTTAATTGAAGTTAATTGAACCGTTAGTAACAGATAATATCTATAGAAACTTGTAAAACCCAAGATTATAATACCAGAAAATAAAGCTCTGAGAATTAATATTATTTTGAACACCTGCGTAGTTTAAATATCACATACGGCGTAAATTTTGTAGATAATTAATAGTTTCAAAGAATCTTGGAGAAACCGGGGCTTAATATTCACGAGAATGTGCGATACGGGGTTATTAAACCCAGATAACAGTCCACATGGACTAAAATATAATCGATAATAAAGAATATCAATTTGCACCAATACGAACAGGTTAGAAAAGGAAAGAGAAATGCGTCAAGCAAAGACACATATAGTAAAGGCGGGATTTAAGCAACGTCACGAGGTTCACAATTGGTTGAAAATAGGATGCAAATATCAGAGGTAGAAACAACAATTTCTGTACAAAATTAATTAGTTTTTCTCGGACATGCTTGCGTGCCGTGTGTTGAAATTTCTGAGATTTAAATGGGACGAGTGAAAATTCGTAAAAATCGAAGCGCGAGCTACAGACTGGGAACATAGAATGAGGAATTCTTTAGAATTACCCGTTTTGAGGACAAAAGCGACGTGCCGGCTTTTTGCTATATATACCGAGATGAATATAAACAAGCACTCTTAGACTTTTGACTATTCGATGCGTTAAAAGCTCTTACATCCGCGACTTGATTGAAGATGTTAAACAGTGCATTTTAGTTTGATAAAATAATTTAAAATTTTGCTCGTATATTTTAGTGATTCAAAATAGTTGGTTATTTACGTGCTAACATGAATGTACTTCAGTGCACTTAGATACAAGGTAATAAAATTTAGTTTCACTGTACCAATTAGCAAAATTTACAACGACAAATGTATACACAAAAGTAGGCAGTTTTGGCGTATATTGGTGAAAGAAGTATGAAGTTATTTGCTATTTTTCGGGGTGTTAATAATTAAATGGTTCAAATACGTGTTTGGATCCACGAAACAAGGGTCAGATATACATAGATGAGTTCCGGAAAAGCCCAGAAACAACTTTAAATAAATGGTGATGGAGAAAATTTTAAAAGCGTTGAGAATTAGAAGCCGTAAATATAATCCTGTTGGAATGGTGTGATTAACTAAAGGGACGATGTACTTTGAAGCTACGAGGACAGTAACCTTCAGGTAAATTATACTATTTTGTTTGACATTTTGTGTGTGTTGAATAACTTTATAATTGATTTACTTTAAATGGACATTAGTGAAATTGTACTAACCATAAAATTTTAATTTTAAGATGAAATTTGCTTGTTGAAGTAGAAAGGGGTATTTAGTTTTGATGTTCGGTAATATGATGAAAATTTGGGTATGTCTTTGAGCTCAATTAGACGAACCTGGTTAATTAACGTAAAGGGGTGGTAGATGCTCCTTTATACTCAGACTCCGGTGTGCTTATATTGTTATATTAATTAGTAGGCATCCAACAAGGACTTTAATTTTGGATGCACATTAAAATGATAATAAAATTAATCTTGAAATTCTTTTAAAACTGAAATTTATGCTGAGTTTTAATTTTGAAATTTTAATGTATTCTGAATATTGATGTAAATAGAGTTAACGTTGATGTTTTTGGTAGGAATGTGTTGTTTTTTTTTATGAATGAAGAGGTTTATAACATTAGGTGAGCAGCCGAGGCGAAAAGAGGATCACAGCCGTTTATGACGCCCAATCTGTGGGACTAGAATTTTTGTTGAAAGGATCCAGTTCCCGCATTCAAAGGAGTATATCACAGCAATATATATATATATATATATATATATATATATATATTTCTGTGCTTATTCTGAAAGGAAGCCTTAAAAATCGTGCCCCAATGTTGGGTGACATTATTTCTGTGATTAAATCTGGCTACCTTCGTGCCCTACCGTTGAGAGCCATTATTCCTGTAATTAAACTAACTAATTCGTGCCCCACAAATTCTACAAACCTGCCCAAACCATCTCCACCAAATTGCTTCAAACTGCTTTCCCAATTTGATCTTCCTCGGCTAGACTATGCACTACCACCTATGATATACTTACCCCAACTATACATTCTTTCAACACCTTTATATTACACACAACAAAATACAAAAATTAAAGAACATCCTTGGACAAACATACACCCTTTTATTCGTATGACATGCATAATAATTCAGACAATTTCAATATTTACACTTTTATATTTACAATAAAACATTTCACCCTTTTCTTCAATCTAAATTGTTTGTGAGTTATTACACTTCAACATTTTTATTTCAAAGTAGATGGGCCTATCGTGAAACCCTAAAATTACCCTTTCTTGGTCTATGGTGAGCTCAGTATAAACCTTTTTGCCTGATATGCATAAAATATTGCATGGTCAAATTACTCTAAAGACCCGTTTACTCTTTACACCAAAAATTATTATTCCTGTTTTTACGCACTCAAATAATAATAGAAAATTGTCTTTTATATACGGTAATCAAATTAATTTTTAGTTCATAAAATTTTCACCACATAATTCTAATCACACATAGTTTTATAACATAGTACCAGCACCACAGTTCAACAATAAAACAAAATTCGTTACCTGGTGTGTTCTTCGGGCGCACCACCTCCTTAGATGACCTCCGCCAAACTCACGTTTTTGAATTTCCCCCAATTTCTCACTCCTACATGGACAGCAACTCCATCTCAACTCGGTCATCCAGTTCCCCCAGTTACTAGTGGATGCTTTCCATACTACCATCCGTCCAAATTCACATGTTGCCTCCGTCTCAATTTAACGTGCCACCACCACTTTCGTTCAAGAAATACTTGGTTCGCTTTCCTCAGTAGCATGCAGTTTTACTCGTACAATTATTTATAATAATTAATTTTCAGCCCGTTTAACTTGTTAGCACCAACTCGTGCATTTATAACACTTGTAAAAATATACGGCGGATTACACTATTGCGCGGCTTTTAATTTTGAATTAGGATGTCTTCTCGATGCTACTTAGTGTACTCGAAGCGAATCAGCAAATTAAGAGAGCTCCTCCATTCCTGGCAAGAGCTTTTATAATCTTCAAACCCCTTCTCTAGTCACGTATTTCCACTGTCTTCGCTGAACTATCGCACCCGCCACAAACAATTCTCCAAATTCCTGCACTCAAAACACAACGAACTTTTAAAACTCAGAATTTCTCCCGTTCCACCACGGCTTTACCACGAAAAACTATCTACCAGTTGCAACCGTCAAAAAGTAATCAGAAAATCATTCCTCTCGCTTTACTCTATCAATCTCCAAACACGCCCATTGAGCCTACGTCTCTATTCTCCTCGCAGTCATGCGTTCATAACCACTATTTTCTGTCTCCCTCCTGTTTTCCTACTTTCATAGAGCCCCACTATTGCACTGTTGTCTACGGTTACTGTTCCCTCGCTAAATGTGCGCCTTGAAAATCTATACCGTCGACAAACATCTAGCATCTTTGTTTCACCCATTTGTTTCTAAAATATACTCGTCTGCCACGCGCTTGAAAACTGCTTGACCTTTTACCGGCTGATGCATTCTCTTCTTCCTTAGTTGCATTCTAACGATTCTGTCTCGTAAAATTATTGATTTTTGCTTCAAAATAACATACTGTTTGTTAACCTAGCCTTTCCGTTGTACAATACCTGGAAATGTTATCGTAACGTCTCCTAGCTTCCATACAAATATTTATTTACTTGAAGCTTTTATTTCCTGAACTCCTCGACCGTTTTGTTAGTTATTTTGTAGTCTGATATGAATTAAATAAACGTGCTTTCTAGTTAACGATACTAAACAAATATCCGCTGCATCAATTATTGATTTTTATATACTACGAAGCTTTAATATTACAGATGTTTGCCTGCAATAGTCAACCTTGTCTTACGTTAATGTATACAAATTATTGATTTTTACCTACCGCGAAACTTTAGTATTATACATGGTTGTATGCAATAGTCAACCTTATCCTCGATTCTACTTGTCTTTGCATTAAATTAATGTATACAAATTATTACTTTGAAGCTACATAAAAATATGTCTTTTAACACTAAAAATTTCTGTATGTAATCGTCTTATACTAAAGTATGCAAATTATTGATTTGAAGCGTAATAAATAAATTATTATTTTTCTATCTACAGGGTCGTTATAAAAATACCTTCTTGGCCTATTTACACACGTTGACCTTTAACCTACAAAGTAATATATATATATATATATATATATATATATATATATATATATGTAGAATACTATCATAGGGCTATTTACAAATAAACCGATATTTCGTACTCAAGAAAAATGCTGCTGGTTCGTTCTGCAAAATAAGAAATGTGTTCTTGCGAAATTGTACTATATTGAACATAAATAACGAATCTTCATATAAACAAATAATGAATTGGTAACTTAGAATGGCGAATTATGTACACTATATATTTTTACGTAGACAAAACAACTTAGTTACATTTGTACAACCGCACTTGACCAACGTTCGGTCGGAAGTCTCGTTTCGAGAGGGGAGAGAAAGAAAACCATGCATTTAAACAGGTAAAAATCGATACTGTCTTTGTTTAAAAGCAAGGTTACCACTACTTGAAAATTAAGCGGCACAATTTGAATTTATGAATAACGAAATACGTACAAATCTAAACAATATATATACATAATACATATTCATATATGGGATTAAAATCCCCGTTCGTCTTGCTTCTCAAGGGCGAGTCCAGGTGTTCGTTGTTTGGTTGGCGGTAGCTCTTTTGTCGACAAAGCGGTATTTTTATATCGGTAGAAAAAAGATAACAAAAGAAGGTGAATCACTTCGCCGACTCTCGCAACTCTACACTAACACGTTGTAACTCAAGGAAGGGCGGTAGTAAAATGCTGCTCGTTTCGACGCTTGGCTTTCACAAACTATCTGTCTCTTCAAGATATTTTAATGTTTTAACGCTCAACTTTTAGACGCAGCTGCACTTTTAGGACATGGGAGATGAAATCTTGCGATTTATTTACACCACAAACCATAGTTCAATGTCCTAAAATACGTGGGAACCAAATCTTCGTGGGATTTACACGTGAAGCTTAAATTAAACATAATGATAATGGATGATTTTCCCATGTGGGGTTTAAAAATCCACTGAACGTAAATATTAAAATGAGCCTTATTTAAATAGGCGCAACAACTATAATTGTTCATCCCGCCATTAATTTAGAATTTTAGGTTGTGTTGTAGTCGTCGTTCAAAAGATGAAAAAAAAGGAAAGCTGGTGTGGCCTTGACATTCTGAACCTTATAATAGATAAACCAAATTGTAAATAATATTATAGGTTCATTTGTTCCCTTATAATCTATACATGAGTTTTGGATGCAAACATAGTTGGTATTTTATGGCGTATGACATTAATTGAACATAACAGTAATTAATTTTTAACCATTAATGATTTACCAACGGAACGAGTGATTAAATTAAAGCATAATGCGATTCGTTTAAAATATTAAAAAATATGTAGGTGTTGGTATTAAAGTATTTTGAAAAGGATGATGAAGAGATTATAAAACGTTGGTATTTAACTGTTTTTCCTTGTTTATTGTGAACGATATTTCTAATAATTGGGATTTATGAATTAAATATGAAGGCAAGAAAAGTTTGTGGAGTAGCAAATAGTTTTGTCGATGGCTGAGACTTGATGTTTTAACTTTAGGATTAGTCTTAGCAATATCTGACCAGATTTGAAGTTACAAAATAATTTTTTTTTAAAAATCTCTAATTTTTTCATAGTATTTTATGTGAATAGAGTTTAAGGCTAGGTTGAATTTTTATTTGAACTAATTTAAGAAATAGGTAAAGTCAGTGATTTGTAAAGGATATCTAGCTACCCTGGTGATGGAATCTTAGTCGGAAAGTATTTTATTTTACAAGTTTATTGAATTATGGCAGTATTAATATGGTAAGGTATTTTTGAACAGAGTAAGTATTTAGGATACCGAAGCAAAGCATAACCGTCTTCCCTATAGAAATAAAATCAAAAGACTTGCTGTGACAGACGGTTTGACGCCCCTTAAATTTGATAAAAGTAGAAAACCTTTCGGGGTAAATGTTAATGTAGCGTACAATTTTTGTATTTAAGCCATGCTATTTATAATTTGTATTTCTTTATTTTTTTTATCATTTAGCTATAGGAATCCACTCGTGTACCACCGCAGTTTGCCGATGCACCGTTATATTGTTAAGGGGTCCCTGTTAAGTGATCCCCGCTCCTTCAGGGCAAATCAAAATTTATTAACGTCATGCACATTTTATCCGTAACAAGATTACAGTTTAATAATGCTTATGAATTAAAATAATTTGACAACTTGTTAACAAACTACTAAAATTTTCGCCCGAACCATCAATGAAAAACGGCAAACATGTAATAAACAAAGACGAAAGTAAACCATAATGGTTAGACATGGTTCGTTGCGAAAAAAGTTTTTTGTATATTACCATCTCTACTGTTATCATTTTAAAAGTTATTAAATTTTATAAAAATAGAAATTTGCAGATGATAGGAGTACAAATTTAGACCACCCTGTATAAAGCAATTAATATAATAGGAATATTCCTTAAAATAATGTATATTGTTGAAACATTGAATATTTAAAATATAGTTAAACTTGTATTAAATATTAAACATACATGATTTTACAATAATTGGGAGAATTTTCAGAGTACAATTAACATTTGGTATGTAAATTTCGTCACTACTTTCTTTTTTTATTGTAAAACAACTGGATCCACCTGTCTACAACTTTCACCACGTTGAATATAAATAAGCAATTCTCGCGTGGTAGCGATTATACCCGATAATTCACGAATATGTACTACTGCGCGCGTCAACTTAAACCCAGCAAGACAAGAAAATCCATTGGCATTCGCGTTGAATGTATTTGGGGTTCGTTCGTCAAGATGGCTAGTGGTGAGGATTCTATGAGTGACAGTGATGTACAATTTTTCGAAGGAGTTGAAAAACTTCTCGAAATTTGGTTTACAAGTGAAAATTCGCCGAATACCAGTAAACAAGCTGATTTAAGGAAAATTCCCAGGTTAGTTTAATTATTGCTTTATTTATGACATTACCGGCGTTTCCCCGTTTCAAAGCCTGCATTGATTTTTGGTAAATATTGTGATGGTGCGGGAGTTGCATTTAATCTTAGTTCATCAGCTGTTCTTTTTTTGTTTTTCGTCTATAAATATAATTTTTTTCAGGAATAAATTGGAATCGCTGTTGAAAATTGTGCGGTGCGAAATTATTAGTTTTTCAAGTAATGATCAAATTAATGCGTTTGTTTTAAGGTAAGTAATGATTGCTTTATGTACTTAGACGTAAGTGACTAAACTCAATTGAATGTGTTATAATTGTTGCACATTGAACTTATTTACGATAAGCAACGTATTTATTGTTTCTAATTAACAGAAATGTAGTATTTTTTATAGATGTGTTCTTTATATAATAATTGTTTAACCCCAAAAATCATGTACTGCACCTTATTAATATTTATATTACACTTAAATAATAGTAATCCGGTTTTCAACCTAAAGTGGTGTAAGGATTCGATTGTTTAGAATATTAGTACTCTTCGCACCTGCGTTTTTATTGCGCAACGGTAATCAATGACGCGTGGGAGTAGGTCAGGGTGGCTGGTTTCCAGGGATTGATGGGAATTTGCTAAAAGTGGGGTTGCAGGGATAACGGTATATGTATTGCATCGATTGTTTGCACACCGAGCGCTTGTACAAGTGGAAGGCCACGTTACTTTTTTTTACATTTCAGTTGTATGGATTGATTCAAGGTTTCTTCGTTTTAAATCTTTGATGTACTTGCAATTTTATTTTTCTCTTTTTTGGCACGGAATTGATTTTATTTGGATATCCGTTTTAGTTGTTATTTATAGTTTTAAAATAGATTAGTCTGGCAAATTATGGCTGGATTTCGATAAAGCCGTTTATAGGGTTAGTACCGGCCATATTCAAATTTTATTATGTCGCTCCGTGACTTATATACAAAATATATAATGTTTTATTCTAACGCAATTTCGGAGATTTTTGATTTAGGAATAATGATTCTTCCCTAAAAAATTAAAAATAAAAATTTCGTTGTACATAGTTACATACGATACATATTTGTTAATATACAATATATACAGGGTATTCGTAAATATCATATACATGTGCGGGGTTAGGGTGTATTCTTTGGATTATTTCATGAATAATAAACAGGTTCGCAAACGCTGGGTACCGAACTACAGGGTGTTGAAGTTTTTAGGTTTTGATTTTTTAATTTTCTTTATAGCTTCTACAGTTTTGAAATACTTAGGTCAAATTTGGCATAGAGGTTACGCTGTAAGGTTTATATCATTGGACATGTCAAATGGTTGTAAGAATCTACAGGGTAATATTTTTCAGAGGTCATGCCTCCTTTTCTCCATCTGAACTTTTTGTGTGCATTGCTGGTAGATTTTAAAATACAAAGAGTTTTGTTTTGTTTAGAAACTTTTTGGTTTCTTGCGAAGAAAAATAAGAAACGATTTTCTGTAACTTGCTAGACAAATTAAAATTTGTAAAATGGTCTGGTAGAGTATACTCTTGCTTTATTGTGATTAATTTCTTGCTTTTATTAATTTTGACAGTTCTCATTTGAAATCATAACTTGTGTCTGCATAAAGCGTTACTGCAACTGGTGAAGTTATGTTGCATATTTAATAAAAAAGGTGAAATATTACAAATATAATAGCTTTCATTAGCAGAAGTTAAAAATGGTATTAAGCTTTTACAAAACTCAGAGGAACAGATAACATAACTCATCATCATTAGGTCTTCAGTCCTGGAACTGGTTAGATGCGTACCCTCATTGTTTACTATTCCGAACTAACCTACACATTTCCCTGAAATTTGCACAGTCTGCATGTATCACTATCTGTGTGCAAAAGTCTGATCTCGGTCTGCTTCTTTTGTTCCTATCTCTGCTTGTAATATATCCCGTACTATTCCCCAAAAATGCCTTAGAACGTATCCTGCCCTTCTGTTTCTCCAATTTGTTTTTGTTTTCCACAGATACCTTTATTCCTCTACTATTTCTATAACCTCTTTGTTATTAACCTTGTCTGTCCATGCTATCATCCTCATACATCTGAATACAACATTCCAGAAGGCTTCTACCTCTTTCTGTCTGCTTTTCCTACTGCCCCTATTTCATAAACGTACTGTGCTGTGCTACACACAGGCGGCTCCGTGGCGTAGTGGTATGTGTGTGACTACTATGCCCAAGGTCCTGGGTGCGAATCCCGACACGGTCCGCTTGAAAAATGTTAGGCGAGCATTTTTCACAAAAATACACCCTCGTTCGGATGAGAGGTAAAATGGAGGTCCCGTGTGTGAGTGTTGTCACGCACGTTAAAGATCCCTACCTTGCTTGGAACAGCAAGGGTTCGGCAAAATTCCAAATTTTCCAGGTAAAAAAAACTCGCTTCCTGGCCAATGTAGTACCTTTGGGTGGAGCATTGGAAAATCACATGTAATGTGCTACACACATATGCTTTGAACAATTTTCTTCTTGTTTCTATGTTTGTTGTCTTTAAACATATCTGCTGTTCTTTCTTTTTAGGTGCAGTTCGTTCACGTTCTATTGTTTTACAGTTATATACTCTATTTCCCCGATATTCAAAGGTATGTGGGAGGGGGGAAGCAGCTTGTAGCTGCCAAGTTCCCCAGCACTTGAACATTTGTCAAATTAATAGTTTTGCAATATATCATTTTGCACAATCAACATTAGTTGAAAATATTTCATAACCAACACCTGTAGTTGTTTATAATAATCATCAGATTTAAGTGCACTTATTTTTTCGTCATTAGATTTTCCGTCTTGAAACTAGTTGGATGCGTACCTCCACTTATTTATGTTCTGAACACAGTTCCCTGAAATTCCCACAACAACCTATATACAGCTCGGTTCGCCTTCTATTGTTTCCTAATTATATGCCCTATTTCACCGAGATTCAGTGGTATATGAAGGGGGGAGGCGGCTCAGTCGCATAGTTGGTATGCATGTGACTACTATGCCCAAGGTCCTGGGTTCAAATCCCGACACGGTCCGCTTGAAAAATGTTAGGCGAGCATTTTTCCTAAAAATACGCCCTTGTTCGGATGAGAGGTAAAATGGAGGTTTCGTGTGTGTGTTGTCATGCACGTAAAAGAACAGCAAGGGTTCGGCAAAATTAAAAATTTTTCAGGTAAAAAAATTCACTTCCTGGCCAATGTAGTACCTTCGGGTGCAGCATTGGAAAATCATATATAAGATATGTGAATGGGGTTAAGCAGCCTATGGCTGTCAAGGATCCTCCAATACTTAGACATTTGCCGAATTAATAGTTTTCCAGTAAATACTTTGGTACAAATAAAACTAGTTGAGAATATTGCAAGACCAATACCTGTAGTTGTTTATAATAATAATCATGTGTAAGTACATTTATTTTTTCGTCATTAGTTTTTCCATATTGGGACTGATTAGATGAGTACCTTCATCGATTTTTATTCTGAGCTAACCTACACATTTCCCTGAAATTCCCACATCCTACATTTTTCACTAACTGTGTACAATAGTCTAACCCAGGTGTACCTCTACTCCTCTTTTTTCCTAACTCTGCTTCTCATTTATTCCACGGTATTTATTCCACCTATCATCCTATCTCTCCCATTTTTTACTGTTTTCCACATATTTCTTTCTTCCCCTACCATTTCTAGTACCTCTTTGTTCTTAACTTTGTCTGTTCATGCTATCTTCATCATACGTCTGTAGCATCACATTTCAAAGGCTTCTTTCTACCTTTTTCTTGTCCACTTCTCCTACTGTCCAGGATTCACAGCCGTACAGTGCTGTACTCCACACATGTTTCCTTGTTTCTATATTTGTTGTCTTTGTTTTGTTAAATGTAACACGACTTTGTGCTGCTAATCTTTATTTTATATCTTTTGTGCTTTTCCCATCTTGCGTTATTTGGCTTCCTAGGTAGCAGAAATCCTTAACCTCTTGTAAGTTCTCGTTACCTATTTGTATTCTTGTTTTTGGTTTATTTTCCCCTCCTTTGCGTACTAGAACATTAGTTTTATTTTTGTTAATTTTCATACCATATCTCTTCGTTAGAACTGTTTTCATTTCATTAAGAGCAGCTTCTAACTCTTCTTTGCTAGATACTAATACCGCTAAATCATCTGCAAATCTAAGCATATCAATCTTTTGTCCCTGCATAGTAATTCCAAATGTCTTCCTGCATTTGACAGTATTTATTGCCTCTTCTATGTTAAACATTAATGAGGATAAGACACATCCCTGTCTCACCCCTTTCCTAATATTTACTTCTCTACGTTTTTGCTCTAATTCTATTACAGCTGTTGCTCTTTGTATAAGCTATGTACTATGCGTCTATCCCTATAACTCATTCCAATCTTTTTGAGTATTTCGAACATTTTTTTTCATTTTACATTGTCGAATGCTTTTTCCAGATCTATAAACCCTATATACACGCTTTCCCCGTTTTCTATTGTTCTCTCCATTATCACCCTCAGAGCTAAAATAGCTTCCCGTGTTCCCCTATTTCGCCTAAACCCAAATTGATCTTCTTCTAGTATTTCTACAGCACATTTTTCCATTCGTCTTTGTACAATTCTAGTTAATATTTTTGACACGTGTGCTGTCATACTTATTGTTCGAAAATTTTCACATCTATCGGCACTTCTTTTTTTTGATACAATTACTAAGATGTTACTTTTGAAATCTTTGGGTATCTCGCCTGTCTCATACATGTAGCTTACAAGTTGGAAGAGACGTTCTGTTACTGCCAGTCCAGCGGCTTTTAGAGTTTCTACCTGCATCGTATCTGTACTCGGCACCTTACTATTTTTCAGACCCTTTAATGCTAATTCAAATTCATCTCGCAGTATAGGATATCCCAAGTCATCATTTTCAATGTCTGATTCCTGTCCTAATGCTGTTAGTTCTTTTTCTGCGTATAAATTCCCTATATATTCCTGCCGTGTAACCACTTTCTCTACATTTTCTATAATACATTTCCTCTCGCGTCCCCTTATATTTTTGCTATACGGTTTGATATCCCTAAAATTCATTCTAATTAGTTTGTAAGCTTTGTCTGTCTTTCTTATTTCCATCTTAGTTTGTATCTCTTAGCACTTTTCATTAATCCATTGTTCTTTAGCTTTCCTGCATTTGCGAATAATTTTCCATTTTATGGCTTTGTATTTTTGTTTTCCCGTTTCATCTGATCTATTTTTGTATTTTTGTTTTTCTTCTATTAAATTCAGGATATCTTTTCTTATCCATGGTTTCTTATTTTCATTTTGTGTATACCTCAGAATATCTCTGGCAGTCATGTCTAAACTGGATTTAATGTTATTCCATTCTGTTTCTACTTTCTTAGTATCAGAAATTTTCCCGATATCTTTCAGCAATTTATTTGCCCTTTTTTTTCAAATCTTTTGTGGATATCTTTATCTTTTAGTTTCTCAAAATCAAAGTGCTTTTTTCCATTCCTTTTTTTCAAATTTTTAAATTTATGAGTGGCCTTCATAATTACGATGTGTCTATATCTGCTTCTGGATACCTTCTACAGTCTTTTACTTGATTCCTAAACTGTTGTCTAATAAGAATATAATCTATTTGATATCTTCCTATATCCCCTGGCATCGTCTACGTGTATCAATTTCTAGCATGATGTTGAAATAATGTGTTTTTGTGATGGTTAAATTGTTTTTGTTACAAAATTCTACCAATCTATTTTCCCTGTTGCTTCTCGTGCTAAACCAAGTAAACCTACTACCGCTCCTTCCCTACCCTCACCTACCACTGCATTAAAATTCCTCGTAATTATTAAATTTTCATGTCCTTTTACGTATCTTAGTATGTCTTCGATATCTTTGTAGATCACTTTTACCTCTTCTTCCCTGTAGCTAGAGGTGGGCATGTATACTTGTATTATTACTGTATTTACCGGTTTACTTTCTAATGTAACCATGAATACTCTATCGTTCTTTTGTAAATAGTTCTCTACACAGTTTTCGCATAAGTATCCCCACACCAGAATTTCCTTTCTCTGATCTGATCCTGTATGAATTACTAAAGTCTCCACTCCAAAAATTCCCCGCCTCAGACCATCGAACTTTGCTGATTCCTACTATGTCTAGTACTAACCTATCCATTTCAATTTTAAGTTCTCAAAGCTTATCTACTTGCTTCATACTTCTGACATTTCATGCTCCGACTAACAGAATGTTCCCGATTCTTTTTCTAACTTTTTTGATCACATCCTCCGAAGTAGTTCCCTCCTGGAGATTCGAATGCGGGACTATTTAACCGCGGCTCCGTGGCATAGTTGGTATGCGTGTGACTATTATGCCCAAGGTCCCGGGTTCAAATCCTGACATGGTCCGCTTAGAAAATGTTAGGCGAGCATTTTTCACAAAAATACGCCCTGGTTCGGATGAAAGGTAAAATGGAGGTCCCATGTGTGAGTGTTGTGACGTTAAAGATTCCATACGTTACGAAACAGCAAGGGTTCGGCAAAATTCAAAATTTTTCAGGTAAAAACTCGCTTCCTGGCCAATGTAGTACTGTCGGGTGGAGCATTGGAAAATCACATGTAGGACTATTAAACCTCTTTTATCTCAGAGGATGCCATCATTTTAAATACAATTTAAGTATGCTTTGTACTTGGGATTTCATGTGGTGGTTTCCCGTTGCTTTCCACATCACGGTAATTGCCTTAGAATGCCATACTGATCCCTATGGTCTCTGCCAATCTAAGTACTGAAAGAGCCGCTGCCCTCTTTCGGGAACCTGTCTTAGTCTGGTTCCTCACTAAAGACCCTGTAACGTGTTGATTTTCTTTCCTTTCAACACTTACTATTTTTGTATTGTCGAGCGCATCTTTAATAAACACTCTGTATATAAATTTTCCTTTTATACAAATCTATATTAATTTGAGTTGTCAAGGATTTGTATATTATTTATTAAATGATTTAAATTGATTGGTTAATAATTAAAAAGTGGTACCGGTTATAATCCCTACTCTTTACATTATCGGCGACACGACAGAACTTTGTCTTCAATCGTGAACAACATAAGTTGAAAGTACATTCACCATTTTTGCAAGGTGCTACGGAATAATGGATTTGGCATAGCGGCCTTACAATTTATAATTCTACACTTTTGGTGGATCTCCGTACACTTTATTTACAGTGAAAATATTTATATTTTGGCTGGTGCATGGGTTTTCACTGTTAAACAGATATCTGGTCTGAATTGATAAAAATAGGCAATATGGTTGTTTAGCAAATTGATTTTGCTGTAATTTTTAAGGAAGCTGATAGTCGTATTGTTGAGTGAACACGGATTGTAAGTTAACATATTAAAAACATTTAACTAATTTTTATTCCTTTAGGGCTTCTTATTTTTGCTCTTATTCTTGTTATTGTTCTGGCCATATCTGTTATGGATAAATTTAGTTCATGCTAGACAGATGTTTAGGATTTCCGGCTAGTGTGCTTGAAGAGTACAGTATCACACATTGGTTATCGTATGAGCAATTAAACCTGGAGAATTCAACTTTTAATTTAAATGGATGAATCATATTCAGTTATGAATATTACGGAATTTTATGGTTATTTGGTGTTATCCGTGCAGGCATTTTAATTTGGAAGGATTTCGTATTTTTATATCCTTTATACATAGTAATCTGGAGGTAGTAAGTTATGCAAATACTTGATTTTGCAGTTTCGTAAAGTCCGTTAATTTTATTTATTGAATTGAAAATAACATCAAATTTATAGCTAAGATTTTGCACTATAACATTTATTTAAAGCGTCAAAGCTTTCCCTTTTGTAAAAGGTTTATATTGGAGAGTTGTTCCAAGATGGGGTTTGCTCCTAAGATAATTTACTGGTTTATGTGTACACAAAAAGCAGGCCACGAATAGCATTTTTAGTAAAAACACCTACAAAAGCAAAAGCAAAGGTAAATTATTATAAAAGTTTTCCAAGATTTTACCTTACACGAATTAATATTATTGATTGGTATAAAGTGTTATTGATTCAATATATACACAGGGATTGATAGGACGGTTAGTAAGTTCTGAAACTGTTAAAATTAAAGAGATAATATTAATAGTGTTATTTTGAGCTTTAATAATTATTGCTCCCTGAATACTTTTGACTCGTCGTTGCTAGACATTTTTTTGAGAGTGATTGAAGACATCACTTTTAGTATTTTGAGTTTTAAGGTTTCCAGGCAGTCTTCTGGTGCGTAAAATTATCTTAACATCAGTTATTGGCCTCAAGTTTGGTCTCCATGACCCACGACCCAGCCAAGTCGAGTTAGCGGGGAAACCTTACTTTATTTCACCGTGTCTGGAGACTGCCTTTTCCCTGGGAGATTGGAAAAGGGGTGGCAACCCTACTATTTTGGTTGAACCTGTAGTTTGGCTCTTTAGATTACTGAAACGTGGAAGCCATTCCACCTGTTCTGGTAATCTAGAACTTTTTCATGGTTCGGATGCATTCGGAATGGATAACATAACTACTTGATTAAAAAAAACTTGTTTACAATACAACTTGATATTGCTTAAATTAACCCCTTACGTTTAACACCCCCTTGTCATCATTTTGTTTTCGACCTTAAGTTGGGTTTGACGCAGCTCTAACTTCTTTTCTATTATGTGCTAATCTAAAAAGTTCTACATCCCCTTCAGAATCTAAATTTCTAATAATTTGACTAATATGGCTTGGTCTAGGTCTTCCTATACTCTTCTATCTTTTTCTTATCTACCTGGCTCTACATAGATATTAGCAACCTGATGGTTGTTAAAGAACTTCAAAATGTTTACATTATTCCCATTTATAAGGAAATAAAATGTTACCTGGTTATCTCCTCCAAAAAAGGAAAAGTGTTAAATTATATGTTATGGTAAGGCTTAAGCAACGAATCGCTGCCAACATGCCAGACCACTAACTAATTGTGAGTTATGTCAAGGCGACGTTTAGTTAACTGATTTTTATTTTATTTTTTTTGTTTTGTTTTCGAACTTACTTAAGGTCGGTTTGACGCAGCTCTAAATTCTTGTATATTCTGAACTAGCCTAAAAAGGTCTACATATCCTTCACAACCTAAATCTGTAATAATTTGACTAATATAGCTTTGTCCTGGGGTCTTCCTACTCTGTTTTTGTTTGGTAGTCTATACCTCCTTGTAATTCTGTAATATTAACAAACTTATATTAGAAAAAATAAATTACAATTCAACAATTTACAAATAATTTCGAAAGAATTTAAATCGAACTTTTAACAAAACTTTTGTCATAATATCAGCCTGTTGTTCACTGGTGGATACATATTTTAGATTGATTTTATTATTAGTTGCACAATATTTAATAAAATGATGCCTCACATTAATATGTTTTGTACTTTTACATTCTAAGGTTGAGGCAATTTTAATACAGGTGTAGTAATAATGTAATTATTTGCTTAATCACTTTACCTTTCCAGTTTCCTAGTTACTAGGTTGCAAAATGTTTATTTTAGCTGTCAAATTATTAGCTAAGTTTTTAGTTGATTAGAACCTTACAAAAGGTAGAATTATTAAATACACGATTTTATTATTACAATCTAATCAACTAGCATTTCTAATCATTGACCTACATACTATTAATGGATAAATTACCAAAACCAGATCGGTTTGATTCTGATCCATGCGCTAGTGAAGCGGCTCAAGAATGAAGGCATTGGATAGCTACGTTCGAAAATTTTCTGAAGTCAATCAAAGAGGTTACTGAGGAAGAAAAGCTAACCTTGCTTATCAATCACATTAGTCATAGCGTATTTAGTTTTGTAGAAGACTATTTCTCTTATTGTGATGCTAAAAAACGTCTCAACATTTTATTTTCTAAAAAGAAAAATGAAACATTCGCTACACACGAGTTGATAACACATAAGCAGTGCACTAGCGAAACTATAGATCACTTTTTGAATAGTTTAAAGCAACTTAGCAAGGACTGCGATTGTAAAGCGACGAATAATGCTGAAGAGAACCGTGATGATTACATTAGGGATGCCTTTATAAGCGGGTTGAATTCACAACGTATCCAGCAGCGTCTTTTGGAAAATGTAACCCTTACCCTAGATGCCGCGGTTACGCAAGCCTTGTCTCTGGAATCTGCCCTAAAACATGCTGAAGCTTATGTTCAACCGTTAGATAACTTAAGTGCCTTACCTGGCGAATATGATACTACGGGCGAGAAGTCGTTGAAGTCAAAGAATAACTGTAATAATGTGTCAATCTCTTCTAATCAGGAATGTTATTTTTGCGGGAACAAAAGAGATTCTCGTGCTAATTGCCCTACAAAAAATGTGACTTGTAGGAAATGCAAAAAGTATGGGCATTTTGCTAAACTGTGTAAATGGGGAAGGATATGGATAGGACGACTAATGCTTGTTTCGTCGATGATTTTGAACAAATTGTAGCTGCTGCTCCTAAATGCCTATCGAAATCCGTGATTAAGATTAAAGTAAATAATTTTGATGCTGACACCTTGGTAGATACTGGGAGTTCTGAAACTTATATCGATAAGGATTATGTTTCTCTTCTTAATATCACTATGTATCCCAGTTCGAGCCTTATATCTATGGCTACAACGTTACACCAATCTAGAGTAGAGGGGCACTGTTTTGTTTATTTGGGGATACCGAATCACAAGTATGCTAGAGTTAAGCTGACTATTCTTTCTTAACTTTGTACTGATGTTATAATTGGCCATGATATTCTTAAGCTCCACAGTTCGGTGAACATGAGTTTTGGAGGTTCTAAAACTAGTCTTCTCAGACTTCTATATTTATATGCAGATTACGTTTAACTTTATCATCAAGGTTACAATTTAATTATTAATTACGATATCCATATTGCATACTCAAAATTTCACCTTCGCAATGCAACAAGCTCACGACTTAATCAAAGTAACATTTTCGTGATCGAATTCATGGATGAATCTTGTTAATCAAAGTTCCGGTTTATATAGAATTTAATTTGATTACATCACGCCTTCTACATTGTTCTTGTTTCGTACGGAATCTAGTACACCACAATGTCAGATTTTTGTGAAAAATTCATTAGCGCCGGCCCGCGTGATTGATTTATAATAGTGACGTGTGCTCTTCATCCTTTTCTATCTTCGAAAGTTATTGTGTCGCATCGCATCTCTCCTACAGTGATTGCGAAAGCTAATAAATAATTCTTATCAATTTTATTGGTTTTCAACATTCCTGCCGTTCCTTCGAATAAATATTTATTCATTAATTAGGTATTTACGTTGTTCTAAGTATGGATGACGCATTTTCTATATTCCTCTCGAAAATTTGAGAACATGTTTATTTTAAAATGAATTTATGTAATACAAAAGTCAATTGATATTATTAATTTAAAGCTGTATAATGCAAACGAGGTGCATTTCTATAGAAAATCGTTGCTTTCACAGTAAAACATGTTTTAATACACAAGATTAATATTAAAATTGTGGTTTTAAATACACGAAATTATTTATTTTTATGCATGGAAAGTGCATTTTTTTTATTAAAAGCGAATGACTGTATTTACACTTGAAAATGATCGATTTGCATTCGCATTTAATGCGTTTTAAGGTATCTTAAAATAATTATTTATACATATACGGCTTACATTATTTGCTATGTACTTACAATACGCTTATATCATACAGTGTGATTATTTATACGCGCGGAATTGCATTTTCGCTTAGCACTTTAATGGCTAAAAAGTACGTTTGTATTATGCAGGGTGTAGCGTTGATTTGTGTATACTGATGATAATGTGACTGCTACAGTCTTTTCCCAAGAATGCATTTTACTCTAAAACTACATAGACTATCGATGAGTAGCATTTTGCACGTGTTTATAAATTTTTTGTGTTTTTTTTAATTGCTAATTTCGACTGTTATAAATTAATATTTTTTGCATTCTTTCTTATAACGTTGGAAAGCGTGGTAAGCAAAGCAGAACGCACTATTTTTAAGGGTAATGTATTCAAGCCGTTTAAAATTTAAATACCAAGGAGTCTTAAAACAGCGTGTTTTTCCCTTAACTAACTTTTTCTTAAAATCTAGGTTTGATTAATAGGGACTGTGTTAGGGTATTCCATGCAGACAAGAAAGAAAGTTGTAAAGTAAGTAAAGAAAATCGCCCACACAAAGTACCGCAACAAAGCAGAAGGGTAGAATAGGAATCTAAAGGAATTGGATGCGTCTACTTTAAAACGTTTGCTACTTATATTTAGTTTGGTTAAATCGTTTATAAATAAAAAAATCAGAGCTGATCCGGGTACAGATCCTTAAGGCATTTTGTGTTCTACATTTCTGTAGTTTGAAATACATCCGTTTACTTTACCATCCAAGAAAGGTTTGTCGTGTTTCATAAAACTCGAGTTTTGTTATAAAAAGGTTATGGTTAACACTGTCAAATGCTTTAGCGTTCCAGAATACTGTTGCTGTAGCTGGTTTCTCATTTAGGCTGGTATATACCTCAGTTAAGTGAGAGAAATGCATCATTAGTGTCGTTATTCGATAAAAATACAAACTGATTTTTACTTAAAATTGAATGTTTAAGGACAAAGGACATTAATCTGGATTTAACAAGTCTCGCGATTATTTTTTATATTATATTATATTATATTTTATATTATATAGTTAATAGTATTGCTTTTGTTTGAAGTTTGTTAAATTTCTGAAATCGATTGATTTCCACATCCTGCATCAAAATTTTAATCTCTAGTTAAATTTTTTCTTCATGTAAATAAACGCTTCCTACTAATTCTATGCGACGTCCCTTTTTTTTTGCTAATCCAATAAAATGAATATTTAAAATCTCCTGTAAAATTTCCTTAGGTAATACGTGGAATACATCCTATAACAGTTTCCACATTTTCTGAAATATTTGCTTCGGTGTTCTTTCTATAGTCTGCTGTTTTGCAAAGGTTAAAAGCTAATTCCCTAAAATATTTGCTTATCGTTAAACATCGCTTTTTAAATTCGATGAAATAAGCAAACGGCTGCTCTTATAATAAGTTTTTGCTTTGAAATATGCCCCATACCTGCTTATTATTTTCAATGGTTTCTATAAGTTAGGCAACTTGCTATACATTTTGTTTTATTTGGCTGTATGCAAGGTTGCATATGTACCGGATCCTGTAAAATAGATGTTGTTTTTTTTATGCAAACAAATTTTAGTGGACGTCATTATAGTGTTTTTGTGTTAATTGGCTATTCTTAAAGGAATAATTCGCAGCTGATGTCTGGGAAATATATTCTTACTTGTGCTCGCAGAATAATTCACACATTATCGGTGGGAATTTTTTAAAGTACGTTGATCAATCTGTATAAATACAAACTGAGCTTTTGAAAGAGTTCTATTTTACACAACGTGCTATTCTATTCTATTGATATTCTATGCAATGTCCTTTTAGCAAAAAGAAACTTTGTAAATCGCGGTGTTGAAATGCTTTGTTGTAAGTGTTCAGTATAGTTAAATTGGTTCGCCCAGCATCTAGTCTATTGACAAATGCAGGCCACATTTCCTATTTCTAACATGGTACCAGATACGAACAGCTTGGTCTAAAGTACAGTTTTTCTGTTTTCTTTATTTTTGATGCCGTTGTGGAAGATAGATACTTCTTTTGCTGGTTCTCATGATTATCCAATAAATTGCAGACAATACGTTACAACTTTACGTTCACAATGTACGAGTAATTATGAATTATTCGCCAAGTCACAATTAGTATAAATCAAAACGCGCTTTTTACTGTTTGTTTTTTCTTTGTACATTAATGTTATCATCAACAACTTGCTTGCCAAATTAGTTAACACTTGGTTCATTTAAGTTAAGGTTACGTTCTTTAATGTTACATTCTTATTCTTACAAAGTGCACTTTCCAAAACAGGTACAAATTACTGTATATTCTGTGTAATTATTTCTGGTATATATTTAGGACTGGTAACATTGTGTAAGTATCCTTGGATGTATTATTTAGATTTTAAGATTTTGTAATCGATACTTAAATGTTTATGTTGATATTATCTAATATGCAAATTGACGCTTTGTTTACATCACGTTATAATAGGACAATTACGTAAATGTGGGTTTTTGACTTTTGTTAATATTCCTTTTGGGACCGTATGTTTAAGTAACGGTCTGTAATAAATCTACTTACTTAGGTTTTCAATGTTTCTTTCTGTATGACCCGACCCACGCAACAACATTTTAAGCTAGCCCAAAATCGAATTCTTAAGAATTTTTATTCTACCTTACCTTATGTTTTGTTGCGGTATTCGGTGTAGGCGTTTTTCTTTACTTACTTTACTGCTGTCCTTCTTGTCTGCACGGAATACCATAACAAGTTGCTGACATCATCTTTATCTTCTCCTTTTGTTATAATTAAGCGCCAAATTTGCCCGTCATTGTTATATTTTTACAGATCACGGTTTACCGGGTGATGCAATTGCTGTTTAAGTAAAATTTACATGCACTGATTTAGGTAAATCGAATTACTTACGCGAGGTGTATCTCGGAACTTCATCAGGGTTCAGCACGTGGTTGTTGGGTTTGATTACGCCATGTTGATCACCAAATTTGCTATCCGTCCTAAACTTGTTGCACTCGTAGGTGGTCGAAGGAAATAAGGTACCAGGTACAATAAAGGCAAGGTACAGGAAACCTACATACCTGTTTCTAAAAAGACACACACTCCCCTCAGATAGTTGTTGCTTGGTTCACGTCTCGTGACTTAATTCCCGCTTTCCCACTCGTGCACATCCGCCTTCCTTCTGCGCAGACGCGACTGTTAGCAACGACGAAAGTTAGCGTTATTAATTTAAAAAAATACACGGCAATTAACTTATAAATTATATCTAAATCTAAAAATGATACATAGGCAGTTTGGCATGTAACACTTTATGTAGTGGTGATATTATCGCCATTTTAAGGCAGCTTTCGGAAATTCATTCTTTGAAGGAAGAATTAATCAATTCGACGAATGTTGTAATTACTGTAACCAGTAAGTAATTCAACATTTTTATGGAGATCCCGTCTATGCCACATGATGAAGTCATCTTGATTCCCGGAATTGTATTAAGAAGTTCATGGACATCGACTGGTTAAAAAAGAAACTGATTATTTTTGTTGTTGTTGTTGGGGAGATATATGAGCAGATCCGTATTTGGTTTGATGCTAGAAAGTAGTGTACTGGTTACATTCGCGAAATAGTTATTCAAATTGTCAGGATTGAGATTTATTTAGGTATTTACTCTTGTTTTCTCTCTTAAGTCATGGATAATAGACCATGTTTCATTTGCGACATTTCTCACATTTAATAATTGGTTCTGAAAATATGTATGTTTAGCTTGTTTGATAATATTTAAATAAATATTTCTGTAAGTTTTAAAATATTGCAAGAAAGACGGATTATCTATTTTTTTTTATGTAAATAAGAGAACGCATATTTTTGGTCAATATTCTGATTCCAGTTGTGGTCCAAGGAGTTTGTCGTTTCTTTTTCAAAACTTTTAGAGGAAATGCTATTTCATATGCATGCTGAATTTTATTTGGAAAGTACTCAAAGTTTTGATTTAGGTTGTCTCCTTCCAATTGGATGTCATATAGATCGCTTAAAATAAAAGAAAATTTTTCTGAAAATGAACGACCTGTGAGGTTTGGTTTCATTTGGATTTTATTTACAGTAAAGGATGCAAGACTGCTTAATTCGAAACGCATTTTCATTTTCAAATATTGCCTGTCTTATTACGCTATACTATGCTCTAGTCAGGAGCATTTTAGAATATGATTCACTAATTTGGTCAACACAGTATTATAAAAAGTCTGCCAGAATTGAAGAATACAAAAGCGATTTTTAAAATTTTTTATTTTAAGAAGCATCAAAATTTCCCCATCCTCCCTGTCTGGGCTACCCATATATAGATTTATTAAAAGAATTTAGTATACCATCATTAGAAGAACGTAGCAAAAATCAGACTTGATTCATCTGTTTAAGCTTTTAAATAATTTATTAGATGACCCAGTTAATTTATCAAACATTAATATTCATGTAACGGAAAAATTAGTAAGAACTAGAACCATGTTTTATTTATAGAATGTGCAATTTGTATAATAATTTGTATAATTGCTTTGGAAATATTGATATCTTTAATTCATCACTAAGGTCATTTATACAAAATATTGCCCAGCTGATTAACGCCTAAAATATTTTAAATATAAACTACTGTGTTTTTATAATCTGATTTTGCTAATGTATATTTTTCTTTGACTATTTTAGTGGTGTAATTCATATATATATTTTTTGTCCAGTAGTTTTAGTTTTAATTTTAGTTATAAATGTTATTTGACTTCTATAATTAGGTATTACTCTGTAATTGGATTGATTTGTATAGCTGTGGAGTAATATGTATTAAATAAATAAATGATCAGAAATGTTATTTGTAATAACTGTGGTCTGTACTTTATCAGGGCAGAAATTAGAGATTATATAATTGATCGTACTGTCGTTAGTATGTAATCCTGCGAGTTGATGTACATTAATAATGCGATACTTTCTAAAATATGACATAAAGACTTCTGTGCAGTGCAATTGCTGTTATAATTAATATTAGTCTTCCCATTAGATTTTTGGCATTGAATGAAATTTTTTTTAGTAAATTCAATAGGTTCCTTGTAAATTAGTCAACTTCTGATGTAGAGGTTCTGTAAATGTATATAATGTAAAGATTAAGAGTTTTTATTGTAAACTGCTGAAAATTCAAAAAAAATTTCTTCTAGTAGTTGATCGAATTTGGTAACTGCAGAAAAGTTATTGTAATTTGATAGAATTCTGGTTCCACCGTGTTGTGAAAGCATTCTGTTATATTTGGCTAAAACGCAATAATTTTGAATGTAAATTAGTTCGTCGTTCTTGAGCCAATGCTCTGTGATAGCTATAACATTAGGAAATTAAAATCCTGTAGTAGTAAAAACAAGTCAAAGGTTTTGTTATTTAATGATTGGACATTTATAAGTATCATATTAAATTTGCCATTGTCAGTTAAGTTGTTGTTGAAGGAGTCTAGTTCTTTCTCACACGTCGATTTAATTAAAAATTTGTTTTTGTAAAATAACTCTGCTGCACCTCCCTAGCTCTTGTAAATAACTTATCCGATCCATTGAAATGTAGGACAAGTATGTAACGAGATCTGCTATTGCATCGGCTTCACTGACACCATAGATTTTGCAAAATTGGATAAATAATTGTATCAAACTCCTTCTGACACTCTGAATAATTTTAGGTTTGTGCTTGTGTATCGTTCGATACAAGTCGTATGAGGGTGGTTGTGCTAGTATGATAGATATAGCCTTAATGTTTTCATAATCGCTGGTTCCTGGAGACGTGATAGAAGCATTTGATTGTTGTTAGTGCTTGATGACAAGGTGCACCTTATTTTTGGCAGTACTAGTTGGTCTAAGTTCAGGTTACAATCCTTATTATCATTCATTTTGACCAGTTTTAATTGAGTATTTTCTAAATGTTGGGTTCATTTCATGAACATGATTGTTTCCTTATCGGAAGAAATCGTTTTGAGCTTTTGCTTATTGGTGTTTCAAGAGTAGTGTTATTTTTATTTGTTATCGTGTTTTCAATGTTGTTTTCCATATTGTTTGTTTGGTTAGTTAGGATGGATTCAATGGACCATCGGACGATGACATCAAGAGGCCAAAAGATGTTTGTTGCCAACTGGATTGCACATTGTTTGTTTTAAAGGCCAATTTTATAAATAGATCCCATTGAGTATGTTGTTTCCTTCATTAATGGAAAACATTTTATATAAGCTCTGACCCTTGGGTGTTCTTTTATATAGTGTACAATATAGCTGTGCTTATAGTGACTGATTAAGTTACCTACTATGACATAATGCCACTTGTTGTTGTTGTTTATTTTATCAAGCTAGATTGTTTGAGAGGAGATGTATGTACTTGTTGGTGAGTCACTGGTTTGAGAGTAGGTTGATGTGGTATTCTTTACTTTTCGTTGTGCTTCTGGATGTTCAGCTATATCTGGTTTAAATAATTTCAACTTATCATTTATTTCTGCCGTTGCTTTGAAGAATACTTCTATCTTCTTTTGAATTCCCTCTAGCCCTTGATTGTATTCGGACAGATAGGGACATGTACTTGAACTTGAAATGTTTTATTTGGGTTGTCAAAAAACACTGATTTAAGATTAAAGAGATCTTCTTTCATCTCATCAAGTGACTTCTTGAATAAAGGTAGACCATGGTTGGTGTTTGAGCGTGAAGCGGTAGTACAAACTGATTTTAATAAATAATTTTAGCGGAAGTTCCAAATACATAAATAAAGCAAGTGCAAGACAAAAGTACTTACCAATTCAGCATCGACTGCAGAAGATCAACAGGAAACCACTCTTCTACTAGATTCAAAAAGGGCACCCTTCATCAATATAGCTATTGGTGGCGGCGGACGAATTTAACAGACGGCTGCTGATTGGAACGGCGACACAAGTTTTATATTATATATTGGAAACAACACCTTTCAAAGCAAAGTCCAAATAGCAACTAAACTTGTACCTTGACTTTCAACATCTGCGAGCTATCAACTAGATAAATAAACTATATACAAATGTTAGCATTTCTACTTTTAATAAAATTACCTTAATGGCGCCAACAGTTGGAATGAGTTTGTTACAGCGAATGTATTTCTTTTATTCGACTCTGTAGAATGTTGTTACGGTCGTAATTTTCATAACGACATTTGCATTTAGCAGTGTACTTCAAAAGTATATTCTTTCCAAATTAGATTGTATGAATTCGAATAGTGATAGCACGTCGTGTTATCAGGTACCAGTTCCCGGACTAGCTTTGATGGTCTCAACACAATACTCTTGATTACACTCTTGATTCTAATCGAACAATTTTAATTACGCCGTTGGAACGTTGTATTTCCTCCTTTATTGAAAGGGTTTTGGCGGATTAATTGAAGGAAATTATTCGTTGTGATTTGAAATAATTTTCTTATTTCCTTATTGGGATTTCGGCGATTCGTAAGTATCGAAGAATTTTTCAAATAGATAACTTTTATGCTATTGTAGATCTAAAGTGAATCCTCGACCGTTGTATTTGGTGACCACTTGTACATTTTTCGTTTGTTGTTTTGTACTGGACTCGGAATTGACCGGTAAGAAGTCGTGAATATATTAATGGAAGTTATAGGTTATAAATTTTAGGGTTCCAAGTTCCAAGTGCCAAGTTCCAAGTTCTAAGTCTTCAAATCCCAGTTTGCAGTTTTCAGTCTCGCTCTGCAGTTTTCAGTTTAGCCCCAATAATAGCTCCAGTCGTTATTTTGCCGTCGCAACCCTTAGTTGGCTTATGCTAAGATCAGCTGACAACGACTAGTGCAGCTGTGGGTGAGTCGTTCCACATTTAATTTTTCTACTGCAACCGTCTGGTTGATATTGCTTGTTGAAGATTTTTTTTCTTTTTTTTCACATTTAATAACACTTTACTGAAGACTGTTTTGTTTACACATTTATTATAGGGTGGGTTCAGATTTACTAATTTGTAATTTACATTATTCACAATTTTAACACGTGTGTGAAGTTTAGCCAATGCACCGATCATTATAGGTATAATTATAGTTTATACCAATGCCCTCAGCGTTCAAGGGTCAATCTACGAGGATCCTGGTATACCACCCTTAACATTATTTAATAGTCATTCTGTTCTGCCATCTTGGCGCAGATTTGTTTCAATAGGTTGGCTGAATTGCGTTAAATATAATAGTAAAAGTAGCAGTAAGAGTTATACAATCAGGTTATTTGCTGTTTGTTTATTGGAAATTACACCATAACAAGTGGGTGGGTAATTGGAGCCTTTTTATATGTTTACTGTTGTTATAAATATATTATATGTTTGTAGTAAAGTATCGATACTGTATGTAAAAGATAGTTTTGTATTACTCGAGTGTGAGGTGTGAGGAGAATTTTTGCTGATTTGGGTGTTACAGGTAAGCGTGAGGATTTCCTATTTCAGTCCCGTCGGAGTACAGCTGTTATAGATTTAGGTGGCGCTCATTTGGCTGGTTGTTTATGGTCTATCCCACCCCGGCCTCAGTACTGGGTTGGTCCAGGGCATATGGAAGCTGTTGACTCCGACTACCCGGAAAGGTATTATTTGCCCGTTCCTCTTTTGTGATTAGTATTGAACTATATCGAGTACGTCCCTGTGTTGTGTTGTTTTGTAGCGTCACATTTTTGGCGCCCAACGTGAAGGCTTGTTTTGTTTCTGATTTATATCGCTGGTTGCTAATCAGAACATTTGTTTGAATTGAAGTGTTGAATTTTGTTAATCGATATGGACGTAAATCAACTATTATCTGATGAAATTTCGTATGAATTGAGAATACGCGGTCTTTGTTTAACCAAAGCCAATGTAGAAGATAAACGTAAATTATTAAGAGACTTACTACAAGTAAGTGTCACGTGTGAATTAGTGCCTAATGAAAATTTAAATATTATACCTGGTACAGAGCTTGCTATTTGTTTAGCCAAGCGTAATAATCTAGATAATGACTTAAACAATTTTAATTATTCTAACCATTCTAATGAATCAAAACGCATATCTACGCGACTTTCACATATTGATAACCGGTTGCAACGAATTACTTCTTCTAATGAAGATGAAATAATTCGGAAAAATGAACTTACAAACAAATGCTTAAGTCTAATAAACTTTTAACTGAAATTCAGAATAAAGCCGCTATTGTTAGACAAGTGTCAACAATTTCAGATCAAGGCGAAATGTCGTTAATGGACTTAGACATCCCGCATACTTCGGGTCATATTTTAGATCAACCCAATTTATTATTGCCTGAAGTAACGCACAATAATAACATAAATTTAAATGACGATAACCCGTTTATTGAGACAGAACGGATTTCTCACTCTAGTCCGGTACGGAGAAATTTTTCGGATGTAAATAAGAATTGCCTTCCATTGTACAAATGGAATTGCACTTTTGACGGCTCTACTAGTGTGAACGATTTTCTACAGCGCGTGGAAGAACTATGCGACTCGCGCGGTGTATCAAAACACCATGTTTTCAATTCGGTAATCGAATTGCTTCAAGGGCAAGCACTTATATGGTATAGGGCGAATAAACATACCATTAATTCATGGCAAGACTTAGAAACTAGATTACGTCAAGCTTTTCTACCTTATGATTATGAATTCATCCTTCAAGAAGAAATTCGATCACGGACGCAAGGCCCGATGAAAGAATTGTTATATTTATTTCGGTGATGGAAAATATGTTTAGTCGTTTGCGTCACCCTCCTCCCGAAAATAGTAGAATCCAATTAATTAAACGTAATTTGTTGCCGCACATTCAAGCGCAATTGGCATTGCACCCCATAAAGACAATGGCGGAGTTATCACAGTTAGGGCAAACTCTTGAGGAAACCCACTTGAGGGCAAGGCAATACCGCCCACCCCCGTCAAATTCACAAGGTTTACTTGAACCTGTTTTAGCTTACCATAAATCGAAACACAAAGCTGTTTTGTGTCAAATCGAGGACAGTAGTCCCGACTATGCTTTTGTCAATACTAACGTGAACAATACCAATCCATTTTTAAATTATGAGTTTTCTGAGACACCAATTCAATCGGTGAACCAGATCCAACCGAACTTGTGTGCAATTAAGTGTTGGAATTGCGACAAAGAAGGGCACCCATTTCGATTATGCCTTCAACCAAGAAAGTTACGCTGCTTTAAATGCGGTACTGCCAACTATACCGTACGAAATTGTCCCCAGTGTTCGGGAAACGGACAATTGGGCCGCCGATAGATCGGTCTGCGCGCTCTGTGTCAACCCCGAATCCGATCGACCTGTCTAAGAAAAATAACCCCAACAACGATCTTAACCCTACTATTAAAGCCACTCTTAATTTTGTTTTGGCGAACGTTATAGACGACGAACGTCCTTATCTCGAAGTGGACATCTATGGAATATCCATGCTCGGTTTGCTTGATAGTGGAGCCTCCTACACAATATTAGGCCAAGCTGGTTACGACAAGCTCCGTAAATTAAATATAAAACTTCAAACTAGTAACATTCAAGCATGCCGCGTTGCTAATGGTCAAATGTGTAACATTAGTGGCACTTATAATTTACCAATTAAATTACAAAATAAAGTTGTCTGCATAAAAGTTCTGGTGATTCCTTCCGTACCAGATCCGTTGATTCTTGGTACCGATTTTTGGTTTAGTATGGGTGTTGTACCTGACTTACGCCACGGTCTATGGCAGTTTTCTTCAGTAACACCAAACCTATTTAGTATACAATCGGATGATAAACTTAACCCAGAACATACAGCCCTACTAAATTCGACGATTGAACAATTATTTAAAGATATGCCCGACGCACTAGGTTGCACTCACTTGGTAGAACATGTGATAAGAACAAGTGCCGAACCAATAAAGCAAAGGTTTTACCCTTTGTCTCCAACCCTTAAAAATTGTCAATTCCCAGTTGGACATCATGTTAGAACAAGGTGTTGTTAGTCCATCTTCAAGTCCTTGGTCGTCACCGGTGGTTATGGCGAGAAAGAAGGATGGCAGCTATCGGTTTTGTGTTGATTACCGGAAGGTAAATAAGGTCACCGAACGCGACGCCTACCCCTGCCTTTAGTTTCAGCGACCCTCGATAAACTTCGCGACGCCAAGTACCTTACTTCGATTGATATTAAAAGCGCCTACTGGCAAGTGCCGGTAGCTGAACCGTCCCGCCCAATTACTGCTTTTAGCGTTCCCGATAGAGGTCTCTTCGAGTTCAACCGAACGCCTTTCGGTTTACATAATAGTCCCGCTACGTGGCAGAGACTTATTGACCGCGTTATCGGTCTTGACCTCGATTCCTACGTATACGTCTATCTTGATGATTTGGTTATTGCTACTAACGACTTCAATAAACATTTAGAAGTAACCAAAGAAATTTTCCGTCGGTTGAAATCGGCTGGTTTAACTGTAGCTCGACAGAAATGTCACTTTTGTAGACCCGAAATCAAATATCTAGGCTACGTCGTTGATAAGGAAGGGTTGCACGTTGATCCCGAAAAGGTTTCGGCCATTTTGGATCTTCCTCAACCTAGCAACGTTCTTGAAGTCCGCGCTTTTGGGTTTATGCGGTTGGTATTGCCGTTTTCTTCCAAACTTCTCTACGGTAGTAGCCCCTATAAATAAATTAATGCGAAAGGGCCATAAATTTTATGGACCGATGAATGCGAGTCCGCTTTTACTGAAATTAAAAATTTCTAGTATCCGCTCCCATTATGAGTTGTCCCGACTTTGAATTACCATTTACTATCCAAACAGATGCCATTGATTATGGCTTGGGCGCTGTTTTATCCCAAATTCACCCGATGGCGAAAAGGTGATAAGTTATATTAGCAGATCTCTGAGTCCTAGCGAGCGGAAATTTACCGCCACTGAGAAAGAGTGTCTTGCGGTAGTGTGGGCTATCGGCAAGTTCAGATCTTATGTTGAAGGTTCCCACTTCACGATTGTTACGGACCACTTGCTTTACTTTGACTAGATAATTTAAAAGACCCTGCTGGTCGTTTAGCGCGTTGGAGTGTCCGTTTACAACAATTCAGTTTTGATATTGTCCACCGTCGTGGCAAAGACAACGTTGTCCCCGACGCTTTATCTCGTTTTGTGCCTGTTATTAACCAGATCGGACCCCTAGTAACCCGGAACCACATTTTAAAAATATAAAAGATCGTTGGTTTCACAAAATGTGTGATCAGATTTCGAAAGATCCCTTAGATTTCCCTTATGGCGATTTGATGGGTCAAATTTATTCAAAAGTGTAAGTCCCCATACCCTGATTTAGAATCGGCTGCTTCTGAGTGGAAGATCGTAGTCCCCAAGTCCCATAGATTGGAGATTGTGCGTAATAATCATGATGAGCCTACATCAGGCCACTTAGGTGTTTTTAAAACCTACCATCGAATTAGTTCTAGGTACTTTTGGCCGAAAGCCAAAAGTGATGTTGCAAAATATGTGCGTAACTGTCATACTTGCATTGCTTGCAAGGTTGAACAGAAACCACCTGCTGGATTCCTTTTGGGCCGCCCAGATATCTCAAGACCTTGGGAACTTATTTTTGTTGACATTGTTGGACCGTTTCCAAGATCCACTTCCGGATACAAGTATGTGTTGAGTGTAAAGGATTATTTCAGTAAGTTTTGTATTTTTCTCCCCATGAGAGGCTACTTCATCCAAGCTTGTTGAATTATTAGAGGACCATGTGTTTTGTTTATTCGGTGTCCCCGTACCATAATTTGTGATAACGGCAATCAATTTCAGGGACGTCAGTTTAAATCTCTGATGGATGCCTATCGTGTTAAGGTCAGCCATACGGCAAATTATCATCCTCAGCCGAATGCTGCCGAACGACAGCACCGTTCTCTGAAAACTATATTGACTTCTTTTGTTAAAGACAATCAACGTACATGGGCTTCGTTGCTTCAGAAAGCCGCATGCGCAGTTCGTACGTCGAGACATGAGGCTACTGGTCTCACGCCGTGCCGTGAACTTTGGTCGTGAAATGCATCATAGGGGTAACAGTCACGATTTACCCAAAGTCCTCGTGAGTGATGACATTGGGCAAGATCCTGTGCTTCCTGTGGATCGACCTCCAATTTTTGAAAAGGTTTTTAAAGATATTCGTGCTCGTTTAGACAGAGCTTTTGTACGTAGTAAAAAGGTGTACGACCTACGTCGCCGCCCCGATAGTTATGTTGTGGGCCAAAAAGTGTGGCACAAAAATTTTGTACACTCGGATGCCGCGGCTTATTTTACAAATAAGCTTGCACCCAAGTACGTAGGACCCTTTACTATATCTAAATGCGTTTCTCCGTGGACTTATCAGTTGGAGACTGATGATGGTCGTAGTGTTGGATTGTGGCACGCCAAGGATCTCCGTCCTGATCCTTGACTAAGTTTTGTTGTCTGTTGTTTAGTTATTTTGTTCTGTTCCGCTCATTGATTTTGGATTTCAGTATTTGGGATACGTTGCGCACTTTGGTGCCCTTCAGTAGTTTTGTCGGTTTTGTTCCCTTTACTGTACTTTGAGTAACTTTTGTCGTCAAAGGTTACTTGAAGGCGAAGAAACTTCGGATTTGGTGTCTTTGTTATGGTTATGCGTGGGTTCGAACCCCAGCGCTAGCTTCTTTTTTTTTGGGTAAGAAGGGAGTTGTTACGGTCGTAATTTTCATAACGACATTTGCATTTAGCAGTGTACTTCAAAAGTATATTCTTTCCAAATTAGATTGTATGAATTCGAATAGTGATAGCACGCCGTGTTATCAGGTACCGGTTCCCGGACTAGCTTTGATGGTCTCAACACAATACTCTTGATTACACTCTTGATTCGAATCGAACAATTTTAATTACGCCGTTGGAACGTTGTATTTCCTCCTTTATTGAAAGGGTTTTGGCGGATTAATTGAAGGAAATTATTCGTTGTGATTTGAAATAATTTTCTTATTTCCTTATTGGGATTTCGGCGATTCGTAAGTATCGAAGAATTTTCAAATAGATAACTTTTATGCTATTGTAGATCTAAAGTGAATCCTCGACCGTTGTATTTGGTGACCACTTGTACATTTTCATTTGTTGTTTTGTACTGGACCCGGAATTGACCGGTAAGAAGTCGTGAATATATTAATGGAAGTTATAGGTTATAAATTTTAGGGTTCCAAGTGCCAAGTTCCAAGTTCTAAGTCTTCAAATCCCAGTTTGCAGTTTTCAGTCTCGCTCTGCAGTTTTCAGTTTAGCCCCAATAATAGCTCCAGTCGTTATTTTGCCGTCGCAACCCTTAGTTGGCTTATGCTAAGATCAGCTGACAACGACTAGTGCAGCTGTGGGTGAGTCGTTCCACATTTAATTTTCTACTGCAACCGTCTGGTTGATATTGCTTGTTGAAGATTTTTTTCTTTTTTTCACATTTAATAACACTTTACTGAAGACTGTTTTGTTTACACATTTATTATAGGGTGGGTTCAGATTTACTAATTTGTAATTTACATTATTCACAATTTTAACACGTGTGTGAAGTTTAGCCAATGCACCGATCATTATAGGTATAATTATAGTCTATACCAATGCCCTAAGCGTTCAAGGGTCAATCTACGAGGATCCTGGTATACCACCCTTAACATTATTTAATAGTCATTCTGTTCTGCCATCTTGGCGCAGATTTGTTTCAATAGGTTGGCTGAATTGCGTTAAATATAATAGTAAAAGTAGCAGTAAGAGTTATACAATCAGGTTATTTGCTGTTTGTTTATTGGAAATTACACCATAACAAGTGGGTGGGTAATTGGAGCCTTTTATATGTTTACTGTTGTTATAAATATATTATATGTTTGTAGTAAAGTATCGATACTGTATGTAAAAGATAGTTTTGTATTACTCGAGTGTGAGGTGTGAGGAGAATTTTTGCTGATTTGGGTGTTACAGGTAAGCGTGAGGATTTCCTATTTCAGTCCCGTCGGAGTACAGCTGTTATAGATTTAGGTGGCGCTCATTTGGCTGGTTGTTTATGGTCTACCCCACCCGGCCTCAGTACTGGGTTGGTCCAGGGCATATGGAAGCTGTTGACTCCGACTACCCGGAAAGGTATTATTTGCCCGTTCCTCTTTTGTGATTAGTATTGAACTATATCGAGTACGTCCCTGTGTTGTGTTGTTTTGTAGCGTCACAATGTCCCATTGTGAATCAAATCGAAAAAGTATTTCGTGAACTTAGGTGATGGCAGGAATTACATCCACTACTTGTTTTAGAAACGAACCAATAGCATCTAAATTGTCTTGAGATATTTGATTTTTTCGATGTTTGCGACTTTTACGTTTAAATAGTTTAGGTTGAGTGTGTCACATAGTATGCAAAGGTATCTGGGGCAAAGGTGTTTTTGATTCAGAATGGATTTTGCTGTTAGTTTGTCGAATCCTGTACATGTAAGGCAGAACATCCTACAACACTCATCATTACATCTGAATAAAATGAAAAACCCCTTACCACAACAAATATTTAAAATACCAGATACGTATTTCGACCACTATGTGGTCATCATCAGTAGGAAATCTGTAATTAAATAATAATTAGCTGTTGTTTTGGAACACTTCAGAGGATATTCTCTTCACCACTCAGGCTGAAGTAAACCTCCCAACATACAATTTACTATATTGTTGGTTTAAACACTATCGAGGATATTCTCCTCACCCGCAGGCTGGTGTTATCCACAACAAACAAGTGAAATGTGACATTATAACTTAAATCTACTTAATTTATACTAATTCTAAATCTACTGAAGCGGAACCAATTTAATCTTGCTTTCTCGTTGGTTGTTGACCAATAGGGAAAGCAAAGCAGATGGCTCTATTGGCCCTTTATCAGTGTTTAAGAGGGGTCCTTTATGTTTAACAATTTTAATTGATTCATAGGCATTTAAGGAGGAAAACGTTGGTACCACTTTTAACAATTTAACATTTTCTAGTTTAACGGGGTGGCTGGTTTCAAATATATGTTTGGCGACCTGAGACCTTTCGTATTTACTATATTTGAAGTGAGCAATGTGCTCTTTAAATCTTGTTGTTATATTCCTCTTGGTCTGACCAATATATTTTTGAAAACACCCTGGCCCTGCACAACTAATTTCATAAATACCCGACTTTTGCAATTTTTCCACCTTGTCTTTTGGATTACCTAGCAAATCTTTAATGTTATTGGTATTAGTGAAAGCAATTTTGAAATTGATCTGTTTGAATATTTTATCAAGACCCTTTGTGGTTTTGTGAAACGGAAGTTTAACATATTTAACATTATCGTTAGAGGTGGTCGATTGCAAAGTCGTTGATTTACTGATGTTAATTCTGTTTTTACACTTTCTAAAAATATTATCTATAATATCAGAAGAGAAACCATTGTAATGCGCTATTTGTTTAATAAGAGCAAATTCCTTATTAAATCTGTTTTTATTTAAAGGGAAATTCAATAATCTATTAATTAAAAAGTTAAATGAAGCCAACTTATGTTGTATGCTTGATTGGAGAAAGACAAAATAAAGCGATTTACAATGGTTTCTTTTCTATAAATGTCAAATTCTAATTTATTACCATTTCTAATTACTAATGTATCTAAAAAGGGTAATTGTCCATTATTCTCTAGTTCATACGTAAATTTTATGCTTTGAAATTTTGAATTCATTTCTTTAAGAAAATCAACATTTGATTTAGTAGTGTCAAAAACTGCAAAAATATCATCCATGTACCTTAACCATATTCTTGGGAAGTATTTGGAGTTTTCTTTTAACTCGGTCTCAAAGCAAGACATAAATAAATTTGCTATGAAAGGTGATAGGTTATTTCCCATTGCTGTGCCTTCATGTTGTTTGTACAACTTGTTGTTGAATTGAAAACAGTTCTGGGACATGCAATGCGAAACAAGCTTGATATAGTCCTCACCTTTATCATCATCAATATCACTATCTATAAGAACATCTTTTAAATATGTTAAAGTACGTGGTATTGGAACACTAGGGAATAATGAACTAACATCAAATGAAATTAAGATTTCGTTCTCTTCTAATGTGATATTTTTTACTTTATTAATAAACTCTAAAGAGTTTTGTACAGACAAACTGTTAAACTTTAAATTCTTAAATTCATTTGACAGCCATCGTGATAAATAGTAAGTCGGTGAGTTGATACTTGAAACTATTGGTCTCATCGATTTATTATTTTTGTGAATTTTTGGTAAACAGTAAAGTTTTGGCATTTCAGGATTTGAAATTGTCAATTTTAATTTTAGTGTGGGCGAAATTAAGTTTGGACAATCTTTCAACACTGACTCTGTTGATTTAATCATTTTATTTAAAGGAACCTCATTTTTACTTTTTTTTACTATTGGTCTGTAAGGATCCTCAGACAGCAAAGTTTCTACTCTATCAACATAGTCTAGTTTATCCATAATAACCAACCTATTCCCCTTCTCAGCCTTTAAATAATAACAATCCTTTTGTCGTAAATCTTTAATAATCAGATGATCTTTCCTTGTTTGTTCTGAGGCATTGATTGCGCAAGTGCGTAAGTTGTCCGAAAGTTGAATTTTGCATGCGTTTTTAATAAAGTTTTTTGAATTGTCATCTAATTTTGAAATGGATTTTTCGATTCCAGCAATAATGTCTTCCAAAGGAGTTTTCAAATGATCTACTCCAAATTTTAGGCCTCGATCAAGGAAAGTCAACTCTTCATTATTAAAGATTTTCGACGATTCGTTAACAACTATTGACTCTAACGGAGGTGAAGTAATTTCCAGTTTTTTAGGGGGTACATTGACATTGTGTTTCTTTAAAAGAATCTTCAACTTATTATTTTGACTATTAATTTTGTCTAACAATTTATGATTGTTGACTTCAAAAACAAATCTCTGGAAATTACTCCATTCCTGAAAACCAGACTCAGACAAATTGCACGTTAGTGCTAGGTGCAATTTATACGTTTTCAGTTCCAATCTACTAAGCTTACTATACAGATATTTGGTTTCTAAATTAAGCCATTTATCTTTTGCAAAATTGATTATTGCGTTACTACGTTTACAACTACTGCTGATTTTTACGTTAATGAAATTTGGAAAAACTTTGTGGGCTTTACAGCTTTTCAGAAATAGAATATCTGCTTTTACAAAACTAATTCTAAGAGCTAAACTCCTATACCTGTTAAGTTCCGAAGACCGGGAAGTCATAGTAAATAATCTATAGCATAGCAAATTTATTTATGTCTCGCTTTGAGACCGAGTTAAAAGAAAACTCCAAATACTTCCCAAGAATATGGTTAAGGTACGTGGATGATATTTTTGCAGTTTTTGACACTTCTAAATCAAATGTTGATGATTTTCTTAAAGAAATGAATTCAAAATTTCAAAGCATAAAATTTACGTATGAACTAGAGAATAATGGACAATTACCCTTTTTTAGATACATTAGTAATTAGAAATGGTAATAAATTAGAATTTGACATTTATAGAAAAGAAACCATTGTAAATCGCTTTATTTTGTCTTTCTCCAATCAAGCATACAACATAAGTTGGCTTCATTTAACTTTTTAATTAATAGATTATTGAATTTCCCTTTAAATAAAAACAGATTTAATAAGGAATTTGCTCTTATTAAACAAATAGCGAATTACAATGGTTTCTCTTCTGATATTATAGATAATATTTTTAGAAAGTGTAAAAACAGAATTAACATCAGTAAATCAACGACTTTGCAATCGACCACCTCTAACGATAATGTTAAATATGTTAAACTTCCGTTTCACAAAACCACAAAGGGTCTTTATAAAATATTCAAACAGATCAATTTCAAAATTTCAAAGACAAGGTGGAAAAATTGCAAAAGTCGGGGATTTATGAAATTAGTTGTGCAGGGCCAAGGTGTTTTTAAAAATATATTGGTCAGACCAAGAGGAATATAACAACAAGATTTAAAGAGCACATTGCTCACTTCAAATATGGTAAATACGAAAGGTCTCAGGTCGCCAAACATATATTTGAAACCAGCCACCCCGTTAAACTAGAAAATGTTAAATTGTTAAAAGCGGTACCAACGTTTTCCTCCTTAAATGCCTATGAATCAATTAAAATTGTTAAACATAAAGGACCCCTCTTAAACACCGATAAAGGGCCAATAGAGTCATCTGCTTTGCTTTCCCTATTGGTCAACAACCAACGAGAAAGCAAGATTAAATTGGTTCCGCTTCAGTAGATTTAGAATTAGTATAAATTAAGTAGATTTAAGTTATAATGTCACATTTCACTTGTTTGTTGTGAGTAACACCAGCCTGCGGGTGAGGAGAATATCCTCGATAGTGTTTAAAGCAACAATATAGTAAATTGTATGTTGGGAGGTTCACTTCAGCCTGAGTGGTAAGGAGAATATCCTCTGAAGTGTTCCAAAATAACAGCTAATTATTATTTAATTACAGATTTCCTACTGATGATGACCACATAGTGGTCGAAATACGTATCTGGTATTTTAAATATTTGTTGTGGTAAGGGTTTTTTCATTTTATTCAAATTGTGCCAGTGTTCCTATAGATTAATTACATCTGAATATATATTTTTCTGTTAATTCGTTAAAAATTTTTGGCAGCTGTGGCATTTGTAGAGAGTCATTGTAATAATTGTATTTTGTTGAAAGTTCCATGTCAAGAATGTGGTAGGAACTGTATGCAGTAGTAGCTATATTTATGTTTATGTTAGTCAGCACAATAAATAGAGCAACTATGCACTGCTTACATCCTTGAAGTCAAGGTTATATCATTAAACTATATGTAATTGTTTATATTAAACACTTAAGGTATAATTGATAAATTTATGTTGTAATATTAGGAAGATACTAATTTACACTTTGTTATATGTCAGCAAAATTATTGTATGTATGTGAAATTGATTATGTCAAGGTAATATTTCACATTAAAACACTTGAGTAAAGAATTTCAAAACACTACAAGCAGTTAAAATCGAATACAAAATATTGACTATGACTGCAATAATCGAGGAGCAAAATCGAAACACAACCGCACACCTTGACTACTCAACTACAACTCTTGCATACAGATAGTAAACAATGTAGGTTGTGGAAATTTCAGGGAAATGTGTAGGTTAGCTCAGAAATGGAAACAATGGAGGCACAAGTTTAACCAGTTCCAGAATTGAAGACCTAATTAATGATGATGAAATAAAGTAATGAGAATATAAATAGGTAGCTATTTCACGAGCTTATATGTCAGGAGTAGCAGGGAATGCAATATTTTTAATTTTGAACTAAGAATCAGCATAATGTTTTACTTGATCATGCAACATTTTTTTCTAAAGATTTATGTTTTGATAATTTAACCGATTTATATAGTTTAAGAAATTCTGCCGGCATTAAAAAAAATCCAGTGCTTTGTTATGACTTTTAAGTTACTCGAACTTTTGTCAAGTTTTAAAATAGCTATATTCAATATTACATAATAAAAGTTAATGTTAGAGTTCATGAAGATCGTTTAAGGTATGATATTTTTTTAAAATCAAATATTCTTGTTTTACTGTAGATTTATGTATTCAAAGCTGGAAATCCAGGATTACAATCTATTTCATTAACATTTGTTGCTTCACCTAAAAGATTATGAAATTTTGTTTTTTATGTACATTCTGAAAGTGAAGGTACACTATTTTAAATATGCGTTTGAATGAAGCCAAAAACTATTAGTGAACTGGCACTTCTAAGAGTGATACGCAAGTGTGAAGAGAAAAATTCAATGCATATATTAAAGTTTTGTGTATTAAATGATGTATTTGTAAAATAGGAATTTTCTGTGTGAAATACAATTGATATTTTAAATTAGACCTTGCTTCTTAGTTACTTGAAGTATTGCACAAAATTTCTTCTTATAGTAATTAATCACACACTTTGATAACCTAAACAGTCAATTAAACACGATCTTCCTAGTATGTAAAGGTTACTGACTTATTGCTCATACAAGATTGTGAATTCTTATCCGCAAGCTACAACTAGGTTAATCTTTATAATACAAAATTTTTATTGCGGCTATTTTGGCTCATTTTGACAATTATCAGAAGCAAAGCTATCACACTTGAAACTTTAGATTTTTGTCAAATCTCGCTGTCTTTGAGTAGAATAAAAATCTTTATTGTTTAAAACAACATTCATGCATGGTGTTACAGCTAAAATGTATATGAAGTTAATAAATTTTGATTTGCTCTGAAGGGGTGGGAACGCCTTAACCATATAAGGATGCGTTGGCTAACTACAGTGGTGCGAGAGTGGGTTCCTGTGGATAAATGAGGTAAAGAAAAGATTTCATCACTGGGGTAGTTGGATATCCTTTACAATTAGTTGATTTTACCCAGTTCCTAAATAAATCGAAATAAAACTCAACCTAATCTAACTCTGTTTACATAAAATAATTTCAGTATAAAGTTACAAATATACTTTCCAAAAAACAAATTTGTAATCTCAAATCTGGCCAGGTATTGCTAAGATAATTTCTTAAAAAACATTAAATCACACTCAACAATAATAATTCTTTTCAAACCTTTCCTGTTTTCCATATGAATCATGAGACATCATAAATGGCAATTTGGTTGACGATGCACTTAATAATACTTGGAAAACAACTTTTTCGTTCTACTCTTCCATTGTCCATTCCAAAAATCCTAAGTTTTATATGTTTACCAACATTAAATTTCACAAATAAAACTTTCGTTTTACACTTAAATATATACAATTCTGTCATTAATTAGTCCAATCGAATAATTATTTTCAGATAAATTAATTCCTTATTACATAAATAACAACCTATAGACATTTTAGTTGATAAATGCAAAAGTAAAAATTTTTAAACATAAAAATTCAATCTACTCATGGGCATAATTTGAGGGTATCCAAGAACGCCAATGTTTGCTTGCAATTATTCCTTCAATTACCCAAAAGCAGAAATGTCTTCTTTTGAACACTATTATTCATGAAATTAAAATTATGCAGGGTGCTTCGATAATAAGTTGTCTGTTTTAAATTACTTTTTCTCTTCTTTCTCATCTAATTTTTATTTCACATAACACCCAACCGTTACATGGGTTTAACTTATCTGTGTGCGTTTGGCGTCTGCTTTGTCAATTTTCCTGGTATTATTCTCCATAGCTGACTGATTCTGAAGTGAACCACTATCGTTTGGCAACGTTCCGGCAAAATTGCATCTGTCACCCTCAAGTTCTGTTGGTTGAGCCATGAATGAAAAAATTTTCCTTTATCCTACTATATATACTATTTAGAGAACATGCTCCGTTGTAGTTTTGATTTCTGGTGCGACTTTGTGTCAATGATCCTGGTGTGTGTTGTGGTTGATTTAGCAAAATATTCTTTTTGATTGTTTAACGATGCATAAACTAGTAATTGCTGGTTTCTATGTCTGCGGTAGTTTTTGCGAATCATCTCTTGTGTTGAGACTATGTGGGAGTTTTTCTAATTTAATAACTTCTCGGATTATTCTCGAGGTGTAGTGTTCAATCTTAGCTACTCTTGAAGTCGATGTTGTGACCAGTAGTACTGGGGTGCTGAGCTAGCGATGATGTTTTTTCATTCGTCTTTATTGTGCTTTTATGTTCTTTCGTCCTAACACTAATTCTTCTGTTTATCTGCCCAATGTATGATTTTTTGCAGTTTGAGCATGGTATTTTGTAGACTTCTTGACCACCTAATGAGATCTGGTCTATTGGATTCCTTAGGATTGCATTGATTTTTCTATGAATATTAAATATGGTAGCTATTTCATATTTCCGTAGAATTCTGATGATTCTGTTTGTTGTCCTTTTAATGAATGGTAAGAATGCTGTAGTAAATGGTGATTCGGTTTCTAATTTAGTTTGCTGGCTCTTAATGGCCTTTGGTGCGATTATCCACAAGAACTAATATCAAGAAAAGTCCTATAGACAAGGAAGAACAAGAACAACTAATTCCATGAGAAAAATCATCTAGGTGCCGAAACCTATATGCTCTTCCCAAAATCCACAAACACGGAGTACCACTACGAGCAATCTGCGTTCAATAGAATCAGCATATCAGCCACTAGCAAAGTACTTAGCCAAACACTTACAGCCAGCTGCTGAAACGGCAGCTTCATACGTTAGAATACTGAACATTTTATTAAAATACTGAGTACCAGAAGAGGCCAAGCACAACACAATGAACTATTTATATTTTAATTGAAATGTGTGCTTGTACATGCATGCATGCTTGTGCACGTGCATGTGTGTGCACTCAATCCACAGTTTATATTAAAATCAATTAACTTTTAGTTCCCAAAAAAATGTACTTATTCTTTACAACAATACCTAATTTTTATTCACTTTTATCAAATTTTCAATTATCTAAAATCTTCAAGTTGAAATATATCTTTTAAATGGTAAAATTTAAAAAGAAATGTTTAATCTCAATTTTTAAAATTCAAATAAACACTGCTTTAATAAATGGATGTATATTTTGACTCCCAATCGCTTCAAAATATCAAATGTAGAATTGTTATACCTTACTCAATGTGACTACTTTGAAAAATGTTGCTCTCTTCAATTTCCACTACTGTATACTAAAATTTACAAACACATGACTTCCATTCCCAGATTTAGATTCTTCTCGCCTGACTTAAAATTCTTATCTCCAAACTTAGAAATTCTTCTTTTTCAACTTAAAACTAATGTAAAAAATTTACATCCCCTGCCAAGCAGTAAAAATGCCTTTCATATTTATAGAATTTATAGAAATATTATGGTCTCAAAATTAGAATACAATAATATTGAATTCGTTATATAGCTTTAAATAATTATTTTAAAACAAAATCTTTTCAAATAAAATTTTCAATTTATTTTACCATCGAAAACATGTTAATTCAGAAATTTCTAAATATCGTAAGGGAGAATCTAGTTAATTAAGTCAATTTAACTGACTAACATTCTACAGCTTTGGGAGACGAGTTAGCTAAAGCACAACACACTTAAGAAGAATACGTTTTTTGAAATTAAAAATGTTCTTATGTATGAAATAATTTATTGTACCTGCAGTAAAACATGTATAGGTGATTATTGTTATCAAACTGTTGTATTCTGTTTGGATTTGGCTCAACACGGTCACTATAAACGGCTTGCATTGCATTATGAAAAAGATTAACACAAACATCGTGCATTATGCTTTTGTGAATTGTCAGAAGGTGCCCATTAATCTAAGAAGCAAAGTGTGTATTGGCAACATTTAATTAGTGGTGAAAACTCGTCACCATATACTCATTCATTTATTATGGCAGTGAGTGAATGATGCCCAAAAACACTGCCATTTTCTTAATTTACCTTATTTGAAGCAGTTGAAATGATTCAGATATTCATTTATGAAAATTTAATTGTATTACATGCTTGTAGAGGAGAGGAGGATATTATGAAATACCATCACATTTCTAAAAATAACTTTATTGGTTTTTGAATATAAATCCCCAAAATCATATAACTAATTGTAATGAACTGTCACTTGTAAAAAAATACTATTTATTTTATTATTGTAAAAAACAATTATTTAAAAAAATGGAGGTTCATATCGTTCGGTATTATACCCCGCCGGTGCGGTACGCGAGCCACTACAGTCAGTTGATAGCAATGTTGAATAATTGCGATATGACGCGCAATTAAAATATTACGTCACGCAATTATATAAAATTATTCCATCACATAAAAAAGAAAACGAAAACGCTACTTACATAAATTGCAGGGCTTCTCACCGCATTTCTCCGTGATGCTACAGCGGGGCTCCGTTGATCTTTTGGGCGTGGGTATTCGTCGGCCCTGGTCGAATCCAAATTCAATTTATCTTCTTCCTATATGTAGAGAGCGACAGGAAACTGGTATATAAGGAACGATAATCAAAGAGAAGGCAAAAGGAATCTACATAACAAAAAAAGACACGATAAGACACATACATAACTACATTTGTTGGCGTCTCGATCACCAGTCCAGACACGACTCTCCACGTCTGCCGGAAATCCCCACCCCTTGTTGGCACACCGCGCCAGCGCAATCTCGCACAACGCACTCTCTAAAGTGACGGAAATACGCGCAAGTCCTTTTAAATCCTTGGCGCGAAATTCTTACAAATTAAAACTAAATAAAAAATGTTTAGTGCCGATTTCGGCACGTAACAATTGCGACAAAGCCAGAAGAGAAAAAACTTAAAAAAAGAAAATGACTGTTAGCACAGTAACATCTTAAAATCTAAATCCTAACTAACCTACATAAAGACTTACTTGAATCCTACAAAATGTTTATTTGAGGCGCCACCTGGTTTTTTCGACCGATAACACGTCTTCCGGATTACCAGGAAACGGAAAAGTGCACACACGAATCTTTGGTGTGGCGCAGTTATAATCGACAGCACAAATTTGTCGGGGAGCATCAAACACTACTTAAACTAAAACAAATGTGACAAGTTGCCCAACCTATATACTAAAACTAAAGCTAACATTACAGTTTCCTAAGTGCAGATGCACATGCGCGTTGCATCTAGACTGTTTCTTTGTTGGCAAAAAAAAAGGCCCAAATTTAAAAATGTTCAAAAGAGTGAGTTACTCTACACTCTAGCAAATTTTTAGTTACTGGTACTCTGGTTTAATAGACAATACACATCAAAACTTGTCCGTGACATGCTTGTGAATCAACAAATTTACCAAACGTACCGCCTTACTAATTCCTTACATTACTAAACTAACAAATTACATTTCTACCATCAGGTTAGCTTTTTCACTTAATATTCAAAAAAAAATAATTCCCACGTCTGGTCATAAACACCAAACGTTAGGAAGATAAAAAGATAAAACAAAATCTCAAGTTATTATCGAAGATAATAGATAAGATAACGATATTGAGCTTAAATTATTATCAAAGGTAATAGGTAAGATAACGATATTAAGCTAAAGTTATTATCAAAGATAATAAATAAGATAAAGATATTAACTCAAGTTATTATCAAAGACAATAGATAAGATAACGATAGAGTGGCTCCTTGAAACCGTTACACAGGTAAGTTAAGACATAAGTTAAAAAAAAATTCTAGACTCTAACGAATGCATCCACTACGATAAGAAAATCAGACAAAAATTGACACAACAACTTAAAAGTATCACTACAGATACAATCACACGAAAACAAACTGTTGCAAGGTAATTTTTTTAAAACGGTAATGCCCTAAACACACAAAAATGCCTAATTATAAACAATTAAATACAGACACACTGTCCCAATATGCTAAAACAACCTAGAATTTGATAAGATATCAATAAAAAGCGATAGCACCTCACCACGAAGTTCAATAAAAAACAACGAAAAAAATGTATATATGTTATAATGATTTAGTAGAAGGAGAAACAAATAATGATATAGGATAATGTGAGCGACTGTAATAATTCAGAGGAAAAACACATAGAATAGAAAGTCCTAGTTTTTTGTAACTGCGAATATGAACTATTTCTTACGATGGCATAGACCGCGGCTCCTATGTGAGCCCAAAGAAGAAAGCATCCACTCTAACATCAGCTAAAACCAATCATAAAAATTCAATGAGTTATTACAACCAAAGTTACGACAATTACCACACAATTAAACGATGTAAGATAAATACTGAAAACAAAATAATATGTTGTAGGAAAAGTGTGAGGATTAATTAAATGAAGCGACCGAGTTATACTGGAGGATCTAAACAATAAAGCGATATATAAGTAACGGTAAGTTCAGGGAAAAGTCAACCAGAAGCAAAAAGTTTAAGGTAAATAAGTTAAACGTATAAAATGTATATACTGTATAAGAGAAGGAATAAGTAATTAAACTTAATTAATTTATAGTAAGGACGAAAACCATTAGGTAAATCGCTAAGGAAATGAAACGTGAAAAAATTTTGGATGTACGTAAGGTTGAACGATTTTAAAGATAATTTTAGTGTAGTTTAAATCGATATGTGAAGAGATTACAGTAATCAAAACTCGATTTACTGATAAAATTGTTGAAGAACGGAAAGATATCGTGTAACACATATTTGCTAGGATGAGAAGCCCTCGTTTGAGCTCCACCTAGGCTAATGAAGAAAAATTCCAACCTCATTCTTAAAAAATGATACACAAATTACTAGAGCGACAAACTTACCAACCAAATTCTCGTCTAGAGTTACGTAATGCTGAGCGACCGACCCTTCATGGGTCTCGTCTAGAGTTACATACAGCTGGGCGACCAAACTCGACAGTAAATATCGCTTAATAAATCTTAAAATGCTGCGTTGGAATATCGATGTCTTAAAAAATATGTTATCAAAACAAAATCATACTCGCTACACAAAAGAAATATTCTACGATACATGTATAGAGAAAACAGTATTCCAAATTATTAGAATATTCTTTTAATTATCGCGGAATTTATCAACAACTATCGTAAATGAGCTTAAATACAAAATGTTAACAACAACTTCATTATTGTTGTGTTTAGAGAGGCAGATATAAAGAAATCTAGTTTATTACAGCGTTTTGAAGGGTAAAAGATATACTTAGATAATTGCGTTAGCTGTATTTGAAGGCAAAATTTTCTTTAAAAAGGGATTTCTAGGTTATAGTTACTTGTTTAAATTACTAAGAAAACACTTTTAGCACGATATCAGAGCAAGATAGTGTTTAAGACAACAAATATAAGGAAATTAAGATACTATAACGTTTTAGAAGATAGAAGGTATACTAAAACTCAATTGGTTGCGTTAACTATATTTGGAAGCAAAATTTTCTTTAAAAGGAATTTGTAATTTATAATTGATTATTTAGGTTATAAAGAGACACTCAAAATTATAGAAAAATACATTATATATGTTATTTAAACGGGAGCTTAAAAAATTAATCTCAAAATCAAGTTAAGATAGGCTAAAGAAAACTTCAGAAGTAAAGTGATTATTTTAATTAAAGTTAACGGCAATTTAAAAGATTTTTTCTTCTTGTTCATAATGGATAGGAAATAAAGCTATTTATTACAGTTAGAATACTTACAGACAAAATTATATAATCCAAATATGTGCTTAAATGAGGTTATGTTATGTAATAGACACTCCTGAAAGATATGTACTTTTAATTTTATTCTGAACCAAATTAGGTACTTATTTAAGAGAATTTAAGTTAGAAACACACTATTTTTATAATATTACGAGAATTACTTGGATTTGCAATACATTTTAAAAAGTATCCCAAAAATCAATAAGCAATATGGCTACTGATGTTAAATTAGCATAACAGGTGTCATTTAATTTCATGTCATTAAGGTTGCTATAGCAACAGCAGTGCTACCACTCTAAATTTTTAATTAACAGATACTAAAAAAATTAAATAATTATTTATTTTTTAAATGAAAAAGCTACAAATATAGTTAATTAATACATTATAAGATATAAGAAGATAAGAAAAGAAATCATTCAACCTGAAACAACGTTGGATTGTGCCACTATTATACCCCGCCGGTGTGGTACGCGAGCCACTACAGTCAGTTGGTAGCAAAGTTAAATAATTGCGATATGCCGCGCAATTAAAATATTACGTCACGCAATTATATAAAATTATTCCATCACATAAAAGAAAACGAAAACGCTACTTACATAAATTGCAGGGCTTCTCACGCACTACTCCGTGATGCTACAGCGGGGCTCTGTTGATCTTTTGGGCGTGGGTATTCGTCGGCCCTGGTCGAATCCAAATTCAATTTATCTTCTTCCTATATGTAAAGAGCGACAGGAAACTGGTATATAAGGAACGATAATCAAAGAGAAGGCAAAAGGAATCTACATAACAAAAAAAGACACGATAAGACACAAAGATAACTACATTTGTTGGCATCTCGATTGCCAGTCGAGACACGACTCTACACGTCTGCCGGAAATCCTCACCCCTTGTTGGCACACCGCGTCAGCGCAATCTCGCGCAACGCACTCTCTAAAGTGACGGAAATACGCGCAAGTCTTTTTAAATCCTTGGCGCGAAATTCTTACAAATTAAAACTAAATAAAAAAATGTTTAGTGCCGATTTCGGCACGCAACATCGGATAATAGAAATAGATGGTTTAAACAATTGAAAAACTAATTAGATTTCATAAAACACAGTTATTTTAAACTATAAAAACTGTATTTTTAAGATTATGTGCAAGTCACTTCTGTTTCGAGTCAATTTACAAAAGTCACAGATATAATATTCTTTCTCCATTCCGTTGCAATCAAGGTAAGTCCACAGAGAACAGCTGAAGCATTGAATCCAAATTTTCCCTCATTGATGTTCGTAACATTTTCCATTACAGAAAATACATTCTACGTCATTTTTTCCTGGACCTTTAATTGATGGCATGAAGTCCATTACAGAGGATATATGAGAGTAGAACAAATCATCGCTGCTAACAATGGAGTCATTTCTAGTAGGTTTAGGTCTAGAAGGTTGATCTAAGTTTAATTTCTTAACAGAAATCTTTGAAAGTTCGGTTTCTTTTGTTGTTTTGAAGTTCCTTATTCCTTCTTTTGTTCTTTTCTTTCAGTTCACCGTCTAACACTTTTTTATATGGAGAGTAGGTTATTATAGAAGAACATCCAACTTTCGTGCCTCTATTTGATTTCTGCTTTTTGGAGGTGGTGGTGATACCTTTGGGGGTAGGACAAAATTTATTGATTTCGACCTATTAGGGACAACCACATCAGAACTCTTGAGAGTATAGGTTTAAGGTGAATCTGAACTTGTAGACAAACATGGAAGAGGATTATTTGTTGGTCTCATAGTCTGAAGCTTAGGAACAGTGAGTGTAGGAGCAATACAAGCTTCACTACTAACAATATTTCTATTGACAGTGTAAATACCAGTAACTTTGAAGCCGTTTACTTCTATGTCCCCACATTGTACTTTAAGGTAGACCCTGCCAAACAGTTCCATCATATCAAAAATACTCAAAGACCTTGAACTAGACCTTAAGAAAATCTCACTTCCTCACTATCGCGAGTCTTTAATTGACCCATAAAGGTTTTATTCAAGGATTGTATTTTATGCAAACAGAGGGGTGGTAGACAAAATCGTAACATGACTTCCCTTGCTAAATTAATTATGTCAATGTTACACTTGTGGGTTGTGTGCCCGTCAAGGAGAAGCAGGGCAGGTGACTCAGCTGAGGGTTTTGTTACAGCGTTGAAATATTTAAACCATTTAGTAAAAATTTTTGTATCCAACCAGACAGATGGTCCCTGGTGGAACACGTCTAAGATTGTTCATTCATGTTCTTCCTTTGGAATATCACAAGAGACAGGACAAAGTCACCCCTTGTACTACAGGGAACGATGGTAACAAGAAAACCTCTTTCAGCTGAAGTTAGGAATTCAATTTGTCTTTTTCCTTTTAGGCCTATTATATGAGACCTTTACTTTGAACCATTAACAAACCAGTTTCTTCTACATTAAATATCCTGTTAGGAGGATAGTTGTCTTTTTTGAAAACAACAAAAAACTTTTCTATTTCTTCTTTATTAAGTTCCCTAGTTGTGGCAAAAGATGCATCTATGGATTTTAAGACTGAACGTTTTGGGTTCCTTTTCATAAAAGCATAGAACCAGTCTTTGTTAGCAGTTTTGTCCTTAAAAAGATTAGGCATGTTATTGATAACTGCAAGTTGATAAGCAAGATTGCAAACATTCCTTTTGTGAACCCATGGAACATGGCCTCCATCTCAACCAAATATTTTTGTAACTCTGCTTCTACTTCTTTAGGGAAAACTGGCATTGTGACACTTTAGAAACATGAAATTCCTTGGATGCCTTAAAGTACCCCATCTTCTTCTCGCGAATAGCTTCTATAGCCTTAGTCATCTGCGTCTGACGCCAAAGCTTTCACTTTTTTCTCCCATCTTTCTTCTTTCGAGGCATATAACTGGGGGGGTTAAAGGTTTTAATAGACAAAATGCATCTGAAAACATGATTTGTAGGCCTAGACTATAGACGAATTTTCAAATAACAGAAAATTTATGTTTTGTTTCCATTTCAATGGAGTTAACTTTTAAAAAATGTACTTTAGTTTTAAATTAGGCTATATTATTATTTATATAATTAATAATTATTGTTTATCTATAAATATTCTATTCAAAACTCATTTTTAACTTTACCTTTATTCAGTATATTTTGTGGGGTTATATGGAATACTATACTTTTACGTCAGATATTATGAAATACCTAGTATTCCATAAAACTCGACATGCCGTTTGAAGAATGAACCTTTAAACTGATGGCCAAAACATTGTCAGCTGAAAAACAAGCACAGTATAACAAACTACAATTCTTTTAGTATATACTATGCTTAACATCAATGTTCAAGTCACACGCATACTAGTAGGTTAAAATGTTTGAAAACTAACATGCAAAAACTCTTGACAATTACAAAAAACATTTTGTTCTGTAGCAAGTGGTACAATAACAACATACGGTCAACTCTCTTTGCACTGCATCATGGGAGGCTTTCTTAATCAGTTTATTATATTCCCACGTGATAGCAGCACCCAACAGAACCGAAACCTCAGTGTTTCATGTTTCCCAACTATTCCATAATACCCTCCTTTCTTTTATACTTAACTACATATAAATACAAAGTATTTTTGCTTGTACTTATTTTCTTATCATTTGATCATTTTGAATCACTGAATATAAAATAGAAAAGAGTATTTTTGCTAAAAGACTACTTTAATATGATATATGTAATGTTGAAGAATTAAAACCATACTTAATTAATTATATGATTATTATTATTCCAAAAATGGATATAGTTGCCTGACAATTTCCATAAATATTATTCAGAATTAAATGTACTGTATCGATCTTTTATAATTGTGATTTTTATCAATATTGTTCAAAAGTGTATAGTTACTTACTTGAACTAACGTCTTGAAAGTGAATGCATGCTGTTTTTATAACAAAATATAAATTGTAATTGACATCGGCATAAAAGTATAGGGCAGTGTTTAAAAACAGTACTTTCTTTAGTGTTTTTAATTTTGTTGGGGTATAATAAGACTGCATCAAGTGGTATAATGATTAAAATAGTGTATCGGAATACAAATTGAGATTAAAAAATTAAAACATGGTACATACAACACTAATACGGTATGCTAATGGTATTGGTTAAACTATTATGAACATTAGTTTGTCCATTTCGTCATATTTAATTAAATAATAAAATAACGTTTCTCTAAAGTGAATGATTGTTTCCTTTGACGCTTATTGCTAATTGCAATTATTATTCTATTTCGCACTTTACTTTAATCGATCATGTGGTGTTTGCTAAACTTTGAAATTTAGTATTTACGGTATAAAAATCGTCGGAGGGATTTTATGTACTACATAAATTGTTTTTCGAACAATAATATATCATATGTGGTTATTCATTAAATAACAACATAGCAATGTAAAATGGTTATTTTTAAATTACTCAATGTATTCATTTCAAAAACATTGTATGTAAAAAGAATTACACAAGTTTTAACAAAAACGGTCTTGTATTTTTACATGTACTTGAAAACTTTACATATTTATCTGGAGGTTTCAATGTTAAACTTACTAAATTGAGAAATATTAATTCCCACCATTTTCCTATATCAAAATATACAACTGACCTGCCAAAAATGTATTATAGTCATGCACCGAAACAATTCGAAGATCTGCACATACACTTTTATTTGGCCCTTACACTTAAAAGAATTTCGGTATTTAGAAAACAATTTATTTATTTTTAACGAGAGTTACCAACCACATCTGGAAATTTAGAATTTTCTCGAACCTTGCTCTGTTCCAAACAAGTTAGAGATTTGCAAAAAATGTATTATGAGTAAAATGAGCATTTAAAGTAATTTTGATTTGCCTTGAAGGGGTGAGGACACTAATAATATAAGGGAGCATCGGATAACTGCAGTGATGCGGGAGTGAATTCCTTGGTAAAATTATAAAAGTAAATAGAAAAATTGGAAATAAAAATAATAAAGAAATAAAAATAATACATAAAAGGACTGAAATAAAAAAACTACATTATACTATCACTTAAGGCCGTTTTCTGTCAAAATTTAGGGGCACCAAACCGTCGACTACACCAATCTCTTTGATGTTATTTCTATGTAGAAGACAGTTATTCTGCATAAATCACCCTTGCTTCGGTATCCTAAACTTTGTCATGTTATACATTACCTTCCTAAAAAAATATCTTAAAAACTTTTATTAAACTTTTTTAAATTACATAAATTCTCAAAATCAAGGCTTCTCCCACGTACAATTTCCATCATTGGAGTAGCTGAATATTATTTACAAATGTGTGTGTACCTAATTTTTAAATAAATTCAAATAAAAATTCAACTTAAACTTAAGATTTATCCAGAAAATAATTTCAAGTAAAATTGCATAACATACTTTCCCTAAAAAGCCCAAATTTCGTAACCTCATTCTGGCCAGGTATTGCTAAAAAAAATTCTAAAAAGACCTGAAATCTAATTCATGAACAATACTATCACTCAACATTTTTCCCGTTTCCAATATTCAGTTTCATAACAATTATAATCTCAATTATTGAAAATACTTTTAATAACAATATAGAAAACAGTTAAACACCAACTTTCCTTTTCGCTTTTCATTATTCATTCCACACTACTGAATTTGTATGCTTTAACTAATACTAAATTTCACCAATAAGGCATTCGTTTTAAAAGTAATATACACAATTCCGTCACAAATTAGTTCAGCCAAATAATTATTTTCACTTCAATTAATTCCTTATTACATAAATTAACAACCAATAGGCATTTTCAGTTCATAAATGCATAATCAATAATTTTACACATAAAAGTTATTCTACTCGCTGTTTTATTTCAAGGTTATCCACCAACACCAGTATTTTTTAATTTCTCATCCTGTAACAACAGCCCCTTGATACATCATAATCTAAAATTCCAAATTAATGGCAGGGTGAACTATCGAAGTCCCAACCCCATTAACCAGTCACAACAACAATTTCATAACAGGTTTATAGAAAATACTTTGTTTGTGCAAGTGTAACTTCAAAAGATTTTCATATGCCGCACTTATTGTTCCTGTGGGATATCCATCTTTATTTTTTCCTTGAAAATGCTATCTATCCAAATTCCACAATAAATTCTGTGTTCACTTTATAGTAAACTACTACTTAACAGTTGTGGTGTGGTCTCTGTAGTCAGTTCTTTTCATATTTTGAAACAGTGCGAAAATTGTTGCAGAATGTCATTTTCTTAGAAGACTATATCACTGAAGATTGACAAAGTTGGAAGAGACATTCTGTTACTGCTTGTCCAGCAGTCTTTAGAGTTTCTGCTTGTACCTTATATATACTCGGCGCCTTACCATTTTTCACACCCTCATTTCTAAGTATAGGATATCCCGTTATCTTTTTCAATGTCTGTTTCTTATTCAAATGCTTACTTGTTCCGTCTCTGCATATAAATTCTCTATATAGCCGGCATCTAGACACTTTGGTCACATTTTTTATGACGTCTCCTCCCGCATTCCGTATATTTTTGCTATACAGTTTTATATCCCTAAAATACATTCTAATTCATTCCATTAAATACAAGTCTAATAATTATTCGCCACAATTAAATATTTACAGTCTTGTTTATGTTAGCACTAGTTTAATCACTATTTGTAGATGCTAGTTTCAGCTTTTAAATATAACTAATTAAACTCCGTTGTAGCACTAATCTTACAGGTAATTTTTTTGTTGAACACATTTATATCACGTAAGTGAATATATATTTCCACTAATTTATGTACGTCAAACATTTATTAGGACGGAATTCCAACTAATACTAATTTGTCTCAATTGGGTTCATTCTTATATACAATAATTCTTTCTTCTAGTTAAATTGAGAAAATATCTAGAATGTGCATCATCAAACCTTTCGAGAATAACCCTATTGTATTACGATACTTGTTAATCGTCTCTCTTATTGCTAGACAGATATGAGGTCGCTTTGGCAAGAACCGTTGAAGCGTACTTTCTAGAATGCTCCATATATTTCGTAATTACTGTTACATATGCATACATACATATTAGTGCATTTTTGATACATTATTTTTAATTTTAGAAGTCATGATAAAATAAGTTCATATTATGCATTTTTAGCATTGTTTATTTCAGTAACTAAAGACTTTTCTATGGAGAAAAAATCATTTCTGTGTCCTTCAAAATACTACTGAAATAGCATATTACTCAACTACTGCATAAAAGTGCTTGCTTTTCAAAAGTTTCAAAATTGCAATTAAGCACGAGTGCATGACGTAATTCGAACAAGTGAAGCATTTTATTTCTGTGTGAGTTACAGTTATACTTTTTCTGCAACCACCTTTTTTTTGTGCAGAAAACAATGTTTTAATTAAGTTTATTTTTGTTAGAGATATATGAGATTGTGCAGGAAAAGAATGTATGATACGAAATTCATTTTTCAACAGACCTTGTTTCATATTTCAATGACTGAGAAATTACGAAGTTTGCAAACATATAACTATGATAAATGACACATTTCGAACTGTGTTTGTAGAAAATATTTTAGATCTACTTTCTAAAATGACTGTTCCCTTTCATCAACTGCTCTATGTGTTTAAATATTTTTTCTTGATGACCATTTTTGAAACAAGTGCATTAGTAGCCTAAAAATTATAGGCCATATTAAACATATTTTTAAACAGCACCAGAGTGTTAGTTTTGTAATCCTTTGTTTTAAAATTCTTTTGGATATCACACAATGACACGTGCTACTTTGAATATAACATAAACATAGCAATCGGTTGTTGTCAAGAGTGCACAACCCATAACTATTTATGATAAAACTCAAATAATCTAAGATTGGGATAGAAAGTCCTGTTAAAGTGACCTTTCTTTCGACCTTAACATGAAATTAATTATTACTTCTTACAACTTTAAAAATATTATCTTGTGCCTAGTTAGTAGTCACAATTAATTTATGATCATATTTACTTTATAATTGTCGAGCGTACTATTAATAATCCAATAAACGTCCGTAAGATAACCCATCGAAGTACAGACCAGAAATAAGCTTGAACATTTATGGAAGAGAAGAACGTTTGTAATACTTTATCTGTAAATTCAATTTCTAGGTCATCCGTTAAAATTAATTATCAAGTCCATAGTCTCATATTATTAATAGAAGATTATTGCAAAAATTTGTGCAATATTGTTCATCCTTGTGCTGCTGTATTACTAAAAAAAGTTATATTAAGTATAATGGTTTATTGGTTTTTAAGCCACTAATATATTTTCGGTTTCAAAACTTTTAATTTTAAGTTGTAAATTAAGTTGGATATTTTAAATATAGTTGATCTAGCTGAACTTTAGAAAATAATTGTATAAATGAGTAGTAAGGTATTTTAGAATGGAGTTTTTGTTCGAAAAATTTTGTTTATCATTCAAAACTCTTTAACGGATCATTTTGTGAATATCTTTCATATGCATGTGTTTAAAAAATAATTTATTTCAGCGAAATTCTTAATTGTTTCATTGTATTTTCAAATATCACTGCCTAGAGAAAACAAGTACAATATCTAGTTTCTATATTGTATTTAACTTTCAGTTGCAGTAGCATTTGCTTCACATTGATTTTAAGTTGAGTGGTAGAGCTCATTGATAGTTTTATGTTCGTTCCAAATTCTTTTAATAAATAATGTAGCTATTATGTGAAACCACAAACATATAATTATGAAGTAAGTAATTGTTCTTGTGTTTCTTATATTTTTTATTATTTTTTCACTTTCAATCATCATATACAATTCAATAACGTTCCAGAGGCCTCATCTCTTCCCCAGAATATATCCTGAACATAAAAGTAGTAATTATTGCAGCATATACATTACATTTCTAACTCACTGTCATTAGACTTTAGTATGTGTTTTGTGGTTGAGTTATTTCTTTTTGTTAGTGGATTCATGGTTAGGGACTGTCATGATGACTGATGTGACTGTTTTACTATTGTTGTTTATAGGTAAATCTAAGCTATGCTTTTGTTATATTTTGAAAATTTGTGATTATATAATATTTTATAAATGTTTTCTTCCATTATCACTAATTGCCTTACACAAAAGAGCAGGAAATATTGAGTAAGCTAATATTAGAACTAGAGACCAATGATTATCATCATCATTAGGTCTTCAGTCTTGGAACTGGTTAGATGCGTACCCTCATTGTTCCCTATTCTGTGCTGACTTGCACATTTCCCTGAAATTTCCAGTCTGCTTCTTTTACTACCTACATGCAATAGTCTAATCTAGGTCTACCTCTATCTCTTTTCTCCTATCTCTGCTTGTAATATATCCCGCACTAGTCCCCGAAAATGCCTTAGAACGTATCCTGTCTTTGTATTTCTTCTATTTTTTTTTGTTTTCCACAGTTATCTCTATTTCCCTACTATTTCTATATCTTTTTTGTTCTTAACTTTGTCTGTCCATGCTACCATCCTCATACATTTGAAGCACAACATTCCAAAAGGCTTCTACCGTTTTTGTCTGCTTCTCCTACTGCCCCTACTTCATAGGTGCTGTACTGTGCTCCACACATATGCTTTTAACAATTTTCTGCTTGTTTCTATGTTTGTTATCTTCAAACATTGCTGCTACTCTTTCTTGTTAGATGCAGTTTGGTTCCCCTTCTATTGTTTATAAATATATAATCTATTTCCCCGTAGTGTGAAGGGGGTTAAGCAGCCTGTGGCTACCAAGATCACCAACACTTGAACATTTGCGAATTAATAGTTTACCAATATATCCTTTCACACAGTTAACATTAGTTGAAAATATTTCAAAACCAACACCTGTAGTTGTTTATAATAATCATCAGATTTAAGTGCAATTATTTTTTTCGTCATTAGGTTTATCATCTTGAAACTGGTTGGACGTGTACCTTCACTTATTTCTATTCTGAGCTAGCCTACACCGTTTCCTAAAATTCCCACAGCCTGGATACAGCTCGGTTTCTCTTTGTTTCCTAATTATATGCCCTATTTCACCAAGATTCTGTGGTATGTGAGGAGGGTTAAACAGCCTATGGCTACCAGGTATCCCCCAACACTTAGACATTTGCCGAATTAATAGTTTTCCAGTAAATCCTTTCACACAATTAACATTAGTTGAGAGTATTCCAAAACCAATACCTGTAGTTGCTTATAGTTATCATCAGGTTTAAGTACAGTTATTTTTTACGCCAATAGGTTTTTCCATCTTGGAATTGGTTGAATGCGTACCTCCATTGATTTCTATTCTGAGCTAGCCTTCAAATTTTCCTAAAATTTCCACAGCCTATGTCTTTCACGATCTGTGTGCAATAGTCTAACCTAGGTCTACCTCTACCTCCCTTTATTTCTATCTCTGCTTCTAATGTATTCCGCACTATTCCCTCATGCCTTAGTATGTGGCCTAACATCCTATTTCTCCTATTTTTTACTGTTTTCCACATACTTATTTCTTCCTCTACTATTTCTAGTACCTCTTTGTTCTTAACTTTTTCTGCCCACAATATCTTCATCATATATCTGTAGCACCACATTTCAAAGGCTTCTAACTTTTTCTTGTCCGCTAGTCCCACTGTCCAGGCTTCACAGCCGTACAGTGCTGTATTCCACACATATATTTTAAGCAACTTTTTCCTTGTTTCTGTATTTGTTGTCTTTGAACACAGTAGTTGCTTTTTCTTGTTAAATGTAATCTTTGTTTTATATATTTTGCGCTCTTCCCATCTTGCGTTATTTGATTTCCTATGTAGCAGAAATCCTCAACCTCTTATAAGTTCTCGTTAAATTTATGTATTCTAGTTTTTAATTTATTTTCGCCTCCTTTGCATACTAGTACTTTAGTTTTATTTTTGTTAATTTTCATACCGTATCTCTCTGTTAGAACTGCTTCCATTTCATTAAGAGCAGTTTCTAACTCTTCTTTGCTAGATGCTAATACCGTTATATCATCTGCAAATCTAAGCATATCAATCTTTTGTCCTTGCATAATAATTTCAAATGTCTTCTTGCATTTGACAATATTCATTGCCTCTTCGTTGTACAAATTAAAAATTAATGGGGATAGGGCACATCCTTGCCTCACCCCTTTCTTTCCTAATATCTACTTCCCTACGTTCCTGCTCTAATTCTATTATAGCTGTTTACTCTTTGTATAAGCTATGTACTATTTGTCTATCCCTAAAACTCGTTCCCATCATTTTGAGTATTTCGAACATTTTTTCATTTTACATTGTCGAATGCTTTTTCCAGGTCTACAAACCCTATATACACGCCTTTCCCTTTTTCTATTGTTGTTTCCATTATCACCCTCCCATGTTCCCCTGTTTCGCCTAAACCTAAATTGATCTTCTCCTAGTATTTCTTCAGCTCGTTTTACCATTTGTCTTTATACAATTCTAGTCATTATTTTTGACATGTGTGCTGTCAAACATATTGTTCGAAAATTTTCACATCGATCCAAGCCTCTCTTTTTTGGTATAGTGACTATCATGTTACGTTTGAAATCTTTGGGTATCTTGCCTGTCTTGTACATATAGTTTACAAGTTGGAAGAGACGTTCTGTTACTGCTTGTCCAGCGACGTTTAGAGTTTCTGCTTGCATCTTATCTGTATCCGGCGCCTTACAATTTTTCAGACCCTTTAATGCTAATTCAAACTCATCTCTAAGTATAGGATATCCCAAATTCCTGTTCTAATGCTGTTAGTACCTCTCCTGCATATAAATTCCATATATATTCTTGCCTTCTACCCACTTTCTCTACATTTTCTACAATGGCGTTCCCTCCCACGTCCTTTATATTTTTACTATACGGTTTTATATCCCTAAAATTCATTCTAATTAGTTTGTATGTTTCGTCTGTCTTTTTTATTTCCATCTTAATTTGTACCTTTTTGCACTTTTCATCAGTCCATTGTTCTTTAGCTTTCCTGCATTTAGGGATAATTTCCCATTTTATGGCTTTGTATCTCTGTTTTCCTGTTTCATCTAATTTATTTTTTGTATTTTCTACTTTCTTCTATTAGATTCAAGATATCCGTTGGTTTCTTATTTTCTTTTTGTGTATACCCCAGAATATCTTTGGCCGCCATGTCTAAGCTGGATTTAATGTTATTCCATTCTGCTTCAACTTCCTTAGTATAAGAAATTTTCTCGATATCTTTCAGCAATTTTTCAAAGCTTACGTGGATATCTTTATCTTTTAGTTTTTCAAAGTGAAAGTGTCTTTTTCCGTTTCTTTTTTTTAAATTTTTTAATTTAAAGACGGCCTTCATAATTACGATGTTTTGGTCAGTGTCTATATCTGCTTTCTAAAATGTTGTCTAACAAGAATATAATCTATTTGATATCTTCCTATATCTCCTGGCATCTTCCACGCATATCGTTTTCTAGCATAATGTTGAAATAATGTGTTTGTAATGGTTAAATTGTTCTTATCGCATAATTCAGTACGAATTACGCTAAAGTTTTAATTCCAAAATCCCCCGCCTCTGGCCAGCGAACTTTGCTGATCCATGTTTAGTGCTAACCTATCCATTTCATTTTTCAAGTTCTCTAGCTTACTACTTGCTTCATACTTCTGACATTCCATGCTCCGACTTGCAGAATGTTCATGATTCTTTTTTTATACTTTCCGATCACATCCCCCGAAGTAGTCCCCTCCTGGAGATCCAAATGGATGACTATTTTAGCTTTTATTACCCTAGAGGATGCCATTATTTTCAATAACAATTTGAGTACGCTGTTTACTTGGGAGGTAATGTGGTGGTTTCCCGTTGCCTTCCACATCGCAATATTGTGTCTTAGAATGGCATACCGATCCCTATGGTCTCTGCCACTCTAAGTACCAAAAAAGCTGCTGCTCTCTTTCGGGGACCTGTCTTAGTCTGGTTCCTCACTAAAAACCCTACCACATGTTGGTTGGACCTGTAGTTTGGCTCTTTAGATCACTGGAACGCGGAAGCCACTCCACCCATTCCAGTAATGTAGAACTTCTTCAAGGTGCAGGTCCATTCGGAATGGTGTATGATTATACGCATCACAAAACACAGTCTCAATTTTGACAAGAACGAAGAAGATAGTCTGATAACAATCAACATGATGTTGTTGAAACAACTAGAGAATGCTTAATCTGTACAAGCTCTTTCACTGGCAAACGAAGATTTTGATAAATTTAAAAATAGGTAAAATAGTAACAGAACAATGAATATGAATATAAACTATGGCGATCCAATTGATAGAACAACCATAAAACACTGCCCCCTGCATATGTGAATATTTAAATAATAATATACTTTCTTTCATTGTAATCGTAATAGAATCACTGCTTGTGAATATAGGACCTCTGAATTGTAAAGAACATAGTTTAGTAGGATTGGAAAATTTTTGGTTTTGTTCAACAATTTTGTGTTATCGTGAAACCAATACAACCTTAGGAGTCATGTCCTTGGTCAAACAACAAACGGAACACTTTCGACCCAACCATGTGAACAATTTAATTTAACGCATGATAAAAATTATCTTCAAACCACCACAACATACATTCAATCTACAAGCTCATTGGGATGTATGGTAAAATTTGATTTCAAAATGAACGACTTCGTCACATTTTGATAATAAAAGAGAAATAATGTTATATCTATAGAAGATGTAAAATTGCATCTTCATCTAAAACTGTTTAAGTTTGCCATCTGAGATGGAAATGGAAAAAGAATGGGATGATGACTTTGATGAAGATCCTACTTGGTGCCCTGAAGATTAAAACAATGGTTTTGGTAAAGGAATGCACAAATATTTTTAAAGAAAATAACTGAAGAAGCATCTTCTGCGCTTAACCTAGAGAAGGATTATTTATTTTGTGAAATTTTCAACTAAATATTTTTAATCGAAATAAATTTCTTTCAGACCTAGTACAAACTGAATAAGAATTTTAATCGGATGTGGAAGAAGATATTATCCAATCTTCCGTTATAGGCGTGAATAGTTTAATACAAGAAAATGAAAAGCATAAGGACACAGAATATGAAAATGAAGAATACGTAACTACAACGACTAAAAAAGAAAGTGAGGCATATGAGAACATGGAGAAGAAAGAAAGAAAAAATGTTTGGTATTAGCTTATACAAATAGAAAAGGTATTTCAGTTACTGTGAAACAGTTTAATCCACTTGTGAAATTCTGTAAAAAAAAGTATGTTGAAAAGTGTGCTACCAAAACACAAGAAATGATATTTTTTAATTTTATCATAGTCTCCTGAATTCAAAAACATGTTCTTCGTGAACGAATGGCAATATCAGAGTGCAAACTGCACCGCAAATGTAAAGACCAAACGAAGAGAGCCTCATGATCGCAAAATTTCCATTGGTTATTAAATTGTTGTTAGTTCTGAGCAATTGGACGTATGCAAAGATTTTTTATAAAATTAGACGGGGGTCAAATAAATTTGTTCATTAAAAAAATTGAATCTATCACAGGATGGACTGATAGACATTGATTCAAGGGGCAAAACACTATCCTTTTAACAAAATCCTTGCTGAACAGCAGACTATACTAGAGTTTCTGGAGTACTACATGCCATACAAGTCACTTTTGAAGAAGCATAATGCTGAACAAATTTTATTTCAAGCCACTTAAATATTAGACAAATATATGTCTAATATACATCAGAAAGATTGGATCAAGGGCTTACAACAAGTGCTGGCTATGATGTTCTTAGGCAAGTATTCAGTCAAACGGGATATTAATTCAAAGATTCTTATATCTACACATGTCGAAAGTGTGATGATTACAAAATGTTACAAATAAAAGCAGCTTCAAGGGACGAATAGAAGCTGATCAAGTTTCTGAGAGCAAAAAAGTAGACAAGAAGGAAGCTAAAAAATGATTGCAAAAGAGTACTTGTATTTGACTTACATTACATGTGATTTTCCAATGCTCCACCCGAAGGTACTACACTGGCCAGGAAGCGAGTTTTTTTTTACCTAGAAAATTTTGAATTTTGCCGGACCCTTGCTGTTCCAAGCAAGGTAGGGATCTTTAACGTGCGTGACAACACTCACACACGGGACCTCCATTTTACCTCTCATCCGAAAGGTGTATTTTTGTGAAAAATGCTCGCCTAACATTTTTCAAGCGGGCCGTGTCGGGATTCGAACCCGGGACCTAGAGCGTAGTAGTCACACACATACCACTATGCCACGGAGCCGCCTTGTATTTGACTTACAACAAATATTACCTGTACCATATTTGTGACAAATGTGGTTAGAACAAACGTGCATTATCTGTATGCAATTTAATGATTAGGGAGTGTGGTGCATCTATTGATTTATCATGCTGCTTCATGTAGCATGAGGTAGTTGGCAGAAGCTTCCTGCTTATTTAAACAAATTAGCAGTTTACTGGATGCCGTCCATCACATAACAACACATTCATACACTTGTTGTGGACTGCACAGAAATATCAATATGGCAGTTATGTTTTTTTTTGTAATCCAGAAAAAACTTTATCAACACGCATCCTTCAAAATTTTGAATTTAAAAGGCGAGAAGCTGAGACATGGGCCATCTAAATTAAACCATATAAAAAATGTTCCTTTATTGTATACTGAGTCCTTTGGAATTCATTTCTTAAAAAAAGAGAGACCTTTTTGATGTTATTACTGATAGACTAAAATTGTCACAGTCTTTATTAAAACTTGCACAGTACTAATCAAGCTGGATAATTTGATGAATTAGCACACAATCATAAACTGCATTCCCATGATCGAATTCAAGCAGTTCTATCTGACTAAAATACCTTTTTAGTTTTTTTTTATTTACTTGTTCATTATTATAGTGGAAAGATTTAATAAATTTTGACTATTCCGTTACTCATATTATATTGTTTTTTTTTCACTTTGAAGGAAAAATCAAACATATAGTAAAAATCAAAATTTTTGAAAACAATACAGATTTTCATTTGTGCATGTTGAAAGTAAATTAAAGCTAGGGTCAAACCAGCAAATGCCATACCAATATTTTTTATGCGTATGATTTATGACAAGTTAATCACCATTTCAAAGTCTCTTCTGAAAATTCAATATAAACATGACATCTAGTTTAACCTTCTAATCATAGAAGCGTATATGTGTCATAACATACTTCTTTTTTATAATTGCAGACAATTCAAATATTTAATGAATTAACATGCAAGTTCTAACTAAATGCAATCGAACCTTTAGAAAGATCTGATAATCGTACTGTTGCAATTGTTCCAGTGATATTGAACGTGGTAATAGTTGTTAGGTTTATAAAATTTTGTAATAGGTCACATTTTAACATTTATGATAACTCCAACTTGAGAATAGTAAAACTTCACTTGTTTTTAGTATTAAGGATTGCAGGTTAAGAGGTCGAGGTTTTCTTTTTAATGTATCAGAGGTTATATAATACCAAAGTTGGTAGATATATATATATATATATATATATATATATATATTATATATAGTAAAACAAAATGTGTGAATGCTATAACTTAGCGGTTCCTATGGTGAAAAAGGAACAGTTTTTGCAAAGGGACTTTTAAAACATTACTCCAATACATGTAGATTGTTAAGTAACTGTCCTTGAATATTTCTAGTGTACAAGCAAATGATGTTGCTATGGTAACACTTACAGATTTTGACAGGTTCAAGATCAAAAGGTTGTTAGCCAGGGGCTTGTATTTTTAATATTAAGGTTGGAAACTTTTCAAGTGTAGAAGCATCACCTCAATGTTGTCAGCGTATAACCTATTACATGGAGTTATCAAGGTATAACCTTGATGTATAAATTAATATTATAAATTTCTTAATTATTATGCCATCTCATTTCTCATAGGATAGAATAGTTTGTTGTGTATGTTGTATTATGGAAGGAAGTGAATTCCATCTGCATACATTATCAATTATCTTTTCGGTATATGAAATTCTTCAAGCAATCAATTCTTTTCAAAACCATAGACGTTTGCATTGAAAATAACGGTACTACTAATTTTAAACACTACTTTACTTGATTAGACATACACACATGCACACATAGACACACATGCATGTACACACACAAGCACCCACACACGTGAAAGGCAAGAGGATTACTCGCGTTAAACCAACACTCCAAAAGAAACAGAATTGTACTACATCCACTGCTTTGGAGCCTCATAACTCAAAAAATACTCAATGAAAAAATATTTCTTTATAGTGTTTTAGAAAAACTTTGAGATAAGCTACAAGAATATGTAATATGAAATGGTAGGTTCTATTTAAGAAATTGAACGTAACTTTCATGTGACAATCAAGTAATTTTTCCAGGTCAAAACAATGATATTATCTCATGCTTCCCTCGAAGCTATACAACTTTTGTCTAACAGATTTTTCTATTTTCGAAATAAAGGGTGTGTACAGGTGATCTGAATGGAACATAGGTTTTCACAGCTCGAAACTTCGCTGATCGTGGGAAAGGGAGATTTTAAAATAATAAAAAAATTTGTGGGTTGGGCAAAATTAATTCACTCTTAACAACTGACCACTGCCTGGATTGGTTGGGCCCAGGTTCCAGCTGATTGCTTACAGTGACAAGGCGATGCCCACAGACTGATGTTGTAGTACGTGATGGGTGAGCTTGATGATGACGGTCGGCTCAGGGATGCTTGGACATTAACAATGTTGGTTGGATTGAGGGTACATGTAGTCTAGTAGGTATTTGTTGGTTCTACAGGATTTTATTGGTCCTACAGATTTTTGTTAACCCTACGGAGTTTGTTTTTGGCCCTACAGATGTTGTTCCAAAATAAAAATAGATTAAGGCACTTAAATTTTTCACCACAAACTCTCATCATCAACGACTTCCCAACCTGCTTGACTCGAAGATGAAGTGGAAATGAGCGGATTCAGAAAGTGACTTACAAAGACAGGTGTAACCCGGGAAAATCTTATCAGAACAAATGTTTAATGCGCACGTACCATGTGTATAAAACAAGTTGAAAATCATGAGGAATGGTGTGAATAATAAGGTGTTTACACGGATTTTTGAAAGATTATATTGTTATTTACGACTTTTCAAACCAGGTTTCAAAACAGCTGAATTGTTTTCTATATAATTGTGGATACAAAATGTTGAAATTAGCCTTTGTAATTTAACGAAACAGAAAATAACAAATTGCATACTGTTTACCATATGGAACCAAGGACTTATTAAAAATTCGAAAATCCATCTAAATTTGCAAATAAATTTCTTGGCGAATTTTTTATTCTTTTTTCTATTACTTTAATACTTCTAAGTTGTTACGAAAAGTAAATTTTTATATAGCAAAAAAATTTGTTACAAAGTTTTGCAATGCTAAATTTTCATGTGCCAGGACAAAATGTGAGGCTATTATTAAATCAGTTTTTAAAGTTACTGTGATAAAATACTTACAGAAGACTTGCGACTGTAGTATTTGTTACAGTTTTAGCCGATACATCAAATCGAAATGAAATTAAATCGTATCTAATACTAGTAAGATATTTTAATATTATCAAGGACATTTTAGTAAAAAAATTTTAATTTAGAATCCATCGAGGGCGAAACTGCTGAAAATTTGCCAAACCATATGTGCATAGTAAAAATGAAAACGATTTGAAATCCAAAGTTGTTACACTAACTGCTGAAAAATACAAACACAAATTTTGGTGGGTGAAAACGAAAAGGGTGAATAATGTGTATGTAAAATTACAAAATTTACTCCGAAAGAAAATACTGGGAATAGGTTGTAATGCACATATTTTGTCAAATTCAATCAATACGGTGTTATGTGACATGCCGATTGATGTAGAAGTAATAATAACTACAATTTGTATGAATTTTACTCGTTTTACTGTTCGTGTGACTTCTTTAAAACAATTTTATGAAGAAACGAATTGGAATACAAAAACTTTTAGGAAATTGAAGTTGGATGACTTGCTCTAACACCTGCTGTAGAGCATGTACTGCAATTATTTGAGTCTCTCCCATAACATTTTTTAAGTTTAGATAAATGTCCTAAAAATCAGACTTGTAAGAATTAAATCTGGGTATAAGGGAAAAGTTTATGAAAGAAGCGCAGAATTTTTATCAAACACGTTTTCAATACATTGAAGAATGATCTGAAATAAACATCATAGGAAATAGCAGTTTTCAATAGTGTTTTTTGACTTTATCACAAGTATATCGGATGGATATTGAAGCTTGTGTTGAGTTTTTATCTAAAGAAATGTTAGGCATTAAAAAAGATAACAGTTGTCTCTTTGAATAAATCAGAAGACTGAATATATAAATTCTAAAAAAATTAATATAATGGAAAAATCAAGACATTGAAATTCATAAACGATGGGTGGAAATAAATATTCAGCCTTTTCAAAAATGAGCATATTCCGTGTGAAAATTTATTTAGTCTTGTTCAGTTGACGTTGTGCTCCCTGAAATTAATGCAGCAGTTGAAAGATTTTTTCAGATGCTAATGATTTTTAGACAAGCGAGAAATCAAAAATAAATGTTGATACTCTAACCGCAGCACTTGTCGTAAAATTTAATATGAAGAATATTTTTTGTTCAGATATTTTTAATACATTGACGGAAGATGATACACCGACAAAAATATTCGTTCAATGGAAAAGTACACCTTTAAATAATAATTAATAATAGGCATGTAAACATAATTACAAAATAAAATCACATTTCATGTAAAATATTATTGTCGCAATGCATAAAATGTTTCATTTATTTATGATATTTATTTTTCAATTTATTGTGTTCGTCTTTTCAGTGTAAAACAGTTGGTCCTCTTAGCTTTGAACTCCAAAGGATTCCCTTCTCAGACTTTTTATTTATGTTTTACATAATTTTTACTTCTATTGTTGTCGATGGTTTAAGTTCTTCTGCAGAAAATTCATTTACTTCTTCTAATTTTTCTGATCATATTAGATTTAGTTTTTTATCTTTGTTATAATTTTGTTTGTTTTCATGTTCAAACTTCTACATGATATTACTTTCATTTTATTTAGTTTTATTTATAATTTATGTTTTTGCTGATACTACTAGATCATACCAGCATTCAAATTTCAATTTTTAATGACACATATCTCTTCTGTATGTATTATTTTATTTTTGTTTGTTAAATATACAAATTAAATAAAATTGGTAATAAGGCATATCTGTTTTACACTCTTACTAAATTTTGATTCTGCTGATTTATTGCTGTTGGTTTTCTGTATAAATTATAAAGTGTTCACGTGTATTTATAATCTATTTGCGTTTTTTCTTTTTAAATTGTAAACGATATATTTTAATCTACATTGTCAAAAATCTTTACCATCTCTATAAAACCTATTAGTGAGCTTTTCTTACTCATACTTAGTTTTAACATTCTTTAGGCTGTTTGCAGTAGCTACAGTAACTAGCTTTTGAACTTTTAAACAATGATGTATACTAGAAAATGAACAAGTAAAATCCAAATTGTATTATTTATTGGTCTTCCATCTTCGGGATGATATTAAAATTAAATCAAAAAGCTATAAGTAGCAACAGTGCTTACTTAAGTACCTCTGCAGTATTTATTACGGGGATATTTACATCTAACTTTGTTTATCAAATTCAAAACTTCTGATTATTGCGTATAATCTGCCTGCCTTTTTAAAGTGGGAATTTGAATATTACAGAATTATTGGTGTAGTACTAATGAGTCCTTGCTAAAAGTGAGAGACTTATTAGCTTATGTAGGTTACATTAATCATGGCTATAGTACCAAGCATCTTTCTTAAAATCAAACACTTTCAAATGCACCAAAAATTGCTGCTGTGTTTAAAAATTAAGTTATATTATGCTGTAGAAGCTTTCTAACATTTAGACATGTCTTTACTAATAGAATTTCTTGAAGATTTAACTTCAATATGAGTACAATTTTAAGAGTAATCAAATTTAAATAATGAGGATTATAAAATAAGCTATTCCTTAAAGGACAGTATTTTTGAAATTATGGCATCTTATCATCATCATTAGATGTGGAACGGGTTGGATGCGCACCTCCATTGTTTCCTATTCTAAACTAACCTACACATTTCCTTTGAATTTCTACAGCCTATATCTTTCACTATTTGTGTGCAATAGTCTAATGCAGGTCTACGTATACCTCCATTTTCCTTTCTCTGGTCCTAATATATCCTACACTATTCCATCATGCTTTAGAACGTGACCTATTATTCTATCTCTCCTATTCTTTACTGTTTTCCACCTATTTCTTTCTTCTCCCGCCATTTCTAGCATCTTTTTTTTCTTAACTTTGTTTGTCCATGATTATCTTCATCATACGTCTGATGTGCTATAACATATACATTCAGCAATCTTTTTCTTGTTTCTATGTTTGTTGTTTTCGAGCTTAATAGTTGCTTCCTGTTGTTAAATGCATTTTATATCTTTTGCACTTTTCCCATCTTGCGTTATTTAGCTTCCTAGGTAGCACAAATCCTGAACTTCTTGTAAGTTCTCGTTCTTATTTGTATTCTGGTTTTTAACTTATTTTCCTCTTCTTTATATACTAGTACTTTAGTTTTACTTTTGTTAACTTTCATACCATATCTCTCTGTTAGTACTGTTTCCATTTCATCAAGAGCTGCTTTTAACTCTTCCAGCTAGATGCTAGTACCACTATGTCACCTGTAAGTTTAAGCATATCAACAGTTGTTCCTACATAATAAATCCTAATGCCTTTCTGCATTTGTCAGTATTCATTGACTCTCCGATATGCAAGTTAAAAATTAACAGAGATAGCACATGCTGTATTGTTTTCCCATAATTACGCTTAAAGCTAAAAACCTACCATGTCCCCCTGTTTTGCCTAAACTCAAATTGATCGTCTCTTAATATTTCTTCAGCCCGTTTTTGCATCCATCGTTGTGCAATTCTAGTTAATATTTTTGGTGCGTGTTGCAAGCTTATTATTCGAAAATTTTCATATCTATCTGTACCTCTTTTTTTTGGCATAGAAATGGTGTTATGTTTGAAATCTTTGGATATCTTGCCCGTCTTATTCATATAGCTTACAAATTGTAAGAGACGTTTTGTTACTGCTTGTATAATGATTTTTAGAGTTTCTGCTTGCACCTTATCTATATCCACCGCGTTATAATTTTTCAGACTCTTTAATGCTAGTTGAGACTCATCTCCATTTCTAAGTATAGGATATCTCGTCATCTTTTTCAATGTCAGATTCCTGTTCTAATACTTCTAGCTCCTGTCGTGTATATAAATTCCCTATATATTTTTGCCATCTAACCACTTTCTCTACATTTTATATAATGATGTCTTTGCTATGTGGTTTTCTATCCCTAAAATTCATTCTAATCAGTTTGCATGCTTTGCCTGTCTTTCCTATTTCAATTTTAGTTTTTACCTCTTTGCACTTTTTCTCATTCCTTTGTTCTTTAGCATTCCTGCACATGCGAGTAATTTCTCATTTTGGCTTTGGCTTTGTATCTCTTGTTTTTCTTCCTTGTCTGGTCTGGTCGCCTTTCTAGTATTATTATTCAGAATATTCATGTCTAACCTCGATTTAATGTTATTCCATTCTGCTGCTATGCTTGTTTAGTATCAGAAATTTTCCTGATGTCTTTCAGCAATTCGTTTGACATGTTCTCAAATCTTTTGTGGGTATCTTTATCTTTTAGCTTCTCAAAGTCAAAGTACCTTATTCCAATACTTTATTTTTCAAATTTAAGTGCAGCTTTTATAATTACTATTCTGTGATCAGTGTTTATATTTGCTTCCAGTTTGCTACTACACTTGTTAACTTGCTTCCTAAACCATTGTCTAACAAGAAAGTAATCTATGTGATATCTCCCGGTCTTCTGATATCTTCCACGTGTATCATCTTCTAGCATGATGTTGAAACAATGTGTTTGTGATGATCAAATTGTTTTTATCGCAAATTTCTACCAGCCTATTCTCTTGTCGTTTCTTGTGTGTATCTAGACATTCTCGCACGTTTTACATACCTACTGCCAGAACAAATTTACTTTGTAAATCGCCTATTTATGAGATGTGTTCTAATTATAATAGTATTTGTCATAGATGTGATATAAATTTTAATTCATTAAATTATATCTTAGAAGTGTTTAATTTGTTAAAGTAGGATTGCATGCGTATAATTTTTTTTTTTTGTATTGTTTCCTGTAATTGGGTTCTTACCTCTTGGAAATGTTTAAATAAATAAATAATAAATAAATACGAAATTAACCTACTAGCGCTCCTTTCCTACCCTCACTTAACACTGCATTACAATCTCTGGTAATTAATAAGTTTTCATATTTTGGTATGAATCTTAGTATGTTTTTAATATTTTTGTAGATCGCTTCTACCTCTTGATCATTATAGCTAGGGGTGGGCAGGTATACTTATGTCATTACTGTATTTGCAAGTTTAGATTCTAATTTAATCATAAGTACTTTATCGTTCTTTTGTGAGTAGTTTTCTACACAGTGGTCCTATCTTTTTCTACAAAGCTATGCCCACATCCCAATAACCTTTCTCCAATCCTGTATGAATTACCCCAAAGTCCCCACTCTACTAATTCCCTGCTTCTGGCCCCCAAACGTTGCTAATTCTTACTATATCTAATGCTGACCTGTTCATTTTCAATTTCTCTACTTTGCCTACTGGCTTCATGCTTTTAACATTCTACGCCCCGACGCGCAAGATGTTCCCGGTTCTTCTTTTCTTATTGAGCTTGCTGATCACTCCTCCGAAGTAGTCCCCTTCGGGAGATCCGAATGGGGGATTATTTTAGCTCTAGAATCTTTCACCCCCCAGAGAATATTATCATTTTGAAAACGTTTGTGGTACACTGTGTACTTCATAGGCAATGTGATGGTTTCCCTTTGCCTTCCAAATCGCACTAGTATGTCTTAGATGTTATACCGATCCCTATGGTCTTTGCCACTCTAAGTACCAAAAGAGCCACCTACCCTCTTCTTAGTCTTGATTCCTCACTAAAGACTGCACTAATTTGCTTAAACCTATAGTTCGGCTCTTTATCTTACTGAAACATGCAATCCACTTTACCCGCTCTAGTATTCTAAAACTTCTTCAAGCTACAGATCTGTTATTGTATATGAAGCAAAATTACCTGGATGATTTTTAAATAACAGGGCATATGTCAATAATTAGACAGTTGTTTCTTTTATAAAATTTGAAGATAGTTTTGAAATTTTCAAAGAAATAACATTCCATTTCTTAAATATTAACAATAGCGACAAATTCTTGAAAAATCATTTAGTTTTTGATTTTATTCATTAAGAACTCCGTGTAGCGAAAGCACTTCCAGATAAAAATAATTAAATATTTTTTACAAAAGAAATGTGAAAAATAACTAGTTTTTGTTGTAGGAGTACAATTATCCATCCCAGTAATAATATTTTCCATATTACCTATAAAGTTTAAAAAAGACAAAAATACCAATTAAATTCTCGCTAGATCTTTTGTTTGGGCAATTCACATAACTACATAATGTTTATAGGTTGCTATGTTTTCATATCGGCACATAGGTTTTCTTGTAGGCTCTTAATTTTGTCATGAAAATTACTTGTTTATACATCTCATTCATAGTAACAGTAATTTTTTGAAGATCGCTCGTTTGCAATTTGTCAACTAAATATTTAACGTTGAAAAACTCTGATTATCGGTGCTATTGTGATATCACTTCTGAGATAGCTATCATTAGGTGCATGTTCATGTTGATGTGGAATATTTTCAGACGAAGACAATGTGGACATTTAGGTCTATATTATAAATTTCCCTATTAAAAGGCTTACATAAACAACCATATGACAAGTGTTAATGGAATTTTTGTTGCACTTTCATTTTTATTGTTTCTTAAATAATATTAAAGGCATTTTATTTTCAAAAACTTTCAGCTGTCTACAAGTAGTAAGTATAAAACATCTTATCTTGTATTTTAAAATTTTCAAAACTGACAACAAATTGCATTACTTTCTCCTCAATAAGAGATTTTTTTGTATTTATAAACACCACACTCTAAACAGACTAGATGAATTTCCACCACCTTTGTTTTAAACAACTTTCTAGTCTTTAAATCAATGTGTTATTTCTTTTCTTTGTGAATATTAAAACCACTTTAAATTGTAGGAGTATCTGAAAGCAGTGATATAGGACTATTATTTAGAATCACGATTCATATGCAACTTGACCACGGTAATCTATTTGGTTTTGGTGTAAGTTACAATATTTTTTCTGTTTCATAATTTTTTTAATGAATTTGGTATTTTTAAATAAAATTGTTATTATTTATGAAGTTCTTAATCATATTTTTCCCAGACTACTATGTTTTGATTATTAAAATTGGCAGCACACTCGAATGTGTGCATAATATATTTATATTTTGGCAATTGATCAGAATATATAATTATACTTGTACAAATGACGTTCTACAATGTTTCCGTCACTACTCTTACTACACATATGTTCCATTTTCTTGCCAAAGCTTTTATAGAACCTGCGTGGTGCCAGTGTGTATATAAAAATATCTATTATTTATTAAAGGATATTATAAGATGAGCGTCAGTACCACTCACGTTTATTTTTTTTAATACTCAGTAATATTGTTAAAAATATACTCTTTTTACATCTTAATCTTTTAATATTACGAGTTGTAATTCATTTATTTATGTTTGAATAATTTTACTATTTCAAAGAACTCTATGAAACCGGATTGCAAATTCTAAAGAAAAATTACAGTCAAATTATAATGGGTTTATTGTTACTAAAGACCTTGAATATAAATAGGTTTTATTACCCACACAATGAGTCTGCCATGCAGTCTTGAATGAAAGTTTCTTGCTACCAATTTATATCATCAGTTTGACCTTGTATAAGACATGAAAGTTGAAGTTCGGGTCTTATAGCTACATTATAATCTTGTTGATTACTTCCTACTATTTTATGATGACCAAATTATTTAAAGATTTAATGACCCATTCCAATTAATGAAGAGTATCTTTTCCTTCAATCAATTTTTTATCATCAGACACTAACAGTAATTTCTAACCAATTATATTGTAAGTATGTGCCAGTGTATCTCCCATTATAAAATTAATTTATTTGTATTTCTTAGAAGTCTGATTTGGAAACAGTACTACTTCAGCGGTCTTAGATTAGTTCTTTTGTGGTTTTTTGATTACTTCCAATATAACTGTTTCGGTTCTGTTATTAAATAAAATTAGGAGATGTTGATTAATTTGATCTATTGTGATACATTTCAAGATAGTTTCAAAGTTAATTTGTGTTATAGGTAACTGTTGTAGATCTATTCCCTTGCCTAAATTATCATGCTTGTTTAAGGTTTTTCATTTTATAACAGATTAGGATATGTGGTATTGATGTTTTCCTTTGGTATTAATTTGTAGATGATCGATATAGAAGGGCTAATTGCTAAATGTTGGGAATAGATGTGAAGAAAGCATTTTATGGGCAAATAAATGGTTTTATTGTTTTTAGGAGTATTCAACATTACGTGCTTTGAAACCAAACACCGAAATTGTATTCTGTTGGCCACAAATTTTATTTCCCATCGTGAGAACTTATGCTGAGCCAAATCAGAACTATTGGCTGAATAACTCATGTAATTTGATCCTACAGAACATTTATTCATTTTTAGCGGTGCTTTGTGATTATTTTTGTTAAAAAAGTGTGTTATGAAATATCCATAGAACGTTATTATTTTAGGTTTGAAGAAAAGCATACATTCCTCATCTGTAATGTTACGTACATGTTTAGAAGATCCACAATTGAATTTTTTTAGCTTTGCTCTGCACCATTTGACGTATGTTTTTGAGTGATGAGTAGATTATATGGTATCCAACGAGAACAAAGTTTTCTTATAGTATATCCAAAATAGAAAATATCGAAATACAAAAAATGTGTAACGATGCCTGCATACCATGCATGAAGATCCTCTTATAATTAGATGTGCAGCATTAATATTTTTTATCTATAACTTAATCCTAAAGGGAAGTACAGACAACTTTATACCCTTAAAACTAGAGAAATGCCAACCTCTTTGACTATCCTGGCTCTTCACTGTCAAATACATAAAGTAAACATTCCATGCATCGATGTTAAGTTGTATCACGTCGAAAATCATAATATATCAGTATCAGTGTTTTGACACGTTAACATCATTTTCATTGCGATTCACAAACTTTAAAACGGCACTATATGGACAGAGTTGCACAAAAACATCTAACCTTTAACATAGGATATACTATTGCACTTTGCAACTCATCAAACCTAACTTGCTTCAGGTTTCTGACATTCACTAACTGACCCTCGTATTTTATATGGGATTTGTACCAAATGATACTGTTTTATATTAATTATTATTGGAAAATGTTGTAATAGAAAACTTATGCGTACTCCATAACATTTAAATGCTTGATTTCTTATTTTCAGAAATTTACAAAAAATGTTTGAATATTAATCATCATTCTACAAGGTTTTAGTATGACTACATCTTTCTCTATACTCGGAATAAATCATTTTCTAATATAGTTTTTATGTCATTATAACCTAAGCGATTACTATAATTTGTGCATAATAGGGTTTTTGTAGGTCATCTGCATTTTTAGAAAGAAATTCTTGCATACTAGTTTTCTTTAAATAATTTCTAAGAAAGCCTGTGAATTGTGTTACGTGAAACACACTATGATGGAATGCTTTTTGCAAATAGTTAATTATTTTAATACGCTATGGAAGATGCTATCAAACTGATAGTTTTTGATGTTTAAAGAGAATTCTTGTAAAACCTCAAAATGCTTAAATTATTTTAACCACACTCCCTGATTAATGTATGCAAGTACTTTGAAATATAGACTTTTAAATTATATTTTATTTCCGAGTGATTATGCCAGAATAGTAAAAAATGTAAAGGGATATGTCAAGCTCCCCATTAATTCTTTTATACTTAGTCCCTCAGATTCAACCAACACACGATTAAACTGGTAGATGGTTCATTGAATGAATTATGTCGCTTTTTATTGAATGACTATTTTTGTTGCTTTTATGCTTTAGGCGGCTCTGTGGCTCAGTTGATATGCATGTGACTAAGGCTAAGGTATCAATCAGTTTTGAATCCCAACACTGTACACTTTTCACAAAAAATATGCTTTTGTTCGGATGAGAGGTAAAATGTAGGTACTGTGTGTGTGTTGTCGCACATGTTAAAGATCCCTATCTTAGAACAGCAAGGGTTCGACGAAATTCAAAATTTCCAGGTAAAAAGAACACGGTTCCAGGCCAATGTAGTACTTTCGAGTGAAGCATTGAAAAATCAAATGTAATGTTTATATGCATTACAAATATAACCTTTTGTCTCAATTGAAACAAGGAAAAAAACTTAAGAAGTGGTAAAAAAATGTATATATATTGCCATGGAAGTCGGGACTTAGCTTTAACATCGAACCCCGTCATAAAATTTAAGAAAATATTAAAAAATTCCTTACCCTTTTATTAAGGCACCTTCGAATTCCTCTGCTTCCCTGGCTAGCTCAGCAATCGGCCTCTTCTTGAATACCTAATTTTACATTCATACCTCTTTCACACTCACACACCATCAAATAAAATTACCAAATAATACGACAACCATACAACCTTTTATTTACACGTATTAACAGATAAAATATATTTACAGATGTGTCCAAACAGTTTGATACAATAATTACCAGCTCAATTTATTGTATGTTTTAAAGTCCTTAATTTTTAAAATGACTTTAAACAAATTCGATTAGACATGAGTAGATGGGCCCCGCATGTAACCCTAAATTGACTTCACACTGGAGTATTGTGAGCTCATTATAACCCAGTTTTGTTTATATATGCCTTTTAAACCTTGCATTAATGAAAACAAATTTACAGACCCGTTTACCCTTTACAACACAATTTATAGCCTGACTAAATTTTTAATATGTCCTAAATAAACCCTTTTTCAATATTCAAAATTTTCCTGTACATGTATCTTTTAAAGCAAGTTTTTAAAACAATGAATATGCCACAAAAAAGTCAATCACACAACACAAAAATTCCACAAATGTTTATATAACAACAGAAATTTCAAATTAATTACCTGGAGATATCTTCGTTCTTCATTCCCGTCGGAGATGGTTACCAGAAACCCCTCGGCGTTGTTTCCATTTACTATGCTGATTGCCGGATCCACAGGCCTCAACCATCCAATATATCCGCAAGATATTCACTTCGTCTCACAGTACTATTTCAGACTAGATATATCACCCATACAAAATTGATGTCCAGTTCTGCTTACCCCAATATATCATGCATCCATTTAATACTTTTGTCGTAATAGCCAGACCTTTTATTTAAATACGCACTAACTCGTGCATCACGTTAATAACTTGAGATTCGCTACTACCGTTTTATACTTTCAACTCATCATTTTGTTATCGACCTTACTTAAGGTCGGTTTGACGCAGCTCTAACTTCTTTTCTATTCTGTGCTAATCTAAAAAGCTCTACATACCCTTCACAACCTAAATTTCTAATAATTTGACTAATATAGTTTGGTCTAGGTCTTCCTATATCCTTCTATCATTTTCCTATCCAGCTGGCTCTACATAGATATTAGCAACCTGATGGTTGTTAAAGAACTCTAACATGTTTACATGATTACCATTTATAAGGAAATGAAATATAACCTGGTTATCCGCTTCAAAAAGGAAAAGTGTTAAATTATATGTTATGGTAAGGCTTAAGCAACGAATCGCTGCCAACATGCCAGACCGCTACCTAATTGTGAGTTATGCCATGGTGACGTTTATTAAATTATATGTTATGGTAAGGCTTAAGCAACGAAACGCTACCAACATGCCAGACCGCTAACCAATTGTGAGTCATGTCCTGGTGACATTTAGTTAACTGATTTTATTTTTCTTTTGTTTTGTTTTCGAACTTACTTAAAGTCGGTTTGACGCAGCTCTAAACTCTTTTCTATTCTGAGCTAGTCTAAAAAGGTCTACATACCCTTCACAACCTACATCTCTAATAATTTGACTAATATAGCTTTGTCTAGGCCTTCCTACTCTATTTTTATTTGGTAGTCTATAATCTAAGACTTTACTAAATAGTCCCTCATGTCCTAACTGGTGCCCTATCATTCTATCTCTCCTGACCTTCAATTGTTTCCACATACAGGGATCCTCAACTATCCTTCTATAAACTTCCTCGTTTGTTACTCTATCTGTCCAACTAATCTTTAACATTCTCCTATAACACCAAGTTTCTAAAGCTTGTATCTTTTTCTTATCTACTTCTTTAATTGTCCAAGTCTCACTACCGTATAGTAGAACGCTCCATACGTACGACTTTAAGAAACTTTTTCTATTATCTAAACTAATACTATTAGCTATTAGTAAGTTTTTCTTTTTTAAAAACATTTTTCTAGCTTGAGCTATTCTAGCTACTATATCCCTTCTGCTACGTCCATCTTTTGTAATTATACTACCTAAATAGCAAAATTCATCTACCTCCTCTAACTCGGTATTACCTATTTTTAATTTTGGTTTAGAACTAGGCTGTAACTCACTTGTCATTATCTTTGTCTTCACTGAGTTAATTCTCATACCATAGTTACTCTGTAGTATCTCATCTAAAATATTTAAAAACTCTCCTAACTCTTTTCTAGACTCTGCTATAATGGCTATATCATCTGCAAAACATAACATATCTATTTTCTGTCCCTGTACACTAATACCTATCTCTTTTTTCTCTCTAGCTAAGTTTAAAGCTTCCTCAATATAAACATTAAAATCAAGGAGACAGTATACAACCCTGTCTAACACCATTTCTAATCTTAGCTTCCTTTTCTATTTCATCAAATCTAATTACTACGCTTTGGTTTTTATATAGACTATAAATAATTTTTCTATCCCTATGAGAGATTCCTATTTTTTGCAAAACCCTGAACATAACAATCCAATTAACCCTATCAAATGCTTTTTCTAAATCTACAAATGCGAAATGAGTCTTTTATTTTTTGTAACCTTTTTCGATAATTACCCTAATCATTAGTATCGGTTCTCTAGTCCCTCTGTCTTTACGAAAACCATATTGATCTTCGCCTAAATAATTCTCAGTCAAAGCTTCTACTCTATTTTTAATTATTATTGTTAGTATTTTGGAAGCATGGTAAGTTAAACTAACTGTTCTAAAATTCTCACACCTATCAGCTCCTGACTTTTTTGGGATTGGGATAATATTTTTTTCAAAATCTATTGGAACCTCACCTCTGTCATATATTACTTTTACTAGTTCATATAATCTATCTAAAGTTTTCTGACTTGCATATTTTATTAATTCTCGGAATATCGTCTATCCCTGGCGCTTTATTTATTTTAAGATTCGAACAGCTCTATCAAATTCCTCTCTTAATATTGAGAACCCTATTTCTACATCCTCTTCTTGGTCGTTTTCTAACTCATCCATATCGTCTCCCTTATATAAATCTTCTAAATATCTTTTCCATCTATCTGCTACCTCAACTTTATTTATTAGAAGCTCATTATTCTCGTCTCTAATACCATTATATTTTTTCCTATCTTCCCCAAAAAACTTTTTAACTCCCTGTAAGTCCTGTCTGTCTTACCTACTCTCAAATCATTTTGTATTCCCTTACAATTCTCCTCCATCCATTTATTTCTAGCTTTTCTACACTCATGTACTATCTTATTTCTAACTGTATTATATTTTTGCTTACTTTCACTATCCACTTCTCTGAAAGGTTTAAGCTTTCTTCTATTCTCTATTAAATCTGATATCTCCTTTGTTACCCTCGGTTTTCTCGCTTCTATTTTTTTCTTACCTGTGTTGCTGTATCATGTACAGTCAGTTTTATTTCTTTCCATCTATTTTCTACGTTCCCTCCTACAGCTATCTCTGCTCTTATTATCTAATACTTGTTTATATTCCTCTTTTACTCTACTATCATTAAGCTTACCTAGATTCCATCCCTCTCTTTTAACCTTTCTCAATTTTTTGAATTTTAGTTTACACTTCATTTTAACTAAGTTATGATCGCTATCTATGTCAGCCGCTGGATAACTACGACAGTTTTTAACTTGGTTTCTAAATCTTTGTTTAACTAAAATAAAATCTATTTGGTATCTAGCCCTATCACCTGGCGCTTTCCAGGTATATCTTCTCCTAACATGTTGTTCGAATAGGGTGTTTACAGTTACTAATCTATGTTCCTGGCAAAACTCAACTAATCTTTCTCCTCTATCATTTTGTCTGCCATACCCAAATTTTCCTAACATTTTTCCCTCACTACCTTCTCCCACTGACGCATTAAAATCGCCCATAACTATTAAATTCTCATCTCCTTTTACTTTTCTCACTATACTATTTATATCCTCGTATACCTTTTCCACTTCCTCATCCTCGTACTGAGTTGTTGGCATGTAAACCTTAACTAAAACAGTGTCTGTGGGTTTTGTACTCAATCTAACCATAATTATTCTATCACTAAATTGTAAGTACTCTTTAACTTTATGCCCTAATCTTTTACCTAACACTATTCCTACCCCTGCCTGTCCATTAGTTGAAGAAGTTGTAATTATTCTATAATTATCTTTCCAAAAGTCATTACTATCTGGCCATCTCACCTCACTAATACCTAAAATGTCCAGCTTTTCCTTTCTCATTTCGACTAATAAATTCGTTAACTTATCTACTCTAAGTAATGACCTTACATTCCAAGTCCCTATCACTAAATCGAACTGTTGTTTTATATTCTTACGATGACGAGCCCCAAATACCCCCTCCCGGAGATCCGAATGAGGGAGTATTTTACCTCTAGACAAGAATTGTGACCTCTCCATCATATGTATTTCGTGTTTTAGGCCACGCACACCTGGGAAATATATATATATATATATATATATATATATATATATATATATATATACAGGGCTTTTCACGACGACCGTGCATTAGACATTTTTCAGAAAGTACAAGAGATAGAAGTATGAAATTTTATATGTAGTGATTGTTCGACATGCCGAGTTGATCTAAAATATTTTCGTTTTGATAGCACTTCCGGTTGTACCGGAAGTTGATATTATCTTTGTTATTTTAAATGGAACACCCTGTATATTTTTGCATTTTTAGATTCCACACATAATTTTAACTTAAATTCCTTTAATAAGTAATATCTCAATATTTAACCGTTTTCGAGATATTTAGCTTTTTATGTTTTTTTTTTGTAAAAAACTGATATACTTTCTTGACAATATTGTACATTTAAATTTACAGTTTAGAAACCAATTATTAGCAGATAAACTATTCAAATGTTTGATAAACATTTAAATGTATTTGTTTCCATTCAACACCATACCAGGTGTCCGACATTTTTACTTAAAGTTTCTTGCATAAAAAATCTGAAAAGTCAATTTTTCTAAATGGAACACCCGTATATTTTGATATTTTCAAATTGTTCAATCATTTTAAGGTAACCTTATGTAACAAGTCCTATTCTGAAGTTCAACTGTCTTTAAGTTATTTGATTTTAATGACATTAAGTGGTTCTACTACAATAATAAAAATAAATATCAGCATTATGTTCGTACGACGCTTTGGCAAATAATCGAACGGTGATACAGAATTAACAAACTGTCTTATTACTTTATTAGATTACGTGTTAGATTGTGTGTGTTATAAAATAATAAAATGTCAAGATTAGATTATAGTAATGAAGATTTCTTAAATTTAATAATTACTTACGGTGAATGTAATAGAATAAATAGTCGAACTTGTCGATTATTTGCAAATAGATACCCGCATCTCCAAAACCCAATAAGAATACAGTTAATCGTCTACTTCAAAACTGTAGAACGAATGGAGCATTTCTTCCACACATTAAACGCAGAAAGCCGCAAGTTGAAAATGAAGACAATGAAATCACTGTTTTAGGATTTTCTCTGTTACCCAACTGCTTCATTACACGGCCGAAGAGAAATAGGTATACCGTATGTGACCATTTATCGTATACTTAATAAACACAAATGGCGCCCATATAAATTTTACTGCATCCAACATTTAAAATACACTGATTTGCCTCGGAGAGTTCAGTTTTTGAGTGGTTGCTAACTAAAAGTCAAGAGGACAAAACTTTTAAAAACATTATTTGGACAGACGAAGCAAAGTTTACCAAAATGGAGTCTTTAATAGGCACAACAGCAATTATTGGGCTCCGCAAAATTCACACGTAGTCCGTGAAAGAAATTTTCAAGACAAATGGCAATTTAATGTATTTTGTGCTATTCATTGCGATTCAATCTTTTATCTGGAATTTTACGATGAAAATTTAACTTGAGAAAGGTATGTTCATATGTTTAGAAATGGAGTGCAGCCAATAATACAAAACCATCCACAAAGAGATTACTTATGGTATCAAATAGATGGTGCTCCATGTTACAATTACCGACTGGTTGGCTATTCTTTAACAGGAATTTTTCAAGACCGATGGATTGCAAATAATGGTCCATTTCGATGGCCCCCGAGAACTCTAGATGGTAATCCACTAGATTTTTTCTTTTGGGGTCACTTAAATCACAACCAAAGCCAATATGAAAGATAGAGTTAGAGCTGCTATAAATTCATTAACACCACAAGCAATAAGAAAAGCAACACACGATAACCTTATTAAAAGAATAAATGCATGTTTGGAAAGAAATGGTCACATTTTCGAGCATATGTTATAGTATAAAGATTAAGTATTCTTTTATTCTTTTTCAACCTTTATTAAAGTCTCCTGCGAACATAATGCTGATATTTATTTTTATTATTGTAGTAGAACCACTTAATGTCATTAAAATCAAATAACTTAAAGACAGTTGAACTTCAGAATAGGACTTGTTACATAAGGTTACCTTAAAAATGATTGAACAATTTGAAAATATCAAAATATACGGGGTGTTCCATTTAGAGAAATTGACTTTTCAGATTTTTTTATGCAAGAAACTTTAAGTAAAAATGTCGGACACCTGGTATGGTGTTGAATGGAAACAAATACATTTAAATGTTTATCAAACATTTGAATAGTTTATCTGCTAATAATTGGTTTCTAAACTGTAAATTTAAATGTACATTATTGTCAAGAAAGTATATCAGTTTTTACAAAAACATAAAAGCTAAATATCTCGAAACGGTTAAATATTGAGATATTACTTATTAAAGGAATTTAACTTAAAATTTTGTGTAGAATCTAAAATGCAAAAATATACAGGGTGTTCCATTTAGAAAAATTGACTTTTCAGATTTTTTATGTAAGAAACTTTAAGTAAAAATGGCGGACACCTCGTATGGTGTTGAATGGAAACAAATACATTTAAATGTGTATCAAACATTTGAATAGTATATCTGCTAATAATTGGTTTCTAAACTGTAAGTTTAAATGTACATTATTGTCAAGAAAGTATATCAGTTTTTACAAAAAACATAAAAAGCTAAATATCTCGAAAACGGTAAAAAATTGAGATATTACTTATTAAAGGAATTTAAGTTAAAATTGTGTGTAGAATCTAAAAATGCAAAAATATACAGGGTGTTCCATTTAAAATAACAAAGATAATATCAACTTCCGGTACAACCGGAAGTGCTATCAAAACGAAAATATTTTAGATCAACTCGGCATGTCGAACAATCACTACATATAAAATTTCATACTTCTATCTCTTGTACTTTCTGAAAAATGTCTAATGCACGGTCGTCGTGAAAAGCCCTGTATATATATATACTTTCAACTAAGATGTTAAATATAACTTACTACACACAAATTCTAATCAAAAGCTTTACTATTATGTGGGTCTGAACCCGTGTTCAGAGCTTGATGGAAGTAAAGGAGAAGAGAAAGCTTTAATAACTTTGCTTGGTTATTTATATTCTTCTCAAACCCCCTATTGGACTCGTTCATTTGAAAAGGTTATTTTCCAAAGCGGCTTCTCAAAATTGTGAACGTAACCGTCTCTAAATTCCACAAAATTTCTCCTGTCCTACGTGCTATCTACCTAGAATTCGTTTTCTACTTTCCAGTGTGCGTTCTATCTGAAAACTGTTGGCTCTCAACCAATGACAAAATTCTCTGTCGTCACAATGCTCCGCCTAACCGCTATTCATCTTTATCCTATGCATGTTCCTCGTCTCCTTCCAAACCCCACTTAAGTTACAGAAAATCGATATTGTCAACGTCCTTCATCCACTCCACGTGTATGTCTTACATGACTTTCAATCCAACACTGCTCTATATTTGTCTCTATCTGTTGTATATTACCGATTGTTCATTTCACTCTCTCCTTAAGATATTTGTTACTATAGCTGTTTGTACAAATTGACCGTTGAAAACAATTTCTATGATATCCTATATTAACGTACCTTCAAATTCTCTGAACGTAACATTTAACAAACAAGTGTTTCATGTAATTATCGACCGTTTGAACATAACAATTCCTTGATTTTCTGCTTCTTAGTATCTATATAAATGTACGTTGGCTTTTAAAACGAATATATTTGCATTAGAAATTATTGATTTTCTTATGCAAGCCCGCTCCCCTATTTGCTTTCGTGCGTTTGATTAAAAGAAATTATGATTAATTATACGTATCCTTGAACTTCTATATGCTTGAAGCATTCTTCCTTCATGTAATTCTAACATTCCAATTATTTAAATATAAAATACGTTAATACTCGTCCGTTTTCACTAAATGAATTAAATTAATTTGTCGCGTAAATAATTTGCTCTTTTCTATATAGATGGTTGGTGAAATTTTATTGTATACAACCCCTTTAAATCCACAACATTTCTAAGAATATTCTTTTTTTATAATTATTTTTATTGAAGATTATTTTAGTGTCATTATAATTGATTTTGTGACCAGTTTCAATAGCATGGGAAGTTAGCGCGCATGTTTTGTTGTTATTTCTACAATTACTTTTATGAGCGGTTAGTCTTGTAGAGAGCCAAGTAGATGTGTGACCTATATATTTACCATCACACTCTTGACACGGTATGCAATAAACTATTCGTGATTTTTGTAATTTTGTAGTAGGATCTTTTAAGTTTGTGTATAAATTTTTGTTCAGTGTTAATATGGGTTTTATTGAAAATTTTACATTATTATTATTTTTGAAGAGATGTTTGAATTTGGTAGTAAGTTTTTCTATGTAAGGTAGTGAGATAAAGGTTATTGAATTATTATTAACCTTTTGGTTGGTATTGTCTATAGTATTGGGTGGAGTTTTATTAATTATTTTGGAAGTATTAAAAAGAAGTTTATTGACTAGGGTTTTAGGGTATGAGTTTTTTAATAGTAGATCTTTAAGTATAAGTAAGTTCTTATGTTTTAAAGTATGGTGTGTAACAGATTCTATTTTTTTCTTTAAGCCTAGGATTATATTTATTTTAATATGCATAGGATGGAAAGAATAGTAGTTTAAAAATCTGCCAGATGACATTGGTTTATTATACCATTCTGTTATTAAAGTGTTATCTTTTCTTATTATTTTCATGTCTAAAAAGGGAACTGAACAGTTTGTTTCTTTTTCTATTGTGAATTGGATTGATGGATCGTAACTGTTAAATATTTGTAATATATGATCTTCAGTGTCTAATGGTATGCAGCAGATTAAATCGTCGACATATTTTTTTATGAAAGCGAAATTAAAATCAAATTTCGTGATGCAATTGTCTATTAAATCGTCCATAATAAATTGAGCAATGATAGGTGATACACTGGCTCCCATAGGGGTTCCTAGGATTTGTTTATAGAAGTTGTTATTTACAGTAAAGTAAGTAGTGTCGAATAAGAATTCGATTAGTTTTAAGAAGTTAGTTTTGTTGATTTTGCAGTTTTTTTGTATATTATTCCAATGTAAATCAATACGTTTTTTGGTTAATATAATGTAAAATTTTCAATAAAACCCATATTAACACTGAACAAAAATTTATACACGAACTTAAAAGATCCTACTACAAAATTACAAAAATCAGGAATAGTTTATTGCGTAAGTAACCTTAATATTAATTGTTAACATTCATAAAATGTACCTTTAGTTTTCCTGATGAAGAAAATAATAAATTTTCGAAAGCTCGAATAGAAAAAAAGAAGTTATAATTCCTAATAAATATAGACTGAATCCCCAATATCAACATATTCCAAAGTTATATATTTTACAGTCAGTATTAACCTAATTACAGAGCTTCACAGAATTCAACATTTAGACATTATATATATATATATATATATATTCTTCACAGAATTCAACATTTAGACATTTTATATATATATATATATATATATATATATATATATATAATGTCTAAATGTTGAATTCTGTGAAGCTCTGTCAATTCTTCTTGTTGTGTGAGTCTAAAAGGTAAATAATTCACTTTCCAAATTTTAATGTAAATTAATTAATGATTCGCTTACCTCTAATTAATGCACAGTTGCAAGCTGGTTAATCAATAATTGTCCTTAATCTCAGGTTTATAGAGCGTGTATTCTCAATCCTTCACTAGTCCATATTTGTTGACAAAGGTGGTTGTGGTTTACTTATAATGTAAACGGAAATAAGACAATGCAAAATAGAATGAAATTATACAATGGAATAAACGGGTACAACTTCATTACATTCTATAGTGGAATTTCTACACAGGTAGTTAACAATTAGATAGTCATGTCAAGAATGATTATTATGGCACATTTGCAACACTTGTTCACACAATACCTTCTACGTTGCACGTTTTGATTAGTCGGGAAAGTGATCTGTTTATTACAAACCGTGAGAAATTATATTTCACATTCCTTTATATGGTATAAAAAATTACTACGCAACCATAAAGGGTTAATCACACAAGCCTAAATTGTAAAACTAGATTACACAAATATGTGAAATATCCATAAATTAATTATACAAAAAAAATCCCTAACATAATTATTTACTAAAATCTTTTGGAGCATAACAAGTTATAATAAACAAAATTTGAATTGCAATTTATTTGCCATAAACAAAACACTGAATTAATTTTTTATTGTGGATTCACTCAAAACAAATGCTTACTAACTAATTTTCAAAGTAGGCAATTGGAATAGTCTGTGCGAAAAGTTTAGATGTTTTTCTTTGTATTTTCCAATGCACATTTTGGAAAATTAAAAATGACGTTGCACTGACCCTGCTGTGTTTAATAAACTATCTTGCATGGACAAAAATGTGTCAAATGCAGTTTGAAATATTTTTTACCATGCATAAGTTTTTGTAGACAGTAAATTAATTTACTGAAAAGGTAAAAAATTGCAATTATAATTGCATTATAATAATGTAGGTTGTTGTACTGTTCCTGTAATTCAAGTGGAATTGGTCAAAATTCGTTGAATAGCAATGGACCGCTCGGCTTGAAGCTTCAAAATTATATGTTCAAATAGATTTAAAAATATCAATGTCGTAGATTAATTGGTATGCGAGTGATTCTTCAATCAAAATATGTTTATAGAAGTGGCATTAAAAGGTTACGTAGTTGCTGTTCGGAAAACATCAAAAATAGGGAAAGTAATATTACTCTTGTATTTTCATACTTTGTTTTAAGACACTGTTAATAAAATGACGTCTCACTTAAATTTAACCTATCTTTATACTTAATAATAAATTATTTGTTATTACAATTTTATTTTACATAGTGGTTAAAAACAAAAACTTGAATAATTTTAATTAACTATTAAAAATGTATTATACATTTAAATTAGAAACAATATTTAAACATTATTAATTACTATTATTATTTGGGGACTTTATAACTTTTAAGCTTGTGAAAATTATTTATATTTTAATGTTGTTTTAGTGAGAGTTCAATGTTTATTTCCAAACGTCGTTTTATTCTAAAGACATGTGGAACAACTACTCCATTGTTATGTCTTCAACCACTCCTGCTTCTTGTTGAACAGTATGCAGGCTTCACCGAGGTAGAAGATTTATTTTATTCCCGAAAAAATTATAAGCGCCCTCATCTGCAAATGGGACCCCATCGATTATTTGATCAAGAGGTTTGTATTTCGATTAGTTGGTATTTCAAATTTCTTGTGGCATTTATACAGGTAGCACTATTAGATGCAATTTTTGCTAATGGTTGTGCTTATTCTTTGGGAACGATAAATAAAGACTGTTGGTACTTGTATACGCTCAATCCGCTTAGGGATATTACTTGTAATACTCAAGATAGTTTAGAAAATGAATCGGATCAAACTCTTGAGATATTAATGACTGAATTAGATCCCGATATTATGTCAATTTTTACTCGTGCAGAGTGTTTGAATGCAGCTGAAGCCACAAAGGTAATATGGGCGTGATAGTATATATTTAACTTGACATTGTTTTGTTTTTTTAGAAATCTGGGATTGATAAAATAATACCAAATATGACAATTGATGATTTTTTATTTGAGCCTTGTGGTTATTCAATGAATGGTATTGCGAAGGATGTAAGTATATAATCTTTGTTAATTAATTAGAATATGTGCATTTGAATTTACTGCTATATAATTAAGAGGTTGATGTACATTTATTAAAATGTTGTTAACAAAGAATCTTTGCTACATAAACTTTGTACTGGGGCAATTTATTTAATAATAATTAAAGGTGGGAATAATCATTCCAGTACTGTTATGCAACAGCAAAGTGCAGAAAAAATGTGACTTTGAGAAACTAAAAGATAAGATACCTACAAAAGATTTGAGAAACAGTCAATCGAATTGTTGAAAGACACGGGAAAAATTTCTTTTAAAAAAAACCTGAAAGAGGACACCAACTCTTTCGGTACTTGAGTGGCTGGGATCATAGAGGTTGATATGACATTCTAAGACACACTACTGCGATGTGGAAGGTAACAGGAAATCACCACATTACCTCTCAAGTACACAGCCTATTTAAGATGATTGCATTCTCTGGCGTAAAAGATGCCGAAGTTAAAATAGTCCCCCGGATCTCCGAAAGAAGACACTATAAAACTGGTAAATGCAATAATAATACACATTTTGCACCCTACCTTTTTACGGGTAGTAAAAGGGTGCATCAAAGATGCCTAGATAAAGTTAAATAGAAACGATAACTTAACTTTTGTTTAAATAATTAAATAAAAAAATTATACTCAAAAAAAATTTTGTATATTAACGTCCAGGTAAGCATTTGTTTAAGCACATATCATTTCTACGAATGTATGTATGAAGTACAAATAATGACGTATCTAGTTTAAAGACTTCATGCGTATGTTCTAATATTCATTTTCATTAATGCTAACAGATATAGAATAAGACAAAATTTTGACTATCGACATGCGTAAAAAGAAAATTCTTATTGTCAATTATAAACACAGGTAATTATCTTTTCACATAAGTAATAAAGTGTAAAAGGAAATTTGATTTCTTTTTAGGTATAGAGCTGTTATCATAAGAAGTTTCATTAAAATCCTTATGTCACAGAATACGTGAGCAGTTAACTAAAATTTACATATTATTAGTTTATGCAAGTTAAATAAATTCGCACCTTACATGCAAGATAAATACTTTAGAATAAAGTTTTAACGACAAATGTGATTATTTTCAAACAAAAGCTCAATCGCCTTGAAACTATTTATTTAACAAAACTTTTAATCTCATACCTGTAGTTTTTGTAACTCAAATAAAACAAATTAGTTACTCAAAGTTTAACAGGTGCTCCTTAGTATCCTCCGGTGGTATTATTAGATTATATAAAGCAGCTTGCAGGAAAAGCCAAAGATCTCGCACATCTCCATAAATTGTAGCAACCAAAACTTGCTAGATTTTGGTAATTTTCTAACGATAGGTTAAATGTAGTAACTGTACGATTCAATAATAATAATATTTATTTAAAGTAGGTAATCCTAATATTACAATAATAATATAATATAATATAAAATAAAGAACATACATACATACATACACAAAATTTAGACGGCAATGTAATTTAAATTACAATTAAAGAGGAAACGCATTAAGCGAAGATAAACGTAAATGTCCAGTCGAAAATTCCAGGGTGGTAGAAAGTCCTAGAAAATCATGTATGAGGAAAGGAAATTTTACACGAGGCGTGTTGAAACATAATGTTAATCTGTAAACAACTTATCATGTTTAAATAGTAACGGTGGGTAACGTAGATATTCTGGTGCTCTCGGCTCCATATTCAAAAGCTAAAGCGGTATTTTTAGGAAATAACGAAATATGTAATAATAATGTACATACCAGGTAGAAATGGCGAGGTAATATCAAATCTCAAGAAAAGCTTTTGAAGGCAGTCAGATAAGGAAAGAATGAAACGTAGACTTATCGAACCAAAAACAACCAACGAAGATTGTTGGGAAATGAACACTAACAAACGTCTTGATTAGACTACGATTCAGATATGCTTTTATAGAAGAGTATTGGTAATTTACAAATAAGGAAATTACTTATATACGTATGTAATTGTACATTAGGAAACAGATAATTTATAAAGAAAGAATTTATAAAAAGGTTATGCGTGTTGTTTTCTGGAATTTATATTAAATGTAGGAAACTTAAATTTGAGTTGGATTAACAGAATTCACTGTTATTTATTAACAAAAAGGAAATGAAAATTTAATAATTATGGGGGATTTTAATGCAGTGGTAGGTGAGGGTAGAGAAGGAGCAGTAGTAGGTTTATTTGGTTTGAGAAATGATAGGGAAAATGGGTTAGTAGAATTTTGCGACAAAAACAATTTAACCATCACAAACACATTATTTCAACATCATGCTAGAAGACGATACACATTGAAAATGCCAGGAGATATAGGAAAATATCAAATAGATTACATTCTTGTTAGACAACGGTTTAAGAGTCAAGTAAAAGACTGCAGAAGCTACCCAGAAACAGATGTAGACACTGACCACATCGTACTTATGAAGTCCGCTCTTAAATTAAAAAATTTAAGGAAAAGGTATGGAAAAAGGCACTTTGACTTTGAGAAACTAAAAGATAACCACAAAAGATTTGAAAAAACGTCAAATGAATTGCTGAAATACATCGGGAAAATTTCAGATACGAAGGAAGTAGAAACAGAATGGAGTAACATTAAATTCAGTTTAGACGTGGCAGTCAGATATATTCTGGGGTATACACAAAAAGGAAATAAGAAACCATGGATAACAAAGCAGCCAAATAACGCAAGATGGGGAAAGCGCAAAAGATATAAAACAAAGATTAGCACAAAGTCGTGTTGCATTTAACAACAAAAAGCAACTACTGTGTTCAAAGACAAAAATAGAGAAACTAGGAAAAGATTGCTGAAAGCATATTTGTGAGTGCAGCCCTGTATAGCTGTGATACTTGGATAGTAGGAGAAGCGGACAGCCCTTGAAATGCGGTGCTACAGGCATATGATGAAGATATCATGAACACACAAAGTTAAGAACAAAGAGGTTCTAGAAATGGTAGGGGAAGAAAGAAATATGTGGAAAACAGTAAAAAAATAGTAGAGATAGCATGACAGACCACATACTAAGACATGAGGGAATAGAGCGGAATGAATATATTAGAAGCAAAGATAGGAAAAAAGAGAAGTAGAGGTAGCCCTAAGTTAGACTATTGCACATAGATAGTTAAAGATGTAGGCTGTGGGATAATCTGTCAGAACCAAAATAAAATATAGGAGAAATAAAGGGCAGAATATGTTCTCAGGCATTTTTGGGGAATAGTGCATGCTATATTACAAGCAGATATAGGAAAAAAAAGAGGTAGACCTAGATCAGAATATTGCAGACAGATAGTGAAAGATGCAGACTGTGGGAATTTTAGGGATATGTGTAGAGTAGCTCAGAATCAGTTTTAAAAGCAATTTGTAAATTAATTCATACAAATAATGGGCAGCTGTTTAGATAAAAGGAAATTTGGCCTTTTAAATTTAATAAATTGTAAAGTGGTTTGCCTAAATAAACTATTATATATTTAGAATAATGAAAAATGTTGAAAACTGGATATTTAAGTAGAAGAATGCAGGAAATTTCTAAATGAACATTACAAATCATATAGGAAGAAAGAGATATGTGGAAAATAGTAAAAAAAAATAGGGTAAATAGGAGGATAGGATGTTTATTAGGGAACGAATGAATAATGCGGAATATATTAGAGGCAGAGAAAGAAAAACGAGAGGTCGAGGTACAGTAACGCCACAGATAGTGAAAGATGTATGCTGTAGAAATTTCAGGTTAGCTTAGGATAGAAAACAATGGACAAAAAACCTAATGATAAGAAAAATAATTGTATTTAAGTCTGATGATTATCGTAACCAAGTACAGACGTTGGTTTTGCAATATCTTCAACAAATTTTGATTGTGTGAAAGGACTAATTGGGAAACTATTGATTTGGCAAATATCTAAATGGTAGGATATTTAGGTAGCCATCAGGTTAGTTACACACCTTTGCTTAGCACTGAATATTGACGAAATGGGGTATATTTTTAGAAAACAATAAAAACAAGTTGAAAATGCAAGGCATTGTCGCAACGAACTTCCAAATGTAGACTTACTTTAAAACAATTTATGTATCGCACATTAATTTTGGACCTATTTGAAATTTTTGATAAAAATTAATTCCGGGGGGGGTCGGGTATCCGTGGTCAGATTTTGTGGGGGGTACCATATTTCGACTCAGCTATGTTAGGGGAGTCCAAATATGTATCGCACATTAATTTTGGACCTATTTGAAATTTTGATAAAATTAATTCCCGGGGGTCGGGTATCCGTGGTCAGATTTTGTGGGGGTACCATATTTCGACTCAGCTATGTTAGGGGAGTCCAAATATGTATCGCACATTAATTTTGGACCTATTTGAAATTTTTGATAAAAATTAATTCCCGGGGGGGGGGGTCGGGTATCCGTGGTCAGATTTTGTGGGGGGTACCATATTTCGACTCAGCTATGTTAGGGGAGTCCAAATATGTATCGCACATTAATTTTGGACCTATTTGAAATTTTTTTTCCCGACGGAATATCGCGGGGCACGGCGCCCCCGTGGCCCGATTTTAACTGACATCAAAACTTAAGCTCTGGACACCGAGCTGAATCGATTGATGTATCACACATTGATGTCCGACCATTAGAAAGGCCTCGGACGGACGGACAGACGGACGACAAATCGATTTCATAAACGAACGAAGTTCGTTGAAAAGGAACAGGTGTGTATGTAGGGTTTGTAATTCTGGAAAAAACATTCAATAATGTAAAATGGGAAAAAAATGTTGAAATAGTCCAAAAAATTATAATGAGTTATACAGAGAGTTGAATAATACATAGCTTATACAAAGATCAAACAACCAAACAGCGGTAATAGAATTAGAGCAGGAACATCGAGAAGAAAATATTAGGAAAGGGGTGAGACTGGAACGTGCACTATTCCCATTAATTTTTAACTTGTATATTAGAGGCAACGAATACTGTCAAACACAGCAAGACATTTGGAAGTATTATGCAGAGGAGAAATAATTAATATGCTTAGATTTGCAAATTGTATAACAGTATTAGTAACTAACAAGGAAGAGTTAGAAGCAGATCTTAATGAAATGAAAACAGTACTAACAGAAAGAATATGAAGGCGAGGAAAATAAGTCAAAAACCAAAATAAAAAGTGGGAAACAAGAACTTATAAGAGGTTAAGGATTTTTATTACCTAGGAAACTAAGTAACAAGAGGGGAAAGGTGCAAAAGATATATAAAAAAGATTAGCTCATGACCATGCCGCATTTAACTGAATTTAACTACTATGTTCGAAGAAAATAAACATAGAAACAAGGAAAACATTGTTGAAAGCATATGTATGGAGCACAGCACTGTATGGCTGCGAAACCTAGACAGTAGGAGAAGCAGACAGGAAAATGATAAAAGCCTTTGAAATGTGGTACTACAGACGTATGATGAAGATATCAAAGATAGACAAAAAGAATAAGAAAGTTTTAGAAATATTAGTACAAAGAAATATGTGAAAAACAGTAAAAACAATAGGAGAGTTAGGATGATATGATACATATTAAGGTATGAGGGAGTAGTAGGGAGTAGAGAAAGGAAAAAAGAGATAGAGGTAGACCTAGATTAATAAATTCCAAAAAATAATGAGTATTTTCGTGTAAAAATATTTACTTGTAATAGTTAAAATATATAAATTACAGCGTAGCACTTTTGGCGTTAGCCATCTTCAGTGCTATCACCTTATTTAAAAAATGTATTTAATCAAACTAATTTACTAACAAGATAACATTTAAACTATTTAATTAATATCACATATAAAAAGGCTAGTTTATAAACTGATTTTGCCAATAAATATGGATTATATCTTACCTGTATCGTTGATGAAGTCGTCTTCATCAATGCTGTACTATAATTTATATATTTTAACTATTACACTTAAATATTTTTACACGAAAACACTGACTATTTTTTGAGATTTATTGGAAAATTCGTGTACATCGCCAATGTATTCAATTTTTGAGACCTAGATTAGACTGATAGTAAAAATATATAGGCTGTGGGAATTTCAGGGAGATCTGTAGGTTAACACAAAATAGGAAACAATGAAGGTAAGTGCCTAACTAGTTTCAGAACTGAAGACTGAATGTTGATGAGTTGTCAAAGCTATTTGCATATTGGTTTTATTACTAAGGGAGACGTTTGCCCTTTAATTGCAAATATCTCAAAAATAGGATTTGTAAGGATGAGTAATAGTAATTACGTACACTATTTTTCTTATAGAATTGTTTAATATATTAAAATATATCGTTCTGCATTTAAAAAAACACTTTATACTTTTTTAATTTTTTTGTCACGTTTTACAATGAATGTAGCATCACCTACAACATTTTTTTTTTCATATCTCTAACTGTTTAAAATAGTACTAGGTCTTAATAACATGTACAAGGAATGAATTTTTTAAGCATACTAAATTTCTGGAGATTGTGATTCATAAACCTATCTCCAAGTGCTCAAGGTTTTGAAAAGCAAAAATCTTGAAAAAAGCAGTCGGAGATGGACATATGATTGTTTGATACAAGTTTATCTGAAGTGCAAATAGCTAATTCAAAAATTCAATTATATTTACAGTCATGTATTTAAAATAAGGAAGAGAATTTCCAGTACAGCTGGAAATGCTAGGATTGTGAAAATTAATGCATCAACTTAAATTAACTCAGTATAAAATTTACATATTCCTATTAGCAGTGTTCTAGAAACGAATGACAATATTGTATAAATTTGTGATTTTGTTAAAATAATAAGTTGCTACTGAATTTAAATACTAGAGTGAATTGGTTATTTACCATAATTATGAATCACCATCTAGTGTAAAAAATAATTATTATACAACTTTAACAGGGTGATTATATTTATTTTTGCCAACATAATAATACTGCTTCAAATAGCTTCTGTTTGGGGTAGAATTCAAATAAACAATATGGGAAAAAATTATATATTATCCAGGGTAGATAGATCCTCCATATATCAGATAATCTATTCAGTAATTACTCTTGTCTCATGATGTGTGTGGCTATTATAGATGTGTAAGGACTAATACAATTCTTTTTAAATAATAAGAAAAACTTGTTTAGCCAATAACATAAATTCTCCAAAGGCAAATTAAAACACATGGTAAACAAAGGATTTATGTCTTGAGTCATTGAATGGAATTTTATCTATATTATTACCAGAATAAAATTAGCACAATACAACAAAGGAACAATAGGGGTAATGACTAATACCACAATGCAGAAAGGAAGCTTAGTTTGAAATTTAATACCTGTAACTAACTGTAATAAAATGAAACTATGCTTTTTAAAGATACTGTATTTTATTCAGATTAACATGCCAGTTATTTATAATGACGTTATACTGAGGTAACATTTGCTTTTATAATCAGCTTACTACAACATAAACGTTTCATAGCTATTATAATCAAAATTCATAATACTACATTCTCCCCTCCTATTAAGGAAAACGTTGAACGAGGTCAAATGTGTAAACAACAATAAATTAACAAATTCAAATTTAGCTCAATACATAGTCATTCAGACGTAGCGGCATTGAGCGGTTCCATACGGGATGCTTGTCTATTTGGTTATCTTGTCCAAGATCTGTATTTGCGTTTTCTGTTTCTTCGGACGTCTGTAGTTGAGGCTCCGAAACCTCGCCTACCTTTGTAAGTTCAGCAGGAGTAACTTGTCGCACTGACACGTTATTCTCAGTGCCGTCTGCAAATCGCATGGTAGCATACTCACAGTTTGCTTGTACTAATTCAGCACGGTCCACAGCATCTTCAAACTTACTGTTCCTATTATTCCTTTAAACCAGTACCGTTCCCAGTTTCATAAACCAAGTTGGTAATGATTCCCCATTTCTGCTTCTCCTGGGATGAGTAAACATCCTTTCATGTGGAGTACAGTTAGTAGTAGTACATAACAATGATCTGATGGCATGCAATACTGGTTGTAGAACTAACTCCCATTTGGCAATAGAAAGTCCACTGTCCTTTAACATTAGACTGTTTCCCAAATAACTCCATTGAACTTTTCTACCTGTCCGTTCCCCTGTAGGTTATATTTTGTAGTTCTACTATTTGCAATGCTATTCTTATTACAATATTCCTTGAGTTCAGCCGACATAAACGTTCTTCCTTAATCAGAATGTATGTATGCTGTTGTACCAAATAACATGTAAATTTGATTAATGCATTGGACAGCCGTGGAAGCAGTCGTATCGTTACAAGCAAATGCAAACAGATATCCTGAGTACTGGTCTACTACAGTCATAATATATTTTTTTCCAGAACTAGTTGGAAACGGCCCTTTAAATTCAACATTCAATCTTTCCATTGGAGCTGTAGCTTTTATCAATGTTCCCATACATTTCAGAAAACGCAGTTTTAACTCAGCGCATACCGAACAGGCATCAATAACCATGCGCACGTCACTCGCAGAGTAAGGCATGTTGTTAACACGAATCCAATGCATGAATCGAGTAACTCAAGGATGTACCAATTCTCTATGCGTTTCTTTCATTTTGGAAATGTCATTTGTGCTCAGGGATGAACAAATGCAAGATAGCATGTCAGCTACAACATTCTTTCTCCCTTCCCGATATATTGTGTCATAGGAAGAGCAGGCCAACCCCAAACGCCATCTAAGAATCTTTTTGTTCTTTATTTTACACAGAGATTTATGGTTATACATATATGAGACGGATCGTTGGCCGGTGATTAACTAAAAAGAGCGACCAATCAAATAGTGACGCCATTTCCTAAGCGCCTCGACTATGACATATGCCTCTTTTTCCACTGCAGCTTGCCTTCGCTCCACTTCCGTTAACATTTTTGTAAAAAAAAAGGCTACAGCTTTACCTCCTTGAGATTATTATATTACCGTCGACTCGGTATGAGACACAAAGGACAGTTGGTAACGCTAATGTATAATGTGGAAATTAGCGCGCCCATCTGTCAATGACGTCACACACTATGCAAATTATTACACGTAAATGACGAAATATGCAAAATTCATAAAATGTATTATAAAAAACCCCACACACAGGGAACTTACGTGAATATGTAAGCGTCTCACAGAATTGCTTCCTTCAGGGTTGCTCGTGGCTCCCTTCCGGATTATTTAAAGATGGTTCTCATGGCGTCCTTCGGGATTGCTCCAGGCTAGCGACTGCGGGGCTCCCTTCCGGATTATTTAAAGATGGTTCTCATGGCGTCCTTCGGGATTGCTCCAGGCTAGCGACTGCAGGGCTCCCTTCCGGATTATTTAATGATGATTCTCAGGGCGTGGACTGCTGCTAGGCCAGGTTGTTTCCAAATTTGTTGGTCTTCTCTCTATATGTAGGGAACGGCAGGAACAGGTTTATAGGGACGACAATCAAAAGGCAAGAAAAAGGGATCTACATAAATAAGATAAAGATACGATACCAGACCCAACCACTCTTCTTGATGTTCAAAGGTAAAGTCCAAGTCCCAGCGTCTTACGGAAACTCCCCACTTTTTTCTCCCACACGCCGTCGCGATCTGGCGCAAACGCACTCTGTAGTGATGGAAATACGCGCACCAAGTCTTTTTAAATTTAAGGCGCCAAATTCCCGCGCTTATTTAAAAATGTCTACTGCCGATTTTCGGCACGTAACAAGATAGAGTTGCTCCTAGGGCATAATCGGAGACATCAGTTTCCACTGTAAACGGAACGTTACTTTCAATTGTATGCATACAAGCTTTACCAATGTCATTCTTCAATTCTTGGAAAGCCTTTACTGCAGTTTCTCGTAATGGAAAATCGTTTGTGCATAATAAAGGACGGATTTTGTCAGAGAAATTTGGAACACATTTTACGTAATATGCCAACATCTCCAACACTCTTTGCAACTCTGAAGCATTTTTGGGAACAGCCATGCTGATCATTGTTTGCAGGCGATCGGAATCGGGTTTTATAGTACCGTTTTCTATCACATAGCCTAGTATCTTCACAGAAGTAACTCCGAATATAGATTTTTCTGTATTCATAGTTAATTTAGCCTTTTTTTACAGTCTAAGAATTTTTCTAGATTAGAATCGTGATCGGCACGTGTATGTCCACAAACCGTTACATCGTCAATGTATGCAAAAGTGTCTTTAATTCGTTTTCCTTTATTGCACTGTCGATAATTCTTTGGAACCCAGCAACTCCGTTAGTTACTCCAATTGGAATTTGCATAAATTGATACAGCCTTCCACAAGCTTCAAAACTTGTATACAGTCTTTTTTTCCAGTAATTTGACTTGGTGATAAGCACTGCGAAGATCTATTACACTGTAATGAGAATACTTAGCTATTTCTTGCACAGTGTCTTCAATTCTCGGAATAGGATAAGCATCTGGTAAAGTAAAAAGATTTATTGTTTGGTAATAATCAATCTGTTCCGTCTTTATGTAAATTAATTAAAACCTAAATTTTATCGCATTAAGTTTGTTGCTTATTGTTAAATCCGATGCGCGCATTTAAATCAGTTTGGAGTAGAAAATCCTTGAGTTTCCGATAGCATACAGCCAGTGTCGCGAGTGTCGGAGCGCTCTAGCTAGCGCATATCATCCAACAACTGGATATCGATTGGAAAATCCACGTTTCTACGAGTTTCGTTTGGATTATTGAATTGACCGCATCGATCGTGCATGTACTGCAACACCAGTTAGTTTTCGTCGCTTGAATTGATAGCATTTATCGATCGTGCATGTACTGCAGTAAGAAGCTTTTTGTTTCGTTGTGAAAACTGTTCGTGACGTTAGGTGTGTTGGAACCGCAATGGATTAACCCGCTTATAGCTTTTTTCAACATACTACATGCTGAGTTTCCACGACGCCGCTTGACTTCACACATTTTACATGGAATTAATTAGATGCTGCATCGTTTCTTCGCATATCGTAAACAACCACAGGTGAGTGCTATCGTAACTGCTGTGATTGATTGATTTTTGTGTAAAGGACATTTAATTATTTGTTTGTTATTCACACCTATTAAATTAAATATACAGTCCTCTTATCTCTACTAAATTGAGCTATCGAAATTCACCGCACGGACACAATCACTAGTCTTTTTTTATGACTATCACTACGAGTAACCAATACTTGCGCATGCCAGGGAAAGTTACTTTCTTCTATAATTCCTTCATGGAGCATTTGGGCTACTTCATTTTTTATAAAAGTTAGATCATCGGATCCATATCGCCGTGAACGGGTGGCCACCGGTTTACAGTCACTATATAAGTTACTAAATAGTGGTGGAGAACATACTTGAGCAGCCATCAGTCACATATTGATAATGGTTCACGGGCTCCTCCAAAATTGATATGCAAGCATGAATGTAAGGAGAGTAGGTATATTCCAATTATCAAGTTACAACACAACTTTCTCAAGATCGAAATTTTTACTTGTGTATACTTATAGCCTTGAATGGTCTAGATCCACCTTGCAAAAACCGTGTATCTTGGATTGAGAGTGCGGGTCAGCCATTGAAACAAATCCACTTGACGGGTATATTGGCAGTCCCTGCCGCTCAACATATTCAAGGCAAATGAAGCTTTCAGAACTTTCAGTATCAATTAAGACCCTTGACAACTCACCATTCAAGTGGATGCTAGTAGTAGATTTTGATAGCCCTTTTATAGAGGCAGAAATAGACAATACTAATGGCACAACTGCTGCTGAAGAAGACAGTGAAAATGATGCTCTATTACGGCAAACTGTTACAAAATGTCCTCTTTTATGACATTTATGACAAATTGCGGTTTTTGCCGGACAAGAAGCTCTAGCAGGTCCTTTCCTCCCGCAGAAAAAACATTTAGAAGTAGTAGCAGCGCTAACCGTAGGATCTGTTCCCATTTCTCTTTCACTCGCTACAGAAATATTTTGTAAAGGTTCTTCAGGATTTAAAGTTGCAGTTATCATTTGTGATGAATTATTATAGGCAGCGGATTGAGTTTCAGCAGCCTCCATTGCTCTAGCCAGATCAATGGCGTCCTTGAGGGAGAGGGTATTATTTTCTAGTAATCGCTGTCTACCTACAACAGAATTAATACCACGTATAAAGGCATCACGAATAAAATAGTCACGGTGCTGTTCAGCTATACACTAACAAATTTACATTCTTTACTAAGAATCTTCAGCGCTTGCACAAACTGATCAATCGACTCGTCGGCGCACTGATGCCTGGTTGATAAATTATATCGAGCATATATTTTGTTAGTAGGTTTAGAATACAGGGATTCTAATATAGTTACTGCTCATCATATTCCTTACAGTCAGTTATATATTCGTAAACAATTTACACCAACGTGATTTATTAATACCTTGAATTTGTCCCTAAGGGGATAACATTACCATCCTTAGCTACTCCAGTGGGGCTTAATTAAATAAATTCTTATCATCTACCTTTTTTCATCGTGCCATCAATGTAATCAAAACCTTTGTTTATTGCACTGCCGTTATGCGGATAAAAGACTGAAAGTTGAATAGTATATTTTATTTTAATTTTAAAACATAGAAAATAAATATTTTATACATCCACATGACATTCCAGGATTATTTATATCATTGAACAATCTTTTTCACACAGCATTGTTTATATTTATAATGAAAATTACAGAATTACTAGTATTATAGTTATTTAATTAACTAGTTGGTTAATGAAGACGATTAATAATCGAACTGTTTAAAGCACGAACTAGCAAAACAAGTGAGTGCTTTAATAGTTGAGATTACTAATCGCCTATTAACAAACGAGTTGATTACAACATTTTTTCGTCGACCGCAAGTACAATAAAATTTACTTTTCCACAGAGAATGTCAGAATACAATAATGTCAACTTCATACATTTTTGCTTTTACATAAACTTCACTTTTGCTAAAGGAAAACTAGTCACCACTGAAATATATGACATGCGAATTTAACAAGGATGCTTATCTGTATGTCTGGTTGAGGTTATACCTCTATTAAAACATCAAAACGTCAAATTCACAAAAAGAGTTACTTAATGAAAAAGAGTGCATTAATGACGTCCATTAATGCGTCCTTTTTAAAACAAAACCATTCGTTAATATTGACATTAATAAACGGTCGACGAAAAATAACATTAATGCCCTCCCTTAAACCTGGTATGCTACAAAAACTATAATTATTAAGATAATCCTAACATTTTAACAAATATGAATACTTCATCTGACAACGATTTTGTAAAAACATCTGCTAATTCTCCATTTGTACAACTATAATTAACCCGTATAGTGCTCTTAATAATTAAGTCAAACACAAAATGCAATTTAACTCTATATGTTTACATCTTTTATATTTTTAAAATTCTACAAAGTTTAATTGCACTTTGGTTGTCTTCATACAATATAAATGGCAACTTATAAGCTACACACAAATTAGTTAAACGAATTCTTAATATGCGATAGTTTGCAAGAAGCAGCACAAACAACAAATTCTGATTGAGTGCTAAATACAGGTACAATACATTGTTTTCTAGAACTCCAGAATACTAAATTATCAAATAATTTTAAACGGCAACCACTAACAGATTTTCTATCTTCAATACCATTAGCCCAGTCTGAATCGGAATAACATACCAGACTAATATTAGAAGAGTAAAAACGTAACTTATAATTGATTGTCGACTTAAGTACTTTAAAACTTGCAAAAGGTGTTTAAGGTATTCATCAGTCGCACGGTTTTCAAAACCACCAAAATAGCTAACACTAAAACAAATAACTGGCCTAGTACCCCTCATTAAATACATTAAACATCCCAGCAATTCTTTGTAAGGTAATTTTGTATTTAATTTCTAATCACTGTTTCTTTTCCTTTGGACTATCCACATGTTTGCAGTTTTGTATGTTAAACTTTTTAACCAAATTCTCAATTGAATGCTTTTCATCAATACTGTTAATATGATTACCAAAGTCGTTTAGAATTCTCAAACCTAAAACATTATTTACGTTATCTAATGACCATATTTTAAAGTTCAATTTTAACCTCGGTATTGTTATTTGATATTAAATATCATCCACATACACGAGTATATGACATCTTACACTTTCATCAACAAAACTGTATAAGCAGTAATCCCATTTTGAACGAATAAAACCCAAACTAGATATAAAGTCGCTAATTGTTTCGTTCCATATTTTAGATGCTTCTTTAAGACCATATATAGCTCTTTTTACCCTTTCAATGCTCATAACGCCTAAGAACGTCATAGTCCTACTATACCTAGATGCACATGACGTTTTTAGACGTCGCGCATTCACTTTGTTTTGGTAGGCTAGTATTCAGTAAGCACGCGGTGGAAGTGAATGTTTTTGATCTCAGCACTTACTAGTAGTATAATAGTTTGTATTTATTACGCAAGTACGGTTTCAAATGATGGATTCTTGTGACCTGGACCATCAGGTGTCCGTTCTTCTTTCGGATGAGAGGTAAAATGGAGGTCCCGTGTGTGAGTGTTGTCACGCACGTTAAAGATCCCTACCTTGCTTGGAACAGCAAGGGTTCGGCAAAATTCAAAATTTTCCAGGTAAAAAAAAAAACTCGCTTCCTGGCCAATGTAGTACCTTCGGGTGGAGCATTGGAAAATTAAATGTAATGTCCGTTCTTCTAAGAGAGCTAAAATATGCAATTACTGTGATGCGCTAACGGATAAAGACTTGTTAGAAATGTTATATAATTCAGATGATGATATAAACGCTTTCACATACGTCTTAGTAGTAGTAGTAGTAGTTTATTTTGTACCCATTCATAATGGTAATTTACAGTTTTAATACAATTTAGTAACACCTGATTAAAATTTTATACAATATGATTAAAATATATCACAGTCAAATATCACTAAAAACTAATTTGTATACAATGCAAATCCCAATAGTGCTAACTAATTCATCACATTGTTCAAATCATCCTGTAGAAATTCATCCACTGAGTAATAACAGCGTTCACGTAGCAAAGACAACAGACCTGCTTTAAAACCTTTAAATTTTGACGATCTAATCATGTGGAAGTTTATTATATAGAGTGGGTGCTATGTAAATGAAGGATTTTTTTACTAAAGTAGAAATGGAATGGGTCTATATATATATATATATATATATATATATATATATATATATATATATATATATATATATATTGCACTGTGTATCCTCAATTTGAATTATGCCCCACACTTTGGGTGTCATAAAATGCAGTGTCCTTTGGAATTAAATTCGAGCCCTACTGTTGGGAGCCATAATTGCAATATTTTACCTGGAAAGTAGCTCTAAAATCGAGCCCTAATGTTGGGTTGACATAAAAATGCAGTGGTCATCTAGATAGAAATATAACTCCAGCAATTTGCACCTAAATAAAACGTCGATACAATTTTTGAAGTTTGATTATGATATGTTCTAGTTTGATTTTTATAAAAATTGCTTCTCCAAGTTGGTCTACCACGGCTACTCATGTACACTACCTCCTAGGATATACTTACCCCAACTGAACATTCTTTCAGCACTTTTATACACAACAAAATACAAAAATAAAATAAAATCCTGGGACAAACTTACACTCTTTTATTCATATGACATAAATGATTATTCAGACAATCTCAATATTTACATTGTTATATTTACAATTTACCCTTTTTTTTCAATCTAAATCATTTGTGAGTTATTACACTTCAACATTTTTTCTTTCTAAAGCAGATGGGCCTATCGTGAAACCCTAAATTTATCTTTACTTGATCTATGGTGAGCTCAGTATAAATTTTTTTCCTTGATATATAAAATATTGCATGGTCAAATTACTCTATAGACCCGTTTACTCTTTACATCAAAAATTATTACTCCTGTTTTTACCTACTCAAATAATAATGGAAAACTGTCTTTTATATACGGTAATCAAATTAATTTTCAGTTCATAAAATTTTCACCACATAATTCTAAACACACCTAGCTTTATAACACAATTCCAGCACCGCAGTTCAACCATAAAACAAAATTCGTTACCTGGTGTGTTCTTCGGACGCACCACCTCCTTGGATGACCTCCACCAAACTCACGTACTTGGATTTTCCCCACGTTTTTACTCCTACATGGACAGCAACTCCATTTCAACTCGTTCAACCAGTTCCCCCAGTTATTAGTGGATGCTTCTCATGCCACCATCCATCCGAATTATGCCTCCGTCTCAATTTAACGTGCCACCAGCACTCTCGTTCAAGAAATACTTGGTTTGCTTACCTCAGTAGCATCCTGTTGTACTTGTACAATTATTTGTACTAATTTATTTTCAGCCCATTTAATTTGTTAGCACCCACTCGTGCATTTAGAACACTTGTAAGATATACGATTGACTGCACTATGTCACGTCTTTTTTAATTTTAAATTAGGATGTCTTCTCGATGCTACTTAATGTACTCGAAGCGGATCAGAAGATTAAGAGAGCCCTACCACCTCTGGCAAGAGCTTTTATAATCTCCAAACCCCTTCTCTAGTCAACGTATTTCTGTAGCTTTCGCTGAACTATCACATTTATTACAAACAATTCTCCAAATTCCTCCACTCAAATACCCAACGATCTTTTAAAACTCAGAATTCACTCCTTTCACCATGGCTTTAGCATGAAAAACTAGCTATCAGTTGCAACCATCGACGCGTATCTAGAAATTCTTTCCTCTCCATTTGCCCTGACCATCTGCAAAACACGCCCATAGTGCGTGCGTCTCTATTTTCCTTGCAGTCGTGCGTTCATAACCACTATTTTCTGTGTCACTCGTGTTTTCCTTAGTTTCATCGAGCTTCCACTATCGCTGTGCTGTCTACGGTTACGATTCCCTCGCTAAATGTGCGCCTTGAAAATCGATATCGTCGACAAACATGTTGCATCTTTGTTTCACCCATTTGTCTTTTAAAATATACTCGTCTGTCACGCGCTTGAAAACCCCTTGTCCTTCTACCAACTGATGTATTCTCTGTCTCCCTTAGTTGCTTTCTAATGATTTTCTGTCCCTTAAAATTATTGATTTTTGCTTCAAAAATAACATATTTGTTCGTTAACCTGGCTTTTCCATTGTACAATACCGTGAACTGTTATCGTTACGTTTTATAGCTTTCAAAGAAATATTTATTTACTTGAGGCTCTCATTCTCTGAACTCCTCGACCGTTTGGTTATGTTATTCTTCTACGAATTACATTAACGTACCGTTGCATCAATTATTGATTTTTATATACCGCGAAGCTTTAATATGTGCCTGCAATAGTCAACCTTGTATTAACGTATACAAATTATTGATTTTCCCTACCACGAAGCTACATAAAAATATGTCATTTAACACTAAAAATTTCTGTATTTACTTGTCTAGCTTGTCTTATACTAAAGTATGCAAATTCTTGATTTGAAGCATAATAAATAAATTATTATTTTTCCATCTACAGGGTTGTTATAAAAATACCTTCCGGGCCTATTTACACACGTTGACCTTTAACCTACATAGTAATATATTATTTGCAGAGAGAGTGTTTTGATTATGAAACGTATTAGGAGTGGTGTAGTTAATTCGGTATCTATAGAATAAAATTAAAGTTTCATATATAAATATTCCAAAATAAGTAAGTATCCCGAGCCTTTTAAACAAGGGTTTGCAGTGAGCATTCTTTTCAGCTTTACATATGATCTGAATTACATGCTTTTGAAGTTTAAAAATAGTTAATGTGTTTCCTGAGGTTTTACCCCAGAAGGCAATGCCATATCTCAATCTTGAATAAAATAAGGCTTAGTAACTGCCTGGATACAGATTTTATAGCATAGCAAGCTGACGTTAGTTTATTGGCAAGACTATTGGTGTGCTGAGACCAGTTCAAACCCTGATCGATAATCAAGTCCAAATACGGAATTGAGGTTACAGTATTGAGGTCCTTTTTAAGTCTTTTTAGTATTTATTCGAAGTCTGTTGATTACGAACCAGTTGAACATACATTTAATATCAGCAGAAATATGCTGCTTAATTGTTGTTATTGAACAAGATTCCCAATTCATACTTATATCATCAGCAAACAAATTACAATTTGCATATGAAGTTGAATATATAAAATCATTAATAAAAATTAGGAATGAAATAGGGCCCAGTACAGAGCCTTGAGGAACACCTAAAAATGATACTTGCTTACTAGAAGTCTGATCAACTTGAATTCGTACAGATTGTGATCTGCCTCCCAAGTATGATTTAAACCAATCGTTTGCAACTCCTCGAACTCCATAAAAGTCCAATTTAGACAAAAGGATGTCGTGATTAACAGATTCAAATGCCTTATTAATATCTACAAAAAGTGCGGCAGACAATGAATGTTTTTTATTTAGTGCTGAATACACATTTTTCAAGTCATCTGTTGTTAATTTATTAGCACAAAACCCAAATTGAGCAGATGAAAGAATTTTGACTTTTACTACAAAGTTAACAATTCTGTTTTTTACTAATGTTTCGATCAACTTAGAGAACACTGACAGTAATGAAACGGGCCTATAATTGTTCACCACAAAGGAACCCCCTTTATGTAGCGGAATGATGATAGCGTGTTTGAGGCATTCTGGAAAGATGCCCGATTAGAAAGATTCATTAATCAGATCGGAAAGATATTTAAATGTCAACAGGTAGTTCAACTAATACTTTTGCTGGGATGTTGTCATCATCTGCACAGTGTTTATTTTTGAGAGATTTCAGTACTTCTATAAGTTCAAACTCATCAGTAGGGAAGAACATGAAATTGTGAATATTGGATTGCCCATGTTTTTGTAGGAAATCTATTGGTATAGATGTTGGCGTTTTATTGTTTGCTACAGGTTTGGACGCAGCTGTTACAAAATGTTTGTTTAATACTTCGGCTACATTTTCATTTGAACAGTTATGCAAATTAATGTTTTGGTTTGAGGAATGCCGCCCCTTCTCGTTATTTCATTTACTATTTTCCACGATTCTTTTTGTTTGTTCTTAGATAGTTTTATACGGTTTGCTATACAGGTAGCCTTAGCTAGTGATATAACGGATTTAAATATCTTTTTATATGCTTGATAATAAGCGTTCATGAAGTTTTCATTTGGGAAATGCAGTGTTTTTTTTATTTCTAGTAGCAATCTTGATGCCTGTAGTTAACCAGTTTTTACATTTTTGTTTATTTCTGATGCGAGAAAAAGATGTTTCAAATGCTGATGAGATATTTATGAGTAATGTTTGAAATCTAATATTTAAGTCACCGGTGGTAGAATGAGTATCCATCTGGGAACATAAAACGGAGAATGTTTTTTTATTTTTTTTTACTAAAAGCTCACAGATAAAAGTCCTTTCGAATGCTTGGTACAACTAGGGAAGATTTGAAATAGACAAATTCATGGTCTGAGAGATTGTTATTTATTGTAATAGCCGCGGTAGTCGAGGAGGGATTTAAATTAGTCTATAAGGGAGCTTGAGTTGTTTGTAATTCTAGTATCCTGATTTACTAGCACCGACATGTTGTATAAATTAAAAATACGTTGTAACTTGATCATATTATTATCCTTGATGTTGTTATAATTGATATTAAAATCACCTGCAATAATGACAGCACCATGATTTGTAACTGCATTCAGTAATAAATCCAGTGAGTCAAAGAAGTAGTCAATGTTTCCAGCAGGGAACTGGTAGATACATATATGGACATTATTTATTCTACTAAAAATATGGGAAAATTCAAAGTTAATTTCTTCATGCAAAAAATAGAAGGTGGAATAGTCTTCAAAATCGGAATTCAGAGCCGAGTAAATTGCTGTGCCGCCACACTGTTGTCCTTGTCTATGAAATATACTGCATAGTTTATAATTGTCTATACATATGAATTCTTGTTGTTTTAACCAATGTTCTGTTATACATACAATCCTAGGAAATTTTAAATTGTCTAATAGGAGAAATAAATTATCAGCTTTGCCAGGTAAACATCCCATATTTGTTAGATAAGCGAAGTTTTTATTTATAAAAAAGGAGTATTGTTGCTGAGGTCATTGTGAACAATTTCTCTGTCATCAATACCCCGAAAAACTTTCACAGGACTTGTCAAACACATTATTATTAATTTCTTCATGAATAGAATGGTTCAATATGTTATCAGAAGTAGTAATATAGATAAGATTGATATTATGTGTACAAGACGAAGATGTTTTTGTCTTAAAATTGTTGATAGCACCTATTATGTGCTTTATAAGTTGTTCTTTGCCTCTGTTAGTTACATGCAGATCATGAGTTGTGAAGTGACATGATGATAAAATACTGTTTATGTCGATGAAAAAGTATGCTGATTGTGATGCAATAAGATGGGAGTATATTTTTTGATTGATGGAATAAATAAATTTATTTAGAATAACTCTCTTGTTCCAATAAGGTGTAGCTAGCCATCCATATAAAGTTTGTGCTATCAGCAACATTTTTAAAGATACACAATGATTCATATGAGAGCTTATTTCTTTTGAGAGCATTATTAATACCCCCTAGTATGATAACATAATCATCGGCATCAAAATTTTTTTAAGTTATTGGGTATATTTCTTATGACTTCATTCATAGTTGCATTTGGTTTGCATTCCACATATACCGAATAATTGGTCTTGTTCAATGAGGAACTTAAAATTTTTGAAAAACCTCTACTACACTATCAGCATAGACTGAGATTTTTTGTTTTATCTTGTTTATAACAGGCTGTTTTATTATATTTTGCAAATGAGGAGCAGGCGTATTAGTTTTGGTAATTTCATTTATTAATGGAACATTATTTCTAGAAATTAAACAATGTTCAGCGAGTTTGATTTTCATAGGTTCCGAAATTTCGTGTGCATCATAATCAGTACCAGTATAAATATTAACTGATATTAAATTTTTTGTTGTTTTCGATTTTTTATTATTATTAACAACTTGCAATATGATGCCGGTATCTGGACTGCAACATAAGAACTTTTCCACAATATTATTCTTATTATTATCTGGTCTTGTGTAGGTAGGGGAATATCCATATAGAATCTCAAACCACTCATCAGAAAATGTTTGATTGTTCACATCTAAACCTGTATCAATGTTAATCTCTGTAATAGGAGTTTGTGTGCCAACACACTCAAAGTTTGCTGTTTTACTTGAGTTTGCATGCTGGACTATGCTTTCTAATAGTTTAATTTTGTTATGGGCTTCTTTTAGTAGAAAATACAAATGTTTCTCATTTGATATTGTTTCTTGCACAAACTCAGTGTAATGTAATTTTAATTTAGCCAGGTGGTTATCTTTTAACTCATTATCTTCTTGTAAGTGAAAAATCTGATTACAAAGTTCACTCACCTTACCAATATCCTTGCATTATTGTTTATTAAGTTGTTTTCATCTTCCAAAGTTATACAGTTATCACGCTTAAATAAGTTGTTACCTAATAATTTTTGTTTTTCACTCTACACAAACAGCTTTTATGGAAAACACTGTAGCACTTGACGCTTATAAAGTTATTAAAAAGGTTTTTTTGGATAACATTTAAAAACAAAACTTGAAGAGCTAGGATTTTGTATTACTACACTTGCTGCTATCTTGGCAAAAAAGAAAATGAATCACTCAAAGCGGGTTGACTGGAATCTGAAGACGAGGACGAAAAGGTCGAACAAGAAAATAAGGATAATACAGAGAATATTATACCTTCACGACTTTTGCCCGACTGATTTTGTATTGCCTCCAGCCCCAAACAAGTTGAAATCTGCCTACATCTGGCCCACTGAGGGATAACAACCCTATTGTTACATGAACGAATGACCCTCCTGCAACAGTTTTACAGCTTGATTTTACAAAAACGCAGAAGCTGCTTATTTTACCAAATGGAGACATTCCAACTGACTTTTAGTCTTAGTAAATAATATTTTCTATGAACAAATCGCACTGGAAACTAATAATTATGCCAGTGAAGTGTTTTTATGCGAGGAAAGTACGGAACATTCACGAGTTAGTCGGTGGAAAACAGTAACAGTAACACCAGTTACTATTACCCAAGGGAACTATTCAACTTAGTCGTATACAAGATTATTGGAAAAAGAACCCCCTGTTTGATATTCCAATTTTTTCTGCAAATATGGGCCGCGATAGATTTTTACTGATTTTTCGTTGTTTGTATTTTGCGAAAAATCCTGTGTACGTTGAACCTGCTTCAGCGGATAAGCTCTATAGCATCCACTTATTGATTATTTTAATAATAGAATGGAAGAGATACATTATCCACGTAGGTGTTTATCTTTGGACGAATCAATGTTACTTTGGCGAGGTAGACTTGTTTTCTGCCAATATATAAAAAATCATCATGATCAAGTCTTCAGTCCTAGAACTAGTTGGACGTGTACCCTCATTGTTTCATAGTCTGAACCAACCTACACATTTCCCTGAAATTTGCACAGTCTGCATCTATCACTATTTGTGTGCAAAAGTCTGATCTCAGTCTACCTCCACCTATTTTTTCCTATCTCTGCTTCTAATATATCCCATACTATTCCCCAGAAATGCCTTAGAACATATCCTGTGTTACATTCCAAATTTGGACATGTACACTTTTAAATTTGTGAGTGAATTCCCGTCATTTCGGACAGTTGCGTTTGCACAAAAGAATGCGCAGACGTGGAGTGATGGCGCAAGTGTGCGGTGTGTGACACAATATTATTAGCCACGCAGACGTCGAACAGTGACGTTTGCTTGTGTCTTTTTTTGTCTTTTCTCTGAGAATGTAGGTTTTTTCCTTATCGCTCCTTACCTGGTTATTCCTTTGTCCTACCTACGAACAAAGAAGAGGGAAGACGCTAAATCTGGTTTCAACAATGGCATAACGCAACCCATGCCCAAACGAGATACATGGAAATCAGCATGGCCCCTGCACAAGGATGACCCGCAAAATCGTGAAGAGTTCCACATTTTTAAGGGAGTACATTTTATCTTTTTAAGGTGCAACTTGTATCATTGTAAACATATTTGGTACGTGACACAATTTAACACGCAATTATGTCGTAATCTCTTAGTTGTGCAATAATGTGAACGTGGATAGTACCAGTGTTGCCAACTGTGGTAATGGTGCTGAACACACACACGCGGAGGTGTAACACCTGCCCTTCTATTTTTCCTATTTTTTCGTTTTCCACATATATCTTTATTCCTCTACTATTTCTACAACCAATTTGTTATTAACTTTGTCTGTTCCTGCTACCATGCTCATACATCTGAAGCACAACTTTCCAGAAGGCTTCTATCTCTTTCTGTCTGCTTTTCCAACTGCGCCTATTTCATAGATGAACTGTGCTGTGCTCCACACTATGCTTTGAACAGTTTTCTTCTTGTATCTATGTTCGTTGTCTTTGAACATAGCTGCTGTTCTTTCTAGTTTGATGCAGTTCGGTTACCTTCTATTGTTTTACATTTATATACCCTACTTCCCCAATATTCAGTTGTATGTGAAGCACTTGAACCTTTGTCAAATTAATAGTTTTTCCAATTTATCCTTTCGCACAATCAACATTATTTGAAAATATTTCACAACCAACATCTGTAGTTGTTTGTAATAATCATCAGATTTAAGAGCACTTATTTTTTCGTCATTGGTTTTTATGCATTGAAACTGGTTGGACTTGTACCTCAGCTTATTTATGTTCTGAGCTAGCCTACACAGTTCCCTGCAATTCTCCCAACAGCCTATATACATTATAATTTAATTAAGGGCGGCTATGCTTGCGGCCACTTCCCCAATGCTCCACCCGAAGGTACTACACTGGGTTCAAACGCGAAAATATAAACGTACTCTAATTATTCTAACTTCAAAATTAACACATCCTAAATAAAAATGTAACAATTGAAACAAAAACTTAAAATAGGGTTTGATTGATGGTATCCCTAGCGTTGATTTTGAGTGTGCCCGATCAACAAGACAAACAAAATGATTGGGGAGGGATCCGTAATGCCGGATAGCAGCTGCCAGCCCTGCTTGCTGGCGCGACCTGAAGGGTTGACTTAAAACTATCCAAATCTAGCTAGCTAATTTAAAATGGATTCAAATTTTCTAACAATACGCCAAATATTCATCCAATTATCTCCCTTGCACTCTCATAATAACATTTCTCAGCTTTGTCTTTCTTTCCTACCTAAAGTGTCTACGTTATTTCTGCCTTACTGGTATCTCTTTCTGTCCCGTGTTTTCTGTCTTGCTTGTAGCCCCTCTATTAAAGTATACTTGTCTGACACGTGCTTGAAAATGTTTGTCACTTAAACACTGATATCATTCATCTGCCTCTGTTACGTATTAAATGTTGTCTGTCTCTTAATTTTATTGATCTGTTTTCAACTAGCCGACCGCTGCTGTTAGCCTTGCATTTTTTCCGTTAATATATTTTACCTCGAATTATATTCTCAACGTAAACTAGCTTTACAAGAATCGTTTATTTATTCCAACTTCGGTTCTACGAAATCCTTGACTGTTTTTAACGTTCGTTGAAAGCTTTAGCTTATGCTGTATTTAATAAATACATGTTGCTTAAATTATGGATTTTATACTAAAAAGCTTTAATACTAATAATCTTTGTACACAATTTTCGACCTTGTCATCGATCTTAATCGTTGTCCTTGCACTAAATTAACGCAAACAAATTAAACCTACATTATAATATGTAATTTTATGCCACTCTAATTATCTTGTAACCTTTTTAATAAATTATTAATTTTTATATACAGGGTACCTATAAATACATAAATGCTTGACCTATTTACACCTACCTAAGTCTACCCAATCACAGTTAAAGACTTATTGGCTATGTACATGAAATTTCTCCAATAAAATCCAAAAACAGTATTCTCGTGTAAAAATAATATAATTGTTCAAAAATATAAAAATTAGAGCAGATCGCTTTCGACATTAATCATCTTCGGTGCCGTTACAAGTAAGCAAGTGAAAGTTATACAGATCAAAAATTAAGGAATATAGTTACTTACTGTCAAAAAAAAATTTTGTCAACAACTTCGTTGATTTTTTAACAGAACATGAAGCACTTAAAACTTTAATTCCTAGCAACCCTAATTGCCTAAAATTCATAAAATTGGAATTCCTATGAGGCCAGTTGTAAGTTTCATAAATACTCCAGTAGCAAAATTATCAAAATCTATTTTAGCTTTAATTACAAATTTGAAAAAATTTAAATCAATTCATTCGGTAAGTGATACTTTGAATCTCATACAGAAATTGCAGAATATACAACTGCGGGATGATTTTACTATGCTGTCCTTTGATGTAAGTAACCTTTTTACTTCGGTACCTAAATCAGAAACCTTACCACTTGTTAGAGATCTGCGATCTGCCAACATTGGAGAAGACAATGTAATTAGAACCTTTACCTTAATGAATTTTTGTTTATCACAAGATTTTTTCGTTTTCAATAACAAATGTTATAAACAGTCTGAATCATTAGCGATGGGAAGTAGCCTCTCTCCATTAGTTACAGATATTTTTATGAATCATTTGTAAAATAAATTTATATTAACTGATAGGAATCCACAGATTATACACTGATTTTTTTATGTTGATGATTGGTTGGTTTTCATTAAAAGTATAGCTGAAACTGCTCAAAACGTTTTGTATAATATTAATAAAGTTCATATCTTATATTAAATTCACTTTGAAAATAGAATCTGAAAATAAGCTTAACTTTCTAAAACTGATGATTTTTAAACATAATAATCAATTACATTATAACATTTATAGAAAACCTACACAAACTGATCACATTATATCAGCAGCTTCGAACCATTGTTGGCACCACAAAATGGCAGCTTTCAACTGTTACATTCACAGACATCAATATTCCTTTATCCAAACCGAAATACAATCAAGAAGTAACTATAATAAAACTAATAGCAATTAACAATGGATATAATTCCAATTTTATTTATAAATCGATCAATAGTATAAAAAAAACTTATTCGACAAGTATATTCACTCCAATTGGAAATACATCCGAAAAAATTTCATTTCAATTCTTTTTATAGAGTCCAACCTTAATACTAAAATCAAAAACGCAATAGAAAAGTATAGAACTAAATCTCTGTATCATTCAAATCATGAAACATGTTGAAACAACTTAGTTCATTCTAAAAATTCTATAGAACCATTGGTAAAAAAGTGGTGTATATAGACTAAATTGTGGAGATTGTCGGGCCACCTATATTGGTAGAACTTGTAGACCATTGAGGATGAGAATAAAAGAAAGTTTGAATAAAGCAGATAAATTATCATTCGGTCACCACATATCTTACAATAAACACTTTCGATCTTAATTTGCATTCAAAATTAATACATAAACGTTAATAGACTTGACATTTTTGAAGATCTTGAAATTAAAAAAGAATTACGAAGAAATAGAACTTGTTTAAACATTCAAATTAACCTCAACAGAACTTTTTTCCAATATACAAGCGTATTGATGGAACTGCATTGGCTTATAAAATATCAAATACACGTGATTCATATTTCATTAATTTTACTGTGGTGATCCACATTTCGGATCGTATTCTTTACTTATCATTACAAAAATATAACAATTTGTCCTTTTCGACTTCATCAACGATGTAGACAAGATGTAATCCATATTTATTGGAAAAATCAATTTGTTAATTAGTCTTTTTCTATGTGATATTATTTTAATAGTTTAAATGTTCTCTATTTATTGAATTAGTTTGATGGAATATAAGTTTTTAGTACAACTTGACAGTAAGTAACTATATCGTTAATTTTTGATCTGTAGAACTTTCACATGCTTACTTGTAGCGGCACTGAAGGTGACTACCGCCAAAAGCGCTTTGCTATAATTCTTATATTTTTAACAATTATATTATTTTTACAGGAGAATACTCTCTGTTTTGAATTTTATTGGATTATACTTGATAATCACTTGAATTCTAAGTCACTGTAATTACTTAAGAAGATACATAAACAAATTTACTTCTTTGCACAAGTATGACCATACATGAATATTAATACTTCAATTACAATATACAAAACCATATTACAACCACATTTTGAATATTGTGCTTCACTATTACAAGCATTACAAATATTGCAAAATATGGGAATGAGGATTATTTTAAAATGAAATAAACCAACACCTATTAAGGAAATGTTATACACTATAATGGCTATCAGTAAGGCACAGAATTTATTATCTTGTGATGATCTTGATATGGAAAATTGTTAATGGCATGGCACCTGCATATTTTAATCAGTATATTATACCAAAGTGCAATATACATAATCATTATACTAGATCACATATGGATTTTAACTGCCAAAGAACTAATTATTTGAGAACAATGAATTCACTGTTCTATAAAGGCTTGCGTCAATTTAACTTATTAGATAAAGATTTAAAAACATGTAAACAAATTGCTACATTCAGCGACATAGTCTAAAAAAAGAAAATAATAACGAGGAAGGAAAAGAAGAAATTGACTAGGCTCAATCAGTGAGTGGGCAGGGTATTACACCTACAAAAAAGAAATTAAGGGAGGCCTGAAATAAAAATATACTCACTCACACACAATCAAACATTTACAAACTAAAAACCTCTAATTTAAAAAAACACAATAGCACCAAAAATGAACAATTCGTAGGTACACAATATACATATTTACGAATTAAAAAAAAGAATCATTTTTAACATGGTGAGCTGCAGTTTTTAGATCACCCCCTATATTAATCTTCAAACAAGAAAGAAAAAATGCCCCACTAAAAGTCACAGCTCGAAATCAGGATTGTAAATACGGAATTCTATACATAAAATTATTCTAATAAAGAAATCAGTAAGCATTATAATATCCTCGCACATAAAACAATGTCATTTTACCACCAACAAGGTGATGCATCCGTAGACCCGTGTACATATGTTGTTTCCAACAACTACCGGGTACCCATATAAGAAAATTAGTGTATAAACACTCACTCTCGAGTCACCACCATCGGGTTGGCTCCTACCGTCTGTAAAAACGGTGCAAAACAGAGGTGTGCGTGATTCCGCCTTGGGGTGGTCCTCCCATCACAACAAGGGGCGCCCATTCATTGTGGCTTTAAGGGCTACCGAAGGAGCATGCTGTAAGGCGTGCGCGAACGTTTCATACAGAAAAACGGAAACAAGCAACCATTCTACACGTGTTTTCGCTGTGTAGATTGAAAAGCAAGTGAATATTAATTTTGGTTCACTAATGACCAGAGCTCAAATATTGTTGTTAAGGGAATAAAACTGGAAAAACATGGTTTATTGGGATAATACGTGACTTTAATTCGACGAAGCTTTCAATGGAAACACATAAGAATCAATTATCAGATACCTAGAACCAGTTATCGTCTGTTTAATTTTAGCATAAACTTTACGTTGAGGAATTCTTAGAAGGAGTATTTATTATTCATTAGGCTCTAGGATGTAACAATAGGAATCGAATTTATACAAATAGATAAATGAATTAACATGTGAAAGGGTTATTTTAATTTACCGAATTAATTTTCATTTTTAACGCCAAAGGGATTTGAGTTGAAAATTATTAGACTGCAAATTTCTTATTAACAGAAAAAAATGTACGGGATGTTCAAAATAAATATAACAAAATACAACCATTTAAATGCTTGTTGGAACACATTAATAAGAATGTAATAATAGGTGATGGTTGATATTTAGAAATATGTGATTTGGATGTAAGACTAGGCTTTATTCTATTTAATAAATTTATTTATTTTTATTTTTAATTATGTGGAAGATCATTGTCGATCTTATTTCTAATATGCAAACTTGATTTCACATAAATAAAATAAATAAAAATGCGAATATGAAAAATTGATGGAATGGTGTAATAATGATGAACAAATAATTTAAATCTTCCGAGAGAACTAAATGTATCATTTGAAAGTATCAGGACATTTGACAAATTGTATTTTTTCCCCTCTAATAAATGTTACAACTTAGTAGAGGAAGTGACTAGTAGATTTTGTGTGATTTTTATATTTGTGAGTAGTTAGTTTAATGTTAAAATTTTATTTGAACAGATATATACATTTTGAATATTACTTTTAGGGGTCTTACATGACTATCCACATCACTCCTGAACCAGAGTTTTCGTATGTCAGCTTTGAAACAAATATTCCTTCTGCATCATATCGTAATATCATACTTCGAGTCTTGGATACATTTCAACCAGGAAAATTTGCTCTCACACTTTTTACAAATCAGGTAATTTCACTATTTTTACAGAGAAAAGAACATACTTGAGTTAACGGTGTTTTTTTAGGCTTCTATAGCTTTGGAATCCCAAAAGGAAATAATGAACTGGCCTACTGTAGGAAAATGGAAGCGGCTTGATATGCAGCACTGTTGTTTTAAAAATTACGATTTGACATATGCATTTTATTGTAAATTTCCAAGCTGAGGGTATCCGGCTAAGCTGTGTTCAATCATGGCTAAAAAATCTTCCTTAGTTTTAAGTAGCAGCTCTTCTTTCATTAGTTTAGATTTATCTCCATTTATTTTATTCACAATAACTCACAAGAAGTTCAAACATGTTAATTCTGCAGACACAGTATTTTTGTTTGAAGTTCATTCGTATTCGTTCACTGCATTTGAATCTCCTCTAATTTTATATTCTTGGTGGCGCAACAAAATATCGTGAGAATAGTGTACAAACTTTTAAAATCAGTAGAACATGGTGTCTTATATGTTCTCCTTTAAACCTATGAGGGTTAGGGTCTGCATATATTATTTTTCTATTATTTTTTTAACAACTAAAACACTATGTTCGACTGTTTTAAAAGTTTACTCAGAGTTTCTTATGTTTTTCAATCCAATCATATTGCCCCTTAGAGGCAGCGCACAACACAATTTATGTTTTCGTTAAATGGGCAAAACTGAAAAAATTAACTGTCCTGTAATTTATCGATGTTAAAATCAAATTATTAAGTGAATAAAATAAATGGCATTTTATTCATTTGGGCACCTTATTCAACAAATTAGTGTTGGTGCTTTAATACTTAAACTCGGTGTTTCTAATAGTAATAGAAACATAACTGAACATTAAAGAATTATTACGAAATGATTTGTTTAGTTAAGTATAACGTTCAGTTATGTTTCACTATCCTTTATTATTAAGTAAATGTTAGACCTTTATGATCGTTATTCTTGAAATTTTAATGTGATTAAATATTTGCTTCTAACATTTAAAATAGCAAATATTTTTTTAATATCATTTTATTTTTTGATGATTGTAACCTAGATTAATATCTTCCAAATTTGTTTAATGTGGTGGTAATAAAATACAAGCTATGTAGGTGTATTTTACTGTCGTAATAGAACCCTTTTTATGTTAAACACGGGTCGTTGAAGGTTGAAACGTTCAAAATAGAAGAGCTCATGAATTCCAGTTAATTTTTATTATGCTTTATGTCAAGTTTTGACAATTCATTTTCACTTTTGTTCATTTTGTGTTTTTATCATAATAATGGGTAAAAGCTTGTGATATACGGCAAATGTTTGATGTTGCTCGTCTATAATGGAAGTAGCTTGTTTCAGTGATCATTAAGTTAACACTATAAATGTAGTTGAAAGACGGCAATTTACCTAGAATACGATATTTATTCTTACCTCGAAAAGAGTATTGCAACAAATCTGTTTGTACTAAAGTTAGGGTATTTAGTAGAAGTAGGTTTTACAGTTATCGTTTTCTGATGCAGATGTTTCACTGTTACTACTACACCTACTATTGTAACATAGCCCAAATACTTTATTAAGTGTACTATTTACAACTTGTTCATAACGAATTATAATATAACTAAAACGTCAAATTGACATCTATCAATACATGAAAACAAGTCCTGTATGTATAAGTAACGACTACACTATACTACACAATATCCAACGTTTTTTCATGTTCATACTAATCAATCTAGTTTCTCCATATGTTTGATTCATTTCTTCCCTATTTCTGAGCATTGATTTAGTGCCTCCTCCCACATTGCAAAAACTTGGTTATCACCATAATGTCCCTTCTGGTATGTTTATTGTAATAACCTTTTGCGTGTGTCCAAACCACTTCTATTAGGTTGAATTGGCAGTGATATAGAGGTAAGTGGGGAAGCGTATCCATGAGTTCTCAGAAACTCATCCACTTAGTAATGCTTCTCTTTTCTGTGTAATTTTACTGTAATGTATGCTTAATTTAATATATTAAACAATTCTGGAAGTATTTAATCTGAGAACACTAAATGTTGTATATAATATGAATTGACAAGGCCTATTTTCAGGATGCCTAGCAGCATAAAAATCTTGGCTAACTATTTCGTGAACACAAACCTAACACTTCTCCCCCTTAAGCGACATAATCACTTAACCACACCGGTGGTTATCTAATTCGTTGCGGTCTCTCATACGTAGCTGGAATTGAAGCAGCTTCATCCTGATCATCCGTTAACGGCGCATTAGAAACAGCCAACATATACGGGTTACATAGAACATTCGACTAATTATGATGGCGGTGAGTAATTAATTTCTGTTTATTACCCTCACCATTTAAAGTAACAGGAAATCTAAGTTTGATTTGATCTGCATGCCTGTGCAATATGCTTCCATCATGCAATTTAACTTTGTAAGAAACGGGCCTGCTAACATCAGAGATTATCGCAGGAATCTATTTATCACCGCTACTATAGTTCTTAATGAAGACGGTGTAGTTAACGCTAAATGTTTGTAGATTAGGTGCCTCTAAAGCACTATCATGAGATTCTTCCCTTTTAAGTTGCAACTCAGAAGACATCTGGATTTAGTTTATCCAACACAACTTCCTGCCCATAAGAATCTCGCTAGGACTCCGACCAGTGGTTGAGCTAGGAGTGATGTGCTGGTATAATAAAAATTTAGCTAATTTAAATTTCCAATAATATTTTTTGTTAGAAAATCTTTAGATGTTTGAACCATTCTTTTTGCCATTTCGTTTCCTTGTGGTCGATGAGGAGCGGTGGTCACTAAACGAATTCCAAGCATTTTCCCAAATTGTCTAAACTGTTCGCTAGTAAAAGCAGTTCCATTATCGGATATCAATGTATCTGGCAACCCGTGAGAAAGTGATCAACCCATACAATGTCGATATGACTGCTTCAGTAGAAGTATTTGGAACGATTCGAACTTCAAGCCATTTAGAAAATGAATCGACCACTATCAGAAAAACCTTTCCCATAAATGGCCCCGCAAAATCTAAATGTAATGTCGACCATGGTATATTTTAAAAACTATGAGTGGTTTAATTCCCAAAGAAGATTAAGAAAAATACTAAACAAACATACATGGTATATGTGTAGATTCCCAAGGAAATACCGGGCAAGCTGAAGGTAACCGTGCATTTGTTTGATACTCTCTACAACCTTTAACCACATTTTCTATTTCAGCAACAATTCCTGGCCACCAAACGTAACTTTTTGCTATTGCTTTCATCTTGACGCTGGCTGGATGACACGCATGCAGTACTTCAAGAATTCCTATGGTAGCTACCTGAATAACCACGTGGCATCCGTGGAAAATACGACCTTTATGTGGCGATAGTTCGTTCCTGCAGGCATAAAAAATTTTAATTCTTCCGATACCCATCCTTCAGGCCATCCTTTCAAAATCCAGTTTAACACACGTGCCATAGTGGGATCCTTAACCGTTAGTGAAGAAAATTGCTTAGCATCTAAAGGCGAATCTTCTATTGATTCCAATAATGGAACTTCTTTTGGCTTTCAATATTTTGTTCTACGATAAGCAGAGGCAGTCTACTTAACCCATCTGAATTAGAAATTTGCTTGCCAGGTGTGTAGTTAATTTCGTAATAATAAGTATTTAGGGTAATTATCCAACGTTACATTCTATGAGAAATAATATTTAGAGTGGACTTCTCCAAAGTAAAAAGACATAAAAGTGGTTTGTGGTCCGTAACAATTGTGAATTTCCTGCCATACAAGTAATTATGAAATTTTTTATTCCTGCAATAATACTTAAAGCCTCTCGATCCAACTGTGAATACCCCCTTTCTGTAGAATTCATTGTTTTAAAGTAAAATGCAATTGGAGCTTCCACTCTGTTTAGTAAAACATGGCTAAGAACAGCACCAATGCCATATTGAGAAGCATCACAAGTAATCGTTATTGGTTTCATTGGATCCATAGTGTACCACCACTGCATTTGAAATAATTAGTTTTTTACATACTTAAAAGCTTTGTCGTGGATAGCAGTCCAGACCCAATCGTTTGAGCAATCCAGGAGTCCATGTAAAGGTTCAGCAATTGTGACTTTGTCCTTTAGAAAAATGTGATAAAAAGTAAGCATGCCCAAAAATGCTTGCAACTGTGCTTTATTTTTTGGAACTGGTGCATCATGTATAGTCTTGTACTTTTCTTCGGTTGGGTGGATGCCTACAGAATCAACACGAAACCCAAAGTGTGTAACAGACGATGACTCAAGAAAACATGTTTCTTTATTCAGTTTTAGGCCGCTATTTTTGAAAATTGTAAAAACTCGTGTAATGCAATTTGCAAATTCCTTTTCAGTCTGAGCAGAGATAAGGACATTGTCAAAAAATGACACAGCGTCTTCGACATTTTGCAAGTTTTTACATAAATTCTTGGAATATTCCAGGATCCACCGAAATGCCAAATTGTAGATGCATAATAGCGAACGCTCCCTTATGAGTAATAATCGTCTGTGTAATTACAAACTCTTCATCGACCACTAGTTGTTGATAAGCGTGGGAGAATCATCTTCCCAAACACCTTTCCACCGGCCAAAGTAGATAATAATTCTTTCACAGAAGGAATAGGATATGGATGCTTGGATAATGCTTTGTTAGGCGTACTTTTATAATCTCCATATATTCTGATTTTGTTTGATTTTTCTTATGCACTATCACAAGTGGAGTAGCCCACTTTGAGTACGTAATTGGGACAAGAACACCTTGCTTCACTAAATCGATCAAGTTCCTCTTTAACAAGCGACTTTACAGCAAATGGTATTGGCCTTGCCTTCATGTTGATAGGTTTAAAATTTGGATCTATCCAGAGTGTTACAGGGACACCGCTAAAAGTCTATACTTTCAGAAAAAACGTACATGAATGTATCGAATAGCGTAGCAAATTTTAGATTTGTACTTAGGCCATTAGTAATACTAGCAGTATTAGTCTCGGTGCAATTCTACGAACTTCCTTATTGTCACTTACTATTAGCTTGATACTCAATGCATTAAACCATTTCCGTCCTAGCAAATTTTTTCGATGGCCAGCAACGATTACAATTGGTAATGTTCCATTCGTATTCCCATGATTAACTGTAACATTACACCCCCCAAACAGTGTAAGAGGTCTTTTGTTGTAATCTATAAGATTAAGTTATGAATGATCCAGTTTAGGAGTTATTTTAGGATAAAGTTTCCTAAAACATCTTTCCGGCAGTAATATTTCTGCTGAACCAGTGTCAACTTCAAACAAACCCAGTTGATCATCAATTAAAACTTCCATTGTATAGAAGCACTACAAGAACCTGAAAGATTATTTATTTCTCGTTTAAATTCTTCTTTCTGACTATTTTCAGTATCCGATGTTACATTTGTAGTAGGTGAACAGCTCTTCTTTGAAAAACAAACTTTTGCAATGTAACTTTTTTTATAACAGGTAATACACATAGAATATCTGAGTTTGTATTTTGAATGCGAATGGTTACCACCGAACTGTAACACTGCTGCTCTACATCATCCTAATTCCTATTTTTTTTTATAGAAAACACGAATCTGTAGTACTACTGCAATCATCCTTTATTTCAACTATATTCTTCGAGGCAGTTTCGTTAGCAATTGCAACTTCGTAAGCAACTTTTAAAGTCAGATTTGTTTCAGCAAGGAAATGACGCTGTAAAGATTCACTTCTTACCTCACAAACCATGCGGTCTTGTATGGCTTCGTCTAAGAAATTACCGGGAAATTTGCAACTATCGGCCATCGATTGCAATTCTTCAACAAAAGCAGCAATTGATTCGTTCTGTTTTTGAACCCTTTTATAAAACAAAGCGCTGAACTATTGTAGAAGATTTCTGAGAAAAATGTTCAGTCAGTTTTGTAATTATTTCTTCATAAGAATATTCCGTTACTCTTTTGGGTGCACAAATCGACTTAATCGTAGAATAGCATTTTAAACCACAAACTTAATAAAGTTGTATATTTAAGTTTGTCCTTTTTAATATTATTAGCCTCCACGAAGAACCCTAATCTTTTGGCATAGGATTTCCATGCTTCAGGTTGAGTAATATTAAATTCCTCAATTTTTCGAATAATAGTCATACTTTATCCTCGTCGCCAATTGTGTAATGTATGCTTGATTAACATATTAAACAATTCTGGAAGTAGTAGAAGTATTTAATCTGAGAACTCTTTAAGTGTTGTATATAATATGAATTGACATAACATGACAAGGCCTATTTTCAGGATGCCTAGCAATATAAAAATCTTGGCTAACTATTTCATGAACACAAACATAACATTTACTAAAGCTAACAATTTTGTTTTGAACATCTGTGAATTATGTTGAATCTTATTTGTAGTCAAACATTATATCGTATCAGCCTTATTCCAAGATGATAATGGCATTTTCTCAATCAGCATTGAATGATGAGGAGCATTGTCCAACACATTTAGCGACGCTTCTAAGTTATTCACTAAATGTTCTACTTAAACTTGTCCTCATTCATTTCACCATGACAATCATTGTTTTGGAATAAACTAGAGACATCTGGTACAAATCGTTTTCTGTGCATCACTATCTTGCCACGATTTTGCCGGATTTTCACAAAGACCCTGAGTTGTTTAATGTTTTCTTTAAATTTAATTCTAGTTCTCGATGCTTAATTTTTCCATTAAAGCTCTGCAAATTCACAGTTTTAAACTTACAACCAATATAATGTAAAACTCATTTCAAGCTGGTATTACTTAAAGTATTTCTATCTCCCGAAGTTCAGTATTTAAAGATTGTACAGTCATTTACTTTTCACATACATTGTGTATATAATATAGTACCTCTAATGTTCATTTTAATATATTCAGATGCCGATAGTTTTGATCTGGGTATGAAACCTTTCTTTTTCCAGGACTAGTTACAATTAGTTTGCATGCGCATGAACACTGATTTTTAAAGAAACAGCTATTTGCTAAAACACAAAGTTAAGAAATTTAATTTATAAGTAAGACATGAAACCCACTGCCATTGTGCTTCTCAGTTTCAAAGTAATCTAACAGATTCAATACTAGCTGTTGGGTTTGCATCCCTAAGGTTGTACCTTAAGGTGACATTACCAAATTTAAATACTCCCTGTATGTTTGTTTTGTATTTTTCTTAATTTTTCTTGTGTATTAAACCACTCTGAGTTTTTAAAATTGTCTTTATTTATGTTTTGATCCATGACCTAGGATCCTTGTCAAAATAAATGGTTTAATACTAAAAAAAAATTACCAAATTTAGTTCCAAGAACTGATTTTCAATAAGCATATTAAATATAAAGAATTGAAATAAACATGAAGAAAAATACATTAATTGACACGCATACAAAAAAAACTGACAAAAGCGAGGTTAGGTGTTCGAAATGCAAAGTCAAATAATGTTCTGGTCTAACTTGCTAATTAATATCCGACATACAATAAAGTAGTTTTCACTTTCTAGCTCGTTCAATAAAAACCCGTTACGTATGTGTATTATAGAAATGCGTTTCATTGGTTGCTTGTCTTTGCTTTACTCACTAGAAAATCCGAATATCTTTAAATACCTGTGTTAATTCTAAAATCTGGTATGTCAAGTGCCTGACTACTTTCTTTCCTGGTCCAGACTACACATATTCTTAATGATACGTTACAGAATGGTTTTATTGGCAAAACATTATTATACCTCTTGTTTAATAATAGAATGGAGAAGTTTCAGTAGAATATGGGTTTACGAAATTTCATTGAATGTTGACACTGCCCTACTCTTCACACTGATAGTAGGTGAAAATGTAATTTTTGTTAATCCATTTTATAAAAAAAAAATAAAGCACATTATCTGTATTGTACGTAATGCACCATTTTCAATCACTCAAGCTTGACGTCGTGACAGCAATAGGTATAAATACCGATAAACAAAAACAACTATGCGTCTGCTCTAGGAAAGACCATTGCAAGTTTTTAAAAAAAATAAAGAATTAACTCCAGAAAACTTGCACGTGCATATAAAGAAATAGTAGTCGTAGTAGTTTATTTTGTACCCATTCATAATGGTAGTTTACAGTTTCAATACAATTTAGTAACAATTGATTAAAATTTTATACAATATGATTAAAATATATCACAGTCAAATATCACTAAAAACTAATTTGTATACAATGCAAATCCCAATAGTGCTCACCTAATTCATCACACTGTTCAAATCATCCTGTAGAAATTCATCCACTGAGTAATAGCAGTGTTCACGTAGCAAAGACAACAGACCTGCTTTAAAACCTTTAAATTCTGACGATCTAATACTGTTTGGAAGTTTATTATATAGAGTGGGTGCTATGGAAATGAAGAATTTTTTACTAAAGTAGAAATGGGAATGGGTATATAATATATATATATATATATATATATATATATATATATATATATATATATACAGGGTGAGTTTTTAGTGTGGCAACGGTCGATAACTCCGTTATTATAAAAGCTACGTAAATCAAATTTGGAGGCATATTAGGCATGCCTAAAGTGCACATTTTAAAAATATTTGGAAGCATACAGGGTGTTTCATAATTCCAGGGCATATTAAACTTATATTTTTTAAATGGAACACCCTATATATTATTACATTTTTGAAAAGCCCATAAAAAGAGCTTTAATTTGATATGAAATTGTATCTGTCTATTCCTTTTACTTTTTGAGATATTCAACTGTTTTTAGAAAAAATGACCCCGATTAGATACATTGCCACTGCACTAATACACAACTTATGTTAATTTTCAAGATGCAGAAAATTTTACCATATACCATAGTATATTTGTGAATATCACTTTTTTGAAATTTCTTCCCAGCATACAGGGTGTGTCAGGTTTCGCAAAATGCAATTTTTAAATTTTTTTTTAAATGGTACCCTACCAATTTTATTGCTACAATGGATAGTTCATTAAGTGTCCTTTCATTTTTGTTAAGCATTCCCTATACCTAAATCCATTACTTTCTGAGATATTTTTGATTTTCTTCAAATTCTATGAATGTTTTTAATTTACATAACTAAAAATAACTTACTATTGGAGAATATTATAAAACAATTAATACATTTTGATTAACAATCAACTACACTTATCCGATAACAATTTTCACTAAAGATATAACAACCTACAATAATACGCTATCAACAGAATTCTGCCAGATCAACAATATGCATTTTATAGAAAATGTTCAAACAGGAAATCAGGCAGGATTTGAAAAAATAACTATCACATGTAAAGTGTCATTTAGGTTTATTAATTGTAGTGGGTTGTCATTTAACAGGATATCTCTCTTGGTATATTCTTGATGCAAGTAGGAAATTTTTTAAACTTGCTCCCAATACGCAAATCATATTTATTTGTTTTTTCACTGTAAAATTCATTTTGAAAACTCCTTCAAAGATTACATTTAGAACAGAACTGATAATGTGTTAAATGACAACACACTACAATTAATAAACCAAATGACATTTTGATTGTAATTGTTATTTTTTTCAAAGCCTGCCTGATTTCCTGCTTGAACATTTTCTATAAAATGAATATAGTTGATCTGGCAGAATTCTGTTGATAGCGTATTATTGTAGGTTGTTATATCTTTAGTGAAAATTGTTATTGGATAAGTGTAGTTGATTGTTAATCAATATGTATTGTTTTATAATATTCTCCAATAGTAAGTTATTTTGTAACATGTATTTTTGTAGTTAAACATTTTACACTACCCAATTCGTAAATACCTTCAGAATAATTCAGAATTGTATGCAATTTAACTCCCGTGTATTAACTTTAAAAGTAGATAATTTGAAGATTGATTTTCATTAATAAATAAATTGCGAGGAACGAATTTTAAATAGGGTTATTCGTAAATTACTTTCCAACTTATCGAAAATGATAAACAGCTCGTAATTATTTAGTAGATATGATGGCTGCATTCATTTATTGGATGTTCCTTATGTGGATTATACAAGTCTAGATAATTTACGATAAGAGGTGGTAATAGCAACGAGTTGACAGAAACAGAAATTTTTTGGCGCCCAACGTGGGGCGCCAAAATCAGCCGTGTTGGGATTCGAACCCACGACCTTGGGATCGGTAATCTTACGCTTACGACATTGATCCACGGTGACGCCCCCCTGCACATTCCACTGAATCTCGGTAAAATAGGGCATATAAATAGAAAACAATAGAAGGGGAACCGAGCTGTATACACGCTGTTTGAGAATTTCAGGGAACTATGTAGGCTAGTTCAGAAAATAAATAAGTGCAGGTACATACGTGTCCAACCAGTTTTGAGACGGAAACCTAATGACGAAAAAATAAGCGCAGATAAATCTGATGATTATTATAAACAACTACAGGTGTTGATTGTGAAATATCTGCAACTGTTGACTGTGCGAAAAGATATATTGGAAAAAATATTAAAACGGCAATAGTTCAAGTGCTGGGGGAACTTGGCAGCCACAGGCTGCTCCCCCCACCACCTACACCGCCGCTGAATGTCGGAGAAATAGGGTATATAATTGTAAAACAATAGAAGGGGACCGAACTGCTTCTAACAAGAAAGAACAGCGCTTATAATCAAAGACAACAAACATAGAAACAAGAAGAAAATTGTTGTAAGCACAGTACAGCACAGTATGCCTATGAAATACTGGCAGTAGGAAAAGCAGACAAAAAAACAGTAGCTGACTTTTGAAATGTAGTGCTTCAGATGTATGAGGATGATAGCATGGAAAGACAAAGTTAATAACAAATAGGTTATAGAAATGTTTGGGGAATAAAGATTTCTGTGGAAATAAATAGGAGAAATAGACAGACAGAATACGTCTAAGGCATTTTTTGGGAATAGTACGGGATATATTCAAGCAAAGATAGGAAAAAGGAGGCAGATGTAGACATAGATCAGATTGTGATAGATGCAGACTGTGCAAATTTCAGGAAAATGTGTAGGTTAGTTCAGAATAGGAACAATGAGAGTACACGTCTAACCAGTTTCAGGACTGAAGACCTAATGATGATAAAAATTTAAATTAACAGTAAAATGTACCTTAAACAATAAATTGAACAGATTTGATTTTTAAATATGTTGTAATAAGTGGAAATAAGGGTACCGAAATGAATAAAAATATAATAAAATATTTCTAAAAACCAACATTAAGGAACGAAAACTTAATTCTCATCATGTGTATGAAACAAGTTGGAAACCATGAGATATTCCTTGAACAATAAGGTGTTTACATGAACTTTTGGAAAATTAAATAGTTATTTGTGACCTTACAAACCAGGTTTCACAACAGTGGGATTGTTTTCTGCAACATTGTGGGTACGAAATTTAGAACTTAGCCTTGTAATTGAACCAAATTCGAAACTAACAACGAGCCTGTTGTGTTCTATATAGGACCAAGAATTAATTAAAAATTGAGGATTGACCTAATCCTGTAAGTAAATGTTCCTAACAAATTTATCACCATTTTTTTTCATCGCTCATTTCTGTAGATTTCTAATTTGTTTCAACTAGCAATTTTTTCCTTTCAACAAAAAAAAATTGTTACAACACTAACAATAATAGCAGGTCGTAAACTTTAGTACAGTACTTTATTTCCTTCACATAATAACAATAAATAAAATTTGATTCTATTTGTTTAGAAGTGGAACCCTACACTTTGTTGTATTGAAATTATAAACACAATTTTTGCATATAGAACTTTATAACTTAATAAAATTTCCTTATTTTATAGTTGTTCAAATTAAACTTATTAAAATAGATAACAAGTATAAATATATTACACTAAAATCACAAATTCAGTAAAAAAAAAGCAAACAACTCCTTGTTATTCCAAATCAACAAAGTGTCATTTTGTATATGAAGCATATTTTCAACAAATTTTTTTAATGTTTTCGTAATGCAAGCAAAATCTTAACAATTAGATGGTATTTATATTCTAATTACTGTAGACTAGATTCAGTACATATGGTATTATAAAAAAAAAATGGGAAAAGTTTTACGAGGCAAAAGGATTTAAATTTTTATCATAATCGTCTTTAAATGGCTTAGACTCATCTAAGTCGCCATCAAAAAATGGATTATATTTTTCATCATAATCAGAATCAAAGGGATTTGTATTATTTTCTTTATTCAACTTGCTTAAATTTGCTTCTAAGGAAGCACTATATTGATTCTCTGTAACTCTCATCCGCCCTTCAGGAACAGTTATAATTGATGAACCACCACGTAGGTTTTCAGCTTGTCTTAGTCGAGCTTCAGCTCCAGGGCCATATGTATGCAAAGGTGACACCTCTTCAATTTTTTTTATTGGTGGTTGTTTCTCTACAGATGGACGTTTAGCTTTTACTGGCGTATCTGTAATAACGGTAATCTTTTTAAACACACCCCGTCCTATATATTCAGATGCCAAACTAAATCCATCACTCGCTTTCTCTAATTGTGAATGGAATGTTTCGTGTAGGTCCTTGTTATACTCCTGTGCTTTCAAAAGCTCTAATAAGCTTTTATTTTGTGGAATACAAGCAATACATTCATTTTCATTTTCTGCAAAGCTCTGGAAACAATGTTTGTGATAGCTGTGCTGACATAAAAAGTGTATGCTAGGTAATTCGAGTTGGTGATGACAAGCAGCACAGCGTGAACCTTGTATCACATTAATACCCTTTTTCAAAGTTTCTAGTTGCTGTTTTAACTTATCAGTATCGGTGCGGTATTTGTTTGTTAAATCAATATCGGTTTTAGCAATTTCGTTTTCTTTCTTAAGTTCGTTAATAATATAAGAACGAATGTGTCCTAAACTTATATCCGATCTTCCAGTGCCCATTGCTTCAATCACTAACTGTGGGGACAATAGTCGTTCTTTTGCTATTACAGTCAAAACCTGTAAACACTCATATATCAAAGTTATGTATAAATTTCAATACAAAACCTCGGGTAATAAATCCATAGTTTGTGCTTTGGCTTCACGAATGCATGACCACAGTGTTTGCACCCATAGCGATGGTTCCTGATGTCCAAAGCGTCTACAGCAAGCTAATACTGAATTGGAATCATTTCTTGATATATGATATCTATAACAAAAGAATACAATTACTATTATATAAACAATGAAAGATACTAAAATTATAAATGCACAGTGTAGAAATTTTTGTTTTCGTATGGCAATATAAAATAATACCATCCATAGACACTAAATATACAATTTTAGTATTTTACTCTGTATTTTATGCTGTATGGTGGTTAAAAGAAAGATACAAATGACTGTGTGGATGATGGAAAGAGCAGTAATGTACTGGTTGAAAATGTAGATAATGGCAAAGGGGCAGGTGCAGATGGAATAACAAGTGAAATGCCTATGTATGGGTCCGGGGTGTTGATTGAATGTTTGTACAAACTGTTAGAGTTGCATATAGAACTAGCAAAGGTGCTTACAGATTGGAAAAGTGCGATCATTATCCCTTTCCACAAGGATAGGAACAGCAAGTATGAATACAAAAATTAGCGTGTGATGTCTGTTGAGTGTACCCTGTAAAGCGTACTGAAAATTATAATCAACACAGTTTGCAAGACAATGCCAAGTAAGATATAGGACATTCAATGTGGTTTTATGCCTGGAAAAAGATGTGTGAATCAGATGTTCGCAATGCAACAAATTGTCAAAAAGTGTATGCATGCTAGTAAGGAAACGTATTTAGCATTTGTAGATCGGGAAAAGGCATAAGACTCTGCGAACAGAATTGATTTATGGAAGGCATCAGAGCGATGTAAAAAAACAGTAGAACATGTATACGTGTGAATGGTAACGTAAGGCAATACCTTGACATTGTGGAAGGTGTAAGACAAGGCTGTGTGATGTCACCATGGCTGTTCAATTTATTTATGGATAAATATATTAGGCAGGCTGGCGAAGGAATGGGAGGAGTCAAATTTAGTGAAACAAATGTCAGTGAGCTGTTGTATGCGGATGATGCAGTATTGTTGGCTAAATCGAGCACAAGATTTGTAACGAATTTTTGGCAGGCTGTCAGAAGCGTGCAAAAATATGCAATTGAAAGTGGTAAATAACACGAAAGTAATGACAATTGACAGATGTCTTTGTATTTAGAATGGACAATGACACGATAGAGAAAGTGAATGACTTTGTGTACCTTGGTTTCTGCGTAATGGAAAGCGGGATGGCGAAATAGAAAGAAGAGCAAATGCTGGAAGAAAAGTTGCTGGAAGTATATGGATAGGGAACAGCAATGAAGGATTGAGTATAAATGCAAAACTGGCCATTTCCAACAGTATGTTTGTCAACTATTCTGTATAGAAGCGAAACGAGTCTGGCAGATAAAGCATGTTAGTCATATAAATGCTGCAGGAATGAGATTTCTAAGAAGTGTGCGAAAAAACATCGAACGACAAATTGTAAAATGAATGGTTGAGGGCAGTGTGGGGTGTAAATGACTCTTAAGGAGTTGAGCGAGCAAATCATACTTAGATGGTTTGGACATGTAAAAAGAATGACAGAGAGAATAGACTTACCAAACGTATATATGCAAATACGACTGGGCCTGCAAGGAGCAGACCGCGTAAAAGACAGTTGGATGTAGTAAAGGAGGTTCTGAAAGAACGACAAATGAGAAGTATGAGGAATAAAAGAGAATGCCAAAAGCAATGTATGAATGCTGCAGAGGCAAAGGAAGTGTGTAGCAACCGAAGAATGTGGAGAAAGATTGTATAATTTCCTGGGAGTAGAAGTATCGTAATAGTCTAAAGCTATACCCTGCATATCCCCCCTCCTCAGAAAGAGGTGCTAGGTTTGGTTACCCCAAAAGAGAATACCGTAATTGGTGTTATTATTGTTGTACTTTACTCAAGAAAACCTACATAGTAGACAAGAATCCAAGTGGTTGATATTGTTTCGTCCCTAACCTTTTTTCCTAAGTTATCCTACAACGATAAGGAACCACAGTGGATGTGTGCAATAGAAACTAGTTTTGCGTGCATCATTTCATCATACAAGTGACTGTTCATCCAGCGGTCGTCGAGTGAACATGTGCATTTTTGAGTAGCAACAAGTTTTCGCAGTGAGTTCGTCATAGAACCAACAATCAGTTAAGTGAAAATCATTTACATAAACATTTGAATTATTAATTGCATCCAAAGTCATATTTGGTTGTCCTTTGCAATCAAACATCCATTAGCAACCCTCAATAAGCTCCTTAATTAAACTGCATTCAAAACAGATATATTATAAACTTCTCATAGTGCCAGGTAGAGTAGTATTATTATCTCATGGAGGGTGACGTCACATGCGCAATAGGTTCAATTTAAACTTAAACTCAAGATTCACAACGCTACAGTACAACCCACAAACATCTTGCTAGCAATGTGGCTTTAATACGTCATCACTAATATCCCATTTATTACGTTAAGTAAAATATTGTTTGTAAGGACCCCGTTCATGCTGGCGGTATCTAGAAATTCATAAATATATGAAATAAATCCAGACCTCCATATAATATCGGAGCTTTTACTTGTTTTTACTTATAAACAATTCTAGGTTCGTATTTTCTTTATCCGTAAATATTTGCTGTGGCAACAGTGCACATACTCAGTGGATCCCGATACTGTATATACCGAATGTGAACCGTAACTGTCATTGTCATTCTCGCTCTTATCAAGGTCTTATTGTTTCCAGTTTTCCGTTTTAATATTTGTATCAAGTAATAGTCATCAAAACAGTTTTTTTCAAAACTAACTGATAGTTAATTTCTTCAGCAATGTAAGTATTTAAAAAGAATGTTCGTTCAATGATTAATTATGATATTTTTTAGAGTAATATTATGAATAAGAAGGAGGTGATTCATAGTTAAGGACGACAGATTGTTTTTAATGTGTTCCAATATTTGAAACGCATAAAAGATTCGGGCGCCTCCAACCTGAACAATTTGCAAGAGTGCGTGGCTGAAACAACAGGTGTGTCATTGTGGACGGTGCAAAGAATTGTAAAGGAAGGTACAAACAAACCACCCTGCAGCAAGTTCAGTTCACCAAGGAAAACCACAAATAAACCAAGCCCTAAGTCAACTGTGAATGGATTTGACGAAGAGATTCTAAGAACCGTTATGTATCGGTTTGCAGCAATACATAAACGTAGACCGACTTTGAAGTTAGTGTTTGACGAATTTAAAAATGATTGCCCTCATTATACGGGAAAATTAGACTCGTTCGGAAAAATTGTTGTAAGAGTAGGGTTTCGTTGGAAGAGAACTGTAGATAACAGGAAAATTCTCGTTGAACAAAGCAATATAAGAGCAAAGCGCACCATATTTTTGAAAAATCTTAGTAAGTATAAAGAAGAGGGCAGAAGCATTGTGTATAACGATGAAACATATCTGCACAGTTCTCACAGTGTAACAAAGTGTTGGGATGACGGCACCACCAAGGGTTTGAAATCGCCAGTTTCAAAAGGGAAGCGTTTGATAATTGTTCATGCAGGTGGAAAAAATGGGTCCGTTCCAAATGCAGAATTGATATTTAAGTCTGGTTTGAAAACTGGGGATTATCACGATGACATGAATTATCGCAATTATAAAAAATGGCTGCAAAAAAAGTTAATACTAAATTTGGAACCAAATTCAGTGTTTGTGATAGACAATGCGTCATATCATAATGTTCTTGTGCATCCTAATCAAGTTGGAAGAAAACAGATATGCAGAAATGGTTGAAGGAACGAAATATCCTCTTTGAATGTAAGGAAACCAAGCCTGAATTATATTCCAAAATTAAGGCACATAAACCTGTTCATCAGCTGTTTGTAATTGACCAGCTACTGGCAGAACATGGTCATGTAGTATTGCGTTTACCTCCATATCACCCAGAACTAAATCCTATCGAGATGATTTGGGCGTTACTTAAAAACCGTGTCGCTGCATGTAATGTAACCTTCAAAATAGATGATGTATGGAAGTTGGCAGAAGAACAAATAAAAAATATTGGAATCAACGAGTGGACTAAAGTATGTCTGCACATAGAGAAAATTGAAAAGGATTATATGGAACGAGAAACTTTAATAGACAAGGTTCAAGACCTAATTATACGGGTTGATGATAATAGCGATAATTCAGATGGATACTTATCCTCAGGCGATGAGTCTGATGATGGGGATGAAAGTTTAGGATGTGAACCCATTTAAAATATAATTTATGTAAAATAGTTGAATGATGGTCTTTATTTAGCGTTGTAGAAAATATGTGTCATAAATACATTTGTTTGTACATTATTGTTTATTACTGAGGTGTATAAATAAAACTTGCTTAAAAAGGGAAGCAATCTTTATATCAAATTATGTTCAGTAGTGCTGTGACAATCGATCACTTTTAAAGCTGAAACAATCAATGATTGGCTTTCAAAGTGATTGAATCATTTTACATTTTAATCCAATCATAATCAATTCTGTTAAGCATGTCCATTCTTTGTCTCCAAAAGGGATTCTTATTGACTGTATTTATCTTGGCGCTTCTATCCGATCGTGTTAATCCGCTTCAGTTTGGCAACATAAACCAGTTTTCGATCCGGTGCAGCGTCTCCAGTCAATCCATTAAAACAAGTGGATTGTACTACTCGATCGGATCTGAATTCCGCATTCGACGACATTATACAGGCTTGACGATTTAAATAATCTATGATTATAATATCAACAGCACCTGATCAGGCCGATGTAGTATATCTAACTTCAGTCGTATAACCAATATTGCTTTTGTTTAGTCAGAAAGGTTAAGATTATTAATTATTCAAGGAATTATTTTATAGCTAGATTATCGATGAAGTGCGTAAAAAATATATTAATTTAGCAAATATTTCTAAACTATAAATGAAGTTATGTAAAAAATATATAACCTGACAAGATGCAAACCTTAATTACCTTTCTTTTCATACTATAACTATTCCTCTTCCTTCAATTCTACAACACTGAATTGTTGATTCTATGATCCATTAAAATAAAGCACGAGATATATGCAATTTATAATAATATTAATATAACAAATGATATAAAACCTTTTGGTATTAATTAAAATTGTTTTGTTTTGTTTTTGTTAGTTACAACACCATGAGTGTCATTGTGTAAACATATTCTTAAAACGTTTTTGTAATAAATCTTAGTAATATTTTCGAGGTGGGCATTTGACATTTTTATAGTGTTTATAGTTTATAGTTTGTGTTTAAAACAAAAACGTCTATTGATTTGAAAAAAACGAATATGTAGTACTACCAAATTGCGTTGTTCTACTAGTGACTATAAGTGATAAAATATCTTGTGTACACTGATCCGATCAATCAATAATCTGGGGTATCACATCTAACAATAAGCTCAGATCATTTTTATAGAAGAGCAAAAATCGACATAAAACTATTTAAAACACATTCTTTGGTTGCTCGACAATTTTTGCTCTGGCAACAATGGACGTGCAAGCAGTCGATGTTTTCTAGTCTCACTTTTTTATTTTGATTATTAATATAGCTCCTCCTCGTGCAGGTTTTCTCAAGGTCACCCGCCATGAGATAATAATACTACTATAATAGCTTAAGTAATCAAAGATTCAAATATTTTAGATAGCATTGCATAGTTTACTGATGGGATAGTAATATCAACCCTAAACGGGTGATAAACAATGTGATTTGCTGGTGTTTTCTCAATTTGTTTAATTTTATACTTATACATATCCTCATTTAAAATAAATTCTTATTGTGGTAAGGTCTTGTACATACTAAAGTTTCTTTCAACAATATTTTGTTATTATTAACCTACTCTATAACTTCTGGGTCTATCTGTAAATCCAATTATTTTAACTAGTAGCATTTTGTGAATACAATGTACAGTGCTAAATGGAGGTTACATTATTAACTTTAATTTATCTGGAAGGGAAGAAAGCACTGGTGCACTACCAAGTGGTGCAGTAAGGATCCTAAAACATATACTTTTCAAGCTCTTAAACAGTTTCCCTACCCGAAAGGCTTCTCACAGATTACCTGATATCAATTTCAAGCTTTAGCGAGTGACTACCTGTCAAAGACGTAGGTTCCAATCCATTCAGAAGATGGGTTTTCCTGACGATTCCTTCGGCCTCGTGCTGTAATTGAGCCCTCTGTTACAGAATTATTGCCTACTAGAATTTTTAACTATAAAAACCTGCCACTTCCTCCTACTACAACCTATATTACACGAAACAATATCGACAATGATGTTAAAAAAAATACAACAAAAGAAATCTTAACCATTCACCCTAACTCACCAAGTGCACGTTGTCTAAAATAATCAACAATAAGTGTATATTTCTCCACTAATGTTACAACATAATAAACGACTTATTATGTCACTAGTTGGGCATCAATTATTACATTAAACTCTGAACATAATTTATTACGTCCCAAATGTGGTTGTAAATTATTGACTTCAAACGAATACAGATTTATATGCAAAGAAAGCAATTAAAAACTAAGCAAAAAGCTTATCTCGATTAATAGCTGTGTCTATGCGTTCTTTGCTTCCAATCGAAAATCGCCGCTGACTTCTTCATATAAATCAAGTTGCATAGGGGTTTATTTCTTGTTTTATCCAGATTCTTGCAGTGAAGTCTGTTGTTGAACCTACAACTTGAAGGGACGCAAAAGATATTAAAGTAATTGAAGCAACGGTAGAGGGTTGCTGTTCTAACAAGCACTCTCGTTTAATATGGCGATATTGTCCGGTAATTGAAGGTAAAATAAAGTTTAAAACGTGCCTTTCACAAGAAATTTGTTGTTGTCCTCACCATAAAAACGTTGCTCATTTCTTTGGCCTGGGGAAGAGCATGCTAAAACGAATGCCTCAATAAATTAAGGATCCATGACCTCCATTCATATGAACCCAGAATCTACAAACTTTATAGGACACAATAGAATGGAAATTTATTTATGTATTAAAACTATTAAAAATTTTTTGCACAAGTCAAGTTGTATATAAAAATACATATAATTATTATATATAGAAATAAAGTGAAAATGAATTAAATAATTAGGATTAATACGTTTATTGAAACTTTACGTTAAATAAACATAAAAGTCCTCATTAAAATATTCTTCAAAAGAATAAAAAGATTGGTTTAACTCTTATGATACTTACATTTTTACAACTTGTGTTTACCAAATGGGGTACCCGGGTACTCTTATGATTAATGTGCACATTTGCAAGTATAGTCTGGCAAATAAGTAACAAAATAACCCATCTGTATAATAAAGTCGTGCATTTGGGATGGTTTAACACCAATATACAGGTATGTCCATTTTTGGACACTTTTACAAGGTATCTCGCTTATTTTTAAAAATAGAAGGTTGTGGTTTTTGCAACACTGTACTCTTTTTTTTGTGAAACTAAACATGCCGCCAACACAATTTTCATAGTTCTCTTTGTTTTTAGATAGAGGGTGAAATTGAAAATTATCACTTTTGGGACAATCCCCATATCTCGGTTGTTTTTTAACTTATGACAGAGGTGATAAGGTATTCTTATAGAACTTTTTCTGTAGAATCTAGTGGCATAGTTTGTTTCTTTCCTGACATCGACCTTATAGTTTATAGTGACACGGTCCCAACCCGGAACCATAAATTTTTATAATAACTCTGGCCGTGAAAGTCTCCAACAATATCACAAAAACCTTTACGGGGAGGATATTGTAAACAAAACAAAAACTTTCAGTAACCTTAGACACTCATTAGCAAAATTATTTTGTACACTCGCCTTTTTGTTACGGTGCTGTAATTCTGACATAGTTCCAAATTTCCTTAAAATAAAATATCACAGTAACGCATATTCCAGTCAAAAAATTCTTCAGAGAGCAGTACTCTCACTACTTCGCGAACGAATTTCAAACACTCGAAAAGAAATAGACAATATTTCTAAACAACTCCTACAGCTCCATCTAACATTATCCGTCAAGCTTAGTTATAATGACCACTCTGTTTGACCGAATTTCAAACTTGCAAGCCCTAAAAGACCACCGAACTCACCACAAAAACCCAATTACGGAATATCTTGAAATTTTCTAAGAATCTTTTACATCCTGAAAAAACATCTTACCCGAAAACTCTGGTCAAACACCGTCATAAACCGATCAGAACATATCCTATCCGAAAACGAACTACATGTCTTTTCCAAAGGACTAAACTTCTCAATTGCACCCAGAATCAACGATCCGATCTCTACCCCAAGACGATGCCAACCTAATTCGCTTTGAAACAACTAAATGTCTCGACATGCCAAAACTCCCAACAAAAACGTGACAATGCAAGAAATAACAGCTTAAAAACACCTACAAACGAACAAGCAAATTGTTATACTTCCTGCAGACAAAAGTAATGCGACTGTAATTCTAAACCGTACAGAATACAAAGAAAAGATTAACCAATTATTACAAGACGTTTCCTGCACTCCTATAACCAAAGACCCCACTTCAAAGCTTGAACGGGAAATTTCAGCAATTATCAAATCCTCTATTCCCAAAGCTATACAAAAATGCATAATACCTCACGAATCTAAACCACCTTGCTTGTACGGCCTTCCGAAAGTCCATAAAGCTGATATCCCTCTCCATCCGATAGTGAGCACAATTGACTCGCCAACCTACCATCTGGCAAAATACCTAGCACCCCTACTAATGTTTTAAACTTCACTCATTTTATAGAACTAATTGCAAATATAGAGCTTGGCCCTAATGATATACTAGTCAGTTTTGACGTAACATCCCTATTCACAAACGTACCTGTCATAGACACTGTCTCCATTATTAAACAACTCCTACCTCAAGAAAACGAATTTGAGTACCTTATCATGCTTATTGCAAAATGTTTTTGTCTTCGACAGACAATTTTACAAACAAACTTCTGGCACACCCATGGGTTCACTTCTATTCCTTATTGTGGCCAATATATTCATGGAGTCTTTGTAATTCTTGGCTTTAGAATCCACAAACCTTAAACCAAAAACTTGGCTCCGTTATGTAGATGACACTTTTGTAATCTAGCCTCATGGACACCAAAAGCTCGATCATTTTCTAATCACATAAACAATCAACATAAAGATATTAAGTTCACTGTAGAAATTAAAAAAACAGAACTCTGCCATTCCTTGATGTTCTGGTGGAGCGCCAACCCAATGGACTTCCGTATATCGAAAACCCACACATGCGTCGTCACATCATCATCCGTCACAAAAATCATCGGTAATCAACTCTCTGGTTCACCGTGCAATTAAGATTTCACAACCAGAACATTTATCTAAGGAACTGACCTATCTAAAAACTAGTCATAAAAAACGGATATTGCAACTCAGATATCGGCAGAGTAATAAACCAGCATCTGCATCCAACACGAATCCCCAAACAATGCTGTAATCCCGATACACGATCTTTAGCAATCCTTCCATATGCACACAGAGTAACAGATCAAATTGGCAAAATTCTACGTAAACACAACATCAAAACAATCTATAAGCCCACTAATAAAATATCACAAATATTACCAACCCCAAAAGATTCCGAAAACAGTCTTAAGGCCCCAGACATATATAGTATACCTACAGTTGCGGTTTAGTATACATAGGAGAAACAGGACGGTCAGTTCAGACTAGACTAAAGAGCATAAGCGATGGTTAAGAACAAGCCAGTACAATCGCTCAGCAGTAGCCAAACACCAACATGACACAAGCCATACCATTAACTTTGACAAGACGAAACTAATTGCCAGAATTCCATTTTCTACAATAGAAAAATCAGAGAATCCGTAAAAATCACTAAAAATTCTAACAATCTATTTTGGAATATAAGCCATGTTCACAAAAGCAGAACCGTGCCGTTAACTGATCAGCTACGGCACTCCTCTCTATACATAATCACTCATGCAATCAAGTTCTCGCCCTATATAAACTACAACTTTCGTTACTTTCATCAGTTACTTTGCCACAAGACAGACACCTTTTGGGTTAAATGGGCTGGTGAGTCTACTAGTTCAGAAGTAACTTTACATATTCTATACACTTTAACTTGTCTATTTAATATTATCGTTCTTATCTTTATTATTATTTTTATTATTTATTTTCTTTTCTTGTTCTGATGAAGCTCCTTACAAAAGTGGGCGAAACGTCGACCAGGTCTCCAACCAGGACCCATAATATTTATAAAATACTACCGTTGTTGGACCGTTGAGGAAAAACAAAAGAGAAATTACGTCAATACTTTTAGAAACAAAAAAAAGGCCCTTATGCAGTAGCATGTTTGCATATCTCGATGAAGGCGTGTTGGTGTCTGATATACCACGTAAAAATAAAAATATTCTGGTTTTGTCTACAATGCATACAGGAGACGCAATTGATAAAGATATCGGTGATAAAGCTAAACCAGAGGTTATAACTTTCAGTAATTTTGCGAAATGCGGCATGGCTTTAGTGGATGAAATGAAAAGTATGTATAGTTTATCAAGAATAAGTTATAGATGGCCGCTGACAATTTTTTTTTACGATTTTATATGTCTGTGGAATATACTACAATATTATATACTCTGCAAAAAATACTAATGAAGGATTAGATCGGCGTATATTTTTGAAAATATTACTGGATTTGATGAAATCACACATTATTACTCACTCTTCGATTCTAACTTTTTCCTTCAAACTTTGTGAATCTTGAACCAGAAACCGTAAACCGCAAAAATGATTCACAAGGAATTTGTTGCTTTTACCCTAGACGAAAAATCGTAAAACAAAAAAAATGTGTAACTCGTAAAAAGTTTTTTGCAACAAGCGCGCTCACTATCAGTATCTAAAGTGCATTGTTAAATAAACAAGAAAAGTGCAATCTCATCTTTTATAGTATGGTATCTTAAATTCCTTTCCTAGCCTTGTTTTCTTGAATTATACATTTTATTTTGAAATATAAGTAAACATTTAATTATCAGATGCTTAAAATGTTTTCAAGACATCGCATTACATATCGTTATGCTCACCACGTGCTGTGAGCAAAATGCTAACGTGCGACCTATGGCGTTAGTAATTATTGCATGATCACTCCCGGGTTAAATGAACAACAGCTAAGACTTGATAAATCTGCATCAATTGTTGCACAGCATAAATACTTTTCAAGCGATAAAGAGTTTTAAGAATTTAACGTGTCGCAAGATATAAAACAAAAAAATATTTCATGGAATACTGTTTCTTTATCACAGAAATATGGAAAACGACTGCCCATATCAGAAGCAGAAGAAAAACGATTTGTTTTATTTGCTTATCATGCAAATTATCCCTACAGCATATAAAAGCTATATTGAAAGCTTACACAGCTCAAAAAAACTAGAGATCTTGTTCCATATGCAACCGGAGAAGATGAAAATTATAATGAAGACAACTACTTATTAATATTAGTTATGTAACTGTTTGCAGTTTGCTTGGTTGTTACTGTTTATTCGTTTATAATGGCATCGTGTTTTACAGTTGTGATCCCTTTTCTTTTATTAAAAATAAATAAATGAAATAAGTTAAACATTTTTTATAATAAAATTATTTTTGACAGATTTTATTGCATGTCCACTCATAGAAAATCATAACATATACAGTGAACTTGGGCTATAACACCCTTGGATATAACAAATCCTTATTTATAACGAATAAAATATAAAGTCCCTGCAAATTCTTCATGAGAAGCATGCTAGAAATTATCGCTTAGAGATCTCATATATTGAAAACTACCTTGGATACTTTTTTTTACCTTGATTTTTGATCCCCTTATAATGAAGGGAAATCGACATTCTTCCGGCTAAGCTAGGGTCTATTCCTCGAGTAGAGCTTATGAGGAATGGCCGTGGGTTTTACAACGATTTCTTTTAACTGACTACTAAAATAATTAAGAGGTGCAGGGGGGCGCCAACAAGCCCTAGGTTTAATAAAGCAAGGGGTACCCTAAGGGAGAATTTGGAAATCCTCAGGGGGCATTTCGCTTTTATTGCGAGAACACAGGATCTTAACAATAATAATGTTATTAGAACAAACGAAAGACACGAGAGATGCACTGTTGCTACCTTATACAGTAAAGAGAAAAAGAGTTACTATTTAAATAGGAAATTTAAATATCGAGCTTCTTAAGAGTGCTGTTTCAGTACTTTATAATTGAGTCACAGCCATTAACCTTACTCTTTATATAAAAAAAAGATCTATACTCTTTTAGCTTATTTTCCTTACATTTGGGCACACTTGTCCAAAATAAAACAGTTGTTTCATTAACTCAAACGATTGTTCTTTAATTGAATTTACGTTTTTTTGTTATGAAATTCATATACAAAGATGTATTGTAATGATGTGGTCTAATCTTTTAGACTTCAATATGTAAATATAAAAATATTTAACAATCTCAAATAATGATCTAAACATAACCTCAAAGTTTTTACCCAAAATGCACAGATCTGTTTACCTTGGTTTACAATAATTTATTATGAACTCAATGCAAAATAAAAATAATTTTCATCATTAATTTTTGGTATTACTTGACTTGGATGAACATGCTCTTTTTAAGTTTACTTAATAAAATTAATAATCCTAAGAAATAACATAGCGACTTTTAACATAAGCAGTAATCTAAGTAATATAACTATATTCAAACAGTAAAATTCTCTTAATTCCTCGTAATGCAATTTTAAGTCCAACGTTACCATTTTAAATTCAAGCTTTGCTTCATAGACAAGTTATTTAGAAACAGTTGTTCACAGGTCATGTCCGTAAGCTAGTCGCTTACCTTGCTAGTTGATTGTACGTGGAAACATCATTACAAACAATACATTGATGCCACCACATGTTCGAGCTTTCGATTCCTGAGCAAACAACTTACGTCACTGGACTCTCACATACGCATCCCACAAAAGTGTAAATATTCATACACAAAATTTCTTCACAGATGAGGCTACGTAAAACTTTCTAAATTTAAAGTTGAGCTTCTTTTCTTGAGCTCTTGAGGAATTAAAAATTTAGGAAGGCTATTGAAGGGAGCCATTTAACTGAACTACATTTTCATGAACTGATAAAATGATCCATCAAAGTAAACCAATTAAAGTAAATTTATCCATAAAATGGACTATTCAATTAAGCTATAAAGTGAGCTATTAAATTTAAATTGACATCTTTAAGTTTTATTACTAATTGATGTAACAGAGTGAAATATCAAGTTCATATTAAGTGAGCGCTACAATAAAATTATTTAGTTTACCTTAATAATTAATTTTGCCTGCTTACCGTTAACAGAAACAAAAAACTCAAGTGCTTTTAGCACTGCCACGTTTTTGGCTACACGCAAATCGCTGGCTTGGACCCTTGTAAAACCCATGTTGCTTCTTACCGCAGCCAAAGGCCGAGGGCGACTGCTACTCAATCGACAAAATTAACTTGACGAACAAAAGCCGTCTGTCATAGGAAGTACAGTTCAAACAACCATCATTTAAAGAATGTATCTATATCTTTTTTAAATATTGTACGACTCGTGATTGGACAATAAGGAATATTCATTAATACTGTAAAGTTAATTATTTGTCCGAATAGACGTTGCAGTGTATAAAATAACTAAACAATATACACTTTTATAGGCATCAAAAAAAATTGTTACAATATAACAAACTTCCAGATATAAAAACTAAACAGACATTGATTTTTGTGATACTACATCGTCAATAGTCATCTGTTACTAGTCATTCATTTTTTTCTAGGAAAACTGTTGTTTTTAATACGGATGCAATACTCCATTTCGTTTGAATAGGTATTACTAAATCACAGGCGGCACTAGACGGACCGGTATAATGTCAGTGGTTGTATGGTAATGTTGCTATGTATTGTATGTGTATTGGTTTCAACTAACTTTGTCTTTCTTGATTTTTTATAACCACATATTCATGATATACAAAAATCTAAATAAAAAATTATTTCACAGAGTTTTTTGTAAACGTTTTCAAATCCCTCCCGCATACACAAAATTCAGATGTAATTTATATATATACACAATTTCGCAAACTGAATATTGGAAACTCATATTAAATGGTCGAAATCTGGAACATATTATTTATTCAAGAGTCTGGTCATGAATGCCGTTTACAATATCATTTTATATAATGTCGAATGGACTTGGTTCTTTCAAGTTCTATAACAAATCTAATTTTTAAATTTGAAAGTGACTTAATTCCAATTGTGGTACCAAATCACATATTATTTGTTTAATAATTGCTATTATTTTAATATAAACGATGAATTCAACTTTCTTAGATACACTTAAGCAGTGTGACACATTGGCATTATATATGTATCTTTTTAATTGAAACACAGTCAACTTCACAATTTAAATATAAATGGAGTTTACACCGGCTGCATTAAAAATAAATGACTCATTTGCCAAATCAATAATAATGCAACAAATCACAATGCAATACTCACCTTAAAATTTGTTGGTACAGTTTTTCTTGTTCGTACAAATATAGCACACCTTCACTAAAGCCATGCATATGGCAAACAACAATAGCTTGAGATTTATCATATTTAATTTCAGCATTTTGCAGCATTTTCAAGATCTTTTGACCAAATTTATTTTTTTCAGGGCTAATAGCCATACCATTCCAAACATGTAGATAATGTTCTAACAACGTATCATATACTGGCATACTTAGAACACATCCATTGATTATTAAATGTTCCAAAAACTCAACTAATCCTTCAGAGTTATTTAAAAATAAATGAATGTAATCTTCAGGATCGGCATTTCGTGTTAAATCAGAAGAATATTCACTACACAAACGTTTTAAAAATTGTGTACTCTCATACGGTGCATTTTTAATCAATATGCTACCATATTTACACATAAAGGTTTCAGCATTATCAAAATCTAACTCTGCAATATAATCAAGAGCATCTACATATTTTTCATTGTCTTCTATCTGGATTTTTAAATACCAATCATGTTTGCAATACTTCTTTGCTAGCATGAGTGCTTCTTGTGGACTTGCCTATAAATTATAAAATAATAAACAAAAACTGTGTATAAACAAAATACATACTTGGCGACAAACTTTAATGGCAATTTCAACATCAAAATCTAAATCACGATCTTTGGTTAAAATAAAATCCTTTAAATTTTCAGGTTTATTTAATTTTGTATAACAATTCAACAATAATGTTGTGTGATCCTCGGTTGCATGACTTTGCTTATGCAAAGACTGTAGATAACTAGATAGTTTTTCTATATGTTGTGAATCTAAAAACTTTCGTATTACGTAACTAGGTTCTAGTCGTCCAATTGTTTTAGCGTATTGATCAATTGCACCCCAATAGTCGCCTTTAGCATACAAATGATCACCATATTGCCTAAATATATCAACTAGCCCATCAGCATCATACTGCTGTGATTTAGCTATGCGAATAGAAACATCATATAAATTTTTTTTAAATAGAAGAGATAGTTTCGATTGTAAATCCTTTTCATCTAAGTGGTACAATTTGTGATTGCAGTCTAAAACATATAATCCTCCCCATTCGATTAACACTGCCTTGATTTTATTAACATTTGCTGAAAATACAATAAATTTGTTTTGTATATCCAAGATAGTTATGGAATGTCCTTGTGCAGCTTGTCGATTTAGATTAGAAATTATAATTAGGTAACTACGAAACCATTCTAGCATTACTTTTTCACCCTCAACAGCAAAGCAAGGTCCACGGCCGTCTGTTGTGTAACAGTAAATTGCCTGTAAATATACTTTTATTATTAGATATTTGACAAACTGATACAATATAAATAATAAAATAGTATATATATATATATATATATATATATATATATATATATATATTATATATAAGTAAAGGAATTATTAAAGTGACTCAAATTCAGCCACGAGGGCATCCTGTCGACGTTTAGCCTAATTGGGGCTCATCAGGACAGGAGTAGCAAAGTTGTAAAATTTAACACAGACACCTTATGGGAAGTACAGCATCACCTAGCTCACAATTTGTGTCTTAGTGTTGTATCACCTGACATCATAAGTTTTAACAACAGTCGACACGGAGGAGATCCGGCTCAACTGCCTTTTCCATAGCCAAAAGTTATATTTAATAGAAAAGTAGGTTTAATGAGTCTTAAATTAAACAAAGTAAAAGGAATTATTGGCAAGTGACTCAAATTCAGCCACGAGGTCGCGCCAATAATTCCTTTTACTTTGTCTTAATAAGACCAAAACTCGTACTCTGTTCTATTAAATAAACTATTGCTATGGAAAGGCTGACGGATCTCGTCTGTAGTCACTTGTAATAACTGCTTTAGTTATTTAAGACTCATTAAACCTACTTTTCTATTATATATATATATATATATATATATATATATATATATATATATTATAATGTCTAAGGGAGCTACTAAGAGTTATAAGGGTTGTTTAGTAAAAGGTAGTATATGCCAAACAAAAATAATCCACATATTTGATCACATAAACTTAAAAATGTATGTTTGCCGTATTTTATGTATACTAAAATACCATTCAAATATAGTAGTTGAAATTAAGTGCCAAAAGGCAATTTTGAAATGACTAAGTGACGTAATAAGATGTGCAGTGCTCAAGGGTTTATACCGAGTTTGAATTTTAAAAGCCTTTGAAAGTACATTTGCCGTCCAAAAGCCGGATGCGTCTATGAATGTTCACTATCAACATGCATCCAGGGTCAAGTATAATTTATTTTGGTTTCATTTTCTATAGAATCAACTTTTGGACAATATTTGTAAACTCAAAATTATTAGTTATAACAACGTAAAATATAATTGGTGGAATGTAAAGATTTAGGACATATATTAGAATTTAATGTGATTATGAAATTGTATAAAAGACATGAACTTTGGTATGTGCGACACGAACGTAGTTATTTGTTATGAACTTTTAGATGTAGTGGGCTAGAAGAGAGTTAACATGGTCGCCTTAGAGAGTAAACAAAGGGGATTATTTTCGAACCAATTTTGTAAAAAGACGTGTTTTCATAACTGTGCTAATTTGTATACAGATATTTAAAAGTAAAAATAAAAGTAGTTGTTTTAAAAGGAGTTTCAATTGAATAAGGTGGTAAAGAAACAAGCATCGAAAGTATAAAGTGAGTAGTAGTGATTGTGCGACGGTAAAATATTGGATTTGGAGAGTGGTTATACAGATTTGAAGTGATATTGGAGAGCGGTTTAAAGGTAGAAGGACATCGAGAGTGGATATACATAGAAAGAAGTTGGATATTGGAGTGCGGATTAAAGTTAGAAGGTCATCGAGTGGTTAGACAAAGGAAAGAAGTTGGATATTGGAGAGCAGTTTAAAGGTAGCAGGAGCATCGAGCAAAAGATACAGGAACGAGTAGATTGGGATTAGATACGGAGAAGCGGACGGATTTATAGAGAAACAAGGATTCAAAGCGGAGATTAGCACAAGGGAAGTTGTAGCACTGATTTTTCTAAATTCTAAATTTGGGTTAATCATTTCAGGTATTGGGGAGCAGTTAAAATTCAAGGACACCTGGAAGCGGCACGAAAATTCAAGAACATCATTGTGAAGACGCATACGGTGATAAGGATTTTGAGCCAGCATTCAGGAAGGCATCAACGGAGTATAGACCAGGTGAGTGTTTAAATATCTTTAATACGTCAAAAATAGTCATACAAATTTTGGTTGTAATTGAATTTGGCACATAGCAACTTTGATCTTATTAGAAAATTTGGCATATACAAAAGTAGAGTATTAATTTTAGTAGTGAAACAAAAGAGTGCACTTTGGTTGGACTTAGCACATCTACTTATAACGGAACCCACTATAAGTAGTTTAAACACCCTGAGATTAAGAGCTTAAATAGTCGAGGCATTGCAATAAATAATTAATTAAAGAACCAACCAAACGGTGCAAGTACGGGGCGTGCATTAGGTGTGCACATTTTAAAAGTTTATAAAATAAAGGGTAGAATATAGGTGGAACTCAAAGTAGGGCGGTTTAATATATGTTTAAACCCAAAAGGGGGGCGGTACAATATATGTGGCAAACCCAACGTGGGGCTGAAAAAAGGCTAGATTGAGTTGAAATTAGACAGAAATAGTAGTAGGACACGGGAGCCTGAGATTAGGTGGGGCCCGTAGTTAGATATTTTCAGGCATACGAGTTAAAAGACAGGCTGCAGAGATGACGGACCCAGCAATGAAACGGATTACGAGATCGGGACTGATATACGGAATTGAAGCAGAAATCACGACACTAAACGATGAACTTAGGACACAGGACATAGAGCTAGACGCAGGAGGAGACATCCAGGAGACGGAGACGAGGCAGACAGACCCGGAGGCGTCAGACAAGGACACGGACCAGCCGACGGCACCGGAGGTAAGAGTTGCAGAAACCGCCGGAACCCAGGACCTAATACGACTCATAATGAGTTTGCACGAAAAAGTTGAACAGTCAAATACAAATTTATCGAACGATTTTAAAACTTCACAGACAAATTTATCGAACAAATTTGAAACGTCACAGATTGAACAAAAGAGGCAAATACGCATCTAACTAATAAAATAACGACTTTAACAAACCAAATTGAAGAATCACACACGAACTGAGAAACGAGTTTAGGACCGCACACGCAGAACTGACGGCCAAACTGAATTATACACAGGACTATCTACTCACGCAAATACAAAACGTAAGGGACGACATAAGGACTGAGGTACACGAAAAGATTGACAAAATAGATGACAAATTAGAAAACACACGGGTACAGATTCAGGAGACTTGAACGCGACAAAAACGGATCTACGGACCGAAATCAAGACACAGTAGAGACAGTTGAGGAGACAATGGTCAGTGGTTTCTGACGTTACATTCGAAATTCAAACATGCGACAAAAGACATTTGACAAACTACAGAAATTTAGGACAAACTTTAGAGACGATACAGACCGAAAATATGAACACTAAGACGCAACTGGACGAAAAACTGGACGACAAAGTCACAGTATTAGAAAACCGGGTAGGACATGACGTAAGACAAATACATGAAAAATTGGACGACCTAGAACGACGGCGCATTGGACTTGACTACGGACAGCACATCAAATTGAACCGGGACGCGCTACCTAAATTTGAAGGACGGAGGACAGAACAGCCGATGGGATTTCTAGACAGACTGGACGAGATCGTCGAATCGGAAAATGAAAGGACTAAGTTACAGATAGTAGGGGCGACATTGACAGGGAACGCGGAAAAGTGGCACAATATCATACGCCGACAGTACGACACCTACGCGGAATTTCGACGACTATTTATGGAACAGTTCTGGAGCAACACGCACCAGACGGGCATACGTACAAATTTGATTACGGGACACTACAGTCGGACACACGGGACTCGCGAAGAATATGCAATAGATAAATTCAACCAGGCACAGCACTTGACACCAAAGTTGGGCGAGGACGACATCGTACTACTACTTGCGGGCCACATGGAACCGGAAGTGACAAAGATGGTTGTGGTCAATAATGTTAAAACACTGCGGGAATTTTTAAGCGTTATGAGAAATTTCGATTTGGCAACGGCACTGGAGGCAAAAACACAGACTAGTTATTGGGATCAAAACCGGGGTTATAGGGATGACAACCGACGACATATGTACCACGAACAGCGACCCAACCATAGACAGGACAATTTCCATCACGAACATCGACCCAGCTACCGACAGGACTATTTTAACCACGGACACCGAAATCACTGGGGACACGACGGAAACAGGAGACCATACTACAATAGGGAACACCGGAGAACGACTTACAAAGACAAAACAGGTACCAGCGCGCGACAACGCGGATGACGGTCGAAATACAGGGGCGATGCGCAGAACGGATACAGCCGGATGGACAGGGACGCGAACGTCCACCACATAACGACCAGCGCAAGGACTCAGGACACGGATCAAATTGAAGTGGTGCAGATACAGAGGCACCCTCAGAAAAAAAACGCAAAATTTTGGAAGAACGAATGTATAGGATTGAAGGTCGACGTGGTTTATAGTTTAAAAGACTTATTGTTAAATAATTATAATTTGAATAAAAAGAACCTTTTGTTCATTAATATTAGTTTAAGTGAGTGTTTATATGTTGCTTTAGTTGATAGTGGTTCACAGTTGTCGCTGGTAAATGAGAGGGTGGTGATAAAACATGCTGATTTTTTAAAAGGAAGAATAGAAGCGATTGATGGGGTTAATTTATGGTCGGCTATGAATAAAAAGTTAACTACGATTTATAGGATCATCCGTGTACCGATATTTGTAGGGGATAAAAATGCAGGAGAGGCAGAATTTTTAATTACAAAGGGGTTGCATATAGATTTCATATTAGGAATGGATTTTATAGAGGATTTTGGATTGTATATAGATGGTAAGGATAGGTCGATTCGAATTTTTGATAAAGATAAGTTATGGATGGTGTCTACGGTTAGTGAGGAATATAGGAATGGAGATAATATAGATAAGTCGGGATTAGGAATGGATAGGACAAGTGATTATAGACAGGTTAAAGTACGATTATGTAATATGTTTGTGAGATTAATTAAGGATGAACAGATTGGAAAAGTGAGTATTGAGATAAAGGCGAAGCTAGAAGAATTATTTAATAAATATGTAGGGTTATTTAATGAAGAGCCAAGATTGGCGAGGCGATATATGCATAAGTTAGAGGTCACGGAAGACAACGGGTTTAATACAAAGGTGTATCCAATTCCGTTTGCTATTAGAAATAGGGTTAAAGCCGAGATTAACAAGATGTTACGAGATGGAATAATAGAACCAGCGAAAACTCAATATGTGAACCCGGTAGTTATTGTTCCTAAACCCAATAAAAGGGATATAAGGATTTGTTTGGATGCGAGAAAGTTGAATTCGATTACGAAACGCAGTATGAACAACCGCAGGGGTTGGATAATTTGTTGTACAAAGTGTACGAGATGAAGTTTTCAGTAAATTAGACTTAAAAATTCATTTTGGTTAATTCCGTTGCATGAAGACAGTAAGAAGTTTACAGGGTTTAGTATTGAAGGAGAGATTTACATGTTTTCTGTAGTTCCGTTTGGGTTAAGTAGTTCTTCCGCAGCACTTGTAAGGGCCATGCAGAAGCTGTTTAACGAGTATGAATGTTTCTGTTCGCACTATGTGGATGATTTGTTGATTTTTTCAAGGAACGAACAAGAACACCTGGAGCATTTAGAAAAGGTGATCCAGAGGCTGGACGAAGGGGTTTGAAGTTGAACGTGGAGAAATGCGAGTTGTTCAAGAACAAAGTTACATATTTAGGGTTTGAAATCAGTGAGAATGGGATGAAAATTTGTAATAAAAGGTTGGACGAGTTGAAAAGATTGCTCAACCAAAGAACGTGAGAGGATTGCGAGGATTTTTAGGGGTTCTAAATTATTATAAACGGTTTATACCGCGATATTCCGAGTTGTGTGTGCCGTTGGTGAGTTTATTGAAGAAAAATGAAAAATGGAAATGGACTGCTGATCGAGAGAAGGCGTTCCAGGAGTTGAAAAGTGCGTTTTATAAAGAGTTGTCATTAAAATATCCAAACTTCAAAGACGAATTTATTTTAAGGACGGATGCGTCGAAATATGCGATAGGGGCTGAGTTGGTGCAGATCCAGGACGGAGCTGAGGTACCAATTGTATTCATTTCGAGGGTATTAAAAGACTGCGAAACCAGATATGCGACGGCAGAGAAGGAAATGTTGGCGATAGTATATGCAGTGAAAAAGTTGCGTTTTTATCTGCTAGGTAACAAATTTTCAATAGAATCCGACAACACGGTGGTAACATTTATGAAGAAAAAGGAGTTTCTAAACAGCAGGTTGTACAGATGGGCGTTAGTATTACAGGAATACGATTTTGAAATCAAGCACAAGCCAGGCAAGGAGAATGTGACGGCGGATTTTCTAAGCAGACCGCAGGTGGAAAAAAATAAAGACGTGAAGGATTGTTTAGTTGCTTTGCAGGAGTTCAGGGATGTTGGTCGGTGGACAAATGCCAAGCTTATGGAAACGCAAAGGCACAGTGAGGTGAGCTCGATCCGCGAGAGATTAACAAGCGAAAATGTGGAGGAGTACCGTGGATTTACCATCGTAGGGCAGTTCGTAGTAAAAAGGATAGGTGAGGCAGAGCTAGTAGTGGTATCCAGAGATGCGGCTGTGGAAATTATAGATGAAATTCATTTAAATTTTGGACATATAGGTATAAGAAAAACATTTTTGGTATTCAGGGAGGCGTTTTATGCACGGAACGATATCACAGTGGTTAAGGAAAGGATTAATCGTTGCAAAATTTGTATCCTAGGGAAAGACAAGAACGTGGTGTTGCAGAATGTACCGATGAGTGTGAGTGTGAGCGAACCATTGGAATTGGTAGCTATTGATTACTTAAGCAACCTGATTACGAGTGAACAGAGGTATCGGCACATATTAGTAATGGTGGACGTTTTTTCAAAATTTGTTAAATTATTTCCGGCAAGGCGAAGCAACACGGTGCATGCTTTACAGTCGATTAAAGAATTTGGAAGCCAGGTAGGGAGAATGGAAAGGATTTTGGTAGACAACGCAACTTATTTTAACAACCAAAGATTTAGGAACGGGTTAAATCGAGCGCACATTAAGGTGTCATTTAGCAGTATACGGCATCCGAAAGCAAATCCATGCGAACTATATATACGGTAGGTAATAAAATATCTACGGTTAGCAACGCAAGAGCACCATAATAGATGGGTTAGATATCTGCCAGATTGAAAATTTCATGAATTGTGTACCGAGTTCAGTTACAAAAACGTGTCCGATAACATTGATTCGGAGGATTATACCAGCTAGGCCATGGAGGGAAGAAGTCGAGGTACAAGACATCACAGAGTTGTTGGGCAGTGTTAGACGTAGGATCGAAAGGATGCAGCGTAGGGATATCGGCGAAGGTGTAGCAGGATCAAAAAGGACAACTTTTGAAATAGGAGATATGGTGGTTGTGAAAAGGTTAAGAGTTTCGAACCGCGACAGGAACATTTGCGCGAAGTTGTTGTTTCCTTATGAAGGGCCGTACAAGATTACGCGTATTTTTGCGGAAGGAAATACATTTGAATTAGTAAGTAAGTAAGTAAGTAAATTTATTTAAATAGGAAATCCTAATATACAAACATAATGTTATATGTAATTAACATGTAACAGTAAACTTATAATAAACTTATAATAATATTAATAATCATACTTATAATAACCTACTTTAATTTGGTTGATTTAATATGCTCTATCATCTTATGTTTAAACGAATGCACATTTGAACTCTGTTTTATATCAACAGGTAGTTTGTTGTACTGATCAATTCCTTTAAAGAATAAACCTTTCATTAACATCCTATCATTAGTTTTATTTATGTATATATGATCACATGTTCTTGTTGGATAATTGTGCACTTCTTTATTGTATGTAATAAAGCTATTAAAGTACTGTGGCATCTTATGATTTACCATTTTGAAAATAAAAATCATTGTATTCAGTAATATATAATCTGAAACACCAAACCAGTTTAATGTGGACAGCATATATCTGATTGGAGTATATCTATTGCATTGCAAAATAATTCTCATAGCTCTATTTTGTAGCTTCTGAAGTTGTGCTATCTTATTCTCATCCCATGAAAACATAACTGACGAGCAATACTCAAAATGGGGTCTGATAATAGCATTATATATTGTAATTTTTGTTAGAATTGATAAATGTTTTGAAATTCTTGAGAAAAAATAGATTTTTGTAACTATTTTTTTGTAAATATACTTATAATGTCCCATATATGAGAATGAGTTGTCAATTATGAAGCCTAGATATTTCATTTCAGTAACAATTTCAATAGGTATATTATCTATAGTGATATTAACCTCATTCATATTAATGTTATTATATTTATACTTAGTGGTCAATATCATAGCCTTAGTCTTATCTACATTAAGTTTTAGTTTGTTATTTACCAAATAATTATTAACATTCACTAAAGCTTCGTTTATTTTATCAATCACTGTGGGTAAATGTTCCCCTTTACAAATGAGCAATGTATCATCAGCAAATAGCTTAAGTAGTTCACAATTTATATACAAGTCAATATCATTAATGTAAATTAAAAACAAGAGAGGACCCAGTATACTTCCTTGTGGCACACCATGCTGAATAATCCTATTACCGGAATAAATATCTTTTAATTTAACCTTTTGTTGCCTGTCCCTTAGGTAATCCTTGATCCAATCCAGTACAACTCCATTGATTCCATATGTTTGTAATTTGCTTAACAATATATTGTGGTTTACAGTCTCGACGCCTCTTCAAATCTAAGAATACAGCTACCACATACTCGTTATTATCAATACACCTTTTTACCCTTGCTAGTACAAACTGAAGCGCTGTTTCACAAGAGTGATTATGCCTAAATCCAGATTGGTGTACAAAAAAAATGTTATTGCTTTCAAAATGATTTAGTAACTGTTCATATACCGCTCGTTCAAGAATTTTTCTAGTGTAGGTAATGTATTAATTGGTCTGTAGTCGGATGCTTTAATCGAATTATCTATTTTAATATTGGGCATATTGTACTGATCTTTAACATATTGGGAATTTTTCCTTGCCGTAATGATGAGTTGATGAAATGTAATAAGACATGGCCAACAGTATCTAAAATTGCTTTCAGGGTTTTATTATTTACAGGAACTTGAATGCTGAATTTGTTATCTAATGTTTTACTAACTGAATTACTTCAATCATATTCAATAACCTAAATTTATTAAATTCAAAATACAAATTACAATTGGTCCTTTTCCATTCATCGTCGCTTTTAATACCCTTAACAATTTCTTCAATACTGCTGATAAAAAATTCATTTAATTTCTCTGCTATTTCAGAAGGATCTCGAATAATTTGTTCTTCACCATTCTTTTCAAATTTTACACAATCAGGTATTAACTGGATTTTCTTAATGTTAACTAAAGATTTTAGAGTTTTCCACATTTCTTTAGGATTATTTGCATATTTATCAATTTTTCCTGGTAATAATTAGTCTTTTAATCTTTATCAAATTTACAACTGTGTTAGCAATCTTTTATAATTTTCCCACAGAATATTCCTTTCATTATTGCTATTACTTTTGAATTGTTTATACATTTTATCTCTTTCTTTCATGTTTAATCTAATTTCATTATCAATCCATGGCAAACCATTTATCACTTTATATTTTTGGATAGGACTTACTTCATCGATAATACCTCCACAAATCTGCATAATTTCCATACAAATTTCTTCTACATTTATGCTTTCAAGTGACCAGTTATGTTTAATTAATTTTAAGTTAATGTTATTTATATTATTTTCAGATAGGTTTCTATAATATCGATAGATTGTATTGTCAGTTATCAAATGATCGAAAATGTTAACAGATATTACAGAATGATCAGTAATTTTTGGATATGAATGAACAATTGATAGTACATTATTATTATTTGTTAATACATAATCAATAAGTGTTGAACTTACATTGGTAGATCTCGTTGGTTCTAATACTAATTGACTAATACCATATATATTAAAAAGATTTTTAATTTTATTAGTGTAGTAAGAATTTTCTAAATAATTAATGTTAAAGTCTCCTATTAATACACTCTTACAGTTTCTAGTAAACACATCATACACAAACTATCCAAGTTATCAATAAATGTACTGTGAGAAGCACTAGGAGAGTGATAAATACAACCAATCAACCATTTTTGGTTCACAACATGAACTTTTATTATTTTACACCAATAGTTCATTTCTAATGACACTGTTTTAAATACCGTAAATTGTATATTGTTCTTCACATAAAGCAGCACTCCACCTGTATTACGAGTTTGTGAATCACATCTTATAGTCTTATAATTTTCAATATATAATTCATTATCTAAGATACCAGCAGTTTGTCTTGATTCACTTAATAATATTATATTAGGACTATAGCAAACTATTTGTGAAACTAGTTGATCAATATTATTGGTTATACTTTGTATATTCATATATATAATGTCTGTATTGTACTGTATATTTGAATTCATGCTTAGCTTCTTAAAAATGTTGAGTAGGTTTATTGACAATGGTAGGCTTGTTGTTAACATATTTAATGGTTTTAGTATTGTCACGGACGCTATTGCTTCATTCAATTGTTCTTTGATCAATTTATAATAATCTCGCTGGTTTTTGTTTGATCGCTAAAGACCTTAATACTTGGTACTTTGATCGTGCTTTTATTTTTAGAATGTATAATGCATCCTCTGGAGAATTTAATATAACCTTAAGGGGTCTATTTTTCCATTTACTGGTTTTCCCAGGCGAAAAGTTTTAATATGATCCAGTTCTATTTGAAAATCAACAAGCAGTGTTGACACAGTATTTTATCATCAATATTTTTGTGCTTATTTAAATTATGTGTAGACTCTTTAACATTTAAAATAATAATATTATTTCTTCGGTTTTGACGCTCTACTATTTCACTTATCACATTTTCCTGTGACATTAGTTTAAGCTGTGTGTTTTGGCTAGCTTGGGCTTCTTTTAAGTTAGTGACTTCTTTTCTTAATTCAGCAATTTCTTTAATTAAGATTGGAAGTTGTGCCAGTCCTTTATCACAGTTGTCACAAAGAAAACGCAATTTTCTATTTCTAAGGGGCATGCATTTAAGTTCAGAAGCTGATAAATTAGAGCATGTAATGCATACATTCTCATTACAGCTATCACAAGCTATGGTTTTAGTGTTATCATCATCTGTATTACATTTATAACAAAACATAATTGATAATATTCAATAAACACTTGTGGTATTAACCAATTATTATCTACTATTCAAATGATAAGTCTAATGAATTGACCTTTGAATACTACTTTAATTAAACTGAAGAAAATATTATAATTTTACACTTTTTTCAATTTTATACAAGTTCCAGTTACACAATTGATATAGTTTTCATCAAAATTATTAATACCTTAGATAATCACTAGTTTTCCACAACTTTTTTAAATTAAATTCCTTAATATACACTAATAATATGACTTTAACTAGAGAGCACATGCATGTATGTATATCACTGTCACATAACCTTATATACATAATACTTATATACTTATATACTTATACTTATACTTATATACTTATATACATAACCTTAGCTACTATGACGGGGGAATATCGTGGGCGTTTTCACTTGGAAAATCTATTCCCATATAAGGTTGTACAGGAAGAGGGTTTAGTAGAATAGTTGTTATGTAGTTCATGCGACGGAAAGTTTAGTTTTGTTTTTGTTTATAAGTTAGGTTAGTATGTAGCATAGTTAGACAGACATGTTGAGAATTAAAATAGGGGTTGAATAATTAAAATATGTAGGAATCCGAAAAGGGGTTTGTGTAAAAAGGTGAGAGGGGGTTTGATTTTAAATAAAACTAGAAATTATGCACACCAGGAAAGAGTAAAGCCGACGCAATTTCCAATTTCATTCAAAATCAGTGGGACCAATATAATGTCTAAGGGAGCTACTAAGAGTTATAAGGGTTGTTTAGTACAAGGTAGTATATGCCAAACAAAAATAATCCACATATTTGATCACATAAACTTAAAATGTATGTTTGCCGTATTTTATGTATACTAAAATACCATTCAAATATAGTAGTTGAAATTAAGTGCCAAAAGGCAATTTTGAAATGACTAAGTGACGTAATAAGATGTGCAGTGCTCAAGGGTTTATACCGAGTTTTGAATTTTAAAAGCCTTTGAAAGTACATTTGTCGTCAAAAGCCGGATGCGTCTATGAATGTTCACTATCAACATGCATCCAGGGTCAAGTATAATTTATTTTGGTTTCATTTTCTATAGAATCAACTTTTGGACAATATTTGTAAACTCAAAATTATTAGTTATAACAACGTAAAATATGATTGGTGGAATGTAAAGATTTAGGACATATATTAGAATTTAATGTGATTATGAAATTGTATAAAAGACATGAACTTTGGTATGTGCGACACGAACGTAGTTATTTGTTATGAACTTTAAGATGTAGTGGGCTAGAAGAGAGTTAACATGGTCGCCTTAGAGAGTAAACAAAGGGGATTATTTTCGAACCAATTTTGTAAAAAGACGTGTTTTCATAACTGTGCTAATTTGTATACAGATATTTAAAAGTAAAAATAAAAGTAGTTGTTTTAAAAGGAGTTTCAATTGAATAAGGTGGTAAAGAAACAAGCATCGAAAGTATAAAGTGAGTAGTAGTGATTGTGCGACGGTAAAATATTGGATTTGGAGAGTGGTTATACAGATTTGAAGTGATATTGGAGAGCGGTTTAAAGGTAGAAGGACATCGAGTGGATATACATAGAAAGAAGTTGGATATTGGAGTGCGGATTAAAGTTAGAAGGTCACCGAGAGTGGTTAGACAAAGGAAAGAAGTTGGATATTGGAGAGCAGTTTAAAGGTAGCAGGAGCATCGAGCAAAAAGATACAGGAACGAGTAGATTGGGATTAGATACGGAGAAGCGGACGGATTTATAGAGAAAACAAGGATTCAAAGCGGAGATTAGCACAAGGGAAGTTGTAGCACTGATTTTTCTAAATTCTAAATTTGGGTTAATCATTTCAGGTATTGGGGAGCAGTTAAAATTCAAGGACACCTGGAAGCGGCACGAAAATTCAAGAACATCATTGTGAAGACGCATACGGTGATAAGGATTTTGAGCCAGCATTCAGGAAGGCATCAACGGAGTATAGACCAGGTGAGTGTTTAAATATCTTTAATACGTCAAAAATAGTCATACAAATTTTGGTTGTAATTGAATTTGGCACATAGCAACTTTGATCTTATTAGAAAATTTGGCATATACAAAAGTAGAGTATTAATTTTAGTAGTGAAACAAAAGAGTGCACTTTGGTTGGACTTAGCACATCTACTTATAACGGAACCCACTATAAGTAGTTTAAACACCCTGAGATTAAGAGCTTAAATAGTCGAGGCATTGCAATAAATAATTAATTAAAGAACCAACCAAACGGTGCAAGTACGGGGCGTGCATTAGGTGTGCACATTTTAAAAGTTTATAAAATAAAGGGTAGAATATAGGTGGAACTCAAAGTAGGGCGGTTTAATATATGTTTAAACCCAAAAGGGCGGTACAATATAATATATATATATATATATATATATATATATATATATATATATAACCGTGACGGGTTAGGCTAAATATGTGTAAATAGATCAAATGTGTATTCGAGTAAACACCATGTACATGAAAACAATAATTTATTTATTACGCTTCATTTAAATAAATGGGGATAAAAAGACATTTAAGTTCAAATCAATAAATTGTATACATTAAGATGAACGCAAGGATACGTAAGCAAGTACAAATCAATAAGTTAAGCAACGGACATTTATTTAAGATAGTAAACTAAAGCAGTTTGTAGAACGTTACAAATTGTGAGAGAGCAAAACAAGTCAAGGTTTCACCAAATAAAAGCTTGAGAAGAAGCATTTTTTGTGAAGGTTCGAAGATGTTAACAAAACATTTCAACGGAAAGACACAGGGTAGCTTCAACCGACAGGTATTTCATAAACAGATCGATAGAAATGTAAGGGACAGAGAATCTTTAGAATGTAATAGAGGCAGATGGAAAATATAGCAGGTGTTTGAGTAACAAACAGTTTCAAGAGCGTGGTAAACAAATATTTGTAGAGGCTAAGATAGGGGCGCAGATGCAACAGGTTTTACGTCACACAATACCGATTTTTCAAGGCGCACATATAGAAGAAGGGAGCTTTAACACGTAGACAACAGGGCAATAGTGGGACCATAAGACAAATACAGTAAAGGTGATTATAAACGTATGAGTGGAATAAGAATACAGACGCGGACATTAAGAGGCGTGCTTATGATTAGGAGAGGCGATAGGAAAGGGACACAGTTCACAGTAAAATTGGACGGTTTGTTAGTTTAGCGTGTTTTCAAATTACAATGTCGTTGGGGTGGTAAAATTGCTGGTTTTCAAAGTTCGTTATGTGTTGTGTACATCTAAAGTTTGTGGAATTCAGTGGCAGTTCAGAGAATGCAGCGAAAATACATGACACAAAAAGGGAGTTTTTGAGGCTATATAAGGATTGCCAGAGGGGATGATCTCTCTCTTACTTTCTGAGTCGCATCACTTACTTTTGGTAGTATAGAGAAGACCATCCTAGCTGAAAATCGTGTAATAGTGCAGTCCGAATAATTTACAAGTGTTTGAAATGCACGAGTTGGTGCAAGTAATTTAAACGGGTCGAACATAATTAGAAGTAATTAAAACCATTGAAGCAGGATAACAAGTAAGCGAATTATTGCAGAACTGGATGAACGAGTTATTTGGAGGAGGAAGCGAAGTTTGGATTTTGTATGGGCAGTCGCGTGGAAGACGTCCACAAATTGGTGGAGAACTAGATGAACGAGTTAAAAGAAATGCAGTCAAAGTGGGAAAGCAGCAAGATGGTGTAATCCAGGAACGTGAGTCTGGTGAAGATCAACTACAGAGGTGGTGATTTAGAACAACATTCCAGGTAACGTTTTTTTTGTTGTTGAACTGTTGTGGTGATATTGTGTTATCAAAAACGCTGTGTTTTGAGTTATTTGGTGAAATTTTTGGAAACTGAAAAGTAATTTGTTTGACACATGTAAAAGACAATAATTTAAATCTTCTTACAATTTAAAAAAAGCGATAATTCTTACAATTAAAAAGTCGATAATTACCGTTAAAGAACGTCGATAAATACAGTTAAAAAGTCGATAAATACATCGCGCAAGCGTGATGAAAAAGCGACTACGCGGCCTGTTAGTAACGCTAATCTTATTACAGATTTGCGCGCCCAACTGCCAATGACGTCACCAATGCACGAATTACGACGCAATAATCGGAAAGTTATATAAATATAAGTCAATATATTCTAATGCAATTACTCACATGAATATGTCTCTGGGTTAAAGTTGGCTTCTATTCCAAGTCCATCAAGGCTCCATCCCGGAGGGATTAAAGATGATGATTCCTCCGGAGCTGCTTGCGGAGCATGGACATCAGGCTCGTCTAGGGTCGTGGAGTATGGTTTGCCGAAGGTTGCAAATTTATTCCTACCTATGTAGGGATCGGATAAGGAAAAAACCAGGTAAAGGGCGACAACAAAGATAATTAGGCAGGATATCTACATAGATAAAGATAAGCACGATACGATACCTAAAGCGTCCACTCCACTCGATAGTTCAGGCAAAAAAGCCACGTTCAAGCGTCTAACGGAAACCTCTCACCACTTTGTCTTTTCCGCGTCGGCGCGAAGTATTCGTCCAACCCACTCGCGTCGCGCAATCTGGCGCAAAACTGTGACGTAACGGAAATACGCGCCTAGTCTTTTGAAATTGTGGCGTGAAACTTCCACACATCAAAATTAACCTAAAACATGTTTAAGGGCCACTTTGGCACGTAACAATGAGGGTGTAAATACTTGAATAAAATTTTTGTATGGTGTAAGGAGTAAACGGGTCTTTAGCACAATTTGTTGATGCAATATTTTAGGCATACAAAATTAAAAGTTTATAATGAGTTCAACATAGATCTGGAGAATGTAAATTTAGGGTTTTAAAAGAGGCCCATCTGCTTCGAATGAAATTTTGTCATATAGAGTAACATAAAAGCTCACGAGAATTTTAAATTAATGTTTCAATAACGAACCAAAATGTGAAATGTTTGATCGTAAAATGATTTGTAAATATTGAGATTATGTGAATAATTATTTCAGTTATAGAAATAAAAGGGTGTTTTTTGGAAATATTGTTTTTATTTTATTTCTTTTATTAGAAAGGTGTTGAGAGAATGAGTAGCCGTGGTGGGTGAATATATCGTAGAAGGTAGGAAGAAGAGCTAGCTGCGGTAGATCAACTTGGAGAAGCAATTTTTTTGTAAATACCAAACTAGAACATATCGAAAGTTGAAAGTCAAGTAGAAAACGCCATTGATACCGAGTACGGCATTATCATATCAGGTAATAATTGGACAAACCAACGACGGCGTTATCATAGCAAATTTATATGGCTGCCCAAGCCTGGGGCTCGATAAATCCAGTTAGTACATAGCTATATATATATATATATATATATATATATATATATAATGTCTAAGGGAGCTACTAAGAGTTATAAGGGTTGTTTAGTACAAGGTAGTATATGCCAAACAAAAATAATCCACATATTTGATCACATAAACTTAAAAATGTATGTTTGCCGTATTTTATGTATACTAAAATACCATTCAAATATAGTAGTTGAAATTAAGTGCCAAAAGGTAATTTTAAAATGACTAAGTGACGTAGTAAGATGTGCAGTGCTCAAGGGTTTATACCGAGTTTGAATTTTAAAAGCCTTTGAAAGTACATTTGCCGTCAAAAGCCGGATGCGTCTATGAATGTTCACTATCAACATGCATCCAGGGTCAAGTATAATTTATTTTGGTTTCATTTTCTATAGAATCAACTTTTGGACAATATTTGTAAACTCAAAATTATTAGTTATAACAACGTAAAATGTGATTGGTGGAATGTAAAGATTTAGGACATATATTAGAATTTAATGTGATTATGAAATTGTATAAAAGACATGAACTTTGGTATGTGCGACACGAACGTAGTTATTTGTTATGAACTTTAAGATGTAGTAGGCTAGAAGAAAGTTAACATGGTCGCCTTAGAGAGTAAACAAAGGAAATTATTTTCGAACCAATTTTGTAAAAAGACGTGTTTTCATAACTGTGCTAATTTGTATACAGATATTTAAAAGTAAAAATAAAAGTAGTTGTTTTAAAAGGAGTTTCAATTGAATAAGGTGGTAAAGAAACAAGCATCGAAAGTATAAAGTGAGTAGTAGTGATTGTGCGACGGTAAAATATTGGATTTGGAGAGTGGTTATACAGATTTGAAGTGATATTGGAGAGCGGTTTAAAGGTAGAAGGACATCGAGAGTGGATATACATAGAAAGAAGTTGGATATTGGAGTGCGGATTAAAGTTAGAAGGTCATCGAGAGTGGTTATACAAAGGAAAGAAGTTGGATATTGGAGAGCAGTTTAAAGGTAGCAGGAGCATCGAGCAAAAAGATACAGGAACGAGTAGATTGGGATTAGATACGGAGAAGCGGACGGATTTATAGAGAAAACAAGGATTCGAAGCGGAGATTAGCACAAGGGAAGTTGTAGCACTGATTTTTCTAAATTCTAAATTTGGGTTAATCATTTCAGGTATTGGGGAGCAGTTAAAATTCAAGGACACCTGGAAGCGGCACGAAAATTCAAGAACATCATTGTGAAGACGCATACGGTGATAAGGATTTTGAGCCAGCATTCAGGGAGGCATCAACGGAGTATAGACCAGGTGAGTGTTTAAATATATCTTAATACGTCAAAATTAGGCATACAATTTTGGTTGAAATTTAATTTGGCACATAGCAACTTTGATCTTATTAGAAATTTTGGCATATACAAAAGTAGAGTATCAATTTTAGTAGTAAAACAAAAGAGTGCACTTTGGTTGGACTTAGCACATCTACTTATAACGGAACCCACTATAAGTAGTTTGAACACCCTGAGATTAAGAGCTTAAATAGTCGAGGCATTGCAATAAATAGTTAATAAAAGAACCAACCAAACGGTGCAAGTACGGGGCGTGCATTAGGTGTGCACATTTTAAAAATTTAAAAAAAAATAATAGTAAAACGGAAAGTAGAGGGTAGAATATAGGTGGAAACTCAAAGTAGGGCGGTGGAATAATATATATATAACACAGGTAGTTATGAAAACAGGTCAGCCACTTTATGGGCAACATTTGTTATTATGCCAGTTTATTACACTAATGTTGCCTTTTAAAATATAATTAATTAACAGTAAGAGCCTTACAAAAACAATTATCATTAACTTTGCATTATTGAAAAATACTTTGGCTATGCGTTAAAAAGCGCTCCACAAATTATTTTAGTAAATAGTTTTAGAGAATTATTGCATTAATACTATCCAGAGTATTACACAAATTAAATGTCGTCTAGGTGTTCCATGGCAATACTATCGTATGATTTTGTGGTAAATATGGTTCTCGCAGTCGTAACACGGACATATTGTTTTCCTGCCAATCAGAATGCATAAATGCAGGCGGTGGTGGATTTTCAACTTGTTGAAACTGCAGACATAATGGGAATTTTCGATGTGACCACCTATTTTAAACGACTTGCGAAAGTGCTTATAAAATTTGACAAAGTTGAATCTGTCGATTCCTATACCTATCCCTTATCGTACCTCAGCTTGTCTTGTTCCCTATAAAATTTTAGGAAAGATAAAAACCAGTGGGCTCCATCACTAAATTTGAGGTAAAGTGGCAACTGCACTTATGATGAATCCTGAGTGATGTATCAGGTTATCATAAAGTAAGGGATATATTTTAAATTATGATAACTTTTTAACAAATTAAGTTAATAACAAGAAATAAATGAAATCTAATTGCTTATGAAATGGGATTTAGTATGCCCAAAACAGGTTACGGCAATTGCTCAATATGACCTCCATTTTGTTGTTGTAAGATCACCATCCTTACCTCCAAATTGTACACAGCATTTCGTAACATTTCTGGTTGAATTGTACCAATTTGCTCCGTAATACTGTCTTTTAATTCTTGTAGCGTAGTTGGTCGTCTTCTAAACACTAAACTTTTAAATAACCCCACAGCCAGTAATCCGCTGGGTTTAGATCAGGTGATCTTGGTGGCCATGAATTTACGAAATGTCTGCTTAACACGCGATCTTGAAAAACGTTGGTTAACAATTCTTTGACTGGTCGAAAAATGTGCGGGGGTGCTCCATCCTGCATAAAATGACGTTTTCAATTCCGTAGTGCTCGTTTTGCAGCTGTGGAATAACATAATTTTGTAACATTTGCAAGTATCGTTCACCATTTACAGTTACAGATACGGCTTGTCCATTCTGCATTTCCTCGTAGAAATACGGACCAATAATAAAATCAGCTGTAAAACCGCACCAAACGGTGACTTTCTTGTCATGAAGACCTTTTTGAACGATTTGTTGCGGATTTTCTGCAGACCAGATTCTACAGTTTTGAGTATTGACTCCACCATTCAGAGTAAAATGTGCCTCATCTGTCCATAAAATACGGGATAACCATTCGGGTTCAATTTCCATCTGAGCCATTACTCGCAAAGAAAAATCGTACCTAGTAGCCAAATCTGCGTCCTTTAATTCAAACAGCATTTTCAGTTTATATGGATACATGTTTAGAATTTTGTGTAAAATTTTCCAAACCGTGGTATACGGCATTTGCAATCGCTTGGATATCGCATTTGCACTGCTGATTGCAGTGAATTGCTTCTGGCTATGTCTTGATTTTCATGAAGAACCTCTGCAACTTGGACATCACTAATTATTGGTCTTCCTGATCTTGGTAAGTCAGTTACAGACTCTGTTCTTTCAAATTTTTGTATCAAATTGCAGTACGCTTTCATTTGACAGGGTCCCGCTCTCAAACCCATTCTCGTCGAAATCTTCGTAATCCAGCGGTGTAATTTCTGCCGGATTCATAATAGCACTGAACTAAACCAATTCTTGTTTGTAAATCCATGTTATTACAGTTGAGTCGTTTGAACTCAACGTTTACTTGAGTTTTAATTTCAAAATAAAACTTCAAATTGAATAATTTCGTTTTGACACTAGTGTCAACAATTGTTATGACAACGCTTTTGTTTCTCATAGATACGGTAAAATCCCATTCATTAAGCAACTAGATTTCGTTTATTTTATGTTACTAACTTAATTTATTAAAAAGTTGTAATGATTTAAAATATATCCCTTACTTTATAATAACCTGGTATAAATATCGTACCAAGCTGAGTTAATAATTTACATTGTTAATGTAACATAAATTATATTATTCCATTCCAAAATTCTGTGTAATTTATTTCACCCTCTGTAGAGGCAAGCAGAGAACTAACCTGAAACCATACCTTTAAATTATAACATCCATTATCTTACATGTGGTTTGCAAGCAATTATTCCAATCCTATCTTTTGTAATGTGACGATGTTACTTTAAGTAAACATAAGATAGTAAGGTTGCATGTATTAGTTTAGGATGTAATTATTAGTTTAAGATGGACAGAATGAATATAAGCACAACTGGTATATTAAGAACATTATGCGAGTGTTCGAAGCATTAAGTTTTAAATTTGAAATTGCCCAAAGCAGATAGGAGTCCCAACAAAATCAAGATGCACTGGTCAACTAGTGATACAGGAGGGAGTCCTTATAGTACTAAATGGGATAAAATCAAACAAAATTGAGTAATGATCAAAATTTTACCTAGATGCAATTTCAAGCTACATTATTACTGATACCTACTCTGCTAGATTTTCAATCCGTCAAATTTAAAGAGCGCCAATATGTCTAGTGTAATAGAATTCCCTAGGATGACGAGCAACCCAAGGGATTGTAATTACGAGGTATTCACTTGATGAAATGAATTTCCTTATGAAAGATCACCTGTATGTTTGAACAAACAAAACAAATATCAACTCGCCTTAGTTTAATCTATTCTAAAATAACATTATTTGAACATTTTTGTGAACAAATGGGCATATAGCAATTTTAAATGTACTTATATTAGTATTTGGTTTGTGTCCTACAAATATTTCCGTAAAAAATACACAGAAACCCATGGGAAAATTGCACAATCAGTTTCATCTGCAATTCCTCATGCTTAGATTCTTAACTAGAATAATAATTTACAATATGCCTTAACTTTAGCATCAACTACAATGTCTAATTTGTTTAAATACTCCCTGTATGTTTGTTGTGATTCATTTTGTATTTTTCTTAATTCTTTGAGAATTAAACCACTCATAGTTGTTAAAATCGTCAGCACGTTTCGATCCATGACCTAGTCACTTTGTCAAAATAATAAAAATTTCAAGTTTGACATCCACTTCTGTGGACCGGGAATTCGAATAAAAATGGAAAAGAAAAAGGTCCAACAAAACCTATTCCACAATTTGATGTCAGAAATGATGGTATAGGACTACCAAATTGCGAACAAAAGACTTCTTTTTATTGTGTAAAATGTCAAAATCATTTGTGTTTAAAAAGACAGAAAAATTGCTTTGCACTATTTCATGGTGCTAAATAAAAATTAGTCTGTAGTATGTTAAAGTATTCGTGACAATTAGTCATATACGGCAATTTCCATATTTTTGTAATAAATAATGTATTTCTTTTTTGTAATCAAAATGTCAATCATAACAGGCATATCTAAAATCGATCACGATAAATGCATCCAAAAATTCTGGGATACCAATATTCGACATTATTTTTATAACATGCTAAGCTCAGCTACTAAACCAATTGACAAGGCCCGAATTTTAGCAGTCTCTTCAAAACACGCTAGCGTTTGGCTAGCAGAACTTCCAATCTCTCTGCTAGGAACTTTACTAGACGACCACACTTTTAGAATAGCAACTGGTTTAAGACTCGGAGCTAAATTATGTATCCCCTATATTTGTATTTGCGGACAATTTGGCCCACACGGCTGAAATTGTAAATATAGCGCTGGCCGCCAATCAAGACATAGAGTAGTCAACGACTTAATCCGACGAACCTTAGCATCGGCAGATGTTCCATCTGTTTTAGAACCTAATAATATTTTCAGAAACGGTGGGAAACAAAAGTAAACGCCCAGATAGCACCTCGATGATACCTTGGAAATCCGGAAAATCTGTGATCTGGGACTTCACTTGCAACGATACCCTATAACAAACTCTCATGTCAACGCTTGTTCCAAAACGGCAGGAGCCGTTGCTTCATGTGGAGAAAATACTAAAATAAAGAAATATTTGCACCTATCAGAACTCTATTTTTTCTACCCAGTATCTATAGAAACTCTCGACGTTTTCAGTTCACAAGCCATCAGCTTTATTAAGGAGATTGGAAAGAGAATAAGTGATTGTACTTTTAATCCCAGTGCAACTTCTTTCCTTTTACAAAAAATAAGCCTAGCAATACAACACGATAATGCAGCTTCAGTCTTAAGCACAATTCAACCATGCCAGTCATTAAATGAACTATTTCTAATTTCGATAGGAACTCCCAACATACTCCCCAACACCAACCATTCTACTTAACACATCAAAACCACATATATCAACCTAAACTTCCAAAATACAAGTCATCGTCTACCCAAAAATCTAGTTCAGCTGCACCAAACCAAAAAGAAGTCTGTACAAAAAAATTAAAAAAAGAAATACACATCCACTTAAAAAAGAGTTTTAACGAAGATAAAGACAATTATAAAAATTTATCATACAACGAGAAAAAGACATTACTTTCAAAAAAACAGAATTAAAAACATACAGTTCGGCCACACATGTAACCATTCCCATGCCAAATTATACAAAAAAGGTGGGTTTGACAAATTTAGGAAACACATGCTACATGAACAGTATTCACCAAGCACTCTTTATGACAAAACCTTTCTGTAACGACACCTTATTAAGTACAGAAGATATGTCTGCCTTATTTTCCCAATTAAAAATTTTGTTTACTCTCCTACAGTACTCTCAAAGAAACACTCTTCAGCAAGTCAAAATATTAAACCATGCAAAACCTACAGGATTTCAACAAGGGCAGCAACATGATAGTTCTGAATTTCTAAGCTTCCTTTTAGAAAATTTACAGGAGCAAGAACAAATTAGCATTACTCAAACCTTAAACGGAAATGTACGCACTGCATCTCCCAACCTGGCAAAACCGACAATCGTTCAATGATCATTCATCAGCAAATCTGTAACCATATACAGATGTTTGAACTGCAACACTCAGAATGAGCAAACAGAGCACTTCCACGATCTACACCTATCCTTTCCCAATAAACCTCACAATCAATCGGTACAAAGTTTGATCAACTACTATCTTCGCACAGAAAAACTGAACGAAAATTACCAATATCAGTGTGACAAATATTGCAGTTTAACTGATGGTGAAAAATCATCACTATAGTTATGAATCCATCTGCTAGGCTAATTTTAACTATAAAGCATTTTCTATTCAACACAGCCACCAAAGAAAGATCTAAACTACTACAACACATACACTTAGATCTAGCTGTTACTATAAACAATTTTGATTTCAAACTGTACGCTGCAGTAGTTCATGCAGGACCAAGTAGAGAGTCCGGTCACTATTATACATATGCACGCGATAGCGATAATTGGTACATATTCAACGATAACATTGTCACTCCAGTCACATTTGAAAATCTACAAAATACAAGACCACCCGTAACACGTTACATATTATTCTATAGAAATACAATCCGCCCAGACCCCAATATATTACCAAAATCCGAATTATCGCCTAACCTAAGAGATGTTTTATTAAGAGACTATTCAGCATTAGATACAGAAAGGCATCACCCACCCCTCTTCCTCACCCCATAAATCAGGAGACGCTTCATCAAGGCACTCTACAAACTTAAATATAGAAAAACCACTTCAACCTATCAAAATACATAACTACGCAACAGAATTAGAAAATCAAACACACAGTAGACGTGATTATTTATATCAATTACTGTTAATATTTTATGGTTTCCACTACTACTTATATCTTGAAACTTTGTTATAAATATATTGTTAAAACTGAAAAAAAAATTTGTTGTTACACCTACATTAAGTTATAACACCCAAAATATTTTTTTATATCTACTAAATACGTGTAGTCAATAACAGGTTAATAATTTACTCTGTTATATTATATGATTAAATCCTTCTACTACATTAATAACGTCAATTTCAAACAGTATTATGTTTTTAGTTATATTTTAAGCTCCTACCACCGACATTATCTTATCCAAAACAATATTTTGTATGTTGAATGTGCCCATTGTTATATGTTATTAATCTATTAAAGTTAATATTTATTTTATTAAAACTTCTATCTTTTCAAACGATAACCCTCGTTTATTAGTAGCAGTTTGCAAATTGTTAGTTCTGCTGAACCCACCTATTGCTGGATTACTTTGCTATGTCAAATTTTATAAATTGACATGTTGTTGAAAGTTGTTTACATTGGCGGTATAGTTTTAAAATCTTCGAATTTAGTGTTCATTTTTCATTTCAAAACGTCCTTTTCAGAATTTGAATCAAATTATACTAATCATCATGCTAAAGGTTTCTTTATTGAAATGGGTTCTTAACCTAAAATTTTGTGTTTGCCTCAAAAAAAATGTAAAGGATTGTATATGGAACATTAATCTGCGGCTGAAAAGCGGTCAATAATAAACTTATAACAGCATTTGGTTGAAGTACCATCAACTAAAACTACTAAAAGGATTTTAATTTTTATTTTGTAAATGTTGCAAACTCAAAAGTTTATCAAACTCTAAAAGAATATAGAAAAACAGGCACAATTACTCCTTTCGAACACTTGGACGGACGTCCTGCTTGCATGGAAAATTATAATGAAAGTGTTAAAAACTTCAATTCGAAGATTAGATAATAGTTTATTTTTTAAAAATGACCTGCTCATTTTAAGCAAAATTGTACAAGAGTTGAGAAACAATCCAGATTTATCACAAATGAGTCATTTTATCTTTGTACAAATTTATGAAGCAAATTAATTTCAAATATTTAAAATGCAGTCGTAATAGTATGTCAATTAAACGTGATGATATTATTAGATGGAGACGAAAATATCTGCTTACTAAATCAGTTTAGGAAGCAGGGTCAGCCTATTTATTACCTTGATGAGACATGGATTAATGAAGGCCATACAAAACAAAAACTGTGGGTAGACGACAACATAAGAATTCGGAGGCAGGCTTTTATTGAAGGGTTATTGACTGGAAAGTGATTTATTATGGTGCATGTAGGGTCTACAGAAGGTTTTGTAGAAGATGGTGTGCACCTTTTTCAGAGCAAACGTAATGTCGATTACCATAAGGAAATCGAATTCAACTGTATTCGAAAAATAATTCAAACGTATAGTATCAAAATTACCAGATACAGCTGTAATTGTTATGGACAATGCGTCTTATCACAGTCACAGATTAGAGGTGATACCAACCACTTCTTCAAAAAAAAGACATGCAGGAATGGCTATGATCAAAAGATATTCAATTTAGCAAAATCATGGTGCGATCAGAACTGCTTCATTTAATTAAATTGCATAAGAAACGTTATAAGCAGTACGCGATTGATGAAATGGCTAAAAGTTATAATAAATTTGTGTTACGCCAACCACCTTATCATTGTGTATTCAATCCAAGTAAGTTAATTTGGGTACAAATTAAAAGCGAAGTTGCAGCAAAAAACACCACTTTCAAATTGTCAAATGTTGAAAAATTGTCATTAAATGCCATTAACAATGTAACGGCTGTTCTTTGGAACAACTGTATTGAACACGTGATAAAGGAAGAAGAGAAAATGTGCAGATTTTCCATTTGAATGCATGTAACACCAGGAAACGGTCTGTTACACAATACAGTAGATTTCTTATATTACAATATAATTTATAAATCTAATTTGCAATGTATATTATATTAAATAAATAAATAAAAAAGTATGATAGATCTACTTCATCAACAAAATAGTATCAAACATTTTAATATTTTTCTACTGCTATCATGTAATGCTTTCTAGTTTAATTTAATATTTATGTTTTGTAAGCGTTTTTTTTTAAATTTTTCTACAAATCAATTTGAATTATAATAATTTGGAATTTAATATAATTTAATGCTGCGAGAAATTGCTTTTGCTAAATTATTTTCCTATAATTTTTCATTCTAACTTAGTTCCTAAGCGATTGTTTACACAAATATGCCAGAGTTTGGAAATTGTATGGCATAACATCTGGTTTTAAACTTGCGGTAGTTCTAAAAATATGCAAGCTTTAACATAATTTTAACACCCACTTATCTGATTGTATCACTCCACTCATTATGTGTTAATACTACAATCTGGTCAGTGATACGATTATGATGTTGAAGTGAATGTTATATACAAGAAAAAGTTACTGTAGGCTGTCGAATATTTGAAAAGTCTACAAATTTCTGTAAAGCAAAGGTCGATAGACTCATTGTCATAAACGCTAAAAGAATAGAAGTGATTCATATCGACAACTTGCCTAAAATCATAAAAAAAAGTTCTTCAAGAATACGCAGTTTAACAAATTTAGGCAACAATTGATTTTTCAATTTTATTTCAGTCATCAAAACAGTACGTTAAATCGAAATAATAAAGAATCATTAATTTCATATTTACCTTATGAAACCTTAGAAGAATGGCAATCCTTAACACATAAATTAGCATTAACCTTAAAAGAAATACAAAGTAGTAGGACAGAAGTATATAACTCCAATATGCTATTTTCGACTGCTACAAAGAATGACACAACTTACTGGATACGAACTGCATGATTCATATGAATTATTACGATTATTACTGGAAACAATACTCATTGAGAATTCTAGAAGTATCAAGCAGTTATTCTAAAAGATTTTGGACCTAATCATAAATCAGATTTATCATCAGCTGAAGAGAAAAAAAACACAAATCATTATATACAACAAACATTTGAGCTATTATCACCAATTGAACAAGTTTTTCAAGCTTGTCTTAGTTAACACATTACAGTATCAAGATTGTAAGCACATTTCATATCCAGGTGAGTTCTTTCTTGACTTGAGTTTACCAATATCAGAAAAACAAATTCCGTAAGCACTACATGAACAGCAGAAGAATTAGATGAAAATAAATCACTAAAAAGAACACAAAAGAAGGAAAACACGAAGAAGATGAATGCTTCGCGCAACCTTGTTTAACCCAATTCACGGCACATGAGTTGCTTATAGGATATAATAAAGTAAGATGTGATGTATGCAATCATGATCTAAAATTATTCATAAAGACTGCTGCACAACACCTCAACCATCAGTATTTCAGAACTATTATTAAAATCCAAAAAGACAGATATCAAGTAAACAGAATATATAAAAATAAAATGAGAAAGAAAAGGGTAACTAACAAGTTTCTCTTGTGAAAAAGGCATTGTGGCAATCTGCCAGTAACTCGAAATAAAATATATCAAGTTTCAAAAGGCTTCAACTATTAAAATCCCAAACTTCTGATGCCGAATCTATTATATTACAATTATTATTTTTAGATTTACATATCTAGATGAGCCCATACAACCACTAGTTTTTCATTGCAGGTGAAGAAAAAAAATTGCCTCCAAAAAACCTGTTAAAAATACTTTGATAAGTTTAATGACCTATTTAACCTTGAGGAATATGTTCCAAACCATGGGCAGAACATTTTCAACAAAATATACCATGATCTGAACAATTTATTTACCAATATAATTACATGTACAATATAGAGAACCTTTGTACTCTAAAAGATAAATTATTCCCTCACTGAAATTCTAATTAAAATGACTTGAAAATATAATCCTCTAATAAAATAGAAACAATTCCACCACTGACTGTACGTTGTAGAAATTTTCATTCTCTGAAAATATGCATGTGAACTACAATCACTAAATGACAATTACTATGAAAATAACTTAAAAACATCTATAACCTCACAATATTCTACAAACATAATTTGAAGGACTATAATGTGGACTTTTAATTTACAAATGTAAAGAAAATAACCACATTAATTTAAATATCAGAGGGACACAACTATTAAATAAATGTTTCTATCGAAGAATAAATAATAACCCACAACAAAAAAAATATTTTAACAACCGTAATCCATATTTGTAGGTATTCTAATGGGAAATTGAAAATCGTTATCAAACCATACTAACGGACATACACCAATATTGATTTAATTAAATACAATGCAGTCACGCTTTATTTTAGCATACTAGTACTTTACAAACAAATCAATTTATAAAATGACATTACATTGTATTTATAACAAATCTACTTGTATTAAAACAAAATATTTTGTAGACTGTCATAATATATTGTGCAATACTATAGTCCATTCCAAATAAGAATAAAGTACATGACCTTGTACGCAAGGTAGATTTACACAGCAAATTAACTATAATTTCTATATATACATACAGAATAATTATTAATTCCATATTTGAGTGATTATAAATTGTGACTAGCCTAAATTATTTACAATAACTCGTTTTTATTGCAAATCCGACAAGGGCGCATTACATATATTTTAAATACAAATGTTTAGAATTAAGCTGTGTAAATCAGCATCATGTTTTAACCAATCAAATCGAAGGTTAAACTTTCCCTATACCCTTCATCGCTTTATTCTTAGCTGGAATGGACTATAGAACTAGGATTTTCAGTTATCATTTCTTTCTGATACAGATGTTTCTTTGTCACCATCTACTTGAACAACTAACTTATCAAGGGTCATGTACAATGTTTTTTCATGTTCATACCAATTGGTCATTAATTTCTCTGTATGTCTAATACATTTTTCCAAACTTTATCCCAGCATTCACGTAGAGCTTCACCTACATAGCAAAAAATTGGTTGTCGCCATAACTATCCCTTCCAATGTTTATTGGAATATCCTTTTGCATGCATCTAAACATTTCTATTTGGGTCAAATTAGCAGTGAGATGGACGTGTTGTAGTTGGTATGCGTGGAATTACTAAGTCTAAGGTCTCAATCCGCTTGAAAAATGTTAGATGAGCATTTTTCACAAAAATATACCCTTGTTCGAGGTGTAAAATGTAGGTCCCATGTGAGGTTATCACACATGTTAAAAATCCTTATCTTGCTTGAAACAGCAAGGATTTGATAAAATTCAAAGTTTCCAGGTAAAAAAAAACACTTCCTCGTCATTGTAGTAGCTTCGGGTGGAGCATTGGAAAAATCTAAGTAGTGTTGAGCATGGGTCCCGAAGGTCATACCTTTAGGTGACATTACAAAATTTAGTTTTAATAAGAACTAATTTTCAACAAACCAACAATAAATACAAAGAATTGAAATAAACATGTAGAAAAATACACAACATGGTGACAGATGTAAACAAAAACTGACAAAAATGAGGTTATATTTTCGAAGTGCAAATCTAGTCAAATAATATTCTGATCTAATTTGATGGTCAAGATCTGACATAGAATGCAGTAGTTTTCACTATCTAGCCCATTCAATAGAAGTTCGTTATGTGTGTGTATTATAAAAAAGTGATTCGTTAATTCCTTGTCTTTATTTTACTCAATACAAAATCAGAAGTTCTTTAAGTACTTGTGTCGGTTCTAGAATGGTATTATTCACACGACTGCCTTCTTTCTTGGTCCCGACTATACTTAACAATCGACTTTAAATTTGATCCTACAACACTACCACCATGATTTTTCTTATACTATAGAAACACACAAAGGATATATTGCATCATATGAACATACATTTCTATCAGATGCAAAAAAGCTTAGTATACAAATAAATCAGTTCCAAAGAAACAGAAAACTGTTTCTAGTTAAATAATAAATTAAGTATAAATTATCAATGAAAAACAAACGACAACATTTGTGAAGTATGTCTTACGAGTCCAAAAGTGATTTTTGTGAATAAATACATTGTATAATACTGTTCAGGTTGTCTGTCAATGTCAAAGTGGCCTCAAATTCTTGACCAGCAGTACAATTTCAAATTGCTTTACAATTACAGAAAAATAAGTACTTACATCACTTCTAGCAATCATAAAATGACTTTCGTTTATTGATTCAGCCAATACACTGCACTTTTTTGCACAACCAATCGTGTCTAAGTTACACTAAAATCAAAACATTAACAGCTAATTTCTATATTAAAAGACATTTTACTTACACGCTGTTCTCTGTCTTTATGTGTAACATTATATACAAACACTGAACTTTCAGTAGCGACATACAATAAAATACTCGTGGCAGTTGATTTAAATGCCAACCCAGTTACTGCTGAACTTGCATCGCGTAACAGCTTTTGTTTAAAGCCACGGTCACGTGTTACATCACCTCTGAAAAGTCAATTAAATATCAAAAACTCAAATAATTTACTAATCTAACCGATATAAAACAAGAGATCCATCTGTAAAACCGACTGCCATTAAATGAAGTACTTCATGAATGCATAACGCAGTTGCAGGTACAGGTCGATTTCCAGGAATTGCTCGAGTTATACGACAACAATGAGGAGTTCCATTTTTCTCTCTGCTCAGGTCCCATACTTTAATTAGTGGATTTACCCCAGGTTCATCCTCCTATTAATAAACAATACAGTTATATTAACTTCGTTTCCTATACTTATGTCATTATCAATTATGAAAGCACCTTACTTATTTAAATTGGTAATATTTCAGATTGTTTTAAAATTAAAAAACAAAAAAACATTTGAGCAGAGATAAAAATTTTTTATCTACAACTAATATATAACATATGAATTACATCTGTGGTTTTTGCAGTATAATGCTGCATATTAATCACGCTAGGGAATAATGAAGAGCAGAGGGAATAATGACTCTTTATTCCCTCTTATAAACCAACTGGAAAATAATATTATTAAATCCCAATACTTTTGAAATTTAAAACAAACGTCAAATGCCAAATATCAAATACTATGTCTCAATACAATAACACAAACAACTAGCCGTGTTGCTTTTCGCTATTATTGTAGAATTTCGATAATTTGGAAAGTCAAGTTATATAAATTATGCTCTCTTATATTGATACTTAGTTGTAGATAAAGTATAGTATACAACTCGCTATAATGAAGGGTACTATTCGCTCGGATGATTACAACTTTCATCCTCGGGAATAACAGCCTTCATTATAGCCTCGTTGTATAATATACTATTATTATACCTGTTTACTTGTATAATTTTTTCAATATAAAATGTTTAAACATTTTATTAAAAAAAAATATGTAAATGGAAAAATAAGACGGATTTTTATAAATTAAAACTAATTCACTGCGTGTATAAATTAAACAATGAAATTAAATTATTGAAGCTGTGTTTCAAAATAAAGCCACCTCTAAGCGAAAAGTTTAAGAAAGTGCATAGTAAGTTGATTATTAAGTGCACATCTCCACCCATAAATAAATTTTAACCATAGTTGCTTGCAATTACTCTTGCTTACTTGTCCTCCAACCTACATATGATAAAATACTGACTACCCTAGAAAAGCACTACAATTTAGAAGAGCAGGAAATTGTATAAATTTTCTAGTTCTTACACAGAAAACAACATGGAGGAGAGACTGTGCAAAAGTTGTAACTACACTACAAGGTTTGAAGAGATATTTCTCTTTAAAAAGAAACCGTCATTATGAGCATAAAACAAAAATCGATTTGAAAGAGTTCATTATGTATAATTATAAATGTTAAAGTACAAATTGATAAAACTAAAGCAATTTAAATACTGCACGTGAAAACGATTCACAGCTAGAAGAAGTTCATGAATACTGAATCCCCTTCATAAATATTATGTTGGATACCAAGAACTACAGTGCATTGTCTGACACTGCAAACAATAAATATTTTCAAGTCAAGTAAATGCTTTGAGTCTATAAGGGTAGGTGTTAAACAAATGTCTCCTGAATCAGTTCTCGATTGTTCTACAGTTCTCAAACCCCAAACTTATACTTCCATGACATCACTAATAACAAAAGAAGTAGTGGACGTATAGCTTATATGGGTGATTTGTTTTAAAAAAACGGAGTCAGTGTTAAAAAATGTGCATTTTCTGTATATTTCCTAAACTCAAGCCTCCATATTCTTTGCAGCCTGTAGAATATATCAAACCATTTTCATTTAATCCTAATACATGGTGTTCCGCACTACAAACTAGATTTGATCAGTACTAGGAAAGAAATTGTGTTATTTTTGTAGAAAATTGATATAGGATGTTCTTAAACCTAGCATGTTACTATTATTGCCTACAAATACGTAAATCTGATATTTTCCAGCAACCTTGGTAAATGTAAAATATGAACCTGCCCAAATACAGTCGACTCTCGTTAATTCAAACCTGCGATAATTCGAACCTCTCTATAATTCAAAGTTATCGCGAGTTCCTACAAAATCTCTTTATATTTCGAACTAGATCAATACATTTTATGAACTTGGTAATTCGAACGAAAAATCTGCTATATACTAACAAAACGACGTTAATTCGAACTCATCGGCGTCCAACACTCGACAATTCGGTTGCAACGAGTATCAACGAGCTTTTGTTCTTGTTCTGATTAGTTTGACTATTTGACACACACTTCTTTTGTTTAGTTATCATTCAGTTATGTACTGTTACTTTTCGTTGGTACATATACAGATTAAAATTTTCTGTTAGTCATGAGCCCTAGAAAGTATAAATGTTTAACGATTGCTGAAAAGAAGAAGTTAATCGAAAAAGTAGAGAAAGGTGAGAAGAAGAGTGATATTGCAAAAGAATTTAAGATTCCTCTGAGTACTCTCTCAACCATAATAAAGCACAAGGAGAAAATTAATGCTGCTCAAACTGCTGGAGTACGGAAAAGAACTACTAAAGGTGAATTTCCTCGTCTGGAAGAAAGCCTGGTCATTTGGCTAAGACAGTGTAGAGGACAAAAGTGTCTATTAGCGGAAACTTGTTGAAAGAAAAAGCAAAAGAGTTCGCGTCTATTCTAAGCATCAAAAACTTTATGGCAAGTGAAGGGTGGCTTACAAATTTCAAAAGAGAAATGGAGTTGTGTTTAAAAAGTTTGTGGGGAAAGTGGAAGTGTTGATAATGTAGTTTGCTTAGATTGGCACGATAAATTGAAGACCTTGATTGAAAACTATGATGCCGAAACATTTTTAATACTGATGAAACTGGCCTATTTTTCAAATGTTTACCGGACAAGACGCTTACCTTTAAAGATGAAAAATGTCATGGGGAAAACATAGTAAAGAGAGGTTGACAGTTTTACTTGCAGTAAATATGGACGGATCGGAAAACTTAAACCCTTACTGATAGGAAAAGCAATGAAACCGCGATGTTTCAGAGGAGTGAAATCGTTTCCTACTGATTATCGTGCTAACAAAAAGCTTGGATGACGACAGAATTTTTAACAATTGGCTTTTAACAGTTAATGGGGACATGAAACGACAAAAGCGGAAAATTTTACTATTTTTAGACAATTGCACTGTCCACAACAGTCCTCCTACATTGTCCAACGTGAAACTCTACTTCTTTCCGCCAAATACAACTTCTAAATTGCAACCATTGGACCAAGGGATCATCCATAATTTTAAGACGTTCTATCGCAAAGAAATTGTTAAGCTCGTTTTAGAATCTCTCGACAAGCAGACTGCAAATATCACGGTTCTGACAGCTATTTTACTGATTGACAAGGCATGGAGAGCTGTAACACCCCTAACGATTCTCAACTGCTTCAAAAAATCCGGTTTCTCAAAAGAAGATCAGGAAAATCTTCCAATACTTATGGATGATGAAGAACCAGCAATAGAACCATTAGTTGACATCAGCGGTGTGAGTTTTTCTGACTTTGTTCAAGTGGATGAAGATGTTGCTGTCTCAGGTTCACTAACCGATGGCGAAATTTTATCTGCGACAGATACGAATGCAAAAGTAACGATGAAAATGAGGACGATACATCAGAACCTTTGGCAGAGGTGTCAGTTAAGGAAGCAAGATCCTCATTCGATACCTTACAAACCTTCTGTCTACAAAACGAAAGTGATGAAAAACATTTCAGGCACTTTTTCTCTTAAAAAAAATTATTGAGCAGTCTGAGCAGCAGCAACGTGCTTTGAAGCAAACCAGTATAACAAAGTTCTTTCGAAAGACTAATTAATTCACATTATGAATACATGTATGTACACGAATGTACCTCTAAACTTTTGTCATTGTTATAGAATAGCAGTTAATAAATAATAATTGATCAACACTTAATAATTCGAAGTTTTATTTATTTTCTCTCACAAATTTCGAACCATTTGATATTTCAAACACTCGATAATTCGTAATATTTTAAAAGTCCCTCGAGTTTCGAATTAACGAGAGTCGACTGTATATTCAAAGTGTAATTTTAAAGTTAGCTTTAAGCTAATGAGAATTAACTACTTGATCAACACCTGCTCCAATGCTGGCATTTCTATTACAACCACGGGGACTAGTTCGGCCGTCTTTGCTCTCCACGTGCATAAATCGTTCCATTTTTGTAAGAAAGACTCTGTGATCAGCATCAGATGTTATTTTAACAACATTATCAGAAAATATATGGAATGGCAATTTCATTTCCATTTATAGTCATCTCCATGTTAACATGAGAGTTCTTAAATGTACTCCAAAAATAAACACGTCAGTCACTCAAAAGTGCTGCAGTATGAAAATCTCATGCAGATATTTGCACTACTGCACAAAGCAGTTCAAAAAACCTGGGCAAAAATTCAGATTCTTCTTGATGTAATGTTACTCTTCCAAGAGCACCTTCATCGTTATGGTCAAATGTTAATACATACCTTCTTTTGCAAGACAAACAGTTTGCATATCTCCAGCACAAGCATCAATTATTTCATGAGCTATAGGTACCTTACAAATTTTTTTTTTTTTAATATGCAGAATGTGGAACACCTCTGACTCTGCTAACATCAACCCTCGTGGGTTGCGGAGAATAATATGAGACAAAATCATCAGGGTTGTTAAATAGACTATTTGAAAACACGGCTGAAAAGAAAGATAAAGAATTTATTTATTTATTTATTTTATTTATTTTGTCTTTATTAAACAAATAAGTACTTAGCACAATATTTGTCCTGGAAAGGCGAAGATTAGCTTTTAAGCTACTCTTTAACTCTTAACCTTTCCAGTTTACAGAAATATAAACATTAAGAAAAATAAAAATATATACAGTCGTATAATTTAATATTGATTTAACAAGTAGTGTTTTATGTTTTTTCGAAATATATTTAAAGAACTACATAAATTTGGTTTATGCAAATTAAAAAGTTTAACTGCATTGTATGTAAAACTTTGCTCAAATAAAACTGTGGTGTGATGAAGCATAGTCAGTGAATGCACATGTCTAATATTGCAGCTATGGATTCTATGTCTGAAAACTAATTTATCAAGTAGATTTTGCAAGTTGATCAGATGGTGTAAAAATCAGAAAATGTAGCTGAAATAGATCAGGAATTTTTAACCACTGTAATTGCAACATAGAGTGAGATATATGGTCATATTTCCTCAAATGAAATACAAATCTACAACATGTGTTCTGCACTTGTTGTAACTGATTTTGGGTAACTTGATGATTGAAAAATATGAAGCAGATGAACTATTGTCATTACTTAGGTCACAAAATGATGTTTTTCATTTGTCCTTTAATTGTAAGATTGAGAGAATTTGGGCTACTAAGAAGAATGAGAAAATCTTTCAGGCTATATTGGAACTTGATTCTGAGACTTATAACAGAGTCATTGCATTACAGCATCTTTTTGTTGGCTATGATGTATGCTCTGTCTTCGATGCAGTTGATCTTGATCTATGCTATAAATGCTGTGGTTACAATCACCATCAAAAGCTATGTACGAGAAATATTGCTTGTCCAAAATGCGCATTATCTCATCAAATTAAAGATTGTCCCCCAAATTCCAAAACACGTTGCATTAACTGTGTTAACGCTAGAATTGCAAATACTGATCACTGTGCGTGGGATCATACCAACTGCACTGTTTATCAAAAAAAGGTTACCCATCACAGAAATTCTATGTTGGGTAAGTAGCAATTAATAAGTAATCCTTATGATCCAAACAAATCGTTTAGAGTGCTTTATCAGAACGTTAGAGGTTTAAATACTAAGCTTCAAGCACTTTTTAATTTTTCGATTGAAGCTGACTATGATGTCTTAGTACTCTCTGAAACCTGGTTGAATTCATCTGTTTACGATGCTGAAATGTTTCATGAAAACTGGGTGGTGTTTCGCTCGACCGTAGCTTGCGCTCACTAACCGTGCAACTGGAGGAGGTGTATTATTAGCACTAAAAAAGGATTATATTATTACGCAATTGGATGTATCTGAATTATCTTCTCTAATACCTACAGTTGACATAATAGGTCTGAAACTATTAATTCAAACATGTAACTTATATATATTCGTCGTATATTTTCCTCCTGCTACTAATTATGAAACTCGCGATGTATTCTATAGCTTTATTAATAACTCTGAATGGACTCACTGTGAAAACAAATTATTAATATTAGGTGATTTCAATTTACCTACTTTCTACTCTAGTCGTTTAAACAAATCAATGAGAACTTACAACATTACTGCATTAGACAACTTTTGTGCGTATTTAGGTCTACACCAAGTTAATTCTATTCTCAATGCTAATGGTAGGCTGCTTGACCTGGTGCTCAGTGAATTGGATACTGTTGTCACACGGTCGCTAGACCCATTTCTTCCTGAAGATGGTCACCATCCAGCATTGGACATAGTGCTGTCCCTGTCTCAGGGGCAAAAACATTTTCCTGTGTTACATAAACTTGTATATAACTATAAGAAGGCAAATTTAGTTCAATTGTACAGTGATCTTTGCAACATAAATTGGGATAGTTTATCTGAATTTAGTGATATTGATGAAGCTTGTAATATGTTCTATTTACTCTTAGATTCGGTGATTGCTGCATATGTACCAAAATTAGGTTACCGTGGTAATGCTAACCTACCACCCTGGTTTAATCGACAAATTGTCTCGAATATCAAAATTAAAAATCGTTTTTTACGTTTGTACAAAAGAACTCTTGACAGGAATGCTTATGATCAGTTTAGTTGTTTGAGAAGTAAAATTAAACATGACATTTCCGTGTGCTATCAAAACTATTTAATAAAAATAGAGAGCAGCATACCAGGTAACCCCAATCGCTTCTGGAGCTATATAAATGCTCAAAAACCAGCAGAATACCTAATACCATGAGCTATGGCAATAGATCTCTTAGTAATCCGCAACACATAGTTGATGCATTTGGTTCGTTTTTCATGCTTCTTATATCAAGTCCACATACTTTGAATCTAATTCACTGGACGATACCACTAATGTTCTTAGCTGCGAATTCCATTTCTTAATGAAGCTGATGTTTTAAAGGCGCTAATGAAACTAAAACCTAAGGACACTAGGGAGTGGATGATATACCTGCCTTCTTAGTAAAGGATTGTGCAGTGATTTTGTTAAACCACTTACCTTACTCTTTAATTTAGCTTTTAAAATGAAACAATTTCCGCAATGTTGGAGGGTCTCTAAAATTTGCCGGTTTATAAGAAAGGCTCAAAGTTACAAATTGAAAATTATAGGCCTATTACAATTATGTGTAATTTTGGAAAAGTCTTTGAAATTGTTATTTATAATATACTTGCATCTCATGTTAAGTCTCTAATATGCCCTGAGCAGCATGGATTTGTACCAGGTAGATCTACAGTTACTAACCTTGTTTGCTTCACTCAATATGTTGCAGAACAACTTGATAATGGAGGTCAAGTTGATGTTTTGTATACTGACTTTTCAAAAGCCTTTGATAGAATTGATCACGGAATTTTAATCTCTAAACTTTCTAAAGTTGGACTCACGTTATCTTTCCTAAGATTTTTTGAATCATACTTAAGTAATCGTAAGCTGTGCGTGGAATATCATGGTCATCAGTCGTTTGACTTTGTAGCTTCATCCGGTGTACCTCAAGGCTCCGTTCTTGGGCCTTTGTTATTTATAATCTTCATTAATGACATCGTTCGTCATTTGTCTTGTTGTTCTCTTCTCTATGCTGATGATTTAAAATTGTTTACATCTATATTATCAACAGATGACTGCAGGAAACTTCAAAATGATCTAGCTAGCTTGTATTATTGGTGTAGTAACAACAATCTACCTTTAAATATCTCAAGTGCTTTACCGTTAGCTATACACGTAAGATTAATCCTATTTCTTACACATACACCATTGAGAATGTTTCAATTAGTAAGTGTAGCGTTTTAAAAGACCTCGGTGTCAAATTTGACTCAAAGCTTACCTTTATTGAACACATTACAACCATTCAAAAGAAGCGTACAAAAATTTGGGATTTGTACTCAGAAATGGTTATCATCTTTCTCAATCTATAACTATCTCTGCCCTGTATAATGCATTTGTGCGCAGTAAGATGGAATATGCCTCTGTTGTTTGGAGCCCAGGATATGAAGTACACAGTTGGGTGTTAGAGAAAATTCAGAGACGATACGCTAAGTTTCTGTGGTTTAAGTCTGATGGTACTTATCCTCAGCGTGGCCTTCCTCAGGATGTTCTTTTAAATAGGTTTGGATTAAACGATCTACGTACACGTAGAAAATTCTACTCAGTCAGTATGTTGTATAAGTTACTTAATAATCTGATTAACTGTCCCAATTTATTAGGTCAACTTTACTTTCATGTACCCAACGTTAAAACTCGCTTAGTGTCTTTATTTTATGTAAAAACACCTAGAACAAATATATTGAAATTTTCTCCTGTTAATGTTATGGTTCTAAATTATTTTGATATTCGGGACAATTTTGATTTATTTTGTGACTCTTTGCCACAATTAAAAGCTGGTATGCTATAGATATAGGGACTTATTATAATTTGTGTTGCTGCATATGAAATGTACCTTATTTTGTTATTTTTTTTTTGGTATACATCCTGTAATTGGCTTGTCTGTCGGATGTATTTTTTTTTTTCTAAATAAATAAAATAAATAAAAGACAGGGAAAATATACAATGAGACAGTAATTTTATAGAGATAAAACAAATGTTTCTAATAATTGTTTTCTTAATTTAAAAGTAAGAATATTTTTGTTGTGGTATAGCATTCTCATGCGCAAATAACATTTCTGCAATAAATTGTTTACATGTGGCTTAAATCTTAAAGAGTTATCAATAATTACACCTAAATTTTTGGCACATGTAGAAATTGGCAAATGAGTGTTATCAAGCATCTATGTTAATATTATTTACTAGGTTTAAATGTATATATTTTTTACCAAATAATAGGGCAGTTGTTTTTGTAGGGTTAATGGATAAATTATTAGTTTTAGAAAATTTAGAAATAATTTTTAGTTCAGTATTTATAGCTAAAGATGCTTGTTGATACAAATTGGGATCAAAGTAATGTACTATTTGTATGTCGTCCGTGTAGAGCTGAATTTCACACTTACTAAGAAGATTTGATGTGTATATAAGAAATAATAATGGACCCAAAATCGATCCTTGAGGAACCCCTGATACTATGAACTTAGAATCTGAAATTTTATTTTCAATACATACGCACTGGAGACATTTCCATAAATAAGATTTGAAAAATGATAGTGAAATGGTATCAAAACCATAAAATTGCAATTTGGCTGTTAGCAAGTCATGATCTATTAGGTCAAACGCCTTGGAATAGTCCAAGGTGATTAATATTGCAGCTAGACCTTTATCTAATGCTCTAATAATACCATCAAGCAGGTTCAGAAGTGCTGTGACAGTACTATGAGCTTTTTTAAACCCGGATTGTTGAATCGGCAAAATATTATTGCTTATGGTGTAATCATACACCTGGATATAAATTACTTTCTCTAATATTTTGGAGATTACAGATAACAAACTTATAGGTCTCAAATCCTGTACAGTAGTAGAAGTAGATACTTTTGGTATAGGTCGTACTAATGATTTCCTCCATTTTATAGGAAAATACCCACATTCTAGACAGCTATTAACCAAATGGGTTAGATGATTTAATATCATTGGTAAACACAATTTGAGCTTGTAAGTAGTAATTCCATCAGGTCCCGCAGCATTTGATTTGATGCTATTTATAATTTGTAAAATGTTGTCAGAATCAACTTGTGTAAAATTAAATGTGTTATTATTAAACCGATTGTTTAAATAGAATTCAATTTGGGAGGTACAGTTACAGTTAGTAGACTTTTTAAAAACGCTAATAAAGTAATCATTTATTTCGTCTGGATTAAGCATATGAGAAAGTAATTCGTTACTAGTTCTAAATGCTTTAATGTTTAAGTTATTAAGTGCACGTCATAGCTTTTGTCAGTTTAAAGACTTGACAAGTATGTTGCTTTTTCTCTTCTAATAGAGGCTAATGTAAAGTTGCGACACTGTTTATAATTTTTCCAATTTTCAAATGTTCTATTACGCTTGTATTTAGTAAGTGAACAATCTCGCTGTTTTAAGATAAGCTTAAGTTTTTCAGTTAGCCAGGGTGCTGGCGCTTTGCTTAATCTTATAGTTTTATAAGGAGCATGTTTATCAAATAGAGATATAATATTACTTTCCAGAAATCTAACTTTATCATTTAGATTGTTAATATAAAAAATGTCATCCCAAGATGTACTTGATAAATCATTTTCAAATTTTTCAGTATTGAAATTTTTATAATCACGAGTATATATAAATTTTTGTTTCGGTTTATTTATAATAAGACGCAAAGTACAAAAAGGCATTTGGTTATGATTTGATAGATCACATGTTACTGTACCACTAGTATGACATAGGTCCTTACAATTAATAAAAATTGGGTCTAGACATGTAGCTGAAGTTGCAGTGATACGAGTTGGTTCAAAAATAAGTTGACTAAAACCGTATGTACTAAAAATTTGCAATAAGCTATTATGCTTCATCATGTCAATATTTTAAATCACCCATGATAATAGAATAATCGAATTCAGTTAAAATTTGTGGAATTACATGATTACAAAAATTTAATATATCACTAAGTACAGTATTGGGTGGTCAGTATACTATAATTAAAGCAATCTTGAAGCTCCTTATTTTTAAACTTAAAGACATGTATTCAAAAGATCCATTATTGAAAGTAATATTGTAGTCTTCAGTAAAAATTGATGACCTTACATATACACCTAATCCACCTCCATTTCTTACTAATCTGTCTTTCCTAAATAATTTATATCCTGGTAGAGTAACTGCACTTGTAGGAATAGTAGCATTCAACCAAGTTTCAGTTACACCTATTACATCATAAGAGTCATATACTAATTGATGAAAATCAACAAAGCTTGGCAACAGAGATCTTACACTTAACTGTGCTATTTTCAAATTTGACTCATTTTTGTTCGCCATATTAAAGATTTTGGTATATATAAGTTATACTAATCATTTTGTGTAATAATCAGTTCTGTTTTTTTAACACTTCAGTATGATACTTTAAGGAATAACACTCTGGATTGGTTGCTGTATGAATAGTAGAATATGAGGTTTTGTAATTGGCGTTTGACGAAATACAATTAGTGCAACAGATTTTTGTTTTAGGACAATTGGAATCTTCGTGTTGTTCTGAACAAGTACCACATACAATCGAATTTTTACAATTTTGCTTCTTATGATAGAAACCGTGACATTGGAAGCATGTCATAATTGATAAGTCTTCGTACACTGGATATCTTTCCCAACCAATGCAAATTTTCTTTAGATTAATTACTTGTTTAAATACTAGTGGTGAACATTCACAATATACCATATTCACACTGTTTCTGTGTGTTTTTTAATAAAAGTGACTTTTATATCTCCCTGAATTTGATTTTGTTCCTTTATAAGCAGCTCAAATTCCTCCTTGGTATATACATGATTAACATTTGTGATTTTGATTCTGGGGTTTCTGAGAGTTGTCAATTTAACATCATAGTTATGTAACTTTGCACTTACTGCATTTTTTAGAATCTCAGTTTCATTCTTGGACAAGCATTTTATAACTACATTACCATTTTTAACTGATTTTACACTCTTTACCCCAACTTTAATTTCAGCTAATTTAATGTTGTGATTTAAATCTCTTTTAGTCTGTTCAGATGTCTGTGCTTGTTTAGGCTGTATTACTATGTTGGGAAAATTTATAGGTACTTTCTGTTGAGGTACTTCAGCTTTTAATACATCCACATATGAGATTCTGTTATAAGATTCAAGTTTATCCTCCAAAGTGTTTATTTTTCCTGCAATAACTTGTTTATTACATCCTGATCACTAATAATTCTATTTTTGTCGTCTATGGTGTTTTGCAAAATATTAATAAGTTCAAATTTCCTGCATTTTTGGCAGTAGTATATAAGTATACGCTTCTAGATAGGAATGCATCTTAGTTCTGAAGATGTTAAATCCGAGCAATCAATACATATCAAACTTTTACATGAATCACATGCTATACATGGGTTTTTAACATCCTTTGATGGCTGCTTTAATTGTTTACAAATTTCACATTCCATTTGGATAAGTTTACATTCACATATGGCAACATTAATAACAGATAGATAATGTATGAAGGTTATCACAACACTTGGTTTGAAGTTGACATTTCTTTTGTTTGAATACAAATGAGAAATTATTTAATTAATGCTAATTTCAAGATTTTTACATGGATGTAAGAATACACCCTACGCAGATTATTCTCAGGAACAATTTCCGAAAATATTATTTAAGTTGTATCACTACTTTTGCACTGTAAATGAAATAAAACACTTGAAAGAAACAAGGTACCAACGTATAATGATTATACGAGATTTTAGTTTACTACTACAAGAAAAAATGTACAAAATTGTAAATAATTTCTGGATTTCATTTTGTAACGTAAAACAAATTCATAACTTGCTATATAATGCCAATTTTTAACATTTGATAATTATTGAAAATAGTGCAAAAAAAATTTTAAGGTATAAGATGTCACTACAACAATTTTCAATTTTGTAATAAAATGCTATAACGCTCTAAAGGTACATAAAACAACAATTAACAAAATATTTGTATGCATCAATTAATTGTTTAAATAAACATCCAATAGATAAGGTAATATACGACAAAAAATTTCATGAAACTTTTGCCTGACAAAACTTAACCTTTTATTTTAAATTTTACTAGCATTTAAGAGATTCAATAAATGTAGCTTAGAGAATGGCTTATAATAATTTTGTATTTTTAATTATATATTTTTTTATCAGCAGTCTAATAAAGCAAACTATAATTTAAAGAGAATATTTTAACTTCTTTGACAAGTGTGTTATTAGAACAGAAATAGTACATACCTATGTGTGTAAAATAACGATTTAGTAACATATGTTATATTTTCTTACTCCTTATCAGGTAACAAACAATGGAGTTCTTGAAGTAGAATCACAGGATCTTCTAACCAAAAAATTATCAGCTGGTAGAATTCGCTGCTCCTTCAGAAAACAAACTTATGACCAATATCATCATTTCTTTAAAAGTAAAGAAACGTACACCAAGATTGCATTTCAAATTATAGATATAAAACTTCTTTGCAGGTATTTGATCCAAGAAAATTTAGGTAGGAAGTAAAATTAGATTTATGAATTTAGATAATTACGCCGGCACGTTGAATTGTATACTTGATTTAATTATTAGATCAGGTATTCCAAAGATCAACCCTAAAATCATTCGTATTAGATATATAATGGCAGTGTGTTTCAACGACAAACAGAAACTAAATCTGTTTGCATCTCGCCATCTTTTCAATTAAAAATGGGTATCTGCAGTACAGCGTGAAGGGAATGCTTCATAGAGAAATCTTATAAACTTATTTTGTAAGGAACTATTAAATACATTTTAGAAAACGTACCTTAAATTGGTCCATAATTGGAAATTTACGACAGACAAAATTACTGCTGGATCATTGAAAATCAGAGAATCAAATGTACAATTTAACAGCCAGTCAACAACCAGGTGAACACCAAGATAAGGCCAGAAGCGACAAATAAGACTGGAGTTATAAACTGAAATGAACTGCACAATAATTTATAGGATTGGTAAGGCAGTGAAGCGGTAACAACAACGCAAGTCGCAGATCGGAGATTGGACAGTACGTGCCAGCAGTCAAGGACTCTTCTGGGAACGGTGGTAACGTATAAATATAAATTCTATTTTGATTGATTTTTGTAAAACTGGAGCTTGATGTTACGGGATTGAACCGACTGATAGCATAATGAATTTGAAATAAAAGTGTAGAAAATTAAACTTATCTCTTCAAAAAGGGGTACCGCCTGTGAGTCGTAGTGCTGAGAATAAGGCTGCCGGAACATTATTAAAATAGAACAGAAGGGTGGGAAAATGTAGCATAAGAAGAAATAGAGACTGTAGGTAGATCATAGAAACCTTTTGTAAAAAAAATAAAGATAAGTTATTAGTGTTGTTTTATTTAAAATTAAGTTAGAGTTTAAGTGGGGCCTGTATATACATAAAATACAGTAAACTGATATCTGGAACAAGGAAATGAGCATGCCAGGGAAATTTTGTAGTAGGTCAGGAAAGGGTACGGTGTAGAAGCGGATCAAGTGATGAGGCAAGAGGAACAGGGTTTGAGCGGACAAATAAGCACAAAAGCAGAGATACATTTTGAAGAGAGACAAGGGGATAGTCCTGAGCAGACAGAATCAGAGATGGTAACATTTGAATCCAAGAGACAGGGTGAAGGGACTGAAAAACAGAAACCAGCAACAGACTTAGAGATGATTCTCGTGTTACTGAAGGAAAATCGTGTGTTTCAAGAAAAGAGTAAAATTTTTCAGAGGGAGAGCAAGAAGTTTCAAGAAAAAAATCAGGAATTTCAGAAGGAACTTGAAAAGGAAAATTGATGATATACAGGAAAAACAACGTGATTTTGGAAAGATGATTGAAGCAAAAGTAGGAGGTGTTATCGATGCAATACAGAATAATTTTGAAGAATTTCGAAAAGATATTAACAAGGAAGTGAATGAGAAACTTGAAATATGCGTGCAAGCAATGGAGCATGAAGTGTCAGGAGTTCATAAGGAAATCAAATTGGTTGATGAAAAGCACAAACAAAAGCAAGAAGCGACGTTGAAGGTAATGAAGGATATCAAAGAAGACGAGAAATTTTCGAAAGGATTTATTCGAGGAAATGAAGAAACATAACGCAAGTGTAAAATTAGAACTGCAGGAAAAAATTGCGACACTAAGGATGCTTTTAAATGAAAACGTTGAAACAGTTGAAAAAAGAATGACGGAGGTGCAGGAGAAAGTGGAGTCATTAGAACAAAGTAGAATGAACACGTGTCAAGGAGCATACAGTTTAAAATTGAACAGAGAAAATCTACCAAGATTTGAAGGAAAAAAATGGGAACAACCTATGGTGTTTTTAAATAAATTGGATGAAGCAGTAAAAAACGAAACGGAGAGTGTAAAAATGCAAATGTTGAATGCGAGTTTACATGGAAATGCAGAAAAATGGAATAATCTAATGAAAAACAGTTATGGATCATACCAGGAATTTAGGGAAGTATTTCAAGACCAGTATTGGGGAAACTCACAACAGATGAGATGAGTCTCCGAATGAACCTGATAACAGGGCGTTATGAGAATTATCACGGGACTAGGGAAGAATACGTAATAGAGAAATACAATCTGGCACAGCACTTGAAACCGAAAATGATGGAACAAGACATCATACAAATTCTGGCAAAACATATGGAAACCGAAGTGAACAGGGCAGTGGCTGTACAAAATGTTAAAACACTGAAGGAATTCTTAGAAATCGTACACAATTATGATATTGCTAAGACGCTTGAAGATAATGACAAGCGAACGAGAAGTACGGAAGAAAATATGGGCAGGAACAGTTATAGGTACGATTATAGAGAAAAACCAGGAGAAAAATTTGCATCCAGATGGGAAGAAAAGAGAAATCGATATGAAAAGGGAAACTTCAGAACATCACAAAATTATAACAAGTACAACGATCGATATCAAAAGAAAGAAAACCAAATAAGAAATAACGGATATGGGAATAGACATTTCGATCGGGATCATGGAAGATATGAACCAACACGAAAAGGACCGTATGATCATGTACAGGATAGCATGTATAGGAGGGAAAACGGCGAGTCCAATCAAGGAGAAAATCAGAGAGAAACAGGAAATGACAAAAAGGAAAATAGGAATGTACGGGTACAGCAGTTGACTGTTACGGAACCGAGGCACAAAGATATGGAGCATATTGAAGTAGTCCAGGTGCATTGTGATGGCTCAGGAGAAAAAAACTCCAATTTTGTAGATATAGTTAAGAAAGTTTTAGAACCTGTGGTTGTACATAATGTTACAAATGTTTTGTTAGATGAAAATTATTTTATAAATAAAAAGAAGTTACCATTTATCCATGTTAGATTAGGAAACAGTGTTTATTTAGCATTGGTAGATAGCGGGTCAGAGTTATCAGTAAGAGAGGAAATCATCATTAGGCATGCAGATGTATTAAAGAAACATGTATGTGAAATAAAAGATAAATATATGGTCTGCAATGAAAAAGAAATTGCCGGAAGTAGATAGGATGTTATGTGTAGATGTTTATATAGAGAAGTCAAGATTAGGAATGACAGAATTTTTAGTAGCAAAGGGGACTATATGAGCCGTTCATTTTGAAAGTGACTTAAGTCCATTTATCTTTAATTTGAAATACTTAAGGTTTTGCGTTTTTACAAAATTAAAAATATACGTAAGATATATGGTTGACTTGCAATGTTAAATCGCATTTAAGGGATTTAATTTTATACATCCTATTAAAAAGTTGCTATTATTAAGTGTATAATATGACCTTGCTTACCTTAAAAGGACTTAGGTCACTTTCAAAGTAAAAAATTTGTTTTGTTACAAAAAGTGAAAGAGTTTAAGTTCGTTACATATAGCTTAAAAAATAGAAAAAAAACATTTAAATTATATTTTTAGATAATAGAAATAAATTTAGTAACAAGTTATTCGTTAACATTCTCAGTATGCGGGAGTGATTTGAAGTAGTTATGGTGTTCCGGAGGTATATACCACAATAAGTCCATCATGTGTCGGTATTTTAGTGATGTGCTGCTTCGTATACTTTTATATAACGATGGCAATACAATATTCCCAAATTTTTTAGGTCTACCCCAACGTGGCAATAAATCAAGAATATTAAATTCTGCGTTCTCATCATGGTTGTTTTGTATAAAATTTTATATGGTTCATTTCTTAAAAATCGCATCCAGCATATTTGAAGCCAGTTTATTTTTTCTCCGTTGGTATTTTTGGATCTTTTGTAAACTGCTTCTTCCAAGAGTCTCGTTGATATAAAATCCTCTTGTTTCATTGCATTTAGTATGAAAGTATTACCTTTTCTACATTTTTAATTATATTATAATAATCTTGTGGCACATACAATAACTGATTTCTTTTTAACGACATTTCTATAACGTCAAAATCTCTGTCATTAGGTAAAAATGAATGCCCTGATATTAAAAATTTGTGGTCTATGATTTCCACATCATTTCCCATCGATAGAATTTTTAACCACATTAAAGATAATTTGATGTTTCTTTTTTGTCCTCCACATATGTCATTATATGCAATGATGTGTTTTTCACCTTTCAGGGTTTTTAGGTGTCTCAAGAGGCATGAAGCCACTTCTTGGGAACCTCTAGAAGCTTTTGTTTCATCCCAAACGTACATGTATACATTATCGTTGTGGAAATTGTGTATGCCTAAATTTAAAATATACATGTTACATTTATAATAAGCTACTGAAGTAGTTAACTCTGGGAATGGTAACGCTTTCAGCAAATCGAATGAAAAGCCTAAATAATGAGATGGATTATTTGATACTCGCTCTTATCTTGTTTTAACGCATTTCTAGCCGATTCTGATAGCTTCAAATGAATATCATGTTCGTTCTTCCATAAGTTTTTTGTTTTTCATGGTTTTCTGATGCTTTGACTTAAATGTTTAATAGATCACATCTTTGACATGTGTCTTTGCGTGGTTGGTGCAAATGTAGATTAAAATCCTTTTTGAATATTTTTCTATAAGTCCATTCATTAACTGCTTTTAAATTATTTTCTTCACAGTGAAGCTCATAAAAATCAAACATTTTTTTTATAGTCAGTTCAGGATGAAGATATTTTCTGTCAGGATTATGGTCCCTAGTATAATGGGATTCAAATTTCGGGAAACTGTTAATATGGTTTTGAACAATCATATTTTCTTCATCACATATTTTTCTCGAACATCCAGGCAAACGCCCACGTAAATCGTTGCCAACATTTTTAGATTTTAATACACGTTTCAATCGTCCTTCGTTTATTTGAAACGTATCTAAAAAGAATTTTTTACAAACAGCAACTTTGCCTGTTTTAGAATTTAACCAATACGTAAAACTCTCATTTCTACATAAACCTTTTCCGTTTCTCTGACGTCTTTTTTTTACAACACTATATGCGGTCGCTTCGTATAGCAATATATTTTGCTTATTAAAGTCTCCTAAGTTCCAAAACATTTCGAAAATACGTTTTGTTTCTGTTTCATTTAAATTTTTCAAGCAGTCTTTTCGGCATTGGCAATTTTCATTTTGAAAAACTTTGGCAGGAATAATTTTTCCCGATTGTGTATCGTATCTTTTCCCTGAATTCCGTTTAATTTTACAAATTTTCTGAATATAAGTACCACTTCTGTGTTCTCTGAATCCTTCTTTGAAGGTGCTGTTTTGTAAATTCTCATTCTCAATTACTTCCTCTTCCTCTGTTGAAGAATGAACTTCTAAAATTCTCCTTCTTTTTTTAAATCTGTTGTATGAGTTTAATTCCTCTTCACTTTCAGAGTCAAGAAATCTTGTTATTTTATCTTTTCCCATGGGTTTAATAATTTTTTAAAATTAAATATTATTTTTTAAATTTCAATTTAATATCAAAACGTAATTTAAATTACCTTCATCACTGCTTTCAACATTTTAGGCCGCACTTTTTGACATCGTCAATAAAAAGTGGACTTAGGTCACTTTCAAAATTAGGATTTTCAGTATTTATATTATTTTGAAAATGTACGTGATATAAAATTTTCAAATGTACTAAGTATATTTCAATACCGATTTATTTTTTTGACAGTTCAGCATAAATTATAAATGTCACAAGTGCCAACTTGATAAAAGATGAAAATGGACTTAAGCCACTTTCAAAATAAACGGCTCATTATGGAGTTTATAATAGGTATTGATATAATGGAAAGGTATGGAATTTTGATTAATGAGAAGGAAAAATGTGTGGAAATAAATGAATATAAGAAAAATTGGGTGGTTCCGAATATGTATCAGGAAAGGAGTGACAATATGGTAGATGTAGGATCAGGAATGAAAACAATTGATGAAGAAAAAGGGAATGGTACAATAATACTATGTAGTTTGTTTGAAAATGTCTTTATGAGGGAACATATAGGTACTGATAGCACAGAATTAATGCATAAAATGGGAAATTTGTTTAATGAGCATGCAGGACTATTTAATGATGAAGTAAGATTTGCTTCAAAGTACACTCACAAGTTAGAAATGAATAATGAACGAGGATTTTACACAAAAGTTTATCCCATACTGTATTATATGAGAAACAGGGTGAAAGTAGAAATAAAAAAATGCTCAGGGATGTGATTATTGAACCCGCTCGAACGTAATACATAAATCCGGTAGTAGTAGTACAAAAGGCAGATAAGACAGAATTTAGAATGTGTTTAGATGCCAGAAAATTGAATATGATTATGAAACCGCAGTATCAACAACCACAGTGTATATATAATTTATTATATAAGATTAGTGATAGGTTAGTTTTCAGCAAATTAGATTTAAGGAATTCGTTTTGGTTGATTCCTCTGGATGAAGCAAGCAGAAAATATACAGGGTTCGGCATAGAGAGAGAAATATATCAATTTAAAGTAGTGCCATTCAGGTTGTCGTCATCTTCAGCCGCATTAGTCAGAGCAATGCAAAAGATACTAAACGATCTGGAGAAGTTTTGTACGCATTATGATGTGCTAGTTTTTTCACGGCCTGAGGAGGAGCATTTAGAGCATTTGAAGTGGGGTGATCGAAAAATTAGACGAGGGAGGTTTAAAACTAAATGTAAAAAAATGTGAATTCTTTAAAAAGGAAGTCGAATATTTGGGGTACGTGATTAGCGACGAGGGCATGAAAATAAGTATGAAAAGGTTAGAAAAGCTGAAAAATTTAGAACAACCGCGAAATGTAAAGAGTTTGAGAGGTTTACTTGGGGTATTAAATTATTATAAAAGATTTATACCTGGTTATTCAGAGAAGTGTGTACCACTGTTCGAATTACTGAGGAATGGAGAAAAATGGAAGTGGTCGGAGAGCCGAGAAAAAGCATTTCAGGAGTTAAAGGAAATATTTTACAGGGAACTTGCGTTAAAATATCCAAATTTTAAGGAACAATTCATATTGAGAACTGATGCGTCAGATTATGCAATAGGGGCAGAGTTAGTACAAATCCACGAAGAAAAAGAGGTGCCAGCTGTTTCATCTCGAGAACGTTAAAAGATTGTGAGACAAGATATAGAATAGCAGAGAAAGAGATGCTAGCCATTGTGTACTCCGCAAAGAAACTAAAATTTTATCTACGTGGGAGCCAGTTTATCATAGAAACGGACAATATAGTAGTAACATTTTTGAAGAAAAAAGAGTCTCTGAACAATTGATTATATAGATGGGCGCTGTTCTTACAAGAATATCAATTTGAAATAAAACACAAAGCCGGAAAGGATAATGTAACTGCCGACTACTTAAGTAGAAAAGATAGGAATGGAAATGATAAAAGGGGATATTTATTAGCAGCACAGATCTTTGGGGAAGACAAAAAATGGACAAACACCAGATTTTCATATATGCAAAAGCAAGAAGAAATGACAAGAATTAGGAGTGCAGTAAGAGAAAGAAATGGTAGAGAACACTGAGGATATCGTATAACAGAAGGGTTGTTAGTAAAAAAAATAGGAGAGAGAGAACTATTAGTGTTGACACAGGAGGTTGCGAAAGAAATGATAAAAGAGATTCACATGACTTTTAGACATTTGGGAGTGAGAAAGACATTCTTAATTTTCAGAGAAGCTTTTTATGCAAGGAATGATATAGCGATAATTAAAGGAATGATTAGTGGATGTAATGTATGTTTGTTGGGAAAGGAGAAGAATCAAACCTTACAGAACACAGCTAGGAACATTAAGGTAGAGGAAATATTGGAATTGGTAGCAATTAACTACCTGAGTAATTTAATAACAAGACAATATGGATACAAACACATTAGTAGTCGTCGACGTGTTTTCTCCTTCAAGGAGATGTAACACGGATCATGCAGTCAGTTCAATCAATAGTTTTATTAATGAAGTGGGCAAGGTAAACAACATATTGGCCGACAACGCCACTTATTTTCATAATGATAGATTTATAAGGAGACTAGCAGAAAGAAATATAAAGGTTAAATTTTGCAGTATCAGACATTCGCAAGCCAATCCATGCAAGCGATATATCAAAGAGGTTATAAAGTACTTAAGGGTATTAACGCAAACACACCATGAGAGGTGGGTGACACATCTAAGACAGGTAGAAGATTTTATAAACAGCGTACCAAATAATGTCACGGAAGTTTGTCCAAATATATATATATATATATATATATATATATATATATATTGATATGATAACGCCGTACTCGGTGTAATGACGTTTTCTATAACTCCACTGCTCTGTGTTCTCTCAAATCAAATTTACTCTTACTAGTTTTATTATTATGCCACGGCTAGCTTTTATTAATCTACACAGAGTGCACAACGTTACGATGATCAATTTTTCTCTTTTCCACCCCTTTATGATTACTTATTTGTTTGAATTATAAAACGAAGTCAATTAATTCCATATAATGAAAATAAATAATATTTACAAGTTTCGAAAAATATTAAAATACACCCTTCAATCAATCAATATCATATGTATCATTTACCTCAAAATTTATATGCTTTGAAATCAATCTAAAGTCACCAAAAACTACCTCTTTTTACCAAAGAAACCTGGAACATTCTGGACCCCTTTATAATATGTTATGTAAGTTTAACGTATGCAATATTTGTTGTTGACTTTATCACAAGTTTATATAAAATGAATAAATTCAGTACTGAAATTTAAATAGAAAAAATATCGTAAAACTAATTAGGTCTGACCTGTTACAGGTTGTTCGAGTTGTGGATCAACAGCCCTTTGTTGTCTTCATTCATCTATCACTGCTCTGTTTAGTTGAACCCCTCGTTTCAATAAATTACTTCGTGCTTCTTTATTTTATTTGCATTAAATCTCGCAACTCAAAATTGTACCAGAATTGTACCAAAATCGTTAACGCTGATTTGAAATCTTTTATTAATCCATTTAAAATATCCCCCCATTCGAATTATCATCAACACAATTGAATTTATAATATCTATCCACTCGAATTTGAAATGTTATACCATCAATTAGAATTCTTATCATCAACATTCGAAGTATTATATCGATCATTCATTTGAATTATTCTTCTCATCAACCATTCGAATTTGAAATGTTGAAATGTTAAATTACGCGTGACTTTCTGTTTCGCAGTGACGCAGCTTTGCCCTGCTTTGAGTTTTAAACTGACCCATCTTATCATTGCTCGGTGTTAGATATAGGCTGTTCTCACTTGCATGTGGGATGGCTTTTCAACAAGTCTGTAGATATCTTAACCAATCAGGTCTTTGTATTTCCTGCATTTTGAAGTGGTTTCTGATGTAATATATCGGTTTTCCATGTATTGGTGTTTGCTTGATACCTTATTGTTCGCTATCTTGACCATACGTTGTTTTGTTTAGATATCGCCTTTTCCATATTATACAAAATAAATTATTTAACTTTACATCAATTTTCGTTTATTTTACGCGTGTTTGAACTGCGTTTTCTTATCAAAAATGTTTATTGTATCCGTGTACTTACATAACGCTTTGTTAGGTTTTATCTCTTATCTTAAAAATGTATCATGAATTCTTAATTGATCCTCTGTTGCATATAATTAATCTAATACTTTTACATGGTGAGGTACCCAATGATTTTAAACTGGCTATAGTAGTCCCTGTATTTAAATCTGGAAAGATTACTAACATTAGCAACTATAGGCCCATCAGTTTAACTACTGTTTTCTCAAAAATCTTTGAAAAATGTTTAGTTAAGAGGTTATTTGACTATCTTGAAAGGTTAAATATATTAAGCTCTCGACAATTTGGTTTTAAACCAGGTTTAAGTGTTAATGACGCCATCTTTGAATTAGTAAGTATAGTAAAGGATAAGCTAGAACATCAAAATAAATGTATTGGCATATTTCTAGATCTGGCAAAAGCCTTGACACAGTACCTCACCATGGCTTATTAAATGCTCTCAGCCAGTATGGAGTGAGAGGAGTTGCCTTGAAGGTGTTTGAAAGTTATCTTACTAATAGAATACAGAAAGTTCGAATTGGAAATGAATACAGTGTCGGAAAACATGTTCAAATTGGTGTTCGCATGGAACTGTTCTTGGCCCGCTTTTGTTTATAGTTTACATTAATTCTATGATTGTTTCGGCAAAGATACACGGCGATATAATCTCATATGGACGATACTGCTCTTATTTTTAGTGATCCCACATGGATTGGTGTTAAACATAGAGCTGAGGATGGGATGGAGAAAATAAAAATTGGCTAGATCATAACAAATTGTCGCTAAATATAGAGAAACAAAATATATTGCGTTTTCACTTACTGAAGCTAGTAGACCTGATTACTCGACTATAAATCTCCTAAATTCTAATAAAACAATAAATGAAGTTCAAACTATCAAATATCTTGGTATATTAGTGGATAACCACCTTAAATGGACACCCCACATTAATAATCTGGTAACTAAAATTAGACATTTTATCTATAAGTTTTATGAACTTAAAAGAATTCTAAGTATTAAATTACTAATTCTTGTTTATAAAGCCCTAGTTGAATCACTATTACAATTCGGAATCATAATATGGGAGCTTCAGATAAGAATGCATTGCATCCTCTAAATATTATACAGAACTACATCCTTAAAATAATATTCTGTAAACCTAGATTATATCCAACATATATGCTATATTCTAAAGATATACTAAATATTAGAATGCTTTATTTTTATAATGCCTGTAAGTTTATTTTTAGAAATAAGAAATTGAGGAATCTGATTGCTCATAAATATGTTACCAGGATAGTTAAAAATGCATGTATCTCTGTTCAATTTTTCCAAAAGCAAGCAAATAGATTATTCATTACAAGTTTGGGCGTAAAAATCTATAATATGTTACCTAATAGCATTAGGAGCTTAACAAATGATAAGCAATTTTCCGTAAAATGTAAAGAGTTTATATATGCTAATTATTTAAGGTGTTTAAATGCTTTATGATTAAAATATTAAAAACACCTGAGGTTTGTCAGTTATCTTTAAACGTACCTAGCCATTAAACCTATCTCTGTGTTTTCTGAGTTTTATTGACTTCAATTTGCAGGTGCCTTAGAATAAACTAGCACTATATTTTTATATACTAATTATTATAGTTCGTCTTGGCCTTAATGGCTTTAATAAATATGGCTGCGTTTTCTTAAATAATATGTTGATATTTTGATTCTGCATTAGTTTTAATTGTAAAACTGTTGCACATACAGACCCATTTGGGTCTAGGTGCAAATTTATAAATCTCAATGTTACACTTATACTGTAGATTGGTTGTAATTATGTTTTAATTGAACACTGTATCTATACGAAATAAATTTGAATTTGAATTTGAAATTTGAATCTTCGTATTTCTTTTATAACTAATTAGAACACTTATCAATGCGTGTTTAATTACATACGCTATTATTTCTTTTGAATATGCGTACTTTTATTAAAAGATATTCTCACTTGCATTACTTAAAATTAATTATGGTCTATATACAGTGTTAGATATTTGCTATTTACATAATGTATGAATTATTTAACTTTCTGCTAAATAAATGCAGTTTTCTGCTTCCTATCGCAATTTATGGTTACTATACGACCCTTGTTATTCAATACACCCCTAAACAACCCCTTATCACAGCAATAAATATATATATATATATATATATATATATATATAGAGAGAGAGAGAGAGAGAGATAGAGAGAAAGAGAGTAGACACTATTTAAAAAAAAAAGCATCTAATCTCTCATCAAAATCGAATTTTTTTTTAAACAAATTCCGCTAAATAATGCTTGAAATGAAATTCTTTACGACCATACTTGCTCGAATATCTCTCCACGTTCACTCTATATTTTGGGTATGGGCGTCAGTATTACGATCAATAAAATTTTGTGAATGATTCACTGTTTAACGTTTATATAATTTTTCGTCGATTTTGTTGTAAGCTTTCCAACAATCACTATAAATTATTGATCCAGGAGCAATGTATTTTTTAATTAGAGGTAATAGTATTTCTGCTTTACGAGAAACAACAGGTACGACAAACATTTTTTTATGACGTTCTACACCTCCAAAAAGCCATCGTCCAGTAATTTATCTACCGCGATTATATTTTCGACGTCATCAATTTCCACAATAACTTCGTCTCCACCAATTTGATTTTGTTGTTGCAATAACCATTGATTCGTGAGCTAAAATGTCAGATTATTGCATTTAAGTTTATTATAATATGTACATTTATGAAATATTTATAAACATGAAATTGTAAAGTTGTATAGATTAAATACCTCTCGGCAAAAGTTAGTCCGGTCAACTGCTGTTCTTGATGATATATTCAGTTCCTTTTATAGAAACGTTTGTCAAGGAATATTAATCATCATTATGTAGCATACTAGTCGACAAATTGTAGAAATATGTAATAATGCTTGAATACCATGTTCCATTTAAAGCACTTATTTTAAAGTTACAAATTAATCTTTTTCGTTTATGTTGTTTGGGTTTGTGTAATAAATTTTCGTACAATGGAATTTAAATGGCAGCCCACTTTGTAATTCTATAACATTTGCACAATTCGGACATATTATCTTCTTACAAATTACGTTCTTGATCTGCAATTAGTTTAACAACTCATCGTATTTTGTTGTTAATACGATAAAATCATAGAACTTCATATTTCACACTTTAGATGTTATTTGTACAATAACTCGTCGGATACTGCTTCATTCAGTCTCAAGTACTCTTGTGTATGGAAAGGTCATCAACTCTATAGGTACGAAAGTAAACAAAAGCAACTAACGCTCAGCGAATGATAAGACTCTGAAATAACAAACTATATACATACAGTGTCAAAAAATTATATTTCAATCTGTTTTGTTAATAACTTTTTAACAAACAATGAGCGCCGATTTTACCTCAGAAAAAAGTTGTTTGTCTTGCAAAAACGCATCGAATGAGCCTATTTTGAAAGTCATTAGAAGTTGCTCCCCATAGGTGAATATAATAATTACACCAATCTGTAAATGCGTATGACGGTATGTTACCCGTGGATCGCATCATACTTCGAGATGCCCACGAGTGATTTGTTTTAAATGACAAGATACAGAAAACTATAATCCAAAAAAAAATGCAAAAAAATAGTTACGGGTTCAGATGAGTAAAGTTAAATCAATAAAGAACCACTAAAATATCTTACCCCAATTGTTACTAACATAGAAGCATTTCTAAGCTGTTGTGCTAAAGTAACTTTCAATTCATATCCTTTGAAGCTTGTAATATCCCATAACCGCGATAACAAATAAATTTGTCCTGTGGTGTCACACAGAACGATATAGTTATTGCCACTTGTGGCAATTGAGATTTCGGAATCCTAGAAAACAATAAAAATCAAAGTAGGGTAATAAGGTTTAGTTATTACTTTAAATAAATCCGCTATGCGTCCTTTATCTATATCGGGCTTTAAATCAAAAAAGTTAAATCTTCTCCACTGAAATCAAAAACCTTTTAGTTATCTTTACAAGTATATGCCCAACAGACTAATTACCTCCAAAAACGCCATTTTTTTAATCTTCAAGATTTTTAATTCTTAGTACATTAAGAATTATTTTTTAAAAAATTATCTAAAGTTCAAAATTTTAACGTAATTTAGACAAAATAGAAATATAACCAAATTCTAAACTATTCAATCAACTCCGAAGGCAAACACAGATCTCATCAAACAGTAATTCTGAAATTAGTAGTCACAAATTTAGTACGCATTGCATCCGTCGGAGAGCACTGCTAACCCACTTCAATTTCAAATTCTAAAATTATTAAAATTTATATTTCGCATTCTTTGTTTTATTGTAAACGTGATTAATATTTTACATTTGTTACGGAATTTGTTTTCTTGTTTGAGTTAAGCTACCAAAGTAATTCATTATTTATTTGGTGATTATAACGCTATGCGATGATGATCCTTATAAAGTACACATAGTTCTTGTAACTATACAGGGTGTCCAGATTTGAATTGCACACTATAGGAATATCCTGAACTATAAAAATACCTTTAGTGCTATGGAGATTTGGCGATTTGGATATTTGGAGAATGATCATATTGGTTAAAGTGATCACGTGACACCGCCGAGAAACGTCAAAAACACCGAATCTCCAATCTCCCAAAAGTAGGTTCGAGTTCAACTTTTCTGGCTATTTTGCGTTCGGAGCATCCGCGTTTGTTCAGAAAAGCACGTGATTTGTTTGTTTTGTTACAACCTTAACCTTACCTTTTCGTTCGATGTTATATAGTTTGCGTTTTGCCAATTAAACAGATTGGAAATGAATAGGAAATCTGTTATTTCTTTAGATACTCATAGCTTAGTAACAAACATTGAAAATTTAAACATCCAGCAATCCAAAATAACAAATGTCATCTATTAAACTATTTTCTCCAAATACCTGAAGCCGAAAATATCCTAGATGATTAAAAGCGAAAATATCTAATTCCCCAAATATCCAAATCGCTAAATCTCCATAGCACTCAAGGTACCTTAAGAGATACAATGGTGGTTAAATTAGACAAAAATTACCTACTTATGAGGGTATTCTATAGCTGATCTTGAACTACGAATGTCATCCATAGATTGCTAGATATTGGCTAAAATACAAATTTTGCGATTTTCAACTTTTCTTAATAACTTCGTTGTTATTATAGTTAGAAGGATGAAATTTGGTATGGTAACATATGACATAATTTTGCATTTAATGACAATATACAAAACGTTCTACATCTATTACATTTTTTGTCGCAATAGTCAACTTTTTTTGTTATGGCCGCCATATTGGAATTTTACATCAACGTAAGTTAAGGTTCGTGGCTGGGACGGCCCTTTTTAAAAAACCATTTCCAACTTCTTAACAATTTGTTTATTTATACAGAAATTAATGATGAAATTTTACAAAGTTTGAATTGAGGTAAGTCCGAAATACTAAATTAATTGTACAAAAATGAGTAATCTAACGAACTGCAAGGTTAAAGCTGAACGATGGATTAACTTTCGTCGACTGGGGCTCCCGGGCTTTTTATAATATCCCTACCCCCTCACATGACTGCGGGAACTTGCAGATCTCATGTCTGCTTACATTTAATTCTATTCATTAATACATTGTTGCGATCTTAATTCTAAGTAATCTTGGTACGTGACCGTCTGCGACCGCCTGTGACCTGACATCTGCAGTGTCACTTATCGTCTGTGCTACAAAGTACCGCTTTTGTTCCCATGAACGTTAATAAACTGTATAAATTGTCCTTCATTTACAATGTTGCACATCACTTAGCGCATTTCTTAATATTTCTAATAATTTCTATTTTTTACATATATATATATATATATATATATATATCAATTAGGGGATTACATAACTCCTCCTGACGTACGTTAAAGTTAAGGGTTTTCTTATTTTAATTTTTAATTTTATAAATTCATCTAATCTCATTTCTTAAAATTTATAGTTTCTAATGGTACATTTGTTTCTTTGGTTGCCTTAAATCTAAAACTGTTTCCTTTATTTTTATACCTAATATACATTTTGTAAATTACATAAATGATCAATAATATAGTCAAAATAATTAATACAATTGTCCATACACTAATGTTATGGTAGTGCACTTTGGGCGTTTTGAGTTCGTTTAGATGTTGTTTGTAGTCTTCCATGAGTTTCATGGCGTGGTTGAGGTTGTCTAACTCCAGGTGTTTAAGTTGAATGGGTTTTTAAAGTATTTCTTCGTCTTCGTCTTGCGTTATTTTGATCTGTAGTTCGGGTAAATTTGCTAATTTCTTGGTCTGTACGGGATCTTGGTAGACTCTAATTGGTTTTGTTCATTGTCTGTACTTGGTCCAATGCAATTATTCTGGCCATCTTCATATTCCTCTATTTCTTGGTTAAATAGCTCTTCTGAAGTAAAAGTGCGTTTTTAATTAGGGTTTGGTCTTATGTACGTTATTCTTGTGTTGGGTCTGGTGTTACCAGATGAGGTATTCATTGGTGTGGGTTTGTAATAGTTATTGGGATTATTATTATTTGTCATTGGTGAGTTTCTAATAGGATATTCATTGAATACTGGTCTTTGGTGATTTACGTTTTGGTGGAATCTTGGTTGAAATGCGGGCTTCGTAAAATTTGGGTTAAATGTTGGTTTTGAAAAATGTCTATATGGGTTATTAAAGTTTGCGTTATTAAACTGTGAGTTGTTGGTTTGCGTTTGGTTTGTTTGTGCATTGAACGGGGTAAATTTTTGTTGTGGATTTGTTTGTCTCGCGGGTTGTATGGTTTTTATTGGTGTGTAACTTTTATTCACGTTGGGGTTGTATAGTCTGTTTCTGTAGTACATTACGTCTTCTTCCTCGATTATCATGTTCATAGCTTCTTCTAAGTCTTGGGGATGTTGAAATCTAATTTTCTCTGATAGTCGTTCGGATAGTGCATTTAGAATATGTGTCTAATGCCATTTTGTCATACATTTTTGTTTTTAGAAGTCTGACATTTGAGTCGGTTTCTTCAATTTTTAGTTTTGCCAAGATTAAGTTTCGTACATCTTGGCATTTCACTCCAAATTGGTATATGGATTGGTTATTTTCCATTCTAAGGTTTATTAAATCGCGTACCAGGCATTTTAGGTTCCTCTGATCTCCGAAATATGCAATTAATACGCGGAGAAATTCATCCCACCGGTCTAGGTCATCTCGACTGGCAATTAACGTTAGTGCCCTTCCGGTTAGTTTACTGATTATGAGACGTAGGAGTAAAACGTTCCTTTCGTTATCGCCGGGCTTATAAATTGTTTTTAGAAATATTTCACAGGCCGTTATAAAGTTACTTAGAAGACATTAGTCTCCGTTGGGAATCATCTCCAAGTGGATTATCATTTTTCCACTCATTTTGGCTGGGGGAATGTTCTGATAATTAAAAAATTTTTTTTTTTGAAAATTTGGATTTATTTCGTAGTTTGTGTTGTTATTCCTTGCTTGGATTTATTAATTTTCCGTTTAAGTTGCGTCGGTTTACTTGCCATTTTCAGCTTGGGTCGTTTCAGATTATTTAAGGAATTGAGTTGCTTATTTTGTATTTAATTGTACGGTTTTGTAATTATTCTATGGGTTTTACGCTTGGTATTGTTTTGATTACGTTTATTTTTAATCTGCTGACGTTAATTTTATTGTAGGTTTGATTTCTGAAGTTTCAATACGACTGAGTGATTTTGGTGGTAATTTATCTTACTTGCTTGCTTTGCGTCAGTTAAAGCTCTTCTATTTTAATTTCGCTTATTTTAATTATGTCTGTAATAATTATGTCTTCCCGTGGGTTTATGTAATTTGTAAGGTGTCTGCGATGCTTCTCGTTTTATTACAATGTTTTAATCAACTGTAGAATGTTGCCAGTTAATTGGTTGCGTCAGTGTCTCTGCAAGGTTATTTTTAAATATACTGTAGGTGTTATTCAGTAAATCTTGTGATTTAATACAATTTATACTTTATTCGATCTTTATCGAAAGCTTTAGTTTGAATAGATTGCGTCTTTTCTATAATTAACTATTTCGTTCTGAAATACTCAATTATACAATGTCGCGTTTGGAAATAATGAAATTTTTGCGTTGTTAATTTACTGAAGTATTGTAATTGTCAAGTCTGAATAAGGTTGCAATATGCGTTTTTCAGTACCGTAATTATTTATAGCTTATTACGTTGATTTTATAATTAAACGTGTTTAATATAAGGTTTTATAGAAATTTCCGGTCGTAATTAATGCTTGAATCTTTTTATTCTGAAAGGATTTTGTATGATTATATTTAGATTCGCGATGTTTTGAATAGCTTTTGTTCAGTAATTATAATTAGATATATTTGTTGCGTTCAAGGTTAATAATTTTATTCACTTTTAATGATGAAATTTTGCAATCAATTCGCATTTTGTTAATTCTCGTAATAAAGATGTAGTTTTAATAATAGATTTGCAAATTGTCTATTATTTTACGGAATACGAAGAGTTTTGCGTCTGGGTAGTCGCGTTATTATAAAGATTTTGGTTTTAAATTTCGTGATTTTAATTTTCGCCTTTATTCTCGGAATATTATGCCAGTTAATACCGTTTTGTTGAATTGGAATTTTGTTTTTGTTTTGTTTCTAAAAAATTTTAGCGCCAGTTAAAATCGTAAATATGGTCTCAAGTGCGCTTAAAATTGGGACCTTTTAATTGTCTCAAGTTTTTATATGTCTCTCTTACACAAAGAATAATAATTTTTCAAAATTAGCTTGAAGATAATCTCTTGCAATAGCTAAGTAGATTATTTTCATAAAATTGCATAAAATAATGGTATCAATAATCAATATACATATATAAATCATAAAATTCAAAGGAAAATAAACTTACACTAGCTGCTTTGTTGATTTCATGGAGTCTTTCTCCACTTCGGTTTTCGGATTTGTTAAATTTGAACGATTTTGTTTCGCCTTCAACTTCTGTTTGTTTGTTGGGTTTGAATAATTCTTGTTTCGCCTCCAACTTTTGTTTTGGTTTTGCCAAATTTGGGATTAAAATTCCAGACGACCAGTTTCTCGATTTTAGATTTCCTAGTGCCCTTTTGACATCCGTTACGCTGCGCCAGTTAAGGTTCGTGGCTGGGAGCGGCTCTTTTTAAAAAACCATTTCCAACTTCTTAACAATTTGTTTATTTATACAGAAATTAATGATGAAATTTTACAAAGTTTGAATTGAGATTATTCTAAGTCCGAAATACATTAATTAATTGTACAAAAATGAGTAATCTAACGAACTGCAAAGTTAAAGCTGAACGATGGATTAACTGTCGTCGACTGGGGCTTCCGGGCTTTTTATAATATCCCTACCCCCTCACATGGCTGTGGGAACTTGCAGATCTCATGTCTGCTTACATTTAATTCTATTCATTAATACATCGTTGCGATCTTAATTCTAAGTAGTCTTGGTACGTGACCGTCTGCGACCGCCTGTGACCTGACATCTGCAGTGTCACTTATCGTCTGTGCTACAAAGTAGCGCTTTCGTTCCCATGAACGTTAATAAACTGTATAAATTGTCCTTCATTTATAATGTTGCACATCACTTAGCGCATTTCTTAATATTTCTAATAATTTCTATTTTTTTACACATATATATATATATATATATATATATATATATATATATTACTCATATTTAGACCAGGGTAGAAAATTAAATAATCACATCAAATAATTTTAATCACCGTGTAGAAGCTTTGGGAAAAGGTACGCGTTATTAAAACCGTGAAGCATGAAAATTCATTCGTTTCATTAAAAATAAGGGAGTTAAATTATTTACAAGACGCTTACTAAAAAAAAAAGGAAGCAGTATTAAAATGCTCTACGTGTAATTTAATTATTCCGAGTAAAGAAACAAATGGAAATTACGTGCAAAATTTATATTAATTAACTCAATTTTAAGTAACCGGTATTAAACAAAATGTACAGATAATAATTAATATTTGATTAGGAGTCACTAAAAATTAAAGGGTATTATTTTAATTGGAGTTAATTGGACCATTAGTAACATATAATATGTATAAAAGCTAGTAAAAACCCAATAATATTCAGATCGTATAAGTATTATGTTTGAACACCTGCGTATTTTTAAATGTTTTATGTTCTGCGTAAAATTTGCAGATAACAAATGGTTACAGAGAATGTTGGAGAAACCGTTGCTTAATATTTACGGAAATGCTAATAAGGTGGGTTATTTCACAAGTCCACATGGATTGAAAATAACCGATACTAAAGAATATAGATTTGTACCACTCGGAACAGGGTAGGTAGAGACAGATAATATGCGCAAGACAGAGACACATATAGTAAAAGGCGTGAGTGGAGCAACGTCACTGGGTTGCGATTGGTTGAAAATAAAAGGCAAACTTGAGAGGTAAAAATAACATTTCTGTATAAAATTAATTAGTTATTTCCAGACGTTGCGAGCCGTGTCGAAATTTCTGAGATTTAACTGGTGCGAGTGCAAATTTAATAAGAACCGACGCACAGGCGGGCGAGATGGGAACATAGTATACGAAATTCTAGAAACTGGCCGTTTTGAGGACAAAACCGACAGACAGGCTAACCACTATATATACCCGGGTTAATATGAGTTTCGCTCTCTTAGATTTTTCGATTTGATTCAATGCGTTAAACAGTGCTTTTTAGTTTTCCGATTTTGATAGAATAATTTAAACAGTTTGCTCGTATATTTTGGTGATTTAAAACAGTTTGTTCTTTACGTGCTACAATGAATGTAAATTAGTGCACTTAGAAAAGAAGATACAAGGTAATAAAGTCTAGTATCACTGTACCAATTAGTCAAATTTGCAACGACAAATGAATACACAAAAGTAGGCAGTTTTGGCGTATATTTGTGAAAAAAGTATGAATTTCTTTGCTATTTTTCGAGGGTGGTAATAATTAAATGATTCGTAAACGTGTCTGGATCCACAAAACAAGCTTCAGATATACACAAATAAGTTCCGGAAAAGCACTGAAACAACTTTAGAGGAATGGTGGTGTAGAAAATTTTAAAGGCGACCAGTAATACGAGGACCTAAACATAACCCAGTTGGATTGGTGTGATTAACAGAAGACGATGTACATTGACGCCACGAGTGCATTAACCTTCAGGTAACTTATGCTTTGTTGTTCGATTTTTGATGTTTTGGTGTGTGTTAAATAACTTTATAATTGATTTACTTAAAATGGACAGTAGTGAAATTGTACTAACAACAAAATTTTAATTTTAAGGTGAAATTCTCTTGTTTAAGTAGAAAGGGGTATTTAGTATTTATGTTCTGGATTATGATGAAAATTTGGGTATGTCTTTGAGCTCAATTAGACAAACCTGGTTAATTAACGTAAAGGGGTGGTAGATGCTCCCTTTGTACTCAGACTCAGGTCTGCATATATTGTTATATTAATTAGTAGGCATCTACAAGGACTTTAATTCTGGATGCACATTAAAATGATAATAAATTTAATCTTGAAATTTTCTGATACTGAAATTTATGCTGAATTTTAATTTTGAAATTTTAATGTATTGTGAATATTGATGTAAATAGAGTTAACGTAGGTGTTTGTGATAGGAATGTGTTTGTTTTTTTTATGATTGAGGATGAAAGTTTTAACTAGGTGAGCAGCCGAGGCGGAAAAGAGTAAAGAGGCGATTAACAGAAGAAAGTCAACGGAACAGTTAAGTTAATAGCTTTTGTAGGTTTCACAGCATTCTTGACGCCCAATCTGTGGGGCTCGATTCGAAAACCGTAGTTCCCGGATTTTGTTGGATTCACAGCATTCTATATATATATATATATATATATATATATATATATATATATATATATATATATATATATTATACTGTCAAGAAGGGGGTGGGCTTATAAAATGTTTAAATAGGGCTTCGAAACGACTTTGCTAGAATGGGGGTATATTTGGTTTTGTTTGAGTATTTCTTTCAGGTATTTTTGGTTTATAAATTAACAACAACTATTCCACGTTTATAAATTTATAAAGCTTTTGAAACTGCATTGCATTCAACAACATATACCGGCCATAGACCAGGCTAAGCTAGTTATAAGTTTGCATTGTATACGTATTTTAATTGTTATGGTTGCAGGTATATGAAATTTAATTTGGAGTTAGCGTTTTCAGAATCTTTTGAATGTAAAAACAAATATCAAAATTGCTTGGTATACTGCACGCTTTTAAAATTTTAAGGAGTTAAGTGATACTCCCGTAAAATTTGTAAATCAATTTCAGTTTGAATATGTTTTAACAATTAAAGATTGGTTATGTAATGACAGGACGTTTACCGAATAAGACATAAATGTCTGTTGCGTACAATTTAAAAGCTGAACCATCAAAGTTTGTTAGCTATTTTCAATATTGTAAAAGTTCAATATACATAAATCACTGGATTACAAACCATCTAGAAAATGAATGTATCTAGAGAAACAACTGTATTATTAATCAATTATTAATAATTATAAATTACATAGTGTGCGTAGAGATAGTTGTCATGGCAACGGAAACAAAAGAAGACGGTTTTTTTTTATAAGGGACTTCAAATTTATATTACTAAAAAATAGACGTGTTTTTGTACTGTTATGAGTTTTATTACATTTAAAAAGTTACGAGAAAGTTTTGAAAGTCAAGTTGTACCTGGAGATAGCAAATAGTAGCAGTTTTACGGCGAATAAAAGTTAATTAAAAGAGGAGTGCTGGTCTGTACCGTTATTGTTTGAAGACGAAAGCATAGTGGAATTGGAGTTATCTGAGTATTTGTATAACATAAAATTTGTAGAAATATTAGTAGTTTTATAGTCTGGAGATTACCAGTTGCTCGAGTTACTTATTTATTTACAGGAGGTGCCTGCAGCTGGTCACTTGGCTTCAGGACGGCTGGAAGGCGGCGCTTGTATCTGGATTCCAGGTATTAGTATTTAATATCTACGCAGTGCTTTAATCAAATTTATAAAAGTGGAACTAGTGTTTGGGAATACTTTTGGATTTTAAAATTATTTTGAAAAATCCTTGAATATTTGTTTGGGTGTCTAGTTGAGAGGTGTTTGCTTAGGACGGACCCACCCTAGGTAGATTCCGCCACGTGTTTGACGGCCCTGTAAAATATTTAAGTGCAGCAGCCGTGTAAAATATTTAAAGATAAATTGTGTGGCATAACTCAACAAGGCTCTAAAATAAGACAAGGAGTGACAGATAGATATATTACGCCTATCACTAATAAGGTAGGATCACAGTATATATAACAGATGGCATTTACAATTATTTGAAGAATGCTTGTGTATTCGGTTGCAATTGTCATAATTGTCCTATGATAAAAAAAAAAAAGAAAGATCAATCCTGTAATCATGAATAAACAATACAAAATAGGTGGTAATTGATTATAAAAGGGTTCTCTATAACTCAATATATACCAAAATATAACAATATATATATATATATATATATATATATATATATATATATTGCTGTGATCCTCTCATATCTGCAGGAACTGGCCCTTTCTAAAAAAAAACATTCGAGCCCCACAGATTGGGCGCCAAAGAATGCTGTGAAACCTACAAAATCCGTGAACTACGCTTTATAATCGAGCCTCACTTTTGGGCGTCAAAGAATGCTGTGTTTCCCTGTATTAGAATCGAGCCTCACGAATTGGAAGACAAGAATGCTGTGAATCCTCTAAAAAGCTATTCATTACCTTAACTGTGTTGGTCCATTGACTTTCTTCCGTTAATCGCCTCGGCTGCTCCTCTAGATAACTTTCATCCTAATACATAAAAAAAAACAAACACATTCCTACCACAAACATCAACGTTAACTCTATTTACATCAATATTCACAATACATTAAAATTTCAAAATTAAAATTCAGCATAAATTTCAGTATCAGAAAATTTCAAGATTTAAATTTGTTATCATTTTAATATGCATCCAAAATTAAAGTCCTTGTAGGATGCCTACTAATTAATATAACAATATATGCAGACCTGAGTCTGAGTACAAAGGAGCATCTACCACCCTTTACGTTAATTAACCAGGTTCGTCTAATTGAGCTCAAAGACATACCCAAATTTTCATCAAGAACATAAATACTAAATACTCCTTTCGACTTAAACAAGAAAATTTCACCTTAAAATTAAAAATTTGTTGTTAGTACAACTTCATTACTGTCCATTTTAAGTAAATCAATTATAAAGTTATTCAACACACACGAAAACATCAAAGTTCAAACAAAATAGTATAATTTACCTGAAGGTTACTGCACTCGTAGCTTCAATGTACATCGTCCCTTTTGTTAATCACACCATTCTAACTGGGTTATATTTACGGCGTCTGATTCTCAACGCTTTTAAAATTTCTCCACCACCATTCATCTAAAGTTGTTTCAGGGCTTTTCCGGAACTCATCTGTGTATATCCGAACCTTGTTTTGTGGATCCAGTCATGTTTATGAACCATTTAATTATTAACACCCCCGAAAAATAGCAAAGAAATTCATGCTTCTTTCACCAATATACGCCAAAACTGCCTACTTTTGTGTATTCATTCGTCGTTGCAAATTTTGACTAATTAGTACAGTTATACTAACTTTATTACCTTGTATCTTCTTTTCTAAGTGCACTAAAGTACATTCATTGTAGCACGTAAAGAACAAACTGTTTTTTAAATCACCAAAATATACGAGCAAACTGTTTAAATTATTTCATCAAAACCGGAAAACTAAAAAGCACTGTTTAACGCATTGAATCAAGTCGAAGATCTAAGAGAGCTTGTTCATATTAACCTCGGTATATATAGCGGTTAGCCTGTCTGTCGGTCTGTTCCCCAAAACGGACAATTCTAAAGAATTTCGCATGCTAGGTTCCCATTCCGCAGCCCGGCACGCGATTTTTACGAAATTTGCACTCGCCCCAGTTACATCTCAGAAATTTCGACACGGCTCGCAACTTCTGGAAATAACTAATTGAATTTTATACAGAAATGTTATTTTTACCTCTCAATTTTGCCTTTTATTTTCACCCAATCGCAACCCAATGACGTTGCTCCACTCACGCCTTTTACTATTATATGTGTCTCGGTCTTGTGCATATTATCTGTCTCTATCTACCCTGTTCTTATTGGTGCAAATTGATATTCTTTATTATCGATTATTTCAGTCCATGTGGAGTGTGAAATAACCCACCTTTAGCATTTCTCGTAACTATTATGCGACGGTTTCTCCAACATTCTCTGTAACCATTAATTATCTGCAAAATTTACGCAGAATGAGCTTTTTAAAATACGCAGGTGTTTAAACATCCTACTTCTAACTAACCTCTACGATTTGCATTTTATTGGGTTTTTACAAGTTTTTATAGATATTATATGTTACTAACGGTTCAATTAACTTCAATTAAAATTAATACCCTTTAAATTTTAGTGAATCCTAACTAAATATTAATTATTATCTGTACGTTTTGTTTAATACCGGTTACTTAAAATAGAGTTAATTAATATAAATTTTGCACGTAATTTCTCTTTGTTTCTTTACGTAGAGCTTTTTAATACTGCTTCTTTCGATATAAAGCGTCTTGTACATGACTTAAATCTCTTATTTTTAATGAAACGAATGAATTTTTATGCTTCACGGTTTTTTCTTTTTTAATAACGCGTATCTTTTCCCAAAGCTTCTACACTGTGATTAAAATTATTTGATGTGATTATTTAATTTTCTACCCTGGTCTAAATATGAGTATTTTCTCCCTATTTGAATACAAATAATCCCACTTATTCGAATTCAAATATAAAACATTGAAATCGCAAAAAAAATTTACAAAAAAAATTGCCTATCTCTCTCTACCCTTATCTATCTATCTTACCTAACTTATATCCAATCCAAAAAAAAATATTTACACCTATCCTATATCCCTATCCTATTCCTAACTCTCACTTAATTTTATAAACTGAAATTATCCCTACCTTCATCCTACTTATCCATCTAGTCCTATATACATCCTATATACCTATACTATTCCTAACTTTTTAACTAATCTTCACTATACTTTACTTCCCCCTACCTAATCCTATATACCTATCCTACTCTTACTCTATTCCTAACTCTCCACTAATCTTATATGAAATATCTATACTTAACCTATCTTATTTTCTTCCTACATTTAATCTTTATTCTCATCCTAAACCTATTTCTAATTATCTTCCATATTTATCCTATACTTAGCTTTATTTTCTATACACACCTACTTCTACTCTTCTATATACACCTATTCTATCCCTATCCTATTTAAATTTTACTCTATTATACACCTATTTCTCCTGTGGTGCTGGTTCTCCGGTATAAGGGAATAGTAGGTTGACGTGAAACCGTCCCCTCTTATTTCCCGTACCTACTTCCCTTAATAAATACGTGCACTCCCCTACTACTTCACCTATCTCAAAAGGTCCCTCATAGGGCAAGTGTAGTTTAGCACATGTCATCCTATCTCTCTTCCCTACTCTCAAGCTTTTACTACTACCTGGTCTCCCACTTTAAATTTTACCCTCTTTCTAATTCTCGCGTTCATCTTCCTTGTATATTTTCAGCTCTCTTCCTTAACCTCTCCCTCACATCTACCAAAAGTTGTTGAAATTCATCGTCCCTAGGCACAATTTGCCATGGTCTTTCGGGATACTGTTGCTTGATCAGCATAATGGGACTGGTTTCTGTCACGGTACTAGGGGTTTCATTGATAAAAGATTCAACCTTGGACAAATTGTCTTCCCATAAACGATGATTCCTATGTGAAGCCAACCGCAAGAATTTAACTGTCTCTTGAATATATCGCTCAGCTGGATTAGCTTGAGGATGCCTTATGCTGCAAAACACCACTTTAATGTTTTGCCTCTCCCAATAATCCCTAAATCTTTGATTATTAAAATAAATAGCATTGTCTGCTAATACTCGTTTAAAAGTTCCTACTTCCCTACAAAATTGTTCCAATTTCTTGTTTGTTCCGACTGTGTTACAATCCCGAGTGGGATATAATTTGGTAAATTTCGAAAACACATCAGTCACAATCAGCACATGTTTGTGTCCCTTTGTACTTCTGACTAGATTACTCAAATAGTCAATAGCCACTAAGTCCAGGGGATTTTGTACGTGTATACTTTGTACCACATCTTGACTCGTACTATTTTTGTACTTTCCTAAAGTACATAAGTGACAAGTGTTGATGACTGACTTTACTAATCCTAAGTCTTTAGTTGAAAAAACGTTTCCTAAAATTAACCATGTCTTTCGGATCCCTATGTGACCATATCTTAAATGCAGATCTTTGATAATTAATTTTGCTTGTACCCTATCCACTACATACACTTCCAAGTCTTGAATTTTTACACAAAATCCGTTTATCATATGGAAGTTTTAAATCCCGGTTCGTTTTCTAACTTCGTTCTAATAATCTGTAACTCCTCACTCTGCCTCTGGTTCCTCAAGATCTCCTCTTCTCCATATACTGAATCGTTTTGTAGTAGACTGTTCATGGCAATCATGATGTCACACGGTCTTTTGTTATCCTTGTCTCGGTTTCTACTAAACGCGTCTGCTATAAAATTGTTTGCTCCCTTAATATATTTAATCTCAAAGTCAAACTCCTGTAGTAACAACCCCATCGATATACTCGATTGTTAGAAATCTTGTATTCATCAACGCACACAACGCCGAATGATCCGTTTCGATTACAAAATGTCTTCCAATCAAAAAAAATTTTAACTTTGTAACCCCAAACACCACTGCAGCCATCTCCTTTTCACTAATCGTGTAATTTACTTCATGCGGCTTCAGTGTGCGCGAAACAAAAGATATGGGCACCTCTTCCCCCTCTTGTACTTGGTACAACTCTGCTGCTAACGCACTATCCGATGCATCCGTCCTCAGTACGAAACCTACATCAAATCTGGGATGCCTCAAAATTAGTTGGTCGTGAAATTGTTCCAACAGTGTTAAATAGGCTGCCTCTTGACTCTCCGTCCAACTCCATCGTACTCCTTTCTTCAGAAGTTTAAACAAAGGACCCGCTTTTTCAGCAAATCCCGGTACAAACTTTTTATAAAAGTTAAGGACCCCCAAAAAAGCTCTTAATTTCCTAATGTTATTAGGTCTCGGATATGTCAAAAGTTTGGACAATCTTTCTTTATCGATACACATACCTTGAGTGTTCACCACATACCCCAGAAATTTAACAGTTTTGAAAAAATTCACATTTTCTATATTCAGCCTCAATCCTGCTAATTTAAGCTCTAATAATATCCGTTCTAAATGAGAGTAATGTTGTTCCTCAGTTTCACTAAAATTAAAATATCATCCACATAGTGTATGCAGAATTGCTCATATGCTCCTAAAATTGCTTGCATTGCCTTAATTAATGCTGCACTTGACGTTGACAAACCATACGGTACTACCTTAAAATTATAGATTTTTCCCTCTACGGAAAATCCTGTGTACCTTCTAGAATCTTTGTGTAATGGAATCAGCCAGAATGAATTCCTTAAATCTAATTTACTAAAAATAAACTTGCCACTTAATCTCGTCAAAAGTGTGTCCATGGATGGTGGACAATGGAATTGCGGTTTGGTCCGTTGATTAATTTTTCGTGCATCTAAACATAAACGAATGCTATCATCCTTTTTCTTAACTACCACCAACGGATTTATGAAATGAGTGTTTGATACCTCTATTATGCCATCTTCCAACATTTTATTTAATTCTGCCTTCACCTGCTCCTGATATGCTGCTGGAATTGGATAAACCTTTGCGTTGAACGGTTCTGAATTATCCACTTCCAATATGTGTTCATAGCCTAACGCTGTGCTTACTTCTACCCCCACTAATTCTGCATGTTTTTGTAATAAAGCTTGAACCTCTACTCTCCTATCCTCTGGACATCTTATGTGTTGATCTGTTTACCTTCATCATCCTCTACCTCTACTACATTAATACTCAACCCCGTGTCATCCTCTGTGACTTCATAACTGCCCTTCCATGGCACTACCCTATCCTTAATCCTTATTACCTTCCTTTCCATATCTATCAAAACCCCTAACTTCATCATACAGTCAACACCTAAAATGCTCTGAAACTTCAGTCCAGGTACAATTACAAACTCCTGTTCACAGCTAAAACCTCCTATATCTATCCTAAGCACCACAACACTATTTACTACAGCAAACTTCTTTTTATTTGGAGCTACTAAATGGCTACGCTTTATAGGCATAATTCTATCACAAACCTTATCCCTAATTTTGCTGACGAATTCCTCCGATATTAAACTCGCCTCTGCCCCTGTATCAAGTAATACTTCTACATTATTCTCAAAAATTCCTATATTAATAATTGGCAAACATAATTTTTCCTCAGTTTCTGGCTCTACTTCCTCCTCAATTTTGAAAAATTCACGTGGATGTTCATATACATTTACACTGAAATCTAGTGGTCTGTCGCGTTCTAAAAATCCTGTCCAGGTCTGTTTTCCCTACTTGGTCCTGGTCTAGCCGTCACCTCAGCGTATGTCCTAGGCGTTTCCACTCGTTCCGTGTCTGTATTAGCTGTCCCCCTCATGTCCGGTGAACTATTCCTTCTGGTAGGTTCCGGTCTCGGTGCAGGTCCCTTCCTAAACTATTACTTCTAACGTATGGTCGTCTCTGTTCCCAATTCTGTCCCTGGTATCCGTAACTATTCCCCTTCTAGCATAGTTGTCCCGTCTATTGTCAAACCTAACTGTGTTGATCTGTCTTTCCCTATTATCCCGAGGTCGTCCACTACTTACGTCGTCGTACCTCTGCAGATATTCTAAAAACATTTCTCTGTCCACTATGTTCTGTAGTGCTACGTGTTGTCTTACTTCTACCTCGAAGTGTCGTGATAAATACTTGATAATTTGTCGGTCCGTCAGTGGTGGGTTCAGTTGCTTTGCTATGCTATACTTGCGTATAGCATATTGCTCCCTACTTCCTGAAAATTCTCCCTTAAATTTCCCTGTGATTAAGTCGTCTCGTACCTGGTCTTGTCTGTGGTCACTCCAGTAGTGCTTTAAAAATCTGTCTTCAAAGTCCGTGTAGGTGTCTATGTCCTGTCCTACTAAATTGTACCATGCTTCCGCATTGTCCTTTAATAAAGCCTTTATCGTATTCAGTTTAGTCTGTTCGTCAAATAAATTTCCCACTAGATTTCTTACACTATTAATGAAAATTTGTGGATTTACCCTGTTATCGCCATAAAACTTCATGTGTTGGTCCAATGATACTCCACCTGTAGAAAATCTAGGACCATCCCCCGTTAAATTTGACATGTTGTATTTGATACTACTAACTTCGCGTTCTACCCTGCCTAACTGATCCCTACATGAGTCCGTCACTTCAGTCATTTTTATATTAATCTCTTCTTTACAAAAAATGCGTACTTCGGACCTTAAATGTCCCATTTCCTGTCGAAGACCTGTAATATCACGCTCATTTTTTTCAACCCTATTTTCAACCTCCCCCATTTTCACGGTAAGACTATTTTTAAATTCTGTAAATTCTTTAGTCGACTGCTCAATTTTCCCGCTTATCTGCTCTAATTTTTGGTTGGACTCTTCCCTAGCTCTATTAGATTCATCGCTTAGCTGTTCTAATTTTCTATTGGATTCTTCCCTAGCTCTATTAGATTCTTCGTTCATCCTCTCTAGCATTCTCATTATCATCTCGTTTCCTTGATCCCCTGATTCCGTCCTTGACTGATCTCTACTGCCTCCAGCTTCTTCCATTTTCGAATTTTTCTCACACAATGTACTATTGTCACTTCCAATTTCCACTCCTTGACTCCTTAACCACTCTTTTCTCTGCATACGTTCTAATCACTCTCACACCCTCTAAAATACTCTTAAATTTATACACACACAGAAACTCGCTCTCTCAGATCGCCAGTTTCCTGGAATAAAATCACAAAAATTTTATTTGGAACTCGAGCCTCACTTTTGGGTCGCCAAGAATGCTGTGATCCTCTCATATCTGCAGGAACTGGCCCTTTCTAAAAAAAAACATTCGAGCCCCACAGATTGGGCGCCAAAGAATGCTGTGAAACCTACAAAATCCGTGAACTACGCTTTATAATCGAGCCTCACTTTTGGGCGTCAAAGAATGCTGTGTTTCCCTGTATTAGAATCGAGCCTCACGAATTGGAAGACAAGAATGCTGTGAATCCTCTAAAAAGCTATTCATTACCTTAACTGTGTTGGTCCATTGACTTTCTTCCGTTAATCGCCTCGGCTGCTCCTCTAGATAACTTTCATCCTCATACATAAAAAAAACAAACACATTCCTACCACAAACATCAACGTTAACTCTATTTACATCAATATTCACAATACATTAAAATTTCAAAATTAAAAATTCAGCATAAATTTCAGTATCAGAAAATTTCAAGATTTAAATTTGTTATCATTTTAATATGCATCCAAAATTAAAGTCCTTGTAGGATGCCTACTAATTAATATAACAATATATGCAGACCTGAGTCTGAGTACAAAGGGAGCATCTACCACCCCTTTACGTTAATTAACCAGGTTCGTCTAATTGAGCTCAAAGACATACCCAAATTTTCATCAAGAACATAAATACTAAATACTCCTTTCGACTTAAACAAGAAAATTTCACCTTAAAATTAAAAATTTGTTGTTAGTACAACTTCATTACTGTCCATTTTAAGTAAATCAATTATAAAGTTATTCAACACACACGAAAACATCAAAGTTCAAACAAAATAGTATAATTTACCTGAAGGTTACTGCACTCGTAGCTTCAATGTACATCGTCCCTTTTGTTAATCACACCATTCCAACTGGGTTATATTTACAGCGTCTGATTCTCAACGCTTTTAAAATTTCTCCACCACCATTCATCTAAAGTTGTTTCAGGGCTTTTCCGGAACTCATCTGTGTATATCCGAACCTTGTTTTGTGGATCCAGTCATGTTTATGAACCATTTAATTATTAACACCCCCGAAAAATAGCAAAGAAATTCATGCTTCTTTCACCAATATACGCCAAAACTGCCTACTTTTGTGTATTCATTCGTCGTTGCAAATTTTGACTAATTAGTACAGTGATACTAACTTTATTACCTTGTATCTTCTTTTCTAAGTGCACTAAAGTACATTCATTGTAGCACGTAAAGAACAAACTGTTTTTAAATCACCAAAATATACGAGCAAACTGTTTAAATTATTTCATCAAAACCGGAAAACTAAAAGCACTGTTTAACGCATTGAATCAAGTCGAAGATCTAAGAGAGCTTGTTCATATTAACCTCGGTATATATAGCGGTTAGCCTGTCTGTCGGTCTGTTCCCAAAACGGACAATTCTAAAGAATTTCGCATGCTAGGTTCCCATTCCGCAGCCCGGCACGCGATTTTTACGAAATTTGCACTGCCCCAGTTACATCTCAGAAATTTCGACACGGCTCGCAACTTCTGGAAATAACTAATTGAATTTTATACAGAAATGTTATTTTACCTCTCAATTTTGCCTTTTATTTTCACCCAATCGCAACCCAATGACGTTGCTCCACTCACGCCTTTTACTATATGTGTCTCGGTCTTGTGCATATTATCTGTCTCTATCTACCCTGTTCTTATTGGTGCAAATTGATATTTTTATTATCGATTATTTCAGTCCATGTGGAGTGTGAAATAACCCACCTTTAGCATTTCTCGTAACTATTATGCGACGGTTTCTCCAACATTCTCTGTAACCATTAATTATCTGCAAAATTTACGTAGAATGAGCTTTTTTAAAATACGCAGGTGTTTAAACATCCTACTTCTAACTAACCCCTCTACGATTTGCATTTTATTGGGTTTTTACAAGTTTTTATAGATATTATATGTTACTAACGGTTCAATTAACTTCAATTAAAATTAATACCCTTTAAATTTTAGTGAATCCTAACTAAATATTAATTATTATCTGTACGTTTTGTTTAATACCGGTTACTTAAAATAGAGTTAATTAATATAAATTTTGCACGTAATTTCTCTTTGTTTCTTTACGTAGAGCTTTTTAATACTGTTTCTTTTGATATAACGCGTCTTGTACATGATTTAAATCTCTTATTTTTAATGAAACGAATGAATTTTTATGCTTCACGGTTTTTTCTTTTTTAATAACGCGTATCTTTTCCCAAAGCTTCTACATGGTGATTAAAATTATTTGATGTGATTATTTAATTTTCTACCCTGGTCTAAATACGAGTAATATATATATTACTCATATTTAGACCAGGGTAGAAAATTAAATAATCACATCAAATAATTTTAATCACCGTGTATAAGGAATTTCATTAAATAATACGCTTTATTAAAACCTTGAAGCATAAATAAACTCGGTCGTTTCAGTAAAAATAAGAAATTTAAATTATCTATAAGACGCTTTACATCAAAAGAAGCAGTATTGAAAAGCGCAGTGGATAATTTAATTATTCCTAAACAAATGGAAATTACGTGCAAAGTTTATATTAATTAACCCTATTTTAAGTAACCGGTAGTAAAACAAAGTGTACATATAATAATTAATATTTAAGTTGTATTCGCTAAAAATGAAAGGATAGAAATCAATTTAATTGAGTTAATTAAACCGTTAATAAGCATAAAACTTGTAAAACCCAATAATAGTCAAATCGTAGGAAGGTTATTTAAAATGTTACGTTTGAACACCCTGCGTGTTTTTAAAAGGCAATTTCAAGTTAATTTGTTTGGATAAACATGTTGATTCTAAGGATATTGGAAACGATCAGATGCTTTAGCAGGAAATACAGAACACCTGCGTATTTTTAAAAAGCTCATTCTGCGTAAATTTGGCAAATAATTAATGTTTCAAAGAATCTTGGAGAAACCGGGACTTAGTATTCACGAGAATGTGCGATACGGGTTTATTAAACCCAGATAACAGTCCGCGTGGACTAAAATATAATCGATAATAAAGAATCTAAATTTGCACCAATACGAACAGGTTAGAAAAGGAAAGAGAAAATGCGTCAAGCAAAGACACATATTGTAAAAGGGCGGGATTTAAGCAACGTCAAGGGGTTGCGATTGGTTAAAATAGGATGCATATATCAGAGGTAGAACAACAATTTCTGTATAAAAGTAATTAGTTTTTCTCGGACAACTTTGCGGGCCGTGTTGAAATTTTCTGAGATCTCAATGGGGTGAGGACTAAATTCATAAAAATCGACGTGCAGGCTACAGACTGGGAACGTAGAATGAGGAATTCGTTGGAATTACCCGTTTTAGGGAACAAAGCGACGTGTCGGCTATTCGCTATATATACAGGCGGAATATGTGTTTCTCTCTTAGACTCTTAGACTTTCGACGATTCGATGCGTTAAAAGCTCGTGCATCCGCGACTTGATATTAAACAGTGCATTTTAGTTTGATTAAATAATTTAAAGTGTGCTAGTATATTTTAGTGACTCAAAATAGTTGGTTATTTTACGTGCTAACATGAATGTACTTCAGTGCACTTAGATACAAGGTAATAAAAGTTTATTATCACGGTACCAATTAGTAAAATTTACAACGACAAATGTATACCCAAAAGTAGGCAGTTTTGGCGTATATTGGTAATATTGGTAAAAGGAAGTATGAATTTCTTTGCTATTTTGCGGGGTGTTAATGACTAAATGGTTCGTAAATGTGTCTGCATCCACTGAACCAGAGGCAGATATACACAGATGAGTTCCGGAAAAGCCTAGAAACAACTTTAAATTAATGGTGATGGAGAACATTTTTAAAGCGTTGACAACATGAAGCTGTAAATAGAATCCGGTTGGAATGGTGTGATTTACAAAGGACGATTACACTGAAGCTACGAGGACAATAACCTTCAGGTAAATTGTACTATTTTGTTTGACATTTTGTGTGTATTGAATGACTTTATAATTGATTTACTTTAAATGGACATTAGTGGAATTTTTCTAACCATAAAATTTAATTTTAAGATGAAATTTGCTTGTTTAAGTAAAAGGGGTAATTTGTTTTGATGTTCGGGAATAGGATGAAACTTTGGGTAGGTCTTTGAGCTCAATTAGACAAACCTGGTTAATTAACGTAAAGGGTGGTAGATGCTCCTTTATACTCAGACTCGGTCTGCTTATCTTGTTATATTAATTAGTAGGCATCCAACAAGGACTTTAATTTTGGATGCACAGTAAAATGATAATAAAATTAATCCGGAAATTCTTTTTAAAACTGAATTTTATGTTCAAATTTAATTTGAAAATTTAATGTATTCTGAATATTGATGTAAATAGAGTTAACGTTGATGTTTGTGGTAGGAATGTGTTGTTTAATTTTATGATTGAGAATGGAAGTTATCTAGAAGAGCAGCCGAGGCGATTAACAGAAGGAATCAACGGACCAGGTAATTCAAGAGGTTTCACAGCATTCTTGACGCCCAAACTGTGGGGCTCGAATGTTTTTTTAAAGGGCCAGTACCTGCAAAGATGAGAGGTTTCACAGCAATATATATATATATATATATATATATATATATATATATATATAAATGAAAACTAATTGCTTATAGCAAATTTAATAAATAAACAGTATACGATGTATAAATAAACACTAACTTTACGAAAATCGAAAGAAAGTTTTAATTATACAAAGCAAGCTAGTAATTTGCATAGCCATAAATGAAAGAATAAACATTCATCCATGATGAATGTTTATTCCTTTTATGAAACAAACAAATTCTTTCACATATGGCTATGCAAAGTACTAGCTTGCTTTGTATAATTAAAAACTTTCTTTCGATTTTTCGTAAAGTTAGTGTTTATTTATACATCGTATATACTGTTTTATATATATATATATATATATATATATATATATATATCAATTGGGGGATTACATAACTCCTCCCGACATACATTAAAAATTAAGGGTTTCCTTTTCTTGATTTTTAATTTTATAAATTCATTTAATCTCATTTCTTAAAATTCATAGTTTCTAATGGTACATTTGTTTCTTTGGTTGCCTTAAGACACAAAAACTGTTTGTGTAAAAGATCTAACCTATAAATAATAATAGAAAGTTAACTACCACAACTTGAAGTTGCAGTAAATGTTCAAAATGTACACCATGCTGTTCCAGACACAAGTGAACCCTTTTATTCATCTGCGCAATAACAATTTAATATGGAATCTTGATTAACCGATTCTAACGCACTTCTTATTTTTTGCTGCAAGTGTTGGACACTATTAGACGGAGTATCATAAACTTTATTTTTTACATCTCCCCACAGAAAAAAATTTAGCGGGTTCATACCAGTCGAACGGGGTGGCCACGAAATAGCACTATTCTTTCCGATCCAACTTTGAGGAAATCGTTCATTTAAATACTGCGTTACTAACCTGAAATTATGAGGTGGTACGCCATCATGTTGAAACCAGCGTAAGTTTCTAATTGCTTGGTTGGTAAAAATGTCAGCTACATTATTATGTGATTGTACATAAGATATTTCAAAAACCTTTTTGTGAACGAGATCTGTTATGAAGTGATTCTTAATGTCTATATGTTTAAGTCTTTTTGAATTGTTAACACTACTACTCATAGAAATAGCACTCTGATTATCGCAATATAAAAAGGCTTTTTCACTCCCGTTAAATTCACTAACCACACATTTGATGTTTATTAAATCTTGAGCTGTTGTAGCTGCTGCTAAATATTCCGACTCAGCACTAGACAGTGCAACACAGTTTTGCTTTTTTGAAAACCAGTTCATTGGATTATTATTATAAAAAATTATTCCACCACTTACACTTTTCCTGTCTGATCTGTCCGTTCCCCAATTTGCATCAGTATATCCTTCAACATAATCATTTCCTCCTTTTATAAATGTAAGTTTCATGTTCTTTGTTCCTTGTAAATATCGTAGAATTCGTTTCGCTGCATTCCAAGTTTGTTCAGTAGGTTTGTCAAGTGTGCGACTTAGGTATGATACAGAATAAGTTATGTCAGGTCTTGATGTAGTTGATAAATAGAGTAAATATCCAATAAGGTTTCTGTATGGTACTTCAATTACCTCTTGTTCAGTATCAATTTGAAAATTATTTTCCATTGGAGTTTCTATGCTTTTGCAGTCTTGCATATTAAATGCCTCTAAAAATTTTTGTATCATTTTAGTCTGGTTTATGTAGATTTTTGTTTCAGTTCTTTCGATTTTCATACCTAAAAATTGTTTACTTCTCCAATCTCTTTAGCTTTAAATTCTAGCTTGAGTGCGTATATTACTCTTTCTATCTCGTGGTCCTTGCCACATATTAATATATCGTCAACATAAAGTATCAACCAACAATTATTACTATTATAGTACAAACAACAATCATATGATGACCTTTTCATTTTATATTTAATGATAAAGTCATTGAATCTGTTGTTCCACAGTTTTTAAGATTCTTTTAATCCGTATAATGCACGATTAAGTTTCAATATCGGTGATCTAGTTTGCACTCCTTCAGGTCTTTGTATATAAACATCAGTATTCAATTTACCATTCAAAAATGCTGATGGTATATCTAACTGTTTGATCTTGAAATTGTTTTGTAATGCAAAAGACAACATAACTCTTATTGTAGACATTCTAGCAACTGGTGCGTATAGAGTGTTAAATGTATTCTCCTCCTCAATTTGAAATCCTTTTGCTACAATTCTAGCTTTCTTTGTACCATCTTCTTTGGTTCTGAAGACCCATTTTGTTTCTATTGCATTTTGCCCTTTGGGTAGGTTCTCTTCACTCCAAGTATTTTGTTCTTTGTGTGATGCCAATTCTTTGTTAATCGCATCTCTCCATTCTTTAGATAATACCGCATTGTCATAATCTTGTGGTTCTTCCTGATTTGTCATTAAACAGTATATAGTGTATAACTCATATTCATCAAAATGTTTTGTTTTTTTTATTACCCTTCCAGTTCTTGTTGGTTCTTTATATTTTTCATTATTTTCATTATGCGTATTTTCTTCTTGTTCGTTTTCGCTTTGAATTTCATTTTCATGTTTAATGATTTCTTCATTTATCTCTTTGTGGACTTTATCATCTTCTTCCTTGCAATCAATTGCTTGTATTTTCTGCTCATTGAAATGTATATCAGTTTCATCAAATGTTACGTCTCTAGAAGTTACAATTTTATTTTCATTTTGATCCCACAATCTGTATCCTCCACCACAATATCCAACCAATGTCATTGGCTTAGCTCGTATATCCAACTTTTAGCATCTTGGAAGTACTACTGCCCATGCACGACTTCCAAATATTCTTAGTTTAGATAAATCATTATTTCCGTACCGTATTTTGGCAGCTGGTATCCCTCTATTCGCAATTGTAGGTGATCTATTTAGCTCATAAGCTGAAGATCTTATAGCTTCTCCCCATAAATGTTTAGGTAATCCAGTTTCAGCAAATGTTGTCCTTGTTTTGTCCATTAAAGTTCTATTCATTCTTTCACTTGCTCCATTTTGTTGTGGAATATAGGGTATGGTATATTGTATTAAAATACCTTTGAATCTACAGTAGTTCCTAAATTCTCTTGAAGAAAATTCCCCTCCATTATCACAGCGGATCCTTTTTGTTTTTAGTCCATGTTGTGTGTTTATTAATTTTATAAAATCTTTTACATTTTCTGTTGCTTCAGACTTGTTCTTTAATAATTTTACCACCACAAAGTGAGAATAATCATCCATTAAAACCTGATAATATCTATGCCCTTCTGAGGTTTCTGGTTTTATTGGTCCCTCAAGATCTGAATGTATTAATTCTCCGATGTGCTTTGATCTTTTTGGTTTAGAGTAAAACGGTTTTCTTGTTGATTTTCCTTCTGTACACTTAGAACAAATTTTCTTTTCCTTAAGCTAAGTTCAACAGTTCGAGCCCTTTATGATTTAGATGACCTAATCTACGATGCCAAAGATTTTCTGTTACATAACATTGTTCCGAGTTTTCTATATTTATTTCTAATATAAATAGCTTATCTTTCAGTTTACATTCAAGAGTATAATTATTTCCTTCTATTTTGACAGTCTCTTTTTCAAATACTACTTTGTTTCCTTTATTTACAAGTTCCGTTACAGAAATTAGGTTGTGTTTTATTCCTTTGACTATCAACCCGTTTATACTTAAATTTCTACCTTGACATGTACCTGATATTGTACCCTTTTTTGTAGCTACCATGTATTCACCATTTGCAACATGTATTTTTATTTCTTTGCCTAGATTTTGGACATTTTTACATAAATGTTCCATGTTGTCTGATATTAAGTTTTGAGTTGCACCTGAATCTAAAATGAACAAGTTTTTATTACTCAAAATACTCGTATTACTTTGTAGTGCAATAAATGAAATGTCCACTTTGTTTACACTTTCGCACTGACCCGTTCCACGTCCTCTGTAAATGAAATGTCCACCACTTCGATGTGATCTGAATCTATACGATCCCCTTTGAAATCGACCATCTCTTTGTTGATTCTGTCTACACTCACTACTTTTATGACCAGTTTTACCGCACGTGTAGCATATAAAGGGAGCAGCTTTAAATGATACATCTTCTGAATTTGCAGTTTTATCAGAACCTTTACTTTTATTTTTCATTTTCAATTCTTCATCTAGCAATCGACTTTTTACAAATTCCATTGTAATTTCACTATTTAATGTTTCTATTGCTGTGATGACCGAATCATACTCTTCATTCAAGGTTAGTAGCAAATGACACACTTTGTCGGTTTCTTCCATTTTCGAACCTGCATTTTCAAGTTCCCGTATTAAATTATCAAAATACAGAAAATGATCTTCTAACTTAACTCCTTTTTTAGTTTTAATAAAAGCAACCTCTTCTTTAACGTAAGCTTTGTAAAAACACTTTTTCTTTCAAATACATCTGCTAAAGCTTTCATCATCTCTCTTGCTGTTAATGCATCTTTTACTAAATCTAGATGCTTATCAGTTATGCACTGTATTATTATGGACTTTGCTTTGATGTCCTTTCGTGTAAATTCTTGCAGTTCATCGCCCTGGTATTCACTTTTATCATGTTCTAATGCAACCTTTGTTTGTCTTTCATCTAATAATGCCAATACACGAAATTTCCAATTATTGAAATTTCCAGAACTAAGCTGAGGTAAATTAATTTGATTGCTACTGCTAGCCATTCTTTTATTTTCGAATTTCTTTTTTTTTTTTTATTTTCTCTTAACCTCAAAATTTATACCTTTCATTTGTGATACCTGGGTCCATAACCTGTTGGAAAACTGTAGCTACTACATAGCTTTAGTTATCATCCAAGGAAATTAAACATTCAACTAAGACTACTCTTTTATTATATTATATAACAAATTTATGACCATGCATTTTATGACTAAGCTAGCGTCTCGCGGTAGAAATAACGCGGCTGTAATGGTAGTTGTAAACAGATTGAGGTTACGTAATTTTTTTATTTTTTACCTATTAATTTTGTTTATCGTGTTATTTGTAAACGAGGAGTAAAAATGAATACTTGCGAAGATTGTGGTTTTGAGTTTACACAAAAGAAGAATTTGTATACCCATTTAAGAAAGATTCATAATTTTGAATATAGGAAACCAGTTACTTTAACTAGTAAATTTTTGTGTGATACATGTGGCAAATCCTTGACCAGTAAAGCAACTTTACGTCGTCATTGCAGAACTGTTCATAAAAGTATTACAATAATTCTCAACTCGTCAAGAATCAAGTGCTTTTATGAAAATTGTACAACACATCTAAAGGGATATAAAAAACTTCGACAACATTTGGCAAATGAACATGAAATTGAAACTAAACTTGATCAACTACATTTTAATTCACAATTAGGTTTGAAGATTATTATGCAAAGTGTTAATTATATACTAATTTTATTCTGTTCAACAGAGTTCAAAAACTGGAAAAACTAAGAACAGGAACAATCTTTGGCAATGTATATTGTTACGTGGCGGGGGGATGCTTGCACCAAATGATACGTAGTGGGTAGGTTGCCCTCAAGACGCATCTGATTAGCCTCCACCATAGTGCACCGAGGGGGTTTTGATTGTTAGAGAGGGTTTAGGGGATCGTAGCTAGGGGGTTTTCATTGAACCACAACACACACATGTACAATGATTTAGACACAGTTCAAACAACACTTACATCTATTTAACAAATCAAAATAGTTCTTTATACATTTTAAGCCTTAAATCTAAGATACATAAAAAAGTGGTACTTACATTATATTTGCACAAGTTTATACTGACAACTGAATCACTAACTTACTTGCTTAACTTGACTTGACTTTTTAACTAACTAACTAACTCTTCTACTTTTACTAATGATTGATTTACCCAGGACAGTCTCCGGGTTTATATGTATTCTCTTATCTATCTACGGGAATTACTTGTTAATATTATTCATAAGAAATGATGCTTGGCTTTTCTGGACGTATCATACTTGCGGTCGGGTTCTTTGTATCGATTTACTCAAAAGGAAGATTACTAATTGGATTTCGCGTAATGTGAATTATTGTAATTTACGGTGATCTAATGTTTTATGAATAACATGTCCGATGTGTCATTATACAATTTCTCAATTTCTAATTTATAATGGTGAAGCCTTATTTGCTTTGTAACAATATACTTCACACTTTAGCTAAATTATTGTCTGATGGCACCAAAAAGGAGTACTATAATTGCCATCGATCGTACAACTACATTCCAAAAGGCAAGGGTTTTAGAAGCTTAAAAAGCACAGGCACTAATAAAATTGGAAGTGTTTGTCCCTCAAGAATGGAAGCGACGATAAAGAACGATGGGTCTGTTGCAGTAGACTTCAGGACAACTCATGTTGGACATGCCAACGATATTGGTTGAGTTTTTTTAAATAAAGAGAGTAAAGCAGAAATTGCAGGTATTTTCGAACATAAAGTTCTAGTTTGGAATTTTACAATTGATGTGTTTCAGGAAAATTAAAGGAAGGTATTACATTTCAACATATATTGGATGATGTTCGTGAGTCTGCTTTAAAACAAGAAAATTCACAGAGAATTTTGTTGTTAGAAACAAAAGATATGCACAATATTGTTAGGGACTTCAATATTGAGTATGGTGTGAAACGTCACCTAAATGATGCAATTAGCGTGCGGCTCTGGGTAGAGGAGATGATGAACTTAGGAAGCGACTGCCCAGTGTTATATTATAAAAGCCAAGGTGTAGAAGGAAACCCAAATGACTCAAAAATAATTTTATATATTCAAGATTTTGCATTAGTCATAATCACTTCTTTTCAACGTGAACAGTTACTTAAATTTGGGAACGACAAGGTATGCGTTGATGGTACACACGGTACAAATAGTTACGATTTTCAGCTCTACACACTAATGACAATGGATGAATTTGGTTCAGGGTGCCCAGTGGCATTTTGTTTTTCAAATCGTGCTGACGAAATGATTTTCAAGTTGTTTTTTGGAAAAATTAAATCAAGAGTGGGTATTATATATTATATCAACTGTTTTTATGTCTGATGATGCTCCAGCATTTTATAATGCATGGTCTTATGTTATGGCCAAGGTACCTCACCAGTTGCTATGTACCTGGCATGTGGATCGTAATTAGCGCAAGAATTTGTCAAAAATCAATGGAGGGATTGAAAAGAAAATAGTAGTATATAAATCCCTTCGTGTTTTATTAGAGTGTGTATCTATCGATGAATTTAATGACATTTTAAATCAGGTAGTAGAAGATCTTTATGACGATGTTGATACACAATCATTTGCTGAATATTTGCATAATAATTATGCAAATCGTCCAACATCTTGGGCATATTGCTATCGATTGGGTTTAGGAATAAACACTAACATGTATCTTGAATCGATGCACAAAGTTTTGAAGTATGTGTATTTGGAAGGTCGGAAAGTAAAACGTTTGGACAAAAGCATTAATGCAGTAATGAAAATTGCTCGAGATAGCTTGTTTAAACGTATAATTAAACTTGCAAAGAATACTTCCAATGACAAAATTAATAGAATTAAACAAAGTCATAAAACAAGTCTAACAATTACATCAGATCTTATTAGACGTCTTGAAAATGATAAGGAATTTTTAGTTACGTCGTCCACTTGTGCTTTTCAACAGTATCAAGTTACTAGAGTAGATGAGGCCTGTGAAGGTTCATGCCTAAGTTGTACAAAGTGCAGCATATGTGTTCATACATTTCAATGCACCTGTATTGACAACATGATAAAGCTTAACATTTGCAAAAACGTACATGCTTGTGCGATACAGTTTTACAAATCGAATCTTGACACTTTTGCATATTAGTAACGTTAATGAACTTTTCAGCAGTAATATTTTACATGAAGCAAAATATTCAAAAAATTATATTATTAAAAAAAAGCCGAGCTAATAATAGGCCTATGTGAGAATGCTTTGTTAACTGACAACGTACATCTGGCTATAATGAGGCAATTTGATAAAATCCTTGACATTAAATAAAGCAACATCTATTGATCTAAAAACTACAGAGGAGATTAATATTAATAAAAAAGTTGAACATCAGGTGCGGCTTTTTTCAATAAAGAAGAAATCAACAAGGAATAATGATCTTAAAAAGCGTACCCTAACAGAAGAAATTTTTATTAGGGATGGTTTGGTTAATAACTCAAACCTTAATGTTAATGTTCATACAAGATCTGATCATACATCACCTGATTTTATGTTAAGATAAGACAGTGTACGATCTCAGTAGAAAGTAGGTTTAATTAACACTAAAGCTTACGAGGTTAGATTTTGTTCTGCTTTCTCTTGTTTGGGAATAAAATCCGATGGGGAAACCACTCGCAGAAATACATGTACAAATTACTGGAAATTATTACAATCCCAGTGATTTTGATGGGAAAGCTACAAGTACGCGACTAATCTAATTTAATCCTCAGTTTTCACTTTGTTTTATCAGTGTTACAAGCGCTGGTAAGTTATTGTAATTTCATCAAATCTGTCGGATTGAGTGTTCTTATATTAACAGTGCAGTATTTTAGTTTTACTTTTAGTCGGAGTACCAAAATAATCTTAATTTTCTACCTTGTTTTTTTACATATTTTAGTCGACTGACAGTGCAAACATAATTCTCGACAAATTATAATTAGTTTCTTTCTTAATTAATTTAGGTATTTATTGAGAATGTATATGGGTACATAACGTGTTTACTTTTTAAAAAATAAAAATACAATTATTGAAACTTCAAGCCTCTATTATTAAACACATTTCACTCAAGTAATTAATAATTTACAAATCAAATTAAAGAAATCCCAGCAAAGTACCTTTAAACTGCATATTGACACAAGTACGAAAGATACCTAGAATAGCAACAAGTTAGTACAAAATACCAAGTTGTTTACATACAAGAGCTAACATATATAGATAACATTCGTGTAAAGTTAATTTCCTTCATTGCACTAAATTTAACTTCTTTTTTTATCCAAAGTTGGTTGCTTATAGAAACTGGTCTCCTATATTCTAATCGTGAAATTTTCTAAGTGGCTATACAAAGTTTTATTTTACGTAAATTCAGAACTACAATCTAGGCAAATATTCATTTTTTACTTCTCCTATGTAAATAAGGAGATAAACAATCAATTTAACATTAACACAGACCTCATCCAATTTATGTAAACAAAAAAATTACGTAACCTCAATCTGTTTACAACTGTCATTACAGCCGTGTTATTTCTACCACGAGACGCTCGTAAGCTATATATGTATATAGTGTCTCCTATACATATACACACACACATTTTTTCCTCAACAATTATATCATTTTTATCAATATATGGATAGTGTTGCTAAAAGGTGCTTATATATAGATTTCAATGAACTTGAACGATGGTATCGTAGATAGTAAATACTCTTGTCCGAGAGGCGCAGCGGTATGTCATCATATGGCTGCTTTGTGCATATATGGACACTACAATGTCAGCGTAACTGACAAACCATGTACGCAGAATGCACTTAAAACAAATACTGCCAAAAATGTTATTCGGTTAAGCGACATCAAAAAACCAACAAAAGAATTTTATGCAGTTGAACGTCTTCCCAATGAAGAGGAAGTGAGATTATTTTTAGCTACTATAAAGTAACAAGCACTTGGTTTTATATGGTTACTTCGCCCACCACCATCCAATGATGTTAATATTGTGGCAGATATAGAAAATGTACTTTTTTGTGAAGAATATGTTAATTCCGACAACAAAGAGGAATATTTTCAAGAGAAATGTAGAGTACCATTTGAACAAATTGAAACTAATATCAACATCACAAAAGGGCAGAGTATGAATGAAAATTGGCTTGTCGCACGCAAACATCGATTAACAATCAGCATGTTTGGAGCTGTATTATCAGCATGCAGACGACAAAAATACAACGGATCTTTATTTAAAAGCCTAACAGAGGAATATGATTTAAGCAGGATTCATGCAGTTCAGTGGATTCGTGAATGTGAACCAACTGCCATAAAATGGTTTGAAGTCCAGACTGGCCTAAAAGTGGAATCCACTGGTTTGTGGCTTCCTAGGAAGCAGCCCTGATGGATTAGGCAGTAGTCAGTGTTTAGTTGAAATAAAATGTCCATTTAAATTCAGAAATGTGTCGTTGAAAGAGAGTTTAACTAAAGATAACACATATATCGTGTATATACAAGATGGTAAGGTTATAGTGAATACTGGGCATGTTTGTTACCATCAAATTGAAAGCACGCTATATATCAGTAATAGAAACATGTGCTATTTAGTTATTTGGACACCAACAGAAAGTGAAATAGTTCATATTGCTAAGAAGAATGAGTGGGTGGAAAACATAGAAATACTAAAAGCATTTTATTTATATAAGTTTATTTCTTTTATATGTGGATAATAATATATTGTTGCGAGCTACTATTAGGCAACCCGTCAAACATACACAAGCGCCACAAGCACTGCATATTCTACAGCGACCGAGAAGCTTCTGGCAATTACTGGAGGATGAGTCATCCTTTTAATTCACGATATAATTTAGACCGATGATGAAGTACAGAGTTAGTCTATATCAGAATGTCGAATATAAATTATATCGTGTAAAGGTATATGGTAGAGCTTTTGGAAGTCCGAGAGTATACATAAATTTATATAAGCTGAACGTGTCTAATGTACATGCAGCTTGTAGAATACATAAATAGACAAAAGTGTAATAAGTAAATAGTTGTGTTAGTGTTGTTAATAAACCTATGGTTAAGAACTTAGTTTAAGAAGATATTAGTGCTTGTAAATTCATTAGTGTGATAGTGCTTCATTGTTAATTAGACTGAAAACATCTATAAATAAGGCATGTACTGGTAATTAGACTTGCGATCAGTGAGTGCTAAAGACTCTTGTTATTACTTGTTTTAAATTAGTGAACGCGGTAGTAGTAACCCGCTACAATATTACTTAAGATTATTGTTAATACATATTATATTTGATTATACTGTTTACTATAATAGGCAAATTCCACTTAACTAAATACTAAGAGAAATAGTAATATTTTTAATAATAAATGAAAATATATTGCTGCAGTACAGGGTGTTCATATTTGGACACTTTTGCAAGTTATATCGCTTATTTTTATAAATAGAGCGTTGCAGTTTTCACAACACTTCTTTTTTGTGAAACTAAAGATGTCGATAAAAAAATTTTCATAGCCCTCTTCTTTTTTGAAAATTTTCACTTTTGGAACAATCCCCTATCTCGGTTGTCCTTTTATATTAGAGAGGTAACAAGGTATTTTTATAGAATCCAGTTCGTTTCTTTCCTGTGCTATCCATTTTTTAAATACAAATAACACTTTCTAAAATTAAAATGACTAAGTTGAAATACAATTTACATGTTCTCGAAAAAACTGCAAAAGGTGTAGATTAGAGGATATATACGTATATACCGTGTGTAAACTTTCCAAGCGGAAAGTAGGAAGTATTTAAATTACTTTTCCATAATTAAGATAGCTGGTACTTAAGAAGCATTTGGTATTACGAGACTCAGAAGATAATACTCTTTGAGTAGATACCATCACCGTTCTTGTAGATGAAACTAGCAAACTGCAAAACGATGATTTGCAATACTATTTTTCCTATGTTCTGCTTTCAAAGTTTACACACGGTATATGTACACAGGCTATTAAGAAAGAAAGATAGCAATGTAGTTTTGATTTGAATTGTAAACAACTTGTCGAATAATCATCATCATTTTGTTTTTGACCTTACTTAAGGTCGGTTTGACACAGCTCTAAATTCTTTTCTATTCTGAGCTAGTCTAAAAAGGTCTACATACCCTTCACAACCTAAATCTCTAATAATTTGACTAATATAGCTTTGTCTAGTGTAACGTCTCCCCTTTGTTCTCTTTTTTTTTAATATCTTGGTTTATTTTATTTGTATTGGTGACAAATAAAATACCTAAAACGGGTACGTACAGTTTCAATCTACAAATAAGCTCTTGAGCCTATTTCTCTTTCTTTTATGATAATCCTGCAACAGAGTATTTCTAAAAGGTAATCATTATCCCTTATTAAATACGGTAGGGGATGCTTCTAACCCCTTAAATTTTTCAGAATTTAAATTTTTAAAAAAGCTTTACCCTGACTTCCAGTACTTGTTCGTGAGCCACTTACAAGCTTTTGCCTCACTGTATTCAACCTTATTTGCATAAAAAAATAAGTCTTTACAAACAATTTCTTTACTAGGATGTAAAAAAAACAAAATACACACGAATCTAATTTTTTTTTATATGTATACCTAATTCCCTAACTAAAAACTCTTAACCTAGTTATTTTGTATACTACAGACACGTATGTCATAAATCGCCTTAAGGTTCAATTTAACATTAAAATTACTTACCTTACAGGCGCCACTTTCTTCTACCAGTGTTGCGTATACGATCAGGTGCAAATTCCAGAGCCTGGGTCAGCATCCTGGTTGACGTGTGTCGCCGTTGTTTGTAATACCCTCGCGGTATTTGGGTAGTTTATTGTCCTCGCACGAAACATTTTCACTTTCTATGCAAAAAACGTAAATAGTGGCTATACAACAACTACCTGCTAAAGTCGCCCCTCAAGGTTGCTTTGTCTAGTTGCGTTTATAAATACCTTCACTTTCGTACATTGAAAGTGAAAGGACTGGGACCCTTGGATGTTTTACAATTCGTGCCCGCTCTCCAATCTAATTTAGTGCAATCAATTTAGCTGGACTGTTAATCGCGCCCACAATTTATAAAAGCTTTATCAAATTACTCTAAAAATCGTGATTTACAAAACTTCCTGAATAGAATTTTGATTAGCTATCTAATTAAGCGGTAAAACCCCTAAGTGTGGACAAAAAGATGGCGGGCTATTCCAATCTGGTGATGCCTTAGCATATTTATTGACTGTGACTATAAATCATAAGCACCACATTGCCGTGTGGTGCCATGTGGTCGGGCCACATGTCCTTATATTACTTACTTTTATATAAATTAAAAGGAGATGTTACACTAGGTCTTCCTACTATATTTTTATTTAGTAATCTATAATCCAAGACCTTACTAAATAGTCCCTCATGTCTTAACTGGTGCCCTATCATTCTATCTCCCCTGACCTTTAATTGTTTCCACATACGGGGTTCCTCACCTATCCTTCAATAAACTTCCTCATTTGTTACTCTATCTGCCCAACTAATCTTTAACATTCTCCTATAACACCAAGTTTCAAAAGCTTGTATTTTTTTCTTATCTACCTCTTTAATTGTCCAAGTCTCACTACTGTATAATAGAACGCCCCATACGTATGACTAGGAAACTTTTTCTATTATCTAAACTAACACTTTTAGCTTTTTTTAAAAACATTTTTCTAGCTCGAGATGTTCTAGCTACTATATCCCTTCTGCTATGCCTGTTCTTTGTAATTATACTGCTTAAATAGCAAAATTCATCTACCTCCTCTAACTCGGTATTACCTATTTTTAATTTTGGTTTAGAACTAGGCTGTAACTCACTTGTCATTATCTTTGTCTTTCCTGAGTTAATTCTCATACTATAGTTACTCAGTAGTATCTCATCTATATTTAAAAACTCTCCTAACTCTTTTCTATACTCTGCTTTAATGGCTATATCATCTGCAAAACGTAACATGTCTATTTTCTGTGCCTGTATACTAATACCTATTTCTTTTCCCTCTCTCTAACAGTTTAAAGCTTCCTCAATATAAACATTAAAAATCAAGGGAGATAATATACAGCCCTGTCTAACACCATTTCTAATCTTAGCTTCCTTTTCTATTTCATCAAATCTAATTACTTTGCATTGGTTTTTATATAGACTGTAAAAATATTTTTCTATCCCTATGAGATTCCTATTTTTCGCAAAACCCTGAACATAACAATCCAATTAACCCTATCACATGCTGTTTCTAAATCTACAAACGTGAAATGAGTCTTTTTATTTTTTTGTAACCTTCTTCAGATAATTATCCTATTCATTAGTATCGGTTCTCTAGCCCCTCTGTCTTTACGAAAACCATATTGTTCTTTGCCTAAATAATTTTCAGTCAAAGCTTCTGCTCTATTTTTAATTATTATTGTTAGCATTTTGGAAGCGTAGGAAGTTAAACTAACCGTTCTAAAATTCTCACACCTATCAGCTTCCAACTTTTTTGGGATTGGGATAGTATTTTTTCGAAATCTATTGGGACCTCGCCTGTGTCATATATTACGTTTACTAGTTCATATAATCTGTCTAAAGTTTTCTGACTTGCATATTTTATTAATTCTGCGGGTATATCGTCTATCCCCGGTGCTTTATTTAGTTTAAGATCTCTTCTTTAGAAATAGTTTAAGACATATTCAAATTAGCATTGGTTTCCCACTCATTTTTTGAATAGATACATCACCGTATTAACCACAGAAAAATAGAGGGAAACACGTTTTTGGGGTTGTCATATTCTAACCTCGATACAGTAAACATGTAGTCTGCTTGTATTGCTAGTGAATTTTGCATATGTACTTATAGTTGAAATCGACAATTAGTTCCAGGAAATAAGTTAATAAATGTTTACATTATCGGTGGAATTTATTAGTGTTTAAACCATTAAGCCAATTTGTAAATAAAATAAAATTACAGTCCGTTAATCATGATTCATCCCTAACAGCTCTATCAAATTCCTCTCTAATATTGAGAATCCTATTTCTACATCCTCTTCTTGGTCGTTCTCTAACTCATCCATATCGTCTCCCTTATATAAATCTTCTAAATATTTTTTCCATCTATCTGCTACCTCAACTTTATTTATTAGAAGCTCATTATTCTCATCTTTAACACGTTCGTTGCCATTGTTTAATTTTATTTCAATGTCATACGCCAATGTTGTTGGAGTTGTTTCTTTTGTTAAAAACCCTTTTTTCAAACCAGACCTTACTTCAATTTGCATAATAAAAATTTTTTTGTAAAAAAAAACGAGATGCGAATTATTTCGTAGTTGGCGTACTCATATAGCTTCTATATGAACATGCCAATCTACGAGATAACTCGTGCATTTAATTTTCTCTGGCGTAAAGTGAGACAATAAAGTAACTATATCAACGATTACAATGTGAATGACCATCAATTCTGCACAGCTTTAGTTTATAATGACCAAATTGCATTTTATTTCGGGTAACTTGAAACTTTGATAGCACATTATCGTTAGCCAAGCTAAAAAAATTAAATCTGCATGGCACGCATAATTATACTGCTTGCATTCTGTGCTAACTAGTATTTGCTTGTGAGTTAACGGGTGTATACTTATATTATTTATTAGTAATCCATAGCTATTTAGGTGTGTTGAAAATGTCGGGGGGAAAAGGAAACTAACTGAAAATGACATGGAACAACTTGCTGATATGGATCAAGAACAATGGGCAGAATTTTTGAGGGATAACACGGACGACGATGAAGATTATAAACTGTCTGATAGTGATATCGAAGGCAGCGATTCACTGATTTAGAACTATCGGAATCTGCAAACAAGACAGCTGTTCCGGTAACTAATCAAGTGCCAAGTACTAGTGCAGGAACCGATTGGTGTGCTATACCTAAGGATCCTAAGAACTACGATTTCAAAGAAATTTCTAGTGTAAAATTTAACACAAATCAGTTATCAATTGAAACTTTAGTAAATTTGTTCATTTCGAATGACTTCCTAACTCATGTTGTTCAACAAACAAACCTCTATACGGATCAAGAAATAAGCAAACAAAGACCACTGCTAAGAAACTCCAGATTGAATGAATGGAGAACAACTGATGTAATAGAAATGAAAGTGTTCTTAGGACTACTGCTGCACATGGGGCCGTGCTGCTATCCATCAATTGAACATTATTGGAGCACCAATGTGTTATACAAAAACATATTTTGGACTTCTACTATGAGCCACAACTGATTCCATATAATACTTCGATTTTTACATTTTGTCGATAACAAAGCAAACGAATGATAGATTCTACAAGATCAGGTCAGTTCTTGATCAGTTCAATAATACAATGACAGATTCTTATGTACCTGTTCGGAAATTATGTATTGACAAATCAATGGTGTTGTGGCTGCTTGTTTTTTCACCAATACATAAAAAACAAGAAGCATAAATACGGAATAAAATTATACGAATTATGCGAGTCTGATGGAATGGTACTAAAAATCAAAATTTGCTGCAGGAAATCTGAAAAGCCTAAATTGGACATGCGCCATGCTTCTGAAGTAGTTGTAACAATGATGGAAGATTACCTAGACAAGGGATACATCATATATGCAGACAGTTTCTATAATTCAATGTTTCTGACTAAACTCCTTGACAGTCGTAGAACATATATTTGCGGATCATTGAGACAAAATCATAATGATAATCCTATATAAGTTGTTAGAACTAAGCTGAAAAAGGGCGAAAATATCTGGAGAAGAAATTATTCAGTCGTAGTGTGTAAATTGAAGGACAAAAGAGATGTCATTACAATCTCAAATATGCATAGAGTAGAAATGGTAGAAGTACTCAATAGAAATCGAAAAATGTCGCTAAAACCCAACATCGTTGGAAACTATAATTCTGGAATGTCGGGAATTGATAGATCAGATCAGATGCTATCTAACTATTCTTGTCTAAGAAAGACTATCCGATGGCCTAAGAAAATTGCTTTGCATATAATAGAAATGTATGCTCATAACGCATATATACTTTATAAAAAATATACGTGCTCCAAAATAAATACCTTGAATTACAAAGAAAATTTCATGATTCACTTGATAGGAGAAGCAAGGATACATTCTACAAGGATAGAACTAACTGCTAAACTTCATTATTTAGATAGCATTCCATTGACACAAAAGAAACAACGGTCCACAAAACCTTGTCGCATTTGTACAAGAAATAAAATTCAGAAGAAAACTCGCTACATTTGCCCTGTGCGTGACGGAAAGCCCTCATTGTGTGTGTTCCTGCAAGGTTAAAATTGCGAGTTATCTCGTAGTCGACGTCTGCCATTAGACCGTTACTCGTACTCGGCAGCGAACGTGTTAATACCATTATATTTTTTCCTATCTTCCCCGAAAAACTTTTTAACTGCCCTGCAGCCCTGTCTGTCTTACCTACTCTCATATCATCTCGTATTCCCTTACAACTCTCCTCCATCCATTTATTTCTAGCTTTTCTACACTCATGTACTCTTTTGTTGCTCAGGATTTTCTCGCTTCTACTTTTTTCTTACCTATAGTGTGTTGCTGTATCATGTACAGCCCTTTTTATTTCTTTCCATCTATTTTCTACGTTCTCACTTATAGCCATCTCTTTGATCTTATTATCTAATACTTGTTTATATTCCTCTTTTACCTCACTATCATTAATCTTATCTAGATTCCATCCCTCTCTTTTAGCCTTTCTCAATTTTTTGAATTTTAGATTACACTTCATTTTAACTAAGTCATCATCGCTATCTATATCAACCCCTGGATAACTAAGACAGTTTTTAACTTGGTTTCTAAGTCTTTGTTTAACTAAAATATAATCTATTTGGTAAAAAGGGCCCCCAAAATCTACGCCAGTATGACGAAATGCTTTTCCAGGAGTCACTCGCGGAGTAGGTAAATCTCCCATAGAAGGCACAATAAAAGTAGGATTGACCTTAAAACAAGGAATACATGCACGTAGACACTGTCTTATGGCTCTCCTAGCAGACAAAATCCAAAAATGCTGTTGCAATAATGGCTGGGTTGTACGATTACCACAATGTAAATTTTTAATATGGCAATCCTGTATAATAAGAGTTGTAAGACGATGGAGCCGAGGGAGAAGTAAAGGATATTTTGCATCATGTGAGATGCCCGAATGTTTTAACCGACCGCCCACCCTGAGGAGTCCCTGGTAATCTACGAATGGAGTAAGAGAACGGAGTTGTTTGCTAACTAAATGTCCCTTGTTCAATTTTTCCAAAGCTTCTGCAAATGCACCGTTTTGAACATGTTTCACTAACAATTCTAACGCTGATGTTCTTTCTCGAAGTGTAATCGCACTAGTTAATTTTCCATTAGGTGATTTGAGGTTGAACACAAAACGGCGACAGTGACTAATTATTTTTAAAACCTTTTGCCAATCGGAGAATGTATCTAACAAAGAAGTCAAAACGTGATCCGAGGGTTCGATAGCAATCAACATGACTTTTGCTTCGGCAGAACTTTGTGACAATTCTGATGCTGAATTATCAAGAAATGGTTGTTTAGGCCATTCTTCCAAAGGTAATTTTAACCACACAGGACCCGTCCACCATAGCGGGTGATCGATAAGTTCAGTTGCAGAAAGGCCTCTAGAGGCACAATCGGCAGGGTTGTCTTGTGATTTGACATGCTTCCAATTAGAGGGTGCAACCAGCGATTGAACATGTGCAATTCTATTTGCCACAAAAGTTTTCCATTTACTAGATGGCGATTTTAACCATGAAAGTGTTATTGTAGAATCCGACCAAGCAAAGATGCTAGTAAATTCTAACTTGAAATATGTTTTCTTCACATACTCTACGAGATTTGCGAGTAAAACTGCTGCGCACAACTCTAACCGTGGCAACGAAACCTTGTTTATGGGCGCAACTTTACTTTTTGCACAAACAAAATACACGAAAATATTATCATTTTTGTCAAAACAACGAAAATAAACAACAGATGCATAACCTGCTTCTGAGGCATCGCAAAAGGCGTGTAACTCGATGCTCTTTAAGTCTTTACAAATCAACTGACGAGAAATTTTCAACTCGGATAAGAATGGAAGTTGCAACAAATACTTGTCCCATTGACGAATAAGTTTTTCGGGAAGCTGGACGTCCCAATTGATTCTCAAAATGTTTAATAAAAAATGTAACAGGAGTTAAGAAACCTAGGGGATCGAAAATTCTTGCTAACGTCGAGAGAACATTCCTTTTTGTACAAGGACGCTCACTAATTTGTATATCGTATGAAAAAATGTCTAAATCGGAACACCATTTGAGTCCTAACACCTTTATTAGCGGAATTTGTTCTTGACTAAATGTCAGCGGCGGTTGTTCGATTTGTGAACTGGGTATATTTGCCCAGACAATGGTGGAATTACTATTCCATTTTCTAAGTTCAAAACCACCAAGCTTACATAATTCAGTCAGTTCTTGAACTAGCAAGTTGCTTCTTCAACAGTTTCACAACCACTGATGATGTCATCTACATATGAGTTGGACGATAAAACAAGTGAAGCGTGTTGGTAACGAACCGCTTCCAATCTGGCTAATTCTTGGATTGTACAAAGAGCAAGAAAAGGAGAAGCTTTTATCCCATAAGTAGCGGTGTTCAATCGGTAATCAACAAGAGGATCCGATGAATCAAACCTCCACAAAATACGTTGGAAATCTCGATGTTCTGGTATAATCTCGATCTGGCGATACATTTGTTTGATATCCGCCGTGAAAGCAATGTTGTGAATCCGAAACTGCAATATAAGTTCAAAAATATCTTTTTGTAGTGATTTTCCCTGTAACAACGTGTCATTTAGTAAAACACCGTCTGAGGTTTTTGCACTTGCATCGAACGCAACTCTTAATTTAGTTGTTGTGCTCTCTGGCTTTATTACCGCATGATGCGGAATGTAATAAACAGGAATACTATCCAACGAAAGAAGAGGTACAGGACTCATGTGCCCTGTGTTTATGTAATCTTGCATGAAAAGATTGTATGACGCTCGTAAATGCGAGTCATTCTGCAAACGTCTTTCCAACCCCAAAAACCGACGTAAAGCGATTGCACGAGAATTAGTAAAAATTGGTTCTGGTCCTTTAAAAGGCAATGAAACCATAAACCGACCTGCATCGTTTCTAGAATAAGTTTCGACAAACGTCTTTTCACACAATACGTTTTCTGCATTTTCTTGTACCTGAGCAGGAACACTTTCCAGCTCCCAAAAACGAAGTAGCGTGTCTTCTATTGGTTCCACATAAGCACACAACGAAGTAGAAATAGTTTCTGAACAACCTACTTTTCCAGTCACAATCCAACCAAATTTGGTGCGAATGGCCACCGGTTCGTCTGGTTGGCCGATCCGAGATTCATTTAACAAAATTTGTGCAAAATGTCTGCTCTAACAACAAATCAATTTTCGCAGGTTCGAAAAACCTTTTATCAGCTAATTGTAATCCATCGATATGATCCCAATGGCGTTTTGATAAAGGTGTGGCCAGTAGTTGACCACATATTTCCTGTAAAATAAAAAATTCTAAATTGAAATTGGATTGAGTTTCAGCCTGATTACAAGAATGAATACGACACGATAAGCTACCACTGATAGTATACGCATTCAAGCCCAAACCTTGTACTTTTGCTAAGCTTTTATGCTTCTGCAAAAAAAGCCTTTGACGACACTTTTCTGTCATGAAATTTGACATACTCCCATTATCTAAGAGTGCCCTAACGGTTTGTAGTTTTCCAAAACCATCGATAATCGCTACCTGGACAGTAGCTAACAAAGTTGTTGCATTAGCAACTGAACGAGAAACGAATGAACTAACTTCAGCCCTCTGCATCGACAACGAAGAAGCTTCACTTGTTTCATTCCCTTCAACCATTTTTTTTGTATGATCTGCTGATGTAGTAGAAGTATTTGCATTCTCAAAATGCGACAATGTGTGGTGTGGTTTACGACATTTTTTACAAACAACCTTTGATTGGCAAGTTTTGACACCATGCGAACTACACAAACAATTTAAACAGAGATTATTCTTTTTAACGAAATCAAATCGTTCCTGACTGGATTTACCAAGGAACTTTTTGCAACCATAAATCAAGTGCGAGTCATTACACACTATGCATTTGTTAGGTGATGTCGTAGATACAAACGTCCCACGAGTTGAATTTTGTCTATTCCAAGTTGAAGGTTTACTTTTACTTTTAGTCGCAAAGTTGACGGTTTTCGGTGCTTTTTGAGACATCAAATCATTTATCTCTAAAGCCTTACACGATTGATCTAAGAACACTCTTAATCCTTCAAAACGTGGTATTTCACTAGTATTCTGCATTTCGAAACGTTTGGCGGTGTCGGAGTCTAACCTTTGTAATAGCCAATTGAAAAAAACAAAATCAAACAAATCGACATTTTCAAAAGTTTTTAAAGCGCTGTAGCTTTCAACGAATACATTTAATAAAGACCTCAAACTATCGGACGTGGCACAATTCAATTTGGGAGCCTTTTCCATGCAATTTAAATAATTTGTAACAATTAATCTTTTATTTTCATAGCGATCTATAATAATTTTTAGGGCAATTCCGTAATTTGCATCACAGACCAATAAATGTTTCACGAGTTGTTTAGATTTGTCATCTAAACTGTTTAACAAAAAAAAGAACTTTTCAGTAGGAGAAAGTTTTTGATTTGAATCAATTAAACTCCGAAATGCATTGTAATATGATTCAAAATCTTCAATTTTTCCATTAAAATTTATTAATGGAATTGCCGGCAATCGTATGTTGTTTGTGGCCGAGTGTGAATTATCTACCAATGATGCTAGAGGCACTTTAGTTTCAAACTGCCTTTGACATTCAGTGAACCGTGCTCTAATCTGCAAGGAATATTTATCTAAGCTAATTCGAATACCCGAAATTTCTTCAATACATTCATCGTCTAAGATGCATTCTGTATACAATTTGTCAAAATCTGATATAATCTGCAGAGTTAATTGCATACTAGCTACAATTTGCGCAAAAGTATCACCGATCTTATCTAAATTAGACAATGCGCTTTGCAAAGCTATCAATCTACTTAACGCCGATTTGCCTTGAAAAATCAACCTTTCTGTGGTAACTACCATTGTGAAAGGGTCAGATACCACCTGAAGCAACAAAGCGGCAACTACAAGCTTTTAAATTCTATAGAAAAGGGTTGTTTTTACGACCACCCAACGAAGTGATGTTTGAGCAATAAATGACAAGTACCGTTTCTACAAACAATACAATGCCACTGTAAAATGCATGTGCACGCAATTGAAATTGAACGAGGCCTAAATCTTCTAAAAGGAATTACAACAACAAGACTTGTAAAAATACTGCAAGGCAAAGATAACAAAAGAATAACAACTACGCTGCAACCATAAACCACGTGTTTTTAACCCGAAACGTTAAGAATTTGCTACCCCGGTGGTATGTCTGTTTCACAAGCTCACAAAAATGCTATTTAGTACCGTTATTATTTATTTTAATTAAATTCTCGAATAGAACTTGAACATAAAATAAATAGTATTCAAAACGAAAATTTACTTAGATTGCAAATCAAATCAAACAAATTGTTCTAAGAACTTCTAAGCAAATGTCTATACAGTTTAACGCAGTAATGAATTTATATCACCCTCCCAATCAAAAAACAAACGAAATCAAGGAATTCAATTTAACAAAAGGAATTCAATCCGGACGAAGGCTCAAAATGTTGGATCGAAGGATGTATCATGCATTTCTTAACATTAACACTTACTTTGAACTCCTTTAATGATATTGTGGACTGTAATTTGTTAACTGTATAGTGAGCTTAACGGCACTATATTATTGTCAATGAGCACTCACGACACGAAACTGGTTTGTCACTTCCGGTGGTTCAAACATGACAACAACAACACCCTCGTCGGCTGCTGGTTTTAAGTCTTTCCATGATTGTTAAAGGAAGGGGTTAACAATGATCAAGAAGAGAGGGACAGGAGCTCTAACACTATGAATAATTATAGGTTTTTTGATGCTGTTGGTGGTTGCACAATATCATGTTGATTGAAGGCTGTTTCGTTTTCTTTTCCGGAGTCACATTCATCATCACTAGTGTCCGGTATCCCTCTACACCGGATACCCATTTTATTTGGTACATACTAAGGGCCTTTCATGGAGTTGTCACTATTAAAATCACCATCAACGTGTGGCATCCTTTAGCACAAAAAGTCACTTTTTCTGTAAATCGGAAGAACCAGGTAGGTCAGATTCCACAATAAAGCTGTTTACCTCCATATCTGTTGAAATTGTTGTATATTCTTTATAATCTTCGGCATCACTATCACCCCCGTCATCGGAATTATAAGCTTGTTCTTCAGTAATACCACCTATCCAATTGAATAAATCATCTGAATCTGTTTCTTCCACATCTTTGAAATAATGCCTTGCGTTATCCATAACCTATATATAAAGTAATAAGAAGCAATTACTAACAGTTTGTAAACGTTACAGTTCCCAGCAACCACAATATTCTACTGCGAGGACTACCGAACTCTTTTAAATACTTGAACACTATTAAAAGCAAACTTCAGTAATTGTGATTTTGATGTTATTATTTTATAAAATATATAGTGTAATATTTGCTTTGCCCAAATACTTACCTATTTATTGTTATGGAAAATAAAAATTTTACTGATTTTACTTCTCTTTTATATTAAAGTTTTATCATGTATTGACTGAAATAAACAAATTAATCTAACACCTCCAGAATCAACTAATTATAAATACTTTTCACAAATGGTTGTTGGTTGAAATACCAACCACTTGTTTTCATGCGCTATACAAATGCTTTTTTGGTTGTTATATTGACCTGTGTGTTTTAAGTAAAGTATTAGCTAAAAAAGTTGATAAAAATTCTACTACAATATGATTGGGAAATGTAAAAATTTCGAACGATCTATATATCAACTAGAAAGCTCTAAAGGGTTAAATGAAGTCTACTAATTAAAAAAAATAGAATGAAGTGTATTTATTAGCTACTAGAATGGTACTGTGGAATTGGATATTTAAATCTCCAACTACAGAAATGAGAAAGTCGCGATTTTAACATGTTAAGCGCCATTGCAATTATGAGTAGAATTAATCCCTGAGTCAATATAGTATTTTTACAAATTAAAACTTGAAACAAAATGTATTTTTATTTACAAACTTGTTCAAAACAACACGCAGACACCCTTGTCTGCTGTTGCCTAACAAGTGTCAGCAGACACTGGTGTCCGCCCCGGCCCAAGGTATGTGCAAGTTCTCAGTGACCAGGATGGTGTCCTAATATGTTGTGATCAGATTATACTTGTCCATTTCTTTTAATAATATTCTGGTTTTGTAGAGTGATTTGTATGAGTACATGTTTAAATGTTTGTTACGTTATAAATTTTTGCAACGACATTCCTATTAATTTTGATTTCATTACCTACCTTTTACGACGCCTCTGATTTGTTGGTTGCGTTATTAATAGCCTTTTATTTAAAATTACTTCATAAAATTCATATGGTTAAGGAAAATCCATGGTTGTAGTATCCTTCTACAACGCTAATCGAATGGAATTCTGGTTCTGTTATCTACAGTGTAATAATTGAATGTTGGTTTCCAGTAAAGCAACCTGATTAATACATCGCGTTTCAAAAGATTCAGTTAACTTATATAGAGGTATTGTTGTCTGTTCTAAATTTTGAATATTTGGGTTAACTTGGGTTTCATTTGGGAAGAATGTTTTGGTGAATATAGATTTAAGAAATTATTCTTTTCATATTCCGGGCGAGGGTTTTGTAATTGAAGAGTAAGTATGTTTTCAACAAAACACAAAATTTATACGTTTATTTTAGGAAGTTGTTGTCTTATCTATCAACGATCTTAAGAGCATAGATTGTTTTGTTCTGAATTAATAACTCGATTTATATCGGTAAGTCGTGTTAATGTTAATACGTGAAATTCTAACAATGTTTATTGATAGGGTTGTTTGGTCCTGATTGATTGGTACAGATTGTTTGGTCTCGATTGTTTGTACCGGCACTTTGTTCCGGCGTTGTTACTTGTTATTCCTTTGTGCCTTCATCATGTTCATATGGTTGTATTGTTATTGGTACAGTGTCCAGTGACGACATATTGAGGACACGCGTTCGTGGCAATTTTTTTGTTGGCTTATACTTCGGCAAGTACTGGATCAACGGTAGGTATGTAATTTCCAGCATATTGCTTAGGATAAGTATATGTAGTTTGTAAGGGTAAGTGTTGTAAGTATTTACTATAAGTGTTTTCAGGAATGATGCTAGGACCGGTTCCAGTATCAACTTCAAACGTCTGAGACCAACCCTCCACTTGCACTGTGATGTATACATGATTTACTTCAGGTACTGCATTTTCCTGTTTATAGAATGGAATAATATCATCAAAATCAGTAGGAATTTTTTGCACAACTAGAACAGAATCTTTAATTGTGGTACTGTCTGTAAGTTAGTAACATTTGACAGATTTTGTGTATTTTCTTTGGGTTCAAGTTTTTATTTTGCATACACATTTGCCTCAAATGTCCTGTTTTATTACATTTCGAACATATATAATCCTTGTAAGAGCATTTATTTGCATAGATAGATAGATAGATCGATATTCCGTATTGCCATATCTATAGCAATAACCGGGTGCATGTTGTTTTTTCTTTTTTATTATTTGTATTTGTTCACAAGTGTCGCTTTTATCAGAAACCACAATTGTATTGACTTGAAAAGTTTTAGCTTTTTCCAGTTCTCAGGTATCACTTCTAGTGGCTTCCAAATTTAAGTGTCAATGTCAATTGTGAGTAATTTATTTACCAAAATTGTATCATGAATTCCAAACATTGTTTGGTCACACAATCTTTCATTTAAATTATTTTGGAAATTACAAGTTGAAAATTATCATACTTCAGTCAAATAATCAGAGAATTTCTTCCCCTTTTGTTGTATTCTATGTGTAAAACGGTACCTTTCTGCCACTACATTAGGAATACGATTGAAAAATGTTTGTAGTGCATGACCAGTCGTATTCTTTATTTTTCGATTATATAAGTGTGAGTAAGCTGCATAGAACTTCATACATTTTTAATGTAAGTGATACAGCTGTTTTCTTTATATATCATTTATGGTATTTACCTCAACGCATTGAACTCTATACGAATTGGAATGGGTTCGATCATATGCGTGAAACACGCAACATGTGTCAAGGACAACGATTGAGATAGAATGATAAGGTGGTACTTTCATCTTTGTTTTATATATGCAGTTAAATGGGTGTTTGTAGACATTGTTAGCATTTTATTGAAATAGAATTACATCAATTGTTTCTACCTAAAATATCGTAGCTACAAGAACTTCTGTAATATTGTATTTAGTAGTTGCAACATTTATATATTTATAAAGTTGTTTATTCCGTACTTATTTTATTACACGTATAAAAGTTGAAGTGTGGTGCTGTGTTACAATGCATGTAAAACAAAATCGTTTTATATTGTTTAAAACTATTATATCATTATGGTTGTTAACTGTGTAGCCTATGTGTGCAATAACTTTCATGATGCAGGAAATACAATTTCTTTTCATCGGTAAGTTGCTCGATTAAATATTAAAAATACTTTAATTTTTCTAGAAAAAAAAAGAATTTTAACAGAATACATAAAGTAACCACTAAGAAAAATGATATTTTAATAGTAAATATATTTAAAATTTACTATTGTGATATCAAATTAGTTATACCTCTAATTGAAATGTTGACATTTTACTTCATCTGCACAGTGCACCTGATAGAGTTCACTGTCCCTGTGTGCCCAGAATCTAAAAACAAATAGTAAGAAATGCTTGCTTTTAAACCCAAAGCCGTCTGTATGGACAAGCCCAAAATTGTGTTGAATGATTAAAACCTTTGATCGATTGTTAAATTGAATTTAAAATAACAAAATAATCATAGACGTTTATTAGAATTTTTCCAGCCCTATTCCGTGCATCTAATTTTATGTAATCTTGATTCTTATTAATAGTTATTATTCATGGAAGATGATCTGTGTAAAACCTTAATATCTTATTTTTAGTTTTCCTTTCAAGCGTCCTGCAGTCCCACAGCTTTGAGTGAAAGCAATATGAAGAGAAAATTGGTTTCCTTCAAAAACAAGTAGGCTTTGTGGTGAGCATTTTTTGGCGTCTGATTATTACATAAAACATGGATCTGCTCTAAAATTACGTAAACCCGATGCTATACCGTCTGTATTTTCTATCCCTCAGCATTTATTAAAGGAAATAACTGTAGCACGTAGGACCTTGGTAAAACATGTAAGCAATTACACTTAAGAGGTAATAATAATAAAAACTAATTATATTATGTTTAGTTGTTAGGTGCATCAAATGATCAAGCTTCTGAAGAACATAAGATGGATTTGGACCTGAGTCATATTGAGCCAGAACCATCCACATCTAGTGTCCAGTTAAAAACATTCAGCAATCGTGAAACCCAAACCTTTATGAGTAATCTTCAAGAACGATCGTTGAAGAGAAAACTAAAAACTTTAAAACAAAAATTAAAGAGGAGGGATTAGAAAATATCAACCATGAAAGAAGCAACAAAACGTATTTCAGAAAGTGGCCATAGCAACAAAAACTTGGATGCAGTTTTACAAAACTATTTTGAGGTTATTAATTACAAACATAGGCTTTTCTGTTTCCAACTAACTTTTTTACAGGTGTGCCATTAGAACTTGTTCTTCTAAAGAAACCGAATGTTGAAATTAATGATCTTAGATAAAGACGATACTCGTTACTGATGAAGCAGTTTGCCCAAACGCTGTATTTTTACTCTCCAAAAGCTTACCACTTTTTGAAGCAATACTTTGTCTTGCCCAATGCACGCACCATACGTAAGTGGATGCAAAGTCTTAATTGTGAGCTATATGTGCTATATGAAGTTATGGAATTCTTGCAAAAAGAAGTGAAACAAAAGAAACACCTTAAGAATTGTGCACTTATAATAGATGCTATATCAATTCGCAAACAAATTATTTGGGACAATTCTGCTGGAAAATTTACAGAAAATGTGAATTATAGAGACATTATAGATGTGGATTTTGAGATGGCAGCATCTGAAGCAATGTTTGTGCAACTTGTTAGCTATACAACAAATTTTAAATGCCCCATTGCATATTTTTTGATAAATACAACAGATGCCAACATTCCGACCCAAGTACTAAATGTTTGTATTAGAAATTTGTGGGAACATGGTATAATTATCAGATCAATAACTACAGATGAAACCAGTACCAATTTAGCAACACTACAAAAATTAGGCTGTGATCTATCTAGTGATACAATGATGCATTATTTTGCTAATCCATGTGCACCGAACACAAAAATATATTGTGTACTGTATCCTTGCCATATGTTTAAATTAGCGAGTAATGCTTTTGCTGAAAAAGTCATTATGTCTAATGGGCATAATATCTTGGAAATATGTGAAAGAGTTAGATAATATCCAACGGAAAGAACAATTTAGGTTAGCAAACTCTATCACAGCACACAATGTCAACTTTAAGAATAAAATTATGAATGTTCGATTAGCAGCACAGTCTATGAGCAGTGGAGTTACAGATGCTATCGAGTTCTTGGGAAAAATTGGGGTTAATGAATTTAGTGGTAGTTCTGCTACAATAGAGTTTATTAGAAATATTGATCAGTTAAAAACTGTCGTAGTTATCCAGGGGCTGACATAGATAGCGATCATAACTTAGTTAAAATGAAGTGTAAACTAAAATTAAAAAAATTGAGAAAGGTTAAAAGAGAGGGATGGGATCTAGGTAAGCTTAATGATAGTAGGGTAAAAGAGGAATATAAACAAGTAATAGATAATAAGAGCAAAGAGATAGCTGTAGGAGGGAACGTAGAAAATAGATGGAAAGAAATAAAACTGTCTGTACATGATACAGCAACACAGACTATAGGTAAGAAAAAAATAGAAGCGAGAAAACCCTGGGTAGCAAAGTAGATATTAGATTTAATAGAGAATAGAAGAAAGCTTAAACCTTTCAGAGAAGTGGATAGTGAAAGTAAGCAAAAATATAATACAGTTAGAAATAAGATAGTACATGAGTGTAGAAAAGCTAGAAATAAATGGATGGAGGAGAATTGTAAGGGAATACAAGATGATTTGAGAGTAGGTAAGACAGACAGGGCTTACAGGGTAGTTAAAAAGTTTTTTGGGGAAGATAGGAAAAAATATAATGATATTAGAGACGAGAATAATGAGCTTCTAATAAATAAATTTGAGGTAGCAGACAGATGGAAAACATATTTAGAAGATTTGTATAAGGGGGACGATATGGATGAGTTAGAGAACGACCAAGAAGAGAATGTAGAAATAGGGTTCTCAATATTAAGAGAGGAATTTGATAGAGCTGTTAGGGATCTTAAACTAAATAAAGCGCCAGGGATAGACGATATTCCCGCAGAATTAATAAAATATGCAAGTCAGAAAACTTTAGACAGATTATATGAACTAGTAAAAGTAATATATGACACAGGTGAGGTTCCAATAGATTTCGAAAAAAATATTATTATCCCAATCCCAAAAAAGTCAGGAGCTGATAGGTATGAGAATTATAGAACGGTTAGTTTAACTTCTCATGCTTCCAAAATACTAACAATAATAATTAAAAATAGAGTAGAAACTTTGCCTGAGAATTATTTAGGCAAAGACCAATATGGTTTTCGTAAAGACAGAGGGACTAGAGAACCGATACTAATGATTAGGGTAATTATCGAAGAAGGTTACAAAAAAATAAAAAGACTCATTTCGCTTTTGTAGATTTAGAAAAAGCATTTGATAAGGTTAATTGGATTGTTATGTTCAGAGTTTTGCGAAAAATAGGAATCTGTCATAGGGATAGAAAAATTATTTTTGTCTATATAAAAACCAAAGCGTAGTAATTAGATTTGATGAAATAGAAAAGGAAGCTAAGATTAGAAATGGTGTTAGACAGGGTTGTATACTGTCTCCCTTGATTTTTAATGTTTATATTGAGGAAGCTTTAAACTTAGCTAGAGAGAGAAAAGAGATAAGTGTTAGTGTAGAGGGACAGAAAATAGACATGTTACGTTTTGCAGATGATATAGCCATTATACCAGAGTCTAGAAAAAAGTTAGGAGAGTTTTTAAATATTTTAGATGAGATACTACAGAGTAACTATAGTATGAGAATTAACTCGGTAAAGACAAAGATAATGACAAGTGAGTTACAGTCTAGTTCTAAACCAAAATTTAAAATAGGTAATACCGAGTTAGAGGAGATAGATGAATTTTGCTATTTAGGTAGTATAATTACAAAGGACGGATGTAGCAGAAGGGATGTAGTAGCTAGAATAGCTCAAGCTAGAAAAATGTTTTAAAAAAAAAACTTACTAATAGCTAATAGTATTAGTTTAGATAATAGAAAAAGTTTCTTAAAGTCATACATATGGAGCGTTCTACTATACGGTAGTGAGACTTGGACAATTAAAGAAGTAGATAAGAAAAAGATAGAAGCTTTTGAAACTTGGTGTTATAGGAGAATGTTAAAGATTAGTTGGACAGATAGAGTAACAAACGAGGAAGTTTATAGACGTATAGGTGAGGAACCCTGTATGTGGAAACAATTAAAGGTCAGGAGAGATAGAATGATAGGGCATCAGTTAAGACATGAGGGACTATTTAGTAAAGTCTTAGATTATAGACTACCAAATAAAAATAGAGTAGGGAGACCTAGACAAAGCTATATTAGTCAAATTATTAGAGATTTAGGTTGTGAAGGGTATGTAGACCTTTTTAGACTAGTTCAGAATAGAAAAGAATTTAGAGCTGCGTCAAACCGACTTTAAGTAAGTTCGAAAACAAAACAAAAAGAATAAGTAAATAAAAATCAATTAACTAAATGTCACCATGACATAACTCACAATTAGGTAGCTGTCTGGCATGTTGGCAGCGATTCGTTGCTTAAGCCTTACCATAACATATAATTTAACACTTTTCCTTTTTTTGAAGCGAATAACCAGGTTATAGTTCATTTCCTTATAAATGGTAATCATGTATACATGTTAGAGTTCTTTAACAACCATCAGGTTGCTAATATCTATGTAGAGCCAGGTGGATAGGAAAAAAATAGAAGGATATAGGAAGACCTAGACCAAGCTATATTAGTCAAATTATTAGAAATTTAGGTTATGAAGGGTATGTAGAGCTTTTTAGATTAGCACAGAATAGAAAAGAAGTTAGAGCTGCGTCAAACTGACCTTAAGTAAGGTTGAAAACAAAATGATGATGATGATTTTTGACATTTTAAATTGTCGCAATCCATTTTGGAAGGAATTTAAAGCACCAATTAGACCTAATACTATTAAATATTTTGAGGAAATATTTCTGCACAGTACAAATTATTTGACATATTTATGTATCGATGGTATTGCTTTGCTGAACCATAACCGTAAAACTTTTGCTTTAGGTTTCATTTAAGTATGAGTGCTATTGATTTGGCAAAGGATTTATTTTCTTTAAATGAAGATCTTTTAAAATATTTTCTTTCCTATATGGTGACGCCGGCAACAACTACTTTTTATTTTAAAATTACAATTTATTAATTCGATAAATTATTGCCAGAATAGCATTCAATTCAGGTTATTTTAATTTATAGATAAATTGAAACATATGCCAATTCTGACAATAACTAAATTAAAACAGATAGTAACGAGCATCGGTGTGATTCGGTTCGCTAGTAAACTGTGGCATCGGTGTGCACGTCAAAATAACCCCTTGCACCCGTCTTAGCGTGGGTTCGAAAACGTTAAATTTCTACATTGGTGATCCTTGCCTTCCTTCAATGACCATCCTAAATCTCACCCTTTAAACGCCTATTTAAAGCGAGCTGCAGATCTTGGGTAAGTTCATTGCATTATTTGTTTATTCATGTTTAAAAAAATACAGTCCACTGTGTCTTAACCGAGCGCTAATATTTTGGTTACCTTCGGGCACGGATTGTTAGTAGCGGGAATTTAGCACTCTACTAAATACCGGGTTATAAGGGTTATTTTGCTCGTTCATGCCACAGTTCATTTACAAGAATCGTTCTCTATAAATAACATAAACAGGTGTATGTTAAACAGACCTTTCGCGCTCTGTTATCGCATATGCTTTTCTATTTCAAATTCGCTTATCTATCCTTGCAATAGTGAGTACATTTGAAATAGCGTAAACAATACAAATCTTTCGTTCTAAATTTACATATTTGTTATACATCTGCAATTTGTTATTAATCACCGAATTATTAATATTACAATAAGTAAAGCTGTTAATAGATTAAAATCACTTCAATCTAAAAAGGAAACCTATTTTCAAAGAATTCAAATTCTTTACGATAAAAGTAAAAACATTCAAGATTCGGTAATTTTAAAGGAATTTAAGATAAGACACGCAACCCTAGATGACACAAAACGTAAATTAGATGAAATCATAGATGAAATCAATACGATAGGGTTTGAAACGGATCCAGAATTTAAACCGAACTACAATGAATTAAACGCTATCGATGAACTTTATTGTTACATTCAGGATGTTGCTACCGGTCTAATCACTTCGAAAGTTACCGATCAATCTTCTCAAAATCAAACTATGCACGCAGCTGAAGCTACTGTTCGTCTTCCAAAAATTGATCTAATTGATTTTAACGGCGACTTTCTAAAATGGCCTTTTTTCTACGAAACATTTAAAAGCCTTATCCATAATAATTCTAATTTGGACAATACTTGCAAAATGCATTATTTATTAGGAAAATTACGGGGTAGCGCTCTGGCATTAAGCTCTGGTATGTTACCGACGGCTGAAAATTACTCTATACTATGGGCCGCTTTAATTGAAAAATATGAAGATAAACGCGCTTTAGCAAACACTTATCTTTCTCAGGTTTTCGACTTTAAAGCGCTTCAAACGGAAGGTATCATCAGTCTAAATTCATTCATAGAAAAGGTCGACTCTGCAATCAATGCTCTTCGTAAATTAAACATTACAAAATTGTCTGATTTTATTCTTACTTCTATTGCTTTATCAAAGCTAGACAATCATACACGACGAATTTTGAACAATCTTTAAAGGAGGTTCGATTCCTACTTACGATGAGCTAGCCACGTTCGTAAAAGAACAAGTTAAAATTTTAGATCGAACCAGCAGTAGCAAAACAAAGCAAAGTAATGGCCACACAAACAAGACGAAGGTCTTACATGCCTTCGCCACAAAAGAAGTAAATAATCACGACAATTTGAAATGTGCTTATTGTAAAGGCGAACATCATCGATTAGCTAGGTGTTACAAATTTCTTAATCTTTCTCCGCAAAATCGAATTTCTTTTGTTAAAGATCAAAATTGTGTATTAACTGTCTCAGTTCTAAGCACGCTTTGTCGTTATGCCCTTCCACGTATTCATGTAGGTTGTGCAGTAACCGTCATCATTCAGTGTTACATATTCCTAGTCCGATTGTTGACACAAATAATCAAGCGTTATCTAATCCTATAAATACAAATGAAGCAATTAATGTGAGTCTTTGTTCAACGTCGACTAAGGAAAGTTCAGATAAAATTACACGATTCTGTTAGCGACTGCGATCGTTAAAGTTGAATCAACAATGGGTACTCACCTGCGGTTGAGATTCCTAATTGATAGTGCTAGTCAATGTAACTTCATTACATCTAAATGCTGTCAATTGCTTCGATTACCTGTAAATAAAACTTACACGTCTATTTCAGGGATCGGTGCGTCTTTCAAACCTGTTCGCGGTCAAACGCAAATAGCATTTACATCTCAACATGATGCAGATGTTAAATACAAAATGCAAGCGTTCGTGTTAGACAAAATCACGGATCGTTTGCCATCTTGTGCTGTCGACCCAGCAGTTTGTAAACATTTCAGCAATCTACGTTTAGCCGATGAAACTTTCTTTCGTCCTGGAGAAATTCACGGAATTATAGGTGCTGAACTGGTACCACATATTTTGGAATCATTCAAATATTCAAGTCCCGATTTACCCGTTGCCATAAATTCCACTTTAGGATTTATAATTATGGGTCAAACTCAATTCAAAATGTCACGACCAATTTACAGGTTTATTGTTGTGTTGAAGGGTCCGAGGTCATAGAACCTTTGCTTCAGAAATTTTGGGAGCTTGAAGAAGTAGGTGAAGTCGTTACTCGTAGTTCCGATGATATTAAATGTGAAGAATTGTTCTCTACTTCAACAAAACGAGATGATACTGGTCGATACATTGTTGCTTTACCTTTACAGAATATCCGCCAAACTTAGGAAATTCATTTTCTATAGCTTTGCGCAGATTTTGTTCTCTAGAAAAAAGATTTTCTTTATCGCCGTCATACAGAGTAGCCTATAGTGCGGCGATGAAAGATTATATTGAGCAAGGTCATATAAACCTTATTCCAAATTGTACTCCTCATTTCAAAGGATATTTTATTCCTCATCACGGGTGTTTAAGGAAGAATCGGTTTCTACCCTTTACGCATCGTTTTTGATGCATCGTCTAAAGATGCATTTAATAAATCTTTAAATGACTGCCTTTATGCCGGTCCAAAATTGCAAACCAATTTATTTTGCATATTAATTAATTTTCGATTAATGGAATTTGCCTTAATTTCTGACGTTCGTCAGATGTTTCGCCAAATAAAAATATGTTCCGAACATCAATCTTATCAACGTTTGCTTTGGCGATTCAGCATAGATGAATCATTACAAACGTATCAACTCACAAGAGTTACTTTTGGTGTCAAATCATCTCCATATTTAGCTCTACGTACTGTACTTCAGCTAGCATTAGATGAAGCAAAAAATTTTCCGCTTGCATCCGCAGTTGTACAAAGAGATATGTATGTAGATGACGTAATTTCTTCGGTGGAATCTTTATATAATGCCAAAGTCCTTTATCATGAACTGCTCGGGCTTTTCACGGCCGGAGGTTTTCAGTTAGTTAAATGGGCCACAAATTCTTCGCATTTAACAAACGAAATATCTGAAAATATTCGAATGGACAATGTTGTAGATTTCGAAAGCAATATTTTAAAGATATTGGGTCTTCAATGGCATCCAAAGGTTGATAATTTAACATTTGCGGTTAAAGGTCCAAATGAAATCTGTACAAAGAGAAATATTCTTTCCACTGTAGCTAGAATGTGGGATCCATTAGGGCTCTTATCTCCCGTGACAATATTTGCCAAACTACTAATCAAAGAATTATGGATATTAAAGTTGTCTTGGGATGAAGAAACCCCTCCATATATTAAAGGTTTGTGGAATACCTTTCAGCAAGAAATAATTCAACTTTCCGACTTTAAAATATCCCGACACATCGGATATTCATCAGTAACGTCATTACAACTTGTGGGATTTTGCGATGCTTCCGAAAAGGCATACAGTGCCGTCGTATACGCCCGAACAGTGTCTCTGGATAGCGAAGTAAAAATTATTTTACTATGCGGTAAAGCTAAATTGGCTCCAATAAAACTGTCACTATTCCTCGTTTGGAGTTATGTGCTGCTTTATTACTTGCAAGACTATTAAATTGCATCATTCGCACATATTCCTCACGATGCACTATCAAACAAGTTTTTACGTTTTCTGATTCCATGGTGGTTCTTAACTGGATTCATAAATCGCCCCATTGTTGGAAAACTTTTGTAGCCAATCGAGTGGCAAAAATTCAAAATTTATTACCAGTAACTCGCTGGTTTCATGTTGATGGCATTTCAAATCCTGCCGATTGTGCGTCTCGCGGTATATCTCCAAATCAATTTCTTAACGCCGAGTTGTGGTTGCAGGGGCCATCGTGGCTTCTTTCTCAAGAAAGCGATTGGCCTATTAAAATCATTGACACGGAAGAAATTATTTTGGCTGACAATAAACGTGAACAGAAATTGGTTTCACTTCCTGTGACACAATCAGAAGTTCAACCCTTATACGCCCTGATTGATAGATGCAGTTCTTACTCTAAATTGTTAAGCATAACTGTTTATGTTTTGAGATTTGTTAAACGTTTGCTTAAAAGGAACCGCATTTCTGCGGAAGATCTTGTTGCGGCAGAAAATATTCTAATTTTAGCAGTGCAAGATAAACATTTTTTCTCCGAAAAGACTTTTCTGGAAAAGGGACAACATTGTTCGAAACCCTTTCTACATTTGAATCCTTTTCTTTCAAATAACTTAATTAGAGTTGGAGGTCGTCTGTCAAATGCAAATATTTCATATGATCAGCAGCATCCAGTTCTTTTACCTAAGAAAGATCGTTTTACCGATTTATTAATTGATCATTTTCATGTAAAAAATTTACACACAAGGCACATCTTCTGCTTTCTCTATTACGTCAGCATTTTTGGATTATAGCGGCTAGAAATTTGGTTCGGACTCGTGTTCAAAATTGTAATCATTGTTTCAGAAGAAAACCTCGACCTTCTTTTCCTCTTATGGCTGACTTACCGTCTCCTAGGGTTAATCAGGCCAAAGCATTTATGCATACTGGCACTGATTTTGCCGGACCTTTTAATATAACTCTTAGTAGACTCCGGGGAGTTAAAGGTCAAAAGGCTTATATATGCATATTTGTTTGTTTAACAACTCGTGCCGTGCATCTAGAATTAGCGTCAAGTTTGTCAACCGACATATTCCTTGCCGCATTTAAGCGTTTCCTTGCTAGAAGGGGACCATGTGCGGTTATGTATTCCGACCGCGGGACAAATTTCGTGGGCACTAAAAACTATTTAGATTCCCTTCAAGAATTTTTCCGAAATTCAAATTGCCTAAATGCCATTGGCTATGAACTTAGTCAAAGGCGCATTGATTGGAAATTCAATCCGCCTTCGGCTCCTCATTTTGGAGGAATATGGGAGGTGAATATTAAAAGCGTGAAAGGTCATTTAATGAAAGTTGTGGGAGAGCAAATACTTTCTTATGAAGAATTTTCAACGGTTTTAACACAAATCGAAGCGATGTTAAATTCACGTCCGTTATGCTGGCTTAGTTCAGACCCTTCGGAACCTCTCGCATTATCGCCTGCTCATTTTTTAACTCTCACCCCGTTGCAGTTCTTGCCCGCTGCCGATGAAACCGGAAAGGCGCTTGCGCTTGTAAATCGCAAGCAACTTTTAGATCAAATTGTTCAATCCTATTGGAAGCGATGGTCTAGGGAATACTTGTGTGAACTACAATCCTGACAGAAGTGGAATACACCTTCCTGTCCTGTTGAGCCAGGTTTAGTCGTGATAGTGATGCGCGATAATTCCCCACCTTTGCAGTGGCCAACAGGTGTAATTGAACAAACTCACCCCGGAAAAGACGGCATTATTAGGGTTGTCACAGTACGTACAAAAGATGGGGTTTATACCCGTCCAGTAGCAAAGCTGTGTTCACTCCCCACGCAGTAAACTTTTTTACATGCGCTGTATATAGTTTTCTTTTCTTTTTCCATTTAATATGAATTTTTCATTTTGTTAAAATCTTATTTTAAGGCCGGAGAATATGGTGACGCCGGCAACAACTACTTTTTATTTTAAAATCACAATTTATTAATTCGATAAATTATTGCCAAAATAGCATTCAATTCAGGTTATTTTAATTTATAGATAAATTGAAACATATGCCAATTCTGACAATAACTAAATTAAAACAGATAGTAACGAGCATCGGTGTGATTCGGTTCGCTAGTAAACTGTGGCATCGGTGTGCACGTCAAAATAACCCCTTGCACCCGTCTTAGCGTGGGTTCGAAAACGTTAAATTTCTACATTGGTGATCCTTGCCTTCCTTCAATGACCATCCTAAATCTCACCCTTTAAACGCCTATTTAAAGCGAGCTGCAGATCTTGGGTAAGTTCATTGCATTATTTGTTTATTCATGTTTAAAAAAATACAGTCCACTATGTCTTAACCGAGCGCTAATACTATAAGTTTTCTCAGGATCACCTGAAGTTATTTTTTCGTGTACTAGATCGAGGGGTGGATGGAATAATAACCCAAACTTACCGCAGCTGAAATGGGCATTAAGACAATTATTATTTCGAAATACAATATGTGCCAGTGTTAATTTCAACTGTTATGAATTTAGAGAGTTTTGACTCCAGCATTTGAATTTCGCTCAGCTGAGAGAAGGCAATGCGAAAAAATTCAAACTAATAACATTAATGATGAGATTTCTAATTACATCAAGTGCCTAGAGCAAAGAAAATTATTGCATTTTCAAGAAAATATTATTTATTATATTGGAGGATATGTTGTCAGAAATTTAATTAAGAACATCTCCTGTAGCAACCGCATTGCAATTTTGCTCTACAAAAGTGAACAATCTATACATGATCATGGGTATTGTGCTTCAGGTGATAGTTTCAAAAAATTTACATATTTTGTAAGTCATGGTGGTTTGTTACATGCTTCTAATATAGTGTACAAAATTCTACATTTTTGTGAAAGACAATTTCGGTTCTCGGGAGAAGAGGGCAATTTATTAATCAAAAAAACCAATATCAAAATGGTTTTAACAAACACAGCTGTCAAATATTTTGCGACAAAAATTGACTATTTTCTATCTCAACACCCGAATTTCTTGCTGAAGATTACATGAAATTCAAATTATTAGAAAGGTCATTGAGGTTTTTCTGAAAAGTAGAATGCATCATCATTCAACTACAATTAGGCAAACAATGTCTAAATTAGTTTTATTTAATAATTGTTAGATATTGTAATTAACATTAAGGTGTAACTTTTAGTTTTGTTTGGTATCATTTTTCCTAATGTTTTGAAGGGCGCACAGAGATCATACATAATAATTTAGCTTGTAATACATAAAGTGCAAAACTTTTCTTTTTAAATCAATTTTTAGATTAAACATCATACTATCCGGACAATGGAAAACTTGTAAAGAACGCTTGCACAATCCACAAGCTTCTAATGCCCAAACAATACGGTTTCTTTCTGGCCAAGTAATACCGAAATGAATTTGGCAATTTTTACTCAATTCACCGCTGAAGTTTTAGATAAACAAGGTTAGGTCGGTGCGATATATGTTGACTTTTCTAAAGCCTTTTAACACTGACTGCCATGAAATAGTAATGGGAAAACTGCAAGCCATCGGTTGTAATCCAGCACTTTCAAAATTTTTAAATCATACTTATGCAACAGAACAAACTTTGTGGAATTAAAAGGCTACGATTCAGATACCTATATATGTTGCGACAAGTGGAGTTCCACAAGGAAACAACCTTGCACCACTTCTTATTTCTATATTTATCAATGATATAATCACTGACATAAAAAGTCAAATACTTATTTTTGCAGATTATGTCCAAAATTTTAGGCCTGTTGACAGTATAGCTGACTGTGAAGTCTTGCAAAAAGACAACTTGCATTTCTGAGTAGTGTATTAACAATAAATTGTCACTAAATGTAAACAAATGCAATACAATGCGCTACACATTAAGTCAAAACATAATTACATTCAAATACACCATATCTGCCATTGGGCTTATTAATAAAGTAGCCAGAAAAGATTTAGGCATTACGTTTGATAAAAATTTTTTATTTCATGAACATATTGAAAATATAACCAAATCAGCAACCAAAGCATTAGGATTTATAATAAGACAAAACTTTAACGCGTACTTTGTTTTACTTATATGTCTGTTCTATTCTTCAATACTGCCTCTTAGTTTGGAACCCTCTATATGATAAATAGAAAAGGTGCAAAGAAAATTGTGAAAGTACTTAAATTTTAAACTGTTTGGTACTTATCCCACAAGAGGTATAGACCAAAAAATTCTTTTAGAACATTTTAAATTGCGCTCGCTACAAGAATGTAGGACATGTAGCAGTGTCAGGTTAAAACTTGCTTACTAATTGAAGGAATCACAGTAAGAAAATTTGGGTCACTAGCCCAAATTGGGTTAATTCGAACTTCTATGTCAATTTGGGTCATCGAGACTTTGGGCACATCCCATATGAAGTGGGTCACTGAGTCATATGCATCGCTTTTAAGGTGATCCATTTCACCTTTGTTTGAGTATAGTACTTCAGTCTAAAATCCAGTATTCTTATAATATATCTATCTTGTGTTTCAATAAAGGATGAAATAGCTGCTTATAGTTAGTTGTTATATTTGAAAGAAACTTTTCAATGTGAGACTTTTGCGAGACTGGCATGATATCTCACGAGATACAAACAGAAACCCCAGTTTCGTCTCGATTGTCTCGTAATTGAGACGATATTTGCGATACTCTCATGAACAAAATTATCGCAGGCATCACTATATAGTTACTATTGTTATGGAAAATAGCAAATTCATGTTATCTAATTAATACAAGATGTATTGTGTATAAAATGTGATTAAAATGTTAATTTGTATTGCTGAAAATTAGCATTTTTCCTACAATAGGCTCTGATAAAATGAATAATATCAGGTCTATTGTACACGGTTTGCACCTTTTAACTATATGGTCGTTGTATTTAATTTAATCTTAATTGTATATGTATTGTAACACCATTCTAATTATTGTTATTTATTTTATTCGTTTGTCTATTATCACTTGTGCCTACTAAGTGTAATAGTTCTAAACTTTCATTATGATATCCTTTTATTGATAATTTTAATTTTAGATACCTATATTGATGATGACAAACAGTCGAAAGTGCTCTGCAATTGACAAATAAATTTCATAATTTTGCACTTATTTATTGATTTATTTAAAAAATATATTTTTTTAGTTATAGAAATATGATAAGTGCGTAGTGGAGCTCTTAAATACGTCCAAAAAATTGGCCATAGTACCTACTCCATACCTTTTGCTTTAGAATTGAGAGGCCTGTGAAGACAATGAGTGCTTAAAATTTTACACGTTAACTGCATCAGATATGTGTTACGAAAAATGGTATTGAAGGTAGGTTACTGTTAGAAATGTTTGACTACTAAAAAAATAACATAACCGCTTAGTTGTGTTACACCATTATTTTTTCTTAGTATTAAAACTAACGTGTACATGTACATCGTGTTCATTGGGATGCAAGAGTTAATCGCTCAGCGGCATCATGGCCCTCTGAATTCTCGCACTTGCAAACCCAGATTTACTTAAAATTCTGAATAAAACACAAATACTAATATTATAATTTTTCACTTAAAACTACAAAAATATGAAAGAACAATTTTATTCGATTTAAATAGTTCAGCTATATCAAAGAATATTAACTATCATATTCTTTGGCTATATGCTATTTAATTATTTAAAATCAAATAGTCATTAGAAAGAGACAAGTTATGCAATTCCGATAATGTACTAGAAAGAGAGGCAAATACCACGTATTGCGAGTTGTCTGAAAATAATCTTGCCCCACTTTTCTTTCATTTCATGGCCCTTTCAGTTCATAGATTTCAATGACAACGTAAGCTTCCAAACACTTGATAAAGGTCGCTTGTACGTATTTACATTGAAAGGTTTAATACAACTGATTATAGATGCTATATATTTGCTGTGCTTTAAACTTGCGTTTGAATTCTCCATAATATGGTATCTGCAAATTCAATACATTTCTTTTAATTCACTTGAACATAGTTCAGAACATATTACCAATTGTTCTCTTAAAAACAAATTACCGTGCTTTTGGCCTAGGTGACGATTTAATTTGTAGTCCATAAAAACTATGGGTTTATTCTATAACCCGACCTCTTTTTGTCTTCTCCCTTGATTGCGCACTTGCATTGGTAGCTAAGTATTTTAAAATATCGGTCAATGGATTAGGAAACGATTATTTACTTGTCTGAAGGGTTTTATTGAACGAATTTCGAACGATTATAATGCCACATTTTCAGTAATTTTGAAGGTTGGGGATATAAATGATATAAAACTGTAACACAATTGATATTGTAAACAATTCAGTGTAAAATAGGAATTGATAAGTTATTATAAAAACGACCACTAGATAACGCTACAATGTTTCAGCACCAATACTATATTAATAGTGTGAAAATGTAGTTGGTACAAATAGTGTACATAAATATTACCGGCGTCTTCACAAGATGTTCTAAGAATTTTTGTTTGTCCAGCTGGAGTTGGACTTTTTTTACATATTTAATATAATTAGGTTTTTGTTACGTCTTTATGATGGATGACCCTTCACCATCTTGAAGATAAGTGTAATAGTATTGTTGTTTATTACAAAATTCAAAGAATTGATGTTACAAGTATTCCATTCGTTGTCAGAGTTTAAATTTCTAATTATAATGAGGTTTTAGCATAGTTCTCCTTTTTCCAGCGATTCCTATGTTTAGTAGGATTAATACTGGTGAATTATTAAATTCTAAGGATTGACTAGCAGGTACGTTACTTTTTACATCCGTGCTTAAAATTATTAATTAAATGTACTTTTAGTGTAGTTCTGTATTATAAATATTATTATTATTGGAAAATTTCAAACGATTGGCATAACAACTATGTCATTTTTTAAAGGCAATGGATAGAATTACACACCTTGTGTATGTTTATATTATTTCTTATTCCTACACATGTGTGACATTAGTACCAGACACTATTTTTACATACCTCTTTTTACATAAAATAATTCAAGAGCTTCACAATAACTTTATATTCTTTTATATTACCTGGTAAATATGGGAATACATAGAATACTATAAAAGTAACTTCAACTACTTATTTTTAATAAACATTAAACTTTATGTTTATATATACTTATTTCTTATAAATAACTAATTTACATTATTGTTTAAGCAAACTAGTAAATAGCACAAAAACTAAAATTGGCAGTATGAACAAAACCACATTTTCCTTGTATGAAGCTTTTTAATCCACAATAGTGCTATGCACTCAAGATAAACATGAATCACATCAAATACTTTTTGTGTAGAAGTAACAACTAATTAGTCATTAGGTCTTCAGTCCTGCAACTTGTTAGGGAAAAATATAAAGATACACAATGTGTGTAACTTTAACCATGGCCTTTTTTAAATCGGTGTTTAAAATTATTAATTAAATATTCTTGTAGTATACATCAGCATAACACTTTGCATTTAATAGAAGACCGCAATGCCTACTGGAAAATTGAATTACCATTGTGTTGCCAAAGGTTGTAAAAAATGCATATTTTACAAAAGTAACTAATAACAACTACAGAAATAAAAAAATTTTTCGATTTCCTGATAAAGATCCAGAGCGCAGAAAAAAGTGGTTTGAAATAATGGATTTGCCTGTGGTTAAAGGTAGGGCATATTTGTGTGAAGACCATTTTGCGGAAGAAAACTTTTGCAGCACAATGGTAACTCGGTTATTAAGGTTTGCATTACTAAAAATACCCACATCAAATGCCAACACCAGAAGTAATATTTTAATACCTATTTCATAGAATACACCTACTGGTAATTTTGTTCCATTATCTGCAAACTACAATAATATATCAACTGCTAGTGGCGATTTTCGACCCCATTATGTCAGAAACGGAAACAAGATTCTACATTTGTAACTCCTCCCAAAAAGAGATATGATTCACTGTTGTCTGCTATTGGTGAAACTTGTGTAGGTAATTTAACTCCGAAAAAGAAAAACTATGAAATCAATAAAACACAAAAACGTTCAATCGCTAAACTAAAATTACGCCTAAGGGACTCAAGCACAAAACAAAAAAGGCATTTGAGTTATCTACAACAAAAATGTTTAGAAAATTAGAATCATCTTTAGATTTCGTTGCTGCTAATTTTATTAAAAGCACTTTTATAAATTCCACAATGTAAAAACACACTTGGACAACTTCGGATAAAGTTTTTGCTTTGGCTTTGCAGAAAAGAGGTCCAAAATGTTATAGGTTTTTAAAAAAGTGTATTCTTTTGTCATCGGAAACTACATTACATAAACTTTTAAAAAGTATTCCTTTTGAGCCTGGTCTTAACTATTTACTTCTGCAAAAATTAAAAGTGAGGGTATCCAAAATGGAACTTCTTGATAAATCATGTACATTAATATTTGACGAAATTTCATTGTCTGAACAACTGGTGTTTGACAAATTTCACGACAAAATTGTGGGCAATGTCGATTAGGATACATTGGGTCGGCGAAATGAAAAAAACAATCATGCTCTTGTTTTTATGATTCACGGATTGTGAAAGACTTGGAAGCAACCTGTGGCCTGTTTTTACTAGAAATATGGTTAAAACGGAACACTTGAAGTTTCTATTGAAAAACATAATAGAGGCATTGCAAGGTATAGGATTGAGGGTAATGGCTACTATTTGTGACCAAGAAAGCCCAAACCGTGCTGTAATAAAGCAGTTAGTTGGTGATAATTTTCATTCTTTCTTTATTGTTAACAACCAACGTGTGTTTACAATTTTTGATCCTCCACATTTATTAAAATCAACAAGAAATGCATTTTTCAAATATAATATCCACTTTGCCAAAGGTAGCGTAGCTAAAGTAGAATACGTTCAAACAACCTTTGCTATAGATAAACGAAAACGCTTTCAAGGGTCGAGGAAAATTAGGTCATCGTATCTGAACCTTCTAAAGCAGAATTGGCTAAAAATGAAGGTGTGTGTAGCGGCACGAATCTTAGTAACACCATGGTTTCTGCAATGGAAAGTATGATTGGAAGCAACTTACCGTGTGGGCTACCCAGTCAAGCTATCTATATGGCAGAGTTTATTCATAGTTTAGATTTACTGTTTGATAGTTTCAATGGAAGAAGTCTAAAACCAGAGCATGGAAAACCTTGCCGTCAATGTATGACACTACACCTTACCATGCATTGTGACTGAGACTTTTGTCAACTATTAAACATTGGGTATTTTTATCCAAAGATGGACGAACTAAAAAAATAATATGCCACTTAAAGCTGGTTGGAGAACAAAACTTCAAACTTACAATGGAATTGTTTGATGAATGTAGGAAACTAGGTTTTCAATTTCTGCGAACTAGGTCTTTAAATCAAGACTGTTTAGAAAATCAGTTTGGATTATTGCGTAGTTTGGGTGCAGCCAACATAAACCCAAATTACTACCAATTTGTTTCACGTTTTAAGACATCTGTCATAAGTAATTTGATTGACCCACATTCTCATGGACGTAATTGCGAAAAGGATTCGAGTATCATTTTGGAGAATGTACAGGATTTTGTAGTAGATGACTGCATAGATTTAAGTCCATTGTGTGGAATTCAAGATAGCGAATTTTGTGACATTAAGGTTCTTACTCGTGATCATAGTGACACCTACGATATACAGATAGCATCATATGTGACCGGCTTTTTAGTTAAAAAGTTAAAAGACTTTAAATTGTGAACAGTGTGAAGTCAATTTAATATCAGACACCACCAAGATTCACTACATTTAAAGAAAACTGTGATTTAAAACAAAGATTAATTTATGTTATAAATGATATTTTAAATGTATTATTAGATATTCATGACTCAGTTATTTACATTTTGCCACAGTATGGCCATGTGTCGAATATACTTACAAAGCTAAAGCTATTTTTAAAGAATTATATTAATTTCACATGGTACTCCTGTAAAGAACATTTAAATGTAGTGTTAAGTGATTTTCTTGACTATAGCATAAGTCTAGTTATAAGAAAGTATTGTGATGATATTTATTGCGAACATCAGCAACAACAGAACAGGATTAAGTTATCAAAAACTAAGCTAAAAAACATTAGGCAAATGTAGTGGTAGTATAATAGTTGTAAAATTCTTTACCACCTTACTTACTATCTCTGCTCTATATTTCTTCTATACTGATGTATCAAAAGTAAGTCTGGATTTTGTCAAAAATAAATTGCTACTAGAAGAAGCGCGTCACAATAAAAATAAACAGGATAGTGAAAGAAACATTGATGTAGCATTTACTGGTTATAACAATAGAGGAAGATACAACAAAAGCATGTACAGAAATTATGCAAATAGGGAGTAATAGTAATATAGGTACAAGTAGTGGTGGAAGTTCTAACACTGAAGATAATAAATTTCCATTCAAATGTTATAACTGTAGAGAATTTGGACACAAACATTCTCATTGCAAATTTCTACAGAAAGGAAGACAGTATGCAAAAGAAAGACAAGCTAATGTAGCGGAACAGGAAAGTGAAACTAAAAGTGACAACGCAATATCATTTTTAACAACGGAAAATCAAGCAGGTATGGCAAACTGTACTGAAATTGAATTTGTTATAGATAATGATGCAACCAACCATTTAATAAAACAAGATTTTATAAAAATATGTGTTTGATCAAAAGAATATAAACCATAACATTAATCTAGCCAAATCGGGTTCAACAATAAGGGCAACTAAACAAGGAAATATGAAGTTATTTACTGAAAATTCTAAAACTGTTACGATTAAAGATGTGTGGGTATTTAAAGGGTTACTTTCGGCAAGGAAATTGGAACAAGCAGTATATGAAGTGAATTTTAAAAATAAAGAGACAACTACTAAAAGGGGAATCGTTATAGTATTAAAAGGAAAATTAACTGGAAATCTGTATACAGTTACATTAAAAATTTTAATAAGTGAATCAATTTGTGTTGCAAGAGAAAGTTTAAATTTACTTCACCGAAAAATGGGACATTCATCAAGGTACCCCGTCAATGGAATAGTGAAGTATGTATCAAGGTAAAACAAATAAGGTTACTACATATAACAATACCGGAAAGTAAAAAGCCAAAAAGAGTTTTGAAAGTTGTTTCTACAGATGCTTGTGGTCCAATCAGTCATATGACACATGATGGTAATAATTGCCATGTCAGTTTTGTAGATCATTTTTCTCATTTTTACGTGGTCTATTTAATAAAGTGAAAAAGCGTAATCACAAAATACAAAGATTATTTAATGATGGTTAATGTGAAATTTAATTGCAAGATCAAAAGAATTCGGCGTGATAACGGAGGCGAATATATTTCAAAAGGTTTTAAAACATTTGTAGAAGTAATGACATTAATATTCAGTATACAATTCGGAGAACCCCTGAATTGGGCGAAAGTTTAATGGCTGCACTGTCAGCTGAACATGTAATCTCTGAATTACCACAAAACTACCAAGAGGCTGTAAAAGATGGAGGTTGAAATGATGCGATACAAGCGGAATTGAACTCACTGAAGGAAAACAACACTTGGGAATTAGTAGTACCACCTAGTGATGTGCAAGTGATTGATTCCAAGTGGGTGTTTCATGGAAAACATGTTGATGGTGTTTTGAAAAAAAAAGCTCATCTAGAGACACTTGGATTTCAACATCAGGTTGAGGATGTATATGCACCTGTTGCAAGGATGGTAACTATACGAATTCTGTTATCTTTGTATATTGAATATGATATGTATGTTTAAGAGTTAGATGTACAAACAGCTTTTCTTTATGGATCTTTAAACCGATCGGTGTATATGTATCAGCCTGAAGGATTAAATGAAACTAATAAAAATCTAATTTGCCAACTTAATAAATCATTACATGAACTTAAACATGCTCAAAAATGTTGGTATGAGCTGATAAATAAAAAACTGGTTGAATGAGGTTTTCAAGGGTCCATAAAGGATCCATGTCTATATTTTAAACACGTCATCTTTTTGCTGATTTATGTAGATGATATAATTATGTTTTCTAAAACTTTGAGAGACATAAATTACCTTACAAATGAACTGTCAAAATGTTTTAAAATGACGTAATTTCAAAATAACATTGTTACATTTTTTAGGTTTAGAAATAGTATAACATAACGGTGAATTATTAATAAGTTAAAAAGAGTTAATTAAAAAGGTATTGAATAAATCTGGCATGCAAGATTGTAAAGGGATAGATATTCAATGAATTCGAATTTCAAAACAGATCCTATTGATTCTGATTTGAATAACGAAAGATTACCATATCGAGAAGTCATAGGCTCATTAATGTTTATTACGTTAGGCTCACGTCCAGATTTGTTTTTCTATTACCTATTACAGTCAATTTCAAAATTGCTACACCAAGCAACACTGGAATGGTTTAAAGCAAGTCTTAAGATACCTTAAGAAAACTATAAATTTCTGTTTAAAATTTGTGAAAAGTAATAAACCCGAACTTAATTTAATTTGCTTTGTTGATTCAGATTTTGCAAATAGTCAGAATGACAGAAAAAGTATATCTGGATTTATAATTAAGATTAATGAGAATGTGATTTCTTGGAAAACAAAGAAACAAAATTTAGTAGCACCGCCTAGTACAGAGTCTGAATTTATTGCATTATCATTATGTATAACTGAAGGATTGTATTTATCACAAATACTTGCAGAAATGTTATTTATTAGTTTAGGACCTATCGTCATATATGAAGACAATCAATCATGCACTAAAATGTCTTCAACTTTGGAAACTAAACGATCTAAACACATTGATGTTAAATTCCATTTTGTTAAAGACTGCGAAATGTCTGGTAAAGTTGAATTATTATACGTTCCTACAACGGAACAATTGGCTGATTTGTTAACCAAGCCATTATCTTATTACAAGTTTCAAATATTTAGAGTGTTTAAATTTGTTTATAAGTATTGCAGAATTGTAAGTGGGTGTTAATATATTCCGTTCAGCATACTTTGTCTTTTGCTTGTTAATAAAAATTACTCAAGTTGGCTTTGGTCAAGTTTCGACAGTTCTGGTTTTGAGATTTTTTTTGTCCTTATATTATAATTAAAATAGTTATAATTGTATTACTTAATAGTAGCTTAATATATGTGTTATGTTAATTGAGCTTTGACTGCGTACAACTTTTCAACAATGCATAAATAAAATAATGCTTTGATGAATTTAGTTTTTATAAGAATAAAATTTCTTCGACCTGGGTTTGAATATTGTTCATCAACTTGGTGCAGTATTATAATATACATAGTTATGCATTATAAAAAAATCCATAAGAAGTTTGCCCAACAACGTGCATATAAACTTGGAGTAAAAAGCACAGTTACAGGAAAGATCTTTCGTTTGTGAATATCGAAACTTTGGAACGTCAGCGTTTAAAATCAAATGTATTTTTCTTTAACTTGATTCACGGTATTCTGGATTACCTATATCTGTTTCATAGAATTAATTTTAATACAAACCTGATATTTAGGAAAAATGAAGTATTTAAAATATATAACTCCACACATAATTATATTTATAATAGTCCATTAAGAAGAATACAAAGAATGGTAATTATAGTAACATTTATGAAACTGTAAAATTAGCTCTTATAGATATTGACTAATGCATGGCTATAATAGATTTAATTAATTAACGAACAGAATTTCTTTATATTGCAATTATTTGTGTTTAATTATTTATTTAATTAAATTTGATATCATGTATACGTCTAAATGTCACCAGGACATAACTCACAATTAGTTAGCGGTCTGGCATGTTGGTAGCGTTTCGTTGCTTAAGCCTTACCATAACATATAATTTAACACTTTTCCTTTTTGAAGCGGATAATCAGGTTATATTTCATTTCCTTATAAATGGTAATCATGTAAACATGTTAGATTTCTTTAACAACCATCTGGTTGCTAATATCTATGTAGAGTCAGCTGGATAGGAAAAAGATAGAAGGATATAGGAAGACCTAGACCAAACTATATTAGTCAAATTATTAGAAATTTAGGTTGTGAAGGGTATGTAGAGCTTTTTAGATTAGCACAGATTAGAAAAGAAGTTAGAGCTGCGTCAAACCGACATTAAGTAAGGTCGAAAACAAAATGATGATGTGTACGTCTGTATTATGTTTATGATACATTAAGATTATTTATTGATTTGTTATATTGTACTGTTGCTAAGTGCGATGTACTAGGTTATCATAAAGTAAGGGATATATTTTAAATCATTACAACTTTTTAATAAATTAAGTTAGTAACATAAAATAAACGAAATCTAGTTGCTTAATGAATGGGATTTTACCGTATCTATGAGAAACAAAAGCGTTGTCATAACAATTGTTGACACTAGTGTCAAAACGAAATTATTCAATTTGAAGTTTTATTTTGAAATTAAAACTCAAGTAAACGTTGAGTTCAAACGACTCAACTGTAATAACATGGATTTACAAACAAGAATTGGTTTAGTTCAGTGCTATTATGAATCCGGCAGAAATTACACCGCTGGATTACGAAGATTTCGCACGAGAATGGGTTTGAGAGCGGGACCCTGTCAAATGAAAGCGTACCGCAATTTGATACAAAAATTTGAAAGAACAGGGTCTGTAACTGACTTACCAAGATCAGGAAGACCAATTATTAGTGATGTCCAAGTTGCAGAGGTTCTTCATGAAAATCAAGACATAGCCAGAAGCAAAATAAATACAGTGTTACGTCGAATTCCAGACGCTTAACACAAATTTCAAGTTTAAGGTTTTGTGATTGGTTTTTGATAAAAGCACAAGTATATCTCCTAGCTTTCATGTTGAACACGATGGTCCCAGGATTCTATCAATATTTTAATAGGATCACCACCATTTTGAAAACTTGTGCATGTGATATGTTTTAATTATTAAAGAATGTTATGTATAATAAACACTTTGAAAAATTGTGTAATTAACAAACTTAATATACTTGGATAATTTGAATTAGCACAGACTTTAGAAATAACATAACATTTGTATAAATTATTAGATCATAAAAGGATATATGCATTTATAATATAGGCCAACGATATCATCGTTCAACTGTTTCAATTAACTGCTTAAACAAGTGGCACATCGTTTAACACAATAACAAACCAATGAGATGCGCCGCTAAAATAGTGATACAATATATTACATGCTCCTCTTGGTACAAAAAGGAAATCGAAATCAATAAGTTTCACTAAATGTAAAATTAATAATAGATAATTTCAAAATGAAAATTTCGCACTTTTTTCACTATCAGATGTATTTTCAGGTATATTTCCTTTATTCGGTTTTACAAGTGGTTTTAAAAAGTGTCTGTTTCTCTATTTCAATGGAGATTGTATGGCTTACTAATATATTTTTCATAATTGCTATAACCGTTGATGCGGTTTTATTGGGAGTTTTATCGACAACAGCGAACTTGCTAAAGTAGTCAACAATAGTTAAAAAATCTAAATTTCCAACAGAATTAAAATCAATGCCGATTTTTTACCAAGGAAAATTGGGTATGTTATGTGGCATGAGGGGTTCCCTAAAATTTGAGCAATAGTAGCTTTAACAAATAGAACAAGATAGAAGTAATTTTTCAATGTCCGTTGATTAACCAGCATAATACAGGATGTAATTTTTAAACCAACCAACGCACTTAATTTAAAAAGAATAAGAAGTCGAGAAATATTCGGATAAAAGTTATAGCTAATCAAGCTACAAAATACCCCTTTCTATATAAAAAAAAGGTAACTTTGTATTTTCCTGGAAAACTACTGCAAAATGTTCAGAAGTGTATCCAGAAATGTATGTCTCGCTTCATCGGCAAGTTATATCTGAACATTTTTCTTCTATACTACACTTTGTTACGTGCCAAAGTGGCCCGTTAACATGTTTTAGGTTAAGTTTGATGTGCGGAAGTTTTGCGTCATAATTTCAAAAGACGCGGTACGTGGAATTTTAATAGACTAGGCGTGTACTTCCGTTACGTCAGTGCATTTGCGCAGATCGTGCGACGCGAGAGGGTTGGACGAATAAGTTCGCGCCGATGTGAAAAAGACAAAGAGTGGGGACAAAGTGGTGAGAGGTTTCCTGTTCTCTCTATAACGTGGCCGTTTTGCCAGTACCTTCGAGTAGATTGGACGTCTTTTGGTAACGTATCGTTAGCTTTACCTATGTAGTTCCTTGCTTGCTTATCTTTTGTTTGTTGCTCCTTTACCTGTTTTTTTTCCCGTCATTCCCTGCATAGGTAGGACAATTTGAACCAACGAGGCGTATCGGACTGCACGACCCGAGATGACGAGTCACCATCTGTAATTACTCCGGGATGGATCCTTGAGAAACCTTGATAGAGGCCAACTTTGGTTCAACCCCGCAGAACGTTCGGATTTCCGGGGTAAGTAATACCGTGTTTAATTGTTTTAAATATGTAAATTTCCGATTAATACGCAATTTATGCATTGGTGACGTCATGGTAGTTGGCAACGCGGAATCTGTAATAAGGTTCGTGCTTCCGGCCGCCGGGGCATTGCATTGCTTTCGTATTCATTGCGCTTGCGCGATGTATTTATGAACTCTTAAACTGTATTACCGACTTCGTAAACTGTTTTATCGACTTTTAAATTGCAAGAACTATCACCAAGGAAATTGTAATAACTTTTTAAATTAAACATGTTGGTTAGTTTAAAAATTACATCCCGTATATCGCTTCTTCAGCTAACTTTTATATGATAATACTTTTCAATGGTGCTGATGAATTAAATTTAAAAATTTCCGATACAAACTTCTACAATTAATCTTTTATTGTAAAATAACATCCCTTCTGAATGAAAGATCCAGAAAGTTGTATCAATCATGTAGCAAAGACAAATGGCCAGAAAATACTATTTGTGTGGCGAGCGATTTACAAATAGTAATTGTGGGTGCTCAGTTCGCGATTTTGTATTTTTGTTTGGTTAATGCATAGAGACAACAAATGTGTATAATTATTTACATTGGCTGCAAGAAATATATACAATAACAGGAAATTAAAATAACAGTTACATAAGATCCTACATGCATATGCAATATACAAATGTCTTTGATTAATGCATGAGAATAAAGTTTTTATGTGAACAAATTTTGTTAACGCTAGAAATGTATATGTCCTTTAGCATTAGAAAATTTATAGTGCAGATTTAAATGAATGTATTATTTGTACACAAAAACTGAAATTCGTGAACTTTGATGCATGTTGCTGTTAAGAAACACTGCTCAAAAAAACATATGTTAAAAGGTATTAACATAGGAGTAAGTACTCACAGATACATTGTCGCTTCGGATCTGCAGGTAACAGTTTTGTAGGATCGACATCGGTATACGGTGCTCTACGTAGTAGGTCGAACGTCAGGTGCCATGTACTGTGCGGGTTCCCTTACTTGTGATACAAGGTGTGGAACGACATACCGATGGCGGATTCTTCGTAAAAGGCGTGTGGTATTCACACGTCCAAGCAGCTAGGTGCACTTCAACGATGGTGGGTGGTGAAGACGGGGATGTCTTGGACATCAAGTTTTGGTGAACCACGTTTAGCAGCAGATGCTAATACCAAAATGGTTCTACGAAGTAACTTCCTTTGATGGAAGTCCAGACCCTGCTGGGAGGATTTGGTGCAGCTTGCCGGCAGGGCGTGGAGTATCCACATGGGTGCATAATGCACAACCTTCTGATTTAACCTCCAGGCTTTGGTGCAGTATGATACAAGGTTAAACCCAATAGATAAGAAGTTATTGCTTGTTCTTGGCTATTGCATGTCAGTATATATCCAAAAACAAACGAAAGTTCGCCTCCTTGATCATTATAATTAATATGTGTATTCTAATAATAGGAAATTCCGGGCAAGTTTCTTATTTTAAGATGTGTTGATTGGCGAGTCTATTATTAAGGGACGTTCACGTTTGCGTTTCTATGATGCCTATGAAGTTTGTTACGTGCAACATGGGCTGCATAACATAATTATGCTGCCTAGAGTCGACAACTTTAAAAAGGTCGTACTTTTGAAATATTTTTTTATTTATTTATTTACATCTTTATTGGTGTTTACCAAATGGTGGTGATTCAGCGAGCTGATTTTCAATTCTACCAACAAAAAGAAAATAACATAGTATACAAAATAAGTATCAGTAAAAGTTATAATTATTGTTATCGTAGATGTAGTTGGTTGTTATGATGTGCATTGTTCAAGAGAATACGTTGCAGTTCGGTGCGAAACCCATTTTTGTTGCTAATGCTGAATGTTTCAGAGTATCTATTGTACACATGTGGAGCATGTATGTAAAACTACCTTCGAATTTAGTTGTAGAATGTTGTGGTATGCTGAAGTGGTTGATAGTCCGTAAGTTTAAGTTGTGAGCAGTTGATCTTGTAGTTAGCATTTTGACTAAGTATGGTGGTTTATTGGTAGCGATCAGAGTGTGAATGAAGACTGTGAGGGACAGCTTGACTCGTTTGTCATACTTCAGTAACTGGTTGGCATTGTAGAATGGTGTTATGTACTGAGCATGCGGCATATTATAGGCAAATCTGAAGCAAACATTTTGCATAACCTGTGCTCTGTGTCTAGATTGAATGGTTAAAAGGTTGTAGTAAGCCACATTACAATAGTCCAGATGACAAAGAATTAAGCTATTGCACAGTTTCCATTTGCTGCTTGGGCTGAGGTAGTCTTTATACCTGTATAACGAGCAAATTTTGTAGTAGCAAGTTCTTACTTTGTGGTTGAGGTGTATGTCAAATTTCAATGAAGAATCTATAAGTACACCTAGGTATTTGACACTATTTTTCAACTCGATGCTAATATCATTTACTTTTAAGTCTAGTGCACGTAATGAATAGGACATTTTATTAGATCCAACGCACAGTGCAACTGTTTTGGAGGCATTTAAAATTAATGCGTTGTTGGAAAGCCATCCATTCACTGACTCGATATTATTAATTAGGCACTTAATGATACCATTGGTATTAGAAACGTCATCTGATATATATATATATATATATATATATATATATATATATATATATATATAGACAATCCATGGATAAAATTGTGGGGAGGTCAGCAGTAAATATTTCAAAAAGTAAGCGTCCCAATATGCTCCCCTGAGGCACACTTGTGTGACATGCACAAATTCTGAGCTCTTACCTCGCAGGTTTACCGAATTATGTCCATTTCTAAGGTAGGAAGTAAACCATTGAAGACAGAAGTCTCTAAGTCCGTTATAATATAGTTTGGCAATTAAAAGATCATGATTAATAACATCAAATGCTTTGCTCAGGTCTAGAAAAACCAGGTATATGACTTTAGTTTGATCAATTGCATGTAGTAGGTCATCAATAACCTTGCTCGTAGCTGTTGTAGTACTGTGACCGACACGAAATCCAGACTGATGGTGGGGCAATACATTATTGACAGAGACATGAGCTATGAGTTGACTGTACATTATCCGTTCAATGGCTTTGGCTAGAATAGGCAATAAGCTAATTGGTCGTAAATCACTATATGTGGATGCTAAGTTTGTCTTTGCGATAGGCACAACTATGGATCGTAAAGAGTGGTTAATGATGTGAGTGATGGTACCAATGCAATAGGGCAATACTAGCAATAGCATCTTACAAGTGATGCCATCTAAACCATGAGCGTTAGACTTTATATGCTTGATTGATTCTTCAACTTCCCTGCAAGTTACTGACTTAAAAGTACACAATTTCCCAATTACGGTGGGAGATTGAGCGTAGTAGCTATCTATCAGCTCCTGTGAAGCGAGCAGGCGAGGGATTGATGAGATTAAGAATGTGTTAACATCATCAGGGTTTTGAATTTCCTCCGATATTTCTGGTTTATTTCTAGGATGATCTTGCAATTATTAAAAACATTCCACAGTCGTTTAGGGTTACAAACATTGATCCTACATTGATATTCTAGGTAGGCTCTTTTCTCATTTATAATGGCAGTGGTGATGTAATTACGCAGTTCTTTATAAAGTTGTTACGTGCCAAAAATTTTGGCACTAGACATTTTTAAATAAGTGTTAATATGAGAGGATTTCGCGCCATAAATTTAAAAGACTTGTTGCGCGTATTTCCGTCACTTCAGAAGTGCTTTGCGCGAGACTTCGCGCCGATGCATGTGGCAGCAGAAGAAGGTGGGGAATTTCCGGAAGATGCTGAGGGACTTGCCTTTGAAACGTGAATAGGAGTGGTTGGTCTGGTATCGTATCTTTTCATTATGTAGATTCCCTTTGCCTTTTTTGATTATAGTTCCTCAATCCGTTCCTTATCGTTACCTCTACATAGGAAGAAGAACAACGAATCTGGATACAACCTGGTAGAAGATCCACGACCCGAGAAATAACGAGTCCCCGGAGCCCCGCAGGGGCTAGCCTGGAGTAATTCTGAAGGAAGCCACGAGCCGCCATCAGGAAGTAATTCTGAAGGAAGCTTTACCTATTCACGTGAGTACCCCGTGGGGGGCTTTATAATATAATTTAGAAATTTGAAAAGGTGTTGCAATAATTTGCATATTGTGTGACGTCATTGACAATTGGCGCGTTAATCTCCACATTATGTAATATCGTTACCAACTGTCTTTCGTGTCGCATGTGCCGCGTTTACGGGACTGTAAGAAAGTTAGTATTTAGCGATGGTTTTGGTTTTTAGATACCCTCTTTAAGCTGCATTTCTGGTTTTCATCATAAGCTTAATAGTTGGTGTTATATAAGGTGGTGCATTTTTCTTAATTTGTATAGAAGAAGTGGAGCATGTAAATCAAAGAGGGTCGAGACATGATCATTAATGTAGCATACGTTGTCATTAATATTGTGCAAAGTTTCAGTATAGTCCCATCGGACCTGGTTGGCATCCAATGCGAATTTGTTTAGGTTAAAGTAACTGAAGTCTCGGTAGATCATAGATCGTGATGGAGAGTCTTGAACAGAGATGTTAAAGTTGCACATAACCGCTCTATGGTTACATCCAGTGTTTTGTATGAAGTTATTCCAATTTGAGAAGAAGAGCAGACTACATCACTCAGCGTAGCTGATGTATCAGTCACTTGTGTTGGTTCCTCTACATGTTGCACAAGCCCAAAAATCTCAAACAATATAGTTAGTTTGACACTATTGGTGTCGTTACGGAGTAAGTCGATATTCATGTCCCCAACAAGAATTATATTTTCATTTTCACTGATTAGGTTTGCTAGTACTAGTTCAAGATCACTCAGGCAGGTTAAATTTGCACTAGGAGGTCTGTACATAATGCCTGCTGAGATATTGATCTTGTTTACTGCGATTCTAATCCAAAGTTGCTCAAGTATTGAATGTTCCATATAGTTCAGATTTATCACTTTGTATTTTATATCACTTCTAACATAAAAGCATATGCCATCACCACGTTTTGCACGATCCGCTCTAATTAGGTCGTACCTTTATTTGTATGTGGTGCAATGGGAAATCGGCAGAAAATAAAGTTTCAGTTACGCCGATAATATCAAAGTCATATAATGACAGTAGTGTGACAAACTCATCAAAACACGGGATTAGGACCTTATATTTATGAGGGATAATCGCAGCGGTCGGTGAAATTTGCTTTTTTACCAGCTATTTTTTGTTTGGGTGCTTGCTGCTAGGGAGATTTTGCTGTGATTGCTATGAAGTAATGTTGTAATCGATTCTAGTACTTGTCATTTTTAAAGCTTGTAGATAGCAAGGGCATTGTTTATCTACTGCTGAATGATGATTATTTAATTCCATATTAAATTATGAATTTGCGGTACTGCAGTTTGAGCACTTGAAGAGTTTGCTGGTGCAGCTCTTATAGTTATGTTTTACTGCACACAAGGAGCAGGCAAGTTCAGACCTGCAGTTTGTAGCAATGTGGTGAAACTTGAGGCATTTGTAGCACTGCGTTACATTAATATGGTTGTAAGTATTCCCCATAGACCAACCAATTTCAGCTTTGCCTACTTTTAGCAATTTCACATGTGTTTTAGGATCAGCTTCTAGAATTAACACTGCATTTTTGATTTGTTATTATTGATAACCTTCAATACTTTTAGATGAAAGTTATTCGCATCTGAGTTTAACTTATTCTGCTTGATTAGTTTTTCAAGACTACTTTCATCTGCTTCTACATCGTCTTTATTAATGCTGACTATCCTCACCTTCGGCATTTTGAGGTTGGGAGCATCTACTTTATACGTTGAACCTAGCTTTTTAACAATTTTATTTTGCAACACGTTACGTTCGGCCTGATTCTGACATCTGATTACAAGGCTGCCCTTTATTGTTTCACGAAACTTAGATAAATTCACGCCGATTGTAGCAGGGTTGATGCTGTATTTGACTTTTATCTTCGTAGTCTTGCTTTCCTGAGTGCTTTTAGGTTTGATTAGAAGAATAGGTTTTGAGGTGACCGCATTGATACCACATTGCTTTGCGAGGATACTGGGTTTGAGGACAGATTTTTCAAGGCGAGGCTTATTTCAGTTGTGTAGGTCTGAAGTGTAGCATTTATTTATAGCATTTATAATGAGAGATTTGCTCCAGTAGGGTTCCATCAGACTATACAAAAACCTTTTTTGTGTTTATGGCATGACGTTATTAGAGGGTGGAATAAGGAATTGATTAATGCATTTTTCTTTCTCAAGAACAAAAGAGATTTTAAAATTATCGTGTGGCTAGATAACTTCAGTAGCTAAAATAAGAATTGATTCACTTCTAGTCTATACAATAAACTCTGAAGAAATGTGTTAAGGAAATAAACTTATGGTTCTTCGAACCTGGTCACATCTTTATTGCGGCAAACTCTGGTTCATCATCAGGTTGAACTGACATTGAAACGTGAAAGGAAAACATGTGATTTCGAATATTTTATTAATGCATGCCAATCAAATTTTTTGCAAGCGGAAGTTAACAGATGTTTGCTATAATTTGTTAGTAGGTGTTAACGTCATCTGTGAATAGAAGTATTAACGAAATAACACATGCATTGAATAATTCAAATGTGTTGTTCAATGCATATGTAAAATTTCCACAAACTGTTCTCTGAACGTCATTAGAAGAGAGTAGGTTTGTGTTATTCAGACAAATTCTTTTACTGTGTAATTTAAATATTTACCTACCGCGTGAGGGTATCCAATTAATAATAAATAATAAATGGGAAGGACCTCTAACACTATAGTACCCTCACGTTTCGGGACATTGCCTCGCAGCTGCTGCAGTCGGTGAGAAGGGGAGGTTCATTAAACAACAACACACTAAGACAAAATTCCAATTGTTTTATTAAACGGCCTACTAACTAACTTAACCTAATTACATATGCATACAAAATTATACAGTGATTAACAATATTTACCATAGGGCGCCACCATGGGAATTAAACGGCCCATGGACCGATCGCGGTAATAGCTCTCGTCGCACTTTTTTCGTGGCGATGAACTAAGATTGCAGGACAGAAAATACGTCACTTCACAGGGCCAAATGTTATTAAGTCTCCGGCTAGCACAAACACAACTTAACTAAACAATTCTAAAGTCCTTATTTTATGAATATTAACAACAGTTCTGGGTGCAAACACCCCAATACATATAATTAATTAACGCTACCGTAGTCTAACTAACTTGCATACTGAAACGACCTTCCTTTAATCCTGGGGTCATCAATAACAGACAAAACACGACCTTCACACGGGTCAAATAGTACAATAACGGAATTCGTGGCTTAGTTATTACAAGCCTCGGACAACGTCGAAACACAATAAAATAAGAAACCCTTCAAAAGATGCGGTCTTTAACAATAACCTAACGGGATAAAATTACTGGAACGGAGAGTTAACCCGAAGTTGTATGTTATGAAAGTCGACAGATATTGTATTTAAACAAATAAATGACTTATGATGCATAACACAGCCTTGAGTTCATAGTAATATCATATATAATAATTACTTACTCGGAGAAATAAACTAACTTTGAACATAACGGCACGCACTTGAATTCAAAGAAATAAAACACTTACTCAATCTTGCCAGACCGCGAGCTTTAGACTACCACGCGTCTGGAAATAAACAACCCCGATTGCCACCGGCTGGCATCCTTATATACATATAAGTTAATTGAAAAATAACCCCTTTCTTGGCTCTCATACTTGGCTTAGGATACGCCGGTCGTAAATCTTTAAGATTAATTAAACTGCCAATGCCTAAGATAGCCACACAAGTAGCTCTCAGAACTAATTTTTAGTTGAGTGCTCCGCTAATTGAAAAATTGCTTCAGACCACCCTGACATAAATAGGATCCTAAAGCATGATTGACATCTAATCATAGATAGCAACTAATCTGACATGTTTAGTGCCCTTAAAGTAAGTGCCTTTAGAAAACTGATTGACTCTTGGATTAGATCTTCCTGGAAACTTCGCTAGGACGCTACTTGGGTAGTCTTGAAGCCGTTCGCTCCAAGACCTTCATTCTAATAATTAGAATGCTAAAATTAAACTAGAAAATAACTATTTTTAGAATTCATAGAACTAATTAAAGCGATATTAAAACAGTATGTTACAACTGTGAATGTGAATTGTAGGTTTTTGAACTTGTATTGTTTACCAGGAGTTGTATAGATTGCACCTATATTGCAATTGTATCTGCAAATGCTAACGATGCTAATTATACCGAGCACATTTATGTAAATAAAAAAAATACCATTCTAAAAATACACACATTGTAAGTTTTTATTCATAATATGCATTTATTGAAGATATAATTGGTACTTTAGATTTGTTACACACCTTTGAAAATTCTGCATATTAACGTAAAATTTCCAAGAAGCGTTCATGATGTTTTTACATGGGCAAACAGTAATGTAAAGCAAGCTGGAAGACATTTTAATAGGGATAATAACGAATATTATCTTATTGGTAAATGCATTTTTTAGTGTATTCTATATAATCTTAAATATTTTGTAGGAGATTCCTGATATCTGTTACAAGCATGGCTACTAACTCCGTTGCGGAATGTTAAACCAAATACCCCAGACGAACGGTATAATGCTATATTTAAAAGTGCTCACAATGGTATTTTAAAATCAAGAGTTTGATGTTTGCTGAGGCACAGGGCGATTCATTATACTCCAATAAAATGCTGAAAAATAATTAATGCTTTGTGCTGTACTGCACAATTTATGTATAGAACATAGTGTACCTGAGCCGGAACCGTACTAAAATGCATGAACTGTATAACTTCTCTTTAATGTGTGATTATGAAATCATATGCTTAACTGAAACATGGTTGGGAGATGATATACATAACAATGAACTTTTTGTAATACTTTCAATGTATTCAGAATAGATCGACATACTAATTTGGGTGATAGCAGGGGAGGAGGGGTACTTCTTGCTGTTCACAAAAAATTCGTCTCTCATCAAGTTCCCTACACTTGTACAAATATTAACTTTGATGTCTTAATTGTTGAAATTAAAGATCCCTATAGCCAATCTATGATTATAATAACGGTATATATCCTGCCAAATCAAATAAGGCATGCGTATGAACTTTTCTTTAATGAATTAATAAATCTTTATTTTATCTATCACAAAAATCTTATAATCATAGTAGACTTCAACCTATCCGAATTTGCATTTAGTGGCAACAACCTGCCTAGATTGGTACCCCTTAATAATTTTGTAGCTTTCTTTGATCTCATACAGTACAACTACATATACAATCTGAATCAAAGGCTACTGGACCTAGTTTTTTCTAATTTCGCTTGCAACATATCTAAACCAAAGTGTGTTGACCTGCCTATTGACAATCATCATCCACCACTTTGCATTGAAATACATAAATTACTTGTAAAAAACTATGCTAAAGCAACCAGCAAAGATACCCGCTACAATTTTAAAAATGTCAACTATACTGCCCTTTATGATGATTTAGCTACACTAGACTGGAACTCTCTGTATCACTTTGATGACATTGAAGCTGCTACAACTCGCTTTTACGCTTTATTCTTTGAAGTTATTGATTTGCATGTCCTTAGAATGAAAGCCTGTAGGAAGTCTTATCCATCATGGTTCACTAAGGAGATCATCAATCTTACTAAACAAAAAGAAATTTTATGGAAGCAATATAAATTAAGTAGTGATACATTAGTATACAACAATTTTAGAATCCTACGAACTAGGCTAAAAAATGCTATGAATATTGCTCACAATAATTTCTTAAGATTAATTATTAATCTTTATTGTCCAACAGATTTCTACATCCAATTACAGGACAATGCCAAAAAAATTAGAATTAAGGTAACATACAATATAGTAATCTAACAAATATACAAACAAAACGAGCTATAGCAAAATACACTAAAGACTAAAGAAAAAAGTAAGTATATAAGGATATTCTATCAATACATAAATCACTACAAACTGAATAACGAGCTAAGAATAAATAAAAGTAGTCTCTCATAGCGTTTTTCAAGTCCAATATTCTACAGTGGTTAATGTCACAAAAACCTGCGATTACATTAAAGTTATTACACATTATGTGAACAGGAGACTTTAGTAATGTATTTGTTCGCGCTGCGTTACAATAAAATGTTAAAGAGCTTCTGGTAGATAATCGGGGTATGTGAAAATTGATTAACGACAGCAGATTTATGGAATCAATTTTGTTATGCATTAACTTATGCAACAGTGTTAGACTAATCATTATTCTACGAGTTTCAAGGGATTCCATATCAAACATAGATAACAATAGACTCTGATCAATACCAAGAGGTGGATAGTAACCATTGATTTTAAAAAACATACTTTAGATAGCTTCTTTGTATTTTTTCTAGATCGTCCTTTTGATATTGGTATATAGGATACCATATAATCGCACCATACTCTAACTTGCTTCTAACATACGCATAGAACAAACTCTTGAATGTTAGTATATTGGTAAAAGATCTACAGTTCCGTATTAAAAAGCCTAACATTCTGATTGCTGCTGTAGAGGTTGCAGATATGTGGTTTATAAAATTAAGTTGAGAATCAAATGTAATGCCTAGATCCGTCACCTCACTGCATCGACTTATCTGTACAGTGTTGCACGTATAATGGTAAATAACAGGTTGAATCTTTCTAGTAAAGGTAACAACTTTGCATTTATTTACGTTAAGATGAAGGCTATTTGCAACACACCACTGTTGTATTAACATTATTTGCCGTTGGAGAAAGTCACAATCTTGAGGTGTGTTTATTCTGGCAAATATCTTTATATCGTCCGCAAAAAGCAGGTTTTCGCAGTTCAGAGCATTAGGTAAATCATTGATGAATAACAAAAATAGTAGCGGACCTAGATTGGATCCTTGAGGAACGCCCGACGGTGCCAAAAAGTTTTCAGAGCTATAATTCTTATACATGACATACTGCATACGGTTTTGTAGATATGATTGAAATAATAATAAAAGTGTTTTGCTAAAGCCAAATATCAACCTGACCTTGGGCATCTAGCGATTCTGACAAAAACTGGGTAAAAAGCATAAAGTTAGTTGTAGTAGAGCGGCTCATCATAAATCCATGTTGACATGTAGAAATGTAGCTTCTAACTTTAGGATATATTTCATTATATAATAGCATTTCGAATACTTTAGAGAAGTGACACAGTATACTTATTGGTCTATAATTGTTGATTTTCGATGGATTACCGGATTTTAAAACAGGACAAATTCTGGCAGTTTTCCATACATCAGGAAAAATTGTAGTTCTCAGAGAGAGATTGAATATAATGCTCAGCGGATAAGAAAATACTGTGCAACATTCTTTAACTAAAAAACTGGGAATACTATCCGGACCAGAAGTCATTTTGTTTTTCAATTTAATGATGGTTGATTCAACTTGCCTGATTGTAAACTGCTCAACATTTATGATAGGCATGTTATTAAAAGTAGTTATACCTGTACCAACGTTGGAGGTCACGTACACACTGCTAAAGTATTTACTAAAGGCGTTCACAATGGCTTCAGGGAATCATATATTTGTTGGTTGTCGATATACAATTTTCCAGGTATGCGGGTACCACCGCACTTTTCCTGAATATATTACCGTTCATTTACATTTCCAATGCTCCACCCGTAGGTACTACATTGGCCAGGAGGTGAGTTTTTTGTTGCCTGGAAATTTAGAATTTTGCCGAACCCTTGCCGTTCCAGGCAAGGTAGGGATCTTTAACGTGCGTGACAACACTCACACACGGGACCTCCATTTAACCTCTCATCCGAACGAGGGCGTAATTTTTGTGAAAAATGCTCACCTGTCATTTTTCAAGCAGTCGGCCGTATCGGGATATGAACCCTGTATATATGACCGTTCATTTACATTTCCAATGCTCCACCAGAAGGTACTACATTGGCCAGGAGGCGAGTTTTTTGTTGCCTGGAAATTTAGAATTTTGCCGAACCCTTGCCGTTCCAGGCAAGGTAGGGATCTTTAACGTACGTGACAACACTCACACACGGGACCTCCATTTAACCTCTCATCCGAACAAGGGCGTAATTTTTGTGAAAAATGCTCACCTGCCATTTTTCAAGCAGTCGACCGTGTCGGGATTTGAACCCAGGACCTTGGGATCCGTAGTCTTACGCTTACTACATTGATCCACGGCGACGCCTGAATATATGACCACAGTTGTCTGGGATCAGCAGTAAATGATTGCTGAATATTAACGAGATATTTTTATAGCATGCATTTATTTGTGATTTAACTATGGACCGTAATTTTTAAAATTCTTCAAGCTGATCAGACCGTTTAGTTATTTTATATTTTTTATAGTACGAGCTTTTCAATTGAATGTACTTGATAAGCTCCTGCGAATACCATCTGGGATATTTGTGCTTTTTACAACTAAATAGTGGTACGTAAACATCAAAAAGCGTATAGACATAATCATAAAAATATTTACAAACTACATTCACGTCTGATGATTCTAACAGAAATGACCAATCAGTGTTAGCAAGGGTATTATACAAACCAATGAAGTCGTTTTTTTTTTAAATTGTATGCTTTTTTTACCACGATTAATGGGAAATGTATTACTTATGACATTAGGAAAATCTATATTTGTCTTCAACACTGCGTGATAAAGGTCTTCCTTTACAAAAGGAAGTGCATCGCGTGTAATTATACACTTGGTATTTGAAAATACAAGATCAAGTGTTCGACCTTATACATTTGTAATGGAGTTAAATTGTTTCATATTTAATAGTTCAGTGAAGCCTCGCATTAGCCTACTTTTGCAATCGTCAACATCTGGGTTATTAAAATTTGGTATATTAAAGTCGCCCACAATTACGACGTGTTTCTTATAACAACATTCTAGTTGCTCGAAAAGGTCAACAAGTACCTGATAATCGGCAATCGTTGTGTTGGGAGGTACGTAAATAACAAATATATACAACGAACTTGAGTTCAAATTACACTTACATCCAACGATATCAATATTGAGCAGCACTGACGTAATATGAGATAAATCCAGAATTTCAGCCAATATGTGATTCCTTACCGCTAACAAAGCACCGCCACCCCACACTTTGTTTATAACATCGTGCTGACGATCACACCTAAAAACGTTAAACGAATTTGGAAAAATCTCAGAGGTGAAGATATCAGGTGTGAGTGCAGTTTCAACTAAACATACTATATCAAATTCACATCCACACACTGATGTAAAACACTGTTGAGTTTTGGTGCGCAGTCCTCTAACGTTTTGATAGTAGCACTCTAATTGATTTAATTGTGACGAGCATGTCGTGATTAGTTTTTTTGAGTTGGCAACTATTATCTGGGGAATTCCTTGTATGTATCCTATAGTTAAGTTTGATTCGCCCTTATCAATTCTGCTTCTGAGTTCAGATCTAAGTTTAATCATAAATTCTCGCTGCCTTGGAGTCTCATCTAGTTTAATATTAATGGAAGCTTTCGCCTGTTTCAAAACAGCTTTGCTTTTGACAACTCGAAGCGCATCAACAGAGGTTGTCAATGTTACTTTGATAGGGCGCGGTTTTCGAGTTGCATCGACCTTGCCCAGCCGAAGCACACTTATATCGCTAACAGCAATGTTGGGAATAACTTTAAGAAGTTGTTTAACGTTATCTAGATCGTTTGAGGATTGCCTTTCCGAATCTTCTGGTATATTAAAAATAATCATATTGTTTGCACGACGTTGCCGCTCCATAACTTCATTAATTACTTCCTCAGAGCTTAGAACAGGATATTGCTGCTTGGATACAGATAGGTTTTTTATTCATTAATTTCATTTTTAAGCTCAGTTATCAGCTGCTTTAGCACATCTACTTCAGATTTTTCAGAGCTACATTTATTGCAGTGATATACCACACGCCTGTCTTTGCTTAATATACATTGCACTTCGGACCTTGATAAACCAGAACACGTTGAATGCAATGGATTTTTACATTTATCTCAAATAATTTCTTTCTCAGGATTAAGGTCGCGAATACATATTGAACACTTGTTTATTATCGGCATAATTGCGGAGATAGTGATTGAATGAACTAATATTTATAGAACTAGTATTTATAGAAATAATACCGGAGCTCACAAAAGCACGTCCGTTGTATAGCGCGTCTACTACTTTTTGATCAATGAATGACAAAATAAAATCAGATCCGAAGAGTTTCTGGGCATTTGTGAATGATAAACGAAAGTCAACGAATCAACAAAGACAAATGATCTATGACAATGAGTCCTATTCTGATCCATATGTTATAGCGAATAAGTTTGCTGAACTTTTCAAATCTGCCTATACTTCCAGCTCCCATACTTTTAATCCTGAACCAGTCTCCTCTTATCCCTGTGATAGAGGAACAATATGTACTCAAAGCTATTGACAAATTACAATGTAAATATACTGCAGGTCCAGACAACTTACCCTCTCTTGTGATTAAATATTGCAAGTTTCAACTTATCAGACTTTTAACCTTTCTATTTAATCTCTCTCTCAAATATTCTCAATTTCCTAATATCGGGAAATCTTCTAAAGTACGACCTATCTATAAAAAAGGGGACAGATCCTGTATAATAAATTATCGCCCTATTGTCATCCTTAATAACTTCAGTAAAATATTTGAATTTGTTCTTTATGATTATATCTACTTTCACTCACATTCAAAAATATGTCTGCAACAACACGGCTTTGTTTTTGGTAGATCTACTGCAACTAATTTAACCAGTATGGCATAATATCTTTCTAAATCTTTAGATGAGGGAATGCAGGTAGACGTGATATATACAGATTTGCAAAGGCATTTGATCGGCTAGATCACAATCTGGTACTTCGGAAAGTGTCTTACATGGGCTTTACATCTCAGCTACTGACCTTTTTCTCCTCCTATTTAAATAATAGAAGACTTTATGTCGATTATTTAGGCTCTCATTCCAAACACTTTATTGCTACCTCTGGAGTTCCACAAGGCTCTGTCCTTGGCCCCTACTTCTTTATCATTTTCATCAATGATGTTGTTGTTGATATTGATTGTGAATGTTTAATCTACGCAGATTACATAAAATTATTCAACACGATAAGTCAAATAGAAGATTACTCAAAACTGCAGCAGAATCTAAATAATCTACATTTCTGGTGTATTACAAACAACCTCCCAATTAATCCTGATAAATGTTCCGTTTCAAATTATTCTAGAAAGCATAATATAATTAAATTCTCTTATAGCATTGAAGGTTTAGTACTTCAAATCACCGATAGTGTTTTTGATCTTGGTGTACTGTTTGATGCCAAGTTAACATTTAATTTGCATATCCTCAACACTATTAGGGCTGCACATAAATCGCTGGGTTTTGTTATTAGGATGGGTAAACAGCTCACTATTGATACTTTAAAAATATTATTTTTTGCCTACGTTAGGTCGAAATTGGAGTATTGTAGCATAGTCTGGAATTCTTCGTATGCGGTCTATGTAAATATGATTGAGAAAATACAACGTCACTTTCTTAAATACCTAGCATACAAGGAGGACTCGGTTTATCCATGTTTAGGTTACGACCATAACCTACTTCTATGCAGATTCTCTGTAACTAGACTTAAATCGCGACGTGATTTAAGTGCTGTGGTATTTCTCTATAAAGTAGTTAATAACTTAATAGACACTCCCTATTTATTATCTGCTGTAAATTTCCTAGTGCCTACATCTACCAGGGGCGACGATATGTTTTATTTAAACACCCCAAGAACCAATGTGCTTAAGTTTTCCCCTCTGCACTTTATGTGCACAACATTTCAAAACAAATGTAAATCTTTTGATATCTTCCATGTTTCTTTGTCACATATTAAATCAACTTGTCTGTGCACAGATTAACCAATTATTTTAGTGTTCCTTGCCTACCCATCCTCTGCCCTTCCTTGTGTTTTGACTGTATTCTCTTTCAGGTTATGTTTTACGGTTTTTGTTTTTTTCTTGTTTAGTTTTATACTTATTGTATTTACTTATTTGACATAATTCCTTTTTCAATTTTTGTATTAATATTTTTGATTTGGTGCCTACTTTGTAATTGGGTCTAACCTGTTAAGCAGTGTATATAAATGAATAAATAAATAAGATGACAACCTCTATTTTCGTATACATGTTAATGATAATTATCAAGACGATGCAGTTAATAGAAATATTGAACCGCAAGCTGGAAGAAATCTGCAAGGAAAAATTAGCTGGAACTATTTTCAACATTAATTGATAAAGTAGTTATTCAATATTATTTTGACTGCAAAAAAATGTGTAACCTATAACGCTTTTATTAGTTTGTAACAGCACGATTTGCACTAGATCAATCACATTATTTTATTATGTGGTATAATATTAATTGATGTTTATTTTGTAACCTTTGTTGGGAATTATACACCACATTTGATACACTGAGTTTTATTAGAAACAACTACATTGAAGGAGGAGTAGTAGGATCATTATCCTCTGTTGTGTGCTCAATTGTATTCTCATTAGATGCATAACCATATTCCTCCTATACACAGTTGTGTAAGCAATATAGTTAATGCAGTACTACGTACCATGTATATCAGACTTCTGAATTTCTGCATCTTTTCAATGGCAGTAGTATCTAGTACCTTAAGGATGTTTTCATCGTCAGTTGTTAAGATAACATTTTCTGTTAAAGGACCACCTCCAGTAACTCTGGCATGTCTTTTTATAGCAGTAGCCTTGTTCTTTGTAGTTTTTAATACCTTGTCGACCCTAAAATCGCTTTTAATACTTAGCATGCGTTCTTATGGAATTACAAATATTTATACCCTCCTCCATGCTTTGCAGTCCTTATTTCCTTCAAGCATACTATTCAGCTGCTGGTCAATTAATTTCGACTTCACTCTATTGTGTAAATTTATTAGATTTTACCTTGCAATCATTTCCTGCTGCAAAATCTGAATGAGTTCTTTTCTCTGACAGGTTCACACAGTGCGGTTTTACTTGATAGTAAATCCAGTACTTAACCAAGCTTAAGTAACAAAATGTTGAAAGAAAAATATCTAACAAAGCAACACCAACACAATTTATGGTTATAGGATAAAACATATAGTTATTACATTCATACCTGTGTTTATAATGCATAAATTCTATTGGCTATCTACTAGTAAAACTCACCGACACGTATTTTGTTACTCTCATGGGAATTTCATCGTGAGTTGTTCTCATGGAAAAGAATTCATACAGCTTCAAGAATCGACCTCCAGGAGAGTGATTCTAGTTTAAAATTTACTTGAAAAATCATTAAGGACGCTATTGCTTAAATATAAAACAAACATGAACCTTAAGAACACATAGACCTATTTGAAACTGCTAAATGAAAAGGTTTCTAAAACCAGACGTGATGTGAATACTCAATCACGCTCGTAAGTAATTGCAAAATAATTTATTACAACTGTGAAATAGAACTATACGTTAAGTATAGACGATTGTGCTTTCGGCAGTATTATACACACGTGTTTCTTACAGATAAGTAATATACTTCCTTAAGCAAATATTAAAAATCGAATATATCACAAATTTATTTAACCAACTTCTTAACCTAATTACATAAACGTATAAGTACGTTAAAATTTTTTTCAAATTTTGTTGTGGGTCTAGTTTCAGAGGAGTTCATAAGTACCTGATGAGTAATTGTACTGTAGTTAAAGCAAACATCATTAAATGTTTCTCATGGTTGACATCGAGCCTCTCAATACGCATACCTCCAACGCAAGTTGTCGACTAGGCAACTAATCAGCCCCTAAAATTAAAGACAACCGCCTTAGTAGGATATTATCCGAACATGGTTGAATTATTTTGTATTGTTTGATAACTTTTCTGTCAAAGGCAGCTAACCTACTAAAGTCGCATGTTGATTGCTTTGATGTTAGGCGTGGTGTTCTAAAACATGAATCTTCGCTGCCTGCAATAATTCGAGACATTTTTGGCAAACGTCAGACATATGAAGTAAGATTGCAAAATGAAAATACCTCGTATCGTTTTTTCTATCTTATCTGTATGTATAACTTGATAGCTGAACTAAAACCAGAAACCGGGACTTTTATTTATTTGAATCAGCACAAGTCTACCTATGACGTCTTCATGCCTAACCGATGAGATCACCGGTGCACCAAATTAATACATCATTAATCAAAACAAATGAATCACGAAACTATTAATTTAGAAGGAAATCACAAGATGGCATCATGTCTAATCTTTAAAAACGGACGAAGAATTTTATAACCTTTGAGTATGAACTCTATATGATAAAAAATAATGTTACGTTAGATAAAAGTGCAGCAACAAAAATTATATTTCTTAAAGTAAATTGTCTCAACTTGTTGGTTGGATTTACTAATACAGAAAAAGCTTTAAAACTTATAGGCTATCTTCGTCAGAATTACCGATACTAATTAACGAACTGCCAGCAGACACAACTTATTTCCCATGGTTTAAAAGTTTAATAAGACATCTGAGAGTCGTTGAACCTTCTTGCATATTTAAAGTATGTTCGAAAGCACATTTTCAAGCACAGGAAACAATATAATTCCACATTATTTATTGGCCTTGTTCTGGTTTCCAACTTCCACATGCCTTATCTAGATTTAGTAGGAAGCATTTCTAAGAACTCAAACCATTTTAGATTAAAAACTAAATACTGTAAACTGATAAATGCAATGGGAATGCAGAGGATGACATTATAATGAACATTGAAACTTGCACCGGAATGTATAGCAGTCTTTGCATCTATACATTTGTATCACATTTTTAGTAGTGTGTGTGTGTGTGTGTGTGTGTGTGTGTGTGTGTGTGTGTGTGTGTGTATGCATGCATGTATGTGCATGTGTGCGCATGTGGGTGGGTTCATGCGTGTGTGTGTGTGTATATATATAAAATTATTATTTAATATTCTAATATAAACAGTACAAATTTAACACAGATCACTAACAAATTGTTTTTACTAATCATCGCTTTTGCTTTAAAGTATATATAACAGTATATGTTAAGTCCTAAAAGTATAGGCACACTATTTGGAGAGATTATAAATATTACAATATGTTTTATAATTAATTTTCAACACTGACGTCTCTTAAATTTTGTAGCTGTGTAGTTTGATGTAAATCTGACTCATCTTCAGATTCACTATATACTAATAACAGATCTTGTACGCCTTCAGAATCATCTGTTTCATCCTCATCTATCGTTATCCAGGAGGAGCTTGAACCTAGAATATAAAAAAATTTCTAATATATTGTACAATAAATATCAAAATTAGGATCTCATATTTTAATGTTTTGTTTGAAGTATGAATAATAAAATATATACAAACATTATGTATAATTCACTCTGCACTTTGTTTACTGCCAACTTCAAACTATAGCAATTCAATTGAATACACTTCTATTGCCTAAATAAATAATAAAATTTTTGAACTTGCCATGACAAAACTGCATAAATACAAAAAACCTACTTAAACAAGAGGTCTAAGAATAACTAGCATGAAATAGAAAAATATATAATCTTGAACAAAACCAACACTTGGTCTCCTTCATTTTAACCAAAAACAATACTATACAATCAAAGATAAAAGAGCTGCTGCCGTATGTTCCTATTAGAATGAAAAACTGTTTATCTTTTGTTAAAATAGATAAAACATATGTTAACAAAATAATAGTGTATTATAATGTCATTAATAAAAAAATGATCACTGGTGAATTGGATAGTAAATATTGCTGTAATAGTTTTATTTGAACACCTACAAATGTTTATATCCAATGAACAGAAAATCTTCACTTATCTTTTTTTTTAACTAAATGTTTATCCTGTCACCTCAGGCAACTACATTCAAATTCAAATTGATTTCGTATAGATACTGTGTTCAATTAAAACATAATTACAGCCAATCTACAGTATAAGTGTAACATTGAGATTTATAAATTTGTACCTAGACCCAAATGGGTCTGTATGTGCAACAGTTTTACAAATAAAACTAATGCAGAATCAAAATATCAACATATTATTTAAGAAAACGCAGCCATATTTATTAAAGCCATTAAGGCCAAGACTAGAACTATAATAATTAGTATATCAAAATATATAAAAAAATATAGTGCTAGTTTATTCTAAAGGCACCTGCAAATTGAAGTCGATAGAACTCAGAAAACACAGAGAAAGGTTTAATGGCTAGGTACGTTTAAAGATAATTGACAAGCCCCAGGTGTTTTTAATATTTTAATCATAAAGCATCTAAACACCTTAAGTAATTAGCATATATAAACTCTTTACATTTTACGGAAAATTGCTTATCATTTGTTAAGCTCCTAATGCTATTAGGTAACATATTATAGATTTTTACGCCCAAACTTGAATGAATAATCTATTTGCTTGCTTTTGGAAAAATTGAACAGAGATACGTGCATTTTTAACTATCCTTGTAACATATTTATGAGCAATCAGATTTCTCAATTTCTTATTGTAACATAAATATATTCTATAGCATTATGATCATAAGAACCGCTTCAACATAAATATATTCTGTGGTATTTAATCCTTGTGTTCGATGTTGTAAAATCATAAAGGAACAATTCTATATGAAAGCGGGAAGTCGTGTTCACTTAAGGAATTTAAATGTTTTGTACGGAGATATTTGGTATTTTTATAACTATCAAGAAACGAATTTATTTGGAGCTTAGTAGGTTGTGTTGTCTACCTTTCAGGCGGATATTTCCTACGCATCCGTACAATCGGTACAGCGCGTGTGCATACCGGTCACGAGATAGGACACGCCGATGATGTGTCGCTAGAGGGGCCGCCATTTTGTCTTGATAGATGTAGTCGCGTGAGCATTCTTTAGTTTGTTAAGAAGATGAAACTCCAGGCCTTACCTAAGTGGGGCCTCCACATCGGTTGGTATGGGAGATGGTAGAAGGTGGTGAGTTTTGCTTTGGGAGCCGGATGAAGTGCCAAGCTCCTGCGAATCCGGCAAAGCGCTAAAACACGCCATTCCTTAAAGATTGTTTTGAGATTTGTTAACGGTAAGCTCTCTTCAAACCTGAATAAATTATAAAATATTTTTATCCCCTTTAGTGTATGACATTACGGACGGAATGAAATGATGGTTTATGTTGTATTTGAATCCAATATTGGAGAGCAGTTCATTTGTCGAGGCGATTAAAGTTTAGTAATAACCAGTCGAGAAGCAGATTTTTGGAACATGTGTGCTGGTAATTAATAATTAGATTTGGAAACAAAAACCTACAGGTATCAATCTTTCTTTATTCTGTTTGTGAAGATTCATAAATGTTCGAATACATAAATTTCAAGTCCGTTTGATCGAGTTAAAAATTTTGTATGTTTAGAGCAGCATGAAAGAAAATAGCTAAAATTAATACAGTAATAGTATTACAAATTTGCATAAGGTCACTTGTTAACAAAATGATAGTTCAGTCTATTTTTTTTGCCTTTTAAAATATTTATTTACTCATATTGAAACCTTTATAAGCCTCTAATACCAGATGTAAATGAAAAGTTGTTTGCTTAAATTAAAACACATGTGATTCGTTTTTAATAGAAATAATCTTTGTAAAACTTGTAAACCAGAACTCAGATCTGAAACTTGGTACTAAAACTTGTTTGATACATGATAATCAATTTAAAGATCTGTTAAGTCAGAACAGATGTATTGAAACTTAATTTTATTTTGTACAATTTATTACCACATTCAAAGAAACATTTAACAAAGAAAAACATATTAAATTCCATTTTAGACTCAAGTTTTTATTCCATGCATATTTAGATATACTAAATTCTTAAAAGAACATGAGCTTGTTAATCGATGAAATTGTACAAGGCTGAAGTAATTTAAAAGGCCCTATTTGCTGCAACTGGTTTGTTATAAGTATTTATTCCTGATTTAAAAAGCTTTGGTGTGTTAATCTCCATATTATCCACCTGCAATTATTAACAGGTATTTTTATTGGAAAGCACAAACTGTGTTTTTCTAATAAAGAATTTGTTGTGTATTTTGTTCCAGGTTCATCGTGACCAGAGAGGTAGTAAGTATGTTCCAGAGATTTCCAGATACTTCAGTTTAGTAAGTTGTAAGTTTAATTGCATTTATATCCCATGAGTTTCTGTATCTTCTCATAGGAATATTGAATTTTTAGTGTAACCGTTCATTCAGATACAGTGGCGCTCAACCCATTTTCCTTTTGTTAGTTTATCGTAGAGTTTAAACCATCACCACCCCCTTTTCTCATTGCTCACCCTTGGGGTAATTCCCAGACTTAGCCGCGAATAGTTAAAGCTTCACTTTATCCATCAACAAGGAAGTTCAAAAAAAAGGTGAAGAAAAATCAGTATTTCATTATTTCTAAAAATAAACTTACAGGCATTATAAAAATAAAGCACTCTAATATTTAGTATATCTTTAGAATATAGCATATATGTTGGATATAATCTAGGTTTACAGAATATTATTTTAAGGATGTAGTTCTGTATAATATTTAGAGGATGCAATGCATTCTTATACGAAGCTCCCCATATTATGATTCCGAATTGTAATAGTGATTCAACTAGGGCTTTATAAACAAGAATTAGTAATTTAATACCTAGAATTCTTATAATTTTATAAACCTTATAGATAAAATGTCTCATTTTAGTTACCAGATTATTAATATGGGGTGTCCATTTAATGTGGTTATCCACTAATATACCAAGATATTTGATAGTTTGAACTTCATTTATTGTTTTATTAGAATTTAGGAGATTTATAGTCGAGTAATCAGGTCTACTAGCTTCAGTAAGTGAAAACGCAATATATTTTATTTTCTCTATATTTAGCGACAATTTGTTATTTTTTATTTTCTCCATCCCATCCTCAGCTCTATGTTTAACACCAATCCATGTGGGATCACTAAAAATAAGAGCAGTATCGTCCGCATATGAGATGTCGCCGTGTATGTTTGCCGAAGCAATCATAGAATTAATGTAAACTATAAACAAAAGCGGGCCAAGAACAGTTCCTTGCGGAACACCAATTTGAACATGTTTTCAGACCCTGTATTCATTTCCAATTCTAACTTTCTGTATTCTATTAGTAAGATAACTTTCAAACACCTTCAAGGCAACACCTCTCACTCAATACTGGCAGAGCATTTAATAACCCATGGTGAGGTACTGTGTCGAAGGCTTTTGCCAGATCTGGAAATATTCCAATATTTTTATCCTTTACTATACTTACTAATTCAAAGATGGCGTCATTAACACTTAAACCTGGTTTAAAACCAAATCGTCGAGAGCTTAATATATTTAACCTTTGAAGATAGTCAAATAACCTATTTACTAAACATTTTTCAAAGATTTTTGAGAAAACAGTAGTTAAACTGATGTGCCTATAGCTGCTAATGTTAGTAACCTTTCCAGATTTAAATACAGGGACTACTATAACTAGTTTAAAATCATTGGGTACCTCACCAAGTAAAAGTATTAGATTAATTATATGCAACAGAGGATCAATTAAGAATTCATGATACATTTTTATCAATTGTACCCGAACACCATCATGGCCAAGTGCAGCGTCATTTTTTAACAACTTAATGTGACCAATAAGTTCATTTTTTTTTACTGGGAAAAGAAACATCGAGTCTTTAACGCTAGGATATACATTTTTTACATCACTTAGTGGTTCAGATATTCTGGATGCCATATCAGTACCGATATTGGTAAAATAATTATTGCAAAAATTCGCAGCATCATGATCAGATGTAAAACAAATTCCATCCTCATCCGTAATAGAAATAGTTGGCATTATCATAGCTGCAGGACTGGTTACATCTTGTATAATTTTATATAATTTCTTCATATCTCCAGCACTATTATTAATTTGACTAACATAATATAATCTTTTTGATTCCTTAACAACTTTATTAAGTTGATTTCTATAAACTTTATAATTTTCTAAAAGCCTGGCATTATTTTTATGAGCTACGACCTGCTGCTTCTTCATTTGATCCCTTCTTTTTGTTGATACGATAATTGCATAGGATATCCAGGGCTTTAACTTTTTATATTTTGCCTTTTTAATCTCAGTGATTTGACTACTTTTATATACATTGTTGAAAATGTTGGTAAAAGCTAACCATGCATCACATGGGGAGTTGCTTTCAAAAACAGCTTTCCAATTTACTTGACATATTTGACGAGAAAAACTAGCAATATCTATCTATTTTATGTTTTACTTCAGTGATCAATTTAGGCGAAACAGAATTTTCATTCATAATTTGCAAATATACAGGATAGTAATCAGTTATATTATGATTTATTACTGACGAATTTATTTTAAATTGGTTTTTGTTAATATTAGTCTTTACAAAGATATTGTCGTGCATTTTTAATGGCTTAACATTTTATACATTTCTGTAACTACTATTTCTATATTTTATATTTATTAACTCCTTGGGCGAATGCGTCGTTTCTTTGGGATCGCTGTTTGTATAAAGTAAATACTTCAGAATAATGCAGAATGGTATGCAATTTAACTCGTGTGTAGTAATTTAAAGATAGATAAATTGAAGTTTGATTTTCAATTAATAAATAAATTACAAGGAACGAATTTTAAATAGGATTATTCGTAAATTACTTTCCAACTTATTGAAAATTATAAACCGCTTGTAATTAATTATAAATTGCATCGTTCTTGGCTTGCCGCTCGTATAAATTTAGTTCCTTATGTTATTATCGAACTGGAGATAATAGTCGATAAGAGGTTATGGTAACAACGATTGAATATAAACAGATGAGGAGTTGTAGTTTGTGCTTTGTTCCTATATATTAAGGTACGTTAAAAATACTGTTTCCTTGTTGCTTTGAAAATAGTGAGAATTAATGCGGGAGCAATTTTCGAATTGTTCATGAACAAGCCCGACACGATTTTAGTTGTTTTTCTTGTGAAATAAAAATTGTATATTAACTGTAGGAGTGTAGTTCTTATTGCTTTTGAAGGTCATTGACTGACGGTTTTAGTGATACGCGTAGCTTTACTAATTGTTTTTTGTTGCTTTTCTGTTGGAAATAAAAGTAGTAGAACTTGACGTGTGTTTTACGGAACATTGACTTAGTGATACGCGTTGCTTTACTAATTGTGTTTTTTTTGTTGATTTATCTTTTTATATTTGAACTGTGTATGCGATCTAGTCTTCGTGGTCCCTTTTTTTTATCAGAGTAGTGCATACTTTGGATTAGCCAAATACAGTTTCAAGCTTGAGTGTTTCTAAAAACAAAAAAATGATGATACAGTTGTGATACTGTAGTTTCTGAATTTTCTAACCCCAAAGAATCTAAAATAGATCATTGTTTGTGCAAATTTCGTTATTCAAAAGCATTAGATTTTTCTTTGTTACCATAGGTAGCAAATAAAACACCTCACGTTACTGTTAGTTTAATGCATTACATCGTGCCTTGAAAGCCCGTGATTCTAAATTTTTATTACTATTTTTTTTTCGATTTGTGTTACAAAATATTTCGACATTATTGTCTCAGGAAATAGAATTAACAATAAATTTATCAATGCTACATAGTTCCATCAGCCTGATAATGTCTGCTGCTAACCCCAGTGAAATACGTAGGTGTGATTAGTGTAAAGTGTAAGAAATTCCATCAACACCCTCACAGTCAAGGGTTAAGTGCTTCGTTAGTGCAGGACATCGTGAATCCCACACTTCAATTGCAAGGAAGCGTTACTGAAGGACTTTATGTAAGTTGAACTATTTCCTACTTGATATGACTTTAAATATCCATCCGTTGTTTTGCAATGTCTTTGTCGATCTGATACCTTTGACAATAGAAGTGCATGCTACTAAGAAAAAAAAAAGAAAAACAAAATCAATACTACTGGATTACTCATATCAATTGTGTCTTATCTATTTATCTTTTGTTAACATTTTGTCTGATTTATGTTTAATTGGTGTGTGAGGAAACGTTTCTGCTACTCCCCAATATTACCTCACTTTGTGTTAAAAATTTTTGTAATGCTTTTATCGTGATTATATTATATAGTTTATCTAAACAGTTTTATTTACATTCTACAAAGTACTTTCCATTGCTGCTATGCTTATTTCCTTTTTTTTCAGGTTTGCTTAACTAATTTTCTTGCAGGTATTGTCACTAACTCCTTACCGCTGCATTCATCATATGTCAGTCTGCTTTCTACACCCCCCCCCAATCTCCGATTGAGCCCGGTCATTCCGTGATATCTTTGTGTTACGCACGGCTACGAGTCAACGTAGCATAAATTTGGCGCCCAACGTGGCTGCCACGAATTAACGTAACAATATGATCAATATAGCTGCTTGATGTGTTAGTTACTCTAGTACATGTGTTTATATAGGATTTGTAACCCATAGACATTAATATTGATATATAACTATTAGATAAAACTGATATACCGCTAATATCTATATTAAAATCCCCTATAAGGATATTTACATTTTTGTCAGAAGCATTTGTTAAGTAATTTTCTAAATCAATCAAAAAATCATTATCAGAAGTTGAGGGTGACCTATAACATGCCATAATGTTGCATGTTACCTTGCCACATTCAAATAGTACTCTGGATATAGTTATCATAGAGAGCGGCAGAACTGTATGCGTTATTTCACAAACAATTTTTCTATTAATCAATAATACTAGTCCATCATTTTTGTTTATGGTGCTGTTATTGTATTAAACCCAGGTATTGCAATTTGTTCCAGACTGAAATTTTCTCTGGTTTCACCAAGCACAATAATGTCTACCGACTTCAAGTTACAGGATTCTAAAAAACTAAGAGCTCATCAAAATGACAGTAAACTCCCCTAATGTTAAGATGAAGTATTTGAAACATAGGTTCTAAGGTTAGCATCTTATTTTTAAAATCATCAATGTCATCCACCTGCATAGAAATTGAAATATCAAACTGTATATTCCTGTCTATTTCATCTAATATTGATAACTCTAAATTAGCCATAAAATTTTATAATTATTAATAAGAAGTTTTAAGTATACTAAAATAAAATTAATTGGATGACTACTCTATTCTGACAGTATAATTAACCAGTACAAAAAAAGATAGTAATATAAAAGTGAACATAAACATAACTCAACTTTATATATACATATTACTTACAGAATTACTTACAGGAATAATTAATTCTACTTCTCATTTTCATAATATGGTATTTGTATGTAGGGCACTCACTGCTATTTGCTTCATGATGAATATCGTATTTTAAATTATACTTGGATACTGCATTTACACAGTTGCGGCATTTTTTAAAATCCTTAGGACATTCGTTGAGTTTATGACATTCACCACAGTAAATACACGTTAGTTTGTTCATACAGTTGGCTACCTTATGACCATAATCACAGCAGTTCATGCATCTGAGAACAGACATGTCCTCAGATTGCGCAACGTTCCCACTGTATGTAAACTTTTTTTGTGGCCATAAATTTACTAAATAGTTCACCTGAGCACTCGGCAAATATTATGTGCTTTTTGTTATTGATAGATTTAATATAAGTTATGTTAAAATTATCATCGGGGGTTATGAACTCATTTTGATTTCTTATTCAATTCATATACTCTTCTCGAGTTAAATTTTCGCTATTATTAATTATTTTTACACGAGGCCTTTTTAGTTGAGACAATCGAACATCATATTTAACTGAAAAGTTTTTAGATTCCACCTCTCTCTTAAGCTTATTTGCTTCATCTTCAGAGCTACATTTTATTAAAACTCCTCCATTATTAATTTCTTTTACCGAATAGATGGACACATTTATAGCATTTGGATCTACTTTTTTTTGTATCTCTTCTTTAGTTTTAAGTGAGCTCTGTATGCTGGTTGGCTTAATTATAACCACTAGAACATTGTCCACTTTATTAGAATTAGCTTGAGACTCTTCAGTTTTTTTACTCAAAATATTTGCATATGTTTGCTTAGAGCTTTTTTCCATTTCTTTTATCTTGTCTTTGAGCATACTGATATTATTTTTATCAACTATGGTATCTTCCTTGTCTTTAATACTTTTTTGTAGCAAATTCACCAGATCGTAATTTCGACATTGTTAACAATTGAACTTTAGTATTCTGCCATTTAATGCCATACATCTTATTTCTGTTGCACTAAGCCCAGAACAATCATTACAATATAAATTTCTACACATGTCGCACGAAAAACACGGATTTTCTGTCTCTTTAGACGGTTGAAATGAACGTAAGCAGTTGGAGCAGTCCATTTTACGTTATATTTTATTTTATTCCCAACAGACGTACATATTATACCCTTATTATTAATAATTTTACCAAAAATTTGTTTGCATATTTTTCAAAATAATTTTCTTTCAATTTGCTGGGTTTAGTCCTGTACAATAATAAAACAATGTGGCAATTGTAATTGCAGAGATAAGAGCTAGTTATTGTAAAGATAACTGTTGATAATAACCAAAAGTTTGTATACTACCAATTTAAAATGTTAGTTATTTGTTGATATCATAGTTGTGATGCACTTTTTATAAAAAAAAGTTTAGTAGTTTGAAAGCCTGACTACTTAGCTCTAAGATGATACGAAATTTGATATATAAGTAGCACTTTTTATCAATTAATTTTAATATACTTTGAGGAGCACATTAACACTTTGTTAACAAAACCAATCACACAGTTATATATCTACATTCAACCTATATTACATCTTCCCCTCTTTAATTTTCAGGTGAAGCAAAGGTCAGAATACAGATTTAGTCTTTGGGGTTTATTCACTTCCAGTGTTCAGATCTGTAGTTGTTGAAGTAGATGCACATTCTGAATCATTCTGTAGATTGGTTACTTTTCTCAAAATTGCTTCACAAGAAAGGCTGTGATCTCCACTAGTCTTAGAAACTGGATCATCAGGTTTTTGAAGGAGGCACACCTAATAGTGGGAACCTATTCCGTCACAAATCATTATGACCAACTCTCACGATATTAGATCATAGCTCCTGAGCATGCAATATTAGAGTATCTTTTCCTTTGCAGCCAATTAACCACATGTACTGCCTGTTACTCAAATTACTGGCAGAATAAACTCCTCTAGTTTGATCAATCAAAATAGCTTTATATTATTTGCAGCAGATCATCAAGAAATCATAAATATTTTAAAAGCTATAAAAAAAAATTGTACTGGTAATGTTAGTATTACTCTACTGTTTCCACCATTGGATTTTATTAAATAACTTTCAAATCTATAAACAAATCTTTTCAATCTGAAATCTTTGAGTCTTGCTTAAACTAACACATGCTATTGTAGAAACGACAGGGGAAATAGTCTAAAATTTTCTGACAAAAACAATTTAACCATCACAAACACATTATTTCAACATCATGCTAGAATACAATACACGTGGAAGATACCAGGAAATACAGGGAGATATCAAATAGATTACATTCTTGTTAGACAACTATTTAGACCGTAGAAGCTACTCAGAAGCAGATTTAGACACTGACAATCATCATCATTAGGTCTCCAGTCCTGGAACTGGTTAGACGCATACCCTCATTGTTGCCTATTCTGAACTAACCTTTATACTTTCCTGAAATTTGTACAGTCTGCATCTATCACTATTTGCATGCAAAAGTCTGATCTCGGTGTTCCTCTATCTCTTTTTGCCCACCTCTGCTTGTGATATATTCTGTACTATTCCCCAAAAATGCCTTAAAACATATCCTGCCCTTCTATATCTCCTATTTTTTCTTGTTTTCCACAGATATCTTTATATCTCTACTATTTCTACAACCTATTTGTTATGAACTGTTATTAACATGCTACCATCCTCATACATCTGAAGCACAACATGTCAGAAGGCTTCACTCTTTCTGCCTGCTTTTCCTACTGACAATATTTCATGGACATACTGTGCTGTGCTCCACACATATGCTTTGATCAATTTTCTTCTTGTTTCTACGTTTGTTGTCTTTGAACATAGCTGCTGTTCTTTCTTGTTTAATGCAGTTCGGTCACCTTCTAGCGATTTACAGTTATATACACTATTTCCCAGATATTAAATGGTATGCGGGGGCGTGGCGTAGTTGGTATGCGTGTGACTACTACAACCAAGGTCCCAGGTTCAAATCCCGACACAGTCCGCTTGAAAAATGTTAGGCGAGCATTTTTCACAAAGATACGCCCTCGTTCGGATGAGAGGTAAAATGGAGATCCTGTGTGTGTGTTGTCACGCACGTTAAAGATCCCTACCTTGCTTGAAACAGCAAAGATTCGGCAAAATTTTTCAGGTAAAAAAATGGAGGTCCTTGCTTCCTGTAGTACCTTCGGGTGGAGCATTGGAAAAATCACATGTAAGGTATGTGAAGGGGGGTTAACAGCCTTCGGCTGCCAAGTTCCCGCATCACTTGAACATTTGTCAAATTAATAGTTTTACCAATATATCCTTTCTCACAATCAACATAAGTTGAAAATATTTTGCAACCAACACCTGTAGTGGTTTAAATCTTATCATCAGATTTAAGTGCACCTTTTATTTTTCTCATTAGATTTTCCGTCTTGAAACTAATAGGACGCGCGTACCTCTACCTATTTATGTTCTGAGCTAGCCTACACAGTTTCCTGAAATTCCCACAACAGCATATATACAGCTCGATTCCCCTTCTATTGTTTTCTAATTATATGCCCTATTTCACCGAGATTCATTGGTATGGGAAGGGGGATAAGCAGTCTGTCGTTGCCAAAGATCCACAACACTTAGACAATCGCTGTATTAATAGTTTTCCAGTAAATCCTTTTGCACAATTAACATTAGTCGAGAATATTTCAAGACCAATACCTATAGTTGTTTATAGTAATCATCACGTTTAAGTACTGTTATTTTTGTCATCATTTGTTTTTCCACCTTGGGATTTGTTGGATGTGTACCTACATTGATTTTTACTCTGAGCTAGCCTACACATTTCCCTGAAATTCCTACAGCCTACACCTTTCACTATCTGTGTGCAATAGTCTAACCAAGTCTACCTCTACTTCTGTTTTTTCCTATTTCTACTTCTAATATATTCTGCACTATTCCCTCATGTCTTAGTATGTGGCCTATCATCCTATCTCTCCTATTTTTTGCTGTTTCCACATATTTTGTTCTTCCCCTACCATTTTTAGTACCTGTTTGTTCTTAACTTTGTCTGTCCATGATATCTTCATTATACATCTGTAGGACCCCATTTTCTTGTCTGCTTCTCCTGCTGTCCAGGCTTCACAGCCGTACAGTGCTGTGCTCCACACATATGTTTTAAGCAATCTTTTCCTTGTTTCTATGTTTGTTGTCTTTGAACACAGTAGTTACTTTTTCTTGATAAATTTAGCACGAACTTATGCTAATTTTTGTTTGATATCTTTTGTGTTTTTCCCATCTTGCGTTATTTGGCTTCCTGGGTAGCAAAAATCCTTAACCTCTTGTAAGTTCTCGTTTCCTATCTGTATTCTTGTTTTTGATTTATTTCCCCCTTTTTTGGATTCTAGAACTTTAGTTTTATTTTTGTTAATTTTCATACCATATCTCTCCGTTAGAACTGTTTCCACTTCATTAAAAACAGCTTCTAACTCTTCTATCCGTCTATCCCTAAAACTCATTCCAATCTTTTTGAGTATTTCGAACATTTTATTCTATATTACTGCACAGAAGTAATTAAGAAAGTCACATTTATATTTAAAAATTTGGAAAAAGGAACAGAAAAGGACACTGGCTTTGAAAAACTAAGAGATAAAGATACCCACAAAAATTTGAGAAAAAGTCAAACGAATTGCTAAAGGATGTGATACTAAGAAAGTAGAAGCAGAATGGAATAACATTAAATCCAGCTTAAACATGGCGACCAGAGATATTCTGGGCTATAAAATAGAAAATAAAAAAGCGTGGGTAACAAAAGATATTCTGAAATTAATAGAAGAAAGGTAAAAATACAAAAACGACAGAAATGCAAAGCCTTAAATGGGAAATTAGTCGCAAATGCAGGAAAGTTAAAAAACAAAAGATTGAGGAAACGTACAAAAAGAGGTACAAACCAAGATGGAAATAGGAAAGATAGACAAAACGTACAAAATAATTAGAATGAATTTCAAGGATATAAAACCGCATAGCAGAAATATAAGGGATACGGGAGGAGGTATTATAGAAAATGCAGAAAAAGTGAATAGATGGCAAGAATATATAGGAAATTTATATGCAGAACAGGAACCGGACATTAAAAACAATGACTTGGAATAATCCATACTTAGAAATGAGTTTGAACAAACATTAAAGTCTGAATAATAAGACAGCACCAGGTATACAAAAGGTACAAGCACAAATTCTGAAAGCCACTGGACAAGCAGTAATATAATGTCTGTTCCAACTTGTAAGCTATATGTATAAGAAACCCGAAATACCCAAAATTTTGAACGTAACACCATAGTCAATATACTAAAAAATGGAGGTGCGAATAGATGTGAAAATATTTTAACAATAAATGTGACAGCATACATGTAAAAATATTAACTAAAATTGTACAAAAACGTATGAAAAAATGGGCTGAAGAATACTATAAGATCAATTTGGGTTTAGGCAAAACAGGGTAACAATTCTTAAAACAGTCTTAAGGTCTCAGTTTTATATAAAATACCCTGTACCTGTGGTATTATTAGGGAAACAGAGTCTTTGGTACAAGCCACAGTATATGAACATAAAAGGTATCTCAGGATTTGCAAGTACAATAATTGAATACATGCCAAACACCAACATGAAACAGGCCAAAATCTCAACTTCAACCAAACAAAATAGTTAAAATATACGTTTTTCACATGAAAATTTTTAAAAGAAACTGGAAATCAGTAAGAATCACAAGGGACTATGGTTGTAAATCTTCTTTCTATATGGATAGTGATAGAGTAGAATTATTATCGGATGGCAGTGATGTCATATGCACAATAGGTTCAAATAAACTTCAAATGTCAAGATTCTACATACTATAGTACGACCTAACATCGTGTTAATATTATAGTTTTAATATGTTGTAATGAATGCCCTATTTATTGAGTAAAATAAAATAATGTTTAGAAGGTTCTCGTTTACACTGACAATATCTACAGCATGAATCCAAGAAATAAAAAATCCAGACCATTATATAACATTACAGCTTTTAATTGTTTTCACAGATAAGTAATTGTAAGTTCACAGTCTTATGTTTGATAAAAATTCCCTATAGCAACAGCCAATTGTATTACTGTATGTAAATGACGTCATTCTCACTTTAGTCAACATATTATTCAGTTTTCATTTTAATAGTTTTTATCAAGTCCTAGTCATCAAAACAGGTTTTTTTCAAAAAACTAGAGGATTGTTAATTTATTTAATGGTATTTAATGGTTGATTAATTTTCATATTTTTCAGAGTAACATGAATAAGAGAGGTCATGCATAGCCAAGGACGACAGTATTTCAATTTTTGAAATGTGAAAGAGATTCAGGAGCCCTTAACCTGAGCAATTTGCAAGAGTGTGTAGCTGAAGTATCAGACATTTCATTGCGGACTGTACAAGGAATTGTGCAGGAAGGTACAATCAAACCTGACTTCACCAGGAAAAAATACAACGAAACCAAGTCCAAAAAAGACAGTAGATGGGTTTAAGAAAGAGATCCTAAGAACCATTATATATCGGTTTGCAGCAATACATAAACGTACACCGACTTTGAAAGCAATGTTCGATGAATTTAAAAATGATTGCCCCATTTACTCGGGAAAATTAAATTCGTTCAGAAAAATAGTTCTAAGAGCAAGATTTCGTTGGAAGAAAACTGTGGATAACAGAAAAATTATTGCTGAACAATGCAATATAAAGGCATAGCGTAATATATTTTTTAAAAAATCAGTATAAAGAAGAAGGCAGTTGTGTACAACGATGAAACATATCTGCACAATTCTCACACGTATCAAAATGTTGGGATGATGGTACCACAAAAGGTTTGAAATCGTCCGTTTCAAAAAGGAAACATTTGATAATTGTTCATGCAGGTGGGAAAATCTGGTTTGTTCCAAATGCAGCATTGATGTTTAAGTGTGGTTCGAAGACTGGGAATTATCACGATGAAATGAATCGTCACGACTATAAAAAATGGCTGCAGGAAAATTTAACATCAAATTTGGAACCAAGTTCATTGTTGGTGATAGACTATGCATCATATCATAATGTTCTTGTGCACCCTAAACCCGCTTCAAGTTGGAGGAACATAGATATGCAGAAATGGTGAAGGAACAAAATATCTTCTCAGAATGCAACGATACCAAGCCAGAATTGTATTCTAAATAAGGTAAATAAACCTATTCATCAGGTGTTTGTACTTAATCAGCTACTAGTATGGTCGGTCATGCGTATTGCATTTACCTGTATATCATCCCAAACTAAATTCTATCGAGAAGATATGGGTGTTACTTAAAAACCATATTGTTGGATGTAATGTAACCTTTAAAATAGATGATGTATGAAAATTGGCAGAACATATAAAAAATATTGGAGTTAAAGAATGGAGTAAAATATGTTTGCACGTTGAAAAAACAGAAAAGGAATATGTTGAACGAGAAACTTTTGCTGACGAGGTTCAAAATCTAGTTATACGGGTTGATGATAATTGTGATGATTCAGATGCTTACTTATCGTCATTGGATGAGTCGGATGATGAAAGTTTAGGATGTGAACCAATTTAAATAAATTAATGTATAATACCCCTGCAAGGTAGTTGAATGATAGTTTTTACTTAGCACTTGTAGAAAATAGGTCTAATAAATGCATTATTTATTTTATTATATAATTGGAAGTTTTTTAAAAACAGGAAAAAAAGAGGCAAAGAGAAACTGAACATAATTATTACATTTTGTTTTGTAATAACATTTATACTAAGATATTCAGGACCATATCAGGTTATAATGATGCCGAGGTGCAGTAGGAATGTTGTCGCCTTCCAAGGACAGTTCATGTTTTAATAGTAAAACAAAGCATATTTATAAAAGGTGTATTTTTTTATTAGAAACACGGTAGTTTCGCCCCTAAATCTTTTATTCTTCTTAATCTTCTTTGGGAATTAAACCACTCATAGTTTTTACAATCATCTTTATTTACGTTTCGATCCATGACCTAGGATCGTTGTCAAAATTATAAAAACTTCACGTTTGAGATTTATGACATAAATTGAAGGTGACTTTGATTTATTGATGTTTGAAATATTTGGTTTGAGTACACTAAGCAAAAATTTTTAAAGTTTAAAAGAATCATTGCCTTCAATTTGTGTTACAGCCTGGGACCGATTTTTTTTAGGTAGCCAATACACTTAACGTGAAATCAGCTGATTAATTTTTATTGGTGAATTTTATATAAATTCAATAACTTGGGAATTGGAAAACATTTTTACCATGTTTCTATTATACAATTGAGAGGATGGTTATTAAAGAAGTGTGCGATTGCATTATTGAAAGGCTTAAGCAGTCGTTTTTTTATATTTATTTTGAAGGAGAAAATCATTATGATTTAGGCTACCTCTTTGGTAGATTTTAACATGGTTCTGAGGCGACCTTATGGCGGTATACTTGTTAGATACCAATGTTGTTCTATGAAGGTTGTATATGGATCTGAGGCGACCCTATGGCGGGTTTACACTTGTCAGATACCAATACTGTTCAACGGAGATTGTATATGGTTTTGAGGTAACCCTATTGCGGGTTTATACTTATTAGATACCAATGCTGTTTTACAGGGGTTGTTAATATGCTTCATCATCATTATCTTCATTATCTTCATCTCAAAACTGGTTGGACAGGTACCTGCACTTATTTATATTCTGTTATTTTTATGTAGGGTTATATAAGTAGCTTCTTTGATTTTGCATTTTTGGTATTTTTCTTCTTTGTCGATAATTTTTGCATCCTCCCATTTTCTTTTATGACTGAAGTCCCATGCATGTTGGCAAATCATGGATTTTTCAAATTTTCTATTTTTTATATATGATTTATGTTCTTTTAATCGAACTTCAAATGGTCTGGAACTTTCCTCTATATAAAACTTATTACATTGGCACGGTATTTTGTAGATACAGTTTTTTGAACTTTGTATTGCGTTTTTGGGTTTTGTTTTTGTTAATTGTGCTATTAGTGTATTGTTGGTTCTAAATACTGTTTTAATTCTAAATTTGTTTCCTATTCTTTGAATTTTTTCAGAGAATTCTTTTATGCATGGTATTGAGAGCATTTTGTGATGTGTATCGTTGTTTTTGTTTTCTTTTTCTTTATTTTTAGGGTTTTTATTCATTTCTTTCTCTATTATTCTTTTAGAATATTTGTTTTCTATTAGTGTACATCTGATTAGGTCTTTCTCTTTCTTTAAAATTTCTTCGTTTTATGATATTAATTTTGCTCTATCATACATGGTTTTGATAATTCCTCGTTTGACACAGTGTGGGTGGTTTGAATCAAAGTTTAAGTATCTGTTTGTGTGCGTTGGTTTTCTATATACCGATGTATTAATTGTTGTATCGTTTCTGCTAATTAGAATATCTAAAAATGGAAGTTTTCCATATTGTTCTAATTCATATGTGAATTTAATAGTTGGTTCTATTTCGTTAATTGACTGTACAAAGTTTTTAATTAATTCTATATTATGAGGCCAAATACCATAGACATCATCTACGTATCTCCACCAGATTAGTGGTTTCAATTCTTGTGTGAATATTACATCTTTTTCGAATTCCTCCATGAATATATTACTAAAGATTGGTGATAGTGGACTTCCCATTGCCATTCCAAAGCTTTGTTTGTAGAATTGATCATTTATTTGAAAATATATGGTATTGACGCATAAACCAAGTAATTCCATAATCGATGATATACTTAGTTTTGTTCTTTCTTTAAGGTTGCCATCTTTTTCTAGTTTGTTTTTTATAATATTAAGCGTTTTGTTTATAGGGACATTTGTGAAGAGATTTACTACATCAAAGCTTACCATCGTGTGTGTATTTTCAATTTTTATGTTTGATAATTTTTCTAAAAAGTGTTGGTTGTTTTTAATGAAAGAATCCGTTTTGCCTGCTAATGGATTTATAATTTTTAGTAGAAATTTTGCTAAATTATGGCATGGCAAATCTATGGAGCTTACGATAGGTCTTAAAGGAATGTCTTTTTTATGAATTTTTGGTAAACCGTAAAAGTGGGGTGGTTTACTGTAATTTGGGACCAGTTTACTTCTTTCTTTGTCCTCGAATTCATGTTTAAATTTAAATAGAGTTTTGTATATTTTATTTTCAATTGATTTTGTTGGGTCCGTTTCTAAACTGGTGTAATTCTCAGTGTTCAATAGTTTGTTGACTTTTGTGTTGTAATCGTTTTTATTCATTATTACTGTTGCATTGCCTTTGCCAGCAAGTAGAATTATAATTGAGTTATCGTTTTTTAGATTGCAAATTGCTTTTATTTCGTTATTACTTACATTTGGCTTTATTTTGTGATTCTTTTCTATTTCGATTTTGCATCGTACTCTAAATTCGTTTGCTTGATCTTCTTCAAGTTGGTTTGCTGTTTTCCCAATACAGCTAATTATTTCAAAGGTTGGTATTAATTTTGGTGTTACTGCAAAGTTAAGGCCTTTTGAAAGAATTGATTTTTTGTGTCGTTAATAGTTCTGTTTTCTAACGCTTTAGTTTGTGTGTTATTTTTCCCTATAAATAGGTTATTAAATTTCTTTATGTGAATTTCTTTTTGTTTGGAAAATACTGATTCGTAGTAGGTTTTTGCACTAACGAGAATTTTATCAAACTCATATTTTGTTACCTTTATTCGTATGAAATTTATAATGCCCAATATCTTGTTTTAACTTACAAGTTTATTGCTTGTCTAAGTATTGGGGGATCTTGGTAGCCACAGGTTGCTTAACCCCCTTCACTGAATCTCGGTGAAATAAGGCATAAAATTAGAAAACAATAGAAGGAAAACGAGCTATATACATGCTATGTGAGAATTTCAGAGAACTATGTAGGCTAGCTCAGAATATAAATAAGTGCAGGTATATGTCCAACCAGTTTTGAGATGAAGACCTAATGATAATGATGATGAAGCATATTAACAACCCCTGTAAAACAGCATTGGTATCTGACAAGTATAAACCCGCAATAGGGTTACCTCACAACCATATACAATCTCCGTTGAACAGTATTGGTATCTGACAAGTGTAAACCCGCCATAGGGTCACCTCAGATCCATATACAACCTTCAAAGAATGACATTGATATCTGTCAAGTGTAAACCCGCCATAAGGTCACCTCAGAACCATGTTAACATCTACCAAAGAGGTTGTAACGTGCATTTTTATAGCTTAACATTTTACGCTTTTTCCCAATTAGTAAATACATTTCTGTAACTACTATTTCTATATTTTGTATTTATTAACTCCTTAGGCGAATGCGTCGTATTATAATGAGTGGATTGCATCGTTCTTGTCTTGCCGTTCGTATAAATTTTGTTCCTTATGTAGATATACAAGTCTAGATAATAGACGATAAGAGGTTGTAATAGCAACGAGTTGAATAAACAGATTAGAGTGCAGAGTGTAGTTCTGATTACATTTGAAGGAAGTATGCTTGATAGGTAACGTGTTTGATTGGCCACAAGTGCGGTTGTAAGGTCATTGACGGACGGTTTTAGTGATGCGCGTTGCTCTACTAATTGTTTTTTTTTTGTTGCTTTTCTGTTGGAAATAAAAGTGGTAGAACTTGTTGTACTCGACCTGCACGTGCGTTTTACGGAACATTGACTTAGTGATACGCGTTGCTTTATTGATTGTGTTTTTAGTTGATTTGTCTTTTATATTTGAACTGTGTGTGCGATCTAGTCTTCGTGGTCCTTTTATCAGAGTAGTGCATACTTTGGATTATCCAAATACAGTTTTAAGCTTGAGTGTTTCTAAAAAAAACAATGATGATACAGTTGTAGCAGGTTTAGTAGAAAAAGGTTGCTTCTTATAAACATGTATCTCATTCACATGTAAAGACAGTTGAAACTGTAGTTTCTGAATTTTCTAACCCCAAAGAATCTAAAATAGATCATTGTTTGCTAAATTTCGTTATTCAAAAGCATTAGATTTTCTTTGTTACCATAGGTAGCAAATAGAACACCTCACGTTACTGTTAGTTTAATGCATTACATCGCACCTTGAAGGCCCGTGATTCTAAATTTTTATTATCATTTTTTACGATTTGTGTTACAAAATATTTCGAAATTATTGTCTCAGGAAATAGAATTAACAAGAAATCTATCAATGCTACATAGTTCCATCAGCATGATAATGTCTGCTGCTAACACTAGTGAAATACGTAGGTGTGATTAGTGTAAAGTGTAAGAAATTCCATCAACACCCTCACAGTCAAGGGTGAAGTGCTTCGTTAGTGCAGGACATCGTGAATCCCACACTTCAATTGCAAGGAAGCGTTACTGAAGGACTTTTTGTAAGTTGAACTATTTCCTACTTGTTATTACTTTAAATATCTATCCGTTGTTTTGCCATATCTTCGTCGTTCTGATACCTTTTACAATAGACTTGCCTGCTATTAAGAGAAAAAAAGAAAGAAAAAAATCAATACTACTGAATTACTCATATCAATTGTGTCTTACCTATTTATCTTTTGTTAACATTTTGTCTGATTTATGTTTAATTGGTGTGTGAGGAAACGTTTCTGCTACTCCCCAATATTACCTCACTTTGTGATAAAAATTTTTGTAATGCTTTTATCGTGATTATATTATATAGTTTATCTAAACAGTTTTATTTACATTCTACAAAGTACTGAATAACTTAGACTTTTCATTGCTGCTATGCTTATTCTTTTTTTTTCAGGTTTGCTTAACTAATTTTTTTGCAGGTATTGTCACTAACTCCTTACCACCGCATACATTATATGTCAGTCTGCTTTCTACAACCCCCCTAATCTCCGATTGAGCCCGGTCATTCCGTGATATCTTTGTGTTACGCATGGCTACGAGCCAATGTAACAAGGTAGCCTAAATCATAATGATTTTCCCCTTCAAAAAAAATATAAAAAAACGACTGCTTAAGCCTTTCAATAATGCAATCACACACTTGTTTAATAACCATCCTCTCAAATATCAATAAATCAAAGTCACCTTCAATTTATGTCATAAATGTCAAACTTGAAGTTTTTATTATTTTGACAACGATCCTAGGTCATGGATCGAAACGTAAATAAAGATGATTTTAAAAACTATGAGTGGTTTAATTCCCAAAGAAGATTAAGAAGAATGCTAAACAGACCACAACAAACATACAGGGAGTACCTAAACTTTTTACGTAAGTTATCCTTCAACAATAAGGAACCACAGTGGGTGTGTGTAATAGTAACTCGTTTTTTGCATGCATCATTTCATCATGCAAGTGACTATTCGTCCAGCGGCCGTTGAGTGAACATGTACTTTTTTGAGTAGCAATAAATTTTCACAGTATGCTCGTCATAGAACCAACAATCAGTAAGTGCACAATCCTTTACATAAACATTTGAATTATTAATTGCATTCAAAGTCATATTTGGTGATCCTTTATTATCAAACATCCATTAGCAACCCTCAATAAGCTCCTTAATTAATCCACATTCATAACAACAGTATACTACAAATATTAAGTTGTCTATTCTTTCTTGTGTCATTCTTGATTGTAAATAATTTTTTATTAATTTTAATTTAGAAAACAATCGTTCACGTTCAGCAACCGTTACTGGTAAGTTAACATTTCCTCAAAGATATCATTGAAATTGGTAAATGACTGAACTAAATAATTTTTTACAAGTTCTAAAATTTCCAAGGGATTACTTTTGTCATAAACATATGGTGTAATCATTTTCAGCTTATCGGCCAAATCAGATGTATCTATATCTCTTTCAATTTTTGCATAGTTGGATAATTTGATCTGCAAAACTCCAAAAAGTGTTCCCTAACTTTGACTTTTTTGTTCAAATAATCCAAAGATACAAATCTTGTTATGATAGTAATTTGTTCCTGATGGCTCATGTCAAGAGTTCAATCTAAAATAACGGAAAAGTATTTAGTTTCGTACAACATGATTTTAATAACTTATGTATGCTTCCTCCTATAGTTGATAATATTTCATTTTGTATTTTATTCCCTAAATAATTGGGCAAGCGGCTACTATCTTTGGTATGATTAGATATCGCAATATTACTGTAATTCTTTCTAGAACCACTGGCCAACGTTTTTTTTTTGGCAATAATACTTTTGTTCAGATGATTTCCAGAAAATTTATTTTTGATTAAATTCTGCAACTGGAACAAATCATTAAAGCACCTTACATCAGTTTTACCTTTCTCATGCCTGATCAAGTGTTGCAGTTATTAAAACCAGCTTTGTCTCCATTTTTTCCAATAATTTTCTGAAAAGCTTCTAATACGAGCATCCTATGAATAATTAAAGTTAGTTATTTGTTTCAAATCACAATCAACCCGAATCAGATCTGCTTTTTCGTTAATAATATCAGGTCATATTTCTGGACCATGAGAAACCGCACAAATTGGCTGAACTCTTGAAAACGGTTCAAGTTAACTTTTTCACGCACCTTCAGTATCTTCTCGATGTTTTGCCCAAAAATCTAAAGATGAGTTGTTAAGAATCTTGGCTTCTGTTGTTTCAAAACCCTAAATAGCACTATTCAACTTGAAAAGGCGATGTCTTTGGATGTTGAAGATGCCATTTTTTCGTGCTGTCTTTGGAAAAATGCAATAAATTTGTAGTTAATTCTTTAACAACTTTCTGTTTTTTCTATCTAAAGTTTTAATCCGGTTTCCAGATAAACGTTTCCGACTGCCTATCATCTGTAGAATATTAAAAAATAAAAGTAAAAAAGTATACTATGATAGATATTAGATATTGCTTTTGGTGTTATGGTTGTACTTTAAATTTTAAAAAAGAAATTTTGATACATTAATACTTACGTCGTAAGCAACTAATATGTACACAATCTTAGAGTTACATTGTAATGATAAGGTACAATACAATACACTAATATGTATTTTTTCTATTTATTACAGAACGTACCATATCTAACAGTGAGCTTGTATCATTTTCATTTATAGAGGAGCCAAAAAAAATGCAACAAAAATATTCCTTGTTCCTGAGAATTTTTTGCTATGGCAACAATGGTTGTGCGAACAGTCGATGTTTTCTAGTTTCACTTTTTATTTTGGTAATTAATATGGCCCCGCCTCACCAGGTTTTTTCAAGGTCACCTACCTTCTGATAATAATACTGCTATACCAAGTATACTGAAGTTCAAATCACAAGGTTCATTTATGTATTAATAAATCAATCATGTTGCATTGATTTCTCAGACTGCAAGTAAACATGCCTGTATAAACAGTGATCTTTCACTAGGTTTTTCAACTATGTTGTTACAAGAGACCTTATGGCTTAATTCGGTGTATGAATTTGCTTGTCTAGAAATAACATTCCTTGAATTAATTGAAGGCCCCAAAGATGTTTCTCACTAAATTTGGCAAAATTTTGACAATTATCTAATACTGTAACAGTTTTTTTGACCACTGCAGAGCACCAATAAATTATTAGTTGTATACACCTTTTGTCTAGTCCATTATACCAGTAAACATCTTCAATTAAATAAATATCTATATTGGAATCATGTGGTCTAACCGCAAAACAGAGATGCTAGTTTGGTTGCTACCATCAGGCGTTAATTATTAGTAGAAATATATCAAGGCCAAACAGCTTTCCTATTTCGTGCACAATGTGTCAGCGGTCACTTTAGCTAGAACACTTGGCACGAAGATATCATGGGGAACCTGAAGGTTCTAGCAAGTAATTTGTGTGTGGCTTTACGCCATAGTGGAGCTCAATTGTAATGAACACTTGACTTAGTGCCTTCTAATAATGGTAAGCAATTAAATATTATTTACTAAACAAACTAAATAATTCTGTTGTAGCGCTCCTTTTATACACTCCTATAATTATTCTTTTAAGTATTTCTCTTACAAATACTTTTGCATATTTTTATGAATACCCTATAAATAATCTTTTTGTATATTCATTTGAAAACTCCTTCGTATATTCCTTTGTTAGAATGATTCCGTTTTATCTGGTTTTATAAAAATTAGGCCGTTTAAATGTTGTGTTTCAAGATGATATGGATCCTTTCTTTGCATTTACGATTATCGAGTTTATAGTTCAATTACTTCAACGTAGCGATAAGAAAATATTGGTCTAGCATGACCGTCCTTCAACTTTACTATAATAGTTGGATTTAATGAAATGTTCTGCGATGAAACTGTATGTTTTAAATTTTAAGGAAATGTTCTGCAAAGTGGATAGCAATTTCATGGTTTGAATCTAACGTCCGATAATTAATAATAATGGTCTTTTTAAAATTGCTAGTATGAATTTACAAGTAACTATGTGGACAACTACATGATGATAATTATTTTGGTAACGATCTACATATAATAGTACATCAAAGTTTTGGATATTTGTGATAACCGTTGTAATGGTATTCTTCTTAATCTTCTTTGGGGATTAAACCACTCATAGTTTTTAAAATTATCTTTATTAACGTTTCGATCCATGACCTAGGATCGTTTTCAAAATAATAAAAACTTCAAGTTTAACATTTATGACATAAATTGAAGGTGACTTTGATTTATTGATGTTCGAAATATTTGGTTTGAGTACACTAAGCAAAAAATTTTTTAAAGTTTAAATGCATGATTGCATTCAATTTGTGTTCTGACCTGGGACCGACTTTTTAGGTAGCCAATACGCTTAACGTGAAATCAGCTGATTAATTTTTATTGGTGAATTTTATATAAATTCAATAACTTGGGAATTGGAAAACATTTTTTAACATGTTTCTATTTATACAATTGAGAGGATGGTTATTAAAGAAGTTTGCGATTGCATTATTAAAAGGTTTAATTAGTCTTTTTTTTATATTTATTTTGAAAGGGAAAATCATTATGATTTAGGCTACCTCTTTGGTAGATTTTAACATGGTTCTGAGGCGACCTTATGGCGGGTTTACACTTGTCAGATACCAATGTTGTTCTATGAAGGTTGTATATGGATCTAAGGCGACCCTATGGCGGGTTTACACTTGTCAGATACCAATACTGTTTAACGGAGATTGTATATGGTTGTGAGGTAACCCTATTGCGGGTTTACACTTGTCAGATACCAATGCTGTTTTACAGGGGTTGTTAATATGCTTCATCATCATCATCATTGGATCTTCATCTCAAAACTGGTTGGACACTTACCTGCACTTATTTATATTCTGAGCTAGCTTACATAGTTCTCTGAAATTCTCACACAGCATGTATATAGCTCGTTTCCCTTCTATTGTTTTCTAATTTTATGTCTTATTTCACTGAGATTCAGTGAATTTGTATTATTCTTACATCACGTCTGCACCAGAAAGTAACTTTAGGATGGCCTATTACTATTATTTTGTTGTAATGGATTTTGGGTTGTCCCGTTGGTGCGTATAGGAAATACGCTTTAAGCTCATATGGTCAAGTACAAGAATAACGCAGCTGATTATTTGAAGTACAACACATGGAGGCGACATCAATTGTTTGTCCAAGAACCGTATGTATAAACACCTGTTCTAACATGATGTAGCGCCATCACACAAACAACACCCGTTGAAAGGAGGTAAGAAATTTGTATTATTCTTACATCACGTCTGCACCAGAAAGTAACTTTAGGATGGCCTAGTACTATTATTTTGTTTAACAAACTAGAAAGAACTTTGATAAATTTTTATTGCCAATATAAATGCAGTGTAATAGCAGTTATTATTATTAATGAAATTAAGCAAATCCATAGAGTTCTGATTAAAGTTTCATTTATGCATAATTTTAATTACAGCTTTTGAACATTAAATTTGATATTTTGATATTTTCATATATATTTCTAAACCGAATAGCAGATCTGGTATTTTTGGTATAGATTTGAGTTAATTTTTGTAGTAAAAGAAACGCTTAAAGTTTTTGATATTTCTTTCGAATTCATAGTCCTACCTCAGGGTAGATGAAATTATATTATCCTTTTTAAACGTAAATTTTATACATGCAATTTTTTATGAAGAAACGACTTTTAATTAAAGAATCAACATTTAATTCTCTTAATTAATTGTTTTATTTTGAACAAGTGAGTTCAGAAATAGTGTAACCAGGTCAATGAACAAAAGGCATAAATACCTTCGAGGTAATGATAGTGGTAACTCCGATTTAACAAAGAAGCTTTAATTGCTCTTTCAGAATATGAAGCCTAATATTTGTGTTCATAAAATTGTGTGCACAATTAATCTTTTCAGTTTTATTATAAGGTAGCAAGAGTACACCTCTTGTGTCCTCACCTTGTTAATTTAATTCAATTTTCTTTACAGCTCCTGCATAAGCAGTTAATACGATAATCCTCTCTAAGGACTTCCAAGTCCCCCTTAGGGAAACCCTGTTTAAAAATTAATGACTTGGTGGCGCCCTCACTAAACCCCTGTTTTAGTAAGAATCAAGCCCTAGTAAGCTAATAATGTTTTGTAAAAGAACCACGACCAATCCTCATAAGCTCTACCCGAGGAATAGACCCCTAGCATAATTGGAAGATATTTGCGCTCCATCATTTTAAGGAAATCCTTCCTTAAAGCTCACTGGTTTCATTTGAGAATATTAAAGAACCCACGGTTTCTTTAATTATTCTATATAACCCCATCTATAAGTTTTAATTGTAGTAAGAATACGACTCACACCAAACTCTGAAGAAGTATTATTAATCGCAACTTTGGCCAGAAAAGTCTCTAATATCAAAAACGATAAAGCTAAAAGTAGAGATATTACATGAAATAATCATAACAAATCCAGACACCACAATATAATCAAAATACCTGAAGCACATAATCGTATTCTACAATATTAGTTTTCCAGTACAATTTTAATGAATTAAACTATATTAATCAATAAAACTTTTCAATAGTTTTTACAACCATCCATTGATTGTGAATACTTGCAAATAAACTTAACAAATAAACAAATAATCTCAATATTTAGCTGATATCCTCAATATAATATTATTTTACTATACCTTCAGAATTGCTTCTGTGTCGTGGTTCATTTTGATGATGCTGCCCTCTAGAAGGTATAAGTTGATGTCCCTGCATTCTTCTTGTTTGAACATGAATTTCTAATTGCATTCTAATATCCAATGCCATAAATCCAATTGTTATTAATAATGGTAAACGGTATCTACAAGTCCATGCTAATTTTATCAGAAACAAAAATGCCTTATCCATATTTTCATACTATTTTATTGTATCTGCAACGAAAAAAAATTGATAATATACAGTAAAGATGATTTAACTAAGTTCCACTTGCTTAGAACTTCTCGTCATTTAAAAGTTCTTATAAAAAATTTTCTACAATTTATTGAAAATACAACCAATATCCTGCAAGCAAAAATTTCTCTTTCAAAAATATGAATTTGTTTGTGTTGGTCTATTTTCAATACCAATACAACATAAGTGTCATTATTAGCAAATACACATCAAAACTTTTGCATTTTATAAAATAATCCACTATTCAAATTTGTAACCCTGTACACGCCTCTTGGAACGACAAAGGACACAAATAAAAATTGCCTGGAGTGCAGTAGGCAGTAAACCAGGGTTTGTAAGGTAGAGCGTGGACTGTATAGAGTAGAAGGAAGGAAACATAGAATTTGAATACAAAATCACATAAATACTTAAAGCACTTACCAAAGCACAACATCTGGAGCACTATCGCGGCACCTTTCAGTACTGTTTCTGGCCAGAGGTAAATAGGAAACGGAGTAAGGAAATGATTATTTTAGGAAAGACATTAGAGGCAGCAATATTGAGAATTGAAGGAAACACGTTCGCGGATGGTTGTTAATCGACTCTTTTAATTATGCTATTCCTTATCTAGTCTGGCTTGATAAAGAATACCACGTTGGGAGAGCGAAATGGCGCGAACAAACCCTTTTGTATTTAATATTTTGTTCTAGTATATCACATGCATAAAAATATTTATCATCCAGCTTACAAGTAACTTATAAAAAGTTAACAACTTTCCTCTACAGATTATAATACTATATTTAAAATTTCAAATGTATTGTTTCTACATTACCATTGATTTCGTTTCTTTCATCATAACAGCTTTTCTTTACAATGCGCTAAAACACTACAACTTCAAACATGGACATACAAATACTTGTTTCAGTTAAATTAAGCGTTAAAAGAATTAAACTTTGAGTTGCCCTGAAGAGGTGAGGGCCCCATGACAATATAAAAGTGTGTCAATTATAGATATAGATAAATGAAAAAAAGGAAAATAAAGAAATACAAAAATAATAAATAACAAGGCTTAGATGCAAAATTTCTACATTACGTTAACACTTACCCTGAAAGGTTTTTCTCTGTAAAAATCGAAGAGCGCCAAACAGTTCGTCACGGCAATTCTTTTAGTGTCATTTCTATGCAGAAGACGGTTGGTTATTCCATATAAAACTCTCTTGCTTTGGCTATCCTTTACAAACCACCGACTTTACTTATTTCCTACATAATTTGAAATAAACATCCACCTACACTTTAAATCTATTAACACAAATTTATTTTAAAGCACATACACATATACTTTCCTAAAAATAAATTCCTAACCTCAATTGTGGTCAGGCATTGCTAAAATAAAAAATTCTAAAGACAAATCTTTAAATTTATGCCATTCAACAAAACCATCCGCCACTCCAAATTTTTCATGCTTTCATATTTAATTATAAGACATTCTTAAATTGGCAATATTGTTCATTAAAAAAAAAAACACAAAAAGACAGTTAAATTACCAACTTTGATAGCATTGTTATTTTCAAACAACTTTAATCCCAACACATACATATTTTTTTAATATTTTAAACTAATAACAGTATCCTAAAACTTAATCACCATTCATTCCATTGATAAATCATTACCCAATAAAAAAAAATCACTGTGGCGTTCAACTAATGTCTTATGCCATCAATTTTAACAACTGTGTATATAGGAAATAGGAACAATTTATTTACGTGCCAAATTAATCAGTTTAGACAGTGAAAACGGACTGGTATTAAGATTTGTTTGTATTTCTAAATTGGAATGTAAAAATTGCATAACGGGTAGAAGCTTTAGAGTACATGAAAACCCAGGGATACGCATAATTAGTTTTAATATTTTAAATCAAGTGCGTCGGATAAGAAACGGAGCTTTTGAGTATAGAAAATCAATAATTTAAACGCATATTTCCATTTAAATAAACGAAACGTTCGTTATACAATTCCTAGGAAGTGCTAAAACTCGGAATTATAATTTTAAACGGATAGTTTACTTCAAAAAAACACCTGATAGTTAAAATGTCAAGTTCAAAGAACTGAAATATACGTTTGGACAGAATTCTATAGAATTGTTTGTAACGGTCAGTGCGACAAGCTGCTAAAATAACAAATGCTTTGAAGACAAAGAGAAATGAAATATCTATAATGTAAAACAGACAGAGAACACATATAATAAAACGTTGGTTACAATACACGTCTAAAATACGCAGTAGATTTGGAGGTCAACCACAATATTGATTTTCTGTAGGTTGAGAGGGGTTCTAAAAGAGACAATAAACATGGGTGAAACGAAGCAAGATAGCTAGGAGGTTGGACGTTATAACGGGGGAAAGCAATATAATTGGTCGAAGGCTAGAAGTTTTGAGAAGCTCGCGTCGGTTAGATGTTGTTTCATGGTAAAAGCAGGGTAAACTTGGAATTTTTCAGACGTTGAAGTTCGTTACGAACAAAATTTAGAGAATCGGTTTTGGAAAATAAGCTTTTCAATAAAAAGAGGGTCCGTGAGATGTATTCAAAGGCGTATAAATACACTGGGAGAGGTATTAAAGCTCTCTTAGATTTCTTGCTCTTAGATCTCTTACTCACTTGCTATTACGTGCTCTTCCGTTGTACTGATTGTCTCTTATTAGTTGAATTATTATATAACATCCTATTTAAAAGTGTGTAAAAGCTATTAGTAACGTACCAGTAATATATTAAGAGTGTGTTTTGCACAAGTGGGTGCTAGCTTATCAAAGGTGCTGTTACTACATGCTACAATCTAAGCATAGGATGGTACTTGGGTAAGCGAATCGAGAAGTTTGGAACTAGTATGTGTGAAGTGTAGTGATTATGGAAGGTTAAGCTTGGTCGAGACCATTATCCGGGTAGAAATACTAAAGGTGGTTGTAGAGATTTGGATAGCTAGTGGACATGAGTTGGATCCAGGTATAATCACGAAGTGTATGGACACAACGACGAGGGTTGGAACACATCTTCAAAGGTAACGATGGACGAAGCTTACTCCAGGTAAAGAAAATTAATTTCTTGCTTTTGCTTGAACGTTTGTGCTGGTATTTTGTGCTTGAGTGTTTTGACTTATTGGGGGTATATTTTAGTACCATAAAAACTTATCCGAAGGGGTATATGTAAAGGACAATTGATATTGATTATTTAAAAATGTTTATTAATGATATAAAAATGATGTTGTAAGGAGTAAACGGGTCTTTAGCTTTATTTTAAACAAAAATGCGATGTGTAAAAGCATTTAGAGTAACTGGGTTACACCGAGTTCAAAATAGACCAGAATAGAAATCAATTTAGGGTTGCACGACGGGCCCATCTACTCGTCTAAAATAAAATTATTGAAATATATTAAAATCATGAAATTTTAAAAGATTTTAAGATTGAGATGGTAACATTTTTTATCAAACTGTATGTACAAATGTGTAAATATGTTCTTACTAATGGAAACTTGTTAATATGTGTAAATAAAAAGGTTGTTATGTCTTGTTGCACTATTTGAGTGGTAATTTCATTTGACTTTATATATGAGAAAGAGTGAATTTTGGATGGTTGGTATCCAAAAAAAAGCAGATTTTAGAGCTAGCCAGGGTGTGCAGAAATAAGGAGGCATTCCAGAGGTATTTGTTTTTTTTTAGTATTAAATTTTCAGAAAATTTTTATGACGGCCCAACGAAGGCGATCCCGAGTGTTCCCGAAATCCAGTGCAATATATTTAACAGAAATAAAATGATTATCTTTGTGGTTTCCAGTTTTTGATTTGAATACAAATATAGATTTAATTGCAAGTCTTTTTTTGAACACTATTCTACTGTTACCTTTTACGCACGGCATAATTATCCGCCATTTTATAACATATACTGAACATGCTTTATGAGTGATGCAATCGCTATCTAAGACAAATTTACGTGCAAAATTTAAATAAAATCAAATTACTTACGTGACTGGTATCTCGGAACATAATCTCAGGATCCAGTGGTGGGTTTTGGGTTAGGTTACGCCATGTTGAACTTCAAATTGCCATCCACCCTAAACCTCTACTGCACTCACAGGGGAATGAAAGGAGATACGGTACCAGGTACAACAAAGGTAAGGTACAAGGAACCTACATATCTATTCCTAAATTCCTAAAGAGAAAAACATACACCACTCAGATAGTTGTTGCCACCTTCAGATCTTTTGGCTTAGTCACCGCTTTCGACATGCGCACCCCCGCATCTCTGCACAGACGCGACTGTCAGTGACGACGGAAATTAACATTATTAATTAAAACAAAAGCGACAATTAACTTATAAATTATACCTAAATCTAAAACATGATACATTGCCATTTTGGCATGTAACACTACATGAAAATTAAAATTATACAGGATGCTTCTATAACAAGTTTGTGCATTGAAGATTAATTTTCTCTCTTTCACTTCTAATTTATTATTAGCGTAACGCAATGCGCTACATACTTAGGTGACAAATTCCATGAAAGTTACTCATCAATTACTGTTCTAGAAAACATAGATGCTGTATATAAAAAGATTATAACAGATCGTTATAACTTAGCACAAAATCAACCAACCTTAAGCATTGATATGGCCCCAATTATTTAAATACATCGTGGGTATTTGGATTTAAGAAAATCATGTTCACATTGAAACTCAAAGAGAAGCATGTGTCAATTGACGCAAAAACATCACTAAAATATAGTATACAATGTCACAAATGAAAAATCAAAAATTTATTCGTATCAACAGGAAATTTCACACTAATCAAATTTTGCCCGTTTCAAAATAAAGTAAATCAACAAACATAGTTCGTTCATCTGGAAATTCAAAACAAATGATCGCTTCTTTTGGGTTTTTAAAATTAATTATGCAGTGAAAGCTGCTTCAGAGAGTCAAACAACTGTGAATGTTGATCAGTATACAACTATTTAAGTATCCAATTGATTTAGTAATTTGTGAACTTTTTAACTATTCAGAATGGACCTGCACCTTGAAGAAGTTCTAGATTACCAAAACAGATAGAATGGCTTTTGCGCTCCAGTGACCTAAAGGCGCCACACTACAGGTTCAACCAAATTAGTAGGATGTTTGGGGAAGAACCAGACTTCAACAGGTCCCTAAAAGAGGGCAGCAGCTCATCCAGTACTTAGATTGACAGAGACCTTAGGGGTCGGTCTGGCATTCTAAGACCCACTACTGCGATATAATAATAATAACAATAATATTCTTTATTAGTTCCATAAAAATACCATAAAAGCATTGAACATGTCACATTACATCAAATTAAAACCTAGGCATTGTATGAAACAAAATACAATTACAATATAAAATCTCGTATGTCTAAGTATCAATCAAAAAGTATCACACCGTTCAAGAAGTCTTCAAGGAAAAATTTTAATTTACGTTTCAGTGTCTTCTTGGGATGTTCTCTATGGACCTGTGGCAATTTATTATAAATTTTGATTAACACATTACAAGAGTTCTTTTATAAATAAGTAAGGCTAGTCTTTTTGCATAACAGGTCCATTTTAGCTGTAGTGTCATAGGTATGATTTCTTGAGTGGTCAGCTACAATAGATTTATTTCCAAGTACAAATGCAATGCATTCATAAATATAGGCTGGTTAAGGCGAGGATTTTTCCTATTAATGAAATGCGGTTTTCAGTTGCAAATTTGATTTAGTTGTAACATATTTCTTTGGCATTACCCCATATGATTATACCAAACCTCATCCTAGATTCAATATAAGCATGATATGCAATGAATGCTGTTTCTATATTAACTGTTATGGCTTATGTTCTCAGAGCATATACACGTTTTGACATCTTTACCTAGCATGTCTACGTGACAGGACCAGTCCAGTCGAGAGTCCATGTATATTCCTAAGAATTTGGACTGTTTGCTTATAACAAATATGTGCCTGTCATTTAAGATTGTTATTTCTTCATCAGCTAGATAACTGAAGTTGATTATCTGAGTTCTCTCTAGGTTTAATGATAGTGTCAGAGATGCAAACCAGCATTCTAAAGTTTCTAATACTGTAAAGCAGCATTTCAGTACAATTAGCAGCATTTCTTCCACTTATAATTGTGGAGACATCATCAGCATATTAAATAGGAGGCGGGGTTAATACATGGGATAGCACATTAGTGTAAATTATGTAAAGCAGCGGTCTAAAAATAGATTCTTGTGGAACTGCTCTAACGATTTTTTGTTTTATAGACATTACTTTTTGACTTTTGGTCTCGTGAACACCTATTGTGCTTTGAGTACTGTTAGACAGATACGAGCTAACTAAATTATGTGCAATTCCACGTATGCCGTGGTTATGTAGAATGTATAATAATGTTCTATGATATACGGAATCAAAGGCCTTAGAGAGATCAAGCATCAAGGCCATAGTGGTAATGCCCTCATTTAAAGAGTTAATAATGAAAGTAAGATAGCATGGTTTGTGGATCTGTTCTTTCTGAAGCCACTCTCATAGTCTGAGAGCAAGTCGAAATGTTCTAAGAATTCGATAATTCTACTATAAATAATTTTCTCAAACACCTTGCTTAACGCTGGCAGTATGGCGATAGGTCTATAATTTTTTACGAGGCTAAGTTTGCATTTTTTATAAATTGGTTTGATATGGGTGTGTTTTACTTTTTCTGGAAATACTCAACTTTCTAAGCAAAGGTTTATAATGTATTTTAGTGGTATTGCAATTTCGTCTGCGGTATATTTTATCAATATGATAGGTATCTCATCATCTCCGATTGTGGTCAGTGTCTTCACAGACTTTATTATGTTGATAACTTCTTCTGGTGTGGTAGGGTTTAAAAATAATGTATTGTTTGAATAGATTATAGGTTTTATCAGGACATCTGTTTTTAATTGAAACTGGACATTGATTTAAGAAGAAATTGTTTATTTAGTACATCAATTTTATCTTTGTTATCCGTGTTATCGATGATATGGAAGGCAACGGAAAACCACCCCATTACCTCCCAAGTACACATTATAATTTGAATAAGGGCCGCTATACTTGCGGCCACGTCCCCAATGCTCCACCCGGAGGTACTACATTGGGTTTAAACACGAACAATAAAACGTGCTTCTAATTTATACTAACTTTATAGTTGATCCACCCTAAATAAAAACTAAACAAGAATCTAACAAACCTAAAAATCTAACAAACCTAACAAACTCTAACAATCTAACAAACCTAAAAATCTGACAAAACTGAAACAAAAACAAAACAAAAACTAAAAACAGGGTTGTAAATAATGGTATCCCTAGCGCTGACCTTCGAGTGTACCAGATCAACAAGACACAAGCAAAAATGAGAGAGGGAGGGATCCGTAATACCGGATAGCAGATGACAGTTCTGCTTACCAGTGCGACCTGAAGGGTCGTCTTAAAACTATCCAAATCTAGCTAACTAATTTAAATCCATCCCTAACTTTCCCTACCATTTCCTAACTGATTTATATTATGATTACAATCTTCACAACTCTACTCTTCCTTCCCATCCCAAGTACACAGCATACTTAAATTGTTATTAAAGATGATGGCATCCTTTGTGGGAAAAATACCAGAGTTAAAACAGTCCCCCATTCGGATCTCCGGGAGGGAACTACTTTGGGGATGTGATTGAAAAAAAGAGAGTCGTGAACATTCTGCTAGTTGGAGCAGGAAATGTCAGAAGTATGACGCTAAGGAACTTAAAAAATAGATAGGTTAGCTCAGGGATTTTTGGAGTGGAGACCTTACGGCAATTCATACAGAATCAGAGAAAGGAAATTCGGGTGTGAGGATGGTTATGCGAAAAAAGATAGGACACTGTATAGAAAATTACTTACAAAAGAACGAAAGAGTAATCATGATTAGATTAGAATCTAAACCGGTAAATACAGTAATAATACAGGTATACATGCCCACTAGCTACAGTGAGGAAGAGGTAGAAGCGATCTACAAAAATATCGAAGACATACTAAGATATATAAATGGACATGAAAATTTAATAATTACGGAGATTTTAATGTAGTGATAGGTGAGGGTAGGGAAGGAGCAGTAGGAGGTTTATTTGGTTTAGGCACGAGAAACGACAGGGGAAATAGGTTGGTAGAATTTTGCGACAAAAATAATTTAACCATCACAAATACATTATTTCAACATCATGCTAGAAGATGATACACGTGGAAGATGTCAGGAGATATAGAAAGATATCAAATAGATTACATTCTTGTCAGAAAACGGTTTAGGAATTAAGTAAAAGACTGTAGAAGCTACCCAGAGGCAGATATTGATACTGACCACATTTGAAAGAAAGGAACGGAAAAATGCACTTTGACTTTGAGAAGCTAGAAGTTAAAGATATTCAAGAAAAATTTGAAAATAAAGTCAAATGAATTGCTAAAAGATATCGAGAAAATTTCTGATACTAAGAAAGTAGAAACAGATGGAATAGCATTAAATTCATCTTAGACATGGCGGCCCGACATATTATGGGGTATACACAAAAAGAAAATAAGAAACGATAGATAACAAAAAATATCCTGAATTTAATAGAAGACAAAACTACAAAAATAGATCAGACGAAACAGGAAAAACAGAGATACAAAGCCATAAAATGCGAAATTATTCGCAAATGTAGGAAAGCTAAAGAACAATGGATTAATGAAAAATGCAAAGAGGTACAAACTAAGTTGGAAATCGGAAAGACAAGACGAAGCATCAAACTAATTATAATGAATTTTAAAGATATAAAACCGTACAGCAAAAATATAAGGGACATGGGAGGAAACGTCATTACAGAAAATGTAGAGAAATTGGATAGATTGCACGAATATATAGCGAATTCATATGCAGGATAGGAACTAACAGAATTAGAACAGGAATTAGACATTGAAAAGGATGACGAGATATCCTATACTTAGAGATGAGTTTGAATTAGCATTAAAGGGTTTGAATAATGATAAGGCACTGGGCATAGATAGGGTGCAAGCAAAAACTCTAAAAGCCATGGACAAGTAGTAACAGAACATATCTTCCAACTTATAAGCTATATCTATGAGACAAGCGAGATACCCAAAGATTTCAAATGTAACATCGTAGTCGCTATATCGAAAAAGAGAGGCTCAAATAGATGTGAAAATTTTCTAACAATAAGTTTCACAGCACACGTGTCAATAATATTAACTAGAATTGTACAAAGACGAATGGACAAATGAGCTGAAGAAATACTAGGAGAAGGTCGATTTGGGTTTAGGCGAAACAGGGGAACATGGTAGGCTATTTTAGCTCTTAGGGTGATAATGGAGAAAACAATAGAAAAAGGGAAAAGCGTGTATATAGGTTTTGTAGATCTGGAAAAAACATTCGACAATGTAAAATGGAAAAAATGTTCGAAATACTCCAAAAGATTGGAATGAGTTTTAGGGAGAGATGGATAATAGATAGCTTATACAAAGAACAAACAGCAGTAATAGAAATAGAGCAGGAATGTAAAGAGGTAAATATTAGGAAAGCTGTGAGACAGGGATGTGCCCTATCCCCATCGAAGAGGCAATCAATACTGACAAATGCAAGAAGACATTTAGAATTATTATACAGGGACAAAAAATTGATATGCTTAGATTTGCAGATGATATAGTTGTATTAGCATCTAGCAAGTAAGAGTTACAAGCTGCTCTTAACGAAATGGAAACAATTCTAACAGAGATACAGTATGAAGATTAACAAAAATAAAACAAGTTCTAGTATGCAAGGGAGAGGAAAATAAATCAAAAACAAAAATGCAAATAGGTAACGAGAACTTACAAAAGGTTAAGGATTTTTGCTACCTGGGAAGCCAAATAACGAGAGATGGAAAGAGCGGAAAAGATATAAAACAAAGATTAACACAAGGCCGTGCTACATTTAACAAGAAAAAGCAACTACTGTGTCCAAAGACAACAAACATAGAAACAAGCTACAAGCAGAACTGTTTAAGTTCCTGTCGGCCAACTGTCGTCTCATAGCAACAAAATCTAAAAGACACTGCGATTACGACCATAAATATATTGCTGATGAAATTAACAAATTGACTACTGAAGGAATAATTGAGCCAAGTAATTCTCCTTGGCATGCGCAGGTTCCCATCATTAATGGTCGAAAGAAATGTGTGGTAGTGGATTATTCTATGACCACTAATAGGTTTACTGAACTTGATGATTACCCGAAGATTACCCAAAAATTGAAGAAATAGTCAACAAAGTGGCTACGCACATTCTACAGCGTTATAGACTTTAAGGCTGTATATTATCAAATTCCTATTTCAAAAAAGGATACACTGTATACTGCCTTTGAAGCTAATTGCAAGCTATATCAATTTTGTTGTGCCTCATTTGGCGTCACAAATGGAGGAGCGGCTTCTCAACGTGCCTTAAACTGGGCAATAGAAACTGAAAGTCTTCAAGATGTATATGCTTACATTGATGATGCTACGATGTGTGGTAATACACTAGACGAACACAACGACAATCTAGCACAATTCAAAGCTGCTATAACAAAGTATGGTTTTATCATAAACAAAGACAAAAGCAAGTACTGTTAACAAGTATCAATCTTCTTGGCTAGTTGATTTCATATCAAGTTATTAAACCTGACCCTGGCAGACTGAAACCAGTGTTAGACTTGCCATTCTCGGAAGACCGCCAGTCTTTAAGAAGTGCTGTAGTAATGCTGGCTCACTACTTCAGATGAATCCCACAATTCTCTAGAAAAAACATACCGTTGGTTCGTGCGGATTCTTTCCCACTTAATACTGAAGCGACAAGTGTTTACAAGAACCTAAAATTGGAAATAGTCAAATCTAGCTCAGCTCCAATTGATTCTTCCCTTCCATTCATTGTTGAAACATACGCGTCTGATACGGTCATAGCAGCTACCTTATCTCAATGTGGTAAACCTGTGGCGTTCTTTTCCAGACTCCTTAATGATAGCAAGAAGCATTACTTTTCGGTAGAGAAAGAGGCCTATGCAATACTCGAGGCGGTGTGTAAGTGAGGGCAGTTATTAATGGGCCGACATTTCACTCTCATTAACCGACCAAAAATCGGTCAGATTCATGTTCGATGTTAAACACTATGGAAAGATAAAGAATGAAAAAATATTGCGATAGAAACTAGAACTCGCCTGTTTTAGTTATGACATCAGATACCGTGCGGGAGAAGAAAATGTTTCAGCTGAACCGCGAGAGTATATTCGGCTACTATTACATCGGATCTTACCAAATTGAAAAGCATTCACGACTCGCTTTGTCACCCTGGCATTACTCGACTTTATCATTGGTTGCGCACCAAAAACATGCCTTACTCCATAGAAGAGTTAAGGAACGTAATATCGTTGTGCACAGTATGCGCTGAAATAAAACCAAAATTTCACAAGAACGAAGTAAAACTGGTGAAAGCCACGTCGCCTTTCGAAAGATTAAGCGTGGATTTCAAGGGTCCTCTAGCTTCGTCCACCAAGAATCTTTATATGCTAACCGTAATAGATGAATTTTCAGACTTTCCTTTTCCATTCCTTGTGTTGATGAGTGCCAGCACAGTAATTGAAAAGCTCAGTAAACTTATTACAATATTCAGGATGTCAGCCTTCATTCATAGTGATCAAGGAGCTAATTTCGTGTCACAGGAGCTGAAGGTGTTCCTTTCCTCATGTCAAGTCACTACCAGTCGTACGACGCCATGTAATCCTCGTGCAAATGGGCAGACTGAAAAGTACAATGGCGTGATATGATCTATGGTATGTCTAGCAGAAAGGTTTCGAGATTTTAACGTAAACCAATGGGAAACTGTCTTAGATGATGTTCTTCACTCCATACGATCTTTGCTATGCACTTCTACTAATGCTACCCCACATGAACGCAACTTCCTTAGGGGAACACCCAATGGACAGTCACTTCCTGTATGGTTGAGCTGTCCCTGAAGTCTTAATGAGACGTTTTGTGCACAGTAGCAAATATGATCCATTGGTAGATGAGATAATACTGATTGAATATAACCTTGAATACGCCCATCTCAGGCTTACAGACGGCAAGGAATCTACAGTGTCTACTAGGCACCTATCCCCCATCGGCCTAGAGCCTGTAGTCTTTGTACCTGAAGTAGAGGATGCACCCCAGACATTCTAGGAAACGAGGAACCTAAAACTGCACCATCAAATCCTTCTGTGGACGTCCCTAACTCGCCCTAGGAAAGCATGCCTCCAGCTAATAATAACAGTACTAGAAGTTAAGTCTAGAGGCCGATGCCCTCCGGTATGTCAGTGTGACTACTTCTTAGACGTGGTGAATGTAGTATAACTAACCTGGACCTACTAGACCTTACATTTGATTTTGCAATGCTGCACCTCAAGGTACTACATTGGCCAGGAAGCAATTTTTTTTTAGCAAGTAAACGACGGTATAAAGATTCACTTCCTACCCTACAATCGATGTGGTCTCGTATGGCTTCATCTAAGAATTTATCGGGAAATTCACAACTATCGGAAACGAGGAACCTAAAACTGCACCATCAAATCCTCCTGTGGACGTCCCTAACTCGCCCAAGGAAGGCATGCCTCCAGCTAATAATGACAGTACGAGAAGTTAAGTCTAGAGGCCGATGCCCTTCGGTATGGTATCGTGACTACTTCTTAGACGTGGTGAATGTAGTATAACTAACCTGGACCTACTAGACCTTACATTTGATTTTCCAATGCTGCACCTGAAGGTACTACATTGGCCAGGAAGCGAGTTTTTTTTTAGCAAGTAAACGACGATGTAAAGATTCTCTTCCTACCCTACAATCGATGCGGTCTCATATGGCTTCATCTAAGAATTTACCGAGAAATTCACAACTATCGGCCATCGATCGCAATTCTTCAACAAAAGTAGCAATTGCTTCATTCTATTTTTGAACTCTTTTATAAACCTTATAGTGCTGAACTACCGTAGGAGAGAAAAATGTTGTCAGTTTTGTAATTATTTCTTCATAAGAATGTTCTGTTACTCTTTTGGGAGCACAAATCAACTTCATCGTACAATAGCATTTTAAACCACAACGGTTAATAAATATTATTAACCTCCATGAAGAACTCTAGCATGGAATTTCCATGCTTCAGGTTGAATAGTAATAAATTCCTCAATTTTTTCAATAATAGCCATAACTTTATTCTCGTCGCCAATTGTGTAATGTATGCCTTAATAATATATTAAACAATTCTGGAAGTAGTAGAAGTATTTAATCTGAGAACTTTTTAAAAGTTGTTTATAATATGAATTGACATAACATGACTAGCTTGTTTTCAGGATACCTAGCAACATAAAAATCTTGGCTAACTATTTCATAAACACAAACATAACAACATACCACTGAATATCGATGAAATAGGGCATATACATCTAGGCTGTAGGAATGTCAGGGAACTGTGTAGGCTAGCTCAGAATAGAAATCAGTGAAGGTACGCGTCCAACCAGTTCAAACACGGAACACCTAATCATCATCATCATCATCATCAGGTCTTCAATCCTAGAACTGGTTGGACGCGTACCCTCATTGTTTCCTAGTCTGAACCATCTTACACATTTCCCTGCAATTTGCATATTCTGCATCTATCACTATCTGTGTGCAAAAGTCTGATCTCGATCTACCTCTACCTCTCTTTTCCTATCTCTGCTTGTAGTATATCCCGTACTATTCCCCAGAAATGCCTTAGAACATATCCTGTCCTTCTATTTCTCCTATTTTTTCATTTTCCACAGATATCTTTATTCCTCTACTATTTCTACAACCTATTCGTCATTAACTTTGTCTGACCATGTTACCATCCCCATACATCTGAAGTACAACATTCCAGAAGGGTTCTATCTCTTTCAGTTTGCTTTTCCTACTGCCCCTATTTCATAGATGTACTGTGCTGTGCTCCACACTATGCTTTGAACAGTTTTGTTCTTGTATCTACGTTCGTTGTCTTTGAACATAGCTCCTGTTCTTTCTTGTTTGATGCAGTTCGGTCACCATCTATTGTTTTACAGTTATGTACCCTATTTCCGCAGTATTCAATGGTATGTGAAGGGGGGTAAGCAGCCTTTGGCTGCCAAGTTCCCCCACCACCAGAACCTCTGTCAAATTAAGTTTTTGCAATTTATCCTTTCGCACAATCAACATTAGTTGAAAATATTTCACAACCACCACCTGTAGTTGTTTATAATAATCATCAGATTTAAGAGCACTTACTTTTTCGTCATTGGGTTTTACATCTTGAAACTGATTGAACTTATACCTCAGCTTATTTATGTTCTGAGCTAGCCTACACAGTTCCCTGCAATTCTCACAACAGCTCGATTCCCTTCTATTGTTTTCTAGTTATATGTCCTATTTCACCGAGATTCAGTGGTATGTGAAGGGGGTTAAGTAGCCTGTGGCTGCCAAAGGTCCCCCCAACACTTAGACATTTACCATATGAACAGTTTTCGAGTGAATCCTTTTGCACAATTAACATTAGTTGGGAGTATTGCAAAACCAATGTCTGTAGTTGTTTATAATAATCACCATGTTTAAGTACAGTTATTATTTTTGTCATTAGTTTTTCCATCTTGCGACTGTTTGGAAGCCTAGCTCCATTGATTTCTATTCTGAGCTATCCTACACATTTCCCTGAAATTCTCACAGCCTACATCCTTCACTATCTGTGTGCATTAGTCTAACCTAGGTCTACCTCTATTTCTCTTTTTTCCTATCTCTGCTTCTAATATATTCCGCACTATTCCCTCATGCCGTAGTATGTGGCCTATCATCCTATCTTTCCTATTTTTTACCGTTTTCCACATAGTTCTTTCTTTCCCTACTATTTCTAATACATCTTTGTTCTTAACTTTGTCTGTCCATGGTATCTTCATCATACGTCTATAGCACCACATTTCAAAGGCTTCTACCTTTTTCATGTCTGCTTCTCCTACGGCCCAGGCTTCACAGCCATACAGTGGCATAAGTGCTGTGCTCCACACATATGTTGTAAGCAATCTTTTCCTTGATTCTATGTTTTTGGTCTTTGAATACAGTAGTTGCTTTTTCTTGTTAAATGTAGCATGACCTTGTGCTAATCTTTGTTTTATATCATTTGTGCTTTTCCCATCTAGCATTATTTGACTTCCTAGGTAGCAGAAATCCGTAACCTCTTGTAAGTTCGCGTTATCTACTTGTATTCTTATTTTTGATTAGTTTCCCCTCTTTTGCATACTAGAACTTTAGTTTTATTTTTGTTATTTTCATACCATATCTCTTTGTTAGAACTGTTTCCATTTCATTAGAAACAGCTTCTTAACTCTTCTTTGCTAGATGCTAATACCGCTATATCATCTGCAAATCTAAGCATATCAATCTTTTGTCCCTGCAGATTAATTCCAAATGTGCATTTGACAAGTCCTCGTTGCCTCTTCTCTGTACAAGTTAAAAATTAATGGGGATAAGGCACATCCCTGTCACCCTTTTCCTACTATTTACTTCTCTACTTTCTTGCTCTAATTCTATTACTGCTGTTTGTTCTTTGTATAAGCTATGTACTATTCGTCTATCCCTATAACTCATTCCAATCTTTTTGAGTATTTCGAACATTTTTTTCCATTTTACATTGTCGAATGCTTTTTCCAATTCTACAAACCCTATATATACGCTTTCCCCCTTCTCTATTGTTTTCTTCATTATCACCCTTAGAGCTAAAATAGCCTCCCATGTTCCCCTGTTTCGCCTAAACCCAAATTAATCTTCCCCCAGTATTTCTTCAGCTCGTTTTTCCATTCATCTTAGTTCAATTTTAGTTAATATTTTTGAAACGTGTGCTATCAAGCTTATTGTTCGAAAATTTTCACATCTATCGGTGCCGCTTGTCCAGCGGGCTTTTAGAGTTTCTGCTTGCACATTATCTGTACCCGGCACCTTACCATTTTTTAGATTCTTTAATGCTAATTCAAACTCATCTCTAAGTATAGGATATCCCAGGTCATCATTTTCGTCTGATTCCTGTTCTAATGCTGTTAATTCCTCTCCTGAATATAAATTCCCTATATATTCCTGCCATTTAGCTACTTTCTCTACATTTTCTATAATGACGTTTCCTCGCGCATTCCTTATATTTTTGCTATATGGTTTTACATCCCTAAAATTCCTTCTAATTAATTTGTATGCTTCGTCTGTCTTTCCTATTTCCATCTTAGTTTGTACCTCATTGCACTTTTCATCAATCCATTGTTCTTTAGCTTTCCTGCATTTGCGAATAATTTCCCATTTTATGGCGTTGTATCTATGTTTTCCTGTTTCGTCTGATCTATTTTTGTATTTTCGTCTTTCTATTAAAGTCAGGATATCCTTTGTTATTCATGGTTTCTTGTTTTCTTTTTGTGTATACCCCAGAATATCTCTGGTTGTCACGTCTAAGCTGGATTTAATGTTATTCCATTCTGTTTCTATTTCCTTAGTATGAGAAATTTTCCCGATATCTTTCAGCAATTTATTTAACTTTTCTTCAAATCTTTTGTGGATATCTTTATCTTTTAGCTTCTTATAGGCAAAGTGTCTTTTCCGTTCCTCTTTTTCAGATTTTTAAATTTAAGTGCGGCCTTCATAATTACGAAGTTGTGGTCAGTGTCTATATCTACTTCCGAGTAGCTTCTACAGTCTTTTACTTGATTTCTAAACCGCTGTCTAATAATAATGTAATGTATTTGATATCTTCTTATATTTCCTGGCATCTTTCACGTGTATCGTCTTCTAACATGATGTTGAAATAATGTATTTGTGATGGTTGAGTTGTTCTTGTAGCAAAATTCTACCAGCCTATTTCCCCTGTCATTTCTTGTGCCTAAACCAAATAAACCTACTATTGCTCCTTCCCTACCCTCACCTACCATTGCATTAAAATCCCCCGTAATAACTAAATTTTCATGTCCTTTTACGTATCTTAGTATGTCTTCGATATCTTTGTAGATCGCCTTTATCTCTTCCTCACTGTAGCTAGAGGTGGGCATGTATACTTGTATTATTACTGTATTTACTGGTTTAGATTCAAATCTAACCATGAGTACTCTTTCACTCTTTCGTAAGTAGTTTTTTACACGGCGCTCTATCTTTTTCCGCAAACCCTCCCCACACCCAAATTTTCTTCCTCTGATCCTGTATGAATTACCCTGAAGTCTCCACTCCAAAAATCCCCCGCCTCTGGCCAGCGGACTTCGCTAATTCCTACTATGTCTAGTGCTTACTTATCCATTTCGAGTTTCAGGTTCTCTAGCTTACTTACGTGTTTCATACTTCTGACATTCCATGCTCAGACTCGCAGAATGTTCACGAATCTTCTTCTATTCTTTCGGATCACATCCCCGAAGTAGTTCCTTCCCGGAGATGCGAATGAGGGACTATTTTACCTCCAAAATTTTTTAACCCAGAGGATGCCATCATGTTTAACAATTTCTGTACGCAGTGTACTTGGGAGGTAATGTGGTGGTTTCCCGTTGCCTTCCACATCGGCGTCGCCGTGGATCAATGTAGTACACGTAAGACTACGGATCCCAAGGTCCCGGGTTCAAATCCCGACACGGCCGACTGCTTGAAAAATGACAGGTGAGCATTTTCCACAAAAATTACGTCCTCGTTCGGATGAGAGGTTAAATGGAGGTCCCGTGTGTGAGTGTTGTCACGCACGTTAAAGATCCCTACCTTGCCTGGAACGGCAAGGGTTCGGCAAAATTCTAAATTTCCAGGCAACAAAAAACTCGCCTCCTGGCCAATGTAGTACCTTCGGGTGGAGCATTGGAAATGTAAATGAACTGCCTTCCACATCGCAGTAGCGTGTCTTAGAATGCGATACCAACCCCTATGGTCTCTGTCACTCTTAAGTACCGGAAAAGCTGCTGCCCTCTTTCGGGGACCTGTCTTAGTCTGGTTCCTCACTAAAGACCCCACTAATTTGGTTAAACCTATAGTTCGGCTCTTTAGCTCATTGAAACGTGCAAGCCATTCTACCTGTTCCAGTAATGACAAAAATAATTGAACTTAGATTGTTATTATAAACAACTACAGTTGGTTTTGCAATATTTTTAACTAATCTTGATTGTACACAGGGATTTATTGGAAAACTATTAATTCGGCAGATGTTCAAGTGTTGGAAGATTTTGGTAGTCACAGGCTGCTTAACTCCCTTCGCATCCACTGAATATCAATAAAATAGAGTATATATTTAACAATAGAAGGGGAACTGAACTGTATCTAACAAGAAAAAGCAGCGGCTATGTTCGAAGACAACAAACAGAAACTAAGACAAAAGTGTTGTAAGTATATATGTGGAGCACAACACTGTAGCCTATGAAATAGGGACAGTAGGAGAAGCAGTCAGGAAAAGGAAGAAGCCTTTTCAAATTTTATGCTTCAACATAGACAGATAAGGTTAATAACAAAAAGGTTATAGAAATGGCAGGGGAATAAAGATACCCGTCTGAAACAAAAAAATAATAATAGGAGAAACAGAAGGGCAGGATATGTTTTAAGGCATTTTTGGGGAATAGTGTAGGCTATATTACAAGCAGATATATGAACAGAGAGGTAAATGTAGACCAAGATCAGAATATTGCACGCAGATAGTGAAAGATGCACTGTGAAAATTTTAGGGAAATGTGTAGGTTAACTCAGAACAGGACACAGTGGGGGTACGCTTCTAATCAGTTCCAGGACTGAAGACAATAATGATGAGCAATGGTTGTAATAAGATTTGCAGGAAAGATATCCTCAAGAATACCGATAATTTTTAGGTGTGGTTTTTGTTTAGTAGGAGTTTTGAATGTAAACTCTTCTGTACTTAATTTATTTTCAATTTCTGATTTTAATATGCTTAGATCATTCTTGGAAGAACAACTGATAGCAAGACCACCGTTGTTTGTATTTCTAATACCATTAACAGCTACTCCAAGATCTGAAACACTAATTTTCTCCTTAAGTACTGCCATGGTTTTAGTAGAATCTTGGTTGGTTTTAGGCCTGATTGTTAGTACATTCTCCTTTATCTTAAGAACATTAGCACAGCTTTCTCTAATAGCCTCTGTACAAAACTGTTTTCCTTCATCACTAATAATAATATTGTTATTCATAGATTCAGATACCACACTTGTAGAGCACTTTCCTTGTAAGTAATTAACTTTATCTTGCAACAGATGTGTAATTCTATCTTTATCATTAATAATTAAACCTGCAGTTCGGCTCTTTAGGTCACTGAAACATGCAAGCCTTTCTACTCGTTCTAGTATTCTACATCTTCATAAAGGTGCAGGTCCATTCAGAACGTGTCAATAACTTAATTTCTTGCAATTGAATGCATCTTTAAAATATGTCCCATACTTTACGATAACTCCATATAACTAATGATTGCATATAGGAATAAGAGTTTGCTTTTCATTATCCAACATAATGAGCTTATATTTTTCATAAAAAAGTTATAATATCGCACACTTAATCCTATACTGTCACTATACAAAATAGTGCAAAAATACGTAATGCACTAACCCCCATGCTGATATTCCATATAAATTTTGCTAGATGGCGCTAGTGTCACTATGCACTTTAATGAAACACTACAGACTCCTCAGTGCTAAACTGACTTTAAACGTGTAAGTGCAGTTTGTGTTCAACGAGATTTACAAATTCCTATTGGAAATATGACATTGTTTGGTTAGTGACAGATTTCCAATTATTTGTACAGGTAAGTTTGAAAAATTATAACTAATTGAAACAATGTCATCTTATGCTTTCTGACACTGTTCTCTGTAAGTCAAGCTTTTAGAACATTTATCATTAACGTACACAATGTCCTTTTTTATGTAGTGACGTTCTTCTAATATATTTTGTGATAAAAGTCAATGTGGCATGTATATGGAAACTGTTGTTAAGCGTATAATGACATTTTTACCTTATAACTTATAATAAAACAAAACTAGTCGTGCATACCACAATGTCATTATTGTCTTAGTGACGTTCTTTTACCAATAACATGTGTTCTTAAATTAATAGTGTCGTTGTAAACTTACATTTATTGGCTTTTATCACTATCAATTGTTTGGTATTTTCTATATCAATCAATCATTACTGATGTTTGATATACAGTTTGTGTTGATTACTTATACACAGACCTAAATTGAGCAATAGTAATACAACAGCTTTCGTTTTAGGTTCAATAATGAATAGAAGAGACAAGATATTAAAACTTGTTCTTGCCAGCAATGAAAATCTACTAAGCCCAATTTCATTTTGCCCAAATTTATCAAGAATAGAAGATTATGCATCTACTTTTGACAATAAACACAATTACTTCTCAGCTTCGAATATTCTTCAACTTCCTAGCAGTGATTTCAATAATTCCATAATAGAAAAAAAATATATAGACAATTCGGAATTCAGTGTTGAAGAAGATACGTGGTTTTCCTTAAATAGAAATGATCAATCACAGTTTCAAATTGGTTCAAATTGAATTGCAAACCAACCCAGAAACGTCACAACCATGTTTAAAGAGTTCTAGTTCATCAAGCTCAAGTTCTTGTAGCTCTTCGAGTTGCTCAGATTAATCAGAAACGGGAGATTATTCTCCTGACGACAATGACCCTGATTATGTTCCACCATTAGTGAGTGTCCAACAACCAACTTCTTTAATAAGCGATTCTGAAGACGACACAATGCCTCTTGAAAACATGGAGGCTGTAGCAGCTGATCATAATCGAGAATTGATATCTATGGAACAATCAGTTGAAGTATCTCCAAAAAAAACACGCAGAAAAGGACAGGTTAACTCAAAAAAGAAAGAGGCCCAACTGCTACGTAATTCTGGAAAGCAGTATGTTTCAGTGTCCTTGAATAAAATAGTATTTTCTGCAAGACAAATGGGCCCACCCTGTAGGGAGAAATGCTACCTAAAGTGCTATAACAATATTTGCCATAATAATCGGCAAAAACTTTTTGAATGTTATTGGGATATGGCATGTCTAACTCGACAACGAGACTTCATTAGTAGCAATATTACAGTTATTAAACCTAAGTACCAATATAAAAAATAGACAGTAACCGGAAACCAAAACATGCAGTTTATCTTACAATTGATGATAAGAAGACTCGTGTTTGTAAACTTTTTTTTAAGAACACTCTCGGAATTAATGATCGGCCTATAAGACAATAATAAGTAAGATGAATGATAATGGTATTGTAGAAAAAGATACGAGGGGTAAACACGGACATCAGAAGAAAGTACCCGAAGATGTTAAACAGGTTATTAAAAAGCACATCGATTCAATACCGCATATAGAAAGCCATTATTTAAGGCAGCAAACAACCCGCGAATTTATTGATAGTGGTAAAACTTTAATCGACCTGTATCGTGATTATAAAGAAACTTGTAAGGAAGAAGGAAAAACACCCGCTGAAAGCCATACTTACCGCAAAATATTTAAAAATGAGAACAATATCAGCTTTTTCAGTCCAAAAAAAAGACGTGCGAATTATGTACTATTTACACAAACACGGTTTGGGCCTGAAAAGGATCAGATTGAAGAAAAATACTTAAAACATCATGAAGAGAAAGTATTAAGTCGCATGGAAAAGGAAGAGGATAAAAACAGTATAAAGAAAAACTTTATAGTAGCATGTTATGACTTACAAGCTGTTTTACCTCTTCCAAAGTGTAAAACTTCTGCTTTTTACTATAAATCCAAAATCAATGTTTGTAATTTTACAATATCTGAACTTAAACAGGACCATTGCGAATGTTTTGTCTGGAGTGAAGTTGATGGCTTAAGAGGTTCTAATGAGATTGGTTCATGTGTGCTCAGCTATCTGAAAACTAGAACAGAAGCAATCAATGATGAAACTTTGGAGATTACTTTCTATTCGAACAACTGTTGCGGGCAGCAAAAAAACCAATACATGTTTTCCATGTATTTGTATGCACTGTCCAATTTCAAGATAAAAAGCATAACCCATAAATTCTTGGTAAAAGGCCATACACAAAATGAAAATGATAATGTTCATTCTGTAATTGAAAAGGAGGTCAAAAGGTTTTTGCAATCGTCACCAATTTATGTTCCCGAACAAACTTGACTTTAATTAGAACCGCAAAGAAAAAGGGTAATCAATATAACGCTAAAGGAATGTGTTTTTCAGATTTCTATGACCTAAAGAATCTGGCAGTTGAGTGTGGCAGTAGTTTCAATAAAAAATAGACGGGGAAACTGTAAAAATGGGAGAGATAGAGATTATAAAATTTAAAAAAGATGAAGGTAGTCTATAGTCTACCACGAATTTATTATAGAACTTCGTACACCAATGACAACTTTAATGAAATATGCCAACAACGATCATCACGTATCAGCCATGTCGATTTCAAATTAAAACCGCTTTATAATTCAAAAATTGAACTAAGTGACAGAAAGAAAGAGGATCTAAAGTCCCTAATAGACAGTAAATTAATCCCTGCTTACTATGCGAACTCTTTTTATAACAGTATACTATAGTACGGTTTTGTTCATTTTTTAAATTAAGGTTTAAGGACAGTTCACCTAGGTGTTATAATGTTTTTGATAAAGTCAAATTTGGAGTAGTATTTGTTTTGCTGGGTTAATCTCACAATAGAATATTTCATGTATACAAGTTATAGTTCTACATAATAATGACGAAAATCCCTATCATAAAAGTGCTCAACTTATAAGTACGATATAAAGGATGCACGGTTTGATTTTTGTTAACTATTAAGTATAAAAACTGTTTTTGTAGACTAATGTAAGTAATGCAAACAAAGAATAAATATCGATGTTTGTTTTTGTCGATGTTCATAAATAAAACTAACTACTGTGTAATACTGGCTGGTTGAATATAATAATAATCCAAATTGTGTAAATTTTTTTGTTTTGGTTAACATACAAGTTTTTTCCTAGTGACTTTAAAAAAAACATGTTGTTTAATATACTGGAAAACTGACACTATAATTTTTAAGCAAGAAATAAATATTAATAAACAGAACATTATTACTTTTTTCAATACTGGTATTCATAAGACACTCCCTATCTATCATTATATTGCATAACAGATCTTAGAGTGCATACAACTTGGGCATAAAAATAGTATAGGATTAAGTGTGCGATATACTTTTAAAAAATCAAGATGGTTTAATTGGTAAGTTTTTACAAACCTGTACCAAATTGTAAATTCATAACTAATTAAACTAAAACTGGCGAAAAGTATGTACTTATGATTTCTAAATTGGCAAAGCTTGAAATATTTATTTAAAAATTATTACATATTAAGCCATATAATCATACAATATCATAATAATCAATAACGTCACCAGATTTATATTTGTCTTCCTGTAAAATAGTCAGTAACTTCAGAACAGTTTGTGTAGGTGTCAACAAGTTTTTCTCATTTCTAAGATCAACAAAATTCTTCTTAACACCTTCATCAATAACGTTGTCAATAACTTCATCCATCATTGGAGTGTCGACAGGACCGGGACAATAGTTTAAAACCTTCACATCACTTTCCTCAACGGCAAACACTTTGAAATAAAGATTACGAGCAGCTTTTGCTGAACCATACATAGCCATGTTAGCAAATGGTTCTATACCACACAACGATGATATATTAACAACAATAATTTGTTGAGTTAAATTACGCATACGTTTAACAAGTATGGAATTTAATATTGATACAGAGAAGAAATTCAAGTCAAAATAATCACGCCATTTCTGTATATCGGTCAATTCAATAGTTGACTTGAGTGTTCCAATCTGACCTGCATTATGAAAAATAAGTGCATAATCATAATCTACAGAAATATCCTTGAAGATATTTTCATACTCACTAATATCTGGATTAGACAAATCCAAAGCTATGACATTTACGCTTACGTTAACATTAACAGATACAAGCATTTTTTTAAGATCATTTAGAGCCATGGCATTACGAGCAATGAGAATAACAGTTGAACCGCTACCCAAACATTTTGATAATTCTACTGCTATTGTACGTCCAATACCTTGCGAGGCACCAGTTATAACAGCAAATATCTTTTTTTTTAAATCCATGTGTTATTAATCAAATTACCTAATTATTTGCAGAATCTTCGTTGACTAACTGATCGTATTTAACTAACTCCACTAACTCGCCTTGAGTAAGAGCTTGCTTTTCAGGAAGGATCGTCCTCAACAGTGGTGAATCGGCCACAGGTTCTTCTAAATCGTCAGTAACACTGCAATCTGATATACCATTAAGAAGATGCTGCAGACAAGCTTCGCGTTTTTCTTGAAGTTGCTTGAGCAGGTTGGGATCTGATTTTAATTTATTTAGCTTGTTTTCTGTAATTATATGCATGAAATAACACATTTTTAATTATGTCATACTTACCCAGAATAGCTAAGTACACCTCAGAATCGGGCAGCTTGTCACTAATTATTGGTTTAAAGTTATCCTCGAAAGTTAAGAATTCATTACCTTTTGACAGTGGACTGGATGAAATCATACACGGACCAGTAGAGCTACCATGAGGAATCCAAGGATCCATATTACGACATTTTAAAATAATAAAAGGTGGTAGGGAACCTTCTTGATAAACTATACTAAACAGAAAATGACACAATAATAATAATAATAAAATATTCGATAAATAAATAACGTTTGTACTGTTAGATCAAAATTAATATGAAACACAAGATTCCACGAATATTTAAATGCGTCTTTATCATTTGAGGGGTTCATAATTACACCTTGTATGTCTTATACACCTTAAAGACCCATCAAGCGCTATGAGTAAATAAACAGAACTAAAAATTTATTGGATAAGATTAAAATCTAAGGGGATATTTAAGTATGAATAATCAATATACCGTCAAATTTATTTGAAATAATGTGTTATAATAGTTTCAATAAATAACAATATAGTTTTACACATTTTAGTTTATGAAATGTACTTTGAAAGGATATAGGAAAAAAGGAAAGTAAAGACATCAATTTATAAAATTTTTAGTAGCGTTCTCTAAATAAATATTAATCACCTAAAATTAAAGAAAGAATATGCTAAAGCTCAAGCGATTTAACCTTCAAACCTTATTCAAATTAATATTATTTGGGTTGTGATGTGACGTATTTCTTTCCGCCATCTGCTAATTATTCGATCAAAATTGAGAAGAAAGGACTTTTATTTCGAATATTATTTTTAATTAAATTTGGAAAGCTTATTAAAGAATAGTAAAACCTATATATAACCTTAACCTTACCTTTTCGTTCGACGTTATATAGTTTGCGTTTTGCCTATTAAACATATTGGAAATGAATAGGAAATCTGCTATTTCTTTAGATACTCATAGCTTAGTAACAAACATTGAAAACTTAACATCCAGTAACCCAAAACAATAACAAATATCATCTGTCAAACTTCTCCAAATACCCGAAGCAGAAAATACCCTAGATGATTAAAAGTGAAAATATCTAATTCCCCAAATATCCAAATCGCCAAATCTCCATAGCACTAAAAGTACCCTAAGGGTACCTTTAGTGCTACGGAGATTTGGCGATTTGGATATTTGGAGAATGATCCTATTGGTTAATATGATCACGTGACACCGCCGAGAAACGTCAAAATCGCCGAATCTCCGATCTCCTAAGGGTACCTTTGGTGCTATGGAGATTTGGCGATTTGATATTTAGAATAAGATATTTTCGCTTTTAATCATCTGGGGTATTTGCTTCTGAGTTGACAGATGATATTGTTATTGTTGGTTACTGAATGTTGTTTTCAATGTTTTACTATGATATCTAAAGAAAAACAATTCTATTCATTTCAATATGTTTAATAGGCAAAACGCAAACTATAACGTCGAACGAAAAGGTAACGTACAAACAAACAAATCACGTGCTTTTCTGAACAAACGCGCATGCTCCGATCTCAAAATAACCAGAAAAGTTGAACTTGAACCAACTTTTGGGAGATTGGAGATTCGGTGATTTTGACGTTTCTCGGCGGTGACACGTGATCAGTTTAACCAATAGGATCATTCTCCAAATATCCAAATCGCCAAATCTCCATAGCACTAAAGGTACCCTAAAAGTTGGTTCAAGTTCAACTTTTCTGGCTATTTTGAGAACGGAGCATGCGCGTTTGCTCAGAAAAGCACGTGATTTGTTTGTTTTGTTATAACCTTAACCTAACCTTTTCGTGTAGTTCGCCGTTATATATTTTGCGTTTTGTCTATTAAACATTTTGGAAATGAATAGTAAATCCGTTGTCTTTTTAGATACTCATAGCTTAGTAACAAACATTGAAAACTTAACATCCGGCAACCTAAAACAATAACAAATTTCATCTGTCAAACTTCTCCAAATACCCGAAGCAGAAAATACCTTAGATGATTAAAAGCGAAAATATCTAATTCCCCAAATATCCAAATCGCCAAATCTCCATAGCACTAAAGGTACCCTTACTATAAATTTGGTTTGCTTCTGTGGATAATAAGTATCAGCCTATCCCACTGCAGGAGGTATGTTACTAAATTATTTAAAACATTCTATCGATACACATTTTAACGCTATAAGCTAATTGTGATGTGGTTTAAAACTGTTCACTGAAACTGTCTGATTTAGTCGAAATTACATGCAGTATTGATGTAAATTTAATTATCGTCTAAAGATGACTAAAGTAATGGTTGACGTATGTTTAACCACAGTGTTTTATATTGTACAACTCTAACCTTATTTTTCATTGTAATCTTCAAATTGTTAAATAATTCTAAACCTGTTGAAGAAAATCTTAAATTTATTTTTAATTTATTGTGACGAGAGATAAAATGAGGCATGCTAGTTTTATTGCCCGAACGGTACTTGTCCAAAACAATGATGTTGAAGCAGCATGCCGAGTATTAAACAGAATCTTAGGAAAAGAGGGTATTTTAGAACAATATAGAAGAACCAGGTTCTTTGAAAAGCCATTTCAGGTAAAGCGTCAGTAGTTAGGCGTGAGCCACTAAATATCTTGCGTTTCTGTTACAGTTCAGACGAAGAATAAATTTTGAAAAGTGTAAAGCTTTGTATAATGAAGATATGGCTAGAAAAATACAATTTGTTTTGCGTAAAAATCGCACAGAGCCATTTCCTGGATGTCAGTAATGCTTTGTGTACAATTAGTAAATCAATATAAATAATATTTTAATTTTGGTGTTTCATTTCGCAAAGCTTCCGTTGTTATTTTGTTAAAATTATACATGGATTTAGTGTTATGCTTTAAGGATTAATTTGTTTTGCTAACATAATAAAAGTTTCTGGCTTACTAGCAGTACATTCCTAAACAGAATTGTTTAGATATGGAAGCCTTACAAGTACTTTTTAGAACTTGTACTGTAATAAGTAAGCTATAAAGATTTGTTAACAACGTAATAAATCTAATTAATGATATCGTCCCTTTGGATATCAAGGAAGTTAACCCACATTTGTTTACAAAATGAGTTAATGCTACCACCGGATTCTCTTAAACTTCATTTATTTGATAGTTAAGAGTTCTAAGTGAAACATTAATTGCGTTCCCATGGTAATTGGTTGCTCAAATAGCCCAATCCACAATTTGTAGGTGGCAAAAATATATATGCCGCTTAAAGTTTTTTACTATAGAAGTTAAGAATTTGTCACAACATTAGTGCGGATGCTAGAATATTATAAGCTACTAAATATCTACGACCTATTATTGTATTTGTAACTACAGCGTATTATTCCTTATGAAATTAATAATCCTTATCTTATAATAATTTTGAGTTTAAATCATTTAGGGTGTTTACATGAGCCTAAAATATAGTTTAATATAGATCTCATTATTAAGGTAATTATGAATTTGCAAGACGTGCAAAATATTACATCATAATTAGGTGATATGTCTGCATAGTAACACTACTTCCACTTCGGGCTTCGTTATTTGCAGTTTCCACTTACATTTTGTTGTCTGTGTTTGTGAAGTGCGCAGATTTATTTTTAATCATAGTAGAATATGAATTTAGATAGATGAGGAGGAGGATAGATGGTTAAGCTAGTCATTCAAAAGGAGGTGCATTAGGCAAATTAAACCAAGAAAATGCAGTCACGTAAGTTACCAAAGGTGTATACATAAATTTGTATAGGGGAAACAAAATGCAGGTTTTAATATCATTGAAACAAGTCTAATGATTGTGGTTGTTCAGTTCACGATTTCCGTGTTTTGTGGAGTCACCTTTTGTTTCGTTAATGCATAGAGACAACAAATATGTACAATTTTTTTACAGATTTAGAACTAACCATTGATTGTAAGAAATACATACAATAACATGAAATTGAAAATAACAATTACATAAGATTCTACATGCATATGCAATATAAAAGTCATTTAATTTATGCATGAGAATAGAGCTTTTATGTGAAAATTTTCATTAATGCTAGAAATGCAAATGTCCTTTAACGTTAGAAAATTTATAGTGTGGCTTTGAATGAGTTTGTATACATAAAATGAAATTTGCACTCTGGATTAATTTTGAACTTTTACGCGTGTTTCAGTGAAGAAACGTGACTCAAAAAGAAGCCTACACTAAAATGGATTAGAGCAGGGTAGGTACTCACAGATACGGTGTCGCCTGGGATCTGCAGGTAGAAGTTTCATTGAATCAAAACCTGCGTACAGTGCTAGATGTGGCAGGTCAATCAATGCAGGTGCCGTGTGTTGTGCAGGTTTCTTTATCGGCAATATGAGGCATAAAACGGCATAATGATAACGGATTCTTTGTAGTAGGCGTTGGAACTGGTGGCAAGTGTGGTATTCACACGTCCAAGCCTCTATGTTCGCTTCAGTAATGGTGGGCGGCTAAGACGAGGGTGTCATGGAAGACTTCCTGTCTCGGTGGGCTGTGTTTGGCTTGAGTTCAGCAGTAGATGCTGATGCAAAAATGGTTCTATGAAGTAACTACAAGCAGAGATAGGAAAAGATAGGTAGAGATAGACCGAGATCAGACTTTCGCACACAAATAGTGATAGATGTGTAGGTTGGTTCAGACTAGGAAACAATGAGAGTACGCGTCCAACCAGTTCTAGAATTGAAGACAATGATGATGAACTAACTTTCTTTGGTGGAAGTCCAGGCCCTGGTGGTAGGATTTGGAGCACCTTACCGGCAGGGTGTAAAGTATCCACGTTAGTGCATAAAGCACAACCTTCTGGTTTTACCTCCAGGCTTTGGTGTATCGTGATAAAAGGTTAAACTCAGAAAATCAGAAGTTATTGCTTGCTTCAGGCTATTACATGTCATCATATACCCAGAAACAAATGAAGGTATTCATCTTAAGGTTTTAATGTTCGCTTCCTGGATCATTATAAATAATGTTTGTATTCTAATAATCGGAGATTCTGGGCGACTCTATTCGATTTTAAGGTGTGTTGATAGACAAGTCTATTATTAAGGGGCGTTCACGTCTGCGTTTCTATGACGCCCATGAAGTTTGTTAGCTGCAACTTGGTTTGCATACCTACATGATTATAACAAGCTCATCTGTTCAAAAATTGACTAATAAATGAAGCAACATATAATTATCCACAGTTTAAAAGATTTATTTATTTATTTTATTTTTTATTTATTAAGTAGTAATTGTAACCACCTCTTAACAACAACTACTTAAATGGGAACATGTCAGCATAGCTGTTGTTCGCATATCCCATTTGCATTACGTTACATTACATTACATTCACATCACACTACAATTGTTTTTGAGAATTCATAAGTTTTTTAAATAAAAGTTTTTTAAATACAGGAACAGAATCCACTAATAGAAAGAGATGTTCATATTTGTTAAATATGTAGGCACTGTTGAATTCAAATGAGCACTTAAATTTAGATGTCTTATGGTACGGTATAGTTAATTGATTATTGTTGCGCAGGTTGCAAGTGTGTGCAGAAGTTCTTACATTTAGCAGACTATATAGGTAAGCTGGTTGACCTGATTTATATATATTAAATAACATAGCTGCAAACAAAAGCTCGCAGTGTGGTTTTAATTTTAGGATTTCCAGTCTATTATAAATTGGAGTCATATGCTCCCTATAGGGAACATTATAAGCAAATCTCAGACAGCAATTCTGAATGATTTGAAGCTTGTACCTCAGTTTTTCAGAGAGGTAACTAAAATAGACAGTGCTGCAATAATTAATGTGGCTTATTACAAGCGCTTGACGCAATTTCCACTTTATCTCCGAAGGAAGCATCATCTTGAATTTATAAATGGATTTCAGTTTAAAGTATGTAATACTGCGAACCTTATTTACGTGACTCTCGAAATTTAAACTACCATCACAGATTAAGCCTAGGTTTTTCGCTTTGTAGCTGAATGCTATCACACATTTGTTTAATACTATTTCCGAGTTTAAGTTGTTTTTGAACACTGAACAGAAATACGGTGATCCTATACACTGACATATTGTTTTTTTAGGGTTCAAAGTTAGACCATTATTTGATGTCCAGGTGAGTACTGCCTCTAAGTTATTGTTCATCTCTAAAATAACCTGGTTCGCATTATACGGGTCTCCAGGTATATATAGTTGGGTGTCGTCGGCATACATATGGATTTTACAGTTGCCAGTTATCACAGTAGGTAGATCTGCTGTGAAAATAGTAAACAACAGTGGACCAAGGATACTCCCCTGCGGAACTCCTTGTCTTACATGTAACTCACTTGACACCACTCGGTTTAGTTTTACTTCTTGAGTTCTTCCAGATAAATAGCTAGTCATAAGTTGCAGTGCAGATGCGCTCCAACCATAGTAGGATAGCTTTGCAATTAAGAGTCGATGATTTATTACATCAAAGGCCTTGCTATAATCAAGGTATACCATTAACGTGGTTTGTGAGTTTTCCATATTCTGAACCAGGTCATTCATAATTTTGCATAAGACTGTTGCAGTACTGTGCTTATCACGAAAACCCGACTGGATTTGTGGCAGTATTTCATTATTATCAATGAAGTTGGTAATTTGTATGTATATTATGTATTCAACCACCTTAGAGATGGTTGCTAAAATGTTTATTGGCCGAAGTTCCTCATAAGATGTCGCAACACTCACCTTAGGTATAGGTGTGATTAAAGATTTTTTCCATAGATCCGGCATCGTTGAACTAATTAGGACGGAATTAATAATGTGTGTAAAAACATTAATGCAGAACGGCAAAATCAATTTTAGCATTTTTAGTGAGATCCCATCCAAACCTGTAGCATTCGATGACTGTTTATTAACTGCTTTAATCACATCATCCGAGAATACCGTGTGAAATATTAGTTCCTCTGTTCTTAATGGAAATTTCTGCAATGAAAAGTATCTAATTGTATTTTCTGCAACTTGAGTAAGTGGAATATCATTTATAAAATGTTGATTGAGACAATCTGGATCTACATTGTTTAAATTAATTGTATTTTTAGGTTTTCGATGTATGTTGGCTTTTTCAAAGAACTTCCATAGCTGTTTAGAGTTATTTTTATACAGTGAAATCATGTAAATATAGAATGCCTTCTTTTCATTCCTAACTGCTTGTGTGACATAGTTTCTCAGTTCTTTGAAATAAGTACGGTCCGAAACTCTCCTAGTTCTGTTATATTTACTAAGAGCTGCATCTTTTATCTTGATCATTTGTTTTAATGTATGTGTTAACCATCCCGGCTTTGGTCGAAAATTTTTCGCTGTACAGATGGGTGCGTGTATATCGAAAAGCGCAGTAATCACTTGATTAAAGTATGATAATTTTAGATCAACTGGATCTTGATTATAGCAGTATGACCAGTCGATAGAAGTAGCATTTTCAAAAAAATTTGTATGGTCGAAATACTTATAAGTACGAAATGCGTGTGAGCTAGGAATAGGTTGTTTATGTGGAATATATAGGCTGCAATATACTAAAAGATGATCAGAGGTAAGACAAGCATCTTGAGTGCCAGATCCAGTGTATTGTAGGTTTTCACTCACACAAATCAGATCGAGGAGAGTAGCAGTTGATGATGTTATTCTAGTGGGCTGATTGATAACTTGAGTCAAATTAAATGATCTAAAGATAGACTTAAGGTAATTGGAGTTATTGTTCTCTTTGAAAAGATATATATTCATGTCACCCATTAAAATGATGTGTTCAACTTCAGGATAAAGTATTGCCAAAATATGCTCTAATTCCTGAAGGCATGATATTGAACTAGTTGGAGGTTTGTAAATTGTTCCTACTGCGTAAGTTATTTTTTTTATTGTTAATTTTAGCCATAATTGTTCCAATGTGCCAGTGTGGAGATTTTCGAGGTCCATTACTTTACACTTGATTGTATTTTTAACAAAGCAGCAAATACCACCCCCTCTAAGTGGTCTGTCTTTCCTAAATAACGAGTATCCTGGTATCACTATTGAAGTTGAAGGATAATCCAACGGTAGCCATGTTTCAGAGATAGAGATAATGGTGAAATTAGTGCCTAAAACAAACTCACAGAATTCATCAAATTTTGGAATGAGCGATCGAATATTGATGTGGCAAGTTTGTAGGTGAGTGAAAGGTTGCTGTGATTTCTGTAATTGCTGTGTTGACTGTAGTTGCTATGTGTTTGCATGTGTATATATACCAAATAAATCAGCTTTAAGTTTAGCCACTGATTCTTTGTAGACCGAACAAGAATCGTGATCCCAAACAGCATGACAAATTTCGGTGTCTTTACCGGATTTCACATTAACTAATTTACAGTTAATACAGCGGAACTCGGATTTGTCTGTTTTGCAATTTTTGAGCTCGTGTCCTAACGCACACCTAGGACAACAAAGCTCACGTTTACACAATTGAGCGGTATGATTATATCCATTGCATTTGAAGCATCTAGTAATTTCGACTGCATCGAAAACTCTGCAGACATCTAGGCCAATGATAATGTGCCCAGCCTCCAATATTTTGCTGTAGGTAACATTATCTAATTGTAGTAATGCTTGATACTTATGTTCTTTGTTTTTTTATAGGATCTACTTTTAATATAGTTATATTTATTGAATCAGAGAAGATGTCAGTGTTTTGTTTTACTATATAATCTGCGAGAATGTTAGTTGTAAATTTCTGGGACAAGCCTGAAATTCTAACTCTAGGAAGAGCCTTCCTTAGCAGTTGAACCTTCTAGTTTGAAGAAAGTTTCTCACCGGCAATTTTTAGTAGTTTATCAGCATTTTCAGCATCGTTACATCTAACAATCAGGCCCCCATTTTGAATTTGCTTGACGGTATTGATTTTGATGTTAGCTGTAACAGGATTAACGTTATTGACAACATCCAATTTAGTTGTAGTATTTTTCTGATTGTTATCTTTAGGTTTAATTATAACAGATTGCTGTAGTGACTTAGACACAACACTAGCAAAGGTAGTACTTATTGGTGCTTCTGCTTTAACTGAAACACTAGAAAGCTTGTCAGTGGCAATCTGCATAAATTCAGACTTGAAGTTATCAAAACGCTTCTTCAAATCATTCATGACCTCCTCAAATTTAGACTCCAAGATTCCCTATAATAAGTCAGAGGAACCATCATCACTCTTAGCCAAGCAATTTTTGCAATGGAACTGAAGAGATCTCTTTTTTAACTCCATACACCTGAGTTCGGACGAGGTAAGGTCACTGCAATTATAGCATATCTGGAGTCCACATTTATCACAGCTGATGTTTTTGTTATCACTGTTGCAAGAAATACAGGATGACATTTTAGTCACCCAATGCATATATTTAATTTAGAGAACTTTAGAATATTAATAGTGTTATTTATTTATAATAACAACAATTTAGGTAGTACCATATCGTGCAATGAAAACTATGAAAGTAGAGGTGACAGCTGTATTCCTTCTGATGATAACTCCTAAAATCAGGACCCGATAGACATGCTGAACCAAATAATACTAGAGATATCACTAAAAATATGCCAATCAAAGAAAATTCTAGAATCTCAATCACAAGCTAAATGGAGAAAAGGGCACCGTTGCCCATTTACATGAAAGTGCAGTTCAAAAAGCCTGAGAAATACTGAACAACCTTACATAAACCTTTCGAGGACAAAAATTTCTGAAAGAGTGCTAAACGAAATTAATTGAAAGTTTCATTTTAAAAATAATTTTAGAAAACTTCAGTCCAATTGGAGCTGCAGTCAATAGATGGAGTTTTTTTTTAGCAAACCATGTTACTCGAGTCAACAAAAAGCATGCATATTCTGTAAGTATTCATCATCAATTCACTCTAGTTTATAAGTTGATTATTGGCGGAAATAAAAAACCACAATGTCAAAATTTTTCTTCAGCACTTTGAACATATATCTGCAAAAAGTGTCGAAATTACATTAAAAAAGCTTACTTCAGTGGGTGTTATTGAAAATGACATGCCAGGAGAGAAAATCCGCCTCAAAAGTGTACAGAGGAATTTAAGAGTGTAATTCGTAGACATAAAAAATCTCTGTCGTATGTATCCTCCATCCCGTTAAAGTTGTACTAAATTTCACAACAGAAGTTAAGTTGCTCCCGAGAAATAAAAAACCATATTAAAGGATTCCAATTACAAAATTGTGGCAGACCTGACTCCAATGCATTGGCAATATCTATTAAATGGTTGCCAAATGTTAAATAAAAGAATCAGCGATGGCGAAATCAACTTAACAATTAAATATATTAATGGTAACCCTAGAATAGTAAAAAAAATTAAATAGTTTCCTAGCGATGGTAGAAGCATGATAGACTCCTCACTATTGTTAAACAAAACCAATAATACTACATCAAACTTTGTTAATGTGTACTACGAAAAGGTTCGTGGTCTTGGAACAAAAGTAGATCAATTCTATAAAGCTGTTTGTTGCAATGATTACGATTTTGTAGCACAGAAACTGCATTGGCGAACTCTATTAGTGATAGTGAACTATTTCCTGACAATTATAATGTGTTCAGGTGCGACAGACAGTACGAGACGACTGGGTTGCAATGGGGTGGAGAGGTTTTGTTAGCAGTTAGAAACTCGATTAGCAGTGTAACTTTGGATCTGTTCGCTTTCACAGAATCCTAAATAATATAGACATTTGTAGTTGTGAGTACACTATTAATAAGCGTACTCTATGTTTTAGTTGTATGCGTACTGCTCACTATCAGTACATTAATGTTCACAACTTTTTTTAAATATTCTTGAAGAAATTTTTTGTTTAAATGAGGCGCATGTTATACTGCTTGGCGATTTTAATTGTCTCAGTTATAATGATCCTACCAGAAACGATGCATATCGCAATAAACTTACAAAGTAGCGAAATCAACTTGGCATGCGACCGACCCTTTGTAATAAATTGCCATGTACCAACATATAAATGGCATAATCGCTAACGAAAATATCCTGCTTGGTTTACTTCGAAAATAATCTGCAGCATCAAACTGAAAAGTAAGCATTTGTGTAAATATTATAAATGTAAAAGAGCACAGGATCTTCAACAGTTTAAAGAACAGGATTCATCTACAAAAGTAGCATCTCCAATGCTCACAAAAAATACTTGGATGATACCCTGCAAAATCTTATCTCTGATTCCAAACAGTTTTGGGTAAACAAAAAAGCAAGAATGATGATTCCAGCGACAGTGAAGAATGATACATACTATGGAGTTTAATACACCCGAATCAATATAAGATGCATTTAAAAACTACTTCAGCAGTGTGTATATTCATAACGTTTCTTTACCTCCAACAGATTTAAAAACATATATGTAGTAATTCGACAATATCAATTACATGTATATCTGAGAATGAAGCTGATTCATCCATCCGAAGACTTAAAAATAAGATGACTGCTGGATTTGATCAGATTCCTTCATTTATAGTTTGTGATTGTAGAAATGTGCCAGCAAACGACTAGTATTTTTATTTAATTTATCATTGAAGAATTCGGTTTTTCCTGATGTATGGAAAATGGCTAAGGTTTGTCCCATACTTAAAAGTGGAGATGCAGGTATAGTATCAAACTATAGACCAATTAGCATTATTTCAAACTTTGCTAAAATATTTGAAATGGTTCTCTACCGAAGTATATACCCCTCAATAAAAAACTTCCTTATACCAAATCAACATGAGTTTATGGAGAAAAGTTCAACTAGTACAAATCTGATGCAATTTACCCAATAGGTTGCAGAATCGATTGACAACCAACAGCAAGTGGACATCATTTATACCGATTTTACCAAAGCGTTTGACCGAATTAGCCATGAAATTGTTATGCGTAGACTAGATTGCTACGCTTTTTCTGATGTGCTGCTACAGTTGTTTAGATCATACTTTTGCAATAGATGGATGTACGTTTTCTACAATGGTCACATGTATAAGAGGTTCATGGCAACTTCCGCTGTACCTTGTTACGTGCCGAAAAATTCGGCATTAAACATCCCAATTAAGTTTTAATTTGTAAGAATTTCGCGCTATAAATTTAAAAGGACGTGCGCGTATTTCCGTTACTTTAGACAGTGCGTTTGTGCCAGAGTGCGCGAACGGGTGTGCTAAGAAGGAAGAAGGGGGATTTCCGGCATACGTGACTAGACTAGCCTCCGAGACGTGAACAAGTGTGGTTGGCTGGTATCTTATCGTATCTTTTTTTGTTATGTAGGTCCCTTTTTGCCTTCTCTTGACTATCGTTCCTTATAAACCAGTTCCTGTCGTTCCCTACATGTAGAAAGAAGACGATTAAATTTGGATTCGACCAGGGCTCAGCAATCACCCACGCCCGAGAAAGATCAGCGAAGCAGCCACCGCCGACATCATGGAGTGATTCTGAAGGAAGCCCTACATGTTCACGTGAGTACCGGGGGGGTTCTTTAAATTTGTGTAATTGTTAAATTGTGTCGCAATAATTTGCATATTGTGTGACATCATCTATAATTTGCGCGTCATTTTTACATTATCAAATATTGCTACCAACTGACGTAGTGTCTCGCGTACCGGCGCGGCGGGGTTATAATAACCTCAAGGTTCTAACTCTTGGCCGCTGCTATTTTTAAATGATGTTACTGAGATTTTAAACTGTAAACTACTGCGTTTTGCAGACGATTTGAAAATGTATGGTACTATCAATAAGTGATTGTGAGTACCTACAAGCGCAACTGAATATCTTACAAAATTGGTACGATAATAATGATCTACAGTTAAACATTAAGTGCAAGGTTATGTCTTATAATCGAAAATGGTTACAAATTATTCACAATTACTCAATTAAAGACATAACTATCCAGGTTGTCTACAGTTAAAGATTTAGGAGTGCTATTTGATGAAAAGTTATCATTTAACGATCATAAATGTGAACACAACAACTGCTTTGATTAAAATTTGTGGATTCATCTTTCAATCATTCAAAAATATTATGGTGCTAAAAACGCTGTACTTTAGCCTAATTAGGAGAAAGCTGAAATACTGCAGCCCTATATGGAGTACAGTATAAAATTCATATTGATCGGCTAGAAGATGTTCTACATAAATTTGTAAAATTTATTACATTTGTCAAAACTGGGAGATATCTGTAAAGAGGTATGGATCGAGCACAACTGATTGCTCTTTATAGTATACTGCAGCTGAGTATTAGACGTAAACTGAGTGGTCAACTATTTTTATACAAAGTCTTTCATGGCCTTCTGGATTCACCAGCACTTTCGTCTAATACAAGAAGTAGCAGAATGTTTTATACCAGTGTTGCACGCACGTATTAACTTGTTAAATAATCCTCCGGTTTATACACGATGTCCAACACGATAATGGATCTGATATGAACTAGCTTCGTATAAGTGATTACAGTACCCAAAAGACTATCTGATTAGTATTGTCTTCATAGAACAGTCAGACGATTTCGTCACACGAAAAAATGTCAAACCAGATGTTTCAGTTCTATACAGACAGCTTCTTAAAATTCCAACAAAAAAGATGGAGGATTTACAAAAACTTTGTGCTTCTGGAGTAAATACCAGCAGTCTATCGTTGATTTTTATAATGAAATTCTTCACTGTGGAGTAAATGCAAATGATAACGAATTGGTCTCCCCTCCCCCCGTTCCCCTCACTCCAATCACCCAAGCCAATCAATATAATAATCTATCTATCATATTTGGATGCTAATTTTAAAGTTATTTGAAATTAATGGCACAAAAAATGCATTGCTTGCTAGCAGAGTGTATGCTCAACTGTACCCAGAAAGGAGACCCTCGGAAAGAATCATTTGTTAATGTTGCTGACATTTATAAATTCTAGAAGTGTGTGTTTTTCGAAGCAGATACAACAAGGACCGATGAAGAAAGTGAGTTTGAAGTTGTAGATTCTTTGCTAGAAAATCCTGAAGTCAACACCAGAGAGTTAAGCAAAAATCTGGATATAAATAGAAATACTATTCAAAAGTTTATTAAAAAAAAATATGTTTCATCCTTATCATATTCAACAACATCAAGCTTTAACCAGAATAGATTTTCAAAATCGTAAAACTTTTTGCCAGTGGATAATTAGCAAAATTAATGATGAACCCAATTTTGTTAATAACATTCTGTTGGATGAGGCAATTTTTTGTAGTAAAGCAAATTTTAATAAACACAATTATCATTGCTATTCAGAAAGTAATCCTCACATGTAAGGAGTTGTTGACCACCAGCATCGGTGGCCAATTCATGTTTGGGGTGCCATATTTGATCGTAATGTGATCAGCACTTTCTCCTTTGATGAAAGTCTCACTGGTGAGAAATATTTACGATTTTTGGAAACCAATTTATTTGATCTTTTAGAAGATATCGATCTAGATAGAATTCGTATGATGTGGTTCCAGCAGGATGGTGCTCCTCCACTTTATTCGATCAACGTTAGGCGATGTCTTGATGAAACTTTTTGAATTATGTGGATAGGACGCGGCGGTATACAAAACTGGCTAGCTCGATCTGTATGGTTAAAAACGCACAGGTCGAACAAAAACGGAAGGAATAATAAAGTAAGGACCCGTACGAATCACGAATACGTATAAAAGATAAAGGAATTTAAAAATACCGGACTAACTACAAATGCGGAGAGTGGGATGATTCACATAGACCAGAAAAGTACTTCGCCATCGATTTTCTATTTACAATAAAAATTCTATTTTAAACAAAAAGAATAAATAAATAATTACGAACAAACTTTAAGATGTGACGTACGAAGTGCACATTTTGTCATTTAACTTTTAAAATTTATTCAGTCGTAAAAAAAAAGGCAATGGTTATAATTTCTCATAAAACAAGCATGTTGAATTAGAAATATTAACTGCAGAATTTGAGTAAGTATTCAATAAAAGTAGCAAGAAGCACCAGCAACGCACAAACAGAAAAAGTAGGGAAAAAAAGTTGCTCTCGATATATATAAAAATACTATCGCAAAATACCCCCATGTGCCAAGATACCGTGTGGCCTTTGTATCCACGGAGGTGAATCGGCTAAACATCTTAATTCTTGCACCCAGATGCAGCATCAGAACGGTAGCCAGATATTTAGCGCTGTGTTGATCACTGCAACATTACATGTGATTTTCCAATGCTCCACCCGAAGGTACTACATTGGCCAGGAAGCGAGTTTTTTTTTACCTGAAAAATTTGGAATTCTGCCGAACCCTTGCTGTTCCAAGCAAGGTAGGGATCTTTAACGTGCGTGACAACACTCACACGGGACCTCCATTTTTACCTCTCTTCCGAAAGAGGGTGTATTTTTGTGAAAAATGCTCGCCTAACATTTTTCAAGCGGACCGTGTCGGGATTCGAACCCGGGACCTTGGGCGTAGTAGTCACACACATACCACTACGCCACGGAGCCGCCTTGATCACTGCAACAGCGGGTCTACATAAAAAAGCAATTTGGTCTAACTCAGGAGGACCATTGCACCTACGTGGAAGAACACTTGAGTCTACTCAGAGGAACACTGCCTACATATAAAACCACGGCCTACGTAGAAAAGCTAAAAAAAATCTTACTAGTTTTAACAAACGCGTAAGAACTTACCAATGCACAAAGGATGTAGCTTATCCAAGGAAGCGTGCATTGCTCTTGAAGTAACAGAACTATAGCAGGATTAGAGTGAAAGTCAAATTAGGAAACGAACTGATAATCGATTTGAATGTTTGAGTAACACATTAGGATGAACTTTACAGGCACAAATCAATTAATTTAATTATAAAGCATGATCAGGGGTGTCACCTTAAATAGGTAGTTACACAAAATATCGAAGCGGAAGCGTGGGGATATCTAAAAAGAACCCCCCAGCAAAATTAAAAGGTCGGGGTACAAAACTGAAGAAACGAATAAAACAACATATCTTCAGAACACACAAGGAAATTGCTTTCAAAGAACAGAAAAAGCACTATATAGTAATAGGATGCACAAGAAAAAAAATTCTCCAGAACACCCAAAGACACCCCACAAAAAAAATGTTATCCAGCTCGAAGAATTAGTATATCCCGATAGGATGAACAAAAAAAAAAGATTCTCCAGAAAACCCAATAAAAAACAACAAAAAAATTTTTCCAGCTCGAAGATCCAAGTGTGGACAATCCCAAAATTAAAAAAATAAATCACTCGGCAGGGAAAAAGTCAGGGTAAGTAATCGTTAAGTGCAAACATGCAATGGCCTAATACTGCAAAAGTCAACGCAGGGCGGATATCTTCAAGAAAGTTTTGATCCTCAAGAAAAGAAGTTGGTTTCTGCAGAAAACAAAAATAAGAAAAATAGACGAGGAAGAAAACTTAGCAGTAACCAAAACAAGACAGTATCGTCTTTTCTGTCTGTAAAGGAACGAAAAGTGGACTGGAGAAAAAATAAATGTAAATACTTCACGCTGTGGTAACAGGAAATCGTCGTAAATGGATAACCCAGAAGAAAAAAAGAATGAAAGCACGTTAATAGATCGAAAAGTCGACTAAGTCGTAGTTTCCGAATAAAAGAAAAGAAGGTCTAAAAAGCACATACTATAGGAAGAGGATTGAGAATCAAACTAAGTCAGCACTAAAACTGACAGAAAGTAATATCAGCCACAGGAAAATGAGAGGAATGTGGAACGAGAAAAGAGAAAAAACAAAATCATCAACACTAAGCAACAAGTATAAGAACCAAAAGAAAATACCAGAACAAAGCGACATCTTAAGAAATCGGAACTACGTGATCAAGAATATGGTTGATGACGTTTGTATCGTCAGAAAGAGAGCAAAGCGATATTGGGGACATAGGATTGTCATAAAATGTATCCCTGTCAGTACCTTTCTGTATAGCACCTTTTATGTTTATTTTCCTTATCTTATTTTTCCCGTTATTCGGTTTTATGTCAAGTTACCGGAACAGGAGGGGGTATTGATTGGATAGTTTTCCACAAAACAGAACTAACAGGGGGTGTAATAGTTGTAACAAGCAGTTGAGAAGGTGGTTACAATGGTGGGGGTAGTAGTGGGTGTGGTAGCTTAGGAGACTCTTACTCCGTAGGTAAGAAGTTTGTTTGTTTTTAATATTGGTTGTAAGAAAGTCAACGTTAGAAAAAAGAATAGAATCAGATAAAACTTTAGCTACGTTATATAAAAAAACTGAAGCAGGTAAAACATCAGCTATAATAAGAGTTGCTTTCTCAATAACAGCAGATAAAGGAACAGGAGTAGGTAAAACTTTCAGAACAGCAACAGGCATTATAGATATGGGTTCGCTAACTTCAACAGAACCTTCTCTGTCGGTATTATAGGTTATCCTTGCTTCAGTTAAATCTGTTATTACAGACATGACAAAAATTTCTTTAGTAGAATCACTTAAGGCTGTAGAAACAAACTCTTGAGTTGCTATCTGTAAGTTTGTCTCAATTGATGGAGGCAAAGTCTGAGGCGGAAGTGAATATGTATAACACTTTCGATCATCATTTGAACAGCTAAAGACAGAAGAAACTAGGTTCCTATTGGGGGGTGTTCGATAAATAGAGGAGCGATAGCCATAGAAATGTGAACGTTGGGTGTGTGGACAGAGAGAAGACGTGTCCGGCTTGACCACAATTCCACACACATAATGTTCGAGGTTAAAGCTCCACGAATAGTATTCGAAATTTTAGTAATAGGTGTTTTGTTGTAAGTGAAGAGTGAGCAGCAGGGAGTAAACGTCCGTGAAGTGGGTTTGGTTGAGAAGATTAGTAAAAGTAAGTGTATGCTAAGAAATTAGGGGTAGTACTAGAAGGTGGTAGTCTGAAAGTGTCTACAGAATACTTGTTAAATTTTAATCTTTTCCCCAGAGATATAGTTGTGCAACAGAAGTAATTTCTGTTAGTGCTAACGAGGATTGATAATATGGGGCTAAATTGCATCACAGAATCTCCAATTGTTGCAGTTCCAATAAGGGAGCGGACAGTCATAAGAAGAAACTTGGTATTGTCACCACATACAAGCCAATGATCTCGGGAATTTATTTCATGCATTAGGCGTTTGTTATAATCAACAAGCAGAATTTCAGCCTTCGGTAGATCAACAGCGTCTTTCCAACATGGTAGTTACACAAAATATCGAAGCAGAAGCATGGGGATGTTTAAAGAGAATCCCAAAATGAATGAAAATGCTTGGTAGGGCACAATCAACGTAACAAATTTCCGAACCTTACACCCCTCAATTTTTTTCTGTGGGACTATGTTAGCGAAGTTTATAAAGATCCTCCTACCACTAGAGAAGAGATGAAAAATAGAATACGTGCTGCTTTTGAATCAATTACACCAAAAATATTGTCACAAATTAAATGTTCTTTTTTCGACCGTGTACAAAAGTGTTTGGCTAGACATAGACAACATTTTGAAATTTATTTATTTTGTTTCTTTCAAGAGTTCTTCACTGGGTTCCATTTACGTTACTTATCTGGATGCGCTAAAAGGCATGAGATAAAGGTGAATTAAAGGGAAAATGAATGTAAAAAAACCATAGGAAGGACCAACTGCCAAAAGCAGTAATATAAGAAAACAAGTTAGTTTGTGTGGGAATTACCCAATAACATAGGTACATTACGTGTAAGTAACAAATAAATATAAATACCTGGAGTAATGTGCTGCTGTAAACACATTGCTATGGTAGAGATTCTCTTCACAAGACAATGCTAGTGGACACCGAAATGCGCACGAGGCTCGCAGGTAGTTTGTTCCCCAGGTTGCTTGTTGATCACTTGAGTGTTCGAGTTGCATCGACTGTAAATCATCTCGTGGGTACGAAAACCAGTCCATGATCGAACACGTGCACGAGTTAAGGTACAATAAACTAATGCATCGTTAGGAGCTGCTATACTACCAGCACTATTTACTGTTTGTTACATACTGTCACCACTAAATAAAGTTAAACGGTGACGGAACACACCTAATAAATATTTTATTTGTTTTTTCAATCTCACTTTGCTATTTGTAGCTATTAAAAACATTCCAGTTCAATATTTTTACATAAGTATCAATATTTCTAGAACGGTTCGTTTTATGCCAGAAAAGCCTTATATCATTTATTACCTATTTTTCATGAGAAATCGATTTGTGAAAAAATATTCAGGGTGTTCCATTTGAAAAAAACAAGAATAGTTACATTTCACATAAAGCAGCAGCACTGTATAGCATTGCTTTTTGGAAAAGTTTGGTACGTATTGTTGACTATTATTGAAAGTCAATGGTGCAATTAAAGTGGCAATATCTCCAGAACAGGTACACTTAGCCATCTAAAACTTTACACATTTTAATTGTAAATGTCATGGGGAATCCGAATATGCAAAAATTTACAGGACGTTCTATTTAAGAAAACACAAGTTTGAATCAGTATTTTTTTGTGAATCGTTCCGTAAGCACCTAAATATCTTTAAAATGTAGGTGCAATGGCAATGATCATGTAATACCATGCCCAAGTAGATTTTAAAATCTCTAATAGTTACAGAGCAATCCTCCGTCCATGCACTAAACACACCGCGTGTTTGTTATGTATTTATGGTAATATTTATTATAAATGTACAATAAATATGTACTTGTAACTCTAAAATATGCATGCTGTTACAAAGTTTCTCCTTGTTCTTGTATGTATGCCTGGAAATTGGCTTCCAGGCACTATGATTAACTTATAATATACATACATAACAATATTTTAACAATTTGTTGAATAATTTATATCATAATACGCACGAATTCATATTTTGACTCGAACTGAAAACTGCTTTGTCACACAGTTTGTATATGTTTAACTATAATTGTTCTGCAATATTATAGATTATTCGCTTTTGAATACTTTATATTGGTTCTTTAAATGAACCCTTATAACCGTTAATCAATCCATTGTTGGTTTAACGGCTTTGTTCCTTTCCATCCTGCACTCATTGGCGCTTTTCTTAAAGTATTTATTTTATATTTACCACAGCCTTGTTGGAAAATTAACTGTTGGACATGGAGAGCAAAATGAGAGTTTATGTTTGAAAGAGAAGAGATCATTTAGACTGATAAAAACCATAACAGCAAAAATAATAATTACAAAAGTTTTACAAACGGAGAACAATTGCCTGAATTAACTTTACAGATATTTATTGCATATTATTTTTAGTAGGATGTCGAATTAATTTTCATTGCAGTGGCAACCTCGCCTATAAATTTTTCTGAAGTATTGCTATTTGATGTTTTAATTAATTACCAGTCTAATTATCAGGGTTGAGAACATAACCAGGTTACTATTATCCAATAAAATCCAATATTGTTAAAATCACATTATTAAAACTATAGAACTAGTTATGATGGATTGTTAGAAATATTGTGCTTGTATTTTCATTTTGATATTACATACTTTGTATATATGTTTATTTGTAAGTTAAATGCAAGCGCATGTACTCAAAATCAATGTTTAATTTATTTACAAAACCGTTTAAGTGGGCTTATTTCATTTCCTAGGAGATTAATCAAAAAATTATTGTTATGTCATTCACAATCTGAGTGGTAATAAAACTTACAAATTGTGTGTAAGTTTACCGCTTGCATTTATCATTGAACGGGCAATATTGTTTAATCACTAGTTCAAAACTGTGTACAATAAATGATAATACTGTTCTGGTCGTTCGAACTTACATCAATCATTAATCAAATGTAGGATTACAAACACAAAGAACCATGTAAAATGTCAATTTTCCTACATGGATAAAAACTGATTTGAGAAGCAAATATAATAGGTTTTTCAAAATCTCATTGCATAATCACTAATTTATCAACTTATAAATTACAAAATTATATTTTGTGTGCGGAACCTGTAACTTTTTTGGTGTACTATGTTCTTTTTTGGGTTAGGTTTCTGTATGTGTGTAGATGAAAATAGACAGGCTAAATATTTTAAACTCTTGGCAGCCAAAATACTGCCCTCTTATTATTTTTTATGAATGCATATTTCATAGAAATTTAATCTGAAAAATGAAAAAATCACTATCACCGCCAGAGTCCCTATGTCCAACATTAATAATTAGAGATTTAATGAGTTTGTCAATTATGCCATCTGTTGCAAACTTTATTATTACAGCAGTTCTATATGTTTTGTATCTGATAAAAATAATCAATTTCAAATATTGGGATACATTTATTGATAAATAATACAAGCTAAATTGTAGAAAAATTGTTATTGACAACCTGTACCTGCTTGATCCTTTTCTTTATATTACCTTATTTGTATTGTAACTATAGCAATACCGCAGGTACTTACATTTTATGTACAATTACTACAGGCGGGAATAAGGATTAAACCGTTTTTGGCGTTTCAACTTTTATTGATACTCACACTAAAATCTACCTAAAAGGTTGTAGTAGAGCGTGATCAAATTTAACATTAAACAAGCAACTTACAAGTGTTTATCATAACCGCAATGTAAGTTTTTCAATGATTCAAGCAATATTATATAAATTAAGAATAACTTTAGTTCTGTTTTTTTACGTGACGTTATTTCTATGTCATGTGCCTTCTATCTTTTTAATTATTTTTCTAAGCTGTCGACATGCCAATACCATTTAAGCTGCACACATTACTGTTTACTTATCAATGACATGATTAATGCACCACATCCAATTATCACTAGTAATATTCTACTATAAACGGTTATCAAAAAAGTTTTAACAGTATAGTTATTTAATGTTAATATTTTGTGCCACTCCCTCTTCGACTTGAGTGTTGCTAACCAACACTGTTAAAATATTGCCTATTGATGTTTTACTATACCTATTCTCTTTCCACTAGGTTTCAACAATATCCCAAGTAAACTAACATGGCAACTCCAATCAAGACTGTGCAACTGGTTTTGTTGCTTTTTGTAGTAAGTATTTGTCTCATGAAATGGCCAAAAAAAGGCAAACTGATTTAATAATAACAACTGATATGTTCTATTAATATAGAACAATAATTCAAACGTGTACAAAGACAAATAAGTCCAAAAAGTTTAAATTATGCCTTAATAGTAATAAAATATGTATAAATTACAAAATTAATTTTTATATAAACTAAACCATGTTTGAAAGATAACTTAATATTATGATAGTGACATGCAGCCTAGTCTCTTCATCACTAACAGTGCCTTCATCAGAAGTTGAATACAAATCTGATCCTTCTGAATCTTCATAAAGTCTTATAATTATACCATCAATAGTGTCCATTATATATTCTCTTTTCAGATACTCGTCTTCAATTTTTCCAAGATATGAACAAATATTTTCCCAATCTTTAAACCAATGACATTAAACTTGTTCTCTACTATTTTTCTTACATCACCTAACTTGAAAGTTGTGTTGTGTGTAGCAACAAAACAAAGTTACCAAGAAGATCTAGGAGTACATTCTGTTGTCATATTATGGTATGTTGTGTTATCCATTACTAAAACTGAATTCATTTCACAATTTAAAAGGAATCTCTCTTGTAGCCACCTTACAAAATTACGGTTGTTCATATCATCATGATAATCCCCCGTTTTAAACATTAACAAAGCCTTCGGGTAAATCCTTTATTACCACCAGAATGACGAATAATCAGAAGTTGACCCTTGGCTACAGGTGCTTTTAAACATTTACTGCTGTCATCATCCCAAGCTAAAGGAACCGTAGGTAAACTATGTAAATATGTTTCGTGACAGTATACAATCTTTCTTCGTTCTTTGTTGTTTTGCTGTAATTGCCGCAAAAACTGAACTCGCTTTTTACGAATGTCAGATTTTTCAATTAACACTTTCGATTATCCTGCGTTTTCTTCCACCGAAAACCTAGTTTATGTATAAGGCGCCTAAACGATGACAATTTTCCAGTAACATTAACATGATCATCATTTTTTAGATCCTCAAATATGGTTTTCATGGTAGGTCTTCGCTTATAACTGCTTGCATAATTATATAGATGTTTGAACAACTTCTTCCTCAAATTGGTCCACATTAGATTTAGAACTACTCTTGTTAATTCTCTTTCTTGGAGATACAAATTTGTCACCCTCCGGTTTGCTTTTCGCTTTCGAAATAATTTGCTTGACTGTGTTTAGTTCAACTGCAGTTGCTGTTGCTACTCGTTCTTGTACATTATTCATAGGAATGACAGGTATTCCATTCATTTCACTCATAAACTTATACACACTATAAATAATTTCTCTCCCTTGACTGTGAACTGTTTTCTTGAGATTACTTATTGTAAAGTAGAAAGTTCAGGAATAAAAAATAATCTGCAAAAACCAAACATTATTCTTCTAACTGAATTAAAAACTGCATGATACTTACAAAAAAGCTAGACTGAGTTGTAGTTTTGAAAAAAAAACACTGTTTGAAGTTGAATAAGGCAGAAATCTCATAAATAATAATCAAAAACAATAATAACAAACCACAATCTTAAATATGCAAATAAATGACAGACGAATTAAAAATCGACAGCTGGTTGTGAATGTTTTTAGGATGTACTTTAATGTAAATAATTTAAACTGGTGTTCTGCGCAACAGCCCATGAGATTTTGAAAGACCTATGAATGCATTCAAAATTTATGAAATGATTATAAAAAGACCTGTTTACCCATTTAGCATAATATACTTTATATAGATTTACTCTCAGCGTCGTTCCAAATAACTACTTAACTAACTCTTAGTAAGAATTACTTATTACTTAATAAATTTTTATTCAAATATTTTTTCTAATTAATTAGAATCTAAACCGGTAAACACAGTAATAATACAAGTATACATGCCCACCTCTAGCTACAGTGACGAAGAGGTAGAAGCCATCTACAAAGATATCGAAGACATATTAAGATACGTAAAAGGGCATGGAAATTTAATAATTACGGGGGATTTTAATGCCGTGGTAGGCGAGGGTAGGGAAGGAGCAGTAGTAGGTTTATTTGGTTTAGGCACGAGAAACGACAGAGGAAATAGGCTGGTAGAATTTTGCGACAAGAACAATTTAATCGTCACAAACACATTATTTCAACATCATGCCAGAAAACGATATACATGAAAGATGCCAGGAGATATAAGAAGATATCAAATAGATTACATTCTTGTTAGACAACTGTTTAGGAATCAAGTAAAAGACTGTAGAAGCTACCCAGAAGCAGATATTGATACTGACCACAACATCGTAATTATGAAGGCCGCACTTAAATTTAAAAATCTGAAAAAAAGGAACGGAAAAAGGCACTTGGACTTAGAGAAACTAAAAGATAAAGATATTCAAAAAAGATTCGAAAAAAAGTCAAATGAATTGCTCAAAGATATCAGGAAAATATCTGATACTAAGGAAGTAGAAACAGAACGGAATAACATTAAATCCAGCCCAGACATGGCGGCCAGAGATATTCTGGGGTATACACAAAAAGAAAATAAGAAACCATGGATAACAAAGGATATCCTGAATTTAATAGAAGAAAGACGAAAATACAAAAATAAATCGGACGAAACAGGAAAACAGAGATACAAAGCCATAAAATGGGAAATTATTCGAAAATGCAGAAAAGCTAAAGAACAATGGATTGATGAAAAGTGCAAAGAGGTACAAACTAAGATGGAAATAGGAAAGACAGACGAAGCATACAAAAGTAATTAGAATGAATTTTAGGGATATAAAACCGTATAGCAAAAATATAAGGGACACACAAGGAAACGTCATTATAGAAAACGTAGAGAAAGTGGGTAGATGGCAAGAATATATAGGGAATTTATATGCAGGAAAGGAACAAACTGCATTAGAACAGAAATTAGACATTGAAAATGATGACTTGGGATATCCTATACTTAGAAATGAGTTTGAATTAGCATTAAAGAGTCTAAAAAATGGTAAGGCGCCAGGTACAGATAAGGTGCAAGCAGAAACTCTAAAAGCCGCTGGACAAGCAGTAACAGAACGTCTCTTCCAACTTGTAAGCTATATGTATGAGACAGGCGAGATACCCAAAGATTTCAAACGTAGCATCATAGTAACTATACCAAAAAAGCAAGGCGCGGATAGATGTGAAAATTTTCGAACAATAAGTTTGACAGCACACGTGTCAAAAATATTAACTAGAATTGTGCAAAGACGAATGGAAAACGGGCGGAAGAAATACTAGGAGAAGACCAATTTGGGTTTAGGCGAAACAAGGGAACATGGGAGGCTATTTTAGCTCTGAGAGTGATAATGGAGAAAACAATAGAAAAAGGGGAAAGCGTGTATATAGGGTTTGTAGATCTGGAAAAGGCATTCGACAATGTAAATTGGAAAAAAATGTTTGAAATACTCAAAAAGATTGGAATGAGTTATAGGGATAGACCAACAGTACATAGCTTATAAATACTCCCTGTATGTTTGTTGTGGTTTGTTTAGCATTCTTCTTAATCTTCTTTGGGAATGAAACCACTCATAGTTTTTAAAATCTATTTTATTTACGTTTCGATCCATGACCTAGGATCGTTGTCAAAATAATAAAATTGAAGGCAATCATTCTTTTAAACTCCAAAAATCTCCGGAGATTTTTGGAGTTTAAAAGAATGATTGCCTTCAATTTTATTATTTTGACAACGATCCTAGGTCATGGATCGAAACGTAAATAAAATAGATTTTAAAAACTATGAGTGGTTTCATTCCCAAAGAAGATTAAGAAGAGTACATAGCTTATACAAAGAGCAAACAGCAGTAATAGAATTAGAGCAGGAATGTAGAGAAGTAAACATTAGGAAAGGGGTGAGACAGGAATGTGCCCTATCCCCATTGATTTTTAACTTGTACATAGAAGAGGCAATGAATACTGTCAAATGCAGGAAGACATTTGGAATTACTATGCAGGGACAAAAAATTGATATGTTTAGATTTGCAGATGATATAGCGGTATTAGTGTCTAGCAAGGAAGAGTTAGAAGCTGCTCTTAATGAAATGGAAACGGTTCTAACAGAGAGATACGGTATGAAAATTAACAAAACTAAAACTACAAGTTCTAGTATGCAAAGGTGGGGAAAATAAATCAAAAACAAGAATACAAGTATATAACACGAACTTACAAAAGGTTAAGGATTTCTGCTACCTAGGAATCCAAATAACACAAGATGGGAAAAGCACCAAAGATATCAAACAAAGATTAGCACAAGGTCGTGTTACATTTAACAAGAAAAAGCAACTACTGTGCTCAAAGACCACAAACAGAAACAAGGAAAAGATTGCTTAAAACATATGTGTGGAGCACAGCACTGTACGGCTGTGAAGCTACAGACGTGTGCGTTTATTGCAGTTCGCGCGTTTACAGAGTTAAGCAGCTCTCGCCCTGGTCAGTACTTGGATGGGTGGACCCTTTTTGGTTTGGTTTTTTTTTTTTAGCAACGTACCAATACATATAGCAGATGCAGGGCCGTGTAGTATATCTCGAAATGAGAGTACATAATTTTTTAACAATCCCGTACGCGAGTTCGATGCAAGTTTCGTTGCTGCGTATGATTTAAGGATCGTACATCGTCTCACGCAGCTGAAATAGAATTTGCAGAAGGGTGCGCTCGCTATGTTATAAGGACTCTTATCTCGCCTTTACGTCCACTTCTCGGCCGTCGTATATTACATTTTCGAGTAATTTGAAGAACACGCGGACTTCCAAATTTCGCTAGGTGCATTCGCATAAGCACTTTACAGCTTGGGAACACCGCGTGTCGTTGTCTTTTTTATCTTTTTACGCCGGATTCTCGTGATTTACCCTGAATTTGTGTTTTTTATTAAAACCACACAACCCCTCCTTTATTCGTAACTGATACAGCCCTTTTTTTTCGGGTATCAAGAGCTCCGAGAGGTCGCAGGACAAATTCGCGACTTTATACACAGGCATCCGGCAACCCTTCACGATATGCGACCATTCGAGTATCCGATTCGCATATCATCTAAAGGGGCCCAAGCTACAGACGTGTGCGTTTATTGCAGTTCGCGCGTTTACAGAGTTAAGCAGCTCTCGCCCTGGTCAGTACTTGGATGGGTGGACCCTTTTTGGTTTGGTGCACACAGATAGTAAAAGATGTAGGCTGTAGGGGTTTTAGGGAGATGTGTAGGCTAGCCCAGAATAGAAATCAATGGAGGTACGCATCCAACCAATCCCAAGATGTATAAACTAATGACGAAAAAATAACTGTGCTTAAACATAATGATTACTATAAGTAACTACAAGAATTGGTTGGGCAATATTCTCGAATAATGTTAGTGTATGAAAGGATTACCGGAAAACCATTATTTCGGCAAATGTCTAAGTGTTGGGGGATCTTGGTAGCCACAGGTTGCTTAGCTCCCTTCACTGAATCTCGGTGAAATAGGGCATAAAATTAGAAAACAATAGAAGGGGAACGAGCTGTATACACATGCTGTGTGAGAATTTCAGGAAACTAAATAAGTGCAGGTTCGTGTCCAACCAGTTTTGAGACGGAAACCTAATGACGAAAAAATAAACGCAGATAAATCTGATGAATAGTATAAACAACTAGTTATTGGTTGCCAAATATCTGCAACTAATGTTGACTGTGCAAAAAGATATATTGGAAAATATATTAAATCGGTTAATGGTTAAATGTTGGGGGAACTTGGCAGCCACAGGATGCTTACCTCCCTTCACAACCACTGAAGGTAGGAAAAATAGGGTATAAAACTGTAAAACAATAGGTGACCGAACTGCATCTAATAAGAAAGAACAGCGCCTATGAGGAAAGACAACAAACATAGAACAAGCAGAAAATTGTTGAAAGCATATGTGTGCAGCACAGCACAGTATGCCTATGAAATACGGGCAGTCTGAAACGCAGACAGAAAAATGGTAGCAGCCTTTTGAATTGTTGTGCTTCAGATGTATGAGGACGATAGCATGAACAGACAAAGATAATAACAAATAGGTTATAGAAATAGTAGGGGAACAAGGATATCTGGGGAAAAAGAGAAATAGAATGGCGGAATACGTTCTAAGGCATTTTTGGGGAATAGTATGGGATATAATACAAGCAGAGATAGGAAAAAAGAGGTAGATGTAGAACTAGATGAGATAGTTATAGATGCAGACTGTGCAAATTTCAGGGAAATCTGTAGGTTAGTTCAGAATAGGAAACAATGATGGTGCGCGTCTAACCAGTTCCAGGACCGAAGACCTAATAATGATGATATGTTAAAACTAGATTAGTGTACAACTGTGCTTCGTTTCCCATGGAAAATAAAATTTTACAATGTATAATTACCATGTAAAAATAATTCTTTTGAGGAGCTTTATCGCCTTGAACACTTGTAAATTGCTTTTGTGCACAAAATAATTGACATATCCATCCATTTGTGACTACAATTTTAGAGTTGATTGGAACATAATCGATGAAGAAATTTTATAGTAACCTGCTACTTTTTATCATCTTTAGAACCTGTACAATAAGTTACATTTTTCAAGATTTTGTCCACCTCTTTTGATATGGTTTAGGATGTTTTCATTCTGCTTTGTAATAATTTGACAATTGATCCAATCATTTAATTAAGCAAAAATCAAAACTTGAACACCTGGAGTAGTTTTACAATTTATTTACAACATATAAATAATAATACATATTTATCAAAATTATATTTATAATAAAAAATGAATATTTGTTACTACAGTACATACAAATAATACAAATCATTTTACAAGTAAAATGGAATTGGAAAAATGCACATTTATGATAAATAGTAGATCAAATAATTGACCAAAATTAATAATATGGAAATAAAATAGAGAGATTATATATCAAACAGCCATCCGATTAGATGAAGAAGATAAATTAACTGTATGGGCTGGTACATGTGATCCACTTGAAATCTTGTTAATTTCCACTGAAGACCTACAAAGTTATAACAATTTAATATTAACACTTTTTGTTATAAGGGTGATTTTGATTAATTAATATTGCAAATTCAGAGTTACAATAGGGAACAAATCAAATACATATTACAGTTAAATTTCTATAAATTAAACTTTGACATTGATATTTGCATCAGACTCCTCAAAGTAAAATGTCTATCTGATCATTTATCGTGTCACGTATAATTAATGGTGTTCCCATTCTTATTAAATAAAAAGTTTTTTAATGCTGTATAATTACTGGGTAAATATGCTTAAACTATTAATTAGTCGAAAGAAATAATTTTGTATTCTACAATAGTAATTATGAAATGAACTTTTAGCAATACAAATTGCAACTGATTCTGAGGTTATGTTCTTAATCTCCCTTCTTTTATTTAATGTAGACTGGTTTAATCTTGAAATGCATGAACATTGTGTTCTTATCAATCAAATAATATTGTAATTTAACAGGTAATCAAATACTTATTATGAAATTTATTGGCGTGGAGTTTACAGAAGGTGATAGCGGCGGTGGCTTGGCTGTTGTTCACCGCAAGTGGGTTACTCCACACAAAACAGAAGTTTGGTGGCCTCCATACAAACAATCATCAGCCTTACAAAAAGACGATTGTCCACACGAATCGTGGAAACTATATAAAATAAGTCGTATATTTTTTGAAGAAGGTATGTTTATATATTTTGTAACGTTTTATTTTAAAGCATTTAGGTATTAAAATTTATTAATTTAGGGGTTAGGAACTTTAATATTTAGAAAAATTCTCATTTAATTAGTGCAACTCCGCTGATGTTGTGAAGTCCCGGGATAGTAACATTCACAAGGATCTCGGCGACAGGCTTATCATTGTAAACCTAAGCGCTGATTCAGGATTCTGGCATGAGAAGAGTTCATCTTCCCACGAAAACAAGCGGAAGCGCGTCGACCCGGCTGGTGGGAAAAGCATAAAAAGCAAGGACCACTGATTATTAAAGGAAAACTCAATCATACCGCCACAACTACCGCATCGATAACTTATCGTACTGGACAGTATTGTCGTTCCTATATTTCTTATCTTCCTTAACGTCTCGCCAGAGAAGCCCTACAGGTGGAAGCAACTGCAATCTAGCAACAGGACCAAGCGGAATGGACCGCAATCCCTGAGAAGAAACACCGGACAATATACTCAGGGTAAGTGCTTCAATAACCTTAATTCGTTTGCTGGGGACTTATTGTTAGGGTTGTGCATTATAATTTAATTAATTTGAGCTTAAAGTGAATGTTATAATTTATATTAGTATAATATTAATCCTACAACCCTGATTAGTTGAACGAATTGTGGACTAAACCGATTGTTTAACAGTTGCATTGAAATCTAAAAGTTCAATTCATAAGTATTTGTTATCTGTTGTTCTTCTAGTTTAGCATCTTATCGGGATGTGGGAAAGCTACAATTTAAGCTTTAATTTTACTAAAACGCTATACTAAAGGAAGTATAGTTTGATCAATAAAAAATACACTTGAAAAAAGTTTTGCATATTAATATTGTGGTTTTATTGCACTTCTAAGGTTCATTCTTAATACTTGCTTATTGTAAGTGATTACAGCACATAGAAAGTTAAGAATGTGTGAAAACACATCAGATATTCCGAGTGATTTGGATACTTCAGAGATTTATTCAAACTCGAAACGTATTAGGCGCCCGAGATGTAGAATACTAGACACTAATAATTCTGATAGTGAAAACGAGCAACCATGAATGAAAATTTCTCGGCCACCTCAAGTTAGTAGTGTAAATTCAAGTATGTGCTGTTATTTATCATTTTTATAATATTGAACAATATGTATCTTATTGTAATTTCCTCAAAAGCCGTTAATAGAAATTTTATAGGACCACTAGCAACATGTAGTCCAAATTGATATGTAGAACCAAATTTGTTGTTGCAAACAAGTAGCTGTAATCAAATTTTGGTTAAACCTCCATATATTGTTTCAAGACCAATTGAAAAATCATTTGTTGAATACCAACTTCAGATCGGTGAAGGTATATTACGTGTTATCTACCAACAATTGTTCCGACCTATACTTTTTAGTATCATTGTTGACCACTCAAGACTCGTGAATAATTTGATTGCCAAATCGGATACAGAAAGTTGTTTACTCACTAGCAAGCCACGTGCAAGTGTTACTGTGGATAGCGTATCAGATAGCAAAACTCGGTTGCAGTATACACCATTCAGAAATTGTTCTGAACTTTCTTTGATCTCCAACAATGAGGAGATCATACTTAGTGGTGATATGCATACGCTATTGTAACAATCATTGAATTGTAGTGTATGTTTTAGCATCCAAAGCTCAGTTTTGGAAAATATTAGTTGAACTACGTGAGTAGAACAAGCAAATCTTAGCACATATTAGGAAATCTGAAATTTCAAATAACTCCCCAGAAATACCATCAGATATTTCAGTACACTTACCTCTAGGCACTTTTGGTGATGTGCAAACCAAAACAGAATAAGCTTTGTGAAAATGTTTTTGTTTTTTAATTTATACAATATTATTTTTAAATTTTTTAGTCTAGTCTTTATATTTGTCAAGTTTGGGTGGAAGAGATCTTGTTACAAAAACAACAAGATATTAAAGTTTCTTTTAAGTGACATATTATCGTTCAAATTTTCATTTCACGGGAGTCATGCAAAAAAAACATTCATTTTCAGATCTTCAGTTAAATAATATTGTTATTGGTAAGTTATTATACACTGTGTCCGAGATAAGGAGGGTCACTATGGGGATCTTGAAAACGGTATGAGATACAGATTTGGTTAAATGGGAGAAAAGTTGTGTAATCAAAGGCCTAAAAAACTAGCGTTTAGAAATCCCCAAAACAGTTTTTGGTTTTTGACATATTTCGAAAAAATTGGATTTTCTTATTTTACATATTATTTTGTTCTGGCGTTAATATGGCACCTAGACCAAAACCGAAGGCACTTCTCCACAACAACTTTTAATGTCCCTTAACATGGCATTGTCAGTTTTTTCACCTGACGTTTCGTTTTTGCGGAACCATCTTCAACTTTTTTTTTAAATACCGTCCTGGTGATCTGGTATCAGATTCTGAAAGCCCTTTTTATGTCGAATTCAACGATGTATTACACTTTATGGTTTAATTGCGTTTTCGTTTTTTCAGCCTTAATTAAGAAAATTCCTATTACGGACCTGTAGTGCATGTCGGATAATACCTTGCCAAGTGGTTTATTTTCAATTTTAGGGTCACATTGGTTCCTAGATCAACAACTGTCTTAGAGATAAACATGTTGAGTATGGCGAAGCCACCGTGGACATCCTATGGTATCGACCTAAATACAGTCAATCACTCATCAGGTATTTATAAATCCATCTGAAACTATACCAGAGAACGAGTTGGTAGCATTTGAAATTTATTGCACGAACTGGCGACAGGTACCTATGGTACGTCAGCATGTTTAGGTTGAAATTTTAATCAATTAAATTTGTAATATATTTGGTTTTTAATACTAGCTTAAGACCGTATTATGTATTTGTAGTGAAAACAATAAGAGTGCCTTTTTCTTGTAGGATCAATGAGGTCAATTGCAAAACCATTTAAAGTAGTTTCTCTCATGTCAAAGGATATCAGGAGATCATAAACAGTAAGAGTGCCTCTTTCTTATAGAACAAATTGAGTCGTTTGTGAAACTTTTTAAAATAATTATTCTCCTGTCGAATGGTATCAGGAAATCATTAACAATAAGAGTATCTCTTTCTTGTAGGATGAATGAAGTCTATTGCGAAACCGTTTAAAATTATTTCCCTCATGTTAACAGGCGGGCATCAGAAGATCGTAAACAGTAAGAGTACCTCTTTCTTGGAGGTTGAATAAAGTCGTTTGCAAAACATTTAAAAATTATTATTCTCCTGTTCAAGGGTATCAGGAGATCATTAACAATAAGAGTACCTTCTTCTTGTAGGATGAATGTCGATTGCAAAACCATTTAAAGTAATTTCCCTCATGTCGAAGGGTATCAAGAGATCATAAACAATAAGAGTACCTTTTTCTTCTGCGACGAATTAAGTCGTTTGCGAAACCTTAAGGTCTATGTGTACTTAGGAGTTCATGTTTATTTTATGTTTAAATAAGTGTCCGTAATGAGTTTTCAGTTAACTTTTGAGCTGGAATGAATTTCCTGATCTCAGGTTTTAGTATCCTCTTGTTATTCTTTTTAGAGCTATTCCCTAAAAACCCTACATTATGTGGCATCAAAATACTTCCCGATCATGACGTATTTAATACCCGATAGCGTTCGAAAACCCTCTTCAAACAGTTACACCACCCGTTCCACTGAGTTAATTGGCAAACGTCTTTGTTAGTACAGTTGTTTTCGGTATTTTATAGAATCAGGATTTTTAATGGAGTACTTCACCAAGTTTTTTTGGGGACTACCAGCTAGATATTCTGGGACCAAAACTGATACCTATCACTGCAGGTACAGTGAGTTCAGAGTCTTTCAGTAATATGTTGAAGAACTACTAAATGCAGCATGTTCGTTAACATGATGCACATGCAGTCTAATGTTTTGAATATTGCAAGGCATTTTAATTTTGGAAAGGAATAAGCATAGAAAGTTCTACTTACAAACTTATGAATTTTGTTCAAAATATTGAAGAATTTGACCAATCAAAGTTCAAGTTATTAAATGAAAAGTATATAGACCAACTTATAAAATATTGGCTCGAATTATCAAGATATCAGTTTGGCTTATGGAAGTTTAGATGCATCGTTAACTTGAAAATTAATCATTCATATTTGGATTGAAAGGATAAAATTTTTAAATAAGTTAAAAAGGTTACTTACTGAGGACATTTATCTTCCCCTATTACTGGTGGCGTTGTTGGTACATTGGGCACTGCAATCTGAGTCGAATTTTCTGTCGATGGTACTGGATTCTCCACCCCAGGGATCGTATTCGGCAAGCTCTGTAAAAGTAATATTAAAAATCCATTTAAAGTAAATTTATTCAATATGAATTTAACAAATCACTATTGCACGCAATTTTTCTTCATATGACCATGTATAAATTCTGTATACAAAGATATAAGTTCAGCTTCAGTATGATGGCAGTTGGTTAGTTGCAAGAATTCTAAAATTACAAATAGCAACAAAACTAGTACTGTGATTCACTAAACTTTTTACTGGTTTTGACTTTTTGGTTTCATTGGTGAACATCTACAGTAGCAACTATGAACACAAGCCTGAATAAAAAGAAACTTATAGTGGACCAAAGTACACCAGTATGAAAACATCTAGTTGCAACATGGAGATCTAATGCAAATTTATTATAATAATAGTCAATATTAAGTAATAAACACTACATAGTCATAGAAAAAAAATTTGTCATATTTATAGCATTAAGTGTACTTCTACTCTGAATAATTTTACGTATTCATCTATCTTCTTCGACCGTAATCCACCACTTGATGCTTTTAATATGCCAGCGGTTATTAACTATAACTATTAAAAATCTAATTTTGAAAGCACAATGTCTATTATTTGTTAAAGCACTACCTACATCTATGTTCAACTAACTAAATATGTTTAAATTATATACGAGGTAACAGAATTTTTTTATATAATCAGGTACCGAGGAAATACTTTTTCCTGATCTATTGTTTATCTAATACTAATATTTCCTCAAACAAGATTTAACCTAAACGTATAAGAAAATGCTTCAGTGCAATATAGTCATAAAGTATGTGAAACGCACCTCTACAAGATACCAAAATGATTCTGAACTATACTAAGCACTGACAAGCATAATGTACTTGTTCCAACAATATAAAACATAGTGCCTTGTAACGAATAAAAATAGAGTATAGTGTTACCTTGTAACGGTCACTTTGTTACGTTACAATGACTCTCACTGTATATAACGTAATTAGATTAAACGTAACAATTTATTTGTAAAATATTGATTCAGGGCCAAGCATTTAATATTAAATACAACGCAATTTTCTCTGTCCGACAGGTGTGTAATAATTGTTGATAAATAGAAATACAAATTAATACATTCTTGATTAGACCTTGTTCGTCTTGAATGCACTTTGTGAAGTGACCTACACGTTTTCGTTATCCAAGGATTAGCATGTGCTAAAATATATTTCCCTAGCTGCATTGCAGGATATAAATATAACGAAATGTTAATTTTCTGGAGTTGCATATAGCGTGGGCTGTGCTTATTTAGAAGTTTTGCAACTTTGGTTCAAGTATTTGAATGTTAGAGGTAGATCGTTCACATTCATTGTAAGTAGGATTGCGCCACGTACAATTATTATAATCTGTATTTTTAGGAATTGTTTGAAGTTGCTACCTGTTTGAAGATAGCGTCGCTATAAAAAAATAATTAAACCCTTATGCTAGTTAGAGTTGAAGGTATGCTGGTACAACTGCCTGAGCACTAATCAATTTTATGTTTTTAGGGTTTTTTTTGTTTTATTTACTGGTTTATTTATTCGTTTATTCTCTTCTCTGGTATTTTCTTTGGTATGGTTCTCGTTTGGGTTTTCCTTTATTAGAATTGCCTTATTATATTTTTGGCACACGTACAGCAGATACCGGTTTTACTCAGATGTTACATTTCTTGTTAATTCATTGGTACACTGATCGTTTAGTTACATATCTACAGCGAGGGACAAGTGCTACATGCAGAGAGCAAAACACTACAACAGTATGTATTAACGTATCCTTTTTTACGTAAGTGGCCTGGGAAGAATGAAGAATACTCTGACGGACTTAGTTGCTTACTTTGCAACTAACTAACTTTTGATATATATAAAAATAATAATTTCACTTTGTTCCATTATCACTGTTAAAGCAGTTGAAAGGACCTATAGTGGTAATTTTCCCATATACATTTTACTATATACAAAGTGTTGTTTTGCGCAAACCAACCCCATAGTATTAGTTTTAACTTTATGCGACTTATAAGGAGTTGCAGGGGCAATCAGCTGTTTCCCTTCAATCAGTGTTAATTTGAATATTTAAAATATATACATATTTACATAGCGTGTGCAAATATTAATCGTAATTCTCATAAACCTGAAGTTCACGCAATATCTACAGTAATATTAGTCCTGGATCCTGGATCAGCCAATTAGGCAGGTAAGGTTGGTTTTATATTATAGTTGCCTTTTTGTGCAGAGCCCGCCTTGGCGCTCAACAAAATATCAGTACCATCTCGCTTTCAGAACCCGACCCATTATGCTTCGGACTAGCTGTGGTACAAACAGGAAACATTTCTTTTGTTCCAGGCCTTAAATCTACATAACAACCTTTCTCAAGATTTATTTCATAAACCTTTTTTGGATAGATATCCTTTAATAAGAGGTATCCTTAAATGTTAGGCTACTGTTGATTAACTGTAATTTTTTTTAATTAATGTATGTCAATTTGGTTTTGAAGGTTGTTATTTTAATTTCTCTTCCAAAAAGTTTTCAATTAACTTGCGATAATTCTCACTGCCAACAAAAATTAATTCACACCTTCAATTAAATAAAACACCAACGATGTTCTGGTGCAAAGATTCCCAAAACACGACTAAACAAGATATAAAAGTGGCGTTTAAATGAAACAAGAATTTCCAATCATCAGGAAATAATTGCTTTGTTTATTAATGCATAACTATTAAGGCGAAAAAGTCCAAATTATCTGTTCCTAGTTTCCACAATTTTGTCAATGTAACGTGACCAGCTTTACCATATTCTGTTATTCTTCAATTTGCTTCACAATGATTTTAGTTAAAAATTAATCGTAGAGAACTCGTTTTGTATAATTAATCCCGAGGTATTGCATATGGTAATATAGAAATTCATTAACTGGCTGTACCCATGATTTTAAACATTTAGGTAGGTAGAATCATAATTAAGCTGCATGGTTAATTTGTAAAGTAAAATAAATACGGTGTTTGTAATTTATGTGAAGCCAATTATGCCTTCTGGATGGGGAAGTGATTAAGTATAGTAGTTACTACCTTTGTATTTGACATAATAATTCCAGTTGTAGAATTAAAAAAATCTTGAATCACGTGTATGGGTGCATATATACATATACACATACACAAGTACGTGTACACATGTACATGAGAGTGCACGTGCAAGCACACCCACCCACCCACACGCATGCGCCCATGCACGCACGCACCCACCCATGCATGCATGCACGCACACACGCACGCACGCACACACACACACACACACACACGAGTTTTCATTCAGAGAAAGCGTTTTGTTTTGCTCTGTAGTTAGTAACAGTATTAAGTGGTTAAAAACAATTATTTATTTGCTGTTTATGAACTACATGTTGTAAAATGGCCAAGGAGCTATTTTATTACCGTAAGTTGTTATTTAGTTACACCTCTAATTGGTAACCTCTAAAATACCTTAATAAATCAATTAATAGGACATGTTTATATAGTTTAATTAATACTGGAGTTGATAATCGGACATGTCTGCAAACAGTTATGTTCTATTCCATTCAACCAGTTCCTTATCGTCCTTTATGTCCTTGTCGTTACTATTTCCATATATAATAAATATAACTGTAATTACACGTAACATATTAATATTGAATCCTTCAAGAGCGGTGTTTCTGATCACATTGGCATCGCACCAGAACCACCTAACGTTGAACCAAAAGATATTGTTCGAGAAATTCAAAATGTTACACAGTTCAGTACTTCAAAGCCAGGTTTGTTCTCAGATGTGATTAAAATCAACGCTATTCCCGAAGAAGAACCAAGCCATTATATTCCATTCTATCGAAGTATTACGGTCGAACAATACGTAATAGTCACGGGAAAATTAATTACGCCGAAAAATATTTTATTCGCATCAAGAATGTTTAACAATCGCGTATGTAGTATATACCTTAATAACAAAAATTCAGCTGCATCCTTTATACACACTCCCCAGTGGGGTTAATACTTCTGATGTATTCATTCCTGCCAGAACAATAACCTGCCCTTCTAAAAGAATTGTGTTGTCAAATGTGTCACCCTGCATTCCACAAGAGATTGTGGAAAATGCTCTAAAAGATTACAGTCTGAAGCTACTTTCGCCTCTATCCTTTATAGGAGCAGGTATAGGACTGAATGCGTTTCAACATGTAATGAGCTTCAGGCGATAGATGTACATTACCGATGATGAAAATTATCAGCAAATACACGAAACAATTACGTTAATATATGATGAAGAAGAATACAGGATAGTCCTCCCAGACGAAAAAATTAAATGTTTTCTGTGTAAAGAGATTGGACACATTTCATAGAGATGCATGAATACCTGAACAATATTAAGAAATCTTCTAGCTTCAAAAGGCCTCCTCCTTCCAGTGTACACTGTGGATGTCACTATTGTACCCAACAAGTCACATACCCCAACAGCAGGGGTATCAGATTCATAGGCCTCGCAAAACAATGCGTTACAAGAAGCACTTACAGAAGAAAAATTTTGCAAAACTTAAGTGATAATAGTAAGATGAAGCGGGTATTTAGACAAGCATCCAAACGGCTAAAAGGCTAAAGCATCTAACAGAAACTACGACTTTGCAGATCTAGAGAAATTATGGAAACATGACGAACCTGAGCTTGATTCACTGATTACTTGTAGGACATAAAGGGCAGTGACCAACCTCAAATTATAGTGCAAAAATGTACACAAAATACAGAAAACCTCAAATTAATTAAAATTGCATCTTCAACTTGTTAGACCATGCCTTGAAAGAGAAATGCAAGAGGTTGCATTTTTCAATTGATCATGCAAACGAGCATGAAGCAACCACTTCAACAGCAGAATCGCAACGTCGCATACGAAATGCAACATTAACTGATAGCATGGAAAGTGTAGCTAGCTATTATTAATTTAAACCATAAATGGAAATACAATTAATTATAAAAGACATGACGCTCAAAACATTAAATATAATAACCATCAACACTAAAATTATAAGAAATGCGCAAAAATAGTCCGAATTAGTTCAGTTCTTACAAGAAACTAAACCCGACGTTATAGCTCTGCTACAAGAAATAAACACATCAACTGTTCCAGCCATACATTCAATTTTTTAAATAGATTTCTAATTTATTTCAACCAACAATTTTTCACTTTAAAAAAAATGTTACAATAGTAATTCTAACAGTTCATATTATAATTTATAGAGGTGTCATGTCAGCAAAAGGAAAAGTATTGGGTTCACAAGCCTAACAATTGGTTGTAAATTTGTTAAAATAATTCCAACAAGAACAGAATAGTGGTGCACCTTTAATTTCTTTAAGTGCAATACAAGACGTACAGTATGTATGCTATAGAAGTCATTTTTTCTTACTGTTATAAAATTCATATTATTTTAGTGATTTGCAAACGCCTTGAAGATTAGCTTGGTTATCACGAATCGAATTAAGACATGCTATGGAAATTCAAGTTTGTCTAGTCCTGGAAAGAATCGACCTCACAAAAAAAAAGTTCGGCGGACTTGCCTGAATGTGTAAAAATAAGCATCAGCCCAAAGTAAGTAATAATGTTTTGTCTAATTATTTAAAAATAAAGTTTTCTTTATTATAGAGAAACACGTCACAGTCGAAATACTAAATGCCAAATTTCAAGAAAAAACAATTTTTTTAATCAATACCAGCTTAAATCGCACTTTCCACAACATTGGATTTAAGTTTAAGAAAGACAATCGTTGTGCTTTAATCACAAAATCGTCCATCACTGAAGCAAAGCTGATATTTTTGTAAGCATATACACGTAATATAAACTCACATGTTAAACGAGATGTTGTCTTTATAGATGAGACATGACTATTTTCTCAAGGGAATCCTGTACACTCATGGTAAGATAACATAAAAAGTGTTCGCAAACCAAGAGATTATGATTGAAAATGTTTTGTAATTGTATATGCTGATTCCATCACAGGTTTTGTGAATAATGCTGGATTAATATTTGGGTCAAATAAATAGAAGTAAGATTATCATGGCGATATAAATGATGAAATGTTTTAAAATAGGCGAATAACCAACTAATAAATAACCTAGAAGAACCATCCTTGATTGTCATGGACAATGTGCCCTATCATTCAACTTTAGTTGAAAAGATTTCTTCGTCATCATGGAATAAAGATACAATTAAACAGCAGCTAATAAACAATAACATTCGGTGTGATACGCATATGTTCAAATCTGAACTGTTGATACTGGTTGTAGCATAATAAAAACAAGCAATACCAGGTGGACGAGTTACTACAAACCCACGAGCATAACATTTTGCGATTGCCACCTTATCATTTCAAATTTAAAGCGATTGAGATGGTGTGGGTAAATGCTAAGAAATATTATAACAAAAACATTGACCGTAATGGCTATGGTGATGATAAGGTTGTGGCAATGTGAAAGGAATCATTATCGGTGTACTGGAGATGTTTGACAAGCTTGTGTCAATCACACAAATGATTATTATTATTATTCTTTATTACCCAACAGATATACATCCAATTACAGGGCACCGCCCAAGTTATAGAAAAACAAAAAAAATTAATAAAAGAGTTACAAACTATTGTAGTATAAGACAAATATAATTTAAATCTAAATATATGTGCGGAATTTGCATTGCGTTAAACTAAAACTTGTTATTGACGATAGCTTTAAGTGTTGTCAGCGTACAATTATTGATATCACACTCTGAATAAATCTTGTTAAAGTTGTTACACATGATGTATATTGGAGATTTTATTATCCGATTTGAGCGTGCTGTAAAACTATAGAACATCACTGTATTATGACTTCCAGACCGCGGTACATTAAACCGAAGTAGGGACAGTAGCTGTATACAGTCAAATCTTGTGATGTAGCAGATTATACAGAAACACCAAGCTGTTAAGTATTCGGCGATACTCAAGTGATTTCATACCAAACTGTAAGAGTAGAACATTCTGTTCGATACCTATAACTGGATAATGTCCACAAGTTTTTAGATACGTAAATTTTAAGCATTTTCTTTGAGTATTTTCCAAGCATTCTTTTTGATATTGATAATGTGGGTACCATACAAGTGCACAATATTGCAGCTTAGCTCTGAGAAATACATAAATAATGCTTTTAAAGCTAATTCGCTTGAAAATGATTTGGTGTTCCTAATTATCAGACCTAATAATTTAGTTGCAAACCTGCATGTCGTGCGCACATGTTCACGAAAGGTAAGTTTAAAATCAAATATAACGCCTAAATCCGACACTGAAGTAAGTCTATGAAGTTTTACAGTATCACAGATGTATCGATACATAACAGGTTGATCTTTTCTCGTAAACGTAACTATTTTACATTTACCGTTAATTAAGATTCAAACTATTGGCTGTGCACCAATTTTGTACAACATCTATCTGGTTTTGAAGTATCTCACAATCATAAGTCGTATTTATTCGTAAAAATATAAGTCATCGGCATATAATTTTTCACAACATAAAAAGTCTGTAAAATCATTGATAAAAAGAAGAAACAGTAAAGGCCCCAAATTAAAACCCTGGAGAACTCCAGATGTCGCTCCAAAAATACCGGAGTTGTGATTATTATATGCCACGTATTGTAGGCGATTCTTGAGATATGATTCAAAAAGCTGTATTAGCAACTCACTAAATCCAAAACCATGTAGTTAATTGATGATAATTTTATGATCGATACGATCAAACGCCTTGGTGAAGTCCGTGTATATCACATCCACTTGTCCTTTGAAATCAAGAGTTTCAGATACAAACTGTGTAAAATACATCAAATTAGTTGCAGTAGAGCGGCCTGCCATAAATCCATGTTGCCAGGACGATATACAATTTTTTATGAATGGATATGTAGTTATACAGTAACATTTCAAATACTTTGGAGAAATTGCATAATGTACTTATGGGCCTAAAGTTATAGATCTTTTTAGGATCACCATTAAGAATAGGGCAGATTCTGGCTGATTTCCAGACAGTAGGAAAAGTTGATGTTTTCAAAGATAAATTATAGATAATTCTTAGTGGTAGTGCAAAAATTGTATGCAAATCTTTAACCAAAAAACTAGGTATATGGTCTGCTCTGGAGGTCATTTTATTACTTAGGTTTCCCATTGCCATTTCATTTCCTCTACTGAAAAGCTATCGATTTGTATAATAGATAAATTGCTAAAAAAATTATCACGCTTTGCAATGTCCTCATCCTGATGAGGTAAATATACACTTCTAAAATACTCACTAAAAGCATTAACGATTGATTCTGGGGATTCGAATTGTTGTACATCATCACTCATTTTGCCAGGAATGCGACTATAACCACGTTTCTTCTGTAAGAATGTCCAGAATAGGTGGGAATTGGTGGTAATTGCCTGCTGGATTTCAACTAGGTGCCTACTGTAGTCTGCTTCGATATGTGTCTTGACTATCAATCTAAGTCTGCTATATTCTTGATATAAAGATTGCGTCCCGCTTTTCTTGTATTTTCGGTGATTTATATTTTTTAATTTAATACTTTTAATCAGGTCTAACGAGTACCATACCGGATATAGTTGCTTTTTTCCACGATACATTGAAACATATGTATCAAATAGCGAATACATTTTCTTGTAAAATTGCTCGCATGCTATATTAACATCAGTTAGATCAGAAAGATAGGACCAATCAAAATGTTGTAAGGATTCACATAGACCTACAAAATCTGCTTGGCGAAAGTTATAGGCTCTTTGGCATGTTGTAGTCATATAAAATTCATTATGTACGTGGTGCAATAACTCCAAGTTTATGATTAGTGTTGGATGATATGCGTTCTCTTTAACAAACGGAGACGTATCTCTTGTGACTTTGCATGTGCTACTGTTTGATAAAATAAGATCGAGAATTCGGCCTTGTTGATTGAGAATTGTATTAAATTGTCTCAAATCCAATAAATCAATTAAATCGTTTGTTATTCTGTTTTTAGTATCGCGTGTATTTGGATTATTAAAGTTGGGTATGTTAAAATCGCCCATCACTATGACATTTTTCTTATTAAAACAATCCATTTGTTCTATCTATTCAATAAAAGTGGTATATTCGGCTAAAGTTATATTGGGTGGTATATAAATAACAAACAAAACAATGGCTCAAACTTGACATTGCACTTGCATCCTACTATATCTATTGTTGGTATCGCTGAGGATGTTATAAATAAATGGTATGAAACAGAAAAAGTACTTTATATGACTGTCGACAACCTTATAACACAAGTTGGTGAAGACACAATCAAGTACCAAAAGTGATGAAATGCTTTTTACTATTTACTCATTGTACCTTGAAAACTCATCATTTTGATTGATGTAATTTTATTCATTTTAAAATAAATTGTGATTAAATCTTTAACCCATTACTTCCCAAGAGTAGTAATTTTATAATATTCAAAATGATACTCTATATTATGAACAAAAACACATGTAAATAGAAGATTATAGTAAAAAAATTAAAATATTAGACAGAAATAGCACAACAAAACTTTGAGACCACCAAAGTATAAATACATTAGGTTAAGGCGTATGAAAGTTATTGAAGCAGTCTGGATGGACATGCACTTGACACTTTTTACACATGTATATAGTGGTACTTTTGCATTCTCGGCATCTTCTTCTTGCTTTATTATCTTGCTCAACAATAACGTGCCCAATATTGTCAAATCTTACCTCTGTAGGCAATGATCTTTTCGACGGGCGTCCATAATTTGGTTTTGGAAAAATAGCATGTATACTCGATCCTGTCATTTCTGTTTTCCTCGATTTTCATCTCTTCTGTTTTTATAAGAGCAACAGTTACATAAGATTTGAACTCCAGTTGAGTGATGTTTTTTTATTTCCCATATTATATATCTTCCAAGCATTTACAATTACTCTGTCTATCAGATTTATAAACAGAGGCCACCACCATTTCTTTTCTCTAATCCTAATTCTATAATTTGCAATTCCATTATCATGGAGGTCAACTACGCCCATGTGCCCATTTGGCAATAACATTTGGTTGAGGAACACCCACCATCTTTTTTTCTTTTCTGTTGTACCTTTCAGCAGATACTAGAGGATCAATGCTGCAATTATTTGTAGCAATGGTCACGACAGAATTATCGTTCCACCTTATCAACAGTATTTCATGTTCTCTATTAAAAGAAAAATCATAATAGCCTCTTTCTTTTTTCTTCACACTACTGTTTCTAAAGTATTGTTGCAAGTACGGTTTTCACGTAAAGTTACTGTCGCATAAAATCCTTTACTTTTTAGTATACAAAATAAATTGTAAGAAGAAAAAAAGTACAACAGACAAAAGATCTAAAACAACTTTCTCTCCTACTCCCAAGTCTTTTGTTTCTTTATCTATAACTTTTCCACCATATGGTATAAATTTATACAAATATCCACTGGAGCTACAAAGACACCATAACTTGAACCCAAACCTCACCCGCTTTCCTTTTATAAACATTTTACAGGAATGGCGACCAAAATAAGGCACCATTTCTTCATCAATGGACAAGTTATAAGAAAATACTCCAAATTGTAGATTTTCTCATTCGTTATATCAAAAATAGGTCTCACTTTTGAATACTTATCATTTTTATCTAACTTGTCATTAACCGACAAATGTATATTTTGCTCGATAGAATCAAATCTATTTCTACTCATGCAATTTCTAACTAACGGCACACCTTTATCTTCATCTTTTGACCAGTACATTTTTGTAGCTGGTATAAGCTATGGTAACCAGTGAACACCAGTATGCCACAAAAACGTTTTATGCTAGCAAGGCTCAATTGAAAATTATGTCGGTTATGATCATTTGCATATTTTTTTGAATAACCAACCATTTTTTCCCACACATCGTCACTAAAATACAAAGAAAACAGGTCATACGGAGTTTTCCCACTAATCTTGTTTTCAATTTCCTCAATCATACTCCGTTCTTTTTCTTGAGGAATTTGTGTGTACACAGGATTTTCTTTCCTCCACGTAGGAAGAACTTTCTTTGATTTACCCTTTTTACGTTTTTTAGTAGAAACTTCCACCATTTTGGAATTTGACTCTAGCAGTTGTTCTCCAATTTCTTGAACATCATTGAGTACACGTGCATGAACCTCGTAAGTTCCAGCTACGTCCGGTAACTCATTTTTGCTCTCACACATATTATCACTAATATTTTCCTCATCTGTAAGCACATCAACTGACGTTGGAATGTAGACTGCGTCAATACTATCCGCTTTCTGCACATGCTCATCTTCTTCTAAAAATGCCATTTTGGCAGTTGACAAAGGTCTTTTGTCTTGCCACCACTGTGCATAAGACGTAACTAATAAACACACAATGTTAGGAAATCGACAATGGGAATGCGTATATATAATTTCTTACTTCAATTATTATTACTTGCAGCAATATGACCACTGTACACAGTTTACTAAATATGTATAAAAGCTTGCTAAGAACACAGATACCTCACAACAACAGCAGAAATACACTGAGCAATTCAAAAGTTGCCAGTGAAATTGCAAGAACAGACTTGTTTGGCTGATTCATTGAATTCATGCATTCAAAGTACAAGTGTAAAGTAATCCCAATGTAATGTAAACGCAACATTATGGTTAATGATATATTGTGCAAAAACTAAATAAATTTTAACTATAGGGACTATAAGGTATATTAAATAAAACAAATATAAGATTATTTTTATGGATATGCTGGTCATTCGATGTGTTTTGGTATATATTATTCATCTGTCAAATTTCAAATGTATAGGTGGGTTCTTTGGTTATACTTCGAATACAAATCAAAATCAGAGTTTTATTTTATATAACTAATTTGTTACTTCAAAACACAAATAAGGTTGCATTCTTGGATACAGAGTGCTTAAAATTGTATTTTTAAATCGATAGTAATTATTTTACTACTATTTTCTAAAATGTTGCGTTTATGCAACGTTGAGTATTAATGGGTTAAGTATTCCTGTTATGAGTTTTAATTCTAGGTTAGAAAACATTAATTTCATGGGATGCATTTTAAAAACAAACAAGATAAATTTAGTTTTACAATAAAGCTTATACTGCACACCTTCTTTTAAAATAAACACTATTCTTAGTCTCTTTGTAAATAAAATCCTTAAATAATATTATATGAAGTATGCCAATTTTATTTTAGTTAATTGCGCACTAACTGCTGCAGCAAACTCCTTCCTCAACTCGTTCTAAACTACAATATTCCTTAACAATAAATATTCCAAACTTTTCATCGACCCTTCTGAAATCTTTAAACCTCTTGTATTTCCGGGTCTTCGAGTAATTTGCCAATAGGAATACTAAACAAACAAGCATTTGGTTACATTAATTTGAGTATTGTATACATCATACGAAACTATCAAACCATATATATAAACAAACCCTTATTAGGACGACAAAACTTCAAATCTTGTTTGAGAAAAACTATTCTATACTGTAGTTTTGAAAATGTGCAGTGCACTATAGTAAACAAACTCTAGGCTCCTATATATAAAAACATTTAGATGTTCTCTAAAACCGTAGTTAGTTAAATTAATAATAACACGCATACAGACATCACTAAAACACCCGACTTACTGCGACATTGCGAACCTAGACTTTGGAGTGTTGTGAAAATGAAATTTCTTGCCTTAATGAGTATGTGATTAATAAACAAGAAAAATGCTCTATATTCCAAACTTACCTTATTTAAAACAGGAGGTGGAGCTATTTTTAAATGCAGCTTTTGCTCACATAACGACTTCAAAATATTGATTCCTGTAATTAAATAATAATTAGAAAGAAGAACAGTGTGATTAAAACACCTGGCTCTCTATTATTTTCAAATCTGTGTTCCCAAGCATCGAATAATCTATTATAGTATCGAACCTCCATATATTCAAAATACTTGTATGTTTGAGATGTAGGGAAGATGCGTTGAAATTCTCCAATTACTGTTAACTCATCTTCAGCTTGGGTTAAGTAACGTACATCATCGCCAGTTAAATTGAGCAAAATTTCATCTAAATACTGAAAAAATGGAATTATGAAAATATTGCTTTTTTACATAACACTTTAACATACTTCATTCCTGGATTCTGCTTGACAAAAATTATTATGCTTGTTGATTTCCCTTTTAGTAAGAGTCATAGTATAAATTCTAGAATCATAACATAGCGGAATATTAACCGTTTCCGTTTTTTTAATTTTCGGTGGTAAATGAAATTGTGCTAAATTAAATAGAGATTTAACTAATGGCCCCTTCACAAACTCATCTAGTGGAGATTGACTATGTAGACTAGGTGATATATTTACCTGGACATTTCACTTAAATATTAGTTAATAAAAACAGTGAATAAAGATACCTCTAAAAGCCAACATTTTAAATATTCATCAATGAGAACATCGACACCAAACAGTTCATAACAATTATAACGACTAACCATATTGCCCCTACAAAGAGTGGTTATTGAAGATTCTGCACTTAGTATCGTCTTAATACAAAGTTGTTGCAAATTTTTCCATAGAGCTTTCGTATTGATTCCTCGTTTTGACAAATATTCCCACAGTTTTGTAAGGGTCCTAAAAAACAATGTTTAATAAAAAAGAATACTACTAAACAAGACTGAATTGTGGCAACCTTGAATAGTTTAATAGAATTCAAAAGTGCAAAGTCATTGTTTCAAATATTTTAAAATACCATATCGCATATATCTTAAATTAGGTATCAAAAAAATATGTCAATACATCATAAATAATGATTTATATCTGTTGATACACATAATACCATTATTAATTATTCCTATAAAATTAATCTTGTATGTCTCTGCAAGAATTAGTGATGTGTACCTGAAACTGGAACTGATCCTTTGGACTAGGTTCGGAATGTCGGATCAGTGAAACTGATCCAAACTTAAATTTAAAACAGGTCCAAGTTTCAGTCCATACATTTCAGCCTACATGCTGATGCTATTAATTATTACGCTTCACGGTAGGACGGACGGCATCGCGAACTTCGCCGAACTATTCTATGAACTGGACTGGTGGATGAAGCTACTTATAGTTAGTTTAGTACTTATTAGTTTCAGTTTCTGATCCGAGTAAGCGGTAACGTATGCTAAAAAGCCAAAGGCATATGTACTTGATGCGTAATCTATTACTTCAGAGTTTTGTCTGAACCTGAAACTATATACTTTATTCCTGATATCATAATTCAGAACGATTATTTGGAGTATATCTATTATCAAAATAAAGTAAGAGTGGAAATTAAATATTTACATTTAATTAAACAAAATATGTAAATTATTGGTAACTTTATATTAAATTAACAAAAACATTAATCAGCAAGTGCAATACTTAAATTCTTTTTTACCAAATATGGAAGTTTATTTAGTTTGTGCATATGTATTTAAAAACAAAATTTGCTTTAGTTTGGCCGCACTTAATCGCGTGCGCCTGTCGTTTAAAATATATCCAGCTTTTGAAAGCAATCGCTCGCAGGGAACGGAAGTCGCTATTGCACAATATTTTTGCTGTACCAGTTTGCTTAAGAAAGGATAATTATACTGGTTAATTCTCCACCATTCTAGAGGATTACTTTGTCGATCCAAAACTTCATCTTCTAAATATTGGGTTACTTCCAAGATTGCCCTGCTACTGCTGTTTAACGGTTTACTTTCTGCTACTTTTTGTGCAAAGCAATCCCATAAAGATAAAGAATTCGGATTCTTTTCCACTTCACTACTGGTAGAGTTAATAATATTGGAAATATCACTAGTCTTTACAATTGTTTTTTCTTGAACACTTTTTGTTACCATTTCAGCAACGATGCCCACGACTACTTTTCTAATACTTTCAACTGCATCGACATTTTTAAATGCAAACGTTTTAAAACGGGGATCAAGAAACGTGCATACAGCAAGAGTATTGCTATATTCTATATCCTATTTCTAAGCAGTTCAACACTGCCCGAGATGTTGGGCTAAGGTTTTTTCCTTTAGTTTTTCGCACACAGTAAGTAACCCACGATTTAAAACAATAATTAAAGAAGCGGAAATATAATTTTCACCACTAGCCGCGCCAGTAGCTTCTTCAAAATGCTTTAAAATTTCACATACTTCTTTTACAATTATCCACTCTTCGGGAGATACTTGCGGCAAATCATCATCTAAAAGACCAAGCGTTGACCTTATACAATTTTCCAATTCTATAAATCTTTTTAACATATAAAACGTGGAGTTCCAATGTGTTGGAACATCCTGAATTAGTTTTTGGAACCTCAATACCCGCATGCTTTTGAAAATTCATTAATTTTGAATTAGAAAGACAGCTTCGCTTAAAGTGGGAAATTATGCTTTTTATTTTGTCGATTATTGATTGAATAAGCGCCAATGCATCACGGACAGTAAGATTTAGGGTATGGGCAAAACAACCAAAAAATTTCCATCCTAATTCTGTTGTAATTGCTTTTGTAATATTGTTGGCGTTATCGGAGACAGTTAATATAACTTTCCGCTCTATATCCCATTCTTGTACCACCTGTTTAAGCCGCTCCGCCAAATTTATAGCTGTATGATTTGATGCTAATGCATCACAGCTTAATAGGATAGATTTTAATTTAAAATCCTCTATGAAATGACAAGTGACGGCCATAAAGCTTTCCGTATTTGCTGACGTCCAACAATCTGTTGTTAAACATACGTTTGATATATTTTGTAATTTTTCTTTAGCTGTCTGATAAGTTTTTTCATACTCCATTGGAATCAGAATACTTGATATGGTTTGCCTACTTGGCAACTGATATGATGGATTTAATGTGTTAATAAATTTTTTAAATCCCCTATCTTCTACTATACTAAAGGGTTGATAATCATAAATGAAAAGTCCAAGTAAATCAGAATCAATGTTTTTCTTTGAGGCAGCAGAAATTTTTTTTGGGATATAGGTAAAAATTTTTTCTTGAATTGCTTTCGTCTGAACACTTAATTTCTGTCTTTTTGTAGTTAATGATGATGATGCAAATTCTGATATCTCTGTACTGGTGGCTGTGGTAGTATTATTTATATTATTGGCAACATTGTCAACAACGCCAATTTCAATATCGCCATTCGTTTGTGTTTCATTCTTATTGCTATTATTGACGGCAGAAGTTGAATCATTAACAAGTGCAATGTTGACACTAGGGTGTTTGCGTTTATAATGTTTTTTTAAATTAGACACGAAATGCTTGTAGCACAATTCACTCTTACAAACGTCGCACTTACAAATTTGACTTTTATCGTCAATTATTGTAAAATACAACCATATAGGACTTCGCTTGTTTATGGACATTTTTAAAAATATTAATATTAAATATAATTATAATAAAAAGTCCTGCCCGATAATATTCCGTCGGCTCCAACAGCTAACTATTATTTATGTTATGCCGCCTAAACAAATCACAAGGCCGCAAGACGCGACAGCGACAGACAACCGACAGAAAACTTATAACCCTCACTCCTCGTCCTCGCAACACGATACAAAACTGAGACCGGACTGTACTGTACTGCCGGACTGTTGTACTTATACTATGTGGAGATGTGAACCAGATAGATGACTGAACTGAACAATGAACCCTAGAATGGACTGGTTTGAAAGGGTATTACTTGCGGAACAGGCAAACCGCTATATAGGTCCACACAATTTGAATTTTCAACGTACCGTTACTAATGGACTAAAAACAAGCGATAATCTAAACTTATATAGGTACTTGAATTGTGTATGTGTAATCTAATACTTCAGTTTTGTCTGGACAAATTAATCATATGATATCATAATTCATTGTGCTTGCAAATTTAGAGTCTCATCATACGCTACTGTAAATTAAAACATAAGGGCGTTGTTTATTTATGAACATTCTTCAAAATTTTAACACAGAAATAAAACTTCAGCACTACAACTTACAGGCTACAGCACGCTATTTTAAACAGAAACATTTTCAATTTATGTAATTACAAAAATTTTAATAATAAAACAATTGCAAGGCCGCAAAACGTGAAGATGGAATATTTAATTTTTTTAATTTTATATTTAATTTAATATGAATTATAAACATGAAACTTGACTTGTAGACCTGATGATAATGAATGACAACACCGGGCTGAAATCGTTTAAGTTTCAAAGAAAGCAATAGCTACACACAATTTGACTCGTAACATTCGGCAGCTAGCGGAATAGAAACTGGAACTGATCCTTTGGACTAGGTACTCGATCGGACTGATCCATAAAAATGTTTGGACCTGCCATCTCTAGCAAGAATAGAGCTAAAAACTGAATGCATTAATCAGACCATAGATCAAAATAGTAGAAGACTTTCTTTACCATGACAGGGAGTTATTGAGGTTCAACAAGGCACTTATTTAGTTCCACAAAGGCAAGAAGGAGAAGGGTGCTAGTTGGAATGCACTAACAAAATATCTCACTTGATTGGGGTTAGTAATCCTCTTTGTTACTGTAAACCCATACCCTACAATTTCCATCCTTTTCTTATAAACAGGTATTGACTCATTCTTTTGCTTCCATACAGATGAGTGAACTTAAGTTCTTAAGACATAAACCTGGTGGTTTTTCAGGTCAATTAACCTTATTTGCAAGGTATATTCAATAATTAGTTGAATCTAATTTATCAGAATCAGATCTTCAAAATTTAAATGAATGTTTAATAAAAATTAAATTTTTATATGATCATTTTAATGATATTCAGGGTGAAATAGAAACTATTGATGAAGATTTAAATGGGAATCTCTCAGTTAGAGAAACATTTCAAAATAACTATTTCAGTGCTATTTCTAAAGCAAGAAATCTTATTTCTAAGTATTCAAAAAATTTTGAGGATCATAAGTGTAGTAGTGCAGCATCTAACAAGAGTCCTGTTGAAAAATCAAACAAGTTAATTAGCATTAAGCTTCCCAGAGTAGAATTGCCAACTTTTGATGGGAGTTTTTCCACATATAAACACAGTTTATTGATATTTTTCAACACTAATTCATAACAATGAAGAGTTATCTGATTGTCAAAAGCTCTGTTATTCAAAATCATATGTCAAGGGCACGGTTTTGGATATGATTAAATCGCTTGTGATAACAAACACAAATTATCAGATAGCTTTTCAGGCTATTGAAAAACGTTTTAATCAACCTAGGCGTATCATAGAGAATCATGTTCAAAATTTATTAGAATTAAAACCAATAACTAAAGATTCTCGAAATAGTTTAAGGCGTCTCATTGACGATGTTCAGAATAATATTCAATGTCTTCATGCTCTAAAGCAGTCGGTTGATAGTTGGGAAGCTCTGATTGTGCCAATCATTGTCAGCAAACTTGATGTACAAACTTCTAAGGACTGGCATTGCAAGATCAGTTCAAATGAAAATGCAAATAATACAGTGCCCACTTTAAAACAATTAATTGATTTTTTGATAAACAAACAAAACATATTAGAAGCGTTAACAGTAAAAAGGATAATCCCGAAACACAAACATCTGTAAAATTTGTTGCAACTAAATCAATGATGAATTTTCATTTAAATCCTTTTCTACTACCACAACCATTGTTTGTCCCAATTGTGCGGGCAATCATGCTATTATAAACTGCAAGGCCTTTCTTGATTTAAGCCCTGCAGAACGATGCAATGCTGTAAAACGTATGAAACTTTATTTAAATTGTTTACGTTCAGGGCATTTTTTACCTGAATGTGATTCTTCGCGATGCAAACTTTGTCAAAGAAAACACAATAGTCTTATTCACATATCGACAAAGGTGCAAACATCAAGTATGTTTGACGTTCAAGGGACAACTGAATCTCAGAATTCCACAATAGGCGAATCTGAGATAACTACTAATTTTTCCTCACAATTGTTGTCAAATTGTACTGTTTTATTATCGACTGCAAGGGTTAATGCACTTGATGCCAATAATCAAATTGTTACCTTAAGAGTTCTTTTAAATTCAGCATCGCCAATCACATTTTATCACTGAAAGGGCATTCAAATTACTTAATCTAAAATCTGAAGCTATAAATGTATCAGTTTCAGGTATAAATCAATGCGTATCTTGTATACAACAAAAAACACAAGTAAAAATTGCATGCTGTGTAAATAATTTTTCGACATCTATACTATGTCTTGTGATTCCACACATAACAGGCCTACTACCTTCTACTCAAGTTAGTATTACAAATTTCAAAATAGATCCTAATATAAAGTTGTCTGATCCATTGTTTTATCAACCAGGGCTGGTGGATATGCTCATTGGAGCAGCATTGTTTTATGATTTGATATGTATAGGCCAAATAAAACAGACCAATTCTCCCATTTTGCAGAAAACTAAATTAGAATTAATTATTTCGGGGAATGTCTGTGGTTACCCTGATGCAAAACAGGTAGCTCTTGTATCGATGCAAGAAATGAATGATAATTTAGAAATATTTTGGAAGGTAGACAAATTTAATTCCAATTCAGGTAGTTTAAGTTCAGAGGAAATATTTTGTGAATCATATTTTGTTCAAACGACTGCGAGAGATTCAAATGGGAAATTTAAGGTAAGATTACCTTTCAAGGAAGATGTTGCCATGATAGGTGATTCTTACAGTATCTCAAAAAAACGTCTTGACAAGCTAGAACGTAGGTTTCAAGGTAATTGTGCTCTTAAAGAGGAATATGTTGATTTTATGAAAGAATATTTAACGTTATTAAACCACATGTCAATATCAGACAATGAGGATAATTGTTTTTTCTTACCACATCGTGCAGTTTTCAAAAAGTCTAATGATACCACAAAATGTCGGGTAGTTTTTGATGGAAGTTGCAAACCTTCTGTCTGTAAATCAAGCTCTATCAGCAGGTCCTACTATTCAGTATGATATCTTTTCATTAATAGCTCGATTTCCTATGCATAAACTTGTATTTACTGCTGATATAGAAAAAATGTATCGGTAGATATGGATCCATGAAGATGATAGAAAATTTCGAAAAATTGTGTGGCGGGAAGATTCAAGTCAAGAAGTTAAAATTTATAACTTGAACACTGTAACTTATGGCACAACATGTGCTCCATTTTTAGCAGTTCGTTGCTTATATGAGATAGGCGAGCAAATTAAACTAACACAACCCATGGAATCATCAATTATACAAAGGGACTTTTACGTAGATGATCTTATAACAGGTTCATCATCTGAAGTTTCTTTATTAAATATTAAAGAAAATTTAACAAATATTTTAAAAGATTACGGGTTTGTCTTACGTAAATTCAGGAGCAATATACAAGGAATTGGAGATTACTCTAGTGCTGTGGTTCTCAACGCCGTTCCATGAACACTGGTGTTCATGAAGCTGTCCCAGGTGTTCATGAAAATTTTGAATATAATATAATAAGAAACAGTAAATTTTTTATTACTATAAAATAAATACTACATAGTTTTGTTAATTATTTGAAATTTAGCAAAATATTCAATATTATTCTAAATTTTTGAACAGTCAATAATATTAACAGTGTAATTATCGAGCAGCGCAGTTCGTCCTTTGGAGTTACTCGGGGAATACCACTAAATTTCTAGTGTACTCGATAACGCAGGGAGCGCTACGTAGTGTTGATTTCGTGCTGTTTCTCTTTCTTCGTCGTAAATAACAAAAGCGCAATTTCGATCTGCGGTTCAGCCATAATTTAATATAAATATCTAGTTTTCGTGAGTGTGTTTTTATTGTATATATATTTTATATTGTTGGAAATTGGTAAGATGAAATGCAAGTTGTGTAGTTTTAACAGTATTCTTATCTTTTTAGTTGCTTATTTTAGCATTTATACAAGACTTTTAAATCTGAAATATGGACAAATTTTTGAAAAGAAAGACTGAAAGTGAGGTTAATGTTGGGGCGAGTACAAGCAGGTCTTCTTCAATTGAAGGAGATATGCAAGGCAACAAAATGCCGAAAATAAACGTAAAAGATATCCGAATCAGTTCGGCATTATTCGGAAGAATATCTGAAGTTTGGTTTTACATGGAGCGGTAGTCAAGATGTTCCTATTCCGAGATGTATTGTATGTGGTGAAAAATTGGCTAACAGTGCAATGGTCCCAGCTAAGTTACAGCGACACCTTTCAACAAAACATTCTTGTCTAACTTGAAGGTAAAGATTATTTGAAAGATTGCTGAAAAATCAAGAAGTGCAAGCAACATGCTTTCGAAAGAGCGTTACAATTTGGGATAAAGCGCAAATCGCTTCTTATAAAGTGGCAGAACTAATTGCATTGAAGCAAAAGCCGCATGATATCGCAGAATCGCTAATTTTGCCCGCATGTTTAGAAATTGTTAAGATTATGTTTGGCAATGAAGCGCAGCGAGACGTCCTAAAATTCCCGTTTCGGACGATACGATAAAAGAAGAATTATAGATATGTCAGGTTTTATAGAGAACGCAGTGACGGCGAAATTAATTACAAAAATTTTGCGCTGCAAATTGACGAATCCACTGACATAAGTGGCAAAGCCCAATTAATCGGATTTATTCGCTTTGTTGACGACACTGAAATAATAAATCAGTTTTATTCTGCAAGGAACTTATTGGTCAAGCAACTGGAGAAGACATATTTAATTCAGTATCATCTTATTTGGAAGAATGGAAATTATCCTGGGAAAATTGCGCAGGAATCTGTACTGATGGAGCTCCAGCCATGCGTGGCAGTATTAAGGGATTTTGTAGTCGAGTTAAAGCAATAAATTCAAATATAGTCTTTACTCACTGCTTTCTGCACAGGAATCTTTGATTTCGAAGAGTCTACCAGCAAACTTAAAGTCTGTTTTGGAACAAGTCGTACATATGGTGAATTATATTAAATCGAGACCATTAAAAACCCGTATGTTCAAACAACTTTGTAACACCATGGAATCCAAATATGAATGTTTGCTTTTGCACTCTGAAGTGAGGTGGTTCTCAAGAGGAAAAGTGCTAACCCGAGTTCATGAGTTGAAACAGGAATTGCTAGTTTTTTTTAGACAAGAGGGTAATGATGTATACGTAAAATATTTGGAAAATGATGCATGGTGTACTAAGCTAGCATATTTAGCCGATATCTTCAGCTACTTAAATTCAGTCAATACATCTCTTCAAGGAAAAATGAAAATATTCTGACATCCACAGACAAATTGCTAGCTTTCCAGAAAAAGCTTTTGCTTTGGAAAAATCGTATTGCTCAAAATCGCAAATTTGATATGTTTCCGTTATTAGCAACAGAAAATATTGTTAACATTAACGAAATGATTTCAAATGTGGCAGAGCATTTGTCAATATTGCAAGACAAAATAACTCATTACTTTCCATCTCTTAATATTGAAGACTTTGATTGGGCGAAATCCATTTGGTGAATTTGATATAATGAACCAAGATTTTCTATTCAGGAAGCAGATGAGTTTATTAATATATCAACGGATCGAACGTTACAACTAAAATTCAAAGAAGAAGGAGTGGAAAGGTTTTGGATTTCCATCGAGAATGAACATCCATTTATTGCAAAACGAGCGTTGAATATCTTGTTGCTCTTTTCGACGTCCTATCTGTGCGAACTTGGATTTTCAACTCTAACAAATATTAAAAGCAAAAAGAGAAAGACTTACCAATTTAGAAGAAGAAATGAGAGTAGCGCTCTCTTACATAAGACCCAACCTTGAGGAAATTTGTAAAGGTCGTCAAGCGCAAATTTCTCATTAAAATAAGTTACCATGTAATATATATCTTTATTTCAATTAAATATTAATCTTCCAATTATTTTGTGTGATTTACATTAGATTTACAAATTTTATGATAATGGTGTTCCGCCAAAATCGAGACCACTTAAAAGTGTTCCGTGATCCCAAAAAGGTTGAGAGCCACTGCTCTAGTGATACTATCTCTCTTTCAAATAAATTTGGCAAAATGCTTGGCATACTATTGAATCCAAATTCTGACTTATTTACATATTCCTTCACAATTCCAATAAATGTCACTCACATATAAAAGCGTTCTATACTTGCTCTCACAGCACAGCTATATGATCCATTAGGCATATTAGCCCCTATAATCATACTAGCTAAGTTTGTTATACAACAACTGTAGGAACTAAAATTAGGTTGGGACGAATCAATTCCAACAAACCTACACACCCAATGGTTAAAGTTAAAAAACAAATTAGACTTTATTAACAAAATTACAATTCCGAGGTATGTAACGATGTCAAATGCTCTATACTTTGAGCTTCATGGATTTTCAGACGCCTTAGAAAGGGGATACGGGGCATGCGTGTATCTCAGATGTGTTACTCAAAATCGTGAACAATTTTGGTTCCCTAACATTTCTAGAATTAAATCGTGCATTAGTAGTTCTTACCAAAATGGCTCAAATTGAGTCATTTCCTGACGAATACATTTTATTAATTCAAGGCAAAAGCTTACATCTTAAAAGCTCACTATTACAGTTAGCGCCCTTCATAAATCCTATAGGTATCATGAGAGTGGGTGGAAGATTGCAGTTGTTCGGTCTTTTTTATTATTTTATTAAGTTTAATTTGAAGACGACTCGCTCCTGTATCCTATTAATGTAGACATTGGAAATATGCATCCTGAATACCTCACCCTTTTTATCACGAAGGTTACGCGTGATCAGTTTCGAACAGGTAGAAACTTGTTTTGACCTGCCTGCACCCCTAAATAGAGTGTAAGAACAGAGTCGTAGTTAATCGTTCGAAACGGTAAGACGTTATTAAAGCAGCATACACTTCGGTATGTTTCGAAGCTCGTTTTGTGGTTCGTTATATATAAACATTCATAATCGTGTAGTGTTCGGAATGAAGGGTGTAATTACACAAGTGCTATTTATGGCCATAATAGTGCGAACTTTGTAAGTGATAATAAACTGGTCGTTTAATGGATATTTCGTCTCGGCTTGCAGAGGAAGCATTAACACATTGATAAAAATACAGTCCACAGAATTCGTTGGTTATCAATCGTTGGACCAGCAAATTTCGTCCTTCGATAATATCTCCAGGTATGTAACTTGCTATATTCTAGCTACAACCTCATAGGTATGTACATTTGGTCGCTTCGTCGCCGTATATCGTTAACGGTGTAGTTAATGAACTTTGTACCCTTAGGGTATGGTGCAGCTGTCGTTGGTGTCGGTTTTATTCGTAATCACGTGATCGGTGCGTGAATAATTCGTTGTTTGGTGCAGGTTGTAAACACTTGTGTTTGTTTACTTCAATAAAATCTTGTTATTCCTTACCTACAAACTTGGAGTCGCTTTCAAATATTAATATAATTGAAATTTCGTTGTTTTTATAACATAGATAATTTATATTTGTTATTTAATATTCAAAATGAGTAATCAATTGGAAACGATTATTTTAGAAGCTAAAACAGCGTGGAGTAGATTAAATAGTATTCTTGAGAATATGAGAGAAATTGGTAGAGCGGAAAATAATTGTTGTGTGATAGACGTTTGGCTGGATTCTGCGAAAGAAGTCGAATCAGATTTTAAACTTTTGTCAGACGGTCGTGTTGGAAGAGTCGGTGGAACTAGAGGAGTATCGTGCTTTGCGGATAGAGATAGGTAATCTAGTTACGGAAATTAAAATTTTCGCTGCTAAATTTAAAGTGGAATTCGTGAAAGATGTTAAACCGGTTATGGGTATGTCAGCTACAGGACCGCATGATGTTGTTCCCGTTAGTGGTAACCTCCCCCTCCCTTCGATAAAAATAATTCGCTTTTCCGGTAAGATTGTCGATTGGGAAAGTTTTCGATCAGTTTTTGAAAAATTGGTTCATGAGAATGATAGATTGTTGCCAATTCAGAAGTTCATGTATTTGTTAGATAACATTGATTCGAGTACACAGGCTTTGATTAAACATATTCCAATTGGGAATGATTCGTATCAAAAGGCGTATGACATTTTAGTAAATCGTTTTCCATCCAAAAGGTTATTAGCATCTACTTATTGGAACTCGCTTGAGAGATGTTCGAAAATTAGTACGGTAAATTCGCATAAACAATTAAGAAGTTTGATTAATTGCATCGATGAAAATTTGTTTGCATTGGAAAAATTAGAAATCGACTTGTGGGATTTCGCACTTTTAATTTGTTATCCAAAAATTAGACAGCGAAACTCTAAAAAGGTTTGAGTTGGAGAATGTGGTAGATGTTCCTACATTTAAGGATTTAAGAGCATTTGTAGAAAGGCAATGTAAGGTGTTGGAAGTGAGTGAGATTGTTTCATTAGATACTTCTTCGAAAACTCGGGAAAGCGTAAAATTCGGTGCTTCAGATACTAGAAAATTCGCTAGCGCATCGTCGGCACCTAGAAATTCGTTTGTCGCTACTTCTACTGATAGAAAGTGCATTTTGTGTCAAGCTTCGCATCCATTGTATAAATGCAAGCAATTGTTGGATAAATCCCTCAAGAACGCTATGAGGTGGTAAAAAGGCACAAGTTGTGTATTCGTTGTTTAGGTGAAGCACATTCGGTGAAAGATTGTCGTTGCCAGTGGAATTGTAGAGAATGTGCCAAAAATCATAACACCTTATTACATTTTGGAAATCGTCGGGCACCAGTTTCTCCGCAGAGAACCACATCAATTAATAGTTCGTCATCTTCAACTGAAGAAAGTTCGGTGGTTAACCAACAGGTTATTCAACAACAAACCACTACTAATTCGTTAATATCAACGTCGTTAGACCATACCACCACGTTGTTAGCTTCTAGCGGTGGTTTCGCACAAGATTATTCGGGTCAATTACATTCTGTTCGAACTTTAATCGATAATGGAAGTATGGAAAGCTTTATTACAGAAAAATGTCGGCAGAAGTTAGGGTTAAGGAAAGCTAAAACTGAAGTCACGGTTCAGGGATTAGGTTTGAAGTCATCTTCAGTGTCTGGCAAGGCATTGTGTTTTGTTAGTCCACTTGGTTTATCGTCGCCTCTATATAGGACTGAATGTTTTATCTTGCCTACGATTTGTGATCGATTGCCGTCTACTAAACTACCAATAAATAATTGGCCACATATTCAAGATTTACAGTTGGCTGATGCAAAATTTGATGTTCCGCAGCCAATCGAAATGCTTTTGGGAGCAGACGATTTGCTCAAATAATATTAAATGAATCACTTTGGGGCAATGCATTTGAACCCGTTGCCATTCATACTACTTTGGGGTGGGTACTAACAGGTAAAGTGGTATCTTCTAGCTCGTTAAACACTTCATTCTGTGCAGTGGTAGAACCACTTGATGTGGACATTCGTAAATTTTGGGGAATTGGTGAATATTCCTTCCACAGTGCATCGTTCGCCTGAGGAAGAGAAAAGTGAACAAGATTTTGTGAAAATTATTCGAGGATAAAACTGGAAGATTTGTGGTTTCATTGCCATTGAAAAATTCGGAACCTTTGTTTTGTAATTCTAGAGAAATTGCAGTTCGTAGATTTTTGAGTTTGGAACGTCGTTTATTAAAGGATTTGGATTTGTATTCGAGCTACAAAGAATTTATGAGAGACTATCTTGACAGTGGTCATATGACTAAGGTTAAGGTCCCTTCAGTAGATTCTCTAAAATGCAGTAATTTGTATTATATACCGCATCATGCAGTACATAAAGTAGACAGTACTACCACTAAATTGAGAGTAGTATTCGACGCCTCGTGCAAGGATGCTGCAGGTAATTCTTTGAATGATAATTTGTTAGTTGGTCCTGCTTTGCAAAAGGATATAATTGTATTATTGTTGAATTTTCGTGTACATCGTGTAGTCATATCTGCAGATATAAAGCAGATCTATAGACAAATTCTCGTGAAAGAAAGTCAGCGTAACTATCAACGCATTGTTTGGAGAGATACGTCCTCGGAATCTATTTGTGACTTTCAGTTAAATACTGTCACATATGGGTTGGCATCATCGCCATTTTTAGCATTACGTACCATCCAAGAACTAGCAAAGCTACAAGCATCTAATTTCCCTCTTGCTGCAAAGGCCATGGTCGACGATACTTATGTAGATGACGTAGCAACAGGTTGTGATTCGATTGCAACAGCAAAACAACTTGTCATTGAATTGAATGCCCTTTGTAAATCTGGAGGATTCGAATTGCGCAAGTGGTGCAGTAATTCGGTAGAAGTTCTTGCAAGCTTCTCAAATTTAGGTCAAATGGAAACATTGTCATTTCAAGATAATGTAAACAGTTCTTTGAAAATTTTAGGTCTTCAGTGGCGACCTTCGTCAGATGTTTTTGCATACACTATTCATGTGCAACAAAGACAATGCACTAAACGTAATATTTTGTCGGAAATAGCTAGAATTTTTGATTCGCTTGGTCTTTTAGCGCCAGTGGTGTTCTTCGCTAAACGGTTTATCCAAGAATTATGGTTATTGGGGTTAGATTGGGATCAAGAACCTCATAATAAGTTCGTTCAAAAATGGAGAAAGTTTATATCAGATTTACAGGAAGCTTCGAATATAGAAATTCCTCGTAGATTCGTTGGAGATAACTTACAAAAAATAGAGTTACATGGGTTTTGTGATGCCTCTGAGGCAGGATATGCTGCAGTAATTTATTTTCGTTGTGTGGATATGGATCATAATATTGTCGTTTCTTTGGTATGTGCTAAGTCAAAGGTAGCACCACTCAGCAAGATAACATTGCCAAGATTGGAACTCTGTGCTGCAGTATTATTATCGGAATTAATTCATTTTGTCATGGTGACATTTAAAGATATTTTGGAGTTCGCAGATATTTTTGCTTGGTCGGATTCAAAGGTGGTATTAGCGTGGATTCAATCAACGCCGAACAAATGGAAAACCTTTGTTGCAAATCGGATAGCTCGTATCCAGTCATACGTAGCTTCTTCAAATTGGTATCATGTGGAATCGAAGTACAATCCCGCAGATTGTGCTTCTCGTGGTTTATTCGCTTCGGAACTGGTCAACCATCCCTTATGGTGGGCGAGTCCTCCTTGGTTATTGGTTACAAAAAGGAATTGGCCTTCCAGTAAGGTATTAGAAATAGAGGATACGTTGCCTACGGAAGAGAGAGTTACATTACAGAAACTATTAAGAGTACTTTCGTTTTGTAGACGATTCGCATGTAACTTGAGAGTTGCTCGTTCAGAACGATTGGTGGGAAACATTTTAAGTCAGGAATTGCAATCTTCATTGCATATTCTGGTGAAAAATGTACAGTCGGAAGTATTTCAAAAGGAACTTGACAATTGTATTCATAAGAAACCTATATCAAAGCAGTTTCGCCCTTTGAGCCCATTTATTGATGATCGGGGTTTGCTTAGGGTGGGCGGCAGATTGAAAAATTCGCAGTTAGGTTTTGATGCAAAATATCCGTTACTTTTACCAAAGTCGCATAAATTGACGGAACTTATTATTATGGATTGTCATGTCAAATATTTACATTCGGTGTGCACTACATTATTTTGCTCGCTCAAAATTTTGGATTATTTCAGCAAAGGGAGCAGTAAAAGCTTGCTTGAAAACTTGTGTTCGTTGTTTTAGGACTAATCCTCCTTCTTATCGCCTTCGATGGGAAATTTACCCTCTCCCGAGTCACTCCAGGAAAGGCTTTTCTCAATTCGGAGTTGATTATGGTGGACCTTTAATATTACATTCAATAGGACTAGAGGCCCACGGATTACTAAGCGTATATTTGTTTGTTTGTGTGTTTAAGCACAAAAGCCATTCATTTAGAATTGGCATCGAGTTTATCTTCGGAAGCATTTATCGCAGCTTTACGGCGATTCATCGCTCGACAGGTCGTTGTTTAAAAATATATTCGGATTGTGGAACTAACTTTGTGGGTGCCTCTAGAGCCTTGAAAGAAATGATGAAAATTTCAGTGGAGTCGGAAAGTATCGAATTCGTTTTAATCCGCCTGGTTCTCCTCACTTGGAGGTCTCTGGGAATCTGGGATTAAATCCGTGAAAGGTCACTTATATCATGTAGTAGGTGATCAGATTTTAACGTATGAGGAAATGTGCACAGTATTGGCGCAGATTGAGCGGTGCTGAACTCACGCCCATTATGTGCGTTGAGTACAGACCCTAATGACTTTTCGTATTTAACACCAGGTCATTTTTAACTCGGTCCAGTCTCGGCTCTACGGATCCAGACTTATTGAATACCAAAGTGTCTCGGTTAGATCGGTGGCAACTGCTACAACAAATACACCAAACCTTTTGGAAAAGATGGAGTGTAGAGTATTTGCACACTCTACAACAGAAAAATAAATGGTTCATTAATCAATCGAATCAAGTAAATATCGGTTCGTTAGTGCTTCTTAGGGAAATGAACACTCCTCCGTTAAAATAGCGTTTAGGACGCATTGTTGAAGTGCATCTGGGTAATGATGGAGTTATTCGGGTTGCTACTGTAAAACTAGCCAAGGGTTAATCAAAGCGACCACTGGTTAAGTTATGCTTACTGCCTGTACAGTAATATAGTTTTTTTTGTGTTGTTGTATATACTCACGTATAAACCTATTGTATTATCGTTCTATCTTTAGCTTAAAAATAAGTTAGTTTCTAATTATTTTTGGTGAGCGGTATGTTCGGTCTTTTTTTATTATTTTATTAAGTTTAATTTGAAGACGACTCGCTCCTGTATCCTATTAATGTAGACATTGGAAATATGCATCCTGAATACCTCACCCCTTTTATCACGAAGGTTACGCGTGATCAGTTTCGAACAAGTAGAAACTTGTTTTGACCTACCTGCACCCCTAAATAGAGTGTAAGAACAGAGTCGTAGTTAATCGTTCGAAACGGTAAGACGTTATTAAAGCAGCATACACTTCGGTATGTTTTCGAAGCTCGTTTTGTGGTTCGTTATATATAAACATTCATAATCGTGTAGTGTTCGGAATGAAGGGTGTAATTACACAAGTGCTATTTATGGCCATAATAGTGCGAACTTTGTAAGTGATAATAAACTGGTCGTTTAATGGATATTTCGTCTCGGCTTGCAGAGGAAGCATTAACACATTGATAAAAATACAGTCCACAGAATTCGTTGGTTATCAATCGTTGGACCAGCAAATTTCGTCAATCGATAATATCTCCAGGTATGTAACTTGCTATATTCTAGCTACAACCTCATAGGTATGTACAGCAGTTATCGAAGTTAAACTTTCCGAAAAAGCATCCTATTGCCATTTTAGTTAAACATAACCTTACCAAATTCTTATTTGAAGAATTGCATAAGCTTTGGTTCCACCCGGTACCTAATTTATTTAAGCATAGTTTGTGAAAAATATTGGTCTATTTCAGGAAGAAATTTGGCCAAAAAACTACAGAAAACTGTGTAAAATGTTGTAGTTTTAACGGTAGTACTAATAACAATCCCGTTATGAGAGAATTACCTTTTCAAATAGTTGCTGCTATGCCACCTTTTCATTCTGTTGGGACAGACTATGCAGGCCCTATAAATATAAAAATGTCATATGGTAGATGCTTCAAATTTATGAAATGTTATATTTGCATTTTTATTTGTCTTAATACGAAGGCTGTACATATTGAGCCCGTGTCCAATTTGTCAACTGATGCTTTTATTGCCACTTTCAGGCGATTCGTTGCTCGTCGTGGCAAGCCGTTGAACATTTTCAGTGACAATGGTCAAAACTTTGTAGGTGCAAATTCTACACTTAATGAATTATACAGTTTATTAGCCAAAATTGAAACACTATTTATCATAAAACATTACATGAAAGTGTAAATTGACAGTTTACACCCGTATATACACCTAACTTTGGCGGACTCTGGGAAGCCCGAATAAAAAGTATTAAACATCATTTAAGGCATGTATTATATGAAACATAATTAAACTTTGAAGAACTGTACACAGTCTTAACATAAATTGAGTCAGTATTTAATTCAAGACCGTTAACTCCACTTTCCTCTAATCCTAATGATTGTGACGTACTAACCCCAGCATATTATCTAACTGGCCGACAACTAACTGCTGTAGCAGACTCAGATGTGCTCAACATTCCAGTTAATCGGTTAAGTCGCTATCAGTATTTATAAAAAATCAATCAAGACATCTGGAGAAGATGGTCTAGAGAATATTTGTCAGAATTGCAGCAACGTGTCAAGTGGAAGCATTCTTCTGAAAACATGAAGACTGGGGATCTTGTGCTATAAGAGACGACAATATACCACCAGCCAATTGGGTATTAGGAAGAATTGTCGCCACATCACCTGGGAAGGACAATATTGTGCATGTAGTGCATATTAAGTGTTCTAATGGTGTAATTAAATGTTCTGTACGAAAACTTTGCATATTACCTAAAACACAAACAGATTAAAATTTGATAGTTACGATACAGAAACATGTTTTTCTTTTTTATTGGTGTATAATTTGTTGTACATTTGTTTATTCACTTAAGCTTTTTATGTTTAAATTGAAGGTTCAGAGTCCTTCAAGGAGGTCGGTATGTTAACGCCTTCTATTTATTTTAAATTTGAATATTTACTGCTACAATTTCTAGTAGCGCCTCTGTATTCATTTTATCTAACCAGACATACGCTGGAATTATTGTTGTGTTAGCCTTCAAATAAAGTAGACATGTTTTTTCTGCTCTCAATTATTATTTAATGTAACTCCACATATAAGCTGTACTACAATCGAAGATTAGTAAACAAGAATAATCGAAAATTAGTACTACCGTGAAATTATTTAAATTATTTAAAAGGATACTGAAATATACAAGCAGAGCAAAATATTTAAAAAAAAAGAAAAAATGAACGTAGCAAACTACATAACTAGTACAACCTAGTATGCCAATAACTTTATAATGTCATCCATATTTGTGTCTCAATTACATGAATAGAAGAATAAGCAGGATAAAAAATAATAGTGAATTTGCTTATAAGCTACCCTGTACAATCAAACACCACCGATAATAGTTAATAATGCAAAATGGTCCGAACAAAAAAAAAGAATTGTGTTGGCCTATTCTATGATTACATTAATAAAATTTAACCATAAAAACTTGAAATCATTACTAAAGGTTCATAACTTTCTTGTTATATAACATAGCGCAATAGATCTGGTGCACTTTCAAGAGATGTCCTGAACCTAACTAATACAATAACATTATTACAAAGATTATTTTATACTAATTTAATAATAGACATGTGGTGCATAATTAAGAAAACAAAGTTAAAATACTAGTTACCCACTTGCTGTTGGCTAAGAGTTCATTATGTTGCACAATGGGAATCTAGAGATTCTCATCAACAGCAGAATCATTCCAAAACACGATACAAACTTGACCTTATGGATTGCAGCTTTACATTAAAGCATCAACAACTATGCCTTAAACGTAACCCAAGCCCAAACTAAACGAACCGAGCTGAAACAGATAAAAATTAGTAATGTACTGTATAAAGGAAACCTACCAATTACATCGACAGAAACAGTAGAAGAAAGGAATTTTGTGTAACTGTTTGCTTTACTTTTCAGAAGTAAGGGACAAAAGTTGGCTTGAAAGTACAATGTATCAAACAAAAGTGATCCAATTTAACAAATGTTCCTATAAATTATCGATAACTTGACTTGAACCTAACGCATATGTTTAGATAAGAAAAAATAAGAAGTGTCACACAAATAAACGGCTAGTAGAGTGAGTTGTCTAACTTGAATCTATTTTCAATTGAAGTAAACAAAAGTAGATAAACGTGATATCTAGTTAAAATGATGCGGGATTATTTTAAAATAGAGAAATGAATGTAACAAGTGCTCAGAAGTGGACGTTATTTTTATCTTTAGCTATCGTGGAGGTAGTATATTACAGACATGTGGTGAAGTGTACCTTATCAATTTCCTCAACAAATTGCTTAAAGTTATAGTATCTGTCTTCCTGATTACAGTTTAGCAATTAGAGAATTAATCTTCATCACAGGAATATGACCTACAAAGGGTCAATTATCAATGTGAAATTCAACTGAGATAAAACCTACCTACCACACAACTTGCAAATTTGAATTAAACGCAAGGTAAGCGATTATTAATTAATTGACCTCAATTTTAATTTGCACTGTTTGATAATTCTGTGTATGCTTAGCTCCCTCTGTAAAGGAAGTTTAGAAGTTGTCGAACTGCAAAGAATAACAATACTAACTGCAGACTCCGCATTCGTGCACCCAAAATTGCCTTGTACATTCTGTGCAACTGAAGTGTTACCTAGGAAAAAGAAGCACAACTTTAGAAACCCATATCTGAAGCCCAGAGGCTATAGCAATCATCTAGTGAACAACATGTACCAACATATTAAAGTACAGACCATATAGATGGAATGAGCAATGCCTGCAGAACCAAAAGGTAGAAGGACCGTGTTTAGTATCTATTAGTTAACTTGTCGACTAATTATTATTGTTTAAAATTTTTTTTAAACATTTTACTATAAGATATTCGGTGTTGTGATTTTTGTTGAGTCATGCATGTGATTGGGTATTAATATATTGCCAAAAGTCTTATTCTGGTCAGTGAAGGATACAATTGTGCAGTTGAAGCTTGCAATGCAGAAATGTGCATTTGTGAGCAACACTCAACAGTGTTGAACAATTAGGCGAGTCTAACCATTGTTTTTTTATTATTATTATTATTGTTCTGCAGTACTCACATACAACATATGATATATAAACGCATGCATTTTATTATTATTTCATCGATACACTACTGCTAAATCTATCAATAAAAAGTATCAGCTCAAGTTTTGAATCATTATAAAACAGTCTCAAAAACAAAAGAAAGTATTTTGAATTCCTTACAGTTTTCATTTATTTACTTCAATATTAAGTAAATATAACATTTGTTTGGGTAAACAAGTTTCTGTTCCCAATTCTAATTGATGGACATGCAGTATTCATTGCATACATAAATGTTTAAAGCACTGCCATGTACATTCATAACAGTTTATGCATAGATTAAATGGGAAACATAATAATTTAATAATTGAATATTTTTACATAAGTAAGCATCTACTGGTGTAGGGACGTTGTCTTCTTTAAAGATAGTGGAATTAATCTGGTCTGTTGATCTGTGGTGACGAACCAACCGCATCTAAATTTTACATGACATAATTGTGCTAGAAACGATATGTGCACATTAACCATATCGTATGAATTCTGAATTAAAGATACGAGTAAGAGATTGAACTAACTACATTCAATGAAATTAAATTATTAAAATAACCTAGATCTGAGAAAAGTTGATAAAACTTTTTAAGAGGTAGTTAGTATTAAAACATTTAGAGAGGAGTAACAAGTTGGTGGAAAAAGGTTAGGGTTATAAGCATATAATAATGAACGATTAATTATAGAAACTGTTGATGAAATATACTGTAATTGTAGATAGCCGAGCATGCTAGACTGAATGCATTATATCATTAAAATTTGTAACTCTTAAGCGAGAAAATGCTAAACTTCCAAAAGTAGATGTACATGTAGTAGATCGAAAACATCTAGAAGCTGCTGTCTGGAAATATAGGTATTTGAAAATTTCAGCCACCTGCACATATACACCAAATATTACTAAAAATACTAAAGACCAAACTGAAAATATAGTTGTAAAATGATAGAAATGCCTACAACAGCGGTGTCTTTGCTCCAGTATAATTTAAAAATTGATATTACCATAAAAATATTTTCTTTACATTTTCATACTGATAAAGACTAGTGAGCGATTTATAACTTTTACAAACTTCTTTATTTCCCAACTGCTACTAAGTATAAAGCAAAAATAATGAATCATGTCACCGTCCATAATCCAGAATCTACATGGGATAAATTACATTGTTAATGCACCTCATTTCAAATCCTGAAATGTAGCCCCTTATAATACAGAAAGAGCAAGTAGAAAAGGTTAGTAAACAATGCACACAAGTGTTAGTATTTAGAAAGTTTATTTCAACCTCTATATGTTAAACATATTTCTCCAAAAATGATTGGTTCTCTAATAAACAGTAAGTAGCTCTAATTTCAACATTTGTCATACAACTCGCAATCGATTTAAAACAATGCTTGGAAAACGTTTAATAACTGTCTCACAATGAGTATTAATTTTGTTCACCTTCGTGTACTGTACTTTTCACAAAAAGCTTAGGTTCTAATAGGAAAATAATGTTAAGAATATGAGAGAATGCAACAATATAATGTTTTCAAACTTTATGGTATATAAAACTTACCAAAAGTTAGCATTATGCAACTTGTTTGATCATTTACAGCAAGAATTCTTTGAAAATCTTCCAACTAATTACTTTAGATATAAACCAGATACAAAAGAGAAAAAGTTAATTTTGGACGAACAGAATGAAGATGGACACACCTATTAAGATTTTATGAACAACAAACATTAATTAAGCAGGATTTTTTAATTCCATTGTTTCTAGAAAATATAACTACAACTAGGACAGTTAGTATAATCATAGCAATAAAAATAAATATTCTTGAAATACATTGATACATTTTAATAAAATAAAAAGATAATACAGTAGTAGGAAATAAATAAATATCGCAACAATAAAACCCGCATAAACATGTAAATCGCTGAAATATAAGATTCCATAAATCATACAATGTAATATTTATTAATAAATACATCGTTATATGTAATACATGAATGCTGAACATGTGAGACAAAATTGTGATTAAAATAAATGTAACCACAGATTATACATTAAGGAAATAAATTAATGCAGGAGAAATGCAGAAACCGCTTGTGCCGTTACCACCTTGTATTTCCTAAATGTATAATCTGTGGTTTCGTTTATTTGAATCATAATTTTTTCTCACAAGTTCAGCATTCTTGTATTACATATAACGATGTATTTATTAATGAATAATACATTGTATGTTTTATGGAATCATATTTCAGCAATTAATGGCAAGTGACTCAAATTCAGCCATGAGGGCATCCTGTCGATGCGTTTAATCCTAATTGGGGCTCATCAGGACAGGAGGAGCAAAGCTGTAATTTTTAATACAGACACCTTATGGGAAGTACAGCATCACCTAGCTCACAATTTGTGTTTCACCTGACATCGCAGGTTTAGCAATAGTCGGCACGGAGGAGATCCGGCTCAACTGTCTTTTTCCATAGCCAAAAGTTATAATTTAAAAAAAAGTAAGTTTAACGAGTCTTAAATTAAATACAAAGTAAAAAAAATTTAATGGCAAGTGACAAAATTCAGTCATAAGGCATCCATTTAAAAGTTTATATTTGCATTGATACCAGCAAATTATGTTAATTTTTATTCTAAATTTATATTGAGTTTTCAGCATTTATTATCTGCCTTGCCTCTCAAGTGTAAAATGATAAGCATGTAGTGATACCTGCAACGTTGGACATTTTTGAACCTTTGTTGTTGTTGGTGTACAATCGCCGTGTCTGCTGGTCACATCCAATTTTGTACTTCACGTATTTTCAGAATACCTCGTTTAGCCTAGGTTAAGTCAAATATACTTGTTAATATATTCAATATTTACTGTTTATACTGTATGTGGATTAAAGTTCATTTTTCCCTACCATAGTTTATCAAAGATAATGTTTTTATATACGTATACCACAAAGTATACACCGCTGAAATGTAAAACCATACTTGTAGAAGGAAAAACAATAAACAACTAAGCACCAGAAGTTGGAAATTGGGTTCAGAAAGTTATTTATAAAGGTCAAAATATAGTAATACAAGTATGTAGTAGTGGGAGGGTGGCTTTTATTGTAAAATTTGCCGTAGTCAAGTGCCGAAATGATTTCATCATGATTCGTGGATTTAGACAAGCGTGGGTGAGAATGACAAGTTAGAAGTTGAAAGTAAAACAGCTTCAAGATGTAAATATAAATTTCCCAAATGGAGAAAAAATTCAGTGCGTGAGCTTTTGATTAACTTCACTTGTAAGTTTGGCATGGGGTTATAAATTGAAGGATTTTCAAATTTGAAAGATCTGTACAGGTACAAGTGAATTCTATTACAGCTAGCATATGTATTTTTAAAGTAAAAACAATTAACAATGCTTCACTTTTTCAGGAACATTAAAAATATTTTGCTAACTCAAAGTATATCATCACTGACAAGTCACATATAAACACTGAACACATTGTTATAAATCTACATGTAGTTAGACAATTAATATCAAGATTATTTGTATAAAAAAAAATAAAATTATATACAATTTAAGTGAACACAAGGAAAACAATAGTTCCTTTTTTTAAATGAAATTCTAATAAACTCACCACTTATGCCCCTTACAAGAATTTGCATCTTCATTTGCTGTATATTGAGTTGATAATTTATTAATACTATAATTAGTTAAATGCATAAATCTATCACGTAAGTCCTTTGGATCATCACTGTATGGTACTAGCAAAACAAAAACTTTTGGATTAAAAATAACAAGTAATGTAAACTTACCACTGGCAAACCGTGCTAAGCCTTCAGGATATAAATAAATCCTTAATGGATTAAAGCTGGTCACCAAAACATACAAACGTAAATCAAATTTACTATTATTAATTAAAAATGGATTGGAAATATATTCTTGTACTACAAGTGACATACGTTTTGGCAACTGACACCATTTGTTTATAACCTTAATGCCTGTTCCTCTTGCTGATGCTGGCTAAATGTAACACAATACTATACACAAAACAAGCTTCAATATACTTACAGGTTTTATTATATATTTCTGTTCACTAATACCATCCTTATTTTGCCAATGTTGTTTCAATAATTTTAAATCTTGAGGAAGCACGTAGGTTTGTGGAGTAAAACCAAATCTAAAATTACTTTCATTAGTAACGTTAAAAAGTAATTAAAATATTGCACACATAAATATTTTTGTTCAGAGTACCTGGGCATTTTTTCTATCACACTTAAATGTCTTTACTGAAGCCAAACTTATTAATTCTGAGGCTCTTAATAAAATATGAAATGGTGCAATATTAGACAATGTATTTATGCTATAAAGACTGTTTTTTTTTCATTTCTGAGAACCATTAAAAATTTATAACTATTCAAACAAAATTTAAACTATACACAATTTTCTAGGAATTAGGTTTCTAAGTAGTGTTGCTACTGCATCCATGTAAAACGTTTACATTAAATATTGCTAAGACAGGTTTCGAAGCAATAATAAAAATAAAATTCCCCGACTTTTCCTTGACCATTTCATACAAATTCCAGACTATTTTATAATTATGCAATAAACAAATTTTCACTGTATCAGGTTATCATAAAGTAAGGGATATATTTTAAATTATGATAACTTTTTAACAAATTAAGTTAATAACAAGAAATAAATGAAATCTAATTGCTTATGAAATGGGATTTAGTATGCCCAAAACAGGTTACGGCAATTGCTCAATATGACCTCCATTTTGTTGTTGTAAGATCACCATCCTTACCTCCAAATTGTACACAGCATTTCGTAACATTTCTGGTTGAATTGTACCAATTTGCTCCGTAATACTGTCTTTTAATTCTTGTAGCGTAGTTGGTCGTCTTCTAAACACTAAACTTTTAAATAACCCCACAGCCAGTAATCCGCTGGGTTTAGATCAGGTGATCTTGGTGGCCATGAATTTCTGAAATGTCTGCTTAACACGCGATCTTGAAAAACGTTGGTTAACAATTCTTTGACTGGTCGAAAAATGTGCGGGGGTGCTCCATCCTGCATAAAAATGATGTTTTCAATTCCGTAGTGCTCGTTTTGCAGCTGTGGAATAACATAATTTTGTAACATTTGCAAGTATCGTTCACCATTTACAGTTACAGATACAGCTTGTCCATTCTGCATTTCCTCGTGAAATACGGACCAATAATAAAATCAGCTGTAAAACCGCACCAAACAGTGACTTTCTTGTCATGAAGACCTTTTGAACGATTTGTTGCGGATTTTCTGCAGACCAGATTCTACAGTTTTGAGTATTGACTCCACCATTCAGAGTAAAATGTGCCTCATCTGTCCATAAAATACGGGATAACCATTCGGGTTCAATTTCCATCTGAGCCATTACTGCAAAGAAAAATCGTACCTAGTAGCCAAACCTCGTCCTTTAATTCAAACAGCATTTTCAGTTTATATGGATACATGTTTAGAATTTTGCGTAAAATTTTCCAAACCGTGGTATACGGCATTTGCAATCGCTTGGATATCGCATTTGCACTGCTGATTGCGAGTGAGTTGCTTCTGGCTATGTCTTGATTTTCATGAAGAACCTCTGCAACTTGGACATCACTAATTATTGGTCTTCCTGATCTTGGTAAGTCAGTTACAGACCTTGTTCTTTCAAATTTTTGTATCAAATTGCGATGCGCTTTCATTTGACAGGGTCCCGCTCTCAAACCCATTCTCGTGCGAAATCTTCGTAATCCAGCGGTGTAATTTCTGCCGGATTCATAATAGCACTGAACTAAACCAATTCTTGTTTGTAAATCCATGTTATTACAGTTGAGTCGTTTGAACTCAACGTTTACTTGAGTTTTAATTTCAAAATAAAACTTCAAATTGAATAATTTCGTTTTGACACTAGTGTCAACAATTGTTATGACAACGCTTTTGTTTCTCATAGATACGGTAAAATCCCATTCATTATGCAACTAGATTTCGTTTATTTTATGTTACTAACTTAATTTATTAAAAAGTTGTAATGATTTAAAATATATCCATTACTTTATGATAACCTAGTACATATTATTTTTCAGCCGATACAAAAAATATAACTGCAACAACGTGTAGAAATTAAAGTTCATTCTTATACTTATGTGGTACCTAATTACCCTACCACCCCAAAACAATTAAAACAAATTGATAATTAAAGCTTTAGTTTCAGGGCATACATTTCCGAAATAATTTCAACTCAAGATCTCTTGCCGAAATTTCTAACTTTTCCGTTTTTCTTCTAATCCCTCTACCTTAACCAAAATTTTTCTTTTTTCAACTTGAAAATTAATTTTTCTTATTTCGCTACATCCTTTTTTCCAGCCATTGCTCTTTCGTAACAACTGTGAGCCGATCTTAAGAGTATTTTATCATCTTTTGAGTAATATTCATGCTAAGTGTTCCGCCACATGAAAGTATTTGGTCATAAATACGCCTTTGAGCAATAAGCGATTTTTCATGGAGGTTTTCGATTAACAGTTGCTTGTTAATTGAAAAGCCACTCAACTGTGGCATTGCCATGTGCAAAAATTTAAATAATTTTTATCATGGTCCAAAAATCAGCAGTCGGCATCGTGTCGTACTATATTACAATAAAAGTCATCTAAATGTACATAATTGTCAAATTTTATACAAATATTTGGTTCTCGATAAATTAATTGTATAAATGCCGTTTTACTTTCTCAGCAATTTCGGCATTTATTATATTTTTATTATACAGTTCCTGCAGTACTGTATTCATCTGACTGATTGCTGTTTCAGGTTTGAGTACAATTAAGTTTGGGTCAAGACATGTTACGCCTTTGTACATATCGTATTTTAAACAAGATCTTTCGAATAATTTCTTTAGTCGCTTTTAAAAATTGTTGACATCAGTTTTTGAAAGTAAGAATTTCTTTCTCTGGGCCTTTACAACTTCTAAGGTATTTACTTATAGAAAATCCCAAATGCATTTTACTTAATGGAAATAACATTATTATAATTCTAATCTAATCTGAATAACTTTTTAAGATCTTTTGGTATTTGGTTTTCGACTAATAATATTTCTAATAATGAAAGTAACATTGAATGAACAGGACTAAATAAAAACGGTGCAAGAAGATAATCTAACTGAAACTTTTTAAAAAAAGGGTCCAATAATATGATAACAGTTGAAAAAATGCTAATTTTGCCTGCAGTAGTGGATCGTTTATACCATTTTTGACACTATTCACTGATGTATAATGCAGTAATTTTACAGATGGATTTTGTATGTAAGCTTTTACATCATCAAAAATGTCTTAACGCCCTTTGAGCAGTTTTGGCACCTTCAACCCATCGAGTTTGACAGAACTTTAAAGGAAATGTTGTATTTCCAGTAACGCCTAGAACACCATAGTGTTAACTATATTTTACAATGCTAAAAAAACAAACCTGTAAAGTCAGACTGTCTTGATGGCACATCTTTAAATAACCAATACAAGTCGGTTAAAACTGAATTCACTGACTAACCACTTGCTTTGTGACCTGCTTGTAAAGCACCACATGAACTATGTGTAGACTGCAAGAACCAAAATCTATCAATGACAAATTATCTTCCCCTATTTCTTCATTTCCATTCCTAATGGACTTGCATCTTGAAGAAGTTCTAGATTACTAGAACGAGTGGAATGGCTTCCATGTTCCAGTGATCTACAGAGCCAAACTACAGGTCGAACTAAAGTGGTAGAATCTATAGTGAGGAACCAGACTACGACAGGTTCTCGAGAGAGGGCAGCAGCTTTTTCGGTATTCAGAGTGGCAGAGACCATGGGGGTCGGTATAGCGTTCTAAGACACACTACTGCGATGTGAAAGGCAGTGGGAAACCACCACATTACCTCCCAAGTATGCAGCGTGTTATTAAACATAATGGCATTCTTTGAAGTAAAAAATTCCAGAGTTAAAATAGTCCCTCATTTGTATCTCGGGAGGGAATTACTTCAGGAGATGTGATCGGAAAGTACAAAAAAAAAAGTCGTTAACATTCTGCGAGTTAGAGCGAGGAATGTCAGAAGTATGAAGCAAGTAGGTAAGCTAAACTTGAAAATTGAAATGGATAGGTTAGCATTAGACATAGCAGGGATCAGTGAAGTTCGGTAGACAGAGGTGGGGGATTTTTGGAGAGGAGAGTTTAGGGTAATTCATACAGGATCAAAGGAAGGAAATTCGAGTGTGGGGATGGTTATGTGAAAAAAGATGGAACAAGGTGTAGAAAACTACTTACAAAAGAACGAAAGAGTACTCATGGTTAGATTAGAATCTAAACCGGTAAATACAGTAATAATACAAGTATACATGCCCACCGCTAGCTACAGTGAGGAAGAGGTAGATGTGATCTATAAAGATATTGAAGACATACTAAAAAACGTAAAAGGACATGAAAATTTAATAATTACGAGAAATTTTAATGTAGTGGTAGGTGAGGGTAAGGAAGGAGCGGTAGTAGATTTATTTGGTTTAGGCACGAGAAATGACAGGGGAAATAGGCTGGTAGAATTTTGCGACAAGAACAATTTAACCATCACAAACACATGATTTCAACATTATGCTAGAAGACAATATACGTGGAAGATGCCAGGAGATATAAAAAAAGAATCAAATAGATTACGTTCTTGTTAGACAATGGTATAGGAATCAAATAAAAAGCTGTAGAAACTACGCAGAAGCAGATATAGACACTGACTTCAACATCGTAACTATGAAGGGCACTCTTAAATTTAAAAATTTGAAAAAAGGAACAAAAAAAGGCACTTTGACTCTGAGAAACTAAAAGATAAAGATATCGAGAAAATTTTTTATACTAAGGAAGTAGAAACAGAATGGAATAACATTAAATCCATCTTAGATATGGCAGCCAGAGATATTCTGGGGTATACACAAAAAGAAATAAGAAACCATGGATAACAAAAGATATCCTGAATCTAATAGAAGAAACACGAAAATACAAATATAGATCAGAGATATAAAGCCATAAAATAGGAAATTATTCGTAAATGCAGAAAAGCTAAAGAACAAGGGACTGATTAAAAATGCAAAGAGGTACACACTAAGATGGAAATAGGAAAGACAGACGACGCATACAAACTAATTAGAATGAATTTTAGGGATATAAAACCATATAGCAAAAATATAAGGTATGCAGAAGGAAACGTCGTTATAAAAAATGTAGAGAAAGTGAATAGATGGCAAGAATATATAGGGAATTTACATGCAGGAGAGAAACTAGCAGCATTAGAACAAAAATCGGACATTGAAAAGGATGACAGGATATCCAATACCTAGACATGAGTTAGAATTAGCATTAAAGGGTCTGAAAAATGGTAATGCACCGGGTACAGATAAGGTGCAAGCAGTAACTTCTAAAGCCACTGGACAAGAAGCAACAGAACGTCTCTTCCAACTTGTAAGCTATATGTATGAGACAGGCGAGATACCCAAAGATTTCAAACGTAACATCATAGTAACCATACCAAAAAAAGAGAGGCTCGAATAGATGTGAAAATTTTCCAACAATAGGTTTGACAGCACACATGTCAAAAATATTAACTAGAATTGTACAAAGACGAATGTAAAAACGAGCTGAAGAAGTATTAAGAGAAGATCAATTTGGGTTCAGACAAAACAGAAAACACAGAAGGCTATTTTAACGCTGAGGGTGATAATGGAGAAAACAATAGAAAAAAGGGAAGGCGTGTATATAGGGTTTGTGGATCTGGAAAAAGCATTCGACAATGTAAAATGGACAAAATGTTCAAAATACTCAAAAAGATCGAAATGAGTTTTAGGGATAGACGGATAGCACATAGCTTATACAAAGAGCAAACAGCGGCAATAGAATTATAGCAGGAACGTAGAGAAGTAAATATTAGGAAAGGAGTGAGACAGGGATGTGCCTTATCCCCATTAATTCTTAACTTATACATGAAGAGACAATGGATACTGTCAAATACAGGAAGACATTTGGAATTACTATACAGTGACAAAAGATTGATATGCTTAGATTTGCAGATGATATAGTGGTATTAGTATGTGGCAAAAAAGAGTTAGAAGTTGCTCTTAATGAAATGGAAACAGTTCTAACAAAGAGATATGGTATGAAAATTTACAAAAATAAAACTAAAGTATTAGTATGCAAAGGAGGGGAAAATAAATTTAAAACAAGAATACAAATAGGTAACGAGAACTTACAAGAGGTTAATGACTTCTGCTACCTAGGAAACGAAATAACGCAAGATGGGAAGAGTACAAAAGATATAAAACAAAGATAGCACAAAGTCGTGCTACATTTAACAAGAAAAAGCAATTACTGTGCCGAACATTTATGTAAGAATATTTTATTTTCCGCAAAAATTATTTCCTAATTTCTGATATGTTAAATGTAAATAAAAGCAGTGTATGGAATTGAGAAGAAACTAAATTAATACAAATCTCTACAGTTTTTCAAGTTCCATTACTAATTTATGATAAGGGTACAAAAAGTGATGACCCAAAAGAAATGTCGAATATGACACGACGATAAAATGCATTTCACAAACTAAGATGAAATACCTTTGCGAGTATTAATTTCTAGTTTATTGCACTACAGTTTACGTGTATTTATATGTAATTCCTGCATCAAAAATATTTTCCTAACTATACATGTTTTGCATGCGTTGACTTTGATAACCACAGATGGTGACGATAACAGACGTATAAAATTAGGAGCAATTTTAGTATGCAGAACCTTCAAATACTTACCAGTAGTAAACTTTTAGCAGCGACAGCGATTGCAGGACGAGGAGTGGTCGATCATTTACGAAACTCAAAAAACAATACATTGATAGCGCCATAACTACGAACACCTACCTTCTACAACATACAACAACTGGTGCAACACACACAACACAAAGCACTTGAAGGTTAATCGTGGTTAAAATAATTGTCCTATATACCCGATACAGGGGAATTTACCTTCAAGCTACATCATGCGATAATTTTATTTAAACTATAATGTTTTGATAACGTATTATTACGTTTAAAAATTAAATGTTTTCTTAATAATAATGTAATGACCACACAAAAAGATTGTCAGTTGAAACCATTTAGGGAGTTCATAAAATTGTAAAATTAAAAATGTTACTATAATTTTAGAAAAATAAATACCATTGTATAACATGCCGCTTTCATTTAATGATTGGCTGCCTGTATTCTAAAAGACATGTCTATGCAAACTTTATAGAATTTCCTTTAATAACACTAACCCAAATATTTAGAATTATTTCACGCATAACAAATTTCGTCAAAGCTCATCCTTTCATATTTCCACAAACTTTCTATGGATACAAGATCAGAATTGTAGGAAGGCCAGGTAATTATGTGTACTTGACTCAACATATAAAATTTTATGTTTGCACAAGGAAAAAATGTCATCTTAGGTACCATCGTTCTTAACACATTTATTGATCACCATAGATTGCATTTTAACCTACTATTACAATCAAATAATGGTACTCATTTAATATACTTCAAATCAGCATTATAAATAAATCAAACTCTGTCTTAGCTTATGTTTTCAAAATAATTTTTGGCAAACAGTGAGCAGTGAAAGCAAAGGTTAAACATACATTTATGGCGTTACATCGGTTTGACTCAAATTGTTTTGATACTAAGCGAGCTAGATGAAAGTAGTTAGTGTTCTAGCCAACTGCCTATCAAAAACGGCCTCTCATCCAGAATGAAAAAATTGAAACACTCATTCACAATACTCATATTCATTTGATATTTTTTTAATTAATATTCCACATTTGGACAATTGTATTTCCAAGCATATTTTGCTTTCAACAGTCGTGTATACTTATGGCCTATTGGAGTTCTTAGACCTGTTATTTTTATGTTTCATAGTATAGAACAGAATGCATATCCTCCCTTAAAAGGTGTCACTATATTTTCCAATTGTGTTCACAAAATTATTGAAAAATCCTCTTATACAGAAATTCAAAGTTATATTGTGCTTCAAGAAAAATATATTGCGCTTGCTTATTTTACTTTTTGTTCTTATATAACTTTTTATCTAATTACGTAGAAACTATAAAGCATTTCCAGTAAAAAGTTGTTTGATGATTTGATGTGAGTTTTATACCAAAAGTTTCATCACTTCAATATAATATGTAACCTCCATATGTATATTTACATTAAAGGAGATAAAAAATAATCTTCCTATATTGTTTTCGTAGAAATAGAACTACGCTCTATCGTTAAAACGGTCATAGCTAACAAGGTTAATTCAAAAATGTCTTTTACAGATTGTGCTGTTAGGAGGCTTCCAACATTTAACTTCATATCATTGATGTTAGACATCCTATGTCCTAGTTGAAGAAGAGATGTGCAAATCATGAATTGCTACTTCAAACTTCTACTTACTAGAAAGTTATTTAACTTTCTGTAAAAATAATCATAGAAATAACTATCATTCATTCATTATGTCTTTCGTAGCACAACACAATACTATAATACTCAAAACCAAATGGGTACAATCCACGCTGTTTAAATTAAAACTAATAAAATTGAAATTTCACCCACTTTCGTAAAGTGTATATCAGGACAAGATATTAATTACTACTTCAAAATATGCACTCACATGTACAAACAAGTCAAATTAGTAACAAGTAGCGGTGACAAAAAAAAGTGCTTATAGACGAAAAGACTCATTCGTCCTATCAAGCTAAAAAGTGTCTGTTTAGTAAAGTAACTATTTAGTATGAAAATAGTAGTAATTTCTTAAAATGTGTCGATATCTTATCGATGCAACTAGATTTACTTGAAAATATCAGTGACATTCTATTGGCCAACAATAATCATTTTAATAATCAAAAAGTCCATAAAAAATCACTAAGTATCAATGTATCATAATATACGGATTTTTAAACCATTTCACTTCAAGCTGATATCCATACAGCCATATTAGTTCGTTTATTACTACTTTGCTCAAAAAGTTAAATCCCTTGTGTTAACGCTCTTGCGATTAGATTACTCCATGATCTATGAAACATTCTGGAAATTGCAATGTTTTGTGCCGGATTTGGCTCGCTACAAAGACTTGCTCTGAAGCTGATCTCTAATTTTTCTACAAGGTTATCTATGATAGCTATGACACAAACTTTGTCAAAACACATCAACAATTACAAAAGTATTTTCATCTTCTACTTTTAAATTACCATGTGTGCCGTTTAAAAAGAGGAGAGTGCAGTTCAAGCTATCAAATCCGTCAAATAAGGGCTTGCAAGAGCAGATAACAGACACCGAAGCGATCATAAATCGTATGATGTTTTATGTTCTCAGTAAAAGCCACATTAGAATCCTTGCAGAAACTTCAAATTTACTTTTGAACACCTCTTTTTAGCCCTAGATGCAACTTTCGCGCTATTATATAATTACTATCATTTTCACTAACAAGTAGTTCAGGCACCTCCAACAAGAATTTCCATGAGAGATTCAAATTCTCCTGATTTGTTGTTTGTATTACTGTAGTTTATCCAGTATTTGTTGAACAGCTACTGTGCAGGCATCAAAAACATTGGCACTAAAATTGTAGAGATAAACAAAATTGTATTCATCCCTATAGGCATATTTCTTTCACCTTTAGGTCCTTATCAATAATACAAAAAATAGAATGGTTTATGAAATTTGTTTGGTCTTGACCAGCAACCTTTCATTTCGATAAGGTTGAATAGGTTAGCAATTGCTGTACACACTTTTTCCTTTTATCCCTTACCTGCAATTAAAATTTCTAAAAATTTCAAATGAAAATAAAACCAAAATCAGTAAATAACAGGCACTATAAATAACATAATACTATTCACACAACTTACTCTTTGTATCCGTGTTTTAAAATAAGTCGCTGAAAATTACGCCAGAGTCGATCTTTACGTCCAACTTGGAATGTACCAGGAAAATGATTGAGCTTTTGTGTATCCTTCAAAGTTTGAAACAGTGGAGATTTCATATGTTTTCCCCAAGTTCCAGTCCATTCGTTGGACTCTAAAATTTTAGCAAATAAGTATCAAGCATGTACAAATATTTCAAGTGACAAGTGATTGAATAAACTCAGGAATGGGAAGGTAAAGGATGCACACCTCTTGAAAACTCACTTCTAACCAAACGAAATCCAGAGTTGACAAGTGTTTTTCTAATTAAAATGGGCGTTATTGTACTTAATTTCCATTTTAAATAACGTGCACCAGCAGGAAACGTCTGAGGTGTCTGAGCATCATGACTTATAAATACTAAATATGGTGGAATGTGTGGAAAGAGACTAGAACGTACAGGCCAATGCAATGAGTCACCAGAACCTACAAATACTATTACAAATACAATAAAAATTCGAATGATAGTTACCTGCGAGAGTTATTGGTATTTCCTTACTACTGGATGAAGTGGAGAGGTCATCCAAACTATCAGATTCCTGAATTTCTTTCAAACTTGCTTCAGAATCACTACAATCACTGAAAAAAGGAAACACAATTGTATTCTGCATTTTATGAAAAGCATAAAATTAAATATAGATATTAAGGAATGCCAAGCATTTCCAGATGCCAACAAAATGTTAACTACCCACCTGTCTGATAATTCAGAATTAGTAACAACACTTTTAGTCTTCGGTTTCTTAAACTTTAAATTTATTTTTGGCTTTGTTTTTAATGAAATTTTAGTTGGAGTTGTTAAAGTTTCATTCTGCTTCTGAGGTGATGGCTGAGATGGTGGTTCTTTTGGTATTGCCCCAGTGTCTGAGTTGATTATTTTTACAACATCCTTAATTTCTAATTTTGACAAATCCTCATTATTACACTAAAAGCAGAAAAATTGTTTTTTACGCCAAATTTTATACATTGAAAAGCACATATTAAAAAAATTAACTAAATTTCTATGAAATGGTTGGTTTATCAAAACAAGTTATAAATTCCAATAAACACCACAAAATAAATATCTTATTATTGTAGCAGTTTTCTTTATCTAATGGCAAATTAACTGCTTAAGGTAGAATTTTCATGGAGTAAATGTTGTTATTAATACAATTTTCGTATGAGTAAAGAAGTCAATCGATTTGGTAAATGAAGATAACTTCAAATACAATATTCGTATAAGGTTTTTATTATGGAAAACTTTATTGTGTATTTCCCTATTAGATATTTATGCAAAAATAAATAATAACTGTTCTGTTACTGCTACGTTATGTTTCAACTGATTTGTCAGTAACATAAATATGATATCCAAAGCATTAATTGTATTTAAAGTGCTGTCTTGTTTTGTCCATAAGTTTATATAATAAGCAAGTTTAATGAGAGGAAAGATTTTCAAACAAGTCCATTATAATTTTCCTTTTTTTTTCCTTGTCATAGTACTACCCAATGGATAAAATAAAAAGCAGTCTATTTCTTCAGAATATGTTTGCCTGCAGCAAATTTTCTTACATTAACAGCATACGAGGACACTATTTATGTATTGAGAATAGAAATAATAAACAAATGAATTTGATGAAAAAACTTTTATTGCTCTTCAAAATAATCGCCTTTAAGATCTATACACTTTTGCCTGCAACTGAACCACCATTCAAATCACTTTGTCCAGTCAGAAGATGGTAGCTCTAAAACATGCATTTTGAAGGCCTCAACCGCTTCTTCGCACGATAAAAATCGTTGTCAACATAGTTTATCTTTAACTACTGGAAACAAAAAGAAGTCATTGGGTGCCAAGTCGTGGCATCAATTCAATCTTTTGTGTGTCTAAATACTAGTTTGTTGCATGTGATGTGTGTGAGCTCGCATTGTCATGATGCACAATGATTGGTCATTTTCTCTCAATTTACCAAAAATTTCAGGCAAACAAATGGTTGTATATCACGGTGAATTCTACGGTCTCTTGATTTTCGGGAGCCACAGGACCGGTTTTTGGGAAGAAAAACGCCAACATTTGCTTCTTAACGCTTCGAGAACGAACAACTTTTGTTGGCTTTGCTTCACATTGAAATGCCCAAACTGGAGACTGGCCTTTTCTTTCTGGCTCATATGCATAAATCCATAACTCATCACCTGTGACAATGTGTTATACCGCTTTAGATGCAATACTGTTGTACTTTGAAATCATTTTACTGCACCAATCGATACGAGCATTTTTTTGAGCATCTGTCAACAAATGTTCGTGCAAAATCTTCTGTATGCTGGTCATACTAATGCTTAAACATCTCTCGATTTCTTGATATGTCACATGACGATCTTCTTCAATTAGTTTTCGCACAGAATTGATATTATCCGGCACAACGACCGATTTTGGACGACCTCCTTTAACTTCATCTGTGGGCGAACTACATCCACGTTTGAATTCAATGTACCAGCGATATACAGTGGCTGTGGATGGCACTTCATCGCCAAAAGTTGAATTCAGTTGATTGATGTATTGTTCTTGAGTTAGATCACGTCGAAAGTCATTTTCGCGAGTTAATTCCATATTTTAGCTGAGATGAAATTTTAAACACTACAAAAAACACAAATAGTGCTCGTACGTCAAAACCTTCTAAGTACCTATAACCTCAAAAACGTCAAACTTTACAATGAAAATTTCACATTTCACCTGGCAAATACCAGTGTTGCCAGTTCTCAATACATGAATAGTGTCCCTCATACAATTTTAGATTTTTGTTAGTCATTTTTGAAATACATGAAGTGAAGCCTTGACCTTTCTAATTTTATCCATTGTATTTTTGAATAAATACACTGGTAATTGCTTTTTTAATTTTTTTCATGTGCATGTAAGTAAAGCATAACCTGAATTAAAGGAAATAAATATGAGCACTATCCAAAAATGTCATTTTGATTTTGAACTAATCAATATGCTTAGGACAGTTTTAATATTTCTATTCTGTCTGGTACATAATTATTATCTTTTACAATTTTTTTAGACCAATACACAGATTAAAAATTAGTGAAATATGTTCGAGCGATTGTACTACAAAAAATACCAAAGCAACATTGAATTGGGCACGAACCATCAATGGCATCTGCGTTAGCATGATTTCAGACATCGAAAAGAAAAAACAATGCAGAAAATGAATTTTGTTTGATGGAATGACATGAACCAAACGCATATCTGTGTTTTATTTGAATGTAAAATTTATCTGATGTATAAATTATGTGGCACGATCTGATATCAAATTTGGCAATTTGGAAGAAATGAATCTGTAAGTGAGTCCTAAAAACCGGGCTATCCCTATGCACTACTTGCAGTTGTTCAAATCATGTTTTTGGCATCAAATCATGCACAAAAACAAAACCACATTTTGTCTGATATGTAAAATGGCGAATTCAGTTTTAAAAATTTTTATATGTTCAAATTGCAGGTTTCTGTAAATAAAACTAAAAATTTACATTTTACAACTTTTAAATGAGATTTATTAAATAGATTTTGATAAAGTGCAAAAGTACAATTGCAATGACAAATATATTATATTGCTCTTAAATGTATTGTTACCCGTAGGTAGTAGATACAGGTTTCTGTAATCAAACTATTGCAAGAACCTTTGAGATTTTAGGATTGAATAAATATCATAATTTTATATAACAATGAAATTTATGTACAATTTCAATGAAAACAGTTGTCATAAACATTGTTTCAAGCTCAAATGTATATATGAAACTCATGGTTAGTAATTTATCTTAATGGTTATAAAAAGAATTTTCAAATTCCAATTAATGTTTGTAACTGCAGCACTAGGTGGCTTAGTTCTAAGTAAGCTTGGTTCAGAGTAAGTTTAATTTCTACTGAAAATATTATTCTGATTCTAAAAATATTGTTTTATGAAAATTTTTAAAAGCAACCCAAGGATAATGTATTTTTCGCACGACTATCCAGTAATGCATTTGTTATGCATTTAAGTATGGGTTAATAATAGCATTCATTATTCTGTAGGTGCATATCAATTCATAATCCAACACCTTTAACCAATCAGAAACATTCAGGTCGTGGATTATGATCACAATCCAACACCTCTGACCAATCAGTACAAACCTTTATTTTTCATAATCAGCGAGGTATAATTTTTGTATCATGCAAAGTAGGCTGCCACACTTTGACAAATAAATTTTTGCTTGTCAGTGTTAGCAATATTAGTTAAAATGTTTAGAAAATATTTGATAATGAAGATTTGTGTAGTCGTGGGAAAATTATAGTATTCTACTCGAGAGTTACACCATTACTTATTTGGATTGCGCCGCAAGCCCGTTAGGGCTCGCCGTAAACCTTCCGAATGAGTAATGGCTATCACAACTCTCTCGCTAAATAATATACTATTACAATTTGCTACTCTCGTTTATATACAACTTTAGATAAGAGTTACAATTTAAACAATATACCTATACCATTTATAACTAAAATGATTCCAATTGTAGCTGGAGAAATTCTCATAATGGATTAGCTTAGATGTTTAATAATATAAAAAATTCGTAGCCATCCCCATGTAAAATTATATTTTGTTATTGAACATAGTGAAACTTCAACAACACAAAATGAGTACAAATTAGTTTCGCCGCCCAACCATAAGATGTAGAAAATTAATGAAATGAATACATAAGGAACAACTAAATTGTACAAATTAATAAGTATATAAAATGCTGAACTGGAAATAATAAATTAACCAGAATGAACACATCATTTATTCTGTGTTGAGTCGTTTTTATAACAACTTAGTTTTAAATTGATGAGTAGTATCCTTAAGATAAAAATAACATAATACTAATGCCACTATACAAAGACAGTATAGTGGCATTAGTAAATGTTATTTTCATTATAAATATGCTACTCATAAATTTAAAACTAAGTAGTTATAAAAATGTCTCAACACACAGAATGTGTGTTCATTCTGGTTGATTCGTTATTTCCTCTTAAGGATTTCATATTGTAGTGAGTTTGTGAAATAAAATAAGCCAAGCAACTACCAACAACATAACTATGTGTATTTATATTCAAACACATAAATCAGTAAATAAACGATTAATTGACAGACAGTTTCTTCTTATGTTCTCATATGCAACTACTAATATAAAAAAAATAATATAGAAAATACATAAATAAGCCTAATGTTAGTGATTTATTACCGACTCATATACTTAATAATTTGTACAATTTAGTTGTTCCTCATGTAATTCATATTGAAACGAGCTACTGCTACTGCGTTTCTTTAACTTAAAAACAAGTAATAACAAACGTCTTTATTACTCACTGTTCACAAGTCTAATTAACAGTATATGCCTTATTTATAGATGTCTTCAGTTCAATTAACAACGAAGCACTATCACACTAATGCTATTTACAAGCACTAATATCTTCTTAAACTAACTTCTTTACCATAGGTCCATTAACAACACTAACACAACTATTTGTTTAAACACTTCTATTTATTTATGTATACTACAAGCTACATGTACATTAAACACAGCATATATCATTTATGTATGTATTCTTGAACTCCTAAAAGCTCAACTACGTTTACTGTACACGATATAATTTATATTAGACATTCAAGTATAGACTAACTCTTACATTCATAAGCGGCCTTATATATACCCTGAATTAAGGATATGACTCATTATCTAGTATTTTCTAGAAGAATTCTGGAACCGTAGAGAATAAACAGTGCTTGCGGCGTTTTGTATGTGTTTGATGGGTTATTTAGTAATAGCTCGCAACACTAACATTAATTTTCTGCACCTGATGATAGTACCATTAATGGGGTGACAAAACTGGCTGTGCTCATTTGTATTGTTGAAGTTTACTACTTTCAACAACAAAATATAGTTTTACATGGGGATGGTTCAGAGTTTTCTTATATTTTTTAACATCTTTTATAACTATAGACTCTTTTAATGTCAGTTCTAATCAATGTGTATAATTCTTTACTATACGAGGAGTGCTAAAAGCAGGGTTGGGATATAAATAAATATCAATTTTTTGTTGATATATAGCATCTACAAACAAATAATAATATAAAAATTAGGTAATTGTAGTTTGTTGCATTGTTAAAAGGTTACGATTTCCTCATAAAATCAAAGTTTAAAGAGGGGAATTCCCAGCTCTTAAATCTTGCACTTGTGAATTCCTGAGTTGTAGAGTGTTATAGTAGAATTTATTTAAGAAGAGCCTGTACGTCATCATGCGCACACTGCTAAAACATTGTCAGATTAGTCCATTGTTTATAAATAGGCGTGTTAGTTCAGCATATCAGCGGAGTAGATAATTTGCTGTTAAATGTCAATTGATATTTGTGACTTTGATATTCTTTCTGTTGCTTTGTGTTTTATGCCTTACTTATTCACGTATTCACCATGTAAATTTAAACCACCAACAAAATAAAATTTGATTTTAGAATATTTACTCTATGGAGTTTGATAAAAATTATTAAATCCGCTACGTCACTGACTTTCAAGGTTTGCGCATATGTCAAATGACGTAGGTTCTTCTTAAATAAATTCAACTCTACTTAGTTTTATATTAGTGTCACTCCAGCTTTAGTCAAGGTGAACTCTTTTTAAAGCGTGTGTGTATTCAATTTTGGGATTGGATTAAAGTTTTTTAAACTGAAATTTAATTTTTGAGTTGTGTGTTTGTAACTACAAATATGCAAAAGAGAAGCATTCTATATGGAAACAGTTTAATTGCAGTACTAAGCAGGGCAATAATGGAAAATGGGCAGTTTGCAAATCATGCAAAAAGGAAATGCAGGGCATACCACAGAGGATCATAAAGCATATTCATACATATGAAAATAAATTAGCTATGAATAACAATAACAATAAATATAGAATGTGCTCAAATTAGTATGGAAAGTGAATGTGTTCCAGTTTAAATATTCAAAATGTTGGTCAGCACAGAATCGATAAACATGTAGAGAAAATGTCTTTGAAACAAATATACAGTGGCAAAAAGATCAGAGCCAAGCCGGTAGATTTTAAACTTAGTATTTTGTTCATAATCATTAAGTATCAGTCCTGACACTGGTTAGACCCGTATCCTCATTGTTTCCTATTCTGAACTAACCTACACATTTCCTTGAAGTTTCCAGTCTGCATCTATTACTATCTGCATGCGAAAGTCTGATCTTGGTCTACCTCTACCACTTTTTTCCTATCCCAGCTTGTAATATACACCACACTATTCCCCAAAAATGCCTTAGAACATACCCTGCCCTTCTATTTCTTTTGTTTTCCTCAGATATCTTTATTCCTCTACTATTTCTATAACCTTTTTGTTATTAACTTTGTCTGTCGATGCTATCATTCTCATACATCTGAAGCACGAAATTTCAAAAGGTTTCTACCATTTTTCTGTCTCCTCCCACTGCCCCTATTTCATAGACATACTGTGCAGTGCTCTACACACATATGCTTTCAACAATTTTCTCCTTGTTTCTATGCTTGTTGTCTTCGAACATAGCCGTTGCTCTTTCTTGTTATATGCAGTTTGGTTCCCCATCTATTATTTATAAATAAATATCCTATTTCCCCGATATTCAGCAGTATGTGAAGGGGGTTAAACAGCCTGCAGCTACCAAGACCCCCAACACTTGAACATTAGCCGAATTAACAGTTTTCCAATACATCCTTTCACACAATCAACATTAGTTGAAAATATTTCACAACCAGCACATGTAGTGGTTTATAATAATCATCAGATTTAAGTGCATTTATTTTCTTTGTCATTAGGGTTTCCATCTTGAAACTGGTTGGACGCATATCTTCACTTATTTCTGAGCTAGTCTACACCATTCTCTGAAATTCCCACAGCCTAGATACAGCTTGGTTCCCCTTCTGTCGTTTCCTAATTATATGCCCTATTTCACCAAGATTCAATGGTATGTGAAGGAGGTTAAGCAGCCTGTGGCTATCAACGATTCCCCAATGCTTAGATATTTGCCGAATTCAAAGTTTTCCAGTAAATCCTTTTGCACAATTAAAATTAGTTGAGAGTATTGCAAAACCAATACCTGTAGTTGCGTATTATAATCATAAGGTTTAAGTACATTTATTTTTTTCGTCATTAGGTTTTCAATCTTCGAATTGGTTGGACACGTACTTTCATTGATTTCTATTTCGAGCTAGCCTGCAGATTTCCTTGAAATTCCCACAGCCTATGGTTTTCGCTATCTGTGTGCAATAGTCTAACGTAGGTCTACCCTACCTCTCTTTTACCTATCTCTGCTTCTAATATATTCCGCAATATTCCCTCATTTCTTAGTATGTGGCCTATCGCCCTATCTCTCCTATCTTTTACTGTTTTCCACAGACTTCTTTCCTTACCTACCATTTCTAGTACCTCTTTGTCCTTAACTTTGTCTGTCATTGATATCTTCATCATAAATCTGTAGCACCACATTTCAAAGGTTTCTATCTTTTTTCTGTCCGCTTCTTCTACTGTCCATGTTTCACAGCCGTACAGTGCTGTACTCCACACATATAGGTTTTAAGCAATCTTTTCTTTGTTTCTATGTTTGTTGTCTTTGAACACAGTAATCGCTTTTTCTTGTTAAATATAGCACGACCTTATGCTAATCTTTGTTTTATATCTTTTGCGCTCTTTCCGTCTGGCATTATTTAGATTCCTAAGTAGCAGAAATCTTGTAAGTTCTCGTTACCTATTTGTATTCTAGTTCTTAATTTATTTTCCCCTCCTTTATATACTAGTACTTTAGTTTAATTTTTGTTAATTTTCATACCGTATATCTCTCTGTTAGAACTGTTTCCATTTCATTAAGAGCAGCTTCTAACTCGTCCTTGCTAGATGCTAATACAAATATATCATCTGCAAATCTAAGCATATTAATCTTTTGTCCACGCATAATAATTCCAAATGTCTTCCTGCATTTGACAGTATTCATTGCCTCGAAGTATAAGTTATAAATCAATGGGGATAGGGCACATCTCTATCTCACCCCAAGCCTAATATTTACTTCTCTCCGTTCCTACTCTAATTCTATTACTGCAGTTTGCTCTTTGTATAAGCTATGTACTATCCATCTATCCCTAAAATTCATTCCGATCTTCTTGTGTATTTAGAACATTTTTTTCCATTTTACATTATCGAATGCTCATTCCAGATTTACAAACCCTATATACACGCTTTTCCTTTTTTCTATTGTTTTCTCCATCATAACCGTTTGAGCTAAAATAGCCTCCTGTATTCCCCTGTTTTGCCAAAACCCAAATTCATCTTATTCTAGTACTTCTTCAGCTCATTTTTCTATTCTTCTTTGTACAATTCTAGTATATTTTTGACGTGTGCTGTCAAACTTATTGTTCGAAAATTATCACATCTATCCGAGCCTCTCTTTTTTGGTATAATGACTATGATGTTAAGTTTAAAATCTTTGGGTATCTCGCCTGTCTCATACATATAGCTTACAAGTTGGAAGAGGCATTCTCTTACTGCTTGTCCAGTGGCTTTAACAATTTCTGCTTGCGCCTTATCTTCGCCAGGTGCCCAACCATTTTTCAGACCCTTTAATGCTAATTCAAACTCATCTCTAGGTATAGGAAATCCCAAGTCATCATTTTCAATGTCAGATTCTTGTTCTAATGCTGTTAGTTCCTCTTCTGCATATAAATTCCCTATATATTTTTGCCATCTATTCACTTTCTCTGCATTTTCTATGACATTTCCTACCGTGTCCCTTATATTTTTGCTATACAGTTTTATATTCCTAAAATTCATTTTAATTGTGTATGCTTCGTCTGTCTTTCTTATTTCCATCTTAGTTTATACCTTTTTACACTTTTTATCAATCCATTTTTCTTTAGCTTACCTGCATTTGCAAATAATTTCCCATTTTATGGCTTTATATCTCTGTTTTCCTGTTTCATCTGATCTATTTTTGTATTTTCGTTTTTCTTCTATTAGATTCAGGATATCCTTTGTTATCAATGGTTTCTTATTTTCTTTTTGTGCATACCCCAGTGTTTGTCTCTAAACCCTTTACCTAAGTTATCCTTCAACATTAAGGAACCATAGTGGTGTGTATGTAATAGTAACTCATTTTTGCGCGCATCATTTCAGCATACAAGTGACTGTCATCGAGTTAACATGTGCATTTTCGAGAAGCAACAAGTTTTCGCTTGGCAGAGGTGTGTTCATCAATGAACTAGCAATCAGTAAGTGCACAATCATTTACATACAACATTTGAATTATTAATTGCATCCAAAGTCATATTTGGTAGTCCTTTATTATCAAACATCCATTAGCAACCCTCAATAAACTCATTAATTAATCCGCATTCATAACATTATGGTCCTTCAAGCCGGATTCAGCTTTATGTTTTAATTACCGTTCATTAATTAATTAATTAAGTTGTATACAATTGAGTTTATTAAGATTGCAACATGAATCTATACAATTCCGCATTCGTTTGCAAAATATGGTAAAATAACTGGTTTTTAATACTAGTTCATCCTCTTCGTGTATGATTCATGAAAAAAACCGCATTCCTTGTACCTGATATTAACAGTTAGAGAAAACTAGTTACATATTTTTTGTTTGCCATTTCTCAAATTTACAGGTATTAAATGGTGTTTGCTATTTGCAAGCGCCTTTGCATTATTTGTTCATTTTATAAAAACCCTGCATCTTAGAATTTATTCGAAATTTTATGAGCAAAGATTTTAGAAAAGCTCTGGAGTGAATTTTATTTATTCACTCCAACACACACATTGCATCTTTGGTTCATTTTTGTGCAACATGCATTAAATAATTATTATTTTACACTTTACACGTAGTATTGCTTCAACAAAAATGAGCTACTCATTAAATAAATTGGTAGTCGTGGCCAAACAGACTATTGCACGTTTGAAAGTTTTTGATGCCTTATCTAACAATATCGATAAATTGCAGAACCGACTCAAGTTCACCGCCGCACTTAAAATTCCATCAAAATTATACTAGAACCGCGGTGCCGGTCAGTTTTACCATTTTTGATTTTTAAATGGTTACATATTGCTAATTGTTATAGATATCAAGTTGAAACTTTATGAATTCTTCTAAAAATATATACGTAGTATTTAAGTAAATTATCTGCATCTAATTGTAATGTTATATACACTATTTCAATGTTCATATATAAAACCCCGGTCACCGGTCATTAGGTAATTGAGATGTAACTATTTACTCAATAACTGTGGATTTCGTAAAATAAATTAAGTTTCATTATCATTGCTAATCAAGAAATAGGATGTCAGGTATTATAGCACTAATTACAAAGACATTTTGACACAATCAATTTTCTAAACGAGAGATAAATTCTTGAACATTATAAATATATGGTTATTGACTTGATGCATTTCAATTGTATAGCTGATTTGTGAATTCTTCGTTCAAATCTGTATAACGGAAACGTTTCGTGGTAAGTTGTCAGTTTCTACCTGAACGTATAAGTGTACGGTTTTGAATGAGATTTGGAGAAAGTTTTGTTTAGCAGCTGAATAGATATTTTATATTTCACAAGCTTCGAGTTCTTAGTATAAAGAAATATGGTCGAATAAAGGTTTGCCTGCTGAATAAGCTCTAAATTATTTAGCCAAACTAAAAGCTCTTTCCGAATTTGCATGATAGTACGTCGAGTAATTAACCGGAAGAACCTATTTGTTCAAAAGATGTATGTAGTGCTGACGGAAGTGACAATAGTAACAAAACTGATGCTGAAACTGAACTCGGATCGGAAACAAATGTGAATCGCGATACAAATAGAAATAACAGTGACAAACAAGAAAGTGTTGCGACCGCAAAAACAAACCTACCCAGGGTAAGGCAACCTCGCCCTAATATCCGCAAGAAAGGATTTTCGCTACCTGTGGGAACCATTCATTCTTCTCGGACTGGATCTCAATGGTAAATGATAGCTACTAATGTTAACAATTCTGGAAAAGTAGTTCAACGTAATATACCTCAAATCAATCCCGGACCAACGCATTATGCAAGAAAAAACGTATGTCTTGACAAGATAAGTACTTTTTGGCGATTGTTTATTGATCAGTCTATGGCTACATTGATTAACAAATGCACCGAAATCGAAGCCAGAAGACAGTTAGATAACACTGATTGGACATTACCTTTTGAAGAATTAGATGCTTTTATTGCAATTTTATATGCATATGGGGCTAGAAGTTTAGAAGTCGATAGTTTGTGGGACAATACCTGGGAACCACCATTTTTCAAACAAACAATGGCTAGAGATTAGAGATATAATGAAATATTTGAGATTTGACACTAAATCGACACGAAGACAAAGACTAGGCTATAAAAAATTTGGCTTCAATTGTCGCCCGATTTATGGCCTTTTGCAGCATCTTTTGCTTCTTTGTCCACTGCTATCACTGGAGAAGAAAGAATTTTAACATTTGTTTCAGAAGTGTCACCGTCAATCATCGATTCGCTTCTCAATCGATTTTCTTTACTTCGCAAAATTCAACGCATTTTAGCGTATTGTTTTTGTTTTAATAATAATCTTCGTAGGACTCCCAAATTCTCCGGTGCTTTAGTGGATTATGAATTATATCAAGTTTTAGTATACATTGTCAAAGATACGCAATCTTCCGCATTTAAAACTGAAATCGAATGTATCAAAAAGGAACTCCCCATGTTCTAAACAATTTCAAAAACTTTCTCCATTCTTGGATAAGGATGGAATACTTCGTGTTGGTGGTCGATTGTGCTATTCATCCCTGCCATTTGAAACTAAACATCCCGCACTTCTCCCCAGCAAGCATCGCTTATCGGAACTTTTGATTCTTCAAACTCATCATGATGATTTACATGCTGGAATTAACACTACAATGTATTTAAATGAACAAAATTTTTTGATTTTGTCCGCAAAGCGTTCAACTAGGTATTACTTATCATAATGTAACCACTGTTTTCATTTACGTCCAACCGCATTTGTTCCCACAATGGGCGACTTACCTTCTACACGAGTTACAGAAGTTAAGTCCTTTAATGTAGTCGCAGTCGACTATGGTGGACCTTTTTCCATTCTTTTGTCACGCCGACGTGGAGCTAGAACTCAAAAGGGCTACATATGTATTTTTGTTTACCTTGCAGTCAAAGCTCTTCACATTGAAGTAGCTTATGACTACTTATCAGCGGAATCATTTATAGCCGCCTTGCATCGTTTCATTTCACACCATGGTCGCTGTACTCAGATCATCAGTGACAATGGCACTAACTTCGTCAGAGCCAGCAAACAGCTCATTTCACATATGAAAAACGCCATAGAGGGTGAAGTTTTGACGACTTTACCACAGATAAAGGCTTTAGTATTATTTCTATCTCAGAAAGCAAGCTACTTGTCAACTTTCCATCTGAGTTTGTTAAAATTCCTGGATATTCTTTGTTCAAAAAAGATAGATCTTCTAGGGGCAGAGGTATTTGTTGTTATGTGCAAAATAATATAGTTTGCAAAGAAATCTATTTAGAATTAGAAGAAACAGGAAATTTCGAACAGCTGCAGTTAAATATCTCAATCAAAAGAATTTCCTATGCAGTTGGAATCATCTATAAACCTCCACAAAGTCCAGTTTCTTGCCTTCATGTGTTAGAACAGGTCTTATCTAAATTATACATGGAATTTAATTATATCATACTAATGGGATATTTGAACATCGATTTTTTAACGAATAACAACAATCCTAAGTGTTTAAAATAAATACTTGCATCATTTAATATTGTACAAGTGATTCATACACCAACTAGAATTACTGAACATATGACCACTTTATTAGACCTCATCTGTGTAAGTAAAGATCTTTCTTACACAGACATACATACATATGACTTAATAAATATGTCAGACCATCGAATGGTATATTGCAATTTATGCATTAGCCATAAAAAGTTGCTAGCTGAATCATTCACTTTCCGTAGCTTTAAATATATCGATATGCACGCTTTTTCTGAAGATGCCGACGCTATCGACTGTTAGAATTGAAATATGACTCTACTGATGATAAAGTGTCCTTCCTTAACAAAGTAATCATAGATCTTTTTGATATACATGTCCCTGTATGTACCAAAAGAAAAGCTCAAATTAACCCAGGCTGGTTAACAGAAACTGTGTTGGAAATGATAAAGACACGAGATTCGGCTTATAAAAAGTTTACCAAAACCAAGACGCTAGCAGATTATCATTATTTTAAGGAACTGAAAAACTACGTCACTCATGCAATTAGGAACGAAAAAAAGCATACTATAATTATCAAATTTCAATGAATAAGAAAAACCCCAAAAAGTTGTAGAACTTTTTTAAACAAGCCAGCATACATTGCAAGCTGCCAAACACGCTTAATCTTAACAATGACAATCTAAACCTTATTAATGAATTTTTTGTAAATAGTATTCAGGCCACGGAGATTAATGATAATGTCTTACATTATTTTTCTAAAAATAAGCTATCTTCAGTAGGCGAAGAATTAGAGTTCCATTGTGTTAGTCCCGAAGATGTTGCCTCCACTATTACTAAAGTAAAATCCAATGCAGTAGGGGTAGATGGCATTAGCTCAAGCAATTGCTTGGAGTTTTCATCCCCCTTCCGCGCCTCGCTTTTCTGGACTGATAGAGAACGGTATCAAGTCTGTCAAAACTCATCTCCGTCGCGTTATAGGCATGCAAATCCTTACATGCTAGGAATTCAATACAGTTTGCATTCAGGTTGAGGCATTGCTCAACTCGCATCCTCTATGAAGCATACCAACAGATCCAAATAACCTCAGTGTTCTTACACTTGGACATTTTTTAACACTCGAGCCATTGACTGCACCTCCACATACAGATTTGAACCATTTAAAAATCTCCAGATTGTCTAAGTGGCAGTTAATCTTACATCATGATTTTAGGAAGCGTTGAATGAATATCTCCATAATTTATACCAACGTAGCAAATGGAACAAAACCCGTAATCTCGAATCGTCAAATATTGGCACCTTGGTGCTTATAAAGGAGGACAATATTCTCCCGTTGCAGTGGAAACTAGGAAGAATTGTCGCCCTACACCCTGGTCGTGATAACATTGCTCGTGTTGCGACTGTTCGCACCTCTTCAGGCCAATACAAAAAGCCAATGGTAAAGCTTTCTGCCTTGCCTACACAATCCATATAAACCTAGTTTTTTTTCTTTTGCATATATGTACATATTGTTCATATTATCGTTCGGAAATTACCCATTTTTTGGTAATTTCGGTGTGCAGTATGTTTCGTCTCAAACCCTTTACCTAAGTTATCCTTCAACAATAAGGAACCACAGTGGTGTCTGTGTAATAGTAACTCTTTTTGCACGCATAATTTCATCATACAAGTGACTTTTCGTGTAGCTGCCGTCAAGTTAACATGTGCATTTTCGAGTAGCAACAAGTTTTCGCTTGACAGCAATGTGTTCGTCATAGAACCAGCAATAAGTAAGTCCACATTCGTTTACAAAGAACATTCGAATTATTAATTGCTTCCAAAGTCATATTTGGTGGTCCTTTATTATCAGACATCCATTAGTAACCCTCAATAAGCTCCTTAATTAATTCGTATTCATAACACCCAGAAAATCTCTGGTCGCTATGTCTAAGCTGGATTTAATGTTATTCCATTCTGTTTGAAATGTGGTACTATAGACGTGTGATGAAGATATTATGGACAGACAAAGTTAAGAACAGAGAGGTACTAGAATTGGTAAGGGAAGAAAGAAATCATGTGGAAAACAGTTAAAAAATAGGAGAGATAGGATGATAGGCCACATACTACGACTTAAGGGAATAGTGCGGAATATATTAGAAGCAGAGATAGAAGAAAAGAGAGAGGTAGACCTAGGTTGGACTATTGTACACAGATAGTTAAAGATGTAGGCTGTGGGAATTTCAGGGAAATGTGTAGACTCGCTCAAAATAGAAATCAATGGAGGTACACGTCCAAACAGTTCCAAGAGGGAAAACCTAATGAAGAAAAAAATAATTGTACTTAAACCTAATAATTACTATAAGCAACAACAGGTATTGGTTTTGCAATTTTCTCAACTAATGTGAATAAAATGATGTGCTTCAGATTATGAGAATTATAGCATTGACAAAGTTAATAACAAAGAGGTTATAGAAATCGTAGCGAAATAAAGATATCCCTGGAAAACAGAATGAAAGAGAAATAGAAGGGCAGGATACGTTGTAAGGCATTTTTGGAGAATAGTGCGGAATTTATTACAAGCACAGGTAGGAAAAAGAGCGGTAGTGGTAGACCTAGATTAGACTATTGCACATAGCTAGTGAAAGATATAAGTTGTGGGAATTTCAGGGAGAAGTGTAGGTTAGCTCAGAATAGGAAACAATGAGGGTACGCATCTAACCAGTTCCAGGATTGAAGACCTAATGATGATGATGATTAACACATGAAATATAATATTTTACAACACGTCAAAACATAAAAATAGAAAATTTTTTAATTTTTTAAAATTTTTGATATACCGGGTGTGACAAAATAAGTGTAAAACAATTCAGGAGGCGATTCCTCATCGTAAAAGAGATAGGATCTTTCATATAAAGGAACTTCATTGGAGCATCCCTTGTTAAAATATAGCCCCTTAAAGGGGGTACACTAAAAAAGTTACAAAATTGAAATTAAGGTGACATTTTTTACTATCAAAAATACACTTACTCAGTAATTTATTTGGTTCACCCCATAGTTGTAATGGGTGGAAAACGTAACCACTAAAATTTATTTCCAATGTAACTTTTTGTCTTATTATTTGTTTGCCATTTAAAAATTTATTTTCAATAGCTTATTTCATTCTAAACAAAAAATGTCTCTTCAATTTTTTGCCCAAAATTAACCAGTTTGCAGGAAAAAATTATTTTACTAACAACTACAGAGATACATCGTCATAAATGCAAATTGGATTATTATTGTTATTTTGTAGCTACTACCTGCATCAAAGTATGATTAAAGATAAATAAACAAAACTAATTTATTAATAACAGAACATACAACATGTAGAAATCATAGTAAATGTTCAATATGTCCACCTTCAGTCATTACACATGTGTTTAGACTTCGGCACATTGAGCCACGTATTTGCTCAAATATTCCTGGAGCCTCTCTAATTACCCTGCGTGCATCGATGATGCGATTTCTTAAGTCATCCACATCGCGAACAGGAGTAGGATAAACCAAACTCTGTAAATGGCCCCAAGTAGAGAAATCGAGAGGATTCAAATCGGGGGACGAGTGGGCCAATTCTGTGATCCTCCTCGACCTATCCAATGATTTGGATAGGTTTGAGTCAAATGCTGACGTGCTGCTTGACTAAAATGGGCGGAAGCCCCATCATGCATAAAAAACATAACCCTTCTGATACCAAAAGGAACTTCCTCCTGCAGTACTGGATGCACCTCTTAAAAATTGAGTGTATGCCTCACCATTTAATCGAGGAGGTAGAAAATGAGGGCCAATTAAATAATCCCCAATAACTCCGACCCACACGTTAAGACAAAAATGTTTTTAATGGTTAGCTTGGACAATAGCGTGAGGGTTTTCATTAGTCCATATGTGGATATTATGAAAATTAATAATCTTGTCCCGAGAAAAAGTACATTCGTCTGTGAATTCGATCGTCTTCAGAAAGTCAGGATTTCTTCTGATCATTTCCAGCATCCAATTGGAAAATTCAAGACGGTTCGGAAAATCTCACGGTAACAGTGCCTGTACTCGTTGTAGATGGTAGGGGTATAAGAATTGTTCCTTTAAAATTCGAAATACTGTCATGTGAACAACATTTAACTCGAAAGCAATCTTTCTAGTACTACTAGTGGGTTGTTCTTCAACCAAATTAAGTACTGTTTCTTCAAGCTGTGGTGTTCTAACTTCTCGATGGCGACCACAATCCTGCATTCTTTTTTTGAATGAACCATATTCTCGTAATCGTTGATAAAGTTGGGCAAATATTCTATGCGAAGGAAGCTGCCGTTGAGGATACATTTCAGCATACCTTCTACAAGTTTCTAACCCATTACCCTGCGCAGACCGTAAACGTAATGCATATCAGCCATTTCCGCATTTGTGTATGCCATTTTAATAACAAGTGAATTATTAAACTAACAAATTAAGAACAGAACAACGACACACAATTATTAATTCAATTTCAAAAATTTACAAACTAACAAGGTGATAACAATTTAATTGTCACTATCATTAATAGCGGCCTACTAGATAAATTAGTTTCGCATTTTCATCTTATGACGATGTAACTCTGTAGTTGTTTGTAAAATAATTTTTTTTCTGCGAACTGCTTAATTTTGAGCAAAAAATTCAAGAGACATTTTTTGTTTAGAATGAAATAAGCTATTGGAAATAAATTTTTAAATGGCAAACAAATAATAAGACAAAAAGTTACATTGGAAATAAATTGTAGTGGTTGCGTTTTCCACCCATTACAACTATGGGATGAACCAAATAAATTACTGAGTAAGTGTATTTTTGATAGTAAAAAATGTCACCTTAATTTCAATTTGGTAACTTTTTTAGTGTTTGTAAAAAAAAATGAAAAACAAATTTTATGTAACCCCTTTAGGGGGCTGTATCTTAACAAGGGATGCTCCAATGAAGTTTCTTTATATAAAAGACCCTATCTGTTTTACGATGAGGAATCACCTCCTAAAATGTTTTACACTTATTTTGTTACACCCGGTATATCAGATATTTTAATATTTATTTTAAATATCATGATATTTACCAACTCTGGACAAAAATCAGTCTCAAACATATTTTTTAAATTGAATAGAACGGAAACCAAAACAAAAATAAAAGGTTCAAAATCCTGGTTATAATAGATTAATCGTTTGTCTTCTTATGAGAGTTTAGTAAATACCAAGACAAACTGATATATAATAGTACCCAGACCTAGGTCAATATTTTCAATTATTTGATTTCTAACGATTTCTGTATCACAAATATAAAACTTACCTTTACATTCAATCTTAAATTGTGCTGATTTCCAATCGGAGATACATACTTTTTTGGTTTGTCATGACCAATTTGTTTCAAATGCTTCAACTTTTCTTTAAGAACTTCAACTTCATTACTATATTGTTCCCGTAAATTGGATATATCTATTTTTTTATCAAAAAATGTACAAGTATCATAATGAATTGATGAACGATTCTTAGCATCAAAAGTATTTAAGTCTTGAGTATTATTTTCAAACTCATTTGAACGTGAACTATATGAACTACTATTAAAATTTGGTTGTGGAAAATGTGGCTCAATAGAAATACCAGATAATAATTTTTTTGCTTCGATTTGCTTCATTTTAGAAACTATGCCATTAATATTTTTGGCAGATTCATCTATTCTAGGTAATAATTTACCAAGTTTATCTTGCCGTTCAACCATTATATTACCAAAATTTGGATTTGTTTCACTATTTTTAAAAGTCTTTTCAATGCTAATGTCACTATAATCCGAATTTGACACTTTCAGATAGTTGTTGCTAATGTATGTTGTTGGCAGTTCACACAAATTTGACCGTACTCGATCCCATCGCATTGTGTCAGACACTGGATCTTTAATATCATATTCCAGTTCCATGTTTTCATACTCTTGATCATCCCTCCAGGAATACCTTTTAATTAAACCTTTGCCTTTTCGTGTTCTTCTACGACATGGTTCGTCGTTGGCTTCACTCTTAGAACGTTTGCGAGGTGAATCTTTATCACAGGTAGGACACCATGTACTAGTTGTATAACTAAATTTGCAGAGTCTTTCATCAACTTTACAGGTTGCATAAGGTAGACCAACATCGCAATGAGCCATTTCAAATTTATCGGGTACTTTTATAAAGCTCTAAATTGATATCTTAAACTAAAAAAAAAAAACTAATCAATATACTTCTCCATAAGGAAAAAAGCAATAGACATGCGGCTTTACGTTTTAATTCCCAAAACAAACCTAACCTGAATAATATCGTTAGAAACAAATACGAACTCACCTATATTTTAAAGCTTAGAAGCTGCACATCTAATTTTATACTAGAAATTTTGAAAAAATGTTCAACTGAATTTCTGCATCTTACACATGAAAACGCATAACCAAGAAGAGTTGGATTTAGGTACTGCTCTAGGATCGGTAAGAGTAATCGCCACCTACGGCAACGAAACGTATTTATTTCTACTCTTTATGTATGCTAATAACGTATGTCGTAACTACGTCCTACCTATACGATTTAAAATATGGAGGATTTAAAACCATACTCCAATAATTCCCGCCACAAATATTTTTTAAAAACTTATTTAACCATTATAAAAAGGGCTTATCTCCAAGCCAACGTCAATAACAAATTAAAATATAAAAATAGGAATGTCAAGTATAATTTTTATCATATTGAAAGAAACCTCATTTAAAACATAAAATATAACACAATATTCTATACCAAGTTTTCTTGCTTGAAAGAGATGTGGGAAAATGTGAAATGCCGTTCAACACTATTGTGAGTTCGGAATTAGGAAATGATTTAAAATTTGAAATTGTGACGATTAGAAAGCTCACTTCAATAAAGCTTGAGAATAGAAAACATCGGGACATTAATTTCTGTAAATAATTTTCGCCTGGGTACGCTAAGCTATTATATATAGATTAATGAAATAATACGCCATAATGTCACTAGAACAATAACGCTGCTTTTGAAGTAAATTTCACTCAAAATCAAAATTAAATTATAACAAGGACAGAAATACACTGTGCATTAATATGAAAGAAACATAATGAATTGCAATAAAACTGTGTACGTACATATATATGATTATTTTCGAATTATTATCGGCAGAAGAAATATATAATGTGGACACAGAAACGCGGAACATAGGACTATATAAATGGTAAAAAAGGGAAAAATAATGAAGTACATAAATTTAAAGAAGATAGGAGAAATTTTAGTACAAAAGGCAGATACTGAACACATCTTAACATATTCAAGGTTATTGAACAAAAACTGTCTAACATATTTGAAAAGCTAAAGTTCATTTGTTACAACTATAGGATGACGTCAAAAATGGATAAAATGCGACAGTGCGAATATTAGTTTAAATTTTAATGTATTTAATGAAAGCTATACGAATATTCCCATTGACAAGAGGAATTAGTGGCAACACCGTACAGAAATGACAACCTTTACTAGGTTAAATGACAGTATTCTTCAATCGCAATTCTAGGTATTTATTTGCATACAGTTGCCAACACTTCGTTACTACATTTGACGTCATTTTAAAGTTAAAGCGAATAGACTATACGTGCATAAGGTGTTTAAAAAATACAAGACAGATCTTATAAATATGCATTATATCAAGAACTTGTAGCAACAGATGCTGAAAAACGAGCACTGTTTTGTTAAGTATTGATTGAGCTATGCAATCAAGATGCCAATTTTGTAAAATATTTGCTTTAAAGATGAATGTTCATTTACATTAAACGGCACTCCAAATCATCAAAATCGCAAATATTGGAATACCGAAAATCTATATTTATATATCCCAGCTCAAACACAATATCTTCAGAAAGTAAATGTATAGGCTGGAATATTTATAAACCAAATCGTAGGTCCATACTTCATGTAAGGAACTCTCACAGCAACAACTATATTATGATTTACTAATATTTAATATTCGGCCAACATTAAATGAGGTTTCGCCAGAGGATTCTATAGTTTGGTATCAGTATAACGGTTGTCCTACACATAATTCACATATAAGTAAGAGAATTTTAAATACATTGTTTCCAGAGTGCTAGATTGTAAGAGACTGAAGTGATCCGTAGTGTTTCTTAGTCGATTTCTCATTGATTGATAATTATTGCAAATATTATAGTGTACATTTCGATATTTGAAGCTATTTGTTAGAATAACTCAATAAATTCTTCCAGGTTTCTGAACGCATTCCGTGATGTCGGAATTTACATTATAAGGGACGCATGTGAAGAGACGTTCGATCCAGTTGAAAAGGTTAAAGGACTTTGTTTTTAGCTTACAAGATGGCAGGATGAAAGATTTCACTTGGTGGTTTTTTATTAAAGGTAATGTTTTATGTTGATAATTAATTGCTATTTAAGGTAATCTAATTACATCTGGTTATTCTAGCCTTGTTTTGAGTGTGATGTTGGTACTTATTGTAAAACCTTTATTTATGTAAACATTGAAGGAAATATTTTTTTGATTACCTGTAGCTTTTGTCTTTGAATTTGCCAGTTGTTTTACTTATCAGGTGTAATGTGTAATTTCCGGTGGATTTACGCTTTTATTGAACCTTATATGTATAAATGAGCGTTGTTTGTCTTAATGACCGAAAACTAATTTCTTTTATTTGAAACAATGTTTATTTAGTATATAATACAGAGTTGGAAATTCAATTGCATCGCAATTATTACGGAATCCACGGTAAATGTACCTTTACTGTAATTTTACAAGCAATTAATGAAAAGGTACCATCATTCCTTAAATATATTAAATCAAATTATTAGGCAAGTTTGAGTATAAACAGCATTATATTTCTGTTTTATTTGTTTTGGTTTTAAGATAGAAATTGAATTAACCACAACGTTGTTGTTTATATTTTTTGTTTATAATTTGTAATGCCACAAAGTGTTTAATTTTTCAAGAGGTACGTTTTAATCGATGCGATCATAATGAATAATTTTTAACGTTTCTTTACAAGATTTAATATATTTAACTAACATGCACTTATATAAAGATTTAGCGCCTGGATCTGGGCTTGTTTGTTACACTCGGGCAACCGTTATACTGCGCAAATGTTATACTCGCGATATAATTTCCGTCAATTGTAACATACCGCACACGTTTTAAAAGTGATACAACCGCTTTTTAAGTCAATTTGCAAGCACAATTTAAAAGAAAACAAAGTACTTACATTCTCAGGGTCCCACGATGTTTGGCAGGATGGGTTCAATTCACACCTCGTTAAATCGGATTTCCCTCCGTTCTTCCTGTGTTTTCTATGCTTGTAGGGGATGAAGGAACACCAGGTAGAGGAACGATAAAAGGAACCTACATGCCTAAAAAGGAAAGACACGACACCAAGATAGAAATTGTTTCGTCGAGGGCTTGTAACTGAATGGCGTCTTATAACACCACGCGCCCACTCCGCATTCTTTTGCGCAGACGCCGCTGTCAGGGACGACGAAAGTTGACATATTCATTTAAAAATACGCGGCAATTTATTTACAAATTTAATCTAACGTGATGCATGCCGGTTGGCATGTAACATGTTTTAATGCGGTACAATTTTAGATATGTATTTGCTGCCAACATATGTTATATTTATTTGATATTTGTGATTCATTTGACATTTTTATTATGTGTAATTGTTCTATTTCAGCATATTAACCACATATTCGGCTGCGCTGCTCACATTTTGGATTAAACTTAATTACACGTTTGTTGGTTTTGTATATCCTAGTATCTAGTCGATGTTCCTATATAATTAACTAGTATTTAATGTTTTAATAATAGTTGTGATGAAATTTAATTGAACCTCTGGTATGATCGACCATCTCGTGCCTTTGCGTTTGCAGTTATGACTATGTTGGAGATAGTCTATTTAATAACCAGCGCCTTTTTAACTATGCGCAATCATGCCATAACTTCATTTAGCGATTCATGTTGTCTTGTCAATGTACTGGTAGTGTACCCTTTCGCAAATAATAGGAAGTTGGCTAGTCTATGTGAAATATTTTGTAACACGGGCTGGTAACTGTTAATGTATGTATGTGGGCGCGTGTGCTCTAGCCTTGTTGAATATTACTAACATTTTATGTCCATGCAGGGAAGAACATAGGTAGTCAAGGTGCAGATCTTCTTCCTGGTGTGCCCCCTCTTCAACTTTAACTGGGTAGTATTGGCCTAGCCAACCTCAGTACCTACTAAAAAACACTAGCTGGTCTACACTAACGTTTCTTCAGTTGTCATATGTGGTATGTCTGGGAAACAGTTGACATCCCGTTAAATTCAGTGTTGGTGACCTGGGTACTTGTACGTTACCCGTCCTTGTCGAGATGTGCTAAATGCAGTTGGAAGTGTGAGGCTAGTTTGGGGTTATCCCTGCCGTGCTCTTTCCCCAATCGCCCAGGTTGAGTACGGCACTGTTTGCTTTGAATGTCATTTTTTTATGCTTTCATGCAAATGACCTATTTAGTGGTTATTGTTTTGATTAAAAGTCACGTTAGGTAAATTCTGTAGTTTTATTTCAAACCTTCCCGCCTTAACAACATCTTCCCATTGTGAATTTGGGTTACATTATAACAACACAACGTAGGAATCTTCGAGCTACTGCCACTATATGTTAGATCACAGAGCCCGGTGTGCCGTATATAGAGGGCGTTTGGGTCAGCCTTCAGGTCGGTTACACTGCAAGACGTACCTGACTTAGTGCCGAACGATTTCTTTTTATGGGGATACATCTCTTCAGGATCATCTCATCCAAACTTGCAGTCTTTGAAGGAGTGCATACGATGGGCTTGTAATAATATTTCACCGCAAATGTTTGTAAATATTCAGGGACATTTCTATTATCGTCTTGGTCATTGTTTAGCTGTATATTGAGAAATACTCGAACACTTGTTGTGATTCTATCTATTTTGAATCCATATTATCGATTTTATGGTTATGTAGTGAAAATTCTTTAAAAATTTCAAATTTCGGAAAATTTAAGACAACCTATTAAAACAAATAATATTAAATAATTGACATATTACCTGTTGTTGTGCTTTTACTTTAAATATTAAAATGATAACAACACAATAATTTGTATTTTGATATTAAAATAGAAATAAAATAGCAAACTCTATTTACAAAACTTCATAACAAAATAGTTAGTGTCATATTTATAATTAGAATAAAGCATCTGCACCTACAAAACAACTAAATAGTCACAAATACCTGTTACATGTCAAACTGGTTATGTATTATGTTTTAGGTTTAGAGATACCTTGTAGGTTAATTGCCACGTATTTTTGAAATGATACGTTTACTTTCGCCGTTGGTGATGGTCGCGTCTGCGCAGAAGGAATGCGGAATGCGCGTGTCGAGGAAACGACATTAAGCAACGAGACATGGACTAAGCAACAAGTATTTAAGTGCGGTGTAATTTTTAAAGAAAAACAGGTACGTAGTTTTCCTTTGTGTCCCTTTATCGTTCCTCTACCTATTTTCCTTTCAAACCCCTACGAGATGCAATAGAAGTTTAGTGACGGATAATAATTTGATGTTCAACACGGCGCCATCAAACCCTAATCACGTGCTGGACCCTGAGATGAAGTTTCGAGAGATACACATCACCTAAGTAATTTAAAGTTTACCTAGAATGTGCATGTAAATTGACTTAGACAGCAATTGCAGCATCCGGTAAAAACGTGGTTTGTATATGTTATAACAATGGCGTTAGAGCCGCGCCTAGAGTGTAATAATAGCGCGTAAATTGCAACGCGGTAAATGTAACATACCATAAAGTAACCTTACTGCATTAACTAAACATAATAAACAAACCGGATAAAAATTTGAATTCAAGCAAACAAAAATTCCAACAATAGAGAAACAATAGAAAACGAGAAATATTAAAGTCATTTACATTGTGAAAATCCAGAATGCAGCAAATTAAAAACTAAAGAAACAAACATTTAGGCAAGGTATTCTTACATTTAAACACGATAATTACATTTTAAAGTTCGATAAATACAACACCGGAAGCGGGGTTTACTAGACACCATCGGTAGTTGGTAGCGCTAATCTTATACAGATTTTGGGCGCGCTCATCCAATGCACCAATGCACAAATTACGACGCAATTATCGGAAAAAAATATATAAAGTTAAGGCAATATATTCTAATGCAATTACTCACATGAATATGTCTCTGGGTTAAAGTTGGCTTCTATTCCAAGTCCATCAGGCTACTAAAGGCCCTTTTGCGGTAGTTAAAGATGGTGACTCCCGACGCTCTTCCAAAGCGTTCGGACCAGCACTCAGGGCTCCGCTCCGGGGTGATTAAAGATGGTGCTTGCTCCGGTGCTGTTGGCGGAACATGGACTTCCGGCTCATTCTCGGGTCGTGCAGTACGGTTCGCCCTAGGTGGCTACAAATTTCTCCTACCTATGCAGGGATCGGATTAGGAAACATGATAAGGGCGACAAACAAGACAATTAGGCAGGATATCTACATAGGTAAAGATAAGCACGATACGATACCTCAAAGCGTCCACTCCACTCGAAGGTTCGGGCGAAAAAGCCATGTTCAAGCGTCTAACGGAAATTTGTCCCCACTTTCTTTTCACGTCGGCGCGAGGTTATTCGTCCAACCCACTCGAGTCGCGCGATCTGGCGCAGACGCACTGTAACGTATCGGAAATGCGCGCCCCGAGCCTTTTGAAATTGTGGCGCGAAACTTCCGCACATCAAAATCATCCTAAGACATGTTTAAGGGCCAATTTGATTGGCACGTAACAGTATATGTCTATTTATTACACCAAATAACACCTTGTACATAAAATAAATGTTCTGCTGTTTCTATAATACTCGATCTGGCGAACAACTTTTATGACGCCATAAGTTGTAATTCAGGCAGACAAATTTTTAATTTCAGTGAGTGTAAAAATATATAGTGCGTCGACATGACATTATAGAGCATACTGATTTTGCTCATGGTGTTGCAATGCACTGTTAACAAGCGAATTTTGTCCGGTTTGAACTTGACGCATATCATTGTTTTGTTACATAACAAGGAAGGTTATTATATCAATACCGAATGCATTTTCAACATTTGGCAACGTAGCCGACAGCTAACCATATGTCAAATCAAATATATCAACAAAATGTTTTAGGTTATGGATAAGTAAAATTAAAATATTTTAATTTTAGTTAATTTAAGTAGTTTTATTTGATTTACAATCCAATAGAACTCATGATACAGTTACAATTTAAGATGTCAATCTAAAGAATCAAATTAGTGCTTAATAACAAAACAGTGCCTGCGTAGAAACATGTTTTTGTAGCCATTGCCTAAGTGATTGTTTAAGAAAAATCATGAATGACAGATCTGTCAAAAGGGGTTTTTATTGAATGAGCTAGAAAGTGAAAACTACTATATTGTATGTCAGAACTTGCTTAGCAAATTAGATCAGAATATTATTTGTTTCTGCATTTCAAACACTTAACCTCACTTCTTTAATTTTTTTATATACATCTGTTGTTTAGTATATTTTTCTTCTTGTTTATTTCAATTCTTTATATTTATTGTTAGTGTATTGAAAATCAATTTTTCTTAGAACTAAATTTGATAATGACATTTCAGAGTACAACCGTGGGAGCGAAAGTCCAAGAAGTAGTATGGAATCTATTAGATTACTTTAAAAGTGAGAAACACAATAGCGGCTCTTTAATTTTAGTACAAGCGGTAGGGATGTCGTCATCGGACGGTTCCGTGCAGTAGTTAGAATGCGTATGACTACTATGCCCGAGGTCACAGATTCGAATCCCGACACGTTCCGCTTGAAAAATGTTAGGAGGGCTTTTTTCATGGAATTACGCCCTCGTTCTAATGAGAAGTAATATGCAGGTCCCACGTGTAAGTGTTGTCACGCACGTAAAAAATCTTTATCTTGTTTGGAGAAAAAAGGTTCGGCAAAATTTCCTAGTAAAAAAAACCTCGTTTCCTGGCCAATGTAGTATCTTTGTGTGGAGCATTTGAAAATCAAATGTAGTGGCTGTTACATGCCGAAAATTCGGCATATAAACATTTTTATAAGTCTTAATTTGTAAGGATTTCGCGTCAATAATTTGAAAAGACGTGTGTGTATTTCCGTCACTTCAGACAGTGCGTTTGCGCGAGATTGCGCCGACGCGGGAGTGCGAATAAGGGTGGTGGTAATTTCTGGAGACGTCGGGACTAGCCGGCGAGACGTCGCGTAGTGTAGTTATCTTTGTGACTTATCGTATCTTGTCTTTTTGTTATGTAGGTTTCCTTTTATCTACCCAATTATTGTTCCTTATACCAGTTTCCTGTCGCCCCTCTACAAATAGGAACGAAGAAGACAAATTTGAATTCGGTTTTAACCGAGGCCCAACGAATTACCCACGCCCGAAAAGGAGCAACGAAGCCCCGCTCCCGCCATCATGGAGTAATGCTGGGAGAAGCCCTACAGTTTGTGTAAGTACTTTTCTCGTTTTTTATGTGATGTAGTAATTTTAAATAGTTATGTGACGTAATATCTTATTGCGCATCATTTTTGCAATTATTTATCCTTGCTACCAACTACTGTAGTGACTCGCGTACCTCACCGGCAGGGGTATAATAGTGGCGCATTCCAACGTATAATAGATTGAAAAAATTTGTTTTCTTATATTTCTATATCTTAGAATGTATTAATTAACTATATTAGTAGTTTTTTCACTCAAAAAATAAATAATTATTTGAATTTTTAATATCTGTTAACTTAAGAAATATAAGTTGGTAACACTGTATGTTACTATAACAACCTTAATGAAATGACAGCTGTTATGCTAATTTGGCATGAGTTGCCATATTGATTATTGATTTTTCTGTTTACTTTTTATAAATGTATTGCAAATCCAATTAATTCTCGTAACATTATAAAAATAGTGTTTCTAATTTAAATTTTTTTTAGATAATAACACAGTTTAATTTACCAGGAAGCTGGAATATATATCTTTTAAAAAGTGTGAAATTAACATAACCTCACTTAAACGTGTATTTTATCCCTTTCAATTAATATCGCTTGATTTATTAGGACCTCTCCGCCGATCGAAAAAAGGTAACCAATATCTTTTAGTTGTCACCGATTGGTTTTCTAAATTTGTTATGGTGCAACCCTTACGCAAAGAGGTTTCGGTCTTACCTATAAACTAAATTTCTTAACTGTGTGTTTCAGTATATAGCTTCTTCTTGAAACATCAGTGTTCGTACTGTGGCACAGATTAAATTTCGAGGCGATGCAAACTCAATTAGAACTAATCAAGAGAAAAAATTTTTTGTAAGAAGATCAAAATTATTGACATTCCTCAATGCATTAAAATAAGCATTAGGAATACTATAGACCATTCGCTTTGACTTTAGTACGACGTCACAACTGAATAAAATACCACATTGCCAATGTTAGCTTATATCATAATATATTTAATGAAAAATATAGGAATATTCCCATTGGAAAGAAGAATCGTTGGCAGCACCGTAGAGAACTGCCAACTTTTATTTGAAGTGTGAATATGAAGTGTTGGCAGCTGTATGCAAATGTATACCTAGAATTGCGCTTGAAAAATACTACCATTTAACACAATAAAGATTGATAGTTTTGTAGGTGTTGCCACCAATTCCTCTTGCTAATGCAAATATTCGTATATTGTTACATGCTAAAATTTTTCAATGTACATTGTTAGAGTTAGCTTCAATTTGTAAATAAATTCCCGCGTTTTTAAAAATTAAAACATGCCAATTTCGGTCGTCCCCGAGTCGCGCCTGCGCAGAGTGAATAGCGGAGTGCGCGCGGTGTTATAAGACGCCATTAAGCCACGAGACCTGAAGCCAAGAACATCTATCTGTGTTGTGTGTGTGTGTGTCTTTTCTGTTTGTAGGTATGTAGGTTCCTTTATCTTTACCTTCGTGTACCTCTACCTGGTGTTCCTTCATTCCTTTACGAACGTAGAAGAAACAGGAAGAACGGATTGGCAATTTGAAACTCAGCAATTGTGTAACTTATCCACAAAAGGGGATGGACTCTGAGATCTAGCTACGAAATACCATCCCTGTAAGTACTCTGTTTTACTTATATTGGGAATGTAAATTGACCTTAAATGTGCATGGAAATTTGACTATTGCGTCATACTTAAAAATGTGGTGATGTGTTATAGGTATTACGCGGCCTTAACAATATCTGTCGTTAAATATATTAGAATTTAAACTAACATTGGTAATGTAGTATTTTATCCAGTTGTTGTTACGTGCCGAAATCGGCCGTAAACATTTACATAGTTTTAATATGCGGGAATTTCGCGCCTTAAATTTAAAAAAGACTTGTTGGGCGTATTTCCGTTACTTCAGATGTGCGTTGAACAAACTTCGCGCCGACGCGTGTGGCGGGAGAAAAAAGTGGGAAGTTTCCGCAAGACGCTGGGACTTGGACTTGCCTTTAAAACATCAAGGAGAGTGGTTGGGTCTGGTATCGTATCTTTATCTTTTATTATGTAGATTCCCTCTGCCTTTTGATTGTCGTCCCTATAAACCTGTTCCTGCCGTTCCCTACATATAGGAAAGAAGATACTAATCTGGATACAACCTGGCCTAGCAGCAGTCCACGCCCTGAGAACCATCGTTAAATAATCCCGAAGGACGCCCTGAAAACCATCTTTAAATAATCCGGAAGGGAGCCCTGCAGTCGCTAGCCTGGAGCAATCCCGAAGGACGCCATGAGAACCATCTTTAAATAATCCGGAAGGGAGCCACGAGCAACCCTGAAGAAAGTAATTCTGTGAGACGCTTACATATTCACGTAAGTTCCCCGTGTGTGGGGTTTTTTGTAATACATTTTATAAATTTTGCATATTTCGTCATTTACGTGTAATAATTTGCATAGTGTGTGACGTCATTGACAGATGGGCGCGCTAATTTCCACATTATAGATTAGCGTTACCAACTGCCTTTGTGTCTCTTATACCGAGTCGACGGTAATGTAAGAATGGCGCCTTTTACGTGTTTTTGGTTGTATAGAAATTTTTCTTTTGTTATATGGCTTTATAATGTATTAATTAACGATATATATAGCTTTTTTACTTAAAAAAATACACTTATCTTAATTTTTTAATATCTATTGACCTTAAAAGTTTAGGTTGGTACTTTTGAACTTACTAAATTACCTAAGATGACAAGACAGCTGTTATGGTAACTGAATGTAAACCGCCATTTTGATATTGAAACTCAGCTTATGTTTTTTAAAATGTTTTGTTAGTTCAATTAATTTTCTTGCAACTTTAAATGTAGTGTACCTTTTTTAACTTGAATTTTCTTATTTAAGTACATAGTTTGTTTTTGGAATAGAACTACAAGTTTTTAGGAGTGGTTATTGACAAGGTAACCTTACTTTTGAATTCCACAAGTAAGTACATTTACATATAAATAAACATAAATAATTAATTAATTTATGCCTTATTCATTGTTTATTAGAAAACTTATCTATTTTATATTAAATTATACATAACTATTGCTTGTTTTTTGGACTTTAAAAAGTGTTTTTTAAATCATGGATAATATTGCCTTGTTTTGATTACATTTTAAAAGTATTTTCTAGTAATTCAGATATTTGGTTGGGGTTTACAAATTGTTTTTAAAGGGAAACCTTCTGTTTAAAAACAGTTACCGTAATTAAATTTAAATAGTATAACCTACAAATCTCTTTTTAAAGAAAATTTTGTCTTCAAATACAGTTAACGTAATTATCTAATCATATCTTATACCTTTCAAAACGTTGCAATAAACTGAATCTCTTTATATCTGCTCCTTTAAACATTGTAATAACGAAATTATCGTTAACGTTTTATATTTAAACTCATTTACGATGGTTGTTGATAACTCCCGCAATATCGAAAGAATATTTGAACAATTTGGAATACTGTTCTCTTTATACATGTATCGTAGAATATTTCTTTTGTGTAGCGAGTATGATTTTGTCTTGATTGCATATTTTTTTAGATATATCAATATCTCAACGCAGCATTTTAAGATCTATTAAGCGAGATTTACCATTTGATTTGGTCGCTCAGCTTTGTAAGTCTAAACGAGACCCGTCAAGGGCCGGTCGCACAGCGTTATAAGTCTAGACGAGATTTACTTGGTAAGTTTGTCGTTTTAGCAATTTGTAATTCATTTTTTTAAGGATGATGTTGAATTTTTCTTTATTAGTTTGAGTGGAACGCAAACGAGAGCTTCCCATCCCAGTAAATATATGTTTTACAAGATATCTTTCTGTTATTCAACAATTTTATCAGTGAATCGAGTCTTGATTACTCTTATCTCTTCACATATCGATTTAAACCTCATTAAATGGCATAAAATTATCTTTAAAATCGTTCAACCCTACGTACATCTAAAAGCTTTTCACGTTTTATTTCCTTGACAATGTATCTAATGTTTTTAGCCCCCACTATCAATTAGTTAACTTTAATTACTTATTTCCCCTCCTGTACAGTATATACCTTTTACACGTTTAACTTACTTACCTTAAATTAGCTATCTTTTTCCTTTTCGTTGACTTTTCCTTGAACATACCGTTACTTATATATCGCTTTATTCTCTACACCCCCCAATATAACTCTGTCGCTTTATTTAATTAATCCTCGAACTTTTCCTACAGCATATTATTTGGTTTTTAGTATTTTTCTTACATCGTTTAAATGTGTGGTAATTGTCGTAACTTTGGTTGTAATAACTCATTGAATTTTTATGATTGGTTTTAGCTGATGTTTAGAGTGGATGCTTTCTTCTTTGGGCTCACATAGGAGACGCGACCTATGCCATTGTAACAAATAGTTCATATTCGCAGTTGCAAAAAACTAGGATTTTCTATTCCATGTCTTTTTCCTCTGAATTATTACAGTCGCCCACATTATACTATATCATTATCTGTATCTTTTCCTACTAAGTCATCATAACATATAAACATTTTTTTCATTGTTTTTTGTTGAACTTCGTGGTGAGGCGCTATCGCTTCTTATGGTTATCTTATTAGATTCTCGGTTGTTTTAGCATATTGGGACAGTGTGTCTGTATTTAATTGCTTATAATTAGGCATCTTTGTGTGTTTAGGGTGTTACCGTTTTAAAAAAATTACCTTGAAACAGTTTGTTTTCGTGTGATTGTATCTGTAGTGATACTTTAAAGTTGTTGTGTCAAATTTTGTCTGATTTTCTTATCGTAGTGGATACACTCGTTAGGAAAATGATCGTACTAGTTCTCTTAAGAGTCTAGTGATTTTTTTACTTATGTTATACCTTAACTTGTCGGATTAATATCGCAGGTGGTCCTTCAGACCGATCTGTGTTTTAATAGGGACAATTATTCTCTACCTTCTCTCGGACGCTTGTCCAAAAACTCTACTTTTTCGTATCCTACTGCCTCCGTTTCTGCCTTATCTTTCCTTCGGTGGACCTGTTCTCGTCCCGGAACACCCGTCTGCCACATAAGAGTGATGTTCCCTCACTCCGGGCTACTAACTACATTGGCTGGTTGAGTAGTGCTTTGCTATCCACCTTTTCTGTCTCTTTAGCTCAATGCGAGCCCTTCCTCTACTTTCTTCTACCTGGAAGTGCCTCTTATGCATTCCAAATACCCACCTCCCTCTTTCTACCGTTCCTATTTCTGCTGCCTTTTCATTTCCGTTAGTCACCGTGTGATTGCGCGGGAGGCTTTCACCGACACCTGGACCACGTCTCTGGAAATCTTTCGTGAGGTCATGCGGTGCCGCTGTCAGCGCACATGGGCGCTAACAGTGAAGGTATGTATGAGTGTGTGAATGTGCGAGTGTATGTAGAAATATCGTGTGGATATCGGGTGAGTATATCACCGATATCAATTAACGCCGGGTGCAGGGATGCACCCAAATGCCTTTGCCGGTCCCTCGTACCGTTTATTACAAACGGGCCTGCTTCACAGGTTGCTCTTTTTAGAGGGTACGAGAAATTCCCATTTAACGGCTCCACGGAGCCACTCTATCGCTATCTTATCTATTGTCTTTGATAATAACTTAAGTTAATATCTTTATCTTATTTATTATCTTGGATAATAACCTTATTTAAGATCGTTATCTTACCGATTATCTTTAGTAATAACTTTAGATTAATATCGCGTTATCTTACCTAGTATCTCAAATAATAACTAAAGCTTAATATCGTTATCTTACCTATTACCGTTGATAATAACTTAAGCTCAATATCGTTATCTTATCTATTATCTTCGACAACAATTTGAGATCTTGTTTTATCTTTTTATCTGCCTAACGTTTGGTATTTATGACCAGACGTGGGAATAATTTTTCTTGAATATTAAGTGAAAAAGCTAACCTGATGGTAGAAATGTAATTTGTTAGGCTAGCAATGTAAGAATTTAGTAAGGTGGTACGTTTGGTAAATTTGTTGATTCACAACCATGTCATGGACAAGTTTGATGTGTATTGTTTATTAAACCAGAGTACCAGTAATTAAAAATTTGCTAGAGTGTAGAGTAACTCACTCTTATGAACATTTTTAAATTTGGGCACTTTTTTGCCAACAAAGAACAGTTTAGATGCATCGCTCATGTGCCTCTGCACGTAAGAAACTCTAATGTTAGTTTTAGTTGTAGTATATAGGTTAGGCGACTTGTCGCATTTGTTTTACTTTAAGTAGTGTTTCATGCTCCCCGACAAATTTGTGCTGTCGATTATTAATGTAATCAAAGACAATAGGGCTACATATTCCATTCCTGGTAATTTGGAAGACGTGTTATCGGTCGAAAAAACCAGGTGGCGCCTCAAATAAACATTTTGTAGGATTTAAGTTAGGATTTATGTAGGGTGGTTAGGATTTAGATTTTAAGATGTTACTGTGCTAACAGTCTTTTTCTTTTTTTTTAAGTTTTTTCTTTTATGGCTTTGTCGCGATTGTTACGTGCCGAAGTCGGCCGTAAACATTTATATAGTTTTAATATGCGGGAATTTCGCGCCTTAAATTTAAAAAAGACTTGTTGGGCGTATTTCCGTTACTTCAGATGTGCGTTGGCCAAACTTCGCGCCGACGCGTGTGGCGGGAGAAAAAAGTGGGAAGTTTCCGCAAGACGCTGGGACTTGGACTTGCCTTTAAAACATCAAGAAGAGTGGTTGGGTCTGGTATCGTATCTTTATCTTTTATTATGTAGATTCCCTCTGCCTTTTGATTGTCGTCCCTATAAACCTGTTCCTGCCGTTCCCTACATATAGGAAAGAAGATACTAATCTGGATACAACCTGGCCTAGCAGCAGTCCACGCCCTGAGAACCATCGTTAAATAATCCCGAAAAACGCCCTAAGAACCATCTTTAAATAATCCGGAAGGGAGCCCTGCAGTCGCTAGCCTGGAGCAATACCGAAGGACGCCATGAGAACCATCTTTAAATAATCCGGAAGGGAGCCACGAGCAACCCTGAAGGAAGTAATTCTGTGAGACGCTTACATATTCACGTAAGTTCTCGGTGTGTGTGGTTTTTTGTAATACATTTTATAAATTTTGCATATTTCGTCATTTACCTGTAATAATTTGCATAGTGTGTGACGTCATTGACAGATGGACGCGCTAATTTCCACATTATAGATTAGCGTTACCAACTGCCTTTGTGTCTCTTATACCGAGTCGACGGTAATGTAAGATTGTTTCGTCATCTTAAAGCTAATGTACTATATATACACGATATACGCGAAAAGTAAGTATAGTCCATTCAAATTAACTTTAGGATGTTGTTAAATGCAGTAATTAAGTGTTGGTAACCGTATGCAAATAAATACCTAGATTTGCCTTTGAACAATTCTCTCATTTAACAATATAAAGGTTGGCAGTTCTGTACGGTGTTGCCAACGATTCTTCTTTCCAATGGGAATATTCCTATATTTTTTAATTAAATATATTATGATTGAAGCTAACATTGGCAATGTGGTATTTTATTCAGTTGCGACGTCATACTAAAATTAAAGCGAATAGACTATACTGTAAAATGATTTAATAAACAATGATACATTTTTTTCTTTACAGAAAAACATAGGACTGCTCAAACTTTAAATACGTAACTTCGGGAAAACGAAATAATTTTACCAGTTTGAAACGAGTTTCACATGATTTTGGTTTTAAGTTGAAAACGGCGAAAAGTCGCAGAGCTTTAATGGAAAAATTAAGCATTGTTAAAGCTAGAACTAAATTTGTTAGGGGCGTATAAGAGAACTTTGATTCTGACAGTAAATGGCAAGTGGTTTTAAAACGAAAATTCAACAAAATCATGGTAGGAGGCTAAGTTAAGCATGCAGCAAAGACTAATATAAAATTTATATAAGTTAGCACATATACCAAACTGTGATTTGGCAGATTTACCAATCTTTATTTGTATATTATGTAATAAATATATTTTGTTAATAATTAAATGTGCTTTTATAGATTTTTTTCAGTTTCAAGTCACACGTCCCTTACAGAAAATAAAATTTAGTGTTGTTAAAGCAACGTTTTGGTTTTTGTTTTAAAGTAGATTGTGATATTAAATAAGATCGATCATGTGACTGTCTTCTTTTGTTACCTGACTATGTTGAATTTTTATTGGTGTTCGTTTCCATTATAGAAAACTATTTATCTATGGTTTCAACCTAGTTTCTTGATTTTGGGGAATTTGAATTTGTCACCGTCTGGTCAATATTTCCAATCTGTCGTTTCACAAATGTCAGTGTAATGGAATAGGAAGAAAGAACGGGTTTCATCAGTACATATTTTATTTTAATTATTATATTATCGTCTACGTGAATATCAAGCACGACAAGTAATTTATTTAATTCTGGTATAATTTTTAAACAAGTAGGTTCAAATTATATTACTGCTCTGAGACTATTATTAGAGATTTTTTAAAATGTGCTTTTATTTAGGCTAAAAAATGGGAAAAACTAAAAGACAAGGCGAACCAAGTGTTAATAGTTCTGGCGATTCGACCGAGTCCTGTGATGAAAATCAAAATATGGTCGAATGCTCTCACATTAATAAAGCAGTGGATTTACCTCGAATTAAAAAAGCATTACTGAAAAATGCTATCAATATTGATTGTCAGGAATGCAAAAATTCACATTTGAGTGATATTGAAATGGATGCTGATTACGAATTTGACATTTCCTTATGGTTGTGTCTTAAATGTGGGCACCAAGCTTGCGGCCGTTCTAAAAATAAGCATGCTTTACAACATTTTTCCACTCCACGATCTGATTGTCATTCGTTATGCGTTAATACAAGCATTTGGTCGGTGTGGTGTTATGATTGTGACATCGAAGTAAATGTTACGTGCAAGAAGAAATTGTTGGAGGCTGTCGAGTATGTGAAAAAATTTGCAGATACCTGGAAAGCCAAGAATGATGATACATGTTTTTCCATGGATGATAAGGTAATTAAACATGTATGTGATTAATTGCTTTTGCTGTTTTATAGATTTTCAAATATTTGATAGTACTGGAATCCAAAGGGAAGTTATCGCACTGAAGTGACTTTCTATATTATGAAATTTTTTATACTCGTGTTTTGACTGATTTGTTAATTTTACTTTCATTGCTTCTATTTAGGTTTGGAAAAAATTGATTTCTTAAAAAGTCTAATTTGACATGTCCACAAGTATTGGGGAAATGTTATAAATGTTTGTAGAAACCCCTTTGTTTGTAAGATTTAGACATTTTCTGAACTAAAAAAACGTGAATTCGAATTCCCTAAAAATTCTCTTTTTTATTTATTTTATCATTCCACTGTTAAGTTACCCATATTCATCACAATTCATATTATACCACTTTAGAATAAAATAATTTAAACATAAAATTGTGATGTAATATTCACTTATTGCCTTCGGTCGTGCAGCCCATGGACATTCCAAGTTCCAATCCTTTATTGTTTCAAGTATGAGCAAAGCATATGCTCCACTAGAGTGTACCTGAGATTTTCTCATGCCCTCCCTCCTTTCTAGTATAGTGGAGAATGATAATAGATGTGGCAGGTTGTAACAAAAGTATCTAGGAATTGTATGAGGAAGAGGTTAAATTTTAATTTTGCCAACTTTAAGGAATCTAGTAACTACTTTGATAACTGTTAAATGTACATGGATTGTTAGATCCGGTAAATTGATAGGTTTCTTAATGATTTCTACTAATAGTTTTGCAAATTGTTCGGGCATGCAGAAGATATGGTGCAAGTCCTCTTCTTAGCTTCTGTAGCACGAACTCCAATTCTACTGTGTTTTGGACTACAACAATGTTGCATTTTCAATCGAATTTGGTGATGTCAAATCTGTTTAACTTTTGTATTTCTTTAAATCAATCGATAAATCATCAATCATAGTATTCCCTTTCGGGGTAACCAAACCTAGCACCTCTTTCTGGTGGATATGCAGGATATAACTCTAGACTATTACATTACTTTTACTTCCAGCACCATTTACAATCTTTCTCCACATCCCTCGGTCTCTACACATTTCCTTTGCCTCTGTAACATTCATACATTGCTTTTGGCACATGCTTTTAGTCTTTAGACTTCTCACCTGTCATTCTTTCAGTACCTCCTTTACTACATCCAACCATTTTTTACGCAGTCTGCCCCTTGCAGCTCTACCAGTCATCTTCCTTATATACGCTTGATAAGTCTCCGCATTCATTTTTTCTACATGTCCAAACCTTCTAAGTGTGATTCACTCACTCAATTCCCTAAGGTTCACTTGTGCCCCACATTCTGTTCTGACCCATTCGTTTGGCACTTTCTTTAAAGCAAAGGGATTTTAATGGTTTTTAAACTATTTCCATGTAGCAAGCTCCTTTAGATAATGCCTAATCCCTTCATTCATTCATCCACATTCCCAAATATGTTGTTTCCAATCAGAAGTGAACTCTTTAGTATGCACCTTAGGCTTGACCTCAAATTTATTTTGTGTGGCTTGTTTTGCTAGTAACAGCAGACAGGAAAAAGGTAGAGGCCTTTTGGAATGATGATGTTTTGCTAAGGCGTTTCCAGTTATATTTTCATCTATTACTGTGTGGCTAGGATTCCACAATAATTCTACTTTAAATCCCCTTTTGGTATCAAAAGCCATCTGATCTCATTACTATCAAGTAATTTTTGTGTTATGATTTGTTGTTTAGATAGAAAAAATTTCCAACGAACAGATGCTCATTTTTACTTTAATTTTGTTAGTGACGGTTATTGGAAATCGTGGTTAAAAATGCCTGTTCCAATGCCCTCCTCTATTGGGAATATAGAGGCATTTGTTAGGCTTTCAAATTTGTTATCTTTTAGCACTGTGTGCAAGGCTTCCAATATCGCTGGACATTTTTTCTTTTTTTCATAATCTCTTGCTTTATAACACTCATACAGGCGCACTACTTTTTTCCAAAAGGCACTTTCTTTCCAGATAATTCATTTAGCTACTGATTTAAGATCCATCTTGGCGTGTTCTGAAATTTGAGCATTCGTTGGGGTGCATCTGATGGCGCCTAGTATAATTCGTAGAGATTGGAGTTTACTATATTTAGTCTGCACTACGTTACTTTTCTACAGGTCATGAGAATAGAGCCATGGTCCAGATGCCATCTAATTCTTGCTTTGTATATATTCATCGTGGATAGTGGGTCTGTTACCCACCAAGTTTTCAGTACTATTTTCATCATGTTAATTCCTTTCTGGAATTCTGCTATTGACATATCAACATGATCATATTTTGCTTTATGTACTCTATTAGTTTATGCATAAATACAATATCAGGTATCTTCTTAAGGGTATTTTCATCATCATCATCAGTAGGTCTTTAGTCCTGGAACTGGTTAGACGCGTACCCTTATTGTTTCCTATTCTGAACTAACTTACACATTTCCCTGAAATTTGCACAGTCTGCATCTATCGCTATCTGTTCTAGGTCTACATCTATCTCCTTTTTCCTATCTCTGCTATTTTTTTCCACAGATATCCTTGTTCCCCTACTATTTCTATATCCTTTGTTATTAACTTTGTCTGTCCATGCTATCATCTTCATACATCTGAAGCACAGCATTCCAAAAGGCTGCTACCATTTTATGTCTGCTTTTACTACTGCCTGTATTTCATGGGCATACTGTGCTGTGCTCCACACATATGCTTTCAATAATTGTCTTCTTGTTACTATGTTTGTTGTCTTTCATCATAGGCGCTCTTCTTTTTTGTTAGATACAGTTCGGTCCCTTTCTATTGTTTTACAATTATTTACCCTATTTCTCCGACATTCAGTAGTTGTGAAGGGAGGTAAGCAGCCTGTGGCTGCCAAGTTCCCCCCACACTTGAACACTTGCCGATTTAGTATTTTTCCAATATATCTTTTCGCGCAGCCAACATTAGTTGCAGATATTTCAGAACCAACACCTGTAGTTGTTTATACTAATCATCAGATTTATCTGCACTTATTTTTTCGTTATTAGGTTTTCTGTCTCAAAACTGGTTGGACACGCACCTGCACTTATTTATATTCTGAGCAAGTCTACACAGTTTCCTGAAATTCTCACACAACCTATATACAACTCGGTTTCCTTTTTATTGTTTTATAATTTTATGCCCTATTTTACCAAGAATCAGAGAAGGGGGTTAAGTAGCCTGTGGCTACCAAGATCCCCCAACACGTAGACATATTGCCAAATTAATAGTTTTGCAGTAAATCCTTTCACACAATTAACATTATTCGAGAATATTGCCCAACCAATACTTGTAGTTGCCTATAATAATCATCATGTTTAAGTACAGTTACTTTTTTCGTCATTAGTTTATCCATCTTGGGACTGGTTGGATGCGTACCTCCATTGATTTCTATTCTGAGCTAGCCTACACATTTCCATGAAATTCCTACAGCCTACATCTTTCACTATCTGTGTGCAGTAGTCTAACCTAGGTCTACCTCTACTTTTCTTTTTTTTCTATCTCTGCTTTTAATATATTCCGCACTATTCCTTCATGCTGTAGTATGTGGCCTATCATCCTATTTTTTTACTGTTTTCCATATATTTCCTTCTTCCTCAACCATTTTTAGTACATCTTCGTTCTTAACTTTGTCTATCCATGATATCTTCTTCATATGTCTGTAGCACCACATTTCAAAGGCTTCTACCTTTTTCTTGTCCGCTTCTCCTGCTGTCCAGGCTTCACAGCCGTATAGTGCTGTGCTCCACACATATGTTTTAAGCAATCTTTTCCTTATTTCTATGTTTGTTGTCTTTAAACACAGTAGTTGCTTTTTCTTGTTAAATGTAGCACGACCTTGTGCTAATCTTTGTTTTATATTTTTTGCACTTTTCCCATTTTCCTAGGTAGCAGAATTCCTTAACCTCTTGTAAGTTCTTGTTATCTATTTGTATTTTTGTTTTTGATTTTACTTTTTCCTCCTTTGCATAATAGTAATTTTTTAAATTTTCATACCGTATTTCTCTGTTAGACCCGTTTCCATTTCATTAACAGCAGCTTCTAACTATTTTCTAACTCTTCCTTGCTGGATGCTAATACCGCTATATCATCTGCAAATCTAAGCATATCAATTTTTTGTCCCTGCATAGTAATTCTAAATTTATTCCTGCTTTTGATAGTATTCATTGCCTCTTCAATGTACAAGTTAAAAATTAATGGAGATAGGGCACATCCCTGTCTCCTCACCTTTTTCTTAATGTTTACTTCTCTACGTACCTGCTCTAATTCTATTACTGCTATTTGCTCTTTGTGTAAGCTATGTACTATTCGTCTATCTCTATAGCTCATTCCAATGTTTTTGAGTATTTCGAACTTTTTTTTCTATTTTACATTGTCGAATGCTTTTTCCAGATCTACAAACACTATATACAGGCTTTCTCCTTTTTCTATTGTTTTCTCTATTATCACTCTCAGAGCTTAAATAGCCTCCCATGTTCCCCTGTTTCGCCTAAACCAAAATTGATCTCCTAGTATTTCTTCAGCTCGTTTTTCCATTCGTCTTTGTACAATTCTAGTTAATATTTTTGACGTTTGCTGTCAAACTTATTGTTCAAAAATTTTCACATCTATCTGCGTTTTTTGGTATAGTTACTATGATGCTACATTTGAAATCTTTGGGTATCTCGCCTGTCTCGTACATATAGCTTACAAGTTGGGAGAGACGTTCTGTTACTGCTTGTCCAGCGACTTATAGAGTTTCTCCTTGCATCTTATCTGTACCCGGCGCCTTACCATTTTTCAGACTCTTTAATTGCTAATTCAAACTCATCTCTAAGTATAGGATATCCCAAGTCATCATTTTCAATGTCTGATTCCTGTTCTAATGCAGTTAGTTCCTCTCCTGCATATAAATTCCCTATATATTCTTGCCATCTACCCACTTTCTTTACGTTTTCTCTAATGACGTTCCCTCCCGCTTCCTTTATATTTTTGCTATACGGTTTTATATCACTAAAATTGATTCTAATTAGTTTGTATGCTTCATATGTCTTTCCTAGTTTCATCTCTACGTTTTCTATGATGACGTTTCCTTGTGCGTCCCTTATATTTTTGCTATACGGTTTTATATCCATAAAATTCATTCTAATTAATTTTTATGCTTCGTCTGTCTTTCCTATTTCCATCTTCGTTTGTACCTTTTTGCACTTTTCATCAATCCATTGTTCATTAGCTTTCTTGCATTTGCGAATAATTTCCCATTTTATGGCTTTGTATCTCTGTTTTCGATTTCGTCTGATTTATTTTTGTATTTTCGTCTTTCTTCTATTAAATTCAGGATATCCTTTGTTATCCATGGTTTCATATTTTCTTTTTATGTATACCCCAGAATATCTCTGGACGCTATGTCTAGGCTGGATTTAATGTTATTCCATTGTTTCTACTTCCTTAGTATCAGATATTTTTTCGATATCTTTCAGCAATTCATTTGACTTTTTTCTAATCTTTCTTGAAACTATTTATCTTTTAGTTTCTCAATGTTAAAGTGGCTTTTTCCGTTTCTTTTATTCAAATTTTTAAATTTAAGTGCGGTCTTCATAATTACGATGTTGTGGTCAGTGTCTATATCTGCTTCTGGGTAGCTTCTACAGTCTCTTACCTGATTCCTAGACCGTTGTCTAACAAAAATGTAATCTATTTGATATCTTCCTATATCTCCTGGCATCTTGCACTTATATCGTCTTCTAGCATGATATTGAAATAATGCATTTATGATGGTTAAATTGTTATTGTCACAAAATTCTACTACCCTACTTCCCCCGTCGTTTCTCATGCCTAAACGAAATTAACCTACTCTCTTTCCGCTCCTTCCCTACCCTCACCTACCATTGCATTTAAATCCCTCATTGCTAGAAGTGGGCATGTATACTTGTATTATTACTGTGTTTACCAGTTTAGCTTCCAATCTAACTACTCTTTTGTTCTTTTGTACGTAATTTTTTACACAGTATACTATCTTTTTTCTCATAACTATCCCCACATCCAAGTTTTCTTCCTCTGCTCCTGTATGAATTACCCTGAAGTCTCCACTCCAAAAATCCTCTGCCTCTGACCTCCGAACTTTGCTGATCCCTACTATGTCTAGTGCTAACCTATTCATTTCCATTTTTAAGTTCTCTAGCTTATCTACTTGCTTCATACTGCTAATATTTCACGCTGCGACTCGCAAAATGTTCCCGACTCTTATTCTGGACTTTCCGATTGCATTTTCCGAAGTAGTCCCCTCCCAGAGATCCGAATGGGGAACTATTTTAACTTCGGAATCTTTTACCCCAGAGAATGCCATCATGCTTATTTCAAATTAAGTACGCTGTGTACTTGGGAGGTAATGTGGTGGTTTCCCGTTGCCTTCCACATCACATACCGACCCCTATTGTGTCTGTCAATCTAAGTACCGAAAGAGCAGCTGTCCTCATTCGGGGACCTGTCTTAGTCTGGTTCCTTACTAACGACCCTACTACTTTGGTTGGACCTGTAGTTTGGCTCTTTTGCTCATTAGAACACTCAAGCCATTTCACCTGTTCTAGTAATCTAAAACTTCTGCAAGGTGCAGGTCCATTCGAAATGGAATTTTACTACAGAAAAGATAAATTAAATTAAAGAACCATCATACGATTTAATTGAACAACTATTTTGGACAAGTGCGTCCAAAAGGTAGAGATAAATGAGTTAAAAGGTAAAAGAAAATATACCCTTTTATAAATATAGATTATTGGCTGTGACTCAATAAAAAAGTACCAAACAGTGCTTTTCAGAAGTTAGATATCTAAATTTTCTTTTGCTATTTATACTTAAAATTTTTGGTATTAATAACTACTCTTTTTCTTTATTGTATAAGATAGCAAGAGTATATCTCTTGTGTCCTTCGTTATTATAATAACATTGTTCTTTTTCAGGTCCTGCATGTTCGCACTAAAACAATTTTTCCCCTTGAGGATTTCCAAGTTCTCCCTTAGGGTAACTCGTGCTTTATCTATTCAAGGACTTGGAGGCGCCCCTTTTGCCCCTCTATTTTGTATTTTAGAGTCTGTACAAAAAACAATAATTTTGTTGTGAAACCCATGACCACTCCTCATAAGCTCTACCCGAGGAATAGACCCTTAGTTTAGTCGGAAGACTGTCGATTTCCCTTCATTATAAGGGGATCGAATAAAACTCTATATATATATATATATATATATATATATATATATATATATATATATATAAATTCAGGTTAATTTCGACTAGAAAACTTGATATTGTATAGTAAATATCGGTCGTAGTCAATCTGGGCAATTAGATAATTCTTTTAATCAGTTCAAGCTTTCGAAAAATTTTATTTTCTTCTTCAGGAAGACTATAATTTGAGGATTACAAAAATTTTAATACGTTAATGCTACTTACGAACTGATTAAAACTGATTAAAAGAATTATCTAATTGCCCAGATTGACTACGACCCGATATTTACTATACAATATATATATATATATATATATATATATATATTCCCGTGGAACTCGGGTAAAATCCTCACCAACAAAAATATATTCGAAAATTACATTAAATTTTCAAATTCGAAAATAGAAAAATTTCCAAAAATATCAATAAGTCAAAAAAAGTATTGCTTACCCGTTTTCCTCTCTTCCTCGGTTGAATAGCCTTCTTCAACTACTTCCGGCTAGCTCATTTGGAACTCCTTTTGGATAGCTATATTCATTCATAAATCCTTTCATTCACGCACACTCTCAATAAAACCACAAAATACAACAAACATACAATCTTTTATTTATTTCTATTTACAAATGCAATTCGTTATTATTTTATAATTCACATCACACTTCAGTAAATTTTATTTTATACTGTCATGTATTTAATTTTAAAATCATCAACACATAAAATGTACTCGGAGTAAATGGACCTTGAATAATACCTTCTCTAAAATTCCTTTATCATAATTTATTTATTTGTTTTAATACTCTAAGTAAACTGTGGGATATGGTGAGCTCATAATAACCCAATTAATGTATGCCCTTCTACTTTGCATACTCTAAAACAAACAAAACAAAGCCATGTACTCTTCACAAAATTTCACGTTCTGAGGGAACGTTTAAAAGCTTTTTAGACACCTTCAATTTCTAGTTGAATACCGTAATAAAGTTATTTACACATATTCTGTTCAATACGTAAATAAATTCACACTACCTTGGAAAATACTCTCATACGCCACCCCAAAATATTACAGTTATAGGAATCACAATTTTAAATCGTTACCTGGAATTTCTAGAAGATCTTCGCTCTGTAGATGATGCCATGAAAATTTCTATCTGGTCTGCAGGTCGATTCTCTCAATTACTAGACGACTTCCATTTCAATTGATTTGCCAACGCCTCCTTCTCGGTATAACCAATTTTCATTTCACAGTAATCTACGTTATTTAATGTCCCGACACGAGTTGATTAAAAATTATAGGTGGTACCTCTATTTAAAATAAGTAATATCGGCACACTAACCGCGTTTTAATTTATTTAGAGGCTACCACTAAGCAATACACTTTAAATTATTTGTTAATACTTACAACTCGTTAACTTTCATACGTGCTTTCGGGACGATCGAAGTAATAATGCACGAAGTTAAAAGATAAAAGAGCGAGTGCTAGCTCTCTAGCGTATATATATATATATATATATATATATATATATATATATATATATATATATATATCTTTCGAGTGTAACCTCTCCAGGCCCCCAGTTATCCGAAATCCCCTGCACACAACACACATTCCCACAATTTTGCACTCAACCCCAATTTTCAAATCCGCAAATTTTAATACCTCGTTATAAAATTTTAAGAATATCACGCTACACTATCCTCGTGTCTATGTCAAGTCAAACTAACCTATCAACCAATCGTAGACTTAATGACGTTTCTTAAATCCCTCCTCTTCTATTGTGGTCTCATGCTTATACGTTTTCTACATCTCAGTCTAGCCTTGCTTGAGTGGTTGAAAATTCGATATCCTAGTTTGTTCACTGTTTACACACGTGGACTCTCTACGTGAGTTAAATAAACCCCTCATTAGCATTTCTATAGAACGCATGCGACGGTTTTACAATATACGTAGAATCTTTGTTTGTTATCTCTAGAAATTATTGGAACGTGACATTTAAAAATACGCAGGTGTTCGATCGTAATATTTTAAATAACACTTCTACGAGTTGGATATTCCATGTATTTCAACCTTCCTGATATATTTGTTCGTTAGCAACACGTCTCATCCTTTGGTATTACCGGGTTTTTAACTTATAATCGTTCAATTAAATTCAAATTAATTAATAAATTAATGGCCTTGGCTTCTACCATTTAATTTCTTTGCAAACCTACTTAAATTTCATTAATTATTTATAAAATTTTGTTAATACCAGATACTTAAAAATGAATTAACTAATATAATTTTCGCACATAATTTCTGGTTGTTTCTTTATACAGGGTGTTTTGAAATTGCTTTGTTTATATTTATCTTTGATCTTTTATGTTTTGAAATTGCTTTGTTTATATTTATCTTTGATCTTTTAAAACCACTCTAATATATATATATATATATATATATATATATATATATATATATATATATAATTTTAATTGTAGTGTTATTTCTGGGATGCACTCGTTCGTAAAGCAAAAACTAATCAGTCAATTCTAACGTTTCGGCATGAAATTTATGCCTCAATCATAGACTAGAATTGGGTAAAATTAGGTAACAAAATATAAAACAGTATAGATATACAACTTACATAATTACTATGACTTAAAATTGCTATTAATAGGAACACTTATTCATGACACAGTTTTGAGTGATTGAAAATATTTTAACAACAGGAATGTAGTAGTTAACAAAAGTAAACTAGATGTAATAAATCATTTCGGAAAATTTAAAAGTTGAAACGTAAGCATTAAGATAAACATAAACTAAATTAACTATAATTAAAATGGAAAGAAGTAATTAAAGATTAATAATTATATTAAACCTAATATACCTTTAAGACCTAGCATCTCGTGCATCAATACTCGTTCCTATAATTTATCTTCTTTTATATCCAAAATTTTGCAACTGTGTTTTCCTTTAGAAGGTTGGAACCTCAATGATACCTTTTCTTTCGTCGATAGGTACATACACTTTCAATTACCTACTGACCACATCCTTATATCCCTAGATATCCGCTCATTGTTCACCAACATTTTGATGGAGTTAGTATCAGATATTATTACAAAAAAGTGGAATCTTATTCAACCACATTGTAATCTTGACCTAAATTCTTTTCAATCAACCATCCGATTAGTTTTTAATAACACGTATTTCACGTTTAATTCAAAGTATTATCTTCAGACATTTGGCACCCCGATAGGTTCACCACTCTCCCCCAACATTGCTCAAATGGTCATGGATCATTTGTTAGAGTCGGTCCTTATTTTACTACCCTTTGACATGCCCTTCATTGTCAAATATGTAGACGACATCCTGTGCTCTGTTCCCGAACGCTTAATAGAATACACTTTGTACATTTTCAACAGTTTCAATTCCAAATTAATTTTTACCTGTGAAAAAGAAACCAACCGTAGCATCCCATTCCTAGACACTTTAGTTCTTAGTTCTTCCACCAACAATCTAAATTTTGACATTTATAACAAACCGACTGACTCGGGTAGGTACATAAATTATCACTCGAATCATTCCTTTAATCACAAAATCAATACAATAATATGTCTAAAACACCGGATTCAAAGAATCTGTGAACCGTGTTTCTTATACAAAAATTTAAAACAATTAGAATATACTTTACTAAACAATGCATACCCTAAATCTCTTTTGAAAAGACTATTATAGTTTAACCACTTACTAATCACATCAGACCGACCTCAAGTCATCAAGTTCAAGACATTACCATATATTCAAAATTTAACACCTCAAATTACCAAAATATTAAAGCAACCAGATATTCTTATAACTTATACCTACAATAAATCAATAGGAAATTTATTCACTCGACTTAAAGATAGTACTGACAAATCAATGTGTAGCAACATCGTCTACAAAATTGAATGTAGTTGCAAAAAAACTTACGTAGGTCATTCCAAGCAGTGGTTAAAAAATCGCTTAACCCAACATAAAAGTGATGCCAGGATAGGTAAATTATGTTGTGCACTTGCATCTCACATTAGTTCAACAAAACATATCGCAAACTTTAATAATGCAAAAATACTAGACATTGAAAACAACTATAACAAACGATTATTTCTAGAATCCTTCCACATTCCTCAGCAACCTTATCACCTCAACACCAAACAAGATATTAACAACCTTAGTGCGGTTTATTCCACTCTTTACAGATTCAAGTGACAATCGCAACACTTTTATAACAATTACTTATTGCTGTTTAATCTTTAATTACTTCTTTCCATTTTAATTATAGTTAATTTAATTTATGTTTATCTTAATGCTTACGTTTTAACTTTTAAATTTTCTGAAATGATTTATTACATCTAGTTTACTTTTGTTAACTACTACATTCCTGTTGTCAAAATATTTTCAATCCCTCAAAACTGTGTCATGAATAAGTGTTCCTATTAATAGCAATTTTAAGTCATAGTAATTATGCAAGTTGTATATCTATACTGTTTTATTTTTTGTTAACTAATTTTACCCAATTCTAATCTATGATTAAGGCATAAATTTCATGCCGAAACGTTAGAATTGACTGATTAGTTTTTGCTTTACGAACGAGTGCATCCCAGAAATAACACCACAATTAAAAGTTATATATATATATATATATATATATATATATATATATATATATATATATCTTTGTTTTTATTCTTGGATGTTGGTCACTTTAAATGAATCCAATTGAAAACGTTTTTGAATTCCAATTTTTATTATATAAATTGCTATGACATGTTTCGTTCTTGTGGACCGTTTTCTAATAGCTATAACATTACTACAATAATAAATTGATGTAAATGACATTTAACTTACCATTAGTTCTATATAATAAATTAGAATTTCACATTATTATAATTTTCAATGCTTCAAAACCAGAGTATAAATTCAAATGTCGGTTAGACAGTTGTGTCTAAACACCCGCCATACCGGTGCTTTACATTTAATAAAGAATTTTGAAACATTGAAATTAAAAATTATCTAGTAAAGGAGGTATAAGAATGTTTTTATTAAGATGCTAAGAAACTTTTATACTCTTTTATTATTTAATTAGATTTCGGTAAATGTTTGCAAAATTTTCTTGATCGGATTTAGAGTTTATGCAGTTAAAATTTCGTTGAATTTCAATGGTTTCAAGTATATTTCTTTTATTATAATTAGTTTCAGTATTTAAAATATTTATGTTTGTAAAATCAAATTTGTGTAATTTTTCTAAAGGCGTGGGTGGCAAGTGAGGTGCATTTTTGTTGTTGGTTTTGATCGAATATTTATGCTAGTATGTTTTTTATGGAGATATTGTTTGGTGTTTCCAATATAAATTCCAGGGCAGTCCATACTATTCGATCAAAACCAACAACAAAAAATGCACCGCACTTGCTCTATCATACATAGTTGTGATAATTCCTTGTTTGACAGTGTGGGTGGTTTGTATTAAAGTGTAAGTATCTGTTTGTGTGTGTGTTGGTTTTCTGTATATTGATGTATTAATTGTTGTATTGTTTTTGCTAATTAGAATTTCTAAAAATGGTAATTTTTCATGTTGTTCTAATTCATATGTGAATTTAATAGTTGGTTCTATTTTGTTAATTGACTCGACAAAATTTTTAATTTGTTCTGTATTATGAGGCCAAATAGCATAGACATCATTTACATATCTCCACTGGATTAGTGGTTTCAATTTTTGTATGAATATTACATCTTTTTTGAATTCTTCCATGAATATATTACTAGAGATTGGCGATAGTGGACCTCCCATCGTCATTCCGAAGCTCTGTTTGTAGAATTGGTCATTCATTTGAAAATATGTAGTATTGACGCATACATCAAGTAATTCCATGTTCGATGATATATGGATTTATAATTTTTAGGAGAAATTTTGCTAAATTATGGCATGGTGAATCTATGGAGCTTACGATAGGTCTTAAAGGAATGTCTCTTTTATGAATTTTGGTAGACAGTAAAAGTGCGGCGGTTTACTGTAATGTCCAAAAAAGATGTAATATTCATACAAAAATTGAAACCACTAATCTGGTGAAGCTACGTGGATGATGTCTATGCTGTTTGACCTTGTAATGCAGTACTAATTAAAAAGTTTGTAGACTCAATTAACAAAATATAACCAAGTATTTAATTCGCTTATGATTAGAGCAACTTCAGTTTGTAGATATTCTAGTTAGCAAAAATGATAAACAATTCATCACTATACAGAAGACCAACTCGCAAACAGATACTTAAACTTTGATTCAAACCACCCACACTGTGTCAAACTAGGAATTATCAAAACCATGTATGATAAATCAAAATTAATATCACCAAACAAAGAAATTTTAAAGAAAGAAAAAGACCTTGTTTGGATAGGTTTGAGACGAAGGACCTTTGATACCTGCGGTTTTAATACTGGCTTGGTGGTAACACAGAATGGATAACCCAAATTCGCTTTATATTATTGGAAGTTTAAATAACGATATCCAATATTGTTACTTACATGTATATCTCGATGTGAGTGTATATGTTGACACTGTCCAACATAGAAGAGCTGTGTGGGTGGTCTGGAAATGCAGGATTAAGCGTTCACTAAACAACATCAACGTAAAAATAAAAAAGAACAAAACAGAAACAACGATATGCTTCAAAAAATGCTCTCAATACCATAAATAAAAGGATTCTCCGAAAAAATCTAAAGAATAGGAAACAAATTCAAAATTAAAACAGTATTCAGAACTAACAATACACTAAGAACACAATTAACAAAAACAAAACCCAAAAATTCAATACAAATTTTTATATAGGGGAAAGTTCCAGACCATTTGAAGTTCGATTAAAAGAACATAAATCATATAAAAAATAGAAAATTTGAAAAATCCATGATTTGCCAACATGCATGGTACTTCAGTCAAAAAATAAAATGGGAGGATGCAAAAATTATTAACAAAGAAAAAACCACCAAAAACCCAAAATCAAAGTAGCTGCTTATAAAATCCTACATAAAAATAACTGCGAAAAAACGAATCCATGACATTCAGTAAACAATGGATTCCATTACTAAAAGAAATAATAAATGAAAATCAAATGCCCCCAATATCTAGGTAGCATTGCAAGTTTTTCCTGGGTTTTCCTTGCGATATTAACATGAAATACAGCCTACATATATGATTTCTATTTATACAGACAACTAATTACATAACAATAAGCTTATTAACAGGTATGTATAATTATATAATTGTTACACTTATTCCATTAAAGATCACTATGTTCAAAAATGTATTTCTGACTCGTATTTCTTTTTTTTTTCATAACCTCCGAGTAAATCTCAAAGTTAAAATTTGTACTGGAGTTTGATATCATACATGTCAATTAAGTTTGTAATTATTAAATTTTATCAGGTCCCCTAACAAAGATTTTGCAGGTCAAAAATGGAAAAATTTCAAAAAATCTTTTTTAAAGTAGTGTATTTTCTAAAGGTTTCTCACTGTTGATACTCTACAAAAAGTAACTATATCATGTAGTGTAATAGCACCCAAAAAAATGTTGAGGCTGATAAATTACTCCTTCTTTGCAAAACTAGTGTTTTAAATTGAGTTTTTTAAAATTGTGATAAATGACTGAACTATTGAAAATATATTGAGGAATATTAAGGAATACATTCAGCTAGGTGATAATGGTTTTAATTTGTAGGTCAGAGTGTGCTGTGAAGTAAATGATTTTTATTTAAAAGGCCTAGAGCAACCCTTTACAGAAATATTAAAAAATCGCAGATACTTGCTAATTTGAAAAACTATTGTCGCCTGAAACAAAAATGGCCACCGTTTCTAAATGATAAACAATAAACATTTTTAAAAATATGTTTGAGATAGTCAAGCAACCACAATTATTTTTTCCTGGACCACTTGGTATGGATTGACTCTTCTGTAAGAACACTTTTTCTGTCAAATACATCTGCCAGAGATCCTTATCAGTTGTGCATTGTATTATTGTGGGCTTTGATTTGATGTTCTTTTGTTTTATATTCTTCTTTCTTATCCTGGTATTTGCTTCCATCATAATCTAATACGGCTTTTGTTTGAGTTTCATCTAGCATTGGTGGTACATGAAATTTCCAATTATTGAAATTTCCGGAACTAAGCTAAGGTAAATTAACTTGATTCCCACTAGTAACCATTTTATTTGTGAATTTCTTTTAATTTTAATTTTTCCATAACTTCAAATTAATACCTTTTGCTTGTTATGCTTGGGTCCATAACCTAAAGTGAAAGTATGTTGTTAGTTTTCATTTATATAACTTCTTTTTAATTTTAAGATTACATTTATTTTATTTATGAACAGTAAAAAGTTTTCTATTAATCAATATAATAGCGTGTCTTATCATCTCGCATGTATCTCAACAACCGTGATATGTAAATGTTCTAAGTTCAACCATTTAATCATTAATAGTTTAAATTCAATCAGTGTTGCAATATAATAGATGTAAAATAATTATTGTGTTCAATGCATCACGTTCTATAGTAGTATATATTTTATTTCTTTTGTTTTTTCTGGTGACGATACATTTTTTATATGTGCCTGATTTTGGTTGACACATTTCTACTTGTTATTATTGTTATGTTTTCCATATTCCATTATTTATCCTACATTTTCTATTCCATTTCATATTTGCTACCTTTCGTGTTTTGCTAATACGTGCAAAATTGTTGACAAACGATAAATATTCAGCCTTACAAACATCTTCTTTATGTTTGTAGATGCTTTAATTATAGGCATCTGTTCTTAAAGTTAAGTATCAAATCGTTTTTTTTTTGCCCAACATACTTCCAACTAGATATCTTATTTCACGTTGTTGACTGTTATTGAGACCGGTATGATATTTAAATGATCATGCGCTTGTGTCATTCTTTAATACAATACATTAATAAGTCTCAGTAATTACTATGGGCTTTGCAGTTTAATATGGTATGCGAAAAGATAAAAACGTTAAAGTGATAAAATAAGTTATTATTGGATTTTATATGACGAGATGTTATGGGTAATATGAACGTTAAATTAATAAATTTAGAGTTGCCCTGAAGGGACAGGGACCACATAACAATATAAGGGTGCGGCGGTTAACTGTAGTGATGTGGAAGTGGGTTCCTATGGATAAAATAATAAAAAATAGAAAAATTTGAAGTAAAAATAATAAAGAAATAAAAATATTGAATGAACGTGTTGAAATACAAAAAATCTACAATACACTAATTATTTATTCTGAAAGGCTTTATCTCTGTCAAAATTGAGGGGCACCAAACTGTCGGTCACTGCAATCTCTTTGGTATTATTTCTACATGGAAGACGCTTATTCTGCATTAATCTCTTTACTTTGGTATCCTAAGCTTTGCCGTGTTATATGTTACCATCCTCTTAAAATATCTTAAAAACTCGTAATAAGCTTTTGTCAAATTATATAAATTCTCGAAATTGAGATCTCTTCCAAATATGTTGGTGGCTGGATATCTTTTGCATATGTGTCTATGTTCCTAATTTTTTAAAATTCAAATAAGAATTTAATCTAAACTTGTAACAATTTTTTTTATGCTTATAAATGTGTATATTCTTTAGTTGTCTTATACACTGCAATGCTTATTCAAGTAGATAATTAATTCCCTAATATCAATAATTATTCAGATATGTACCGTATTGCCCAATCACGAGTCGTATACTATTTAAAGATAATAATATAGGCTCATTCTTTAAGTGATGGTTATTTGAACTGTATTTCTGATGTGGACGATATTTTTTCGTTGCGTAGTTTTGACGACGGGAGCACATTCACTCTCGGCTTTCTGCTGCGATAACAAGCAACATGGGTTTCAAAGAAACCGAGCCAGCGATATTCGTATAGCAAAATGTGGTTGTGCCTTCAAGTGCTAAAAGCACTTAAGCCTTTTAATTCCTGTTAACGCACTCTTTTAATTTATTCTATTAAATCGCTTTATTAAATGGCTCTCTGACACGTAATGGTCCTGTAAACCTCAAGTATGTCCATCAGGAGCTCATCTGTAATTAATATAAAATCAACTTTAAATTTGGAAGATTTTATGTAGCATCATTTGGTTTGGAACGAAAACATGGCGTCTTTGAAAAAGATGTTCATGAAGGAATCAAGTGTAAGGTTATCTACACTTTCATGAGTAGCAGATCCAGAAAGTCCAGAAAATGAACGTTAGTCTTAAATTATAAGTTGGAACATGGCTACGTCAAGATTTTTTTTATGTATGATGTTCCGTGGTACGAACAAATAACAAGGTAAGCGATTAACCTAAGCACATGACCTGCGAACAGCTGTTCTCGAATAACTTGTTAACGAAACAAATTTCAAATTTAGATGGTTGCGTTGGTCTTAAAATTTGTTTTGCGGGAAGATTGTAATAAACTTACCGTTCAGAAAGAATCATATTATCTAATTACTGCTTACGCAAATACCGTTTACGTTATTATTTAGGTTTATCAATTTCATTAAACAACCTTAAGAATGCAAGTTTGTTCAATTCAAGTTAGTACTGAAAATTTAATACAAAAATCACCTTTTATTTCGGATTGGAATTTAATTAGTAACTGTAAACCAAGGTAAACAGATCTGGATATTTTGGGCAAGATTTGAGGTTATGTTTAAATAATTATCGTATTCTTATTAAAAATGATATATTTAATTATTGATGTCTAAAACATTACACCACCTCCCTTATTGTATATGTTGTAAATGAATTTTTAAAACACACGAGAATAGTTTAATTAAAGGACAATCATTAGAGTTGAAAATTAACTGTTTTATTTTGGGCAAGTGCGTCCAAAAATATGGAAACTAAATTAAGATTTACAAATGTATTTTATCACAAAGAGTATGACTATTAACCGTGATTCAATAATGAATTACTTGAACAGTGCTTCCAAGAAGCTCGATATTTAAAACCTCCTTTTTAATGCTTATATTTAAATCTTAGATATTTATAATAACCTCTTTCTTTGTGATGTAAAGTGACAAGAGTGCATCTCTTGTATCCTGAGTTTGTTCTAACTATATTATTTTCTTTCAGATCCTGCGTTCTTCACCCTGAGGATTTCCAAGTTCTTCCTTAGGGTACTCTTTGCTTTCATTTAGTCCAGGACTTGGTGGCGCCCCCCGCACCCCTTAATTATTGTAGTAATGAGTCAGTTAAAAAAAATCGTTATAAAACCCATGGCCATTCCTCATAAGCTCTACCCGAGGAATAGACCCCTAGCTTAGCCGGAAGGCTGTCGATTTCCCTTCATTATAAGGGGATCGAAAACCAAGGAACAAATAAAGTACCAAGGTGTTGCAAACTTAAGATCCATTAATATAAAATAATTTCAAGTAAAATTACATATATACTTGCCTTAAAAACCTAAATTCCGTAATCTCAATCTGGTCAGGGTTTGCTAAAAGAGAAATCTTAAAAAGTAAATCTAATCAATCTCGACGAAGCTATTCCTCGATCCAAATAATTTCTGTTTCCAATATTCAATTATATGACATGTATAGATCTACATTTGTTTTAGTATTGTTTGTATGCGCTGTTTGGGTTAAAAAGAAATTTTTTTTAACACGAACGACATTTTTAGTGTAACAAAATGCACATAAACACACGTGCTATTGAAATACAACTGATCCAGAGTATGACTGTGCATACTGGTCCTCAAAGCCCGGTGCAGTTTTTTCTTTTAAAAAACTGTTCTGAATCTTCAGACTTTATAATGCTCTCTTTGGCATTTAAAACAAACAAAAAATAATGAACATATGTCTTTCACAAAATCTAAAACATTTGTAGTTTTCACCTACCACGCTACAATAATAACCAACACCGGTTCCCAGCGGCCAGTAATATAGTCAACTTGTTAATGCATGAAAAGATACAGTTTCGAGTGATTCATGTGGACAAATTTTAGCAAAAGAAATAAAAATTTTTTATAAATCTTGCAAACTTTTGTATTTTGAAAATCATATATGTGGTTGGCAGAAATTGGAATTGCATTTATTGTCTCATGTGCAACTTGCAGTTTGATAATGACATGACATCTAGTTTGACTTTTAAAATCATATTGGAACCATGAAGTAAAATGACATAATGGTTAATGTCCAGATTGATAGAACTTGAAAAGCGTAAATGCTAAAATAATTAAAGAATTTTGAAAATACTTTAATTGTAACAAAAAAGGGTTTCATTGATTATTTTCTAACCGGAAATATTCAGAAAGGTAATGTTAATGTTCTAGCTTTGTTGTTCATTTTGTGTTTTCATAACCTCAAAGTTAAATTTTATTAACCTTGTTTTTACAGAACATAAACTTTTATGTTAAGTTTTATTCACTTTCACATTTGATGGTTATTAATAAAATATATTTGTAACTTCTTTTAAGTTTTTAAAGAATAAAAATGAATGTTTCCATATAGTTCCATAAATTTCTAAAAGTTTTTAAATTATTAACATCATTCAATAGTTTTAAAATTTTTGGACGATTGTATATGTTATAGGCCAACAATCTATTGCAGCAACATGATCATAATGTCCACATATTTGCCGTTATTTATATTCTATTCGTTAAAACCAAACTATGTACATGAAATTTAACAAGTTATATTAGTTACAACATTCACCATTGAAAAATATCCACTGCAACAATAATTTTGTTAGTTTTGTGTTTGGTTCTTAAAACATATGTGAAATTATAAAAGTCTGTAGGGTCATCTTTTAAATAATTACTTATATTTTATTTTTGTTTAATTAAGTGTATTTTATTTTAGATAATAGAGGTGATTCGTATTGATAACATGCCTGAAAATATAATGAAAACTAATTTTTCGAGGACACGTGGTTTGACAAATTTAGGCAATACCTGCTTTTTCAATTCCGTTATGCAATGTCTTGGACAAACGCCTTACTTATTACAGTTGCTTCTTGAAACTTCAGAATCAGGGCAATATTTTCAGCTGCCTGGTGGTAGATTGAATCTAGATGATAAAGACTCGTTGGTGTTAGACTCACTTGATGGAACTTTAGAAGAATGGCGACCTTTAACACGTATCTTAGCACAGACCTTACAAGAATTACAAAGTGGTAGACCAGAAGTGTATAACCCTAATATGTTGTTTTCAAGACTTACTCAAAGAATGCCTCAGTTTGCTGGAGGCCACCAGCATGATTCACACGAATTATTACGACATTTACTTGAAGCAGTGCGTGAAGAGGACTTGAGAAGGTACCAAGCTGTAATTTTAGAAAAATTGGGACTTAGTCGTAAAACAGACCCATCATCTGTTGAAGGTGATAAGAAAAAAATTATAAAATTTTATGGACAACAAGCATCTGAGCTCCTTTTACCCACTGAACAAGTTTTCCGAGGTGTCTTAGTTAGTACATTACAGTGCCAAGATTGCAAGCATATTTCACGCCGAGATGAGTTCTTTCTTGATTTGAGGTAGGTGTTACATATATTGCCCAAATTAATTAATATATTTTGTTGTATGTATTGTTTTTATATAAATACTTTGTTTTGATTTTAGACGATTTTATATGAAAGTGTAAATGAAAGGGATAGTTAAAATAAGAAAAATTGAATGTGATCTAATTATTATATGAGGGTTTAAGGGTTATTGAATATGTTTATGTTGAATGAACTTGTGGGTGTAGCATTTTGTAATGTAAAATGATTTTATGAACATTTTAACTAAAGTTAACGAATGTTTTGTTTAAGTTTGCCAATATCTGAAAAACAAATCCCTCCAGTATTGCGTCGCAAAGCAGAAGAATTGGACGAAAATAAAGCATCAAAACATCAAATAAAGAAGGAAAAACGTATGACTAAAAAGCATAGAAAACAACAAAAAGGTTCTAAGCAAGTAGGATTTAATGATAGTGGAGCTTTTACTATTGACAGAGCTGAAGAATATAAAGAGAACAGTTCAGAATGTGAATCTGATGCTGATATAGAAGATAACATCGAGGTAATAAGTAGTTGTACAATTTGTCCTATATACCGTGAATCAGTCTGAAAGTTGTTTGTAATTACATTATCACAATCTAACCTTAGAAATGATGCGTTTGTTGAATATTAGAGAATTTTTAATATTTGAAATTTGTTACATATCTTAGTGTTTTGCATGTGATATTTTTGCAAATCTGCTTTTTCAAGATATTCCTAGTTAATCGTCCTCATATATTTAATGGAAGTTTTTGTTGTGACTGTACATTATGAAACAAAAAAAGAAGATAAATGAATTAAGCATTCAAAAAAGTCTTTACGAAGTCTTGACGTCTCGTTCTAACAGAAAATGTAAGAATGCAGTAATCGCTCTTGGAACAAAAGTTATGCTGTCTTAAGTGCCGAACAAAACAATGTTGAAGATATTATCATGATGACAATTTTCACTTAAGAAGTATGGTTAATTTATCATTTAGCAATTCAGAAATTGTGATTCTGTTGTAATAGACTTATGATTATTTAATACTGATCATCTTACTTTAAAAATGATTGATTAAAATCTACTTATCTCTAAAGGATTAAAATTGTTAAATAAGTGGATCAAATATCTTACTAATATTGTTACCAAAACAAATATATTTATTAATGTTTCATAGACGTAATTGTAGTTCAGTACAGTTATAATAGTAGCATTATGACAAATGACAAAAATGGCAAGGTCTGTTATTGCAACACCATATGTAATGAATTTCCTAAGTAAATTGACATCAATAGAGTTAAATTATACATACAGAATTCTGGCACTGCACCACAATATTCTACCATGCTCCCATGATGCGATTCAGTATTCAAATCTTATTTTAAGTTCAGACAATCTCAAAATTTATGAAACTACTCTATCTAGCGGTTTAGTAAAGATATCTAGAATATTATTAGTACTTGCTACTTTTTAAATGTTCAGTACAAATTTAGTAACAATCATGAACAAAGTGTAAGGCAATATTAATGTGTTTCGAATTTTTTGTAAAATTACCTTAATTAGTTAATGCTATTGCGTGACTATTATTCTCATGCATGCTGACAGGAAATATTTCATCACATTTAAAACCTAAGTCTTCAAGTACTATCAAATACAAAACTTCCTGTGTAGCTTCTGGTAAAGGCCATGAGTAGATGCTTTTGAAACTACTTTTTGTTTGATAGTTTTCCACGCAACTGAATTTCCAAAAATTCTAATAACCAATCTATTGTGGATTTGTCATATGTAGCATCTGAAACCCAATCCGGATCTACGTAACAATCTATTATGCTACATGTATTATTTTGATATGCAAATTTCAAATATCTGCCAAGGTACAAATAAATTAACACTTAGTGCATATTTAAAATGCATTTTGTTACATCCATTTTAGAAGATGCAATAAAAGTTGACAGTAAATACTTTTGGTCGTTTATTAGGGCGAAGAAAGTTAACACAAGGATACCAGCAAAAATGTTTAAAAGTGATAAATATTATGAGTCCTCAAGATATTGTGGATGCATTTGCGGATCATTTTAGATCCATTTTTAAAGCCACCGATTCTGTATTTGACTGTTGAACTCTTATAAACTGTAAATCTCAATATTAATGTCAATATTTCAGCTGTGTCTGAAACTAGGCGGCTCCATGGCGTAGTTGGTATGTGTGTGACTACTATGCCCAAGGTCCCGGGTTCAAATCCCGACACGGTTCACTTGAAAAATGTTAGGCGAGCATTTTTCACAAAAATACTCCCTCGTTCGGATGAGAGGTAAAATGGAGGTCCCATGTGCGAGTGTTGCCATGCACGTTAAAGATCCCTATTTTGCTTGCAACAGCAAGGATTTGGCAAAATTCTAAATTTTCCAGATAAAAAAAACTCGCTTTCTGGCCAATTTAGTACCTTCGGGAGTAGCATTGGAAAGTCAAGAATATAAGGTGTGTCTGAAACTGATATTAAGTTGGCTGTTGCCAAAACTAAGGGTAAACCAACAGCTGGACTGGATCAAATTCAAGACTTTTAATTAAAGCATGTGTTGATATTTTCATGGCACCTTTACTCAGCATTTTCAATTTATGTTTAAAAACAGCCACTTATCCGGGTATATGGAAACAAACTAAAGTATGTCCAGTATTTAAATGTAATGATATAGCTGATAGAAGGAATTATAGACCTATATCAATCTTATGAAATTTCTCAAAGATATTTGAATTAATACTTTACACTAAAATATATAATTCAATCAGTTGTTATATATCGCCTTACCAGCATGTCTTTGTGGAGCGCCGTTCTACTTGTACTATATGTATCGATGATAATGGGCAAGTTGATATAATCTATACTGATATGACAAAAGCCTTTGATACGATTGATCATACTCTCCTATTATCAAAATTAGAATTCTTTGGTTCTAGTTGCTAAGTTCTTCAGTTAATTGCATCCTATTTACATAACAGGACTAGTGTTGGGAGTTAAAAAAAACATAACCGTTTTTTTTAAAACGGGTTTTTTTATTTAAAAAAACTCAAGGGCTTGTTTTTTTAATTTTTTTTAGGTTATAACTTCACCCGCAAATCTTTTCCAAATTTAGTTGTTACTAAACTCAAATATGTAGTAAAAAATGCACATTTATATTAGTTATTTATATTATAAGAAAAAATAAAATAATAAGCTCTGAGCAGACTGCTACAACTTAGCATCAGAACATTCAAATTCAGTGTTCTGGTTGGAACTTGTACTGTTGTATAAGGAAACACTATCTTCCAAACTAGTGCCAGTCTCAGTATCTGCTTCTGCATTAGGGTGATTTGTTAGAAGTATGCTTGCAGAGGTGCTAGGTGAAACTGATGCTATATTCGCTTTTGAGGGTGTTGATGTTGAAGGAATATGTTCCAAAGTAAGTTCACAGTATTCATCACTCTGCAACTTAAGATTTCCACTATGTATACTAATTTTCCAGCTCTCTTGTTGGTTAGTTGATTTCTCTTTTTTTGTGTGTATAATAGAATAGGTGCTAAGGTCACAAGCAGCAGTTGTAGACGGTAGTTCTAAAATTTTAATTACAATCTTACACACTTGCGTAGAATCACATAATCCTTTCCACCATGCAACTGGTGTTACTGTTTACTTGCAGCCCACAAAAAAGTTTTTTTAAAAACTCCTTCCTTTGCTCTGTAATTCACTAACTCAGATAATACAATAGTTTTATCAATACTTAGCATTTTTGAAGCAATATTGAAAATGACTTCTGTTGCATCAGTTTGGTCCTCCGCTGTTAAAAGACAACCATTATATTGATGTTTGCAATTGTGCATCTAATAATGTTGCAGCTTTATGGATGTTGCTAATGTAAAAATCCATTTGCAATTGAATATAGTTTCCTACCTCTTTCTCTTCATATTTATTAAAGGGACTCTGGGGCAAACATATCTTAAAATGATCTTTTAAATTGACGAAGATCTTATACACTCGTAATAAATTAGGTTTATATGCTTCAATCATTGTGATTCTATTTGCAACCGGTTCTAGCAAATTTAAAAATCCATCTACTTTATCCCAAAAAATATCTGATAAAACATTAGATTTTAATTTTAATTTACCAAGTTGAGTTTGTGCTTCCGCATCGATGATTAACGACTGCAAAGCATATCGATTAACTTTTACATTATTAAGGCAAGTAACTACTGATCCATCATCATTTTGTTTTCTACCTTACTTAAGGTCGGTTTGACGCAGCTCTAACTTCTTTTGTATTCTGTGCTAATCTAAAAAGCTCTACATACCCTTCACAACCTAAATTTCTAATAATTTGACTAATATAGTTTGGTCTAGGTCTTCCTATATCCTTCTATCTTTTTCCTATCCAGCTGGCTCTACATAGATATTAGCAGCCTGATGGTTGTTAAAGAACTGTAACATGTTTACATGATTACCATTTATAAGGAAATGAAATATAACCTGGTTATCCGCTTCAAAAAGGAAAAGTGTTAAATTATATGTTATGGTAAGGCTTAAGCAACGAAACGCTACCAACATGCCAGACCGCTACCTAATTGAGAGTTATGTCCTGGTGACATTTAGTTAACTGATTTTTTTTTGTTTTGTTTTCGAACTTACTTAAAGTCGGTTTGACGCAGCTCTAAATTCTTTTCTATTCTGAGCTAGTCTAAAAAGGTTTACATACCCTTCACAACCTAAATCTCTAATAATTTGACTAATATAGCTTTGTCTAGGCCTTCCTACTCTATTTTTATTTGGTAGTCTATAATCTAAGACTTTACTAAATAGTCCCTCATGTCTTAACTGGTGCCCTATCATTCTATCTCTCCTGACCTTTAATTGTTTCCACATACACGGTTCCTCCCCTATCCTTCTATAAGCTTCCTCGTTTGTTACTCTACCTGTCCAACTAATCTTTAACATTCTCCTATAACACCAAGTTTCAAAAGCTTCTATCTTCTTCTTATCTACTTCTTTAATTGTCCAAGTCTCACTACCGTATAGTAGAACGCTCCATACGTACGACTTTAAGAAACTTTTTTTATTATCTAAACTAATACTATTAGCTATTAGTAAGTTTTCTTTTTTAAAAACCTTTTTCTAGCTTGAGCTATTCTAGCTACTATATCCCTTCTGCTACGTCCATCCTTTGTAATTATACTACCTAATTAGCAAAATTCATCTACCTCCTCTAACTCGGTATTACCTATTTTTAATTTTGGTTTAGAACTAGGCTGTAACTCACTTGCCATTATCTTTGTCTTTACTGAGTTAATTTTCATACTATAGTTACTCTGTAGTATCTCATCTAAAATATTTAAAAACTCTCCTAACTCTTTTCTAGACTCTGCCATAATGGCTATATCATCTGCAAAACGTAACATGTCTATTTTCTGTCTCTGTACACTAATACCTATCTCTTTTCACTCTCTAGCTAAGTTTAAAGCTTCCTCAATATAAACATTAAAAATCAAGGGAGACAGTATACAACCCTGTCTAACACCATTTCTAATCTTAGCTTCCTTTTCTATTTCATCAAATCTAATTACTACGCTTTGGTTTTTATATAGACTGTAAATAATTTTTCTATCCCTATGAGAGATTCCTATTTTTTGCAAAACTCTGAACATAATAATCCAATTAACCCTATCAAATGCTTTTTCTAAATCTACAAACGCGAAATGAGTCTTTCTATTTTTTGTAACCTTTTTTTGATAATTACCCTAATCATTAGTATCAGTTCTTTAGTCCCTCTGTCTTTACGAAAACCATATTGGTCTTCGCCTAAATAATTCTCAGTCAAATCTTCTACTCTATTCTTAATTATTATTGTTAGTATTTTGGAAGCATGAGAAGTTAAACTAACCGTTCTAAAATTCCAACACCTATCAGCTCCTGACTTTTTTGGGATTGGGATAATAATATTTTTTTTCGAAATCTATTGGAACCTCACCTGTGTCATATATTACTTTTACTAGTTCATATAATCTATCTAAAGTTTTCTGACTTCCATATTTTATTAATTCTGCGGGAATATCGTCTATCCCTGGCGCTTTATTTAGTTTAAGATTTCGAACAGCTCTATCAAATTCCTCTCTTAATATTGATAACCCTATTTCTACATCCTCTTCTTGGCCGTTCTCTAACTCATCCATACCGTCTCCCTATATAAATCTTCTAAATATCTTTTCCATCTATCTGCTACCTCAACTTTATTTATTAGAAGCTCATTATTCTCGTCTCTAATACCATTACATTTTTTCCTATCTTCCCCAAAAAACTTTTTAACTGCCATGTAAGCCCTGTCTGTCTTACCTACTCTCAAATCATCTTGTATTCCCTTACAATTCTCCTCCATCCATTTATTTCTAGCTTTTCTACACTCATGTACTATCTTATTTCTAACTGTATTATATTTTTGCTTACTTTCACTATTCACTTCTTTGAAAGGTTTAAGCTTTCTTCTATTCTCTATTAAATGTAATATCTCCTTTGTTACCCACGGTTTTCTCGCTTCTATTTTTTTCTTACCTATAGTCTGTGTTGCTGTATTATGTACAGTCAGTTTTATTTCATTCCATCTATTTTCTACGTTCCCTCCTACAGCTATCTCTTTGCTTTTATTATCGAATACTTGTTTATATTCCTCTTTTACCCTACTATCATTAAGCTTACCACTATGTATGTCAGCCCCTGGATAACTACGACAGTTTTTAACTTGGTTTCTAAATCTTTGTTTAACTAAAATATAATCTATTTGGTATCTAGTCCTACCACCTGGCACTTTCCAGGTATATCTTCTCCTAACATGTTGTTCGAATAGGGTGTTTACAGTTACTAATCCATGTTCCTGGCAAAACTCAACTAATCTTTCTCCTCTATCATTTCGTCTGCTGAACCCAAATTTTCCTACCATTTTTCCCTCACTACCTTTTCTCCCACTGACGCATTAAAATCGCCCATAACTATTAAATTCTCATCTCCTTTTACTTTTCTCACTATACTATTTATATCCTCGTGATCGTTTCTACTTCCTCATCCTCGTACTGAGTTGTTGACATGTAAACCTGTACTAAAACAGTGTCTGTGGGTTTTGTACTCAATCTAACCATAATTATTCTATCACTAAATTGTAAGTATTCTTTAACTTTATGCCCTAATCTTTACCTAACACTATTCCTACGCCTGCCTGTCCATTAGTTGAAGAAGTTGTAATTATTCTATAATTATCTTTCCAAAAGTCATTACTATCTGGCCATCTCACCTCACTAATACCTAAAATGTCCAGCTTTTCCTTTCTCATTTCGACTAATAAATTCGTTAACTTATCTACTCTAAGTAATGACCTTACATTCCAAGTCCCTATTACTAAATCGAACTGTTGTTTTATATTCTTACGATGACGAGCCCCAAGTACCCCCTCCCGGAGATCCGAATGAGGGAGTATTTTACCTCCGGACAAGAATTTTACTTGTGAGCTCTCCATCATATGTATTTCGTATTTTAGGCCACGCACACCTGGAAAATATTGTGGTAGGCTCCCATATCTTTCCACAATGCAGATTTTAAAGATTTTATCAAAAAACCGTATCCGTCACGGCCAACCCCCAACAAGCTTGTAAATTATTGAGGATCGCTCGAGACCAACCGACCCTCGTCCAATATCTTTTAGCCAGCAAGGCTGCTGCCCTTGCTGCGCCTTTTAATCGCCTTTTACGATAAGCAGGCTTACTGTAGTAGTATTATTTATCCCCTACTATAGGGACTAACTACTGATCTCCATCTGGTATTTACAGGCAGTTTTAATGTAATTTTTCTTTATTAAGAACTTTGTTTTTCTGCAAATAGTGTATTAAGTTTTTGCGACTGTCTAACCAACTTCACTATTTCTTTTAGTTCAACTACTGTTGAATTAAAAGTTTTTTTTTGATTAAGGTCTGAAAACAATAGATTTAGTCCATGTGCAGCACAACCGTAGCAAAACAAATTTGAATATTTATTTTGCAAAATCCCCCATGACTTCTGCATATTGGAAGCATTATCTGTTACAATACCAAAAACTCTGGGGCCCAATTTCATCAATAATTTTAGACATTTGGGTAGCAATAAATTCACCCATATCAGGTCTTTCCAGTTGGCAAACTTTTAAAAAAAATTAAATAGGGAGTAGTGACAACGAAATTGACAATTGCCTCATTTCTGATATTACTCCGACCATCAGACATTAAAGCTACACTATTTGCTGCATCTACTTGTTCATTAACCTGAGTGTGTACTAGTAAGTATTCATTATCTAGCAAAGAATTTGAAACAGAGAAACGTGAAGGTATCTTTAATGAGGGTCTTAAAAATTTTAAAAATTCAAACCAGTACTTGTTATCGACCAAGCATAGAGGTGCTCCTATTGCATACAAAGCTCTAGACAGCATTTCATTTGCTTTATTTTGATCATGTAGTGATATTTTGTCCAAAAAACCTTCGAGGGCTTTGCAATTATTTATGGAACTGTTAGAAACGCTACACACTGGTGCAATCTTACAAGTTGGCAAAGTTGTATTACCCTTTGTTAATGTTAATGCCATATTTACATTATATTTTTCCTTTACATCAGTTGGACACTTCTTACACTTTAATATGTGATTTGTCATTCTTGTACCACCTATAGATAAAACAAAACCCCAAAAGTTGCACCTTACACGTTCAGTTTTCCCAATTTCTTTTGAATCAGTAAACAAGCATTGCACCTCAACTCGTTTCCTACCTGCCATAATTCAAACACAAGCGTATCACCAACTCATAACTATTTCTTGCAATAAAATTCTAACAAGCTTTGCATGCAGTAACACAGAATGAGAAATGATTATATGCAACTTATATGCAACTGTAGATGCTCATTAGCATTGTTACAGTTCTTATATAAGCTTCTGCATCATCAAATTGATTGTAACTATTTAGTAGCCAAACTAGATATTCTTGTGCCAAGGTTTAGGTAATAGAGATAGTCTTACATTTTACATTCAGTTTCCTAGGACTAATCTATTATTGCAATCACTTTTGTTAAAAATGTGTTTGTTGTATAATAAGATTTGCTCAGACAGTGATATTTTTAAATTGCTCACGTAAGACATGTGTTACTGCGTACTGTACACTTTGTCCATATAGTTATTGTGTATCTGCTAAGGATTTATATCTTCTATAAATAAGGAACAGTTTTTTCATTGTTATGGCTAATATTTATTTAAATTGCATTGTCCTGTTATTGGCTGCTGCCGTTGGACAATAAAATAAAATAATTAATGGCATATGCTACATCTGGACATATGCCATACAGGTGTTTCAGAATAAAGTACCGTAAATTGGGGAATATGTAGATCTTGATGAGTTATCAAGAAAAGTTAGATAAGAGTTTCCTGTAAACCCACTCGTTTCCATTATGCAGGGTGATGAAGTGATATTGAAAAGTATGTTTTTTTAGAATATTTTCATTTAGGATAGAGACTCTAACCTGAAAATAGATACACGTTAGTTGTTTACTAATATGAATTATTACACTTCATTTCGACAAAATACGATAATCCGTTGATGTAGAATTTTGACGTATACCTTTGTACACCCTGTATTTCATAAAAATTAAAGCTCAATTATTTCTCATATAATTTGCCACAAAAAAAGGTACTCTTGGTTAATATTTATAGAGCTTTCTATTTTCGAGATGTTTTAAATTAAGTCATACTCGACTCATGCATGAAAACAATGTTTTATAAATTCTTTCAGTAATGCAAAGGTTTATTTTATGAATTAGAAATTGGTATCTGATTTAAATCAAATACAGTAAGTTGACGAACATGTACATATTTCGTATAAAATAATGTTTTGTTTATATTAGTTTTACTATTAAAATACAAATAATTACAAACTGTTGTTGAATCTAGGTAGGCTTCTCTTACTCGGTGTAGTTGTCAAAAGCTATACTTGTTCAATACGTAACTACAGCTTGCTTATTTCTTATTATTTTGTTAATAATCAAACACAAAAATGGTAACATACACATTTTCTAAATATGCTGACATGCATTAGGTACTAGGTGAATGTCAAGGCAATTCCGATAAGACTAAACAGATATGCAGAGAAATATCCAGGACGCATTGTTCACAATAGATAAACTTTTGTGGCAGTAGATAGAAGGATACGAGAAAGTGGAACTGTTTTACCTGCTGCTCAACATCATGGAAGTGAAAAAGTAAAACGCACATTGAGAAATGAAGATAATGTTTTAAATTTAGTAGAGGAGCACCCAGGAATAAGTAGCAGAAAACTTTCGTTACAGATGGGAGTTTCTCAGGTAACATGTTGGAGAATTCTAAAAGATCAACAGCTGTATCCCTATAACCTACAACAAGTTCAGAACCTTTTAGAAACCTACTACCAACCTAGAATCAAGTTTTGTGGCTGGCTGGTAAGACAAATTAGAAGAGATAATGAATTTTTTAACAATATTTTTTTTTTTTACTGATGAATCAACTTGAGCAGAAATGGCATATTTAACATGCATAATGAACTTGTGTGGTCAGATGAAAACCCACATTTCACATAAACCAACAATTTTCAGCATAAATTTAAAATAAATGTTTGCGCTGGAATAATACACAATCAGCTGATAGGACCATTTATTTTAGAAGAAAATTTAACTGGAGAGCGATACACAACTTTTTAAGAGAACATTTAATAGGTCTATTGTTATCGAAGACTTAACATGTGGTCCATGCATAATGGGGCAACACTTCATTTTGCATTAACTGCAAGGGAGTGGTTAAATAACAACTTTCCTGGCAGATGGATTGCACGTGGAAATGCTTAAGTTAATTGGCCATCTCGGTCTCCTGAGTTAAATCCTATGGACTATGGAATTTGGGGTATTTTAAAGAAAAAAGTTTATTCTGAACATATTAATACTGTTCAGGAGTTAAGAGAGAGGATGGAAAATGCTTTTAGGGACTAAGCTAATTCTAGGTTTATTCTACAAAAAACTACTCACCAGATTAAGAAACGAGCCCGAAAATGTATTCAAGTTGGAGGACGTCACTTTGAACATTTACTTAAATATTGAGCGATATGAACTGATTTCTATTTTGTACTTTGTAATGGCTCGGTAAGTAAATTTTAGCTTGTAGAGTCAAATATTCTTCAGTTTGTAAACACTGACAAGTTTATTAAATGCTTTTTTCTTACTAAATGTATTTGATTTAAATCAGATACCAATTTCTAATTCATAAAATTAACCTTTGCATTTTTGAAAGAATTAATAATGTGTTGTTCTCATGCATGAGTTGAGTATGACTTAATTTAAAATATCTCGAAAATGGATATAATAATGAAGTGTAATAATTTGTATTAGTAAACAACTAACGTGTACCAATTTTCAAGTTAAAGTCTCTACCCTAAATGAAAATATTCTAAAAAACATGCATTTTTCAATATCACTTCATCGCCCTGTATAATGGAAACGGGTGGGTTTACAGGAAACTTATCTAACTTTTCTTGATAACTCATCAAGAATTATATATTCCCCATTTTATGGTACTTTATTCTGAAACACCTTGTATAATAACTCTTCAAGTTTCTATACCCTAAGTTAGAATCATTTTTACCTATGCTTTGTCAAGATAATTTAAAGGCGGAAATGACAACTTAATATTGTATTGATACATGTACATACCAGACCATTTTTGTTTTTAATATGTAAAAAATGGGAAATTTATTACATATTGCATAACTTGACTTTTACGCTTGATTGTAACCGTGACCTTATGTACACACAAAAGAAAAGCATTGTGATTGTTCATTTTATAGTTGTGTCTTCCATAGCACATAAGATAATTAAACAAAATAGATTTATAGAAACACAATCAAATAATATATTTTAACATTATCACCCTCCTGTAAGACCCGTCTATTAACTCGTACTAAAAAAAAAGACCTAACAGTTTTATAAAACCAGTCAATTTTTCAGAACTCCCAGATTTTATAAAAATCTCCGCCAGCTGTTCATTACTAGGAATATATGTAACAGTAATAATCCTTTTGGTTATCAAATCAACTACAAAAAGTAATTTAAGATCTTTATGTTTACAACGTCTGTTATTTTCAAAGTTTTGTAACAATTTAATTTTACTTTTATTATCTTCATATATACAAAAAAGCAAGGTATATTGTATTTGCATATCAGCTAACAAATTTTTTATGTACAACAAAAATTCTCACGAAGCCGAGCATGACACAAACTCAGATTCTGTAGTAGATAAGGCAACAATGAACTGTTTTTTTTGCAACTCCAGGATATCAGTTTGCCAAAAAATTTAAAGAAGTATCCATTATTAGATTTTCGATCATGGTTATTTGCTAAATCTGTATGTGAATATCTTAATAAATCTTCATTTGAACAATAATAATGCAATTTATAATCAATTGTTGATTTAAGATATTTTAGGATCCTTAATTAATGTTATGTTTATTAGTGGCATTATCCTGACATTTACTAAAGTAACTTATACTGTAACATATATCAGGTCTTGAACCCATCATAATGTGTAAGGTTATCATAAAGTAAGGGATATATTTTAAATTATGATAACTTTTTAACAAATTAAGTTAATAACAAGAAATAAATGAAATCTAATTGCTTATGAAATGGGATTTAGTATGCCCAAAACAGGTTACGGCAATTGCTCAATATGACCTCCATTTTGTTGTTGTAAGATCACCATCCTTACCTCCAAATTATACACCGCATTTCGTAACATTTCTGGTTGAATTGTACCAATTTGCTCCGTAATACTGTCTTTTAATTCTTGTAGCGTAGTTGGACGTCTTCTAAACACTAAACTTTTTAAATAACCCCACAGCCAGTAATCCGCTGGGTTTAGAGCAGGTGATCTTGGTGGCCATGAATTTACGAAATGTCTGTTTAACACGCGATCTTGAAAAACGTTGGTTAACAATTCTTTGACTGGCTGAAAAATGTGCGGGGGTGCTCCATCCTGCATAAAAATGATGTTTTCAATTCCGTAGTGCTCGTTTTGCAGCTGTGGAATAACATAATTTTGTAACATTTGCAAGTATCGTTCACCATTTACAGTTACAGATACGGCTTGTCCATTCTGCATTTTCTCGTAGAAATACGGACCAATAATAAAATCAGCTGTAAACCGCACCAAACGGTGACTTTCTTGTCATGAAGACCTTTTGAACGATTTGTTGCGGATTTTCTGCAGACCAGATTCTACAGTTTTGAGTATTGACTCCACCATTCAGAGTAAAATGTGCCTCATCTGTCCATAAAATACGGGATAACCATTCGGGTTCAATTTCCATCTGAGCCATTACTGCAAAGAAAAATCGTACCTAGTAGCCAAATCTGCGTCCTTTAATTCAAACAGCATTTTCAGTTTATATGGATACATGTTTAGAATTTTGTAAAATTTTCCAAACCGTGGTATACGGCATTTGCAGTCGTTTGGATATCGCATTTGCACTGCTGATTGCGAGTGAATTGCTTCTGGCTATGTCTTGATTTTCATGAAGAACCTCTGCAACTTGGACATCACTAATTATTGGTCTTCCTGATCTTGGTTATTCAGTTACAGACCCTGTTCTTTCAAATTTTGTATCAAATTGCGATGCACGCTTTCATTTGACAGGGTCCCGCTCTCAAACCCATTCTCGTGCGAAATCTTCGTAATCCAGCGGTGTAATTTCTGCCGGATTCATAATAGCACTGAACTAAACCAATTCTTGTTTGTAAATCCATGTTATTACAGTTGAGTCGTTTGAACTCAACGTTTACTTGAGTTTTAATTTCAAAATAAAACTTCAAATTGAATAATTTCGTTTTGACACTAGTGTCAACAATTGTTATGACAACGCTTTTGTTTCTCATAGATACGGTAAAATCCCATTCATTAAGCAACTAGATTTCGTTTATTTCATGTTACTAACTTAATTTATTAAAAAGTTGTAATGATTTAAAATATATCCCTTACTTTATGATAACCTAGTACATTAATGTTCATAATAATTCTTTATGCGGTAGTTTAGTTTTCAATACGTCACTGCAATTTCTTTTTAAATTTAGGTTTCTTTCGATTAGGGTTTTAAATATTTTACCATCATTAACATTAAACCGTTTAATTAAATTTTTAATCAAAAGTGTCTGATCAATTGTTATTTCACCTTTGTCAAGATTTCTTATTATCCGTATGCCTAGGAATAAGTTAGTTCTTTCGTTTTACAGTGTGCGCATAGTTTTGTTTTAACCATTATAATAAAGTTCATGTCATTACTAGCAATTAAAATGGCATCAACATAAACTAATAAATAGCAAAGAATATTTTAACAAGAAAAGTAAATATACAGTAATCCGACTGAGATTGTTTAAAATTTAAACTTGTTATTAAATCGTTGAAACATTTGTTCCATATCTAAGGGGATTCTTTCAAACCATAAATTGTCCTTTTTAGTAAACAAATTTTATTCTTGTTACGATCTTCAACTTTTAATCCTTCATGAATTTTCATAAAAACCTTATAATTAAGTGAACCATTTAAAAAAAAATTTTCACATTCAACTGCACCATAAACAAATTATCTTTATTGCAGTCAGATAGTAAAATGCTGAATGTAGAAAGTCTTGCTACGGGTGCATGGGTTAGAAAGGAATTTAGATCTTGCTGTTCATAACCTCTGGTAACTAATCTTGCTTTGTAAATACTCTCTCGCTTACCATCTTCTTTTGTACGAAATACCCAACGGTTACTTAATATCTTTTCAGTTTTGGACTCCTCGGCCATTTTCCATGTATCATTTTCTTTTATTGCATTTAATTCTTCATCTATAAACTCCATTTAGTTCAATTTGTAGATCTTGTCGTTTCATTGTAAAAATTTGCTGTGTCTGAGTAATCACTCAACAATGTCAAACAACTTATATCCAATTCGTAATCATTCAATTTCGATGCTAATTTAATATTTCTTTTTGGTCTACTTGTTCCTGTAACCAATTCATTGTCATTGCTTTTATTTTCTGACACTTCCGTATCACTTACATTTTGTCTACTTGTTCCTGTAGCCGATTCATTTTCATTGCTCTTATTTTCAAACACTTCTGTATCACTTACATTTCGTTTGTAACCTTGTGCCTCATCTAAGTTATATCTTTCACAATTTGCTTCATCAAACAATACATTCCTGTTACGAATAACTTTATTGCAACTTTCGTTCCACAAACGATAACCATTTTCCATTTAATTCATAAATTTACATTTAACACCTTTATCATCCAATCTCATTTTGAGATTTGGTATTCTTGCATAAACTATGCAACCAAAAACATGCATGTTTGATAAATTTGTTTTCCTGCATGTCCGTAATTCAAACGGTGTTTTAATATTTATTAAGCTTAATTGGCACATATTATTTATATAATCAGCAAGTGAGTACTGCTTCGGTCCAAAACTCTTTGTCCAAATTTGCCTGCATTATCATCGATCATGCTCTGTCCATCAGAGTTTGGTTCAATTATTCTTAAGTTTCTTCTCATAGTTTTTAAAATGATCTTTATTTACGTTTCGATCCATGACCTAGGATCGTTTTCAAAATAATAAAAACTTCAAGTTTGACGTTTATGACATAAATTGAAGGTTACTTTGATTTATTGATGTTTGAAATATTTGGTTTGAGTACATTAAGCAAAAATTTTTAAAGTTTAAAAGAATGATTGCCTTCAATTTGTGTTGCGACCTGGGATCGACTTTCCTAGCGTGTTGGCTACCTTAGGAAAGTCGATCCCAGGTCGCAACACAAATTGAAGGCAATCATTCTTTAAACTTTAAAAATTTTGCTTAGTGTACTCAAACCAAATATTTCAAACATCAATAAATCAAAGTAACCTTCAATTTATGTCATAAACGCCAAACTTGAAGTTTTTATTATTTTGAAAACGATCCTAGGTCATGGATCAAACGAATAAAGATCATTTTAAAACTATGAGTGTTTTAATTCAAAGAAACTTAAGAAGAATGCTAAACAAACCACAACAAACATACAGGGAGTATTTGGTTCAATTACTCGGCAACACTATTTGATTGAAGGTTATACAGAGTGTAACAAAATAAGTGTAAAACATTTCAGGGGGTGATTCCTCATTGTAAAAGAGATAGGGTCTTTCATATAAAGAAACTACATTTGAGCATCCCCTGTTAAGATACAGCCCCTTAAAGGGGGTACATAAAATTTGTTGTTCATTTTTTTACAAACACTAAAAAAGTTACAAAATTGAAATTAAGGTACATTTTTTATTATCAAAAATACAACTACTCAGTAATTTATTTGGTTTACCCCATGGTTGTAAGGGGTGGGAAAATGCAACCCCTAAAATTTATTTCCAATGTAACTTTTTGTCTTATTATTTGTTTGCCATTTAAAAATTTATTTCCAATACCTTATTTCATTCTAAACAAAAATGTTTCTTGAATTTTTTGCCCAGTTTGCAGAAAAAAATTATTTTACAAACAACTACAGAGATACATCGTCATAAATGCGAACTGGATTATTATTGTTATTTTGTAGTTATTACCTGCATCAAAGTATGATTAAAGATGAATAAACAAAACTAATTTATTATTAACAAAACATACAACATGTAGAAATCATAGTAAATGTTCAACATGTCCACCTTCAGTCATTACACATGAATCTAGACATCGGCGCACTGAGCCACGTATTCGCTCAAATATTCCTGGAGTCTCTTTAATTACCCTGCACGCATCATTGATGCGGTTCCTTAAGTCCTCTACATCGCGAACAGGAATAGGATAAACCAAACTCTGTAAATGGCCCCAAGTAGAGAAATCGAGAGGATTCCAATCTGGGATCGACTGGGCCAATCCTATGGTCCTCCTCGACCTATCCAATGATTTGGATAATCATGCATAAAAAACATAACCCTTCTGATACCACAAGGAACTTCCTCCAGCAGTACTGGATGCACTTCTCTTAAAAATTGAGTGTATGCCTCACCATTTAATCGAGGAGGTAGAAAATGAGGACCAATTAAATAATCCCCAATAACTCCTACCCCCACGTTAGGACAAAAATGTTCTTGATGGTTAGCTTGGGCAATAGCGTGAGGGTTTTCATCAGCCCATATGTGGTTATTATGAAAATTAATAATCTTGTTTTGAGAAAAAGTACATTCGTCTGTGAATTCGATCGTCTTCAGAAAGTCAGGATTTGTTCTAATCATTTCCAGCATCCAATTGGAAAATTGAAGACGGTTCGGAAAATCTCACGGTAACAGTGCCTGTACTCGTTGTAGATGGTAGGGGTATAAGAGTTGTTCCTTTAAAATTCGAAATACCGTCATATGATCAATATTTAACTCGAAGCAATCTTTCTAGTACTGCTAGTGGGTTGTTCTTCAACCAAATTAAGTACTGCTTCTTCAAACTGTGGTGTTCTAACTTCTCGATGGTGACCACAATCCTGCATTCTTTTTTCGAATGAACCTTATTCTCGTAATCGTTGATGAAGTTGAGCAAATATTCTATGCGAAGGAAGCTGCCATTGAGGATACATTTCAGCATACCTTCTACAAGCTTCTAACTCATTACCCTGCGACAGACCGAAATGTAATGCATATCAGCCATTTCCGCATTTGTGTATGCCATTTTAATAACAAGTGAATTATTAAACTAACAAATTAAGAACAGAACAACCACACAATTATTAATTCAATTTCAAAAATTTACAAATTGACAGCGTGATAACAATTTAATTGTCACCATCACTAATAGCGGCCTACTAGATAAATTAGTTTCGCATTTTCATCTTATGACGATGTATCTCTGTGGTTGTTTGTAAAATAATTTTTTTCTGCGAACTGGTTAATTTTGGGCAAAAAATTCAAGAGATATTTTTTGTTTAGAATGAAATAAGCTATTGGAAATAAATTTTTAAATGGCAAACAAATAATAAGACAAAAAGTTACATTGGAAATAAATTTTACGAGTTGCGTTTTCCACCCCTGACATCCATGGGTTAAACCAAATAAATTACTGAGTAAGTGTATTTTTGATAGTAAAAAAGGTCACCTTAATTTCAATTTTGTAACTTTTTTAGTGTTTGTAAAAAAAAATGAAAAACAAATTTTATATACCCCCTTTAAGGGGCTGTATCTTAACAAGGGATGCTCCAATGAAGTTTCTTTATATGAAAGACCCTACCTCTTTTACGATGAGGAATCACCCCCTGAAATGTTTTACACTTATTTTGTTACACCCTGTATAGTGGCACATAACTGATCTCTATTTTCATTTCTTTACAAAAACTGATTAATTCTTTAGAGCAGTGTTCCCCACCATTATTACACTTTAATTTTGCAACATTTCTGTTCAATAACAATTTTGCTCTTACAACATATTCTTTAAAGCATTTAGCTACTTAATTCTTTTGCCTAATAGTAACCATGACAAAACGCGAGTAATCATCTTCAAAAGTAACAAAATAGCATTTGCTATCATGTGAAGTGGGCTTAAATGGGACCACGCATGTCACTACGAATTAATTCAAGTAGATTTTGTGATTTAGTTGTTTTTAAATGATATGGCAAACATTTTAGTTTTAACTTTACACAAATTTCACACAATTTATTTTCTTTTTTGCACACATATGGTAACCTGTTAACTATACATGATTTTTAATTTTTATTAATGAGCTATAAATTAAGTGTCTATATTTTTGTGCCAAAAATCCACATTTGGTTCTTGTTTGGCTAAATTTCCACTTTCTGCTTTACAAATTTTAAATACTATCTTGTAAAGATTCCTACATGTTTACCTTTAGCATAAACAACACTATCTTTTTCTATAGACAATTCCCTCGCAACAAATTATCTTAAAACGTGCCTTTTCAATTGCAGATATCGATAATAAATTTACTCTGAGAGCAGGAATGCACATTACATTTTCAAGCCTAATGTTATCTTTTTGTTTTCAGAAATAACCTCTATATTACCAATACATTGCTTTTTCCCTGCTCTGCCTAGTATATCAACTTGTTTCTTCAAAATCAGCATACCTTCATCGTTGGCGTAATGATGAGTTGTTCCTGAATCCGCAAACCATTCCATTTTACTCACTTCTGTTGCGGCAGCACAAAAAGCTATGGCATTTTTATATTTTAATTCATCGCTTGATGACTTTGTTTTCAGCCAGGTTTACTGTGTTACTTTTATTTCCACTTTGTCTTTTTTTAAAGCATATTGCATCAAACGGTGACCAAATTTATGACATGTGTAACACTTAATACCACACATCTTTTTCAAGTGTCTAACTTTCTGCATTTGAAACATTTAATACACCTGTTCAGCAAATGATGATGCTACATCCCTTGCAACCTTTTCAGCAGTTTTATTTACATTAAACTCTAAAAATCTGCTTTTTACAAATTCCATTTGTAAGTCATCTTTCGATAATGTTCGAATTGCTATAACCACACTTTCGTATTCGTTGGGCATTGACAGAAGTAAAAAACAAGCCATTTCAGATTCATCAAAGTTACTTCCGATATCTTTTAATTCCCTGAATATTTTATGTACCTTTGAAAAGTGATTTTGCAGATCAGTGTTAGCATTATATTTCAGTGGGGTAAGTTCTTCTAACAAATGCAATTTGAAACAAGTACCCTTTGTTATAGAAATCCCTTCTAACTTTGAGATGATTTCAAATATGTTTCCAATTCCTTTAATGTATTTATTCCAAATGGGAATCTGCAATGCTTTGCACAATTATCATTAATGCCTTGTTATTTTTCTTATGCCACGCATCTTTACTTTCAACAGGAGTTTTCTTAAGAACATCACTTACTTCACTAGCTTTCGTTACAGAGAGTAATCTAAATTTCTAATAAATCGAAGCTATTTCCGTGAAGGGCACAATTCCATCCTTATTTTCAAGGCCCTGTTTAGAATGGGTCTCTATATTTATTAATGTTGTTCAATCACAAAAATCGAACCAGTACAAACATTAGAGCACATTTTTAACAATTATCATAACCTTATTTGACCACAACCTCTGGACCCCATAACCATTTGTCAAGATAATTTAAAGGCTTAATGGGAAAAAGAAAAAGAAAAACCAATTTAATATTTTATTAATGCACCTTCATACCAGACCATTCTTTTTACTATGTAAAAGAAGGGGCAATTCATTACATATCGCATAACTTGACTTTTATTCTTGCTTGCAACCATGACCTTATGTACACACAAAAGAAAAACATCACGGTTGTTCGTTTTATGGTTGTGTCTATAGGTTGGATAAGTTAATATAGATAAGCCACTCAGAGTTAATTTTTGTTGGTAACACTGCGCCATCCAGTGAACGTTTTAACCTCATTTCAGCATGCAACTGGTGGAGGGAATTTTAAAATTATTTACATGTATCTGGCGGAGGGAAATTCAAAATTGTTTAAATGTGTCCTTGGCGGGAATTTCAAAATTATTTAAATTGCATTTACATATAAATTTATTTCTAGACCTTTTCCTTTTAACACAAATGCTGTATGCAAGTTATGTTTTTGAAGGTAGTATTTCCAGATTGTATTTACATGACACAAATTCCAATGTGAAACATGAATCAGGCAGCAAGAGCAATAATCAGTATACATTAATTAAATGCAATATCTACGCCCATTAAAATTAAGAATTAAGATTAAAATTTCAGAAAATTGATTTGAATACACTGATATATACGTTTTATAATAATGCATACAAGTTGACACATCGAACACGTTAAGTGGTGTTCCAAATATTATTAATCCGAACGTTGATGAAATAAAACTAAGTAATACGTATGTTAAAAACACCAATGCATAATAACCATTTATTATATAGCAACATAACATATTAGTACAAAGAAAACACATTCTGAAATGTACATGTTTATATATTATTGGAGTCTATAATAGGATAAATAAGAATATCTTAAACCTGTCAGACATCCGGCACAATATTTCACAGATTTAGTAATAGTATAAATGATAAATGTGAAGGTCTGCTTATCGCTAAAAATACAAACCTAATCTATGTATGTACAATACTGATAAGATAAAGGCAGTAGAATGTGGTAGAATACCAACAATGTAATAAAAAACCCTTATTTAGAGCTCATCACAGTAGCGGCCATCTTGGAATTTCTAAAGATCCAAATTTCTTTCCTATTAGGCACCCAAATTAAAAACGGTTTTAATAAAAGTTACTTATAAAATAATTGTCTATGTGGGAAAGTCATTTAAGTTTTTTAACTGATAAAAATTTTTTTTTTGCTGATAATAGAGCGATTTAAACCAAACCAGTAATTTTCCCACATGTGTGAATAATTTTATGAATTTTAATTTTAATTATGCTAATTTTGAAGCTATGAATGACTGCTTTGCTGGTACTTATTGGAATTCCATTATGCTTAAAGGCACAGACATCAATATAGATATATCAGAATTTTATAATATATTGGACAACGCCATCGAAAGATTTGTACCGTTGAAAAGGTTTAAAGTGTCAAGTTTTCCAACATGGTTCAGTAGCGAGCTAAGAAATGCTATAAGACAGAAGAAGGCAGCACATAAGAAATACAAAGTAAGCGGTAGTAAGAATGATTATGATCATTTTGCCTTTCTTAGGGAAACATGTAAATCTTTAACTAATTTATGTTATAAAGCTTATATAGATAAAATCCAGGCTGATATTAAATTACTACCAAATTCATTCTGGAAGTTTGTGAATAACAAACGAAAAGTATTTAATCTGCCATCACAACTTGTCTATAACAACATGAAAGGTAGTAGTAATGAGGAGATAGTAAATTTGTTTGGATCATATTTTTCAACAGTATACAGTAATACAAAGGTTAATAGAGTTCCAGCATTTTTTTATACAGACACTATAGAAGTTAGCAATTATTACATTGAAGCATCAGAAATAATAGATCGTATTATGAAGCTGCCAAATAAAGTAACACATGGACCAGATGGAATTCCACTGGTTGTTCTAAAACGCTGCTTGTATACTTTAATACACCCAATAAAATACTTGTTCAATAAATCCTTAGATGTGGGAGTTTTCCAAGATTATTGGAAAAATAGTTATTTGAAACCAATCTACAAAACAGGTTCTCGTGAGGATGTAACAAATTATAGAGCTGTGTGTAATCAGTCGGAACTTCCTAAATTGTTGGATTACTTGGTTAATAAGAAGCTTACATGGGATTGTAGAAATGTAATTATTGAAGAGCAACATGGTTTTTCACAAGGCAAATCTACTTGTACTAATCTTTTATTGTACACACGTTATATCTTTATGGCTTTGGAGAATCGAGTACAAGTGGACTCCATATACACAGATTTTGCTAAAGCCTTGATAGGGTTAATCACTCAATATTATTAGCTAAATTGCAAGCACTGGGAATGCAAGGCAATATTTTGAAATGGATAAACAGCTACCTTATTGGAAGAACCCAATATGTGAAATGTGGAAATTCAATTTCGAATCCAATAACAGTGACCTCGGGGGTACCGCAGGGTTCTCATATTGGTCCTCTATTTTTGTCAATGACCTAAAAGAAGTGATTAAATGTAGTGAAATATTACTTTTATGGATGATTTAAAATGTTTAGAACTATTACTAACATCAAAGATGCAGAAACATTACAAATGGACATACAATATTTAGCTCAATGGTGCAACAAAATTCTTTAAGCCTGAATATTAACAAATGTAGCGAAATCACTTTTTCGAGAAACTATAATGTTATTATTTTTCCATATAAAATTAATGATGTATCTTTAGTAAGGAAACCTAGTATTAAGGATTTAGGTGTAGTACTAGATTCAAAACTAACATTTAATACTCATATTAATGAAATTACTTCAAAATCTTTAAAACTTTGGGTTTTATTAGGAGAACTACCAAATTATTTTCTGTATTCTCAGTTAAACTGCTGTATTGCTCGCTAGTTAGATCTACTTTAGAATACAATTCTATTATCTGGTGCCCTAGATATAGTTTATATATAGAATTGATAGAATCTGTTCAACGTAAATTTGTACGACATTGTGGATATCAGCTAGGTTTTAATTACGATACATATAATTACTGTGAGACTTTAAAAATTCTTAAGTTGACTTCTTTAGAAAGTCGTAGAGTGAATGCAGATTTGTGTTTTTTACATAAGATTTTGAATGGTAGAATCAATGATTCCACATTAGTGCAGTTAGTTAAACTAAATGTTGCAGGGAAAAGAACTAGGAACTTTGAAGTTTTTAGTATTAACTTTTCATTGTACAAATTATGGTCAAAATGAACCTATCACTCGTATTATGAAGTTAGCAAACACCTACGAATTTAGGTTGGAGTTGTTTGATTCTTCCATTCAATCTTTTAAAAAGTCATTAAAAAACTTATAAAATAATAAATTTAGTTATTCTTATAGGAAATTTCACATTTTTTAACTAATCTTTGTAAAATGGCATTGCCGTAAATGAATAAAATAAAATAAAATAAAACTCCACAAATTAATAAATCATCAATAAACAGTATTAAGCATAGTTTCTGGATTGTGACAAGTATACAAACATGAATCATGTTGTGAATGTTCAAGTCGTAATTCAATTATAAATTGATTAAAGCATTCGTAGCAATTTATTGGGCTTTTGGTTAAACCATAGATTTCCTTAATTTATATACTTGTTTCAAATTCCTTACGTTGTTCTACATAAACGTCAGACCTTTGGTCGCTATTTAGAAATGCTGTTGGTACATCCATTTGCTCAAAAGCATAGCCTTTCTGAACCATACATGCTAATGAAGGTTTTTAAGTACTCATTCTTGCTACTGGGGAATCAACATTGTCTAGTGTATTTTCTTGTTGGTACACTTTCACAACCAATCTCGATTTTATACACTTCATTTTTTACAGCCATTTAAGTTGCAAGATTTGCTTATTTTTGGTTGCATCTGCTAGCTCCCATCTATTTGTTTTATTCAGACAATCAAATTCATTTTTCATCGCCTTCAACCATTTAATCATATCATTGCTATTTATCATTTGTTCAAAATTTTCGGGAACATTAATACTACGTGTTGCATACAAAACATAATTTTTATACTTTTCAAGAATTCGTCTTTGTCTTTCTTGTATCATTCATATCCTATTTGGCATTATTCATGATGCTTCTACATTACTTTCTACCCTTTCATCTTTAACCGTACCATCATTAACATTTATATATGGTATATCAGATTCAATTATTTTCACATTTTTATAACCATATTTGCTACTCTCACATCAGAGTAACTTACTAATATACCCTTCACACTTTTATCATGCCATGTCTTGCGTTTTTCTTCCTGTGCTTTTGCATATACGTGACTTCCATACATATACAAATTTTTTACATTCGTTTTAATTCTAATTTTGGGGTCCTTTGTTGCGGAAGTTATAATCCTATTACTTAAATATGCAGATGTCATGATAAATTTTAGCCAATGTTCCTTACCTAAACCTGATTCTTCAAACAACGGGCTTTATCTATTAACGTTTGGTTAAAACGTTCTGTAATACCATTTTATGATGCTCATAAGCTGGACTTGGTCTGATGTTGAATCCTTTTCATTTAGTAATTCATAGAATTTGTTATTTAGGTACTCTTTCTCACACACATTATTGTCAGTTAAAAATTTGTAACATAATTATGATGACTTAAAGCATAAAAATACTTCAGATTTGTGGTTAATGCAGTATACTCTAGAGATGTGGCTATAACCATCAATGAAGGTTGCAAAATAATTTTCTCCACCACAACATGTTACAGCAAAAGGCCCTTTCACATTTGTATGTATTATTTGACATTTGTACCTCACTGGGTTATGCTTATTTTCAAACCTTTTACTTGCCATTTTGCAATCTAAACAATATTCGCAGTTAATTTGCAACTTTTCTAAATTTTGTGGTAACCCATTTAATAATTGCTCCCCACACAATGCTTAAATCATTGACATTAATATGTCCTAAAATGTGATGTTATTTTTCCTTTTTAACTAATGTTTTTTGCATAATTTGCAACAGTGGTCTCGACTTTATTATTTACTAACCCACACAACTCGTACAATTTTCCCCATTTAAGTTCACAGCCACCATAGCACATGTACTATTATAAATAATTGCTTTATTGCGCCTATAATCAATGTCTTTTTTTTTGCTTCGTTATAGACGAAACACTAAGTAAATTTCGAACCATCTATGACACATCTATAATTGATTGGGTATCGTTAACCTTAAATTTACATAAAATATTCCACACTTTCAGAACTCTTAATAATATTACAGTTTCCTATTTTAACATTAATTAATCAACTCAATGTAATGGTCTCTGTATGTTTGTTGTGGTTTGTTTAGTAATCTTCTTTGGGTATTAAACCACTCATAGTTTTTAAAATTATCTTTATTAACGTTTCGATCCATAACCTAGGATCGTTTTCAAAATAATAAAAACTTCAAGTTTGACATTTATGACACAAATTGAAGGTGACTTTGATTTATTGATGTTTGAAAATAGAAGGGAAGCTAGCTCAGAATATAAATAAGTGCAGGTACGTGTCCAACCAGTTTTGAGATGAAGATCCAATGAAGATGATGATGAAGCATATTAACAACCCCTGTAAAACAGCATTGGTATCTGACAAGTGTAAACCCGCCATAGGGTCGCCTCAGATCCATATACAACCTTCATAGAACAACATTGGTATCTGACAAATGTAAACCCACCATAAGGTTACCTCAGAACAATGTTAAAATCTACCAAAGAGGTAGCCTAAATCATAATGATTTCCCCTTCAAAATAAATATAAAAAAACGACTACTTAAGTCTTTTAATAATGCAATTGCAGACTTCTTTAATAACCATCCTCTAAATTGTACAAATAGAAACATGTTAAAAATGTTTTCCAATTCCCAAGTTATTGAATTTTACAATAAAATTAATCAGCTGATTTCACGTTAAGCGTATTGGCTACCTAAAAAAGTCGGTCCCAGGCCGTAACACAAATTGAAGGCAATTATTCATTTAAACTTTAAAAATTTTGCTTAGTGTACTCAAACCAAATATTTCAAACATCAATAAATCAAAGTCACCTTCAATTTGTGTCATAAATGTCAAACTTGAAGTTTTTATTATTTTGAAAACGATCCTAGGTTATGGATCGAAACGTTAATAAAGATAATTTTAAAAACTATGAGTGGTTTAATACCCAAAGAAGATTAAGAAGAATCAATGTAATGGATTCATTAAAATATATATCGCTCATAACTACATGTTCAATACAGCCACTATGTAATAAAAAATTGATTTTTTTTTGCGATTTAACTTCATTGATATTAACTTTATGTCGACTTACTTCTGTGTGAATCATACTTACATTTGGTTGTTCTTCTTCGTTGTTATATACCTCTGACTTTCCAACAAACCTGCTTTATTTATTATTCCATTGAGCGTTTCTGCTATTTCTATACCCATTTGAAACAACTCTGCTTACCCCTCGAGCATATCTATAATTTGTCTGCCTATTACTTGAATAACAGCATCGTTGCATGTGCTCTGGTTCCCACATTTGTAATACCTAATTTCATTATTTTTCCCACTTATTACTACCAATTTTGATGAATGTGAATTCTTTATACTTTCATGCAAATCACTTCCTGAGCTTTTTTATTTTCTACATTCCTCTCTGTGTTAACTGATTGTCTGCTGCTGTTCCGGTAGCAGATCAACCGTTTCAGTTATATTCTCAAGTGATTCAGGCAATGCTATTAACAAATAATTTATCTTTCGTTTACTGTCTACTATCCCCTTCCCCTGCAATTATAGAATATTTAATTAATTGTGTGAACATACAAAAGAATTCTTCTAAATTCTTTGTATCGTAATACACTAACCGGCTTAAGTTTCTTTTCAATCATAATTTGTCTACACTGTGATTTCTTTTCGTACAAATTATCAAGCTTGGTGATCATTTCTTTAACAGTTTTAGATTCGCATTTGCAAAGTAATTTTTTTGCATGTATTTCCTTCATTTTCAATCTGTTGCCATTATATCTTCTGGTTGAATTTCCACAACTTCGTTACACTTTTTAAGCTCTAATAACAATATAAAACAGTATCTCCATTTATCGTAGTTTTCACTTGAACTAAACTTCAGTACTTGTAGGCAGCTGCCTTCCATTTGTACGTCTCATTTTTATACTCAGCTTCCTTACCACATTTATGCTAATCTTCATTAACTTGTTTACTTACTCGCTTAATTGAATCTTCAAAGAGAAACCACAAACCTTGCTACCATCTTAAATAAGTGGATCAAACATCTGACTAATAATGTTACCCAAACAAATAGATTTATGCGTTTCATAATAGTATATTATACAACTCGCTATATTGGCTATTATTCCTTCGAATGATTACCACACTCGCTCGCTTTGCTCACTCGTGTAGTAATCATCCGAGGGAATAATAGCCATTATAGCGAGTTGTATACTATACTTTATCTACAACTAAGTATCAATATAAGAGGGCATAATTTATATAACTTGACTTTCCAGATTACCGAAATTCTACAATAAATTAGCGAAAACCAACACGGCTAGTTGTTTGTGTTATTGTATTGAGACACAGTATTTGATATTTGGCACTTGACGTTTGTTTTAAATTTCAAAGATATTGGGATTTAATAATATTATTTTCCAGTTGGTCTGTAAGAGGGAATAAAGAGCCATTATTCCCTCTGCTTTTCTTTATTCCCTAGCATGATTAATATATAGCATTATACTGCAAAAACCACAGGTGTAATACGTATATTACATATTGGAACAGAATTTAAAGTAGCATTTGACGTAATATTTGAAGCACTAAAATGATACCTATTACTTAATTAATTTAAAATATGCAGGTCTACTTATAATTTTTTTAAATTGGCGAAAACTAACTGCAAAGCACTTTTATAACAATCTCAATACTTTTACTTATTTTTATAGGACTTGGTTATTTTTAAATTACTTCACTAGTTTGCAGAATAATAGAACAAATAATTTTAAAGTTACCCTAGTCCTATATATAACATCTGATTCAAGTTATAAATGACAATGCATTTGAAAAATCTACTATATTATTCAAGTATGAAACGTGTTACCAATCACGTAATTTAGACCAATACAAACATTACAGTTCATAACAAAACATTTCATTCGTCAAGGGATCTGATTAATGCAAATTCTACTTGCTTTACGGTATGTAAATTTCAACCAATTGAAAGTCTTTCTTATTAAAAATTTTGCCTCGATAAAGCATGCATGATACAAGAAAAATACTCATCCATGCTTTTATGCGCTGAGCTTTTTTAATGAAAGTTTATGCCTTTATGATTAATTATTGTATATTAGAATTTTGTCGTCCTTGGCCAAAATGGTGTGTTTTTTTCATCAATATATACGTACATATTATTTTATTAAGGTTTGTTGTAGGAAAACTCTTCAAAACATAAAAAAGGTACAGAATCTGGTTATAACTCTGATAAAATTGATAACGGTAGCCCAGATTTTAATGGCGCAGGTTCTTCCGATAGTGGTGTGCCAAGCCCCGCAATTGAGTCAGTTGCTCCAGGTAGTCCAGATAACAGTCCATCGTCCAGTGAAACAAATGTTGATATGGGTAGCCCACTTTGTGGACGAAATAGTCCTGTTGAAGAGTAAGTGTGTTTCTAAAATGATTTGGTTACATTATAATATTTTAGCATTAATGATGAGTTTGACCGACCTGAATCACGACTTGCTTTTGTTAACAACAAAAACATCGATATAAAAGCTGATTTAGAAAAATTATCTTTATTAAATGATAATGACACTTCCTTTTTTAATGAGGATAAGGAAATGGATGGTGCTTATGGGGGTTTTGATATACGCCAAGATGAAAAAGTAAGTACAGTATTTTATAGAACAGGTGGTAGTTTGTAATATAAATTTCTATTTTAACAGTTCATTTTAATCATAATAGTAACTTTGTTTAAGTATAATGCATAAATTCCTAACATTTCATACATTTGAAATTAGTTAAAAAATTATACGTCTCAATTTCTTGTTATAAATTTTTAATAATGGCAGATATTTCATTGATTAAAATACGTTTTGTATTGATATTTATTGTATCTTATGGAAATTTATGTCTATTACTTGATCAGTGGTTTAAAGTGAACGTGTTTACATGTGCTCTCTATAAATTATATTATAGTAGACGACATTATTGAAAGTTATACCAAAAAGTTACTCCTTGTCTCCTGCATCAAGTTTTAATAGTGTGTTACAAATCGAACCAATTCATAGAAAAAACTATTCAACAGATAAAGTGAACATTTTGCTTAATAATTTTACAACAGCTGTCGCAAAATTAATTATACATACCAACTGATTCTAATCACATTTCTAATTTTGGATAGTTTTATCTACTTTTAAATAAAAAAAGAAAACAAACACTTATTGCTGCTGTGATAAACAACAATATTAGTATCCCGAAGTGAAATTCTCTAAAATAATTATATACACAGGTTGACAAAAATGTCATCTTGTATTTTTTGCACCAGTGATAACGAAATTTACATCTGTAATAAATGTGAACACCCGATATGTCAATATTGCAGTAACTTTACATAATTAGAACTCAGGTGTATGGAGTTGAAAAAGAGATCTCTTCAGTTCCATTGCAAAAGTTGTTTAGCTAAGATTGACGATGTTACCACTGTCTTATTAAAAGGAGTGTTAGAATCTAAACTCAAGGATGTTATGGATGATTTGCAGCTGCGTTTTGATTAACTTCAAGTCAAAATTTAAGCAAATGGCCGCTGATAAGCTTTTGAGTGTTTCGGACACAAATACTTATAAGTACCGCCTATGCCGGTGTTGTGTCTAAGTTTCTACAACAATCAGTTATAATCAAACCTAAAGATAATACTCAGAAAAACAATAAAACTAAATTGAAGGTTGTTGATAGCGTTAATCTTGTTGGAGCCAACATCAAAACCAAAACAGGGGTCTAATTGTCTGATGTAATGCTGAAAATGCAGATAAATTAGTGAAAATTGCTGGTGAAAAACTTTCCTTAAAATATGAGGTTCAACTACTAAGGAAGGTTCTCCTAGAGTCAGAATTTCACGCTTGTCTCAGAAATTTTCAACAAATATTCTCGCTTATTATATTAAACAAAACATGGACATCTTCTCTGATTCAACAAGCATAACCATATTAAAAGTGGTTCCCATAAAATCAAAGAACATAAGTATCAAGTGTTATTACAATTAGATAACCTTGCCTACAACAAAATAATGTAGGTTGGACACATTCTCATTGGTCTTGATGTCTGTAAAGTTTTTGATGCAGTTGAGATTACCCGATGTTTCAAAAGTAATGGATATAATCATACAGTTCAGTTATGTAAACGTGCGCTTTTGCTGTCCTTGATGATGGTCAGGGCATGAACTCAAAAATTGCACTGTAAACAAGTCGGAATTCTGCTGCATTAATTGCAGACTTGTCAATGAGAAATCTGGCAAAGATATTGATACTTGGTGTGTGAGATCATAATTCTGGCTCGGTCTATAAAGAATTAGTTATAAAACCTAAAAGCGATTTATTTGGTATACAATCCCACCTAAATATATAACAATTAAAGTCTGTGAATGGTTTATTGTGATCATTTAAATTTATATTACCAAAATGTTTGTGGTTTGAACACCAAAATCCACATTCTTTGTAATTGCATATTAGCCTACAGTGACGAATTTCATATGTTCGCTTTCTCAGAAACTTGCCTTAATAATAATGTAAATGACAGTGAATTATTCTAGTAGCTTCCAAGTTTATCGCTATAGATAATAAAATTGTCGCATCAAAACTCAATACAAATAATGATTTACTTGAACATGTGCCAGTAGACGTGGTTGGCGTCAAAGTATTAGTAAATAACAAACATCTAATTGTTTTTGTTTTATATACCTCGAGCTCTTTTGCCAAATGAGTACCAGCTACTGTTTGAGGCCCTTATCTCAATGGAACACAACTATGGCCCAGATATAATATTTATTGGTGGTTTCAATATACCTCTACAGTAACAAAAACAACACTAACACATGTTACAAGCAGTGGCGTGTAGTGATTGTTAATGCAGTGTAGGCAAAAAATTAAAAACAAAAAACTTACCATAGATGTATGTACATCAGTTCTGCAATTTAAGTATCTAAATGTGAATTTGACTTGTACATATGCCTGGCACCACGAGTTATTTGTATCACTAACAAACTATTTTTTGTAAATTAAGTCAATTTGACGTTTTTTTTTAAATTCACTCAATACATTATCATAGAAACTAGAAGTTCGTTTTAGTTCTTGTACTAGGTTCTTTTCAAGAGAAACAATGATTAAGTTATTTAACCGCTCTTGTCCCTGAGTATTACGCAGGTAAGTTTGAATCCGTTTTAGACCAGAAAAGGATCGTTCCTCAGATGCGGTACTTGCCGGAATTGTAACAATCAATTTGGCCAATGCCATTAGTTGGGGAAATACATGACGCATTTTTTCTTTGCAGAATCGGATGATTTCGTACGAATTAAGACCTGCAAATTCCGATTAGGAGTACAAACAAATCAACTCGTTTTTAGGGTGGTCAAATTCAAATCTTTCACTGTACCTTGTTTTTAATTGTGAAAAGAGCTTTTCTGGGAATTCAGAGTTGTGACTAGAAAAAGAATCGTGATCCAAAAGACGAAAAATACATAGTTTACTAATTTCTGAATAGCGATCAGAAATTTCACTTTTTATATTATCCACTATTTCACGAAAGATGCGTCTGTAGTAAAGTTTTATATCACTTACGTTTCGTCTTCTTCTTGGTTCTCCACAAAAAGTTAAAGTTTGTTCGTATATTACATCACTTTCATAATAGAACTTTTCAACAAAGAGTTTAAAAACTCTTCAATTTCTTTAAGGCAGTACCCAATATCTACAACTTTTGACTGTATTATGTTAAAAGGCACATCAGTCTGTATAAAAATTCTGTTAAATATTACTAAAAAGTAATTAAATTCAAAGTCGTTTAAAATAAATTTATACATTCTAGCTGCAGATAGCGTTTCTGAGTCCCAATTGATCGGATTTTCGGTAATTTCAGTGAAAAGTTCAATCAGTTTGTACAACACGTGGTAATTTTATTGAACAAAATTGATTATAAAAGTCTTTACACTTAGATAGATACATAGATATTTATTGTGTTAGAAAAATACATTTAACACACAAAAGGAGGACATTCACAAAAGTGTTCTTCCATGCCTCCAACCATTACAATATACACAGAAATTTGCGTACTATATAAGCTCTAGGATAACAGTAAAATGCTATATAACAATTTATTTAGACCTATCTTTTTGTATACCTAACAAGTATCTTTTATAATTTTCTTTGAATGACTTAATCGTTTTTATTTTCATCAGCTCCTGTTTCGTTTGAGTTTAATAACTTTACAGACATATAAGCAAAACAACATTCAAATTTAACAGTTTTGTGTAGATGAATATTATAGCTATTTAAATATCTTACATTAACATTATGAATATGCTGTCTTGGTATTAAATAATCACAAAGATATCAGGTTGTTTGTTTTGACATAATTGAAATAAATAGAAAGCAAAAAATAGCTGAACTCTATATTCCATTTTTAAAATATTGTTATTCAGATATATTGGTGTTATATGATCAAATTTACAAATATTATAAGTAAATCTGAGGCAGGCATTTTGCGCTAGTTGTAGTTTATTCGTATATTCTAATGAAAGGTAGCTGTAGTAGACTGTGATACAATAATCTAATATTGAATAAAGGAGTGATTTGACTAACATGTACTTTAATTTCTCTGAAGGAGTGTATTTTAACCTATATAAAGATTTTAGTTTTAAATATAACGCTCTAAGTTTTATGTTTACATGTTTAGTAAAATTTAAAGACTCATCGAACAACGCTTCTAGGTTTCTTGCAAATTCTTTTTGTTCTAATTCATGGTGATCAATATGTAGAGTCGTAAAATTATGCAGCTTTACTTTTTGTTTCTTATCTGTGTACTACTAAATAAAATAAAACGACTCTTTTTTGCATTTAAACAAAATGCATCATCTATGGACCATTTATATAATTTTTTCAAATCGGAATTCACCTGTTCCAAAGATAAACTAACTTCTATTGGGTCAAAGGATTTTAAAAGCTGTGTGTCATCTGCATATAGTTGGATTTTACAATTTTGAACTACTGAGGGTAGTTTAGCTGTATAAAGGCAAAGTAACATAGGACCTAATATGCTACCCTGCGGTACTCCATGTTACCGGGTCTGACCTATTTTTATCCACCTCCACTATTTGAATTCTGTTCTTCAAATAACTTTTAAACCAGTTACATATTGATTTGTTAAAACCATAGTATTTCATGATAGCATCAAAAGGTCATGATTTAGCATATCAAAGGCTTTACTAAAGTCGAGGAGTACTAAACATGCATTTTCAGATTTATCTAAACCTATTGTAATGTTAGTTGTTACTTTATGGAGTGCAGACGTAGTACTAAACTTTGCCCTAAACCCGGATTGAACTTTGGGTAATATATCAAATTTAGTTAAGTGCTCCATCATCATTGACCAAACAATTTTTTTAAACATCTTTGCTAATATGGGAAGAACGCTAATTGGTCTTAAATTGTCCAGAGATGTGGGATTATGCATTTTTGGAATTGACCTTAAAATGGCTGTCTTCCATTCTACAGGAAATTCTCGTTAATAGAAAAAGATTCATTATGTCTCTTAATACCTCTGTAATAAACGGCAGACGTCTTAGTATCATGTCATAGCTAATGTTGTCGATTCCCATACGTTTCGATTTAAGTCCTCTAAAAGAAGTAAGGACATCCTGTTTAGTAATCTCCTTGAACGAAAGCACATTATTAGATCGAAAATAATTTGTTGTATACTGGTGAATAACTTCTCTTCTTACACTATATATTCTTTTGCTGGTATCTGTAAATTTCCCATGTATGAGATTTGCATCTTTTAGTTGAACTGGTAATTCTTCTTTTGTTTTGGTAATACCTAATTTATTAAATTTTGCCCACAATTTTTTAGAATTTCCGTTTATCTTGTTGATTTCATAATTAAGGTATGCCAATTTTTCTTTTTTGATTGCAAACAACAGAGTTTTTTAAATCTAAGTAGAAGTTTTTGTGTATTTGATTTTTAGTCCTTATGAATGCCTTATTCTTGATTTTTATAATTTCTTTTATGATTTGTGTAATATATGGTTTTGGTGTATGCTTTATAGTAACTTGGTGGTAGTATGAAAAAATGCCGTTAAGTTATAGTTATATATAGTTATAATTATCATAAAACTTACAGTTGAAATATCTTGAAGTGTTCTTTTTCTGTTGTTGTAGTTTTAAAGATTGAGTAGGTCGTCCATTTCAATTACTACTTGTATTTCGTAATACGTTTTAGTATTAAATGTAATCATTTTTAGTCTCTGAATGCAATTCATATCTGCACTACACTCAGTAAACACATGTCACAGAAGCATTCATTATTCTTTATTATGTATATGATATTGTATTATTGATAAAATAAATAACACAAATAAGTTACTCCGAGGAAGCGTTAAGGCTAGTAAAGTTGTTACCAATCTGCAACTATTGTGATAGATGGTAAACGAATATGCACCACCAAGATTTACGCTTCCGCTTCCTATTAAAAGCACTGCCTATGAATGCCTGAAAGAATACATAGGGTCCTCTGTTTGTGCTTTCACGGATTTCTTATGGTATACCTACACACTGCATCATTCATAATATCTTGTGCATGCAGTTATTCGGATATTTTGGGCGCGGTTGTCTTTTCATTTTTGGCGAAATATTGACAATAATATTTGTAATAAATTAATTTGTTAATTGAAGTTTTAAAATTGGTATAAACTACTCGTTATTAAAAATGTAAATATATTTAAATTAAATTTGATAATGTTTTATTAAAATAAAAATATATAAAAAATACATATAAATTCGTACTCTTTCTAGGGTAGGCATTGCCTTTTTGCCTATATTACATGCACACCAAAGTTTCTGTAGCTTTTACAACGTGCACCAATATAATCAAATAACTAATATCAATGGTAGACGGCTTGATTTGGTTTTTCTTCTACACAATGTATAGTTTGTAAAACTGAAAACACAGTTCTCACGGAAGACTGTCATCATCCAGCACTATCAGTTTCACTCTCCATGGACAAAATAATAAATTCCAGTTTAATGCGCTTTAATGTCCCAACTTACAACTTTCGTAAAGCCAATCTTAAGATGCTATACAATGAGCTAACCGTAACTGACCAGGATGCGCTTTATACCTTCCTTGATATTAATGAAGCCTCTAGTTATTTCTATAACATTTTATATAACATATTTGATAAATATGTTATGAAAACGGTTTCCAAACAAAATTGTTATCCATCTTGGTTTACTGCACCAGTTATTAAGAACTTGAAAAAGAAATATTCGTTATGGAAACTTTATAAAAAACAAATGATCCACACATCTATCATCAGTTTAGTGAACTACGATCTCAAATTAAAGCACAGATAACTATTTTTTTCAAAAATTTCCTGAAGAAGGTTGTAACATGTCATTTTACCTATGGTAAATGCCACGTTTCAGCTTGATTTATCTCTTCCTTTAAACCTCAGATTTTACTTTAAAAAGTCCATTGAACCTTGATATACACTTTTACTTTTAATAGATTTATTATAATCTCAGAATATATATAGGTTATAGTACTTCATAAAGTACCGTGTTTGTTTTCTAATATTCATACTTGTTTGTAAAGTTGCGTACAATCCAGTATTCTTAGTATTTATTTTCACACTTCTACTTTGCAAAGTGCTCTGTAGTTTTCTTTTCTTACAATTTCAAATATCCCGCTCTGATATTTGAGACAGTTGGTTGCCTGTCAAAACTTTCTGATAAAGCATCATTTCTTGTCTTGATTTTGTGCACAACAGGTCATTTTGAACTCCTGTTGATAAGAATTGACCATGAGGTCGTATCAAGTATGTATTCTTTTGTTAAATAATAAATGTGTAATCATTTAAATATTATTACAGATATCTTGCCTAGCGTTTCCTTTTCTTCATCAATTACAAATCCCACCGGATTACTTTTCCTATGGTAAGGATTTAATAGATGTATTTTAAATTCCTTTTCACTTGGTTTAGCGTGTTAACTAATTCACGTATTATATTTCAGGGTCGTTCTCTACCCCCATATCTTTCTACTATTTATCTTACCGTTCTGTAATGATGCAGACTTATTTTGCTGTCGCTTTACAATAAGATAACAATACCGTTATATTTTAAATTACGCTACCTCAACATACAATTTTAGTTTTGTTTATTATTCTCTTAAAATTTGGTTTAATATGGATCTATGAAGTTAAACACGGGATGTTTTTTAACTTGTTTGAATGCTAGCGAATTCTACCTCATCACTTGTTTTTGATGTTTTACTTGGGACTTCTGCAGTTTCTACACATTTGATTTGGATTTCTACAGATGTTCCGTTCAAAGAATTTCAGGGTAACAAAATATGTTATTCAATGCAACATGTCAGGTATGACAAATTAAAATATTATTTATCTACTCAAAATTAAATGAACTGATTTATGCATTATTAAATTTTCTCTTTATCTTACACTTGTAAAACATATTAAATTAACTGATAATTTATCTAGTATTTACAAATATTAATTCTTATTATACATAGTCTTACTGGACGCTTACTGTCCAAATGTAAGCCACATGTTTCATGAAACCTATGGTAGTCAAGTTTATTAATTTTGTTACGCATTTAAAAGCACAAGATAGTTTTCTTAGTATATTTGAACGTTTAGTTCACGTTAAATATTTTATCGACTTTTTATATGTTTTACGTTCACATATTTGGAAACTCTCTTAAACTTATATAGCTACATTTACTAGTTGCATAAAGACGAATATCATAATCTTTACTGATTTATTTATTTTATAAGACTTCATAGAACATTTATCATGTTTTTGTTCAAAACTTTATTTCTATAAAATTTAATAAATACACTATATAACTTGTCATAGTTTCTCACAGTTGTTTATTTTACAGTCATTAATTCACAAATTTTTCTCCCCTTCGAGATTTTAAGTCTCTTGCAGCCTCCGCAACCTCAACGGTCGATGTTAGCCGTGCCAGAGTGTAATTTTTTTATGCTCTGCCGTGCGCCTATCCTTTGTATAACGCCTGAAAAAGGGTAGGGTGCAAGGTGGAAAGAAATATTTCATGCAATCAAAAACAATTCTGGTTCTATGTCATACAAAAATGATCGTGCTTCCTCTCCATCACACATGATTTTTAATGAAACTACTGTCAACAACGGCTCTCAAATAGCGAATGCATTTGCAGATTGTTTCTCTACTTGCTACAACTTTAATTCACAAGATACAACCAAATTACCACAAACTGACATACAAAATAGTGTTACTTTTAATATGATAAACATTTCGGAATATGATATACTTCAAGTTATTAAAAATATAAAACGAAATATGACAATAGGTCCAGATACCATACCTGCTTTCTTCCTACAACACTGCAAAGACATCTTATTAAGACCATTGATTTTTCTGTTCAATCTAATAATGCAAAAGAAGACTTCCAGCACTATGGAAGCTATCTAGAATTACTCCAGTTTACAAAAGTGGAGATAAGAGTGACATAAGCTACTATCGGCCTGTAGCCATTATATTCTACTTCTGCAAAGTCCTGGAAATTATTCTTCATGTTTTCATATCAGAACAAATAAAAAATAAATTAAATATTTATCAACATGGTTTCATAAAAGACAGATCTACGACTACCAATTTATTTTGTATCACACAAGTTTATAGCAGAATCTCTTGATTGCTTAACTCAAGTTGATGTGGTTTACGCAGATTTTTCAAAGGCTTTTGATTGTATTTGCCACTGTATTCTGCTAACTAAATTAAATTGCATTGGCTTTTCAGACAATTTCATGTCAGTTTTTGCTTCATCCAATCGTTTTCAGTATGTGCAGTATCTCAGTTACAAATCGAAAATAATAAATGTCACTTCAGGAGTGCCCCAAGACTATTTTCGGACCACTACTCTTCCTAATATATATGTTGATGACATTGGCAAAATACTGGACGTGAAATATCTTCTTCACACAGGTGATTTAAAACTTTATTCTGAAGTTAATTATTAGGAGGATTGTAAGAAATTACAGTTTAATCTGGACTTGCTAGCTTCGTGGTGTACTACTAATAATCTCCTGTTCAATGTTAAAAAAAACGTTACATCATAACATTCTCCAGAAATAAAAACCCAATTAAATTTGATTATTTGTTAAATGTCACAGTTCTTCATCGACCACCTTATGTTAAAGATATTGGAGTAATTTTTGATAGAAAATTGAGCTTTTCTGAACATAGTAATTATCTAGTTAAAAAATCACTTGAGACAATGGGTTTTATCATACGTAACTCAATTGGTTTCTCAAGTTCTACCCTACTTACATTATTTAATGCTTATGTTTGTTCACGTCTCGAATATGCTTGAATCATATGGTGTCAGTATTATGATATCTACATTAACATACTCAAAAGCATTCAACAAAAATTTCTGAAGCTAATAGTGTCGCATATGCAATGTGTTTACCCACCTGTTGGTTATCCACACCACATTTTACTTGCCATATTTAATGCTCATTCCTTTGAAAAACGTCGTTTCCTACATTCTATGATATTTTGTATAATATTCTTTTCACATTTCGCTGACCTACAATACTCTGTCAAATACACTTCCTTGTACCCACTTGACTTCTCGTAATCCCCTCACGTTTCATAATGTCATTCCTTGTGCAAATGTATTTAAATTCTCTTCTTTGTAAGTCATCTACACGAATAACTCAAAAATTCAAACACATATCTTGTGCACCTCAATAAAAATATCCAAAAAGTTATATGGACCGCTTATTTCGAAAGTGGTGTGTCCATTTTCTCTTGTTTCGAGAAAATTAAAGTCTAACATATCTGTTAATTAAAAATTTAGGCACATAATTTTGCTTATTAAAATCACCTATATTCCAGAACTTTTGTTCTGCAGAATCTAAGTTCTCAGTAACAATATCCTCATTTGATGAAGATTCTACCTCTATTATTCTTCTCTTTTTGCGATTTGTTAATTTGTTGTTCATAGCAGAATTATCTTCATCCTCTGAATCTAAGATTGTTCTTCTGTTTATATTCAAGGACTTTATTTCTGTGTGAATTTATTTAAAATTAAATAAAATAAATATTTTCAATTGTCATAAAATAAGATTGATTTACAATTTGTTCTTACCTATATCACTATCTGATGTTAATATGAAGTTATCCATTTTAGGAAAAAAATAGAATAAGTAACCTAATTAGTAACTGTTGACACGTAATATAAAACAAAATTTAAATTTAACGTAAAATAACAGGCTACTGATCGGCAACCATCTGCTAAACCACCTAGATCTGTCCATTGGAATTAACCACTTTCATAATCGATGTTTATGTAATTTCATTTACCGACCAATTTTAAATTGAACAAAACACGGGAATTTTTAAAGAAATTAAATAAGGATAATGTTCAGCGCGGGGGTCTTATAATTTTCTATATCGACTTACCTCCGCGATTTTTTATTGTTCTAAGCTGCAGTTCCTTGCTCCTCAACTAAGTGGACTGTATTGGAGATTATAGTATGTGTTACTTGGCACTTGCACTGTGTTTTTTAGGGGTTTATCGATAAAGTCGGTGGCACTTGACTAACTCACGTTACCGAACGAAAAACTGACTGTTTTGCTTAGATATCGATGAGAGAGTGTTTTTTCGTCACTACCCTTAGTCCCACTTATTTACACATGCACAAGGAATTTTTACGACAAGATATAAGGGAACAAGGGATGACAGTTTTACATTAGATTTACAACTACAAATTTACGACTTAAAATTAAACACCACAACGTGCGACAAAGAGACGGAACAGATAAGTTATAAATAAAAAATTTACATTAATTAAGCATAAACTACGTGATTTCTCATTTTTTTTCAAAAATGGACTTACACAACTTTCAAAATAAACGGTCCATATTAAGCAAATGGATTGTACTTACAACACTTCACGTTGATATAATAATAATTACCTTATTTACCATTTCTGTTTACATCCTATTTGGTAATTGGATTAATTTTTGTAAGATAGGTGTATAAATAAATAAAATTAATAAATTATTTTGCTTAAAATGGTTGAGAGGACAATATAATAATAGAAAAGTTGGAAAATAAATTATTTAACATTTTGTTTTAAAAGCCTTTGCTATGTACCTAGACGTAGCCGGAAGAAGAGTAAATACCAGGCTAACTATCAACCGTGGAGAGAGGGGGGATTCGCCTACATACCAAAAAAACAAAAAAAGCACGTCGCCCACGATAATCTATTAATAATAAACATAAATAATGGCTTCTGTACAAACAAGCAAAAGTAATGAATTAAGCGTTACTATTTCAAAGCAAACAAGTATGTGATATGAACAATTTAGTACTTTAGATACGAAGTGCGCATCTCGTATTTTACATAAAATAAAATTAATCAGTAGCAAATAAATCTGTGAGAGCTTTTGTCAAGCGTTTTTAAAATTGCATGTAATACTTTTTGAAAAATAAATTAATCAGTAGGAAAGAATTAATGTGTGAGAGCTTTTGTCAAACATTCTTAACAATGGTACATCACACCTGTAGAGCAATAATATCAATTCGCAGCAACAAACAATAGTCCTATAGTGTCATGTTTCTTATCATGTAACTACACCAAATGCTAATATGGAATATGCCATTGATATACACAAAAGAAAACAAGATTTAATATTAAAACTGTTTCTATTTTCAGAAATTTTATTCTGTTGAAAAAAAGGTTGATGAAATTTCCTAAGAGAAATCAAAATTTCTGATTTTATAACATCAGTTTGATCTATATTCACAGTTGAAAAAAATGTTATCAGCAGTAACAGCTAAATCTGTACGGTTTACCTAAATTACATAAAAACAATATTCCTATCAGACCCGTTATATCTTACATCCAAACACCATGTCATAAAATTTCTAAATAAATTCCTTCAAACCCATTTACATTTCAAATCTACATATTCAATTAAAAATTCATATGATCTAATATTGCAAATTAACAAATTAAATTTACCTGAATCACACAATATAGTTTCATTTGACGTCACTAATCTCTTTCCCTCAATTCCACCACGTGATTGCATACAGCTTATCCACGGTTTACTAAACAGCTCCGAACTAACCGATCTTCAAACCTTTACTATCTTTTCATTATTAAACTTAACGATCAAACAAAACTTTTTCTAATTCAATAACCGATATTTCAAACAAAACAATGGTCTAGCAATGGGGTCCAACCTTTCCTCCTTAATGTCAGAAATATTTATGAACAACCTAGAAATTACCCATATCAAAACTTCTTCCTTTTTCAAAGAAAAAATATTACTTTGGGCACGTTATGTAGACGACATAATATGTATCCACACAGGATCTAATTCCGACATTGATACTTTCTTAAATTTCATAAATACCATACATACAAACATTAAATTTACAGCAGAATTTTCTTCCAATAACATATTAAATTTTCTTGACCTTTCACTCACAATATTTCCCTGTGCAGGTCCCCTTCCTAAACTATTACTCCTAACGTATGGTCGTCTCTGTTCCCAATTCTGTCGCTGGTATCCGTAACTATTCCCCCGTCTAGCGTAGTTGTCCCGTCTATTGTCAAACCTAACTGTGTTGATCTGTCTTTCCCTGTTATCCCGAGGTCGTCCACTACTTACGTCGTCGTACCTCTGCAGGTATTCTAAAAATATTTCTCTGTCCACTATGTTCTGTAGTGCTACGTGTTGTCTTATTTCTACCTCGAAGTGTCGTGATAAATACTCTTAAATTTATACATTCCATTTTCGAATTTTTTTCACACAATGCACTATCGTCACTTCCAATTTCCACTCCTTGACTCCTTAACCACTCTTTTCTCTGCATCGTTCTAATCACTCTCACACACTCTAAAATACTCTTAAATTTATACACACACGAAACTCTCTCTCAGATCGCCAGTTTCCTGGAATAGTTAAACACTATCTGGAATTCGAGCCCTCACGTTGTGGTCGCGTTGTGGTCACGTTATGGCGACCACAACGTGAGGGCTCGAATTCCAGATAGTGTTTAACTATTCCAAGAAACTGGCGATCTGAGAGAGAGTTTCTGTGTGTGTATAAATTTAAGAGTATTTTAGAGTGTGTGAGAGTGATTAGAACGATGCAGAGAAAAGAGTGGTTAAGGAGTCAAGGAGTGAAATTGGAAGTGACGATAGTGCATTGTGTGAAAAATTGAAATGGAAGAAGCTGAGGCAGTAGAGATCAGTCGAGGACGGAATCAGGGATCAAGGAAACGAGATGATATTGAGAATGTTAGAGAGGATGAGTGAAGAATCTAATAGAGCTAGGGAAGAATCGAATAAGAAATTTGACCAATTAAATCAGGAATTAGGGAATAAAATAGAAAAATCGACGAGAGAATTTACAGAATTTAAAAATAGTCTTACCGTGAAACTGGGGAAGTTGAAAATAGGGTAGATAAAATGAGCGGATATTACAGGTCTTCGACAGGAAATGGGACATTTAAGGTCCGGCACGCATTTTTGTGAAGAAGAGATTAATGTAAAATGACTGAAGTGACGGACTCATGTAGGGATCAGTTAGGCAGGGTAGAACGCGAAGTTAGTAGTATCAAATACAACATGTCAAATTTAACGGGGGACGGTCCCAGATTTTATACAGGTGGCGTATCATTGGAACAACACATGAAGTTTTATGGCGATAACAGGGTAAATCCACAAATTTTTATTAATAGTGTAAGAAATCTAGTGGGAAATGTATTTGACGAACAGACTAAACTAAATACGATAAAGGCTTTATTAAAGGACAATGCGGGCGTGGTACAATTTAGTAGGACAGGACATAGACACGTATCAGGACTTTGAAAACAAATTTTTAAAGCACTACTGGAGTGACCACAGACAAGACCAGGTACGAGACGACTTAATCACAGGGAAGTTTAAGGGAGAATTTTCAGGAAGTAGGGAGCAATATGCTATACGCAAGTATAGCATAGCAAAGCAACTGAACCCACCACTGACGGACCGACAAATTATTAAGTATTTATCACGACACTTGAGGTAGAAGTAAGACAGCACGTAGCACTACAGAACATAGTGGACAGAGAAATGTTTTGGAATACCTGCAGAGGTACGACGGCGTAAGTAGTGGGCGACCTCGGGAAAATAGGGAAAGACAGATCAACACAGTTAGGTTTGACAATAGAAGGGACAACTACGCTAGACGGGGAATAGTTACGGATACCAGCGACAGAATTGGGAACAGAGACGACCATCGTTCAAGTAATAGTTTAGGAAGGGACCTGCACCGAGACCGGGACCTACCAGAATGAATAGTTCACCAGACATGAGCGGGACTGCTAATACAGACACGGAACGAGTGGAAACGCCTAGGACGTACGCTGAGGTGACGGCTAGACCAGGACCGAGTAGGGAAAACAGACCCGGACAGGATTTTTAGAACGCGACAGACCACTAGATTTCAGTGTAAATGTATATGAACATCCACGTGAATTTTTCAAAATTGAGGAGGAAGTAGAGCCAGAAACTAAGGAAAATTTATGTTTGCCAATTATTAATTTAGAAATTTTTGAGAATAATGTAGAAGTATTACTTGATACAGGGGCAGAGGCGAGTTTAATATCGGAGGAATTCGTCAGCAAAATTAGGGATAAGGTTTGTGATAGAATTATGCCTATAAAGCATAGCCATTTAGTAGCTCCAAATAAAAAGAAGTTTGCTGTAGTAAATAGTGTTGTGGTGCTTAGGATAGATATAGGAGGTTTAAGCTGTGAACAGGAGTTTGTAATTGTACCTGGACTGAAGTTTCAGAGCATTTTAGGTGTTGACTGTATGATGAAGTTAGGGGTTTTGATAGATATGGAAAGGAAGGTAATAAGGATTAATGATAGGGTAGTGCCATGGAAGGGCAGTTATGAAGTCACAGAGGATGACACGGGGTTTAGTATTAATGTAGTAGAGGTAGAGGATGATGAAGGTAAACAGATCAACACATAAGATGTCCAGAGGATAGAGAGTAGAGGTTCAAGCTTTAATACAAAAACATGCAGAAGTAGTGGGGGTAGAAGCAGCATATCAGGAGCAGGTGAAGGCGAAATTAAGTAAAGATGGCAAGTTTGTTTTTAATAAAGTAGATTTAAGGAATTCATTCTGGCGGATTCCATTACATAAGAATTCTAGAAGGTACATAGGATTTTCCATAGAGGGAAAAATCGATAATTGTAAAGTAGTATCGTTTGGTTTGTCGGCAGAAAGGAAAAAAGTAGTAAATGAGAGACAGACAAGTGTAGGGACTGAAGAAGAAGTAATATTTAAAAGTCAGGATAATAGGGAGGATAAGTTTATTGTATGTGAGATAACAGGGATGATAAGTATAGATATAGAAGGGGGAGAGATAGGGATGAAGAGTGTTAGGATGGTGAGAAGAAAGACTTGGAGGGTCAAGAAGAGAGTTAGATTTAAATAACTTAATGAACAAAGGATAGAGATAGGTGAACTTTAGTATAGATATAGAACAAGGGATAGAATAGGTGTAGATAGAAGAGTAGAAGTAAGTGTTTATAGAAAATAAAGCTAGGTATAGGATAAATATGGGAGATAATTAGGAATAGGTTTAGGATGGGAATAAAGAGTAAATGTAGGAAGAAGATAAGATAGGTTAAGTGTAGATATTTCAGTTTATAGAATTAGGTGAGAGTTAGGAATAGGATAGGGATATAGGATAGGTGTAAATATTTTTTTGGATTGGAGACAAAGTAGGTAAGTTAGATAGATAAGGGTAGAGAGAGATAGGCAATTTTTTTTTGTAATTTTTGTCTAAATGCTTTATATTTGCATTCAAATAAGTGGGATTATTTGTATTCAAATAGGGGGAAAATACTCATATTTAGACCAGGGTAGAAAATTAAATAATCACATCAAATAATTTTAATCACCGTGTATAAGGAATTCTATTAAATAATACGCGTTATTAAAACCGTGAAGCATAAAAATTTATTAGTTTCATTAAACATAAGAGATTTAAATCATGTACAAGACGCCATATCACGCTCATTTTTTTCAACCCTATTTTCAACTTCCCCCATCTTTACGGTAAGACTATTTTTAAATTCTGAAACTTCTTTATTCGTCTTATCTATTTTCTCACTTAGGGTTTCCCTAACTCCTGTTAATGTCTCATTCATTCGGTCAAATTTTCGATTTGAATCCTCTCTCGCTCTATTCGATTCATCGCTTAGCAGTTCTAATTTTCTGTTAGACTCCTCACTCATCCTCTCTAACATTCTCAATATCATCTCGTTTCCTTGATCCCCTGATTCTGTCCTCGACTGATCTCTACTGCCTCCAGCTTCTTCCATTTTAGAATTTTTTTCGCACAATGCACTATCGTCACTTCCAATTTCCACTCCTTGACTCCTTAACCACTCTTTTCTCTGCATACGTTCTACTCACTCACACACACTCAAAATACTCTTAAATTTATACACACAGAAACTCTCTCTCTCAGATCGCCAGTTTCCTGGAATAGTTAAACACTATCTGAATTCGAGCCCTCACGTTGTGGTCGCCATAAACTGCTGTGATATACTCCTTTGAATGCGGGAACTGGGTCCTTTCAACAAAAAATTCTAGTCCCACCGATTGGTCGTCATAACCTGCTGTGATCCTGGTTTCGCTTCAGCTGCTCACCTAATTTTATAAACCTCCTCATTCATAAAATTAAACAACACATTCCTACCACAAACATCAACGTTAACTCTATTTACATCAATATTCAGAATACATTAAATTTTCAAATTAAATTTCAGCATAAAATTCAGTTTTAAAAAGAATTTCAAGATTAATTTTATTATCACTTTAACGTGCATCCAGAATTAAAGTCCTTGTTGGATGCCTACTAATTAATATAACAATATAAGCAGACCGGAGTCTGAGTATAAAGGAGCATCTACCACCCATTTACGTTAATTAACCAGGTTCGTCTAATTGAGCTCAAAGACATACCCAAAGTTTCATCATAATTCAGAACATCAATACTAAATACCCTTTCTACTTAAACAAGCAAATTTCACCTTAAAATTAAAATTTTATGGTTAGTACAATTTCACTAATGTCCATTTAAAGTAAATCAATTATAAAGTTATTCAACACACACAAAATGTCAAACAAAATAGTATAATTTACCTGAAGGTTACTGTCCTCGTAGCTTCAATGTACATCGTCTCTTTAGTTAATCACACCATTCCAACAGGATTATATTTACGGCTTCTAATTCTCAACGCTTTTAAAATTTTCTCCATCACCATTTATTTAAAGTTGTTTCTGGGCTTTTCCGGAACTCATCTGTGTATATCTGACCCTTGTTTCGTGGATCCAGACACGTATTTGAACCATTTAATTATTAACACCCCGAAAAATAGCAAAGAAATTCATCGTCTTTCACCAATATATGCCAAAACTGCCTACTTTTGTGTATACATTTGTCGTTGTAAATTTTGCTAATTGGTACAGTAATACTAAATTTTATTACCTTGTATCTAAGTGCACTGAAGTACATTCATGTTAGCACGTAAATAACAAACTATTTTGAATCACTAAAATATACGAGCAAACTTTAAATTATTTTATCAAACTAAAATGCACTGTTTAACATCTTGAATCAAGTCGCGGATGTAAGAGCTTTTAACGCATCGAATAGTCAAAAGTCTAAGAGACCGAAATTCATATTACCACCTGTATATATAGCGAATAGCCGGCACGTCGCTTTTGTCCTCAAAACAGACAATTCTTAAGAATTTCTCATTCTATGTTCCCAGTCCGTCGCTCGCGCGTCGGTTTTACAATTTTCACTCGCCCCATTTAAATCTCAGAAATTCTCACACGCACGCAAAACATGTCCGAGAAAACTAATTAATTTTGTACAGAAATTGTTGTTTCTACCTCTGATATTTGCATCCTATTTTCAACCAATTGTGACCCTCGTGACGCTGCTTAAATCACGCCTTTTACTATATGTGTCTTTGCTTGACGCATTTTCTTTCCTTTTCTAACCTGTTCGTATTGGTGCAAATTGATATTCTTTATTATCGATTATTTTCCAGTCCATGTGGACTATCTGGGTTAAATAACCCCGTATCGCACCTTCTCGTGAATATTAAGCCCCGGTTTCTCCAAGATTCTTTGAAACCATTTGTTATTTACACAATTTTCGCCGTACGTGATATTTAAACTATGCAGGTGTTCAAAATAATATTAATTCTCAGAGCTTTATTTTCTGGTATTATAATCTTGGATTTTCACCGACTTTTATGCTTATTATTAATAATGGTTTAATTAACTCCAATTAAAATTGACTTCTATCCTTTCATATTTAGCGAATACAAGTTAAATATTAATTATTATGTGTACACTCTGTTTAATACCGGTTACTTAAAATAGGGTTAATTAATATAAATTTTGCACGTAATTTCCATTTGTTTAGGAATAATTACATTACACGCAGAGCTTTTTAATACTGCTTCTTTTGATATAAAGCGTCTTTTACATGGTTTAAATCTCTTATTTTTACTGAAACGAATGAATTTTTATTCTCCACGGTTTTTTTTTTTTTTTTTAATAAAGCGTATTATCTAATAAAATTCCTTATACACGGTGATTAAAATTATTTGATGTGATTATTTATTTTTCTACCCTGGTCTAAATATGAGTAATATATATATATATATATATATATATATATATATATATATATAAAACCCACATACACTGACAACGTAATCCCATTCAATTCCAACCACTCACTTTCCCATAAGTTAGCTAGCTTCAGATTTATGTTCAGACGACTTATTAAAACTCCTTTAGATAAATCAGATTATCACAAAGAATTAAATATAATAAAACAAATTGCAGTGAACAATAAATTTCCTATTAACCTAATAAATAAGACGTATTATAAAATCAAAAGAAAAATAGAACAACAAACCACTCTCACCCCTAATCATAACATACAATCCATTTATTATAGTATTCCTTTCTATAACAATATATCCTATAAATTAAAACAAATTTTTAATAGACACAATATCAATATTTCTTTTTCTACAACCAACAATTTAAAAACTATATTAACATACAACAAAGACAAAATACCAACTTTAAAGAAATCCGGTATTTACAAACTAATTTGTGATACTTGTCATTCCTACTACGTTGGTCAGACCGGTAGAAGCTTCGAACAACGCTTTAACCAACACAAAACTATTATTAATAAATACAGGAATAATAAAGATTCTGTAAATTGTAAATCCGCTTTCGCCAATCACATAATAAATACCAACCATACATTCACAGATACCCATTTTGAAATACCACACATACACAATAAAGGCAATAAATTAAACTATCTAGAAATTTTGGAAATTAAAAGACCTTCTCACTTCACATGTATTAATGAAATCACTGACTTTGATCAAAATTTAATCACCATCAAAATACAAAACATTTTAAATCCACACTGATGACATCTTAGTTATATCCAAATTACTTATTTTAATATTAACACCTATACAAATTCCTTTACATGATGGCCGCAGATGCAGTATAATACTTAACATATTTTTCGAAATTTCTGGTTTTATCATGAGGTTCGACCTCATGGTAGGTTGTAAATTCAAAAAATAGACATCATAACACATTAAGCAAACATATACACAAAAAATTAAAACTATCCTCAGTAAGTATTTAAATGTAATACACTATAATTTTAAGGTAAATATTTTAGTTTTCGATTTATACACCTAATCGTTATTTTGTACTTCATATATAAAAAAATTTCTTTGATACTTTCAAGCGCCTGAAGATGGGCTAAGAATTATAAGCCTGAAACATGTAGCGAAACTTTTTGTACCATAATATTTTATTTTATTTTATTAAATTGACACATGGGGAGATTTTGAGTCATTCTATTCATTTATTTCGTCTTAAATTGTATTGCTTACTAGAAGATAATCGGACATTTTTAATATGCGTGCAAACTTAATCACAAAGTCTTTGTAAAGCTTATAATTTTGACATACCAATTTTGTAAGACTGTTCGATGTAAAGAATAGAATAGAATAGATTTATTTGTACCCAAGTCTACATATAATAAATATACCATATATAATTAATTTAAATTGATCAAATATTAATTCTAAAGAAGGTTGTCACTTAAAAATTCATTAACTGTGTAATAACATCGTTCTACGAGCAGGGAAAAAATAGCAGCTTTAAATTTTTTAAGTGGTCCTAATGATCGTATGTTGCTTGGAAGTTTATTATAAAATGTAGGTGCCGTATATATAAATGATTTTTTTGTTTTAGTTGAATTAGGTTTTTGAATATATATATTATCACAAAATCTTGTATCATGACTATGAATTGAGCGGGCCGGAATATAATGGTTAGAATTTTTATAGAATAAAATAAGTGTCTCATAAATGAACATCGAGTAAAAAGTTAGTATGTTAAGCTTCTTAAAAAGAGGTCTGCAATGAGCATTCATTGATACACCTAGCATAGTTCGGATTGCTCTTTTTTGTAATTTAAATACTACAGATGTGTTAACTAGACATGAATTTACGCTAATGCCCTTTTTGAGTTGCTTTATCACGAAAACGTACGAGAACAATTATACCAGCTAGCTTAATGCGGAAACAGGTGGATTCAATGATAACAAAAGGAATTCTTTCAGGGGTGTACAACCATTTGAACATGTGCAATCTAACCTAGAAAAAGGTTTCTGAACTGTCAGTCTAATCATGAAATGTTGAGCGCAACTTACCTGACACCAAAGTAATCTACCGAAGGATTATTTCTGAAATTGACAGCCAATGAAACCATGTTTACGATGACTTTCTTTTATTGCTTTTAACCTAAGCACAAATAATAATAATATTTCATGTTAGTTATTTTAACCTATATAAAAACATGAATCTTGTTGAACAAACACAAATAAATTAAACAATACCCTGAGTGACCAAACTTACATATATCTAACAAATTGGATGTACGTAAAATTGTTTTGAATACAATTATGGTGTTGGTTGTTATATTACACTTTTTCTTTAAGCGAACACCCACGTAAATGTCTCAATGTCAATAATTTTTTACAACAATTATAAAATATAAAAATATGTAATGATAGAAATTTAGAATTTTTATCACTTACAGCTTTTTCTTGAGTATAGGGTACAACCTTCTTGTTTAAAACAAGATAAACTTTAGTCTCCGTAATCCAGGTTATTACGATCAACTCTCCCAATAAACTCCCATGCATAAATAATGTTATAAAACACACCTTGACATTTAAATTTGCATCAATGTCTTTCTCTGTGGCGGTTCTCTGCTGTTGCCCTGTTGTGGATCCTGTTGACGGTGCCTCCCTGACAATACGATAAGGATAGAGGTAAAAGGGTGGGAACCGGGAAACAGGTACTCACTACACCACTACCTGGTAGACGGTACGATAATTGTTACTCCACAGAAGTCGGTATGGTAGTTGTTGAGCTAGGGAGCGTTCTAGCTATTCAGTAGTCCAAAGAACTTCCAAACGTTCCAGTTCTACAGATTTATTCAACGACCTAGACCGATAATAAATCACATGTACCACTATACTTGATTTTTCAATCATCCACCCAAAGGTACTATCTTGGCTAAGAAGCAAGTTTTTTTACCGGCAAAATTTTGAATTTTGCTGAACCCTTGCTGTTCCAAGCAAGGTAGGGGTCTTTAACATGTGTGAAAACACTCGCACAGGGAACCTCTATTTTACCTTTGATCTGAGTAATCTGTATTTTTGTGAAAAATGCTCATCTAACATTTTTCAAGTGAACAATATCAGGATTCGAATCTGGGACCCTGGGCACAGTTGTCACATGCATACCAACTACGCCATGGAGCAGCCTCTATACCGTTAGATCAAAATAGCACCCAGACCAACACGAGAAGTATGTTTGTAAATAAAAATTATAATTGAAATTAGGACTGCTTAAAATAGGAACTATCACTAATGCATTATTTTTCACAATTTTTGTCAAATGTAAATGTATTTTACTTATTCAACAGACTCCGTAAGGGAGCTAGTTCTGCATAGTTATCAGTAAATCTAGAATGCCATCATGACATACCTAGGATACGTAGCACCTCCTTGACATTTTTGGGGCGTGGAAAATGTGATTACAGCAACTTTAGAAGGATTAACAGTACCATTCCTATTAACAATATAACTCTACCTTTGACTCCACCAGAAGGATTGCATTGGCCAGAAGTTTATTACTTGGAAATTTTGAATATTTATTGTGCATGACAACACTCACATGAACCTACATTTCATCTGAACGAGAGCGTATTTTTGTGAAAAATGCTTGCCTAACATTTTTTGAAGTGGTCCATGTTGAGAATCGGACCCGCGACCTTGGGGCATCAGTAGCCATACATGAACCTGTCATCCGTGGAACCATCCGTAACGATATAATCAAAATATTTCAGCTCTCAATTACAAAATGAACAGTTCCAAATTTAGTGTTAACTTTCTTCAAATGCTTAAGAATTTATTGGAGTAACTTCAAATCCATTTCAATAATAGGGGTGGCTAAAATTATATTATTGAGATAGACAAACACCTAGAGTTCCAGCTCAGGTCCAAAGACTGAATCCACCAACCTTTGAAAAGTTGCTAATATATATGTATGAACCTCTCCCAGGAATAACATAAGCAGTATATTGCTCATGATCAACATGTACTTAGTCCTGTAAAGTTTGTACATGATGTTACTAGATGATAGATAAGGAATACATGTTCTGTTCAGTAACCTTATTAACTTTACTAAAATCAATACCAAATCTTCAAGTTTCATCCTTCTTGAGAAAAAGCAGTATATGTGAGGACCATGTACTATGGAATGGTTGAATTATACCGGTTTTTAACATCATCATTAGATCTTGTTCTGGAACTGGTTCACCTGGCTGGACATCTACTTCTATTGTTTTCTACTCTGAGTTAACCTACACATTTTTCTGAAATTCCCACAGCCTATATGTCATTTTCAGTGTGCAGTAATCTAACCTAATTCTACTTCTGCATCTTTTTTCCCCATTTCTACTTTCAATATATCCCGCACTATTCCCTCTTGCCTTAGAACGTCTTATTTTTACTGTTTTCGACAGATATCTTTCTTCTTATACTATTTCTAGAACCTCTCTGTTCTGAGCTCTTAACTTTATCCGTCCATGATCTTCATCATACACCTGTAGCACCACATTTCAAAAGCTTCTATTTTTCTGTCCACTTCTCCTACTGTCTGTCCGTGTTTCATAACCGTACAGTGCTGTGTTCCGCACATATGCTTTCAGCAATATTTTCCTTATTTACATGTTTGTTGTCTTTGAACATGGTTGATTATTCTTGTTAAATGCAGTACGGCCTTGTGCTAATCTTTGTTTTATATCTTTTGCTTTCATATCTTGCATTATCTTTCTAAGTGTATTCTGGTTTTTGACTTAATTTCTTCTCCTTTACATACTAGTACTTTGGTTTTATATTTATTGATTTTCATACCGTATCTCTCTGATAGTATTGTTTCCTTTTCATTAAGAGCTGTTTCTAACTTATCCTTGCTAGATGCTAATAATACTGCTGTATTATCTGCAAACCTAAGAATATAAATCATTTGTCCATGCAACATTTGATCTAATTTCTTATCAATTAAATTCTGTTTGTATGGTGAGACAGGGTAGTTTAATCGGTTCTTGTTAGGGAGGTACCACAATTTTATGTTGCACTGCACTGGTGTAACCAAATGGATTAGGTTCAATAATTAAAGAAATTATTGATTATTCTTTTAGGTGGAAATGCCTCTTTTTTAGTTAAATCATTCTCAGCCTGAATTCCACACAGTACAAGACCAGAGAAAATTTTGAATAAAAAGATGCAATTGTTCTTTTAATACATTTGGGGACAGTTTTTTTCACCTTGCTCTTGACTGCAAGAAGAACTTTCCTCTGAGTACAAACAGCAGGTAGGGCATCAATCAGTCAATTATTCAACAATGTTTGTTTATTTTCTTAATACCTGAAAAAACAGACCGAAACTTGTTTAAAATTTCCTGGACATTACGTCTATCTTTTCAGTTATCTATTGCACACATTTTATTAAGAACATTATATGTTATGCACAATAACGTAAGGCCGATGTACATAAAATTGTCGTTGGTTTGTCAGCGTCTGGTGCATAGAAAACAAACTTTTTGACGTTGTTATTGAAACTGCACTTTAAAGTTATTTGCCAACAGCTTTAATTTTATGTCTTGAATATGACATAAGCACCGATGAAAGAAACATTGGAAAGTTCTTTGTTTGTAATTTTTAATGTATTAAAATCAGATAAATTTAACACATTCAACTGGCTACTAGCGTCCATTTTAAATTTTACCCTAACGCTGTTAACGAAACTAATCACTCGACCGTGTTAACATCAAACTTTGTGATAGTTCACACAATTAAGTTTGACATATTTTCGGGATTTTGTTCTTGTTCCGCACATTAGTTTGAATCATATAAGATTCATGCACGTTATTGTAGTGCTTGCTCCTGTGAAATCTTCTACAATGTCCCTTTTTCTTGTGTTGACTAAAAATTCAACTGAAAGCAGGACATACATCTAATTCATGTTTCAGGCCAGAGTCTGTACAACTGTTATTGCTTTTGTTTTGATGGTTAAGATTACCATTGCAGTGTGCAGCTCTTCCCGAATATCCAGTATTCTAATTTCTTGTGCTGTGCCAGACTTGTTTTCAGTGATGTTCTACTGTGATAGTATTGTAATAGTTTTTTTTTGTACATGTTCGTTCCGAATACTAAGTACAATTCGATCATGTAATAAAACATCTCTTTAAATTCGAATAATAAAGGTAAATGATGTAAAACCATTAAAGGTTGATCAATTTATTCTCCTGGCAATTGCGTTCGTTTAAAAAATTTGAAACAAACAGTTTTTATTTATCATCACGCTCGTTATATTCAAAAATATTCTAAACATGAATAGCTTCATCGCCTAGTAAATTAAAAAGTATTGCTATTTTAACAGGATCTTTTTATCGGGTTTTCCACTAGCCATTAGGTAAAGCTCAAATTTTTGTTGCTGCAGTTTCCGATTATTAGCGTCTCCGCTAAAATTTAATTGATCCGGAATTATGCTATGTTTCATTCTTACCATTACACGCAATCAAAACAAATATGTTACCCCTAAGTAATTAAAATTAGATGTCCTAATCTTGAAATTAATAATAAATAAAACTGGTGCTTTATAAACTTTTCCCGCTTAATACTTTACCACTTTTTTTAAGTATATTATTAGACAGAACTATATTTCATAGATAAGATACAAGAATGTTTATATTCAACAAAACATTTTTTTTACGTGTGACAGTTGACATTGTCCTATGAATCTTGATCCTTTTTAATAGTTAACCCCGATCCGATTGTAGAGCAATCAGCTGTTGCCGATATCTATAAATATATAGTTATTTCATCTAGTTAACTAACATAATCTACCTATTAAATGTACTAATTTAATTTCTAGTTTCTTACGTTGATTAATATTACCAGAAAAACTATTTTGCACCTTACTCTTTTCTCAATGATATAAAAAGAGTAATTGCACAATGAAGTATAAGAAATACTTCGGCACAGCTTGCATCGACCTTCAAGGTTGTGGAGGCTGCATGAGACTTGAAATCACAGGGTAAGAGGAATGTTTAGAGAATATCTGAATGTTAAAATTTAAATATCAAGACACTTGTTTACAAAACTGTAAAATAACTTAGAGAAACAAAAGTTAAAACATTATAAGAGAAATTTGACTAAATATGTATATTAATACTCAGTTATTTCAATTCCAAAGGCATGTATAAGATATGCTTGTGTCATTAACATTGTAGACATCGCTATATATTTTAACATTATATAATTCCTATATTTAATAAATGCACATGAGAAGATTTCTATAGGAAAAATCAAAATAAATAATCTCTGTTTAGAAACTCAAAATTTTACTTAATGCGGGAGTAAATCAAAAAGTGATCATAATTGTAATAATGTCATGTAACAAATGCACATGAAATGAAAGTTCAAGTAATAAACCTTTTCACCATAAGAAGCTTCATGAAGTTTCGAATGTTTACTTATTTTTAGGTTATGTATTAGAGAATTATATTTGAAATCATTTAAGATAAATAAAACGTAATTAATAATCAAAACAAAATATTTGTAGTGACAAAGACAAATTTAAATAGAGGTTAGGCCTCTTTATTTTAACAGAAAAACAATAAGGTAAAAGTTTTAATCTCATACCTGTAGTATCAGTAACCGAACTAATACTGATAGTTACTTAGTTTATAGGAATCCTTCATATCCAGGAAACTGAAACATCCTGCATTGGTGGATCTCCTAGTGTAGGTACAAAACAGCATGTGGTCGACTTCAAATGTTGTCTTTAACAGACTTCTGTTCTATAAATTAAACTTGTAGATATTTTTCAATAAGGTAATAATTGAGCTGCAATATGTAAAATAGACGGAAACGAAATATAAAATTCTTGTGATGAGAGTATTTATTTTACATCATCTGGTTGTGCGAAAACACGAGCAACTTTTCCATGTAGAAATCTGAATGAGAGAACAAGTTGTCGTAACATTGGTAACCAAAACACAGGTAGTTGGAACATAGGTAACCCGAGGCATAGAAAACCAGAGCATAGCCAACCAGAGCACCCTAGAAAATTCAGTTGTGTTACAAAAGTGAAAATTTAACACGAGGTGCAAAGTAAAATTAATCCATTAATATCTTGCCATCTGTATAATTATTTGATGGGTTAAACGAATAAAGAACTTCTTTATCTTTCATACTAAACGCCTAAAATTTATTTAAATGTTAATTTAGGATTTATGGTTAGAAAATTTACATACCAGGTAAGCACATGAAGCAAGGTAGAAGTTCAAATCAAAAATGGCCAACAGTGCTAGATAAGCAATCAGATATCAAAAGAGAAATGAAAATTTGACACTTCAAATAAATTGTTTTCGGCCATCTTCGAGATGGACGATCTGTAGCGATTATTCTCAATAATACAGAATTTAGAACCACACGAGTTGTGCTTTTGGAATAAACACTTCAGAAATAACCAATAGGAAAATTTCATATAGAGATAATTATTTGTACTATGTAACAAATTAGTAACTTGTGGATTAAAACTAATAATCCAGGATTGTGCGAGATAAATTCTTATAGAAAATATATTATATAATAAAGAGAGTAATTTTATATTTAAATGTAAATATATCTAACATGCTAAAATATACGCAAAAAGGCATGTTACAATTTAACAATTCCAAAACTGCTTAATTTTAGCGTCTCAAATTTCTAATTCACTATCAGTTTTAGGAATGCAACAAAATTCAACCCGTGTTGTCTTCATCGATCTTTAGCATTAACTAAATTAGCAAACCGTTTACAAGTTGCACGTTCAGATTTGCATAACGTGTCATGTGGAATTCACGTGACTTTAGAATGATATTTTGATCTTGAAGCACTGTGAAATGCATAAAGCTCTGGTGTAAACAATAAAAAAATATATCAATACAAGTACTGTATAATAATATGAGAATATGTTTGCACTTTACAACACAAATTTACAATAAAAAAATGTAACTCCTAGAATTTTTTTTATTTTTATTTTTGCAACCAATGTATTATTGATGGACAGATTCAACAATGGCAATTTACCAAAATAAGCTGGATTTTAGCTTATTATTAATTTCAAATACTAATAGTCATAATTTAAGGCTCTTGTTTAGAAAATGCACTTGTAATTTGTTTTTATACACATTTTGCGTATACTTTTCTTTTTTTGTAATACATTTAAGTGTCACAAGTTGCTGTTAAAGGATCTTTTATAATTTGTCATCTTTTTTGTAGCACCCAGATAATTATTAATTATGTTGTTTTATTTAATTAAATAATTGTATATTAATTTTTGGTAGATGGATGAAGACTATGATATAAATGAAACATGGGGAAGCACTATAATGCCAAGATACCAATGCGAAGAAGGCGAGTGCTCTGTACAATCGTGTTTAAATCAATTCACAGCATGCGAGTTGCTTACTGGAAATAATAAAGTGGGCTGTGATTTATGTACAAAGAGGCATGGCGGACCTGATAAAAGAACTGTATATACTAATGCTACTAAGCAACTTCTAGTCTGCAATCCACCAGCTGTACTAATTTTACATTTAAAGCGATTTCAGGTATGATCTAATAGTTTCATGATGAATATATAATTATTTATTTTCTAGGTCTTAAGATTTCGATCTGCAAAAGTGAATAACAATGTTTCCTTCCCCATGTTATTGGATTTAGCACCATTTTGTTCAAAACGATGTCAAAACCTTCCAACATTTAACTTTAATCAGACTAAAGTGTTGTATGCATTATATGGTGTTGTCCAACATAGTGGTTCAATTCATGGTGGGCATTATGTTGCATATGTAAAAGTAAGAACTCCGTTAGAAAACGATAGTTATCGTTGGCAATTTTTGCCTAAAAATCAAAAACACTTCATGTCTTCACAGTGTAACGGTGCCGAAGCTAACGTTGAAATTCCATTAGGCAAGTGGTATTATGTTAGTGATTCTTATGTTTCAGAAGTGTCTGAGAAAAGGGTCCTTGAGGCACAGGCATATATATTATTTTACGAGCGAATTTTATAGTTTAATTTTTTTAAATATTATTTTAAGAGGTTAATTTTTTTATAAACCTGAATGTATTACTTTATATAAGATCCTCAATTTTACTATATAGATGTAGTTATATTAAACTGTTGGAAAAGCAATTGCTCTCTGTTCTTATACAACCAGAACCAATATAGATTGTAATTTATCCCTTTTGATGGTGTTCAATAAAAAGACTTGACACATTTATATGCTATTCCTATGAGGTTGTAATTTTATCTTCATATTGCATGTATTTCTGGTAATAAATGGTGTTCGATTAATTTTTATTTAATTTAATATGTCATTGTGTGTTTGTAAGTAAAGCGTTTCTGTTGTAATGGCGTCAGAATTTAAAATAATAAATTTTATGTATTATAATGCACCATGTTTTGTAGGTAATTTTACGTAATACAAATACATCCAGGTATTGGACTAATGTGTTTAGAATTATCGAAAAAAATGTTTCAGTTAGCAACTGGTATGTCACATAAGCAGTGCGTTCTAAGGTGAACTACTCATAGTTCCTAAAGTCTCTACTTATTACTACAGTCAAATTGTAGCCAGAAAAGAATTGTATAGTAGTTATAGTCTATCAGGTGTAAAATCCTGCTGTTCATGAGTTGAGCGGCTCCGTGGCATAGTTGGTATGTGTGTCACTACTACACTCAGGGTCCCGGGTTCATATCCCGATACAAAAAACACCTTCGTTCGGATGAGAGGTAAACTGGAGGTCCCATGTGTGTGTTGTCATGCACGTTAAAGCTCCCTACCTTGCTTGGAACAGCAAGGTTTCGGTAAAATTCCAAATTTTCCAGGTAAAAAAAACTCGCTTCCTGGCCAATGTAGTACCTTCGGGTGGAGCATTGGAAAATCACATGTAGTGTTCATCAGTTGAAATAAAAGTTGCAATCAAGAGAACATGTTCTACATGTATAATAATGGTATTTAATAACTAAAAGCAATAAAATTTGGTGAGGACAAATTTCAACAAAATATAATGATGCATGTGGTGATATGCTTTTTGAAGAAATGAAGTGTCAACCAGAAAATGATGGTATTACTCGATTTTAATTGAATATGATGGGTGTTCTGGATCCGGTACTGACTGAAAATAATTCAAACGTGATTTAATAGAGTATTTTATTGCTTGAAAGAGATGTATATTTAATCCCCAAAAAGTTAAATTGAAAGAAAAATTTTTGCCATGCCCAATCAATTGATTTTAGAGTTAGCAAATTCATTCCCAAACCAGCAAAAAATTGGGCAAAAATCCTTTGTATATGCATATCTGTATGTCAAACTTGAAATTTTTATTGTTTTGATGAAGATCCTGTGGTCATGGATCGAAATGTAGATATCAAGACGATTTTGTGAGTGGTTTAGTTCTAAAAGATCAAGAAAAATACAAAACACACCACAACAAATACAGGGAGTATTTACATAAATGTATGGTTATGTTACTGATTGTATAGTTTATGTTGGTCGCCAAGCCAGCTGCGGTTTGAAGTAATACAAACTCATACATATAGCAGTGTTCATAATTCTGATTTCAATCACACGTAACAATTTCTTTACTAGTGTTCTGCTAACAGATTTTCTTCTTGATATAAAATATTACTTTTGTGAATGTCGGAGTAAATGTGATGGTTCATCATCATTTTGTTTTCGACCCTTACTTAAGGTCGGTTTGACGCAGCTGTAACTTCTTTTCTATTCTGTGCTAATCTATAAAGTTCTACATACCCTACACAACCTAAATTTCTAATAATTTGACTAATATACCTTGGTCTAGGTCTTCCTATACTCTTCTATCTTTTTCTTATCTACTCGGCTCTACATAGATATTAGCAACCTGATGGTTGTTAAAGAACTCCAACATGTTTAAATGATTCCCATTTATAGGAAAATGAAATATTTTCTGGTTATCCCCTCCAAAAGAGAAAAGTGTTAAATTATATGTTATGGTAAGACTTAAGCAACGAATCGCTGCCAACATGCCACACCACTACCTAATTGTGAGTTATGTCATGGAGACGTATATTAAGTTATATGTTATGGTAGGCTTAAGCGGCGAATCACTGCCAACATGCCAGACTGCTAACTAATTGTGAGTTATGTCATGATGACATTTAGTTGACTGATTTTTATTTATTTATGTTTTTTGTTTTGTTTTTGAACTTATTTAAGGTCGGTTTGACGCAGCTCTAAATCCTTTTCTATTCTGAGCTAGTCTACAAAGGTCTACATACCCTTCACAACCTAAATCTCTAAATAATTTGACTAATATAGCTTTGTCTAGGCCTTCCTACTCTATTTTTATTTGGTAGTCTATAATCTAAGACCTTACTCAATAGTCCCTCATGACTTAACGAGTGCCCTATTATTCTATCACTCCTAATTGTTTCCACATACAAGGTTCCTCACCTATTTTTCTATAAACTTCCTCATTTGTTACTCTATCTGTCTAACTAATCTTTAACATTCTCCAAGTTTCAAAAGCTTTTATCTTTTTCTTATCTACCTCTTTAATCGTCCAAGACTCACTACTGTATAATAGAACGCTCCATTTGTATGACTTTAAGAAACTTTTTCTATTATCTAAACTAATACTATTAACTATTAGTAAGTCTTTCTTTTTTTAAGAACATTTTTCTAGCTTGAGCTATTCTAACTACTATATCCCTTCTACTGTCCGTCCTTTGTAATTATACTACCTAAGTAGCAAAATTCATCTACCTCCTCTAACTTGGTATAACCAATTTTTAATTTTGGTTTAAAACTAGGCTGTAACGTGTCATTATCTTTGTCTTTCCTGAGTTAATTCTCATACTATAGTTACTGTGTGGTATCTCATCTAAAATATTTAAAAACTCTCCTAACTCTTTTCTAGACTCTGCTATAATGGCTACATCGTCTGCAAAACGTAACATGTCTATTTTCTGTCCCTGTACACTAATACCTATGTCTTTTCTCTCTCTAGCTAAGTTTAACGCTTCCTCAATATAAAAACATTAAAAATCAAGGGAGATAGTATACAGCCCTGTCTAACACCATTTCTAATCTTAGCTTCCTTTTCTATTTCATCAAATCTAATTAGTACGCTTTGGTTTTTATATGGACTAAATAATTTTTCTACCCTATGAGAGATTCCTATTTTTCGCAAAACCCTGAACATAACAATCCAATTAACCCTATCAAATGCTTTTTCTAAATCTACAAATGCAAAATGAGTCTTTTTATTTTTTTGTAACCTTTTTTTGATAATTACCCTTAATCATTAGTATCGGTTCTCTAGTCCCTCCGTCTTTAGGAGAACCATATTGGTCTTCACCTAAATAATTTTCAGTCAAAGCTTCTACTCTATTTTTATTATTATTGTTAGTATTTTGGAAGCAAGGAAGTTAAATTATTTGTTCTAAAATTCTCACACCTATCAGCTCCTGATTTTTGGGATTGGGATAATAATATTTTTTCGAAATCTATTAGGACCTTACCTGTGTCATATATTACTTTTACTGATGGTTCAAAAGAAATAAAATCATCGAAAGATCGTGCAATCTATTAGTTAGTTATTTTGCTTTTCAAATGATCCGATTGTGTAGGATATCCATTTATCAATAACGACGCTACAAACATTCCCAAAATAATTTCAGCACTCAATTCTTATATAGTTTACAACATAGAGGCAACACAAATTCAGATTTAGCAAAGCAGCTAGCGATACAAAATATACAAAGAAACTACTAATCCTAATTTATAGTAAAGTCCGAGAGTGTGTGATAAACTTTATCGATGTCTAAATTGCTCAAATAGTTACAAGTAGGAAAAGATGATCATTATGTTTTGCAAACATTAACCACGGTAGTATGTACAAGTGTAAGAATAATATCAATAATGATCATAGTATAGGAATATGCATTTGGTGCTAATCCCTAATAAATGTTTGTTTAGAATAATACTATTATTTCAAGTGTTAAAAATAAATAGTTTTTAAGCTGTTTGATTATATAGTCATGGGGCTTCGGCCACACACACATATCCCCCACCTCCCGCCTGGATTGAATAAATACCAAAATAAGATGCATTTGACAAGAAACGTTGTAGGTTTGTCTAAATGCAATTTAAGGCAAACTGTATACAATTCTAACCCAGCTAAACAACTATGAACCATATATGCTCGCATTTGGTTTGTTTGATTTGTTTACATTACCTTATCATAAATAAACCTTATGTTTTGAATTTGCTGTAATGATACACCAACTTGGTATTTAATACATAAATTTTAGTTCTTGGAAATAGACATGGTTGCTGCAAATCCTGTATATACTTGTACATTAATGTAAATTTCTTAAGGATGCCAAATTCAGTCAATTAGGTAACACATTTCTATTTTCAGATGTCAGTCTCTTGCGCAATATTATTTCATATTTAATGTCAGTGCAAAATATGTTTTAACAAGAACATCAATTACGGTATTCCCTGTCGGGGTAATCAAACCTAGCACCTCTTTCAGGGAGGATATGCACGGTATAACTCTAGACTACTACATTACTTTTACTCCCAGCACCATTCACAATCTTTCTCCACCCATCGGTCCCTACACACTTCCTCTTTGCCTCTGTAACATTCATACATTGCTTTTGGCATACTCTTTTATTCCTCATACTTCTCACTGGTCGTTCTTTCGGAACCTCTACTACAGCCAACCATCCTTTATGCAGTCTGCCCCTTGCAGCTCTACCAGTCATCTTGCTTGTATATATATATATATATATATATATATATATATATATATAAATATTATAAGTAGTTTCTTACACAAGGTAAGTTGATAAATACTTACGTATTGAAATTAATAAGATGAAATGATCATTTGGGCTTTACTTAAAAAGTCTAAGTTATTATTTCATCTTATTAATTTCAATATATATATATATATATATATATATATATATAAATATATAAGAGAAAAATAAAATCTCGAAAGCTTGAGTTAAAGAAAAAAGAGTAGACTTTCTTAATTTGCTGCAATCCCCAATAAATTGAATTATTTTAAATTAATATTCAGCAAATAAAACGTGAAGATTATATATATATATATATATATATATATATATATATATATATATATATATATTGAAATTAATAAGATGAAATAATAACTTAGACTTTTAAGTAAAGCCCAAATGATCATTTCATCTTATTAATTTCAATACGTAATATTTATCAACTTACCTTGTGTAAGAAACTACTTATAATATTTATATATATATATATATATATATATATATATATATATATAATCTTCACGTTTTATTTGCTGAATATTAATTTAAAATAATTCAATTTATTGATGCAATAAATCTCTCTTTCTTACTAACTTTCAGATATTTTCTTCCTCAGGAGTAAGAATGTGAGGTTTGACTTAGATTTAAAATATTAATTTTAAATTACAAAATATGTTTCAGAATTTTGAAGGTAAAAGTTTTACCTTCAAAATTCTGAAACATATTTTGTAATTTAAAATTAATATTTTAAATCTAAGTCAAACCTCACATTCTTACTCTGAGGAAGAGAAAATAAAATCTCAGCTTGAGTTAAAGAAAAAGAGTAGACTTTCTTAATTTGCTGCAATCCCCAATAAATTGAATTATTTTATATATATATATATATATATATATATATATATATATATATATATATATATACAAGCAAGATGACTGGTAGAGCTGCCAGGGGCAGACTGCATATAGGATGGTTGGCTGTAGTAGAGGTTCCGAAAGAACGACCAGTGAGAAGTATGAGGAATAAAAGAGTATGCCAAAAGCAATGTATGAATGTTACAGAGGCAAAGAGGAAGTGTGTAGGGACCGATGGGTGGAGAAAGATTGTGAATGGTGCTGGGAGTAAAAGTAATGTAGTAGTCTAGAGTTATACCGTGCATATCCTCCCTGAAAGAGGTGCTAGGTTTGATTACCCCGAAAGGGAATACCGTAATTGATGTTCTTGTTAAAACATATTTTGCACTGACATTAAATATGAAATAATATTGCGCAAGAGACTGACATCTGAAAATAGAAATGTGTTACCTAATTGACTGAATTTGGCATCCTTAAGAAATTTACATTAATGTACAAGTATATACAGGATTTGCAGCAACCATGTCTATTTCCAAGAACTAAAATTTATGTATTAAATACCAAGTTGGTGTATCATTAAGTAGCAAATTCAAAACATAAGGTTTATTTGCGTATAAGGTAATGTAAACAAATCAAACAAACCAAATGCGAGCCGCATATATGGTTCATAGTTGTTTAGCTGGGTTAGAATTGTATACAGTTTGCCTTAAATTGCATTTAGACAAACCTACAACGTTTCTTGTCAAATGCATCTTATTTTGGTATTTATTCAATCCAGGCGGGAGGTGGGGATGTGTGTGTGTGGCCGAAGCCCCATGACTATATAATCAAACAGCTTAAAAACTATTTATTTTTAACACTTGAAATAATAGTATTATTCTAAACAAACATTTATTAGGGATTAGCACCAAATGCATATTCCTATACTATGATCATTATTGATATTATTCTTACACTTGTACATACTACCGTGGTTAATGTTTGCGAAACATAATGATCATCTTTTCCTACTTGTAACTATTTGAGCAATTTAGACATCGATAAAGTTTATCACACACTCTCGGACTTTACTATAAATTAGGATTAGTAGTTTCTTTGTATATTTTGTATCGCTAGCTGCTTTGCTAAATCTGAATTTGTGTTGCCTCTATGTTGTAAACTATATAAGAATTGAGTGCTGAAATTATTTTGGGAATGTTTGTAGCGTCGTTATTGATAAATGGATATCCTACTACAATCGGATCATTTGAAAAGCAAAATAACTAACGAATAGATTGCACGATCTTTCGATGATTTTATTTCTTTTGAACCATCAGTAAAAGTAATATATGACACAGGTAAGGTCCTAATAGATTTCGAAAAAAATATTATTATCCCAATCCCAAAAAAATCAGGAGCTGATAGGTGTGAGAATTTTAGAACAAATAATTTAACTTCCCTTGCTTCCAAAATACTAACAATAATAATAAAAATAGAGTAGAAGCTTTGACTGAAAATTATTTAGGTGAAGACCAATATGGTTCTCCTAAAGACGGAGGGACTAGAGAACCGATACTAATGATTAAGGGTAATTATCAAAAAAAGGTTACAAAAAAATAAAAAGACTCATTTTGCATTTGTAGATTTAGAAAAAGCATTTGATAGGGTTAATTGGATTGTTATGTTCAGGGTTTTGCGAAAAATAGGAATCTCTCATAGGGTAGAAAAATTATTTAGTCCATATAAAAACCAAAGCGTACTAATTAGATTTGATGAAATAGAAAAGGAAGCTAAGATTAGAAATGGTGTTAGACAGGGCTGTATACTATCTCCCTTGATTTTTAATGTTTTTATATTGAGGAAGCGTTAAACTTAGCTAGAGAGAGTATGATGTTCAAACTATCTAAGCATACTTCGTTCGCATAACTCCTTAAGGATCACTTGCAATCTGCTCTGATCCATTCGGGTGGCACTTTGTCTCTTAATGTTTTTCTGCACACACTTCTTAGGAACCTCATTCCTGCAGCATTTATACGACTAACATGTTTCTTGTGCCAGACCCAAGTTTCGCTTCCATACAGAACAGTTGGCATAAACACGCTGTTGTAAATTGTCAGCTTTGCGTTTATAATCAATCCTTCATTCCTGTTCACTGCTCACATATTTCCAGACACTTTTCTTCCAGCATTTGCCCTTCTTTCTATTTCATCATCCAACTCAAAAAATGTTTCTACCGAGGTACACGAAGTCTTCCACTTTCTCTATCATTGTTTCCTATTCCGAACTAACCTACACATTTCCCTGAAATTTGCAATCTGCAACTATCGCTATCTGCGTACAAGTCTGATCTCGGTCTACCTCTACTTCTTTTTCCCTATCTCTGTTTATAATATATCCTATACTACTCTCCAAAAATGCTTTAGAACGTATCCTACCCTTCTATTTCTCCAATTTTTTTTTTAGTTTTTCACATGTTCTTTCGAACAACGTTGGTACACCTTGTCTCAGTAAATTTCAGTATCTGTAGTATTTACTATTTATCAAACTTAATGCAATAGTAATTTGAAAGTACTACAAGGAAATACATATAATAAACTACCTAACTATAACACAAACACTTACTTTTAGTCCTTTTAACAAGCTGTGGTGCTTAACAAAACAAATAATTATAATAGAAGGGTAGGAATACAATTTTGGATGTTTTCCTTGTCTAAATTATAAATATGTCACTAAATGACAACTATCTAACCTGTTACCCCAGCAACCCCTAGCATCTCTGATAATTGAATATTAATATTCAAAGGGCGCGTGACCGACAACACCACATGTCTTTCTTCCTCTACTATTAAAACCTATTTGTTATTAGACTTGGCTGTCCATGCTATCATCCTTATACACCTGAAGCACAATCCAGAAGGCTTGTATCTCTATCTGTCTGCTTTTCCTACTGCCCCTATTTCATAGACGTACTGTGCTGTGCTCCATACATATGCTTGCACAATTTTCTTGTCTCTGTTTGTTGTCTTCCAGCATATCCACTGTTCTTTCTTGGTAGATGTAATTCGGTCACCTTCTATTGTTTTACAGTTATATACCCTAATTCTCCGACCTTCAGTGATTGCGAAGGGAGGTAAGCAGCCTGTGGCTGCCAAGTTCCCCCAACACTTGAACATTTATCGAATTAATAGTTTTTCCAATATATCATTTCGCATAATCAACATTAGTTGAAAATATTTCACAACCAACACTTGTAGTTGTTTATAATAATCATCAGGTTTTAGTGCACTTATTTTTTCGTCATTAGATTTGCTGCTTTGAAACTGGTTGGACGTGTACCTCCACTTATTTATGTTCTAAGCTAGTCTACACAGTTCCCTGAAATTCCCACAATAGCCTATATATATATATATATATATATATATATATATATATATATATATATATATATATATATATATATATAGTTATTAAGATGAAATGAAAACCCAACTTTGTATTTAAAGTTGAATTACCATTTCAAATCGAACTAGTAATTGAAAACCACTAAAGAACGGCTACAGCAGGATATATATATATATATATATATATATATATATATATATATATATATATATCTCGAGTCCCCTTCTATTGTTTTCTAATTATATACCCTATTTCACCCAGATTCAGTGGTATATGAAGGGGGTTAAGCAGCCGGTGGCTGCCAAGGATCACCCAACACCTATACATTTGCCGAATTAATAGTTTTCCCGTAAACACTATCATACAATTAACATTAGTTGAGAATATTGCAAGACCAATACCTGTAGTTGTTTATAATAATCAACATGTTTAAGTACATTTATTTTTTCCATCTTAGGACTGGTTGGATGCGTACCTCAATCGATTTCTATTCTGAGCTAGCCTACACATTTCCCTGAAATTCCCACATCCTACATCTTTCACTATCTGTGTGCAATAGTCTAACCTTATGTCAACCACTGCTTCTCTTTTTTCCTATCTCTGCTTTTAATATATTCAGCACTATTCCCTCATGTCCTAGTATGTGACCTATCATCCTATCCTATTTTTTACCGTTTTCCACATATTTCAGTCTTCCTCTACCATTTCTAGTACCTCTTTGTTCTTAACTTTGTCTGTCCATGATATCTTCATCATACGTCTGTAGCACCACTTTTCAAAGACTTCTCCTTTTTTTTTGTCCGTTTCTCCTACTGTTCAGGCCTCACAGCCTTACAGTGCTGTGCTCCACACATGTTTTAAGCAATCTTTTTCTTGTTTCTATGTTTGTTGTCTTTGAACACAGTAGTTACTTTTTCTTGTTAAACGTAGCACGACCTTGTGCTAATGTTTGTTTTATATCTTTTGTGCTTTTCCTATCTTGCGTTATTTGACTTCCAAGTAGAAGTCTTTCAAAACCTCATGGACTGTTGCACAGAACACTAATTTAAGTTATTTAAGTTAAAGTGCATCCTAAAAACACTTACAAGTCAGCTGTCGATTTTTAATTCATTTGTCATTTAACTACTGCAACTCAGTCTAGTTTTTTATTTCTAGGTATAATGAAGGTTTCAATTCAATTAAAAGAATAATGTTTGGTTTTACAGATTATTTTGTTATTTCTGTGTTTTTAATTTTACAATGAGTAACCGCAAGGAAGAGAAATTATTTATAGCGTGTATAAGTTTATGAGAGAAGAAAAGAACAGAATGCCTGTCATTCCTATGAATAATTTACAAAAATGAGTAGCAACAGCAACTGGAGTTGGACTAAACATAGTCAAGCTAATTATTTCAGAAGCGAGGAGCAAACCTGAGGGTGGCAATTTTGTAACACGAAGAAAGAAAATTAATAAGAGAAGTCCTAAATCTGTAGGCCAATTTGAGGATTGTGGTAGTAATTTTATGACTTTTTGGATTAAATTTCTATCAAATATGCATTTTAAAAAATAATAAGAGGACAGTATTTTAGCTGCCAATAGTTTTAAAAAATTTAACCTGTCTATTTTTATCCACACACGCCCGGAAACACGACACACGAAAAGAACAATAAACAATACACCAAAAAGTTTCAGGTTCTGCATACAAACATTGTAGTTTTATAATTTATATAATGTTGATAAATTACTAGTTATGCAATCCACATAGCATAGCAGATGATTTAATTCAGAATATGCATCCGGAAATTCAATGTTTTTAGATTTTACTTATAGTGTATTGTTCTTTCTTTTTATACGATACCTCTCGCTTCTTTCATTGCGCATCTCACAGCCCATTAGATTTTGAAAGACCTATAGCAGAAATCCTTAAACTCTTGTAAGTTCTCCTTACCTATTTGTATTCTTGTTTTTGGTTTATTTTTCCCTCTTTTGCATACTAGAACTTTAGTTTTAATTTTGTTAATTTTCATACCATATCTCTCTGTTAGAACTGTTTCCATTTCATTAAGAGCAGCTTCTAACTCTTCTTTGCTATATTTTCTGCAAATCTAAGCATATCAATCTTTTGTCCCTGCATAGTAAATCCAAATATTTTTCTGTATTTGACAGTATCCATTGCCTCTTTGATGTACAGGGTAAAAATTAATGGGGCTAAGGTACATCTCTGTCTCACCCCTTTCCTAATATTTACTTATCTACATTCCTGCTCTAATTCTATTACCACTGTATGCTCTTTGTAAAAGCTATGTAGTATCCGTCTATCCCTAAAACTCATTCCCATCTTTTTTAGAATTTCAAACATATTTTCCATTGTCGAATGCTTTTTCCAAATCTAGAAACCCTATATACACGCTTTCCCCCTTTTCTATTGTTTTCTCCATTATCATCATCAGAGCTAAAATAGCCTTCCGTGTTCCCCTGTTTTGCCTAAACCCAAATTGATCTTCTCCTAGTATTTTTTCAGCTCGTTTTTCCATTCGTCTTTGTACAATTCTAGATAATATTTTTGATAGGTGTGCTGTCAGACTTATTGTTCGAAAATTTTCACATCTATCTGCACCTTTCTTTTTTGGTATAGTTACTATGATGTTACGTTTGAAATCTTTGGATATCTCGTCTGTCTCATACATATAGCTTACAAGTTACTGCTTGTCCGGCGGCCTTTAGAGTTTCTGTTTGTACTTTATCTGCACCCGGCGCCTTACCATTTTTCAGACCCTTTAATGCTAATTCAGTCATCTCTAAGTATAGGATATCCCAAGTCATCATTTTCAATGTCTAATTCCTGTTCTAGTGCTGTTAGTTCCTCTCCTGTATGTACATTTCATATATAACAAGGTTATGAATATTGTTTTAGGAAAGCTAACTTTAATCTGTCGATCCTTTGCTAGAACTGATTGGAATGTTCTTGAAACCTATGAAAACATTGATGCCTATGTTGAAAAGTTTTATAATATTATATTCGATATCTTCTCATTACATGTACCGGAAACTAGAACAACATATAAAAAATACCCTCCGTGGTATACATCAGACATCATTTGTGATCTAAAACTAAAAGATACAGTATTGCCCGAAATAAACAGTACTGAAATTGTAATTGTTTTGTATATTTAAAAAATACATATTATTGACACTTTATTATATGTTCTAAATGTGCACCTCCTCGTTCGAGACAGACTTCATAACGATGTTCTAAGTTTCTGGTCATGTTATTGAATAAGGGTTGTCTCAGGGCTGCGAAGAAGACTCTAACGGCATCCTTTAATTCATCGATGGTTTGTGGTGCCCGTTTGAAAACGGCATTTTTAGCCATGCCCCAAATGTATGCGTCTGGAGGTGTGAGGTCTGGAGAATGTGAAGGATAAGGAAGTCAGTAAATCGTGATATGAATTTGCTTGGAAAATGTTCTTGAAGAAATTGACGAATTGCGGCAGCAGTATGGCAAGTTGCCCGTCCTGCTGAAAAAATTGGTTTTGAAATGCCAAGTTACGTGCACGACAGAATTGGCGTAGATCAGGGATAAATCGTGTTAAAATTTGTCTGTACCTCTGTTGATTAAGTGTGACTTGCCTACCATTCTCTTCGATAAAGTACGGACCAATGATTCCGTGTCCGGAAACAGCACACCAGACACTCACTTTTCACTATGTAAAGGAACCTCTTGAACCTCATCGGGTCTGGCAAAGCCCAGAAATCGATTTGTGCGACGATTCACATAGCCTGACAAGTGAAAATGTGCTTCGTCTGAAAACCAAACATTTTCAAAAATTCAGGATTTTCATACTGTAACGCGAGAATTCTGGCGCAATATTCCACTCTACTGCGATAATCCCGAGGATGTAGTTGTTGATGTACCTGAATCACATACGAAAATGTACCCAGCTCCTTCAGGATTCTTTGAAAGGAAGTTCTTTTAAATCAAGTTGTAACGCTGTCCTTGCCTGGCTGACTTTCGGATTTTCTAAGATTTGCTCAAAACACGTTCATGGTTATTGTTGTTGTTAACTGTCCTGGGACGCCCTGAGTTTCCTTTTCGTTGGCACAATACACTACCTGTATTTCTAAACTTTTCAATAACCTTCAAAATTACAGCATTACTTGGAGAACGTTTATTAAACCTTTGTGTGAATTGATCAGACACGTATAGCAAACTTGCACCATTACGTCGGCCGATTCCGTATGAACGAAAATAATGTTCTACCAGAAACACTTTCTCCTCTGTACTTAACACCATTTTTAACAATTAGGCCCTACTAATTACTTGTTTGAGGTTTACTTGACAGGTCTATACTAGCTAACTTGAGTGTGACAGCGCACGCATAAAAACACCGCCAACTTTAGGAGACCCCTAAGGGGTACTTATGTGAATAGGTAAAGCTTCCTTCAGAATTACTACTACAGTTGGTCAACAGACATGACAGCATGTAGACGTGCCTCTCATATAAAAGCTCTAATTTAATGGTTCCCAGTTCTAATATTATTTAAAAGTGATATCAAGTTATTCCTTAAATTGTAGTGATTTTCTTGTTAAACAAATTTTGGAGTTTGGTTTAAGTATACAAGTGATAATTAGGTCTTTATAAGTTATATTTCAACATTAGAATAACCATATTATCTAGTAGAACAGGTGCTGATAATACTTGTTATTATGGCAAGTTACATGTAATAGTTTTGTTGATGCATATAAAAACTATTTGTTTATATTAGTGCTTATAACTTAAATGGTAGTCTTCATTATCTACTTTTTTCTTTAAGTGGCTCACTGCTGTGAAAATTAGTGGATATTATGGATTTGTGCTCAAAATGTAATACCGCATGTCAAAATGACTCAATGTTGATATGTGATTCGTGTAGTACACCTTTTCATGATAAATGTACTGAATTAGGATAATCAGAAATTCGAGTTATGCAACTAAGGAAACAAAGATCCCTGTTCTTTTTTTGTGATGATTGTACAACAGCAATCAAACTTTTTCCAATGATGATTAAAAAATGTAAAATTTTGGAAAAAGAAGTTCAAGATCTTAAAGAAACCGTTAAACGTTTAGAAGCTCTAAATTTTTCCTCAAATTGTGAATCTTTCTACTCTGAAATCAATGAAAGGGTTAGTAGAAGTAGGAACTTTATACTTTTTAATGTTACTGAACCTAACTCTGCTAGTGTATCTGAATGTCAACAAATTGATAAAACCGCTGTTACCCAGGTATTAAACACATTAGAAATTTATGATGTTGCTCCGGTGGCCGTCATTCGATTGGGGAAGAAAGGAGTTAAACCTAGGCCTTTGAAAGTCATCTGTAGTGACAGTGCTATTGCCCGCTCTATTCTAAAAAACAGTGCAAAGTTAGTCAATACACCTTTTCGTGTTGCTACTGATTCCACTGCACAACAAAGAAATTATCTGGAGATGGTTAGAAGAGACCTTAGCGAACGCCAAAAAAAAGGGGAAGCAGTGACAATCAAATATTTAAATAACACACCTACTATTGTACCGTCTAATCGTAAACATTACACAAAATACTAGATTTACCCCTTTATCAATTAACTGTGTATTATCAAAATGTGGGCGGTCTTAGATCCCGTTTAAGTGAGTTTAAAGATAGCATTATCCTCAGTAATAATTACGATGTTTTAGTTATAACTGAAACTTGGCTTAATAATGCAATTTATGATAATGAACTTACAACTGATTTATATAATGTTTTCCGTGTTGATAGAAGCTAATATACTAGTACTAAAATGCGTGGTGATGGTGTTCTTATTTTAGTGCGGTCCTCGTTCTCTGCACAATTAATCAAAACTAGGGTACTTGATGTAGAACAGCTCTTTACTGCTATCAATGGCATTGGTTGCTTAGTTATCATTGGGGGTGTATATATTCCTCCCTCCTCTACAGTTCAGACTTACGAATCTTATTGTAGTGCTATTGAAGAGGTCGGTATTAATTACCCTAATGCTAAAATAATTTTATGTGGTGATTTTAATATACCTCGAGCAACCTGGTTTAATAATGAATTTATCTGATGCAACTATGGGGATGCACCTGAACCTTTTATTGCCTCTTCTTCTCTGCTTAATCTGAAACAGCATAATAGGGTTTATAATAACAACAACTGACTCTTGGATCTTGTTTTTTCTAACATTCCCATTCTGAATGTTTTGCCAGCCATAGAATTAATAATGAATAACAGTTATCACCACAGAGCATTAACTTTTGAAATACTGAATGAAAAAGAGCAACCTTATCTACAATATGAGGAATATATATATGATTTTTATAAAGTGGATTATGAATCCCTTAACCACTACCTTAATACAATTGATTGGTCATTTTGTACAACATTGAAGAATATTGATGATGCCACTGAACATTTTTACTATTTACTTCAACATGGTTTGGAATCCTATGTTCCTAAGAAGCTTATTAAACCCTTTACATTTCCTAGTTGGTTCAGTAAGGAACTTATTAATATTATATACATGAAAAAAGATGCTCATAAACATTATAAATTGTCAAATAAGTTGGAGTCTTACCACAGGTTCATCTTCTATCGTAGCCTACCCAAATGTCTCAGTGCTCGGCTTTATTCGAAATACATACTATGTACAGAACATAGTATACAAACAAATCCTCGAAATTTCTGGACACATATTAACAATCTGAAAAATACAAACCGAATTCCTGAACAAATGAAATTTAATAATACCAAAGGCACTGATGGTTTGAGTATAGTGAACTTATTTGCTGAATACTTTTCATAAGTTTATTATTTAGAACACATAGTTCCACCTGACACAACTGTCTCCCAATCACTAAATTTACAGAATTTACAATTTAGTAAAAGTGACGTTTTTAAAGCTATATGCAATATAAAAAATTGCAAGTTACCTGGTCCAGATGGTATTCCTTCCATCTTATTAAAGAAATGCATTTATGGCCTCTGTTCACCATTAACAGATTTATTTAACCTTTCTTTGTCTCTTGGCAAATTCCCTTCAGAATGGAAACTCAGTTATATAAATCCTATATTTAAAGCCGGAGACAAAGAGGATGTATCTAATTATAGAGGTATATGTATTCAATCTGCTATTCCAAAACTGTTAGATTTCTTGATTTCAAAATTTCTATACTGGAATTGTAAAGAAATAATAAGTTGTAACCAGCATGGTTTTCAGCAACACAAGTCCACCACAACAAATTTACTAGTATTCACTAATTCAATTATACAATCTTTGGAGAATGGTCTAGAAGTTGAGGCTATTTACACAGACTTCTCTAAAGCCTTTGATCGAGTGAACTTAAATCTTCTGATGCAGAAATTAGACAAGATTGGTTTTGGAGGAAACATCTACAACTGGCTTTCATCATATCTTTATGGCAGAGTTCAGGCAGTTAAATACAAACAATTTGTATCATTCAAATTTACTGTGCATTCGGGGGTACCGCAAGGTTCGCACCTTCGGCCCCTATTAGTTTTTCTTTTTATTAATGACATTGTCAGCTGCTTCAAATACTGCTCCTTCCTGTTATATGCTGATGATTTAAAGTTGTACAAATCCATTTTTTACGCAAGTGACCACTTACTCTCGTGCGACTAATACAGATCATATGGATTACTTTACAGAAAATGTTATTCTTCAACGTGTTGTAAAAATCAAAGATTTTGGGGTTGTACTTGACTCCAAGCTCTCATATATTTCACATATTGCCTATGTTCAAACCAAAGCCTTGCAGATGCTAGGTTTTATACAAAGAAACTATAGAAACTTTTCCTATGAAACCATTAAATTACTGTATTTATCCTTAGTTCAGAGTATCTGGAATGTGGGTCTGTTATCTGGTCACCTCATTATAAAACTCATATTAATAAAATAGAGAAACTCCAAAAGAATTTTCTACGGTACATTGCTTACAAATGGAACATGTATGGTTCATCTTACTCTACTGTCAACTTGATGAATGAACTCGAAATGTTAAGTATACAACAGAGACATCTTTTTCTGGACTTGTGCTTTCTATTTAAAATTATAAACTATCTGATTTGCTGTCCTGAAATTCTACATCAAGTTCACTTCAACGTTCCCAATAGAGTCACCAGAGGTACTCCAACTGCATTTGTACATCGTTATATACATACCACAAATTATGGTTACCATTCATACCTTAACCGATGTGCAGTTTATTCAGAGAAGTTTCCTCAACTGGATTGGTTCTGCCCTTAATCAATAATTTCCGTAGTACTTTGCAGAAAATGTTGTTTACAAGAAATTAGATCAATGTTCATTTGGATTAATTGTTTATGCTTTAGAATGTGCTTTTATGCTTTTTGCTTTTTCTTTTTGTTTTTTTTTACTATAACATGCTGTTGTAAATATTTGTAAGTGTTGGTAAAAAGGGGGTTTCCCGTTAAGTAAATAAATAAAAAATAAAATACTTCCTGATGGCGGCTCGTGGCTTCCTTCAGGATTATTTCATGATGGCGGTGGCTTGCATCCGGATCACTTCATGATGGTTCTCGGGTCGTGGATCTTTTACGCCAGGTTGTATCCAAATTCGCTGGTCTTCTTCCTATGTAGCGGGAACGACGGAAACGGGTTTGTAAGGAACGATTATCAAAGATAAGAAAGAAAAAGGGATCTACATAACAAAAAGATACGATAAGATACCAGACCAACTCCTCTTCTTCGCGTTTCAGAGGCAAGTCCTAACGTGTCTTTCGGAAATCTCCCACTCCTCTTCGTCCACACGCGTCGGCGCGAAATTTGCGCAACGCACTTCTGAATTGACGGAAATACGCGCAACAAGTCTTTTAAATTTATGGCGCGAAATTCCCGCATATTAAAACTATATGAATGTTTACGGCCGAAATTTTCGGAACGTAACAAAACAATAAAAGCAATCTCTCTAGAATTCATCCACATGTTAAATACCAAGAAAATAGGTACTCTAATAACCAGGATATTGTTAATTCATTTGCTCGATACTTCTCGGGTGTATATAATCAGGATAATCAAGATTCCCGCTGCTCAAGTTTACATCCTGTCAATGCAACGCAATATTATGTGGACTTAAAATGTGTGAGTGATAAGATTATCAAAAAAGCAATTGATAAACTCAATGTGAAGAGTTCTATTGGTGATGACAAATTTCCATCTTACATCCTTAAAGGTTGTAAAGAATCTTTTATCAAGCCACTAAAAATTATAATCAATAAATCTATCAAACAGCATATCTTTCCAAGTAAATGAAAAATTGGTAAGGTTTGTCCAATTTTTAAGAAAGGAGACAAACTTAATGTAGAGAACTACCGACCCATTGTGATTTTATCCTGCTTCTCTAAAGCATATGAATCAATTCTATATAGTCACATTTATAGCTCCATTAAACCATTACTATCTGATAAGCAACATGGTTTTGTTAAAAAAAGATCAACCACAACTAATCTGATACTGTACACAAGCTATTTACAAAAGAGTATTGAACTTTACTGTGAAGTGAACACAGTCTATATAGACTTTATGACAAGATATTCCATGACATACTTCTTGATAAACTCAAAAACACATATAGTTTTTCTCGAGATCTTTTAAATCTAATGGATTCATACCTGAGATTGCGTACGCTGTATGTAGTGCATAATAATGTTAAATCAGTAACTTTCAATTCAGCATCATGGGTGCCGTAAGGTAGTAACCTAAGGTCACTTTTCCTAGCATTTATTAATAATATACCTTTCTTCGGAATCCCCACCTCTATGCAGACGATATAAAAATATTTAGGCAAATCAAAAGTATTAATGACTGTATTCTCTTACAGAAAGATCTAGATTATTTTGACACCTGGTGTCAGAATAATAAACTCTCTATTAATCATGACAAATGTTGTTTTGTTAAATTTTCACGTAAAGTAGTTAATACTACCTTTATCTATAAGATAGCAGATAAACCGCTCCAATCTTCCACAACAGTAAGGGATCTTGGTGTCCTGCTGGATTCTAGACTCAGCTACAAAGCACACTTTCATCATGTTGCTAAGGATGCATATAAAATGAGTGGTATCATTCTAAGAAACTGTAACGAATTTAGGGCTCCTGTGGTACTGATTAAGCTTTACATAAGATCCAAACTTGAATATGGCTCACGTTTGGTCCCCATGTTACAAAATCAGTATTCATATTTTTGAAAATATACAAAAACGTTTCCTTAAACTTGTGTGGTTTAAAGAAGAAGGATATTACCCACATGGTTTACCTTACTCTTTGCTATTGCAGCACTATAATGTGAACAACCTTACTAAAAGGCGCCTTATTGCCGACATAATTTTTGTCTACAATGTATGTAGGAATCATATTGATTGTCCAGATTTATTATCTGCTATTACATTCCATGTACCTGCACAACATTCAACAAGAAATACGGAAACTTTTTACTATAAATGTCCAAGGACAAACTACACCACGCATGCTGCGTTAGAATTGCTATTTAACCTTTATTGCAGGGATACAGATATGTATAATAGCAACATAACAACCATAAGACATCACTTAGATAATGAATGCTCAAATGATAATTATTATAATATACTTCTCTGTAAGGGCACACTGTAGCTGTTGAGAAGTAAAATTAAATAAATAAATATTCCTGCCATCTAACCCCTTTCTCTACATTTTCTATTATGACGTTTCCTCTCGCATCCCTGATATTTTTGTTATACGGTTTTATATCCCTAAAATTCATTCTAATTAGTTTGTATACTTCATCTGTCTTTCCTATTTCCATCTTAGTTTGTATGTCTATGCACTTTTCATCAATCCATTGTTTTTTTAGCTTTCCTGCATTTGCGAATAATTTCCCATTTTATGGCTTTGTATCTCTGTTTTCCTGTTTCGTCTGATCTATTTTTGTATTTTCGTCTTTTCAATTCATTTGACTTTTTTTCGAACCTTTCTTGAATATCTTTATCTTTTAGTTTCTCAAGGACAAAGTGCATTTTTCCATTCCTTTTTCTCAAATTTTTAAATTTAAGAGCGGCCTTCATAATTACGATGTTGTGTTCAGTGTCTATATCTGCTTCCGGGTAGCTTCTACAGTCTTATACTTGATTTCTAAATCAGTGTCTTAACAATAATGTAATCTATTTGATATCTTCCTATATCTCCTGGCATCTTCCACGTGTATCGTCTTCTAGCATGATGTTGAAATAATGTATTTGTGATGGTTAAGTTGTTCTTGTCGCAAAATTCTACCAGCCTATTTCCCCTGTCATTTCTCGTGCCTAAACCAAATAAACCTACTATCGCTCCTTCCCTACCCTCACCTACCACTGCATTAAAATCCCCTGTAATTATTAAATTTTCATGTCCGTTTACGTATCTTATGTCTTCAATATCTTTGTAGATCGCCTCTACCTCTTCCTCACTGTAGCAAGAGGTGGGCATGTATACTTGTATTATTTCCGTATTTACCAGTTTGGATTCTAATGTAACCACGAGTTTTCTTTCTTTTGTAAGTAGTTTTCTACAGTGCCCTAGCTTTTTTTGTATAACTATCCCTACACCAGAATGTCCTTCTTTTGATCCTGTATGAATTATCCTAAAGTCTCCACTCCAAAAATCTCCCGCCTCTAGCCACCGAACTTCACTGATCCGTACTATGTCTAGTGGTAACCTATCCATTTCAATTTTTAAGTTCTCTAGCTTACCTACTTGCTTCATACTTCTGACATTCCACAATTCCGACTGGCAGAGTGTTCCCGATTCGTTTTCCAAGTTTTCATATCACATCCTCCGAAGTAGTTCCCTCCCGGAGCTCCGAATGGAGAACTAGTTTACCTCCGGAATCTTTAACATCGGAGGAAGCCATCATTTTAAATACAATGAAATTCTGCAAGCAAATATATTTATATTACACGGTGAAAAAAAATACTGTTATAGTGAGGGTTATTAAAAGTGGTTGTTGAGCGCTCAGGGCAAAGGTTGCATTTTCAACTCGTGGACTACACAACCTTACATGTGATTTTCCAATGCTCCACCTGAAGGTACTACATTGACCAGGAAGCAAGTTCTTTTCACCTAGAAAATTTGGAATTTTGCCGAACCCTTGCTGTACCATGTAAGGTAGGGATCTTTATCGTGCATGACAACACTCACATATGGGACCTCCATTTTATCTCTCATCTGAACGAGGGTGTATTTTTGTGAAAAATGCTTGCCTAACATTTTTCAAGCGGACCGTGTCGGGATTTGAACCCGGAACCTTGGGCGTAGTAGTCACACACATACCAACTACGTGGACTATACACAACCAACAAAATTTTAGATATTGGGGTATAGAAAATTTGTACCTATCGGTTAAGACAAAATCTCAGTATCGTAAGACTGTTAACGTTTGTGCTAGTTTAGTAGGCCGTAGAATTGGCTCATTTTTTATTGAAGGCTACTAACAGGCAAGTGTTACCTTCAATTAGTTCAAGATGCCTCACTAGTTGTTTAGACTTTAAATTTAGAAGAGGCAATATGGTACCAACACGAGGTATGTCCGGCACACAATGAAGACGTACGTGATTTTTTAGACCGAACTTTCACAGAACATTGTATAGGCCGTGGTGGTACCATACATTGGCCAGCTTGCTCACCAAACTCGAGCCTGTGTTATTTCTTTCTATGAGGTATTGTACGACAATGAACATTCCTTTGCAATGATAGTCAACTTAAAAGCAGCAATTATTAAAGCCCGTGGAGAAATATCCCAATACACTCAAGCAAATGTAAGACAAGAGTTCTATGATCGACTAGGCTACAGCCTAACTGCGAATGGAGAATTATTTGAATATGTAATTAAATGTTTACCTAATAATTCAAGGTTTGTTGTTTTTCTTTATACTGTTATAGTCATTGTGGCAGTCAAATCTAACACAATAAATGGTATTATTAAATAGGGTTTTTTCAATTGCAGCGTGAAACACCTTTTAATATCTAAAAACTTTTTAACAGCATTTTGCTGTAATTAGGAAAGCCAATACTTAGAGAAATTTGTTTTTACATGCAAATTCCCTATGTTCAAAATAAAAGTTGACACTGTGTATATGAAAATAAAAGAAAGAATCGTACGTGTTTTTAGACTAGACTTTTTCAGAATGGTGCCGTAAGCCGTTCCTAGCAAGATAGTGATTTAAGAACAGTTAAGAAAGCATGAATTGATAGAAAAAGGTTGGTGTCATACCTACTTATTTTTAATACACTATAATGTAATTAATTTTTAGGTACGTAGTATTATGTGCCTGAAATGTAAAAGGACATAAATGGAGCTGAACTGATTCTCTCGTCTTGCACAAAAATACCCAAATTACCACAGAGAAGCGAATGAGCAAAATTGCTTATGTTGATTTGACAATCAAATTATTAAAGAATTTGAAAACACCATCTGCAATAATTTTGGACAACATGTTGTACATTGTACTTTGTTAAATAAAATACCTAAGTTCATGAAAAAAAAATTGACATTGCAGAATGGCTTACTAAACAAGCAATTTCTTTTAAAACTAATGCTTTTAAGGAAGAACATTTTTAACTTGTCGCAATGTAAGTCAAAATAATGTGCTTTATAACGTATCAGTAATTTTTTAAATTGTAGGCATATACCGCCGAAGGCTTTTGAAGTGGAATTGCTGACTGAATAATAGAGACATGTGGTAAGATTGCCTCTGTATAACTGCATATTCAATGCAATTGAAAATGTATAAGGTGTGAGTAAAACCTACTACAATCAATACATGGCAGTACATCAGTAGAACATGCTGCAAAAATTATCAAAATTTGGTGGGAACGTGGGATCAAATCCATCAAGGAGACAATGCACATTTAATTATTAACATTGATGATGATCTTGATTTTCAATCCAATTAAAGGAACTTTTTACATGATTGATATACCTTTAATTTTATGTATTATAAACAAGTATACCTACATACGTTTAAATGTTAAATTACAAGCTTTTTAATCTCTTCGGCGACTTCTAGAAGAATATTTTGTATGTGAAACGATAATTATATACATCCATGTTTAATCAGTAGTCTAATTTATAATACAATAGCAAACCTCTTGAATAGCGGTGGCTATTATTCCAGATCTGGTAAAATATGCATATGGCTATAAAATTAAGATCCTAGAAACTAGCAATCATATTTAAAATATGCTTAGTAGTAAAAATTCACAGGTTAAATAACATTTATTATTAATTTAAAGAGTTTAATCTGCAATATTGTAAATAGATCATTCGAAAAATATATTTTAAAGTCTTAAATCACATTTCTTCGTTTACTATTAAATTCTACCAATAGCGTTATTATACTCACGTAGTAACAGTTTTTGATAGTGGCAACACCGCCACAATGTGATGTCAGAAATATTGATCACATGTCTATTTAGAAATTGCAAGGTGTATAGTTCTGATGCTTCTGAAAACAAACCATTGTAATCTTATTGTTATAAAAGTACCTTATTATTCAGTTGACATTGTAGAAAGGGAACAAAATCCACGACTATGTGCACACCTAAATCTTTGATAACAAATAAAACAGAGTATTAAGGCTTAAAAAGCCGATTCTTTATTTCTTTTCATATCATTCAGTACTTAGTCATTCAAATAACACATAGAGAGCAGAACCAGACCAGCACAGTACGAGTCGATATTAGCATTATTATAACATGTTCTTACACACACACTGCCTACCTAGTATTACTTCAATATTCTTAATATTAAGCAGTTAAGTTTGTAAACAATCGACCAATCAAAGCGTGGTTCCCCAAAAAACAAAAGAAATTGAGTGTTATGTGTCATTATTGTTAAATTATAACTAATTTTGGGCAGAAAACAAAAACATCATGACATATAATCAGATCTGATTGTACCAGGCTGATGAGTGGCAAACACAGATGGCTCGCAAAAAAAAACAAAATTCTAATTACAAAAATTAAGTACTAAAGTGCAATTTACTTAAAACAAAAAAACTAATAATAATCCAATTTTTATAATAGAAAACAAAACTGAAAAGTACGAGATCATAACAGCCACTAGTGAGCCTTCTGCATCAGGCACAAATAAAATAACAGGAGGTTTATTCGCCAATTTATATAATTAAATATATCACATTAAATAAGCTAACGATACGAGACTATGACGAGATACGCAAAAAATAGGATAGCTGGTGTCAATACTTAATGAGCAAAGACACTAACTTAGTAAACGTAGGTAATGTACAAAACGTATGAGAAACTAAGCCTCAGTGGAAGTAACAAGGGAGCCTTTAGGTGTGTAGGCCGTTGCATTTGGATCCAGATTTGAACCAGGAGAATTTTCTGAAAGTCGAACCCTTGACATCGAACTGGAAGGTGTTGGAGGACCTCCAAATGTGTCATTTGGCATAACTGCCAAAACTTGTGCAATCTTACTTTTTAATTCTTCTATTTCCCTTTCTTGTGCTCGATTGACATCTATAAAATATCCATATCGACTTGTACAAACTAAATATACCTGTAATACTTACTATCACGAATTTCAAGCTGACGCTTTGCCTCACCAAGTGCACTAAAGAGATCAAGTTTTATTCGAGTTTCTGCCGATAAAGAGTTTTCAAGATGTGCATTTTTTTCCTGTAAGGCTGAAAGTGCCGACATGAGTATGTCAGAGTCACGTAGCTGCTCCAGTACAGTGTTATTTTCACGTTCTAAAGCTGTGATGCGTTCCTCTGACCATCTCTGTGAAGAGCGGCATTCTGAAATCTCAGCTTCTAAGTCTCTTCGTCGTAATTTACAAGCTTCTGTACATTCACCACGAGAAGTTTGTGCAGCAACCTGTTCAAATAAAAAAGTGGTTAGATAATGACCTATATAAAAGACTGTCAAATTCTACTACAATATTTAATTATGTATACTTCAATTTTACTAAACAATATATAATATATCGAAAATTAAACGTAATCAGTTTAGGAGTTATTTTAGGATAAAGTTTCCTAAAACATCTTTCCGACAGTAATGTTTCTGCTGAACCCGTGTCAACTTCAAACAAACACGGTTGACCATCAATTAAAATTTCCATTGTATAAGGAGCAATACAAGTACCAGAAAGATTATTTATTTCTAGTTCAAATTCTTCTTCCAGACTATTTTCAGTATCTGATATTACATTTGTAGTAGGTGAATAACTCTTCTTTGGAAAACAAACTTTTGCAATGTGATCTTTTTTATAACAGGCAACACACCTAGAATATCTGAGTTTGCATTTTGAACACGAATGGTTACCACCGCAACTGTAATGCTGCTGCTTTGCATAATCCTTATTACAATTTTTTATAGAAAAACACGAATCTGTAGTACTACTGCAATCTGCCTTTATTTCAACTATATTCTTCAAAGCAGTTTCGGTAGCAATTGCAACTTCTAAGCAACTTTAAAAGTCAGATTTGTTTCAGCAAGTAAACGACGCTGTAAATATTCACTTCCTTCCCCACAAACGATGCGGTCTCGTATGGCTTCGTCTAAGAAATTACCAGGAAATTTGCAATTATCGGCCATTGGTCGCATTTCTTCAACAAAAGTAGCAATTGATTCGTTTTGTTTTTGAACGCTTTTATAAAACTTATAACGCTGAACTATTGTAGACGTTTTTGGAGAAAAATGTTCAGTCAGTTTTGTAATTATTCATAAGAATGTTCCGTTACTCTTTTGGGAACACAAATCGACTTAAGTGTAAAATAGCATTTTAAACCACAAATTGTTAATAAAGTTGCACGTTTAAGTTTGTCCCTCTTTAATATTATTAGCCTCTATGAAAAACTAATCTATCGGCATAGGATTTCCATGCTCAGATTGAGTAGTATTAAATTCCTCAATTTTTCCAATATTAGTCATAACTTTATCCTCGTCGTCAATTGTATAATGTATGCCTTAATAATATATTAAACAATTCTGGAGGTAGTAGAAGTATTTAATCTGAGAACTCTTTAAAAGTTGTTGTATATGATATGGGCGTCGCCGTGGATCAATGTAGTAAGCATAAGATTATGGATCCCAAGGTCCCGGGTTCAAATCCCGACACGGCCGACTGCTTGAAAAATGGCAGGTGAGCATTTTTCACAAAAATTACGCCCTCGTTAGGATGAGAGGTTAAATGGAGGTCCCGTGTGTGAGTGTTGTCACGCACGTTAAAGATCCCTACCTTGCCTGGAACGGCAAGGGTTTGGCAAAATTCTAAATTTCCAGGAAACAAAAACTCGCCTCCTGGCCAATGTAGTACCTACAGGTGGAGCATTGGAAATGTAAATGAACTGTATATGATATGAATTTACATAATATGACAAGCTTGTTTTCAGGATACCCAGCAACATAAAAATCTTGGCTAACTATTTCATGAACACAAACATAACGCTAAATCAACTCATTGTTTTAATTGTTAGTAGCATTAAGTATTGTTTACGTGCTTATTTAATCTGCCTCCAAAAAGGGGCAATTATTGCATTTGTTGTTTTAATTAGAATTGCTTGCCTTTATATGTTTATGAATAGAAATATTTCGTTACGTGTACTTGTTGTTAATCTTATTAACTCAAAGATACAAATCGAATCGCCCTAAAAATACAGCTTACTTTAAGGTTGTTCCAAACAGAGATCAATTGCTCGCTAGTGTTACAAATGTTTCTTAAATAAGGGCATTTGAAAACAACAGTTACCTGGCATATAACATATAATATTTTACTTGTTAAACATTCATAAATTTGCATTTAGTTATGAACTTCTATGTAATTTGTATTTATAAAAACACAATTTCAAAAACAAAAACAAGACGTTTCGTGCAAAATTGTTTCTATAGTAACAACTAAAAAGAGCTTACTGTCAAACACGTCCTTTCAAAATTATGACTGCAAATAAATATTATTAATTAGAGGTAATAACGAGCATGCCAGACATTACCGCCGAAACAGCAGCATTAACTGCAAATTTGTTACAGGAAAGGTCAGCAGTAAGATACGAACAGGATGTTGACTTTAAAGATAGGCAAAGGAATTCGATTCATTAATTTAGAAGTTACGAACTTTTTTAAAATTTGTAAAAATCCTCATTAAATAGTGCAATTTCGTTGACGTTGTGAAACTCCGGGATTAGTAATGTTCACATGGATCTTGACGTCAGTAGCTTATCATTGCAATTGTAAGCGCTGACGTAGGGTTCTGTTGTGAAAAAAAGTTCATCTTCCCACAAACACAGACGGAAGTATGTCAATCTCGGTTGGAAAGGGGAGACATTTAAGCGAGGACCGCCGTTTAGCTCGTCAGATTTTATCGTACCATCAGATTTATCATACCGTTACCGGGCAGTGCAGGCATGAGTGCGTTTCGTCCCACCCTTTCTACCTATCCTTACCGTCTAGTCAGTGCAGCCCTACCAGTAGGAGCCGGCATAGCGGTTCAGCAACCCACAGCAAAACAAAGTAGAAAAGACCGCCCCTGAAGTCATCAACGCCAAGTAGCTTTCAGGTAAGGATTTTTAATAAATTTATTTCATTTGTCCAGGAATCTACTGAAAGGGCTCAGCATGATAGCGTAACGGAACATGTGATCTTAATGTATATGAATAAATTTGCATTCAAATTTAGTCCAGGTACACTTTAGAAAATTTTTAACACACTACTTGTGTAAAGTAGCACTTTACAAGTTAGTATTGGGACAGGCAGTGCTGTTTATGAATGAGTAACGTGTAAAGGTGATTATCTGATAATGCATTAGGATTGATAATATCTATATCTCCCGTTATTATTTCAATGTACCTTTTCATTGTTATGTTCTTCATGTATTTATTTAGGTTATTCATAAAGTGTAGTATTTTATTATATTATACTATATTATAATAAATTATTACTATTGTTCCTGTTCCTTGAAAACGAGCATTTAAGTGAGTACCAGTAGTCTTAGGTTTCTAGTTGTTTAGATATCTATTTCTTGAGACTCAAATCAATACTCCACACTACCAAAAATCGCATACATTTAATTTGCTTGATAAATATCAGATGAATGCTTAATTTATTCAATAAACCAATTTAAATGCACTGTTGTTTTTATATTCTTGTGAGAAAAATATTAACTATTATACATACCTCATCCACAAGACGAACCAATTATATTGAAGTAATGGCGATTGATAAATACGTAGTTATCATTATCATAATTACATTTGTGTATACAAGCGTTATCAAATAGTGCATTTAACTTTACATACACGAAAGAATTTAGGTTAAATACCAGTGAAAGTGTATAGAGTATTTAAAAAATTATTAAATAATGGTGGAAGATTCACCGACTAAAACGTGATATAACTGATTACAGGAAATATATTTACTATGATACACCCACATATTTTGACACAAATTAGAAGGAATAAAATTGCAGTGACCTTAGAGCATCAAAACTCAATGTATTGAATTGAAGAGTAAGAGAAATCTTAGATATTTTAGTCCTCAATGTGAAGAAGATCTAAAAATTGTACAGGAACTTTGAAACCAAATACACGAATTGAAGAAGGAAATTAGCAAGCTAAAAAGTAATAGTTTGGAAACAATTATTCAAGTGCAAGAGAGAACTGAGAGCAAACAATGTAATATTATATAACCTTAAAGAACTAGAGGAAATACAGCTATAAAGAAAAACAAGATGTTACTAGACGAACACGAAACTTAATAGACAAAAAAGTCAAAATCAGCACTATATTAAAGCTGCATTCGATTTGGACGTGTACCAAAACCAAGACTGCTAAAACTTGTATTAGGATCAGTAGAGGAAACAAACGACATTTAGTTAAACTTTAGTTTGGGTTCAATAACAAAATCCACAGACCAGACTCCAAAACAACGAGAATATTACAAACAGTTAAAAAATCAACTAGAAGAAAGGACAGCTACAGGTAAATTACATATAATAATAAAATACATCAAAGAAATTCCTAAAATTATCCTATAACAAAATTAATTCGGTCTTTGCCTTAAGCAGTTTATAAAATAAGAGGTTAAAATAATGAATTTATTGGAATTATATTAGCACAAACAAAATTAATCTTATATCTTATAGTAGTATATTTTTAAAAATGGAAGAGTTCTTAGAAAACTTGGAACACAAGAAGCTGCTCTTAATGAAATGGAAACAGTTCTAACAAAGAGAGATATGTTATGAAAATTAACAAAAATAAAGCTAAAGTACTAATATGCAAAGGAGGGGAAAATAAATTAAAAACAAGAATACAAATACGTAACGAGAACTTACAAGAGATTAAGGATTTCTGCTACCTAGGAAGCCAAATAATGCAAGACGAGAAGAGCACAAAAGATATAAAACAAAGATTAGCATTAGGTTGTATATATTTAACAAGAAAAAGCAACTACTGTGTTCAAAAACTACAAACATAGAAACAAGATTGCTTAAAACATGTGTGGAGCACAGTACTGTATGGCTGTGAAACCTAGACAGTAGCAGAAGCGGACAGGAAAAAGATAGAAGCCTTTGAAATGTTGTGCTACAGACATATGATGAAGATATCATGAACAGTTAAGAGCAAAGAGGTGCTAGAAATGGTAGGGGAAGAAGGAAATATGTGGAAAACAGTAAAAAACAAGAGATAGATCACATACTAAGCGATGAGTGAATAGTGCGGAATATATAAGAAGCAGAGATAGGAAAAAAAGAGAGGTTATAGGTAGACCTAGGTTAGACATATTGCACACAGATAGTGAAAGATGTAGGATGTGGAAATCACATGGAAATGTATAGGTTAACTCGGAATAGAAATCAATGGAGGTATGCGTGCAACCAGTTTCAAGATGAAAAACCTAATGACGAAAACAATAACTGTACTTAAACCTGATGATTATTATAAGCAAGAAAAGAAAAGAGGAGGCTGAGAGTTATAAAATGCTAGTTTTTTATATGAGGGCTTTAATATAATGTTCGTTTAGAAGTGATGAAGGTGCAGATGCTCCAAGAAAAATTCGATGGCATTCCCAAAGAAAACTTGAAATTGGCAGCGATCGACATAAAAATGTGAAATACATCTGCAAGTTGCAAGGTAGTTTTATAAACATGTACGCGTGTATAGAGATAATGTCGTGAGAACCATTTGAAAAAAAGGAGTTAGAACCAGGTGAGTAGTCCCTTCATTATATTGGAACTTGGTGATTTGTTTAGTGTAAGGGGATTTCTGGTTTTAGATAACTTAAGGAATGATTGGCAAGCCAACATTAGTACTATTGAAAATTTTGGAATTAAAGTGAGCATTATTGTACGTTCTTATGTTACAAAAAACAATGTTATGAATTTTTAAATGTTAACGGGATATATTTTGGTAATAAGATATTAATTAAGTGACAATAATTATTCTATTCGACTAATTAATGACGGAACTGTATATATTAAGTCTAAGAAGAAAGTTTTGTTGGTGAAATTTAATGCTAGTAAAAGTATAAAAACTTAGAATTGTTGGAATGGACAATGAAAAAGTAGAACGAAAGGTTGTTTTCTGTGTTATTAAGTGCATTGTTATCAAATTGGGATTTATAATGTCACATGATTCATAAGAAAAGGGGGAAAAGTTTGAAATGAATTTTTATAATTGTATGTAATTTCATGCTTTCTTTAAGCTTTATTTAATGATATGGTGTAATTTTAGCAATGCCTGTCCAGATTTGAAGTTAAGAAATTGTTTTCTTTGGAAAGAAAAATGTATTTTCTTATATTATTTTATGTGAACAGAGTTTAAGTCTAAGCTGAATCTTTATTGGGATTCATTTAGGAACAAGGTAAAGGATATCCAGTTACCCCAGCGATGGTATCTTTATTTGGAAGATGTATTCTATTTTACCATTTTATTTAATTATAACCAAAAATAATGTAGATTCGAGAAAGGTAGGATATGAGACTGTAAATTTACCTATGCCAGAAAAATTTATATGGAAAAACAGTCTTCGGCGTAGAGATAACATCAAATGCATTGTTGTGACCGACAGTTTGGTGCCCCTCGATTTTGCTAAAGAAAAACATTTCAGGGTAATTGGTAATTTAAGAAACGGGAATTTTAAGCAATCTTAGTACAAATCTTATTTTGTTACAATAAAACATCTCGTTTAGGCTTCTCTTAAGTGAGAAAGCTTCAAATATTACAAAAATTTAACAAGTAATTTTTCTTTCAGAAAATATGTGTAGTTATGAAAAATTGATAATATGAAATGCTATTACGGCTTTTAACAAACCGATCTTGTGAACTGAAACAATAGGGTTTTTACGGGAAGTAATTTAATTATACGTGAAGAAGGGGGTTGTTTAACACAACTGGTTTTCTTGTAAAAATCCAGTAAAGGATTCAGCAAAGGTAATTGACTCGCACTTAATCCACATGTCGCCAACTGCTACCCCTGCACTGGATATGATCAGGTTTTCAATCCATCTTCTACTGTCTACTTGCAGGTATTGAATTCAAAGGACTTCAGATTGACTCTAAATTGTAGTATTATTGCCTTGAGGGTTTCTGCGCTAGAAAGAACAGAAATTAAGGCAATGCCAGTCTTTTTACCACCAACGACTTCCATTCTGCTATGCTCAAAAAATAAAGTGGAAGCGATCGGATTAGGAAAACAATTTATGAGGACAATTCGGTCTGGGGAATTTTTATCTCCCAGAAATGTTATGCTAATCAGAACAAATGCTTGATGACCACGTGCCGTTTATGAAACAACTTGAAAACCTTGATATGTTTGTGAACAATCAGCTATTTATGTCGACTTTAAATGATAGATAGATAGATAGATAATTTTATAAATGTGTTAAATTTTACAATTTTTACAATCGCCACAAGTCGCCTATAAATTAACAATAGAAACATACATATTACAGTACATCGACAGATAGAAGTTGAAACATATTAAAATGACAATAACAAATCAACTATAATTCATCAAAAATTTCTTTGTTTACTTGCAGGAACTAATCTAAGGAGTAGAATCAATCAAAAGCTTTGGAAAGATCAATGAGTATTAATGGGCAAAATAGAGTAGGAATGTGAACCTGTTTTAATTGTGCTCAGTAATATAAGTGTTTTAGTGTGCATGAAATATAAGACAAATGCTGAATTTTCTGTCATCTGTGATGGATGTCATAGATCCTTGCACAAAGATTGTTCTGATTTAAATGTAACTGAGTTAAAGGTGATGGATTTAAAATAAAAAAGATTGCTAAAATTTTATTGTAAAGGACGTGTTATTGGAGCACAACAAACATCAAAACAAATTGCAAATGATAAACTACCAGAAGCGGTTTCTAAAACAGCAAAGGAAAGGAAAACAGTAATACATTTCAAAATTTACTTAAAGTAATTGTTAAGCAAGAATTTATTCAATTTCTTAATGAGGTGATTGAAATAAAAACTCAAGTAACAAACCTTAAAGAAAGTAATATTGAGCTTGTCAGGTTACTCACTAGCAGCAGTTTTAATGCTAAGACAATACAGGGCACCACTGTTACAAATAAGCCAAATAATCTTAAGGAATCCATAAATAATACGATGGTCAATAATGGGATTGACAAGCTTCCAGAGATTACTTTGACTCAAAGAGATAATCCTGTACCAAATACGACAATATATGCTGACATAACTAAAGTAACTGGTAATGACTATACAACACTAATGAATACTACTCCTATCATCATCATTCATCATTTTGTTTTCAACCTTACTTAAGGTCGGTTTGACGCAGCTCTAACTTCTTTTCTATTCTGTGCTAATCTAAAAAGTTTTACGCACCCCTCACAACCTTAATTTCTAATAATTTGGTCTAGGTCTTCCTATACTCTTCTATCTTTTTCTCATCTACCTGGCTGTACATAGATATTAGCAACCTGATGGTTGTTGAAGAATTCCAACATGTTTACATGATTCCCACTTATAAGGGAATGAAATATTACCTGGTTATCCCCTCCACAAAAAAAAAGGTGTTAAATTATTTGTTATGGTAAGGCTTAGGCAACGAATCGCTGCCAACATGCCACACCGCTAACTAATTGTGAGTTGTCACAGAGACATTTATTAGGTTATATGTTATGGTAAGGCTTAAGCAACGAATCGCTGCCAACATGCTAAACCGCAAACTAATTGTGCGTTATGTCATGGAGACGTTAATTAAGTTACATGTTATGGTATGGCTTAAGCAGCGAATCGCCGCCAACATGCCAGACCGCTAACTAACTGTGAGTTATGTGATGGTGACGTTTATTAAGTTATATGTAATGGTAAGGCTTAAGCAACGAATCGCTGCCAACATGCCGGATCGCTAACTAATTGTAGTTGTCATGGTGACATTTAGTTAACTGATTTTTATTTATTTTTTTTTGTGTTGTTTTCGAACTTACTTAAGGTCGGTTTGGCGCAGCTCTAAATTCTTTTCTATTCTGAGCTAGTCTACAAAGGTCTACATACCCTTCACAACCTAAATCTCTAAAAATTTGACTAATATAGCTTTGTCTAGGTCTTTCTATTCAATTTTTATTTGGTAGTCTATAATCAAAGACCTTACTAAATAGTCCCTCATGTCTTAATTGGTGCCCTATCATTCTATCTCTCCTGACCTTTAATTGTTTCCGCATACACGGTTCCTCGCCTATCCTTCTATAAACTTCATCATTTGTTACTCTATCTGTCCAACTAATCTTTAACATACTCCTATAACACCAAGTTTCAATAGCTTCTATCTTTTTCTTATCTACCTCTTTAATTGTCCAAGTCTCATTACCGTATAACATAATCCAAGATGGATGCCAGTGCAGTTGTTGACAAAAATGAGCAGCAAATATTTTGCAATTACTGCAAGAAGAAAGTAGTTATCAAATGTATTGTGTGTATAAAATGTGGTATTAAGGTACATGTATCATCATGTGGTGATAGAGTTGGTTATTATCAACAAGTAATTAATGGTGATTCAGAATTTGTGTGTAAAATATGTTATAGCATGCCTGAGAAATCCAGTAATCTTGAACAGGTGTCCTATAATGATAATTGTTTAATGAGTGAAGACCTTAAATCTTATTTGAAGGAATTGGTATGTTTTGAACTAGAAAACTAAGTGATGAAATTTATGATTTAAAGACAGAGATTGTAAACCTAAAGGAAAGTAATATTGAGCTGATTAGATTACTAACTAAACATCCTATCAACACATTGGATCCTAAATTTAAATTGGATATCAGAAACAAGAACCTGCACTCCAAATGTATTGATAGTATTTCTTCTGAAAACTCTAATCAACTATTGATACAAGAACCAGTGGTAAATAATGATATACAATCTTCAGCAGCTTCTAGCTTTAATGATAATTCTAATCCACTAATACATAAGGAATTTAGTAACATAAGTGAAAGCATAAAGGTAAGCACCAGCAGTGCATAAGAAATAAACATGAATAAACCATGTATGACAATAGAACAAAAGGAATTAATGAATAAATATATTAGTTTAGGAAACTCATCAAATAATGAGGAATGGACACAAATAACTAAGAAAAAGCCTCATAAAGTTTTTATAAGAGGTTCTGCTGTTAATGAGGAGAACTCTGTAATAAGATCTGCCTCTCGTCTGGCATATATCTATGTAGGCAACGTTGCCCCCCACTGTTAAAAAAGCTCAGTTGGAAGGCTTCTTGGTTAACAAGTATCCAAATAAAACGATAGAAGTTGAAGATTTATCAAAACGTGATAATGCTCGTAGCATAGCATTCAAAGTTAGTAACAGTTTTGATATTTTAAATGAGCTCAATAAATCTGAAAATTGGCCATCTGGCTTAGTGGTCAAAAGATTTTATCAACGCTGCAATTTTAATGCCAATAGGAAAGAACAGTCGAATTTTACAGGAAGTCACAACTACCAATCAATCACGTAACAAAATCAACTCGTGATAAACTTAAATGCTATTTTCAAAATGTCAGAAGTATGAATACCAAGCTTCAAGAAATATCAGTCAACATTGACATATTACAGTGCGATATTTTTGCTATCACTGAAACGTGGTTAAGTCCTAATGTTCTGACTTCAGAATTTTGTCTTATATCTTATGTGTGTTATAAATGTGATAGAAACTATAACTTCACAGGGAAAAGTCGTGGAGGTGGTGTATTACTCTTAGTAAAGAAAGGTATCTTTAAATCCATCGAGATTACAATATTTGATAAACTATTGAGGGACTTTGCATAAAAGTTGATGTGGGGAATCTGTCAGCGTATGTAGTTATTGTGTACATTCCACCAAGTAGTCCATGTGAAGTGTATGGATTGTTTTATTCTACTATTGAAAACATTCTACACGGCAAAGATATACTTATACTAGGTGATTTTAATATTCCGAACAGCCGTATGTGTCAATCGAGCATCGTGCTGTCTGAATTGTTGAACTTCCTATATTTTAATAGTTTTGTACAACATAATAATATCAAAAATAGCCATAGTAACACACTAGACCTAGTAATATCTAATCTTGCTGTTGAGGTTGTACAAGAAATGTTTACAATTGTGAAAGTTGATCCGTATCATCCTTCACTTAATATTGATATTATGTGTAATAATATCAATTTTATTAGAGAGGCTAAATATAATCGTAGATATCATTATAATTTCAAAAAGGTAAATTTTGTAGATTTGATAAATCATTTAAAAACTCTAGTTGGTAAAACTTACTCCTAACTCATAACTTGGATGAGTCCATTACTCTCTTTTACAGTGTGATTGACTCAATTCTTAATAAATGTGTTCCAAAATCTTCTGCAGCTAAAAATACGTATCCTGTATGGTATGATCGAGCTATTATATCAAATATCAAGTGGAAAAACATGCTTCTAAAAAAATTTAAAAGGACTAATGATATTAGTTTTAAAATAAAACATAATGAGATTAGAGCACGAACTAAAGGGATGATAAAATTGGCATATTCTAACTATTTGGTCACATTACAGGAAAACATAAAAATGGATCCAGTACACTTTTGGACTTTTGTAAATAAGAAGAGAAATAATATTCATATTCCTGAAGTAATGACCTATAAGGGCACTACCCATAAAACTATGCAAGATATAGTAAACATGTTTGCTGTCTATTTCCAATCCGTTTATTCAACTAAATCAACCAATAACGTCCATAGGACCACTCTTAGTAACAGCAGTGATAATCATTGTTTTTCATATAATCCCATATCAAAGGAGGAAATTTCTGTGGCAGTCAATCAACTAAAGAACTGTGACTCAGTGGGGCCTGATGGACTACCTGGATACATACTTAAGGGATGTATACAGTATCTAATGGAACCTATACATTACTTGCTGAATTTATCTTATTGTCAAGGAATTTTCCCTGATAAGTTTAAACTTGGAAAGATAGTGCCAGTGTTCAAAGCTGGAAGTAAATCTGAAATTAGTAATTACAGGCCTATTGTGATCACCTCAGCTTTATCCAAACTTTATGAAAGAATACTATATAATAGATTATATGATAGAGTCAAGCATATGATTTCAACTGCACAGCATGGTTTTCTTCCTCAACCAATCTTCTTAACTTTTCTCAATTTGTGTATGATAACCTGCAACTAGGTTTCCAGGTTGATGTAGTATATACGGATATGTGCAAAGCCTTTGACTCGGTAAATCATGAGATGCTAATCAATGTTCTTAAAGATTTTCATATTGAACCTATCTTGACTAAACTCATATTCTCCTACTTATCCCAAAGCGTACTATATGTTGAGATTAAACATTTCCTATCTCATACTTTTAGTCCCACTTCCAGAGTCCCTCAAGGATCGAACCTGGGACCTTTATTGTTTCTTTTAATAATCAACTCACTTCCTTCATCATTGAAATATTCCGTGGGTCTCCTATATGCGGATGACTTCAAACTTTTTTTGGCTATTACTGAGCCACACTATTGCATTAAATTACAATCTGATTTAGATAATATACTTCTTTGGAGTAAAAATTTTGGATTTAATTTTAACATGAAGAAGTGTTTAGTGATGACTTTTGCTAATAGAAAGAAAACTATTCTTTTTAATTATAGAATGGATGACCATAGTTTAAAACGTAACACATCTTGTGACTTAGGTGTAACTTTTGACACTAGCCTATCTTTTAACATACATATAAACAATGTTACAAAGAAAGCACTCAAAATGTTAGGTTTCATTATTAGAAACTCAAAGGCATGGAGTGTGAATACCGCTATTGTTCTATATAATGCATTTGTAAAATCTCTTTTCAGTTATTGCTGTATAATATAGCAGCCCTACCTTAAATATCAAATTATTAAATTAGAAAAAGTTCAACGTAGAATGCTAAAATACTGTTATTTCAAAGAGTATGGCATATATCCTGAAGTTGGTTTTGATCACAATACCCTATTAAATAAGTTCAATATGCATCCAATCAAAATTATGATGGAACAAGTCACATTAATCGTAGCCCATAAACTACTCTATAACAAAATTGATAATATTTCTCTCTTAAATAGGTTACAATTCAGAGTTCCTAGAGGAACTAATAGTAGATGCACAGAAGTATTATATTTGCCTAAATCTTATTCAAATACGTATATGAATTGTCCACTTTATAAACTATGTCATATTGTAAACAAATACTCGCATGTGGACATTTTTAATTTAAGTCTTGCCGAGTTGAGGAGAATTCTTCAGCCGCAATCAGTGGAGTGCCCTATATGACTGTGTATGTTGTATATTTAGCTTACTTATATCTGTAATTTAGTTATAGTATAGTGTGTGTTATACATATTGTCTTTACCCTGGTGGTACTATGTACTGTCGGTAAATAAATAAATAAATAACAGAACGCTCCATACGTATGACTTTAAGAAACTTTTTCTATTATCTAAACTAATACTATTAGCTATTAGTAAGTCTTTCTTTTTCAAAAACATTTTTCTAGCTTGAGCTATTCTAGCTACTATATCCCTTCTGCTACATCCGTCCTTTGTAATTATACTACCTAAATAGCAAAATTCACCTACTTCCTCTAACTCGGTATTACCTATTTTTAATTTTGGTTTAGAACTAGGCTGTAACTCACAAAAAGATAAAGATAATGAATCTTTGCCTTTTCTGAGTTTATTCTCATACCATAGTTACTCTGTAGTATCTCATCTAAAATATTTAAAAACTCTCCTAACTCATTTCTAGACAATGCTATAATGGTTATATCATCTGCAAAACGTAACATGCCTATTTTCTGTCCCTGTACACTAATGCCTATCTCTTTTCTCTCTCTAGCTACGTTTAAAGCTTCCTTAATATAAACATTAAAAATCAAGGGATATAGTATACAGCCCTGTCTAACACCATTTCTACTACTCCTAAACAAAATGTAATTGCATGTAATGAAATCCCTATGTGCTTCTTCTAACAGACTCACATGGTAGGAGCATGGGAAGTCCTTTAAAAAAAATTTCTGCAAAATCACAGCGTTGCAACGATATTTAAACCTAATGCTAAATTAAAAAACGTTGTTGAAGACATGGATGTACTTACAAAAATTTTTAATATGAATGACTTTGTAGTAATACAAGGCGGTTCCAATGACTTTGGCAATTCAACAAATATTGCACTTTTAATAAGTATTTTTAAGAATTTAATTGTTAAGCATAAGCATTGTAATTTAATTTTGATGACTATTCCTTATCGATACGATAATGAAGTGTACAATGATATATTTTACTTTATGACTTAATTCAGGGATATTCACATGTTAAACTATTAGATGTTAACTTTTATATCGCTGACTCTCTTTTCACAAAACACTGACGTCATAGCTCTTTTAAAAGAAAACTACCGATTTGTAAAAAATCTGTGATGTGATAACCTGCAACTCAAAACCTTTTATTAACAGTGCTAATAATATGCTTTCAAAGATGGAAAATTTTTTGTCCATGAGGCCAAAAGTATGTGACAGGTAGTCCTAAAAGAATCACGTCATGTGAAGCAGTCCTTGTGCTGTGCTAAAGTGAAGTTAAGTAAAAACGAATTTAATTTCCTTTATCTAAATATTCAATCATTAAAGAGTACAAAACTTGAGTTAGAATCATATATTTTTAACAAAAGTTATTCTATTATTTGCTTAAGTGAACACTGATTGAAGATTGATGAGGTACCATTTTTTAGTTTAGAAAATCATCAAGTAGCGTCTTGTTTTTGTAGGAAACATAGTAGTCACAGAGGCCTAATAATTTATACGCATAAAGATATTATTTATTGTTGTATTGACAGGGTAAATAAAAGGTCTGTGGAAATGCACTGTGAAGTTACTGGCATCCGCTTATCAAAATCTGCTACTATGCTTATATCTATATATGGTACCCCACTTGGCAACTTTGATATTTATATTAATACAGTAACTAAAATTTGTAATGAAATTGACTTTACAAAATTGGTTGTAATTTGCGGTAACTTTAAAGTACACTTTAACCCAAATACAAATGACGCTGTTAGAATAACGGATCTTTTATATTCCTTTAATTTAGTTTCTGTATTTCATTCCAATATGCGTAGAAATAATCAATTGGATAATATATTTACAAATTTTTACACGAATAAACTCCAAGATCTAAATTTCCAAAAATTTCAGCTGCTCTCTCTGACCATGATGGTATTCAAATAATGCTGACTATGTCTACCGATATATGTGTGCCATAAGCCTGTACAATTTTTTAGAAAAATTACTACTGTTGGGATGATGCTGATGTTCGATGTATTAGAAAAGTATGATTGGAATTTTATAGGTGACCACAACGTAACTGTTAATGAAAAGATGCATTTATTTATACAGGTTTTTCAAAGTAACCTCGTTAAGCGTTTTCCACTAGTAAAGAGCGGTTATTCTAAGAAAAAAGGGATAGACTGGTTTAATGATAACATTAAATGCCTTCAGGATTATTTACTTCATCCTACAGATTATAATAGAATAATACGTAATAGATGTAAGTCAACTTATCGCAATTAAAGAAGCAAAAGTAAAGGCTAATGACGAATTTATAAAAAAGTCCAAGAATCCAGCTAAAGATATGTGGGAATTGATAAAAGGGTTCTCTCCAGTCGAGAAGCAGAATAAAGAATCAAATTTGACATGTGATGATTTCAATGTGTATTTTGCTAATATCGCCAGTAATATTATATCTAATTTATCTCACACAACGGTAACTGTAGATAGTCTAATTATGAATACTGTATTATCCACTAATTTAAAATTTTCTTTTCATTTGGTATCTGTTTCGGAAGTTAGAGATACAATAAATACCTTAAAGAACACACATTCTAAGGATTTGTATGAATTGAAATTTATAATTATAAAATCATTAATCGACACTTACATTATACCATTCACAAAACTTATTAACCTTTGTATTCAATTTAACACTTTTCCAGAGCCATGCAAAATTGCAAAAGTAATTCCTCTCTTTAAAAAAGAAGATATAAATGAGTTAAATAACTATCGTTCTATATCCATACTACCTGTTTTTGCAAAAATTTTCGAAAAAATTCTAGTTAAACAAATTTCTCTATATTTTGAAGATAACAATTTATTTAATGCTAGGCAATTTGGTTTTAGATCGCATAAATCTACCACTTGTGCTATTCTACCATTATTGCAGTATATATCAAACTGTCTTAAAGGAATTCGGCCTATTAACACTCGTTGATCTTTCCAAAGTTTTTGATTGCATATCACATCCCATACTAATTAAAGAGCTGGCTTCATATAAATTTGATAATAGCGACTGTCAACTTATTAATTCATATTTGACAAAGAGGCAGCAGTTAGTCTCAACTAGAAACAAACAGACTTCTCTAACCATGTTAAATTATGGAGTTCCTCAAGGTTCGATTCTTGGACCACTCATATTCTTAATCTATGTTAATGATATACCTGATGTTTTCTCAAAAATCTTGATGTACGTTGCTGATACTACATTTATTAATAGATCACCAGATATTAGAAATATCATCAACTTAACCAAACAAACCCTCAGTTCAGCTGATGTTTGGTTTACAACTTATCAATTATCATTGAATACTCGGAAAACACAGCCTATACTGATCTCGTTAAGAGACTTTGAATTTGAAAATACAGAAATCAGTGAAACCTCAGGAGTATCTATGGATAAAGATCTCAAATGGAATTGCCATGTTGATAAATTTTCTAAAAAATTAAATTCGGTCATATATCTTTTGCGCAATTTGAAGGAGGCAGTTTCACTAGGCACAACAATGACAACATACTTTGCCCCATTCCAATTGCAGTCGTCTTATGCTCGGTTAGCTTGGGGACATTCGGCTTATGTCAAAAGAATTTTTTCTATTCAACGTCGTGCAATGAGAGTAATTGAAAATTTTTTGTATACTGGAGATTGCTGGCATTACTTTAAATCCTTAAAAATTATGACTTTGTTTTCAATGTATATTTATCAATGTCTTTTGTATATACATAATAACACTGATCAGTATTTATCTCATAGTGAATTTAATAATCATAACACCCGTAATAAATCTAAATTTTGTTTGTTGCACTTTGCTGAAGAAAATTGAAACAAATTCTAAACGTTAGTTAGAAGTATCTTGTACCAGGTAAAGTAATGATATTCATTAATAGTATACACCTTGCCAATATCACATAAAAGAATTTTTTGCATATTATTAGCCGAATTTATATTTATATGTTGTAATAAAAAAACTACTACACTGATTAAGGAACTAACATAATGATTCGAAAGTTGATATTGATATTTTTTCACAGTATATGGGTATTATTTTTAGTAGTGCATGTACTTAAAGTGTTAAAACTTAATTATTGTTGGTGTTAAAAACAAAAGATATTGAACACAATTTTGTTTCATTTTACTTTTGAGGGCTTTAACAAAACTGTATTGATGGGAAAATAAACCCAATCTTAAAAATACTTTTTAACCAATAAAGTTACTCAGTAACACCTACAATATTGATGTTTAAAATGCATCACTTCTATTTGGGCACTCTCTTTATATAATAAACCATAATTAAGAACTCCCGTGTCTAAGATTAGATGAAGTGTAAGTCCTAACACAGGCAACGAAAATAAAGATTTAGGAAACAATATTACATTAGATACCACTAAGCTGTAATATGTTTTTGTAAGCTGAAAAAGCACTTTTTTTTTTTAAAGATATTACTAATTTTAATAATATAAAAGTAATTAAATAAGTTGCTGAAAACTATTTCACTCAAACATAAATGGCGTACAAAATAAGTAAGTAAAGAATTACCTGTGCAGCTCTGGCTTCTTCTTGTTTCCTCGATTTGCGCTCTTGAGCAAGTTGTGTTTCACAGTTTGTTCTTAAACGCCGTTCATCTGTCACTTTTCGTTCTAACGCACTAATAGTTTGTCTGTCTGTTGCTCGTGTACTGCCAGCACTTTGTAACCTACTTTGTAAATCTTCGACATCTCGTTGCAAGGCAGTTAATTCACCTTTGGAAACTTTTTCACTTGTTGTTAGTTGTACAACTTGCAGTCTTAAGTCTTGCTCGCTTTGTCTACTATATTGCAGGTCACTTCGTAATTTTTTAATATCTGTTTCAAGCCGCTGCAAATACTCAACTGCTTCTCTTTCTTTATCTTGCTCTTTTTTTTCTCGTCTCCGTGCTGCTCTTGCATCTTGTTCTGTAATAGCTGAAGTTATTTCCTCAGTTATCGCACCAACAACAATACCATTTGTTTGCGAATGTGCGTGTGCTTGACTAACCTTTTGCTTTTCTAAATTATGTTTATTTTCATGTTCTATATGTTCTTTACTTTTTTCTATTGCTTTCCTATGTGATCTCTGTTGTAATATACCATTTGATATGGCACCATTTGGTATATGGCCATTTTTTTCTTGTGATATTTGCCGTAACATGCTACCGCTCTGTATTTTATTTTGTTGTGTTTGTATAACAGGTACTGAAGTAGGCAACGCAGTTTCGTTTGCATCGATAGGTAACGCTTGTAACAATAGTTGCTGATAAAACTCGTTTTCTTTGGCAACATCTCGTTGCTTTCGCTGTCGCATTCGAAACGCAATATACGATTTAAAACCAAATCCTAATGTAACCACTGGATAACCTATACAATGTGCCGCAAACGGTCTACATAGATCTAAGTGTCCCGGCAAATGTTTAACATCACGCAACCGCACTGCAATTTCTAAATATATAAACAATATCCAAAGGAGAATAGTAGGCAAACAGATACCTCTATCTGAATGCCAAATATACTGCACCCACACATAAGTACTAGCCACAAAAAACAACCAATGCACTGGTATAAAAAAATAACACAGCATGTCTGATGTTAAAGCTATACAAACAAAAAACACTGAAAAGGCCAGCCCTTGATATTTAAAAGAATCGTACACTGAACGCAGTAGTAGATAGAATGGCCATAAAAATTCAAAACGAAATTCCAATACAAAATCTGCGCAAATAACGAAGACCCATAAAATAATAAACTTCAGGTACAGCAGTGCGCTGAAACAAAAAAAAAATAGTATTAACTTATGAAAGTTGTTGAAAAAAGACATCAAATATTACATAAAATTTGTAGCTGTAATATAAAACATTATAGAGATATCACTACCTTTATAACACAAGCAATTTCTTTTAAACACGATTATTTATAAAATGAATGATTTATTGTTAAAAAATATATTAAACCTTATAATAAAGCTGTATAGTCAACGGATGCAGACCTTACTATCACACGAGTAACTGTTACCTTGATCCATCACTTTTAGTTAAGAAGTCCATATCATTGTGCTAGGAGTTTGTAACAAGCGGCATGTTAAGCAGAGCTTATATGACTTTAGTAGTTGGTACCTTGTAGTCTTACTCAAAATAATTCAAAGTAGGAGTAAGGAAAATAAATAGCTATACAATTTCTTTATTGTTGGTAGTAGTTATTAAAATTATCTTAAGGTAGTTTGGAAATATAAGTTATACCATCCAGATGATAAATATACACATTTCAAACAAAATTTGAATAGCCAACTACAAAACAACTTCGAATAAAATCAGAAAGTATCATTAAAATGTACTAATGTTATCTTTAGTCATCACCTACACTATAAGTATAGAATAAGATCTTTATGCCATCTCCTTTGTAATCAGATTGTCCTAGATCAATTAACCCAAGTAAAACAAACTTCTTTGTTTATGTTGGTGCATGTAGTGCAACACGTTGAATTAAACATGCTATTATAAATTGGACGAGATAAGAAAATTTAATTTTGAAAGGACAAAATATATGGATGCGTCTTGTATAATAGATTTCACAAATAATCAATCTTAAATATGCATGATATTTTAATTTTATCGTTTTTAGAAAATATAATTTCAATTAGGGCAGTTAGTACAATTAAGGCAATAAAAAATGAACATTCGCAAGATAAATTGGTACAATTTAATACAATATTAAGATATCAACATTAATCATTAAATAAGATAAATGTCGCAACGATAAAACCGCTGAAACGAAATACTCCAAAAATCATACAATGTAATAAATATGTAATTCAAAAATGTTAAATAGGTATAGAATACAGGACGTCATGCAATAAATAAAACCATAGAGGGTACATTAATGAAATAAATTAATACGTGAGAAATGCAGAATTATATTGTAAACCTGACTAGACATTCAGAGAAGATTTCACAAGTGGCGGACTTTTCTGTAATTAACAGAGGAAGAACTGTTTTATTCATCATAGATAAGTGATACATTGTAAAAACAAATTTTGATGCGGGAGAAATACAGTAGTAAGAACCAACGGAAAAGAATTTGAATTAATTATCCATGAGCAGTTATTTAGAAAACGTCAAAATGTAGTTATACGCAAGTAATACTGTGGAGGAGTATGTGGTTGGGGTGATATGAAAAAAAGTTAGAAGTTAAGGTCAAAAACTAAGTTCGGGAACTGGCTCAGAAAGTAAATTTGAAAGCATAAACAAATGAAGGAATAGGATGGAAAGGTGGATGAAACCAGCATCAAGATGTAACTTAGTTTTCTCCTAAGGGGAATATTTAAATGGTGCACGAGCTTTTGTAACACTTCGCCTACTGATTTGGCAAGAAGGTTAACCATGTGTGGGATTTTGTAAACTTGTGTATGTACCGTGAAGAAGGCTATGTGCGGGTATAGCCAAAATAAATAGATTGTGTAGAATTAAGATAGCTGTGTTAGCTGAAAAGATGAGAAATTTACATACTGGAAGTATCTGGACAACCTGAAAGTTTTAAAGATTGGAATCAATCAATTGTAACGGTAAAACACACGAGTCAGGCAGAAACAGAAAGGAAAGCGAAGTAAGGACCCGCACAAATCACAATCACATAAACAGATAAAAGAAACGTAGAAATATTGGCTAACTACAGAAGCGACGAGTGGAGTGGTTCACAACGACAAAGGAAAGTACATCGTCCACTAATTTTTATTGAAAAACAACACAAGAAAAAAAAAACTATTTAAGATAAACAAAATAATTATACTCTACAGACAATCTTTTATGAATTTATGTACGAAGTACACATTTCGTTGTTTAACATATAAAGGAAAACAATCATTAAAAAACGTAATGCTTAAATTGTCTAAATAGTAAGTATGTTAAATTAAAGTATGGAATTTAGAAACATTTCCAGTAGTATTTTAAGAGGTATATGAAACGTTCACAAAGCTAATTTTCAAGCGGGTTGGAAACTGCTTCCGTTCGTCGCAGCAAGGTTGCTTGAGTTCATCCGAGTACATTGGTTATGCACAAACATCCCAAAAGTAGACAAAAAGATAAAAAAAAGATCACAACATACCTACATGTCTCCATGTCTTGATAACAGGAGCCATATGTTTAAGGCTGCGGCCATCACTGTAACAGCGGGCCTATATAAAGAGCATTTAGGTCCATATAAAAAAGCTGAAAAGAGATCCCTTCTAGTATTAATAAACATTTAAGAAAATTACCGATGCACCAAGGATATAAGCTTCTCATGGAAAAAATGCATCGCTCTTGGAGTAATAGAATTAGCCATGCAGAATGCACATGCTAGAACAAAAAGCAGCATCAAAGTGAACCCGGTTTAGGAAACAATATGATAAGCGATTGAAATATTAGGGTACCACCACATATCAAAGAACACGTCTCAAGCCTTTTTAAAGCATAAATAAAAAACTGGAAGATGTAAATCCAATCGCCTTCGTTAATCACACATGTAGAAAAGCTCTTCTATTCAAACTTATATTACTATTTTAAATAACGCGAACAAATCCTTTCAGAAAGCAAAGACTTGATAACCGAATACATTTGCTGTGTTATATCAAACAATAAAGATAGATTAAGGTACGTTGACTGAAATTAAATACACTAATAACATTCTACAGAGTGTTGAATAAGCACTTACTTCAATTATATTAGATTGAGGTTTATAGGAACAAATCAAGCTATTATATTATAATGCGTGATCCGGGGTGTCATATAACAGGTAGTTATACAAAATATCGAAGCGAAGGTGCCGAAATATTTGAGAATATCGTACATTGAATGAAAATATTTAGGAATGAAAAATTGAACATAACACAGTGAATAATATCATGCGCTTTTTAATCATGATCTGTCAATTTTTAAATGTAAACGAGTTGGCATTAACGTAGTAAGAAATGAAGTGAATGCAAAAGAGTTTACTTATTTTGTTGAATGATGAATTAGCAGCGGAATTAGTGTTGGTTAAATTTAAGCATAAAATTAGAGTGTACGAAAGTTGAAATAGTTTGGAACAATTTAAAATATTAAGAAATATGTACGTATGAAAATTTAAATGTAAATTTTATTAGTAAAATTTAGTATTTTAAAATGGACAATAAAATAATATAACAAGAAAGCTGGTGTTTAACAGTTTTCTATGTTTGTTATAATAATAATAATTAATTTATTTAACGGAACACCATTTTCAAAATTATCCATATACATTTGTTGTTCAGTGTACATGTACAATATTAAAGTATAATAAAAATATTAAACAAAAATTATTAAAAAACTGATAAAGAATAACTTTTCAATCTTCGTATTGCTCCAATGAGTTTTTTAATTTACCTTAAACGGTTTCATTGGAAGATTAAAGAAGTCCAATTTACATTCATTGCCCAATCTGACCAATCTACTAACAGGTCCATTGTAGGTGTAGTTATTTGAATGAAAAAAAGTAAAAAAATAGTTGTTTAATCTAAGTTCCTTTTTTGGAATACTGAAATCTGTCATTTGAAGAATTTCGCTACAGTCCATTAAACCATTAATAATTTTGTAGAGAAGACATAGATCATAGTATTTCCTTCTACTATCTAGACTTTCAATATTACAAGTGTTAAGGAGAAAATTATACCCAAATGTTGTATATTTAATGTCCATTTTGTACCCAATAAATCTTAGGAATTTACTTTGTACTTTCTCTATTCTATTCTTATGGTTACTGTAGTATGGTAACCAAATAGTTGAGCCATATTCAAGTATGGATCTTACCAGACAGCAATAAACAGCTACAATGCTTTTTATATTATTGATCTCCTTCATATTCCTAATTACAAAACCAAGTAGTTTTGTTGCCTTATTACTTATATTATTGATATGCAATTTAAATGTTAATTGCCAGTCGAATAAAATACCAAGATTGACTATGCTGGTGACCAGGCTAATAGGAGTGTTTTCCAAGAAATGTCACTCTATATGACATGTAAAGTTCTATAAAACCGCATAATTTTACATTTAGATAGGTTTAATTTCATATCATATCATATCCAGAAATTGGAAATTATAATGTCAGGTAATTTAATATTGGAAAACGGGAAAATTTGAAGTGATAGTATTATTAATGGATTTAATTTCATGATCTCTTTTTGGATTTCTTTTAGTATTACCTGGCCAGAGTGAGGTTAAGAAATGTAGGTTTTCGTAAGGAAAATATATTTGTATTTTTATTGGAATTATTTAATATCTATAGATTACGTATAGGTTAAATTTTATTTGCCTTAATTTATGAAGTAGAATAAGAATTAGGTCATTGTATCAGGATATTCAGTTACCTCAGTGATAGAGTTGTATTTTATTTTGATAAATTTCTTTAATTACGACAAAATTAATAGGTGTTTTATGATATTTTAGAGAAAAGTAAACTGTCTTATGCGTAGAGATAATATCGAAGGAATTGTTATGACAAGAGAAGAAGCCCTTCATAATAAGTTATTAATATAATGTAGTTGTTTTAACTCCAGCCATTTTAATAATTTTATCCAGACTTTTTCTATTTTCTTTTATAATTTTTTCGAAAAGAACCCATTCCCACACCACTGCAGTTAGTCAAGGCACCCTTATATTGTTACACGGTCCTTTCTCTATAGGGCAAATCAAAATTTATTTACTTAATGCTTATTTCACCCTTAACACAATGAATACTGTCAAATGCAAGAAGACATTTGGAATTATTATGCAGGGACAAAACATTTACATGCTTAGATTTGCAGATGATATATCGGTATTAGCATCCAGCAAGGAAGAGTTAGAAGCTGCTCTTAATGAAATGGAAAAAGTTCGAACAGAGAGATACGGTATGAAAATTAACAAAAATAAAACTGAAAAACTAAAAAAAGGGGAAAATAAATCAAAAACAAGAATACAAATAGGTAATGAAAACTTACAAGAGATTAAGGATTTCTCCTACCTAGCAAGCCAAATTACACAAGTTGGGAAAAGCACAAACGATATAAAACAAAGATTAGCACAAGGTCGTGCTACATTTAACACAAAAAGCAACTACTGTGTTCAAAGGAGAAAATTGTCGAAAGCATACGTGGAAACAAAAAAAAATTAGGAGAGATAGATGGGCACGATATGCTATAAGGCACTAGGCATTTTTGGGAAATAGTACGGTATACATTACAAGCAGAGATAGGAAAATAATAGGTAGGGGTAGGCCTAGATCAGACTAATGCACAAAACAAAAAAGCTGCTTATAATACCCTACATAAAATAACTGCACAACAAACGAATCTGTGACTTTTAGTAAACAATGGATTCCATTACTAAAAGAAATAACAAACAAAATTACAAATGAAAATCAAATGCCCTCAATATCTAGGTTGCAATGCAAGTTTTTCCTTTTCCTTGCGATATTAACATGAAATACAGCCTACATACATGATTTCTATTTATACATACAATAACTAATTATATAACAATAGGCACATTAGCTCGGCAAATGTTCGAATGTTGGGGGATATCTTGGTAGTCGCAAGGCTATTTAACCCCCTTCACATTCCACTAAATATGGTGACAATAGGGTAGTTTTCCTTCTCAAGATAAATAAAACGGCTGCTTAAGCCTTACGGTAACGTAATCGTGCACTTAATAACCATCCCCATACCCCTATAAATAGAAACATGTTAAAAAATGTTTTCCAATCCTTAAGTTATTGAATTTATATAAAATTTACTATATAAAAATTAAGCAGCTATTTCACGTTAAGCGTATTGGATACCTCAAAATCGTTCCCAAGGTGCAACAAAAATTGAAGACACTCATTCTTCTAAACTTTAAAATTTTCACCTAATGTATTCAAATCAAAAATTAATAAATCAAAGTCACCTTCCATTTATGTCATAAATGTCAAACTCAAATTTTTTTATTATTTTGACAATGATCCTAGGCCATGGATCGAAACGTAAGTAAAGACAATTTTAAAAACTCCGAGTGGTTTAATACCTAAAAAAGATTAAGAAAAATACAAAACAAACTACAACAAACATACAGGTGGTATTTTGGTTTAGCTAAAACACGGACAACAGACAGTAAAATTATAATTAGGCTTCCGGATAATTCAAGAGTGCCAGTAGTTAGCATCAAGCACCTTCAAGAAATTATTAATAAGTTCAATAATCTCTAGAAGCAAGGAAAATATCTTACTAGAAGCAAACGGTCATAAAGCATGCTCCAACGTATAATAATTGCATTTACCAAAGTATACAACTTAAAGTGCTGGTTATTTTGATATACAAATAATATACGTTAGCACAATAGTAAAAGCTATAATAGCAAAAATATTTAATTTTGTTTTGTTTTGTTTGGTTTACTTTTACCATAGCGTAGCGGAATTTGTATTCTAGTTTTAACTATCAATTGTTTTGTTTTGAGTCATATTTTGCCTTTATTTCTTTATTATTATATAAATGATACATAATAACTCATTATCCGATGAATCACAAATAAGCTTCCGGTCATCAGATTTTCTTAATATCAGTATAGTAGACTGTAAGCCATAATTCCAGCGATGATGCAGATGAATTATCATTTCGTTCAACAAACTATTCTACAATAACTCTTGAAACTATTAAAGATACTGTAATGATGTTAAATAATGGCATTCATCATGTGCATGTAAATGCTCAAACAGTCTACCAGCTCACCACCATGATTTGATTGCTTTGGCAGAAATTAGAGCTCACGCAATATTAGTTACAGGATCGGGGTTGAAGCCATCAATTGTAAATCCTATTGTAGCTGTGCCAGGATATAATATTATTAGAAAGGGTAGATTACAGGAATGTGGTGCAGCCATATACTAGCACATGAGTTACAGTTTAAAATTATTGCTAAGTCTGCTGCTAATATTCGGCACACTACAGAGTATCTATTTATAGGAATAAATTATTATAAATTACTGCTTGTAGTGCTTTATTGTCCCTCAGAAGCCAATATTTTGTAGACCTCGAAACTGTACTGGAGGATATTACTCCACTTCAGCATAATATTATTATGGGGGATTTTAATGCATGCTTTCTGAAACAGAATTATAGACCAAACTCAATAAATTTATCTCATTCGGTTAGTCCGAATATCATACACTAAATCCCACACACCACATTCATGCTAGTCGGTCTGCTAGACTTAATTCTTGTTTCAGAAAATAACAGAATACTAATATCTGGACAATCAGATGGTCATGATTTTTCAAAGCATGATTTGTTATATATTGGGTACAAAATTAAGATAAACAGGAGGTGCAGATTTATTACGTCTCGCAATATGAAAAATTTGAACAATAAGTTATTTTGTCAGGATGTGGTAATATTGATTTCAAAGATATTTTTTGAACTGCTGTGGTGAATAATATGATAAATATATTTAATATTCGCCCTTCTAGAAGTAATTAACAAACATGTCATGTATAAAACAATTAGAGTAAAAACCCTGCACCGTGGATTTCTGACAAAATTCGTAAATTGATGAAGCGGCATAATCGGACAAAAAACAAATAAAGCTGAATCCCACAAAATATTACGAAGTATTGCACATTAAATATAACCATTTCTGCGAACAAGCCAAAAGAAAATATTACTGTAGTCAACTTGATGGTAGACGTAGTCAATGTTTGGAGATTTATTAATGCGTAAGATTTGTTTCATAAAAACATAGATAGATAGATAGATATTTGCACCCATTTTACATGGTAGTATATAGCAAAGAAACATTTATACATTGAAACAATTATAATAAATACAATCAACATAAGAAAGAGTAATGTGACGCACCAAGCTAATTAACGGTAAACACTTCCATGCTAATAACGATGATCAAAAATCCACTACATTATCATCCACGAATTCCCGAACCGAATAACAGCAGGGTTTACGCAACAAAGAAGTTTGAAATTTCACAGTTTTTGTTATTGTCTTAATTCTATTCGGTAACTTGTTATAGAGCAAAAGTGCCACATATAAAAAGATTATTTTACTAAAGTAGAGCAAGGAGTAATTATTAGAAAACCCCTAGCATTTCGAGTATCATAATCATGGATGGATACCAAGATAAACATGGAGAATTTTAATTTGAGTGATTTAAATCCTCACTTTACAACAAAAAACATAAAAATGGATTCTTCTTAATATTCTTTGGGAATTAAACCACTCATAGTTTTTAAAATCATCTTTATTTACGTTTCAATCCATGACCTAGGATCGTTGTCAAAATAATAAAAACTGCAAGTTTGATATTTATGACATAAATTGAACTTTGATTTATTGATGTTCGAAATATTTGGTTCAAGTACACTAAGCAAAAATTTTTAAAGTTTAAAAGAATGATTGTCTTCAATTTGTGTTGCAACCTGGGACCGATTTTTTTAGGTAACCAATACGCTTAACGTGAAATCAGCTGATTAATTTTTATTGGTAAATTTTATATAAATTCAATAATTTGTGAAACATTTTTTAACATGTTTCTATTTATACAATTGAGAGGATGGTTATTAAAGAAGTGTGCAATTGTGTTACCGTAAGGCGGCTTAAGCAGTCGTATTTTATATTTATTTTGAGGGGGAAAAATTCATTATGATTTAGGCTACCTCTTTGGTAGATTTAAACATGGTTCTGAGGCGAACCTATGGCGGGTTTACACTTGTCAGATACCAATACTGTTCAACGGAGATTGTATATGGTTTTGAGGTAACCCTATTGCGGGTTTACTCTTGTCAGATACCAATGCTGTTTTACAGGGGTTGTTAATATGCCTATTGTTATGTAATTAGTTATTTATTGTATGTATAAATAGAAATCATGTATGTAGGCTGTATTTCATGTTAATATCGCAAGGAAAACCCAGGAAAACCTTGCAATGCTACCTAGATATTGTGTGCATTTGATTTTTATTTGTTATTTCTTTTAGTTATGGAATTAATTGTTTACTGAAAGTCACAGATTCGTTTGCAATGCAGTTACTTTTATGTAGGGTTATATAAGCAGCTTCTTTGATTTTGCGTTTTTGGTGGTTTTCTTCTTTGTCGATAATTTTTGCGTCCTCCCATTTTATTTTATGACTGGATTCCCATGCTGGGAGGATGCAAAAATTATCGACAAAGAACAAAACCACAAAAATGCAAAATCAAGAGGAGCTGCTTATATAACCCTACATAAAAATAATTGTGTTGCAAACGAATCTGTGACTTTCAGTAAACAATGGATTCTATTACTAAAAGAAATAACAAATGAAAATCAAATGCCCAAAATATCTAGGTAGCGTTACAAGTTTTTCCTGGGTTTTCCTCGTGATGTTAACATGAAATACAGCCTACATACATGATTTCTATTTATACATACAATAACTAATTACAAAACAATAAGCATATCAACAACCCCTGTAAAACAACATTGGTATCTGACAAGTGTAAACCCGCACTAGTGTTACCTCAATACCATATACAATCTTCGTTGAACAGTATTGGTATCTGACAAGTGTAAACACGTCTTAGGGTCGCCTCAGAACCATATACAATTTTCATAGAACAACATTGGTATCTGACAAGTGTAAACCCGCCTCAGAACCATGTTAAGATCTACCAAAGAGGTAGCTTAAATCATAATAATTTTCCCCCTCAAAATAAATATAAAAAAAAAACTGCTTAAGCCTTACGGTAACACAATCGTACACTTCTTTAATAACCATGTGGTTTAATTCCCAAAGAAGATTAAGAAGAATGCTAAACAAACCACAACAAACATACGGGGAGTATTTATAAAAATGTATGTCGCAACAAAAAATGGTAATATCCAAAAGTTAAACAGTAGCAGGCATAACATACCTTGATATGAGTTTTTATCAATATCTGAGGATGACGTTAAAAGTAGCATTGCTCAATATACGTCAACCACGGTGGAATACAATGTTGTTGCGGGGGAAATTCTGGTTGGGCTCTTGGTGGTCTTGTAGAAATTTTAGTTCATATTTTTAATTTCTCTTTAACTTCATTTGGCATCCCAAACATTTTTCTTAAAAACTGTATATGTACTATTATCGAACCACTATTTCTAATCTTTAAACTATCTCTGGATTGTAGAACCTTTCCTGATAGTTAGAAAGAGAGCTTTATTGTACCTGTGTTCAAATCAGGTGATACAAGTAATGTACAGAACTATAGGAGTATATGTAATCAATCAGCTATGTCTAAATTATTTGACAGTATTATCTGTGACCAACTAAGTTTCACTTGTTCAGCAATCATTAATGATAATCAACACGGGTTTCATAGTGGGAGATCTACTACAACTAACTTAATGGTCTTCAATCAAGATATTTTGAAAACCTTGGAGATGAGGTGTCAGGTCGATGTGATTTACACAGATTTCTCCAAGGCCTTTGATCGTGTTGACCATAAATTTCTATTGATGAAGTTAAAATGGCTGGGTTTTGGTGATAATATAATTGAATGGTTAAAGAGCTTTTCGACAGGCAGATCACAAAAGGTCAAAATTGGCTCGTTCAGTTCCAGAAGTATTCCCATTCCATCTGGAGTTCCTCAAGGAACACATATTTCGCCCCTATTATTTAATCTGTTCATCAACGATATAGGAAAATGCTTTGTATCTATTATTTGCTGATGATCTTAAATTTTATAAAGTTGTAAACTCACAACAGGATGCTGACTTTTTACAGGAGGATATAAATTGCTTGATAAACTGGTGCAATATTAACAATATGTCACTCAACATCAATAAATGTTACCATATGAGTTTTTACAGATCCAAAAAATTTGATAGAATTTGATAGCCGTTACTTTATAAATGGAAATTTGCTTTGCTCTGTAAACTCTATAAAAGATTTAGGCATAATACTAGATAACAAACTTGATTATAATGATCATATAAACTATATTTCCCTTAAAGCCTCCAAAATACTAGGTTTTGTTCTCAGATATGGTGCCGAGCTATCTATACAAGCTTTAAAACGAGTATATATGTCGTTGGTTGTTTCAACTTTAGAGTATGCATCTTTGATCTGGTCTCCTATGTATAAGATACACATGTATACATTAGAAAGAATTCACCATAAATTTTCACGTTACTGTGCTTATAAACTAAAAATATTTATTGATAATCACGATTATTCGAGTATTCTTAATATCTTAAATTTACAAACGCTTGAAACTAGTCGAAAGTGTAACGATTTGGTTTTTGTGTATTAACTTCTAAATGGGAAAATTGACTGTTTACAACTTATCGAGATAATTCATTTTAATGTTCCTAATAGACTCTTGCGTAACCATAATTTATTTAGTATTCCTTTTCATTCTACAAATTATGAACGGCACATACCTTTAGACAGATCTTTAAATTTATGTAATAAGCTAAAAGTAGACCCTTTCTGTATTTCATTAATTAAATTTAAAAAATATATTCGCACCGTAGAAATATAAATGTATTTGTTATGCTGTAGGACTTGTATAGTTGAACGTTAGTCACTAGTTATACTATTGATTTAGAGCTACTTTAGTTTTTAGTATTTGATATACATTTTGGAAGAAAATGTTGTTATTATAATGGGGATTTCCCGCAAATAAATAAAAATAAAATATTTTCAAAAATATGAAAGTATGCTGATATACTAACACTACCAAAAAGCCAGAACAAGAAACATTCTTAGCTTTCAGACCAATGTCTATATTGTCATATCTATCTCACTTCTTTGAAAAAATAATTTATAAGCAAATTGCACATCACATAGATAAGTATAGTATTTATAACCCACTTCGATCCTGTTTTAGAACAAACCACAGTACAACACCTGCATTAATACATGTTACACACGACATACGGCTAGAATTGGAGCATAAGTAAGCATATTATAGTTACTAGATTTCAGTAATGCATTTAATTGTGTGTATCAGGTTTCTAAATTTTTCTGAAATGAGCCTAAAAGTGGTGTAAATCATACCGATGTGGAAAATTTCAATGAAATAAAGTTTGATGTGAATCAGAGAGGGATTCCATCACAAATGAAGTACCCCATGGGAGTAGTTTAGGTTCACTATTCTTTAGTATTTTTATATATCTATAACATTGGAGTTAAAGTGCAACTATCACTTGTATGCTGATGACCTGATGTATTGCAGTTGCCACTTCATACATATAGCCAATACAACGTTGATGATACAGGAGGATCTGGTACGTATCTTTAAATGAGCAACAAATTGTAAGATCAACCTTAATGCAAATAAAACACAAGCAATAATAATTTCTTCTAGATAACACAGGCACTTAGTAGTTGCTAATAATATCAAAAGATTTGTGCTGAATGGCACAACCATTCCTTATACAAATAAAGTTGTAAACATAGTTCTAACTATTAATAGCACACTGGGATGGCAATCTCAACTAAACGACGTCAACAGGTAAAGAATTTTCAATTTACATTCACTGTATTTGCTTAGAACCTTTTTGTCATTACAAAGTAGGATTATATTAGTTAATTCGCTAGTTGTCCAATTTTAGATTATGTGGATGTAGTGTATTTGGATATTAGAGCAGAGCAAATTAATAAACTATAGTGGCTGCAAAACAGTTGTATTAGATACATATAGAGAGTGTCCAGAAACGATCGTAATAAAAAAAAAAAAGCAAATTCTAAAACTCATTTCGTGTCGATCTTGTTATTCAAACATGTTTGCTAAAGGAGTTAAGAACTCTTTAAAGATGGAAAAGTAGCCATTTTTATTAAAGATATTTGCTCAAGGCAATCTAAGCAGATCAGCACAATCTTTAACCACATAACCCGGTACCTGAACGAAACCAACTGCAGCTTTTAGTTTAAGCTCTTTAAATGCTATAATAACTTGGGATTCAATAATTTTGCAATGGGAAAATACATTAACATTCACAAGTAAAAGGCATCAACCTGGGGTTATCTGCGTAGACTGAACAAAACAATTTTGCAAAACATTCAACTTTTTGTCGAATAGTTTCAAATTTTTCATATAATCTCTTCATTACATGTGGTAATGTTTCCCTTTTTAACTGCTGGATGTACTTCTAAGTATTGAGGCTTAGCCTTGATTTTATCTTCAATATCTTTAATATATCTGCTGTAATTAATTAACAACAATTTCTTAATTTCAGCATGCAAACACTTAAAACTTCTGCCAAAAGACTGTAGAATTCATATGATTAGATAGAGCAAGGTTATGGTAATGCGCGTTCTGTCTAATTTTATATTTAATTTCTAGAGAGAACCATTTTGGATATGTACGATTATCATTAAAAGTACTCATTAGAACAGACTGATTTAAACAAATATTGAAAAGTTTATAAAAATAATCAACAGCTTCGTTAACATTTGTAGCTGCGATCACTGGTTCCCAAATTCAACGCTTGAAGTACCTTATATAATTTAAGAAAATTAGCATTTTTGAAATCATATTTTTTTTTATAGTAAAATTATGTTCGATTTTTGATATTTTCATTGTCATATATATATATATATATTATTGTGTAAGGGAGGGGGTTATAAGGTTTCTAAAGGTATATTTATATTAATAGGGGTGTATGCCAAACGATAGGGTCAATATTTCAGATTTAATAATTTAAAAACTATAAATTTTGCTATACTTTACATACGTTAAAGTATGTACCACTTCAGATTGAAACTTATATGTCAAAAGGTAGTAACATGACTTTATGACGTAGATATAATGCACGGTACTTGAGGTTTTATACTGAGTTGATATTTCATGAGCCAGTTGAGAGTACATTTGCCGTCGGAAAGCCGGACGCATTTATGGATATCTGCAATATAACAAAGCGTCCAGGTCGTGTATAAATTATTTGGCTTTTCCTTTTTATAGAATCAAACTTTTAGACGAATTGTAAATCAAAATTTAATGTGAATCGAAATGTAAAAGGTTATTGGAGTTTAGTGAAGTGTTTTGGACCAATGGTAGAAATTTAAAATTATTATAAAGACTATAGCGAAGGTATGTTGGACACTGAAAGATAGGAGATTTGTTATTGGATGTTATATATGTAAAAAATGTTATTGTAGTAAGCTAAGTTTGTTTAGTTAATAACTAAGCAATATAAATAAGGGACTTCTTTTTTAAATTTGTTCAGATACAGACCTATTTATGAAACCTGCGTTAAAATTGTAAAATAGTTTTGAAATAAAAGTTTATTTGTGTATTCATCGAGTATTATTTAATCCAAGTATAAAAGAAAGTATATAAAAGTGTTTAAAAGTGAAAAGGGAAAGTCAGCGTGTATGTAAAGAAGATTGTGGAAGTGGTTATTGGTGTAAAGGAGAAAGCGACGGGATATTATTTGAGAAGATTAGTGTTGGTTTTGGGATAGATTTGGGTATTACGGCAGCAGGATATTGGAGTGGTTAAAGAAGGCATCGACGACGTAAAGAATTTTGGGATTGATTTGAGAAGATATAACGGCAGAAGGACATCGTATGGATAATTGGAATAGCAGGATTAGGAGTGATTTGTATTAAGACAGCGGGATTGATTTGGTTGTGCGAAGAGAGAATTAAGCGGGATACGGAGCAGAGGAACAGGAGATAGGAATACGGCGAGGAAGAATTGACGAGGAAAGTAGATAAAGGTTTTACTAAATTCTAAATTGGGGTAACATTATTTCAGGTTTGGGGCATCAAAATTGTTTTACAAACACCTGGAGGCAGTGCGAAGAGGACAATTTTGGAGAATCTTGTGTGAAAGTGCGTGCGGCGATTCGAACTTGCGCCAGCAGTCAAAGGAAGGCCTTCAGCGCAGTATATTTCTGGTAAGTACCGTGAATATATTAGAACGTCAGAAATTAAAGTCATAAAAGTTACATAAATTAATTTGACATCAGGCATCGTTGATCTATTAAGATTTGGCATATCAAAATAAATTTAGTACATTTCTAAAGTGGTAAAACAAACGAGGGTGCAGTTTGGTTGGGTATTGCACATCTACTCACGATTGAACCCACGGTGAGTAGGTGAGAAAACCCTGAGATTAAAGTTTCAAATAGTCGAGGCATATAAAATATAGTAATTAGTAAAAGAAAAACCAACCAAACGTTTGCTAAAGCACCTCGATTTGAAATCATTGTGACGACGACCAAAGGTCGTGTAATAAAATCTTGTTTAAAGGAGGAGTAATTATATAAAGTTAAAAATAGTAGAGACAAAAAAACATAGTAATTATATTATATAAAATTTAAAATTATATACAAGAATATATATATATATATATATATATATATATATATATATACTTAACGCAGGATGATAAATGTCTTCCTTAGCTAAAAAGTCAGAATTAACAACAGGTTATATGACTGCTACACAAAATGAAGTCCAAAGTGTTATTGCTGGTTGTATTGCAGATATTGGTTGCAAGAATATAAATCATATTTAGAAACAATATCAGTCATGATACGACAGTTCCTATTCCCCAGCTTACACTCCTAATCAAATCCAGTTACAACAGGTATATTAAAATCCCACCCAGCATAATTTGGTTAGTTAACACAACATGGGTTTCAAAGAATCTATAAAGGTCGTTAATTGTTTAAAATCAGCCCTGTTGCAGTGCATTCGAGATACGTTAAAACAATTACTAAGCGAACCTTCGGTAGTCCAATTTTAATTGCTATTAAATTTGGGTAATAGTGGTCATCCAATTGGACTACTGAAAAATTATTTTTGATAGCTACAAGCAATGTGTAGGGATACATAAAATCACTTCGCAACCTAGAACCACACGACGAACTTTGGTGACTAATTCAAAATGTCTGCAACGAGTTTGGAAATAATATTGGAATTTTTGCAAGAATTTGACAATCTTTGCATAAGCGACTAAATATATCCTTAGAAACGAGTGGCCGTCATGGAGTGCATCTGTTGTAGTTTTTTATTTTTGTATCTTGTGCTTTCAGTTGTCGTTTTGTGCTATTCTTTTTTATTACTAATTTCATCATGTACACGTTTGTATAATAAAAAGTTAATTCTTTACTTATAATAATGTTTTATTTTAGAAAAGCATAATCATTAATGGGAAACAGTTTATGACATCAAAACAGTCTGACATTCATACAATTATTATATTTTTTCTCATAACCATCTTTCATAATTTAGAAATGAATTGTTAATCAATGGAAACGTATGCAATTGACACATGAAAAGTTGAAATCAATTTTTCCTGAAAATGGTGCATCATCGATTTTAGATAAGAGAATAATTTTTTTCTAACAAAAACAAAATTTGTTAAATACAACTTCAAAGTGGCAAATAAACAACTTATGACTACAATTAAAAAATCGTTTCCATGCCATATGAATGGGCATATTCCACAAAATAAATGTTATCACTTTAAAGGAAACAGTTTGGGAGATATTTGATTTGAACCAATCTTATATATATATATATATATATATATATATATATATATATATATATATATTTAATATGATTGTTTGCGGGTTATAGGTCACTGGAAATAACTACTCTTCTTTAATACCTAAATTTTCGCATATATTTTATGCTTGATCACAGGTCTAACTAAAAATATATAAACACTGATTATAAGTATGAAAACTTTCAGCTACTCACAATGAGATTGGTTATAAATATGATTGAGATATGAAATTATAACGTATACATTAAATATTTAAAACAGCTTTTTTAAAAATGGTAAAAAAATTTGTAATATAGAAAAGGTAAAATATTGGTTTGACAGAATTTCAAAAATTTGATTAATACTATCTTGGATTTTTTTATATGTATGTATAGGTGCATGCGTAAGTAGAAGGAGGTGCCTAACTGTGTGTTTGAGTGTGTGTGTGTGTGTGTGTGCCTGTGTGTGTGTGTGTGTGTGTTTTAATATGTCTGTGTTCCCAAGTAACGTAAAGGTTACCATATATAAGGGTATGTGTTTATATAATTCTTGAGGATTCAAAGTTTTGTAGAAGTTTATTCATTGGAGTTGAATTTTAGGTTTAAGAGATATATGACATATTTATAAAAATACAAAATCTATGAACAAAAAAAGTGATATTGGTGATCTTAGTTCTATATACGCATATCTCTTAAACCTAAAATTCAACTCCAATGAATAAACTTCTACAAAACTTTGAATCCTCAAGAATTATATAAACACATACCCTTATATATGGTAACCTTTACGTTACTTGGGAACACAGACATATTAAAACACACACACACACACACACAGGCACACACACACACACACACACTCAAACACACAGTTAGGCACCTCCTTCTACTTACGCATGCACCTATACATACATATAAAAAAATCCAAGATAGTATTAATCAAATTTTTGAAATTCTGTCAAACCAATATTTTACCTTTTCTATATTACAAATTTTTTTACCATTTTTAAAAAAGCTGTTTTAAATATTTAATGTATACGTAATAATTTCATATCTCAATCATATTTATAACCAATCTCATTGTGAGTAGCTGAAAGTTTTCATACTTATAATCAGTGTTTATATATTTTTAGTTAGACCTGCGATCAAGCATAAAATATATGCGAAAATTTAGGTATTAAAGAAGAGTAGTTATTTCAGTGACCTATAACCCGCAAACAATCATATTAAATTAAAACTAAAGGTCGTTAACAATACAAATTACATATATATATATATATATATATATATATATATATATATATATATATAGCACCAATTGCACACTAGCAGAATCACATGGGTTTTCGATTGGGCTGAAGAACTTTAAGTCGTCTGCGTAAAGTAAACATTTACATTTGCAAAATACATCTACAACATCATTGATAAAAAGTATGAACAGGATCGGTCCAAGATGTGACCCCTGTGGAACACCCGAAATAGTCCGTATAGTTCTGGAAGTTGTTTCTGCAATTTGGCACCGTTTGTGTGCGATTGTCCATATAGAAGCATAACCATTCAAGGTAAGAACCAGAGATCCCAAAAGTTTTCAGTTTGTTCAGAAGAAGAGCGTGACATACACTGTCAAAGGCCTTGGATATGTCGGTATATATCACATCAACTTGTAGGCCCTTTTCTAAAGTATTAGTTAGAAAGTTATGATAGACCAAGATTAGTAGTAGTAGAGCGTCCCTTATAAAAACCGTGGTGTTCTACAGCAATGACGTTCTTGAAAGTGTTAAAAATTTGGTCACAAATTATGGATTCCAAAAGCTTAGGAATAGAAGACAGGATGGATATACCACGATAATTTTCCACAGCTGCACGATCATCAGATTTAAATACTGGAATTAAGGTTGCTTTCTTCCAAACTAACGGGAAGGTTCCAGTATCCAAACTCATTTGAAAAATGAAAGTCAAAGGAACACATAGAGAAAGAAGTACCACATTGTTTCAAGAATAGAGGTGGTATACCATCAGGGCCAGCATTCTTTGATACATTCAGGGAACATAGTTTATTCATTACCTCATCCTCTGTAAATTCATTTGAACGGAGATTAATCGCACTTTTGCTTATCATGTTTTTATTCACAAATATATTGGGATGATTAGTGTAGCATGATTCGAAATATGTTGCAAAACCATCAACTATTCTCTGAGCATTTGTTAATACACATAAACAAAAGCAATGCAAACCCAAGAAATTTCAACATGCATCGCCTTTTAATTTGTACATGAACATTTTATCCTTACAATATTTTTGCAATTATTAGCTGAACATTATAAAAAGTAAATGTCATGTGTATAAAATAAGATGCAATAAAATATTATGCATAAACACTTTTTCGAAAAATGTTTATAACTTATCTTTTATTGCATGCAGACATTTTTAATTCTAAAAAGATGCATAAAGAAACAAAACATTTGAGGTTATGACAACTGAATTTTACAATCTTATATAATCAGCATTGCTTTTGTGGCAAGGTTAATATTTAAATAAAAGATTTTTGCAAGAGCCTATCACTCTGTAATATTACAACAATTGCATTACTTCTAGGTTTTTAAGAAGAATATTTCTAGCTGTAAATCCACATCATGCAAAGTAGTACAACAATGTGGAGCATGTTGTTTTGATGGATTTTTAAGTTATAGCAAGTATAATTTAGTATGAATATAAATAGCTATCACAATTAGATGCAAGTATAAAAAATGAAGTTAAAGAAGATTAACAAGAGTAAAAGGTTATCTACATTAGATATTAATCATAATAAGATAACTACACAGTAACAATGTATCAATAGTGATAGTGTAATATTTGCAGATAAAATCACATCTTTTGTGTAACAAAAAATTATCTAATTTTAAATTCTGCTCAAAAGGGAAAAGTTATATAGGATAACGAAAAATTCCAAGTATATTTGTTATCTGTAAGAAACTATAGCAGAAACTCTCTTCCAAATAGGAAATAAAAATGATAATTAATTTGTAAACATTGTTAGTAAACATCTTATAAAAGAACTTGATAATTGGTATCTCTTCATATACTGAAAACAGAATGAAAGTTTTATCTAAAACTTGGTCAACAATTTAACAACACACCAAATTAATGCAGTAGTCTCTATAATCAATCATCCTCTGTCAAAAATAACTTACCAAATAAGCATTTAGTATCAAAACAATCATCAGAATGATTCTGGGAATTAAAACAGAAAATTATCTCCATATTCTTCTGGCACAATCTTAAACATGCCTATTTTGTTTAATCGTGAATGTAGTTTAGGTTTTAAATAGAATGATAGAAGATAATGAATGACATAAAAATAAAAAAATTTAAGTTAATTTTGAATACTTTGTTACTCGTAAATAACAAAATTAAATAAAATAAAATAATTAAATCTAAAGTAAAGATACTAGACACCAAAGTATTATGATTTTACCCAACATGAATTATACAAATGTCGCTGGTTTAAGGGATACAGGATGTTCAAAGTTGAAAATTTATTTTAAAATTTCTACATAATTTTGAAAGTTTTGATAGGATCAATTCAAAAATGTGCACTTTTATGTTTTTTGGTATGAGAATTTCAATTTGAAGTTTATTTTGGCATTATTCATAGAGAGCACTACTTGGAGCTTATTTCTACACTCAGTCAAAAATATGAAAGGTACTTATCTATTTTACACAAACTTGTTTAATTTATGCCACTCTGTTAGTGTTTGAGTTATTATCTTTTATTTATTTATAATACCGTATTGTTCAACAGAATAATTCCATTCACACAACAATTATTACAATGAATTGTTTATCATTTTCTTGACCGCTTAATAATAGTTTTGTGCATAATGTTACAGTAATACACAGTACATTTTTATATAAACTAAGTAATTGAATCGTAAATACGAGAATACAGTGCAAACAACTAATTACAGATACAAATTTACTTTTGTTTTAGCTCCTGTCAAGAATTTTCCACCTCAGCATGCCAAATGTCTATGTCAAAATTTACGTTAATTTCATTTAACGTTTCACACATAAAAAATCGAAGAATTCATCCGAACATTTGTGTTTGCTTTTTGTAGATAAAACATGTTGCTGTTTGTTGGAACGTGTATTGGTAAATGGTTTAATGTATTTTACATATGACATTTTTATTCTTTTAAATTACAAACTATGCAGAAAATAAAATAACAAAACAATAACTAATACCAATAAAAAATTTCAAAATAACTGTTCGAAATATCCACCATTCATCTCAATATATTTCACAATACGCTTTTTAAATCTACGTTGACTATTAAACAAGACATTTTTAGTTGCATTTGCAGTTTTTTGTATTTTCTGTCACAACTTCTCGATGCAATTAATTTTTTCTTGTAAACTATTCCCTTCATTTTTATGTTGAAGCAACACGATCACTCTAATGTAAGATAATGGCATGATCTAAATTAAAAAACTCACTTATTTTATTGATCATGTTCCTTTTTTCTAGGGTCAAGATTCCTAATAAACAATGGATTCAAAGTAAGACAACTCAACATAAAGCATGACAGTGAACTGAATAAACATGCACAATAAAATCGGATGTAACTTCATCTTTAAAGCTAAACCTTAAAGAGAACACACCAAAAACACTAATAGTACGTGTCTTGCATTACCTTCGATAACCGTGCATTTATATTTCCAATGCTCCACCAGAAGGTACTACATTGGCCAGGAGGCGAGTTTTTTGTTGCCTGGAAATTTAGAATTTTACCGAACCCTTGCCGTTCCAGGCAAGGTAGGGATCTTTAACGTGCGTGACAACACTCACACACGGGACCTCCATTTAACCTCTCATCCGAACGATGGCGTAATTTTTGTGAAAAATGCTCACCTGTCATTTTTCAAGCAGCCGGCCGTGTCGGGATTTGAACCCAGGACCTTGGGATCCGTAGTTTTAGGCTTACTACACTGATACACGGCGACGCCATTACCTTCGATAAGCACAGGTGGTTGAGAAAGCAAAACCTTCAAGTACTTACCAGTAATAACTTGAAATTTAAGCGGCGGCGGTAGTACGAGGAACTGTCGATCTTTGACGGAACTCAACGTAAATACTTTTATAGCACCGTAGCTACTAATCACACCAGCCTGTACACAATAACAGTCGTGGCACACCACAACACAAAGCACCTTCGGTTTCGGCTTTGTTAAGCCTCATTTCGAAATTATATCAGTATAATAGCTTCGATTACTTCATAGGGTTGGAAACTAATCTGCTCTGAGGAGGCTTAACAAAGCCGAAACCGTTGGTCATTGGATGTTTCCTCCTCTGTGAAGTAATAAAGCTAATGTTTTGTTAATAGCTATATAACTACTAGCCCGAATTGTATTTGTCAATAGCTCTTATTATTTTCATAAGAGTTTGTTTACAGATACATCTTATTTTATATATTGTTCTACACAATTTCTTATTGCGGACTGCAAATAACTTGTCTTTATATATATATTACTCATATTTAGACCAGGGTAGAAAATTAAATAATCACATCAAATAATTTTAATCACCGTGTAGAAGCTTTGGGAAAAGATACATAACTCGCGTTATTAAATAAAAGCGTGAAGCATAAAAATTCATTCGTTTCATTAAAAATATAAGATTTAAATCATGTACAAGACGCTTTATATCAAAAGAAGCAGTATTAAAAAGCTCTACGTATAATTTAATTATTCCTAGTAAAGAAACAAATAGAAATTACGTGCAAAATTTATAAAAATTAATTAACTCAATTTTAAGTAACCGGTATTAAAACGTACAGATAATAATTAATATTTAGTTTGATTCACTAAAATTTAAAGGGTATTAATTTTAATTGAAGTTAATTGAACCGTTAGTAACATATAATATCTATAAAAACTTGTAAAAACCCAATAAAATAAAGCTCTGAGAATTAATATTATGCTTGAACACCTGCGTAGTTTAAAAGTCACGTACGGCGAAAATGTTGCAGATAATTAATGGTTACAAAGAATCTTGGAGAAACCGTGGCTTAATATTCACGAGAAGGTGCGATACGGGGTTATTTAACCCAGATAGTCCACATCGACTGAAATAATCGATAATAAGGAATATCAATTTGCACTAATAAGAACAGGGTAGATAGAGACAGATAATAGGCGCAAGACCGAGACACATATAGTAAAAAGGCGTGAGTAGAGCAACGTCATGGGGTTGCGATTGGTTGAAAGTAAAAGGCAAAATTGAGAGGTAGAAATAACATTTCTGTATAAAATTTAATTAGGTATTCTCAGACGTTGCGTGCCGTGTGGAAATTTTCTGAGATTTAACTGAGGCGAGTGCAAAATTCGTAAAAAACGCATGCCGAGCTGCGGAATGGGAACATAGCAGGCGAAATTCATTAGAATTGTCTGTTTTGGGGAACAGACCGACAGACAGGCTAACCGCTATATATACGGAGGTGAATATGAGGAAGCTCTCTTAGATCTTCGACTTGATTGAATGCGTTAAACAGTGCTTTTTAGTTTTCCGGTTTTAATATTAAATAATTTAAACAGTTTGCTCGAATATTATGTGATTTAAAACAGCTTGTTCTTTACGTGCTACAATGAATGTACGTTAGTGAACTTAGAAAAGAAGATACAAGGTAATAAAGTTTAGTATCACTGTACCAATTGGTAAAAATTTACAACAACAAATATATACACAAAAGTAGGCAGTTTTGGCGTATATTGGTGAAAGAAGTATGAAGTTCTTTGTTATTTTTCGGGGTATTAATACTTAAATGGTGCATAAACGTGTCTGGATCCACGAAACAAGGGTCAGATATACACAGAGGAGTTCGGAAAAGCCCTGAAACCACTTTAGATGAATGGTGATGGAGAAGATTTTAAAAGCGTTGAAAATCAGAAGCCGTAAATATAACCCAGTTGGAATGGTGTGATTAACAAAAGGGACGATGTACATTGAAGCTACTAGTGCAAGTTACCTTCAGGTAAATTATACTATTTTGTTTGAACTTTGATATTTTTGTGTGTGTTGAATAACTTTATAATTGATTTACTCAAAATGGACAGTAGTGAAATTGTACTAGCAATAAAATTTTAATTTTAAGGTGAAATTTGCTTGTTTAAGTAGTAAGGGGTATTTAGTATTGATGTTCTGGATTATGATGAAAATTTGGGTATGTCTTTGAGCTCAATTAGACGAACCTGGTTAATTAACGTAAAGGGGTGGTAGATGCTCCCTTTGTACTCTGCATATATTGTTATAGTAATTAGTAGGCATTCTACAAGGACTTTAATGCTGGATGCACATTAAAATGATAATAAATTTAATTTTGAAATTTTCCGATATTAAAATTTATGCTGAATTTTTAATTTTGAAATTTTAATGTATTGTGAATATTGATGTAAATAGAGTTAACGTTGATGTTTGTGGTAGGAATGTGTTTGTTTTTTATGAATGAGGATGAAGGTTTAACTAGAGGAGCAGCCGAGGCGATTAACAGAAGAAAGTCAATGGACCAACACAGTTAAGGTAATGAATAGCTTTTTGTAGGTTTCACAGCATTCTTGACATACAATTCGTAGGGGCTCGATTCGAAATGCGGAGTACCCGGATTTTGGTGGTATCACAGCATTCTTTGACGCCCAAAAGTGAGGCTCGATTATAAAGCGTAGTTCACGGATTTTGTGGGTTTCACAGCAATATATATATATATATATATATATATATATACAGGGTGTCCCAAATTGAGTAGGATAGCATGGGTATCTTACTTATTATTAATGATAGAGATCTGCTTAAATGGGCAAAGTTGTGTCATTTGGATAGATTATTTAAATTCCGCATAGATACATTCTAAATTCCAAACGGTTTAGAAATTATTTTAAAAAAACTGCAAACTGCCAATTTCTTAAGTCGAATATTTTTGTTATAATAAAAGATACGAAAAGTGTTTCTTATAAAAGTTACTTAGTTCAATTGTGTGCACTTAAAAGTGATATTCAAATTAAATTCAAGATGGTGGTTATCGAGATATTAGCATCAACTTTCATATTTTAAATGGACGCCATATTGGATTTTTAGATGGTTAGATAGCATATTTTTTTCTCTTTTCAACTATGTATCATAACATATGTTTAAATAAAAAAATTTACTGAAAATGATAATTTTAATTTTTTATCAAGTAGGCATCATCAGATTTCTCTTAAACAAATGAAATTATAACAAACTGTTGTGTTGAATTAGTGTATCTGTTGTACTAATAATTGGCATTTGTGTATTCTCTTTCCCAGTTATAAGTTGTGATATACTTATTCTATAAAATATTCAAATGGCAAATTTTTCAACAAGCGAACAATATCATATGTTTTGTACATACATAAAATGTAATAAGAACAGTCGCCTTGCTGCGAAACATACTTAACAAACTTTCCGAAAAAGACAGCCAAACATTAAAATCTTTCAAAGATTGAACACAAATATGCAGCAGTATGGATGTTTAAAAAAACCTACTCGAAACATAAATGGAGACATTGCAGATGAGGTGTTGACACTGGCCTGTGTGGAAGCTAATCCAAACATTTCAACACGGGAAATAGAAACCCAAGTAAAGGTATCCAAGTCTCTAGCATCAAGAATTTTAAAAAAGCATAAATATCACCCTTACAGATTTCACATTGCTCAAAACTTGCAACCAAACGACTATCTCCGCAGAACAACATTTTGCAGATGGTTTATCAATCAAGTTAGGGAGAATGATGATTTTATCAATCGCGTTTTGTGGACCGATGAGTCTTATTTTTCTAACTGTGGAATATTTAATCGTCATAATGAACACTATTGGGCACAGGAAAACCCACGCATAACAGTTCCACGCCGCAATCAAATTCGATTTGGATGTAATGTTTTTTGTGGTATATTGGGAAACCGTTTACTTGGTCCTATAATATTCGATGGAACCTTAACCTCTCAACGTTATTTGGAAATGCTTCAAACATCTTTAGAAGATTTATTAGACGACTTACCTTTGGTACAAAATAATCAAATTTGGTATCAACAAGATGGCGCACCTTCCAACAACGCTAGAGATGTTATCACCTACTTAAGTAACCGTTTTGATGGCAGGGTATTCACGACCCACACACCTGTAAAATGGCTGCCTAGATCAGCAGACTTAACACCCCTGGATTTTTATTTATAGGGCACTTTAAAAGATAATGTATATGGAAGTAATTTCCAGTACAATAATGTAGATGAACTACTGGAAGCGGTTATGCAGGTAATAAACGATCTTAATGGGAATACATTACGACGCGTAACAAAAAGTGTTCTAAAACGTTGCCGATTGTGTTTAAATAATAACGGTCAACATTTTGAACAATTGCTATGATTTATTAGTTGGTGTTTAATGTTATTCTAATGTTTTTTTTCGTTTAATTTGTTTTAAAACTGATTTGTGTTGATGCCTACTTGATAAAAAACTAAAATTATTATTTTCAGTAAATTTTTTCATTTAAACATAATCGTTGAAAAGAGAAAAAAATATGCTATCTAACCATCTAAAAATCCAATATGGCGTCCATTTAAAATATGAAAGTTGATGCTAATATCTCGATAACCGCCATCTTGAATTTAATTTGAATATCACTTTTAAGTGCACACAATTGAACTAAGTAACTTTTATAAGAAACACTTTTTCGTATCTTTTATTATAACAAAAATATTCGACTTCGAAGAAATTGACAGTGTTCAGTTTTTTTTAAATAATTTCTAAACCGTTTGGAATTTAGAATGTATCTATGCGGAATTTAAATAAGCTATCCAAATGACACAACTTTGCCCATTTAAGCAGATCTCTATCATTAATAATAAGAAAGATACCCATGCTATCCTACTCAATTTGGGACACCCTGTATATTTTAAGGCTTTTGTTGTGCTTTCTACTACAAACTGTCTCCTTTAAGACAAATTGCATGTCTAGGGTAAAAATTGCTGGCCTCAACCAGTCAACAGTAAAGACCAGCAGGTACTTTTTCACAGAAAAGCATATCATATTTGTTAATGCCTTTTAATAGTTTAATTTATTATACATATAAATTGCATATTATTTGTAGAAATTGTTAAGTACTTCCTTGACTTGTACATAAATAACCCCCATCATTCACGATCCAATATGAACCAACCCGAACATTATTTCCTTTTGGTTCCTGCCGTAACTTTACAAAAGAGTCGTTCTCAAACTTTGTGCGCAACAAGTCGTGTGTTATATACGACCAGTTAGAACCTACATTAAGGTAACAATTCGCCCAAGTGCGTGTCGTTTTCGTTGTTAATAATATTTAGTATCGGCATTAAAACATTAGTGCTTCACATCATTATCAACCTATTTAACTACAGTCCACATTGAAAACTCGAAGATATCAACAGCAGACATTTAGAAGTACATCAGCGTGATTGTGAGTATTAACCTGTGTAAGTTATTCTTTTTAATCTTCACGGCATACTGTACAATATTTTTCTTTCAATCATAATATTCCAGAAAAAAACCAATTTGAACATTCACATTATTTTTATAATATTTCATTTAACATTTTAAAGAAATAAAATAAAAAGTGTCCCATAAGTATGCACTTTTTGAATCACGTGCCAATCTTTAATTCTTTTGTTGGAGACTATATTGTTGTCATTTTTAATATCTCTTGAAATGCTTTTGTTAACCAGTTGTTTTTTTGAATACTCTGTTGTTATGAAACGATTCACAAATGCACAACGAATTCCTATTGTAAATTTTTTATCAAAATTGTGAAAAGGTGGACGAGACAATAAGATTACCCGAACATAATTCTAGAGAGTATGAAGAACATACCTCCTCAACAGTTCAACGACTGATAAGGAAGTTCAAAACAACAGATTCTGTAGCAAATTTATTTATTTATTTATTTAGTGTCTAACAGGCATATGCCACTAACTAATTTAAAATATAACAGTAATAAAATTATAGGTAGTGTACAAGTGCTAAATATACTACCAATACGTTATACATATTCAAAAACAGCAAAAGAAAATTCTAATTTTATAATTTAATAATATGGCATCCAAAAGTTGAAGCAACCTCTTAATGGTAAAAGAAGGAAAAAGGAATGGAAAAAAACTTCAGCTTTGCGTTATAACGCTCAGTAGTTCATGTAGACTACACAGGTTTATATCCACATTTCCTCGGCTTATTTGATCAAAGCACCTACACATCAAGTGAATAGGCGACTTAATTAGCACATTTGTTCTTGCATGCGAAAGATGGAAAGTTGATGTCAGCCTAGCATTTAATAGGGGCACGTGAAAGTTAAGCTTTTGCAGTGTTCAATAAAACAGAGTGGTCAATGCCTCTGGATGAATAAGTGTGATTCTTCTTGAACCATAGAAGCTTTAAGGCTTTCCTCTGTACCTCTTCAATTGATGTTTTGTGACATTCATAATTTGGATTCCAAATAATGCTGGCATATTCAAGCTTGCACCTAACATAAGCAAAATATAGCAACTTGATTGTAGATATATTCACAAAGTCACTAGAAGTACGTGTAATAAAACCTAACATTTTATAAGCAGACGAGACAGTTTGCACAAGATGTTTTGTGAACGTGGAATGAGAGTCAAATAATACACCCAAATCCTTTATTGACTTTGATCTTAATAATATCTCCAAATTAAGCATGTATTCATAGAGTACTGGTTCGGTTTTACGACTGTATGAAACAATTTTACATTTCTGAATGTTTAAACTCAGCTTGTTTAAAGTGCACCAATTGTAAAAGTGAGATAAATCCGATCGAAGTATGGCACAGTCATGGTGATTTGACACAGATGAAAAGATTTTCACATCATCCGCAAACATTAATACTTGACATCTTAATTGGTAGCTCAAGTCATTAATAAATATAAGAAAAATAAAGGACCTAAGGTCGTGCCTTGAGGTACTCCTTATGTAGGAATATATTGATTTGACTTGTAACCGTTGAATATTACATGATGAGGTCTGTCTTGAAAATAAGATTCCAATAGTGCGATGTTAGTATTACTAATGCCAATTTCGTGTAGTTTTAAGAGCAGGATTTTGTGAGTTAGTTTGTCAAAAGTTTTAGTTAAGTCCATATATACAACATCTACTTGACCCTGTTAATCTAGTTCATCAGATACGAATTGTGCCAAGCAAGTTGTTGGCCTCTTCTCCATAAAGCCATGTTGGAAGGGCGAGATAATTTGCTTGACATTGATATACATGTCTGGATAGAATGATCTCAAATTGTTAATTTTGCATTTACAATCACACAAAGGAAATGGTAATTTAAAGGAATGTATCACCTACCTTTCACTGGTTGTAGTTGTTGATTGTATTTGCACTGCTATCAAATAATTATGGACTGTATAATGTTCACTAATTGTTGCTAATTATTGATGCTCGATGCACCGAACTAAATCACGAACCAAAGACAGAAGCGAGCACGAAATTGAATAGCGTCCACTCGTAAATTACCAACCCTTTTATGTCGTTGCACTAAAGGTATGTATGATGGAGGGGTTATAGGTGGGGAATAGTTTAAAGAATTAAATTAATTGTGATTGGCATAATACAACCACAAACAAAATACTTATAAAGCCTTAACATACCGCCCACCAAAATAAGTATTAGGAACTTATTTTCTAAGTGCGTCTGAACGAACAAAAAAAAAATATAAACGTAAATTTAAAAGTTAACTTACCCTAATATACTAACTATAATACTAAGTTGCCTCTGGAATGGGGAGAGGGCACAATTTTACCATGGGTCTTTTAAATAGTCCCTGGGATGTTGCCACGGTAGCCACACGACAAACTTTGTTCTTTCCATAATACAATGTGTGTATACGTCCCATTTTTCACCGTAATGGAGACACTTGAGTATCTTGAATCAACACCAACGTTCCCACCATTAACGAATAATTAGCAGAAAACCATTTGGTTTTCTGTTGAAGTGTGTGCAGGTACTCCAAATGCCACCGTTTCCAAAATGATTGCTGAATACGTTGAACCAGTTGCCAACGATTTAAAGAAGATAGTTTCAGATCTACAACATTAGGGCCAGGAATGACGGACACTGGTTCTACGTTCAGAAAATGACCAGGACTCAAGAATGAAAAATCAGTGGGACCGTTACTCATTGGACATAAAGGTCTGGAGTTTAATATGGCTTCAATTTGAGCTAGAATGGTGTTAAATTCTTCGAACGAGAGCATTTGTTCGCCTATCACCTTCTTGAGATGGGATTTTACAGATTTTATCCCAGCTTCCCACATTCCCCCAAAGTGAGGAGCCGACGGAGGATTAAAAACAAAGTGAATACCTTCCGTTTCAGATGACTGCTTCATATATTCGGTTAGTTCCCAAGATGCTCCGATAAAATTTGTTCCACAATCACTATGAATTTGCAAGCATTTACCTCTGCGTGCTACAAACCGCCGTAAAGCTGCAATAAAGGCCTCTTTAGATAGGTTTGATGCCAATTCCAGATGTATCGCTTTTGTACTAAGACAAACAAATAAACAAACATAGGCTTTCAATGATTTGGCACCTCTAATACGATTCATGGTGATATAAAAGGGTCCACCGTAGTCTACCCCAGTATGTAGAAAAGCTCTACCGGCAGTAAGTCTAGCGGGGGGGCAAGTCGCCCATAGGAGGGCATAGCGAAATAGGTTTTTGACGAAAACATCAAATACACGAGTTTAGGCCCTGTTGAATAGCCCTTTTTGCAGACAGAATCCAAAAATTTTGTACTAACAAAAAATGAGTAGTTCTAAATCCAGGGTGTAAATATTTCGTATGGCAATCTCGAATAATGAGCTCTGTCACCCGGTGTGACCGAGGAAGTCGCAAAGGAAATTTTGTATCATAAGGTACGTCTGCATTTCGCAACCGGCCACCCACCCTTAATAACCCATCACTGTCAAGGAAAGGACTGAGAGGTCGAAGTTGTTTATTACTAAGTTTTCCCTTTCAAATGATATCAATGTCTTTACTGAAAACTTGTTCTTGAACCCGTTTTATTAATAAATGAAGTGCATACTGTTCGGGGGAGACCAACAATTGTTTTAAGTTTTCAATATCCAAATTTGCACGAACTTCCAAGTTACGAATGAACTGACAAATATATACCAGAATCCTGCATATTTTTTTGCAAATCTGAAAATTGATTTACCATTGAGTCTAGGAAATTATCTGCAACGTGTATATTAAGGGATAAAGTTCTTTTTTCAATGCGCATCTTAGTGTGATCTGTCAGAGTTGGTTCCATATGGGCAGGCCAATTCTCTTTAGGTAATAGTAACCATGATGGAGCCACCCACCACAAATGATGATTAACAAGCTCAGCAGCTAATAATCCTCTTGTTGCGCAGTCAGTAGGATTATCCTGTGATTTAATATGATGCCACGATGATGGAGCCACTCGTTCTTGGATATGCGAGACACGATTGCTAATAAATGTCTTCCAATTATAGGACGAAGATCAAATCCATGCTAATGCTACTGTGGAATCTGACCACGCAAATGTATCATCCAATACTAAATTATCTCTATACGTATTTTGCACATACTCGACCAAGTTCGACAACAACACAGCACCACACAATTCTAATCGAGGTAATGATATACGATTGGTTGGTGCGACCTTAGATTTGGCACAGACCAATGATACTTGGATGTTTCCTTTCTCATCGACACAGCGGAGATAAACTGCTGCTGCATAACCAGCTTACGATGCATCACAAAATGCATGAATTTGTACAGTTTGATAGTTATCACAAAGAATCCGTCTAGGAATTTCAATTTTCAATAACTCGGGTAATTGTTGAAGATACAGATTCCATTTTAAAACAATTTGTTAGGGAGGAAGTTCATCCCAACCAATTCCTAATATCCATACAGATTGAATCAAATGCTTTGCGAAGAAGACCAATGGTGATAATAATCCCAGAGGGTCAAAGATCCTTGCAATTTCCGAAATCATATTCCTTTTGGTACAAGGCCCATCAAAGATATTAAGATTGTAAAACAAAATATCACTCAATGGTTGCCATTGCAGTCCTAAAATTTTTTGAAACGTATTGTTTACCTCTTCAAACAAAAATGCTTGCTGATACCGAACGGAATCAGGTAAATGGTCAATGACACTTGGCACGTTGCTATTCCACTTTCGCAACATAAAACCACCTGATTGGCAAATTTGGTTTAATTCATACACGAGTCGTTTGCCATCCTCTATTGAATCACACCCTGTAATCAAATCATCCACGTACGTATCCGACGCTAAAATCTTGAAAGCAATAGGAAAACGTAACGATTGACTTTTTGCAAGTTCTTGAATTACACGCATGGCTAGAAATGGTGATAATGTGATGCCGTATGTAACAGTGTTTAGCTGATAGTCGATAACAGACTTCGAGGACTTAAATCTCCAAACTATACGTTGATAGTCTCGATGGCTAGTAGAAATAAGAATCTGTCTATACATTTGTTTAATGTCCGCAGTTAAAACTACAGAATGTAAACGAAAGTGTAATAACAACTCCATGATATTTTTTTGAAGAGGGGGGCCTGCGAGTAAATGATCATTTAAAGACCCTCCACTTTGAGCGCTGGCTGAAGCATCAAATACGACACGAAGTTTTGTAGTTGTACTGTCTGGTTTGAACACGGCGTGATGTGGTATGTAATATACGGGCAATAATGTAGACGATCGAGTTGAATCCGATAAAATACGAGACATGTGACCATTATCGATATAATCCTGCATAAATTCTCTGTACGAATTATACAGTTGAGGATTTATTTCCAAACGGCGTTCTAGTGAAAGAAATTTTCGAAGTGCTATTTCCCAAGAGCCAGCAAATAGCAGTTCAAGACCATTGAAAGGTAACAAAACAATAAAACGACCGGTGTCATCTTGTCTGTGAGTGTCCACAAAATGCCTTTCACAAATTTCTGCATGAGGAGATAATTTGTTAGAATCTGGAATATTTTCCAGTTCCCAAAATCGAGTAATGTTAGCATCTTCTACAAGTGCAGCTAATGATATACGAGATGTAACAGAAGAAAGAACCTTCCCTGTTAATATCCACCCAAAGGTAGTGTGAATTGCCACGGGTTCTTCTGATGACCCAATGCGAGTTGCATTTAATAAGACACGCGCGAACAAATCTGCACCTAACAATAAATCGATATGGCAAGGTTTGTCAAAGTCCGAATCTGCTAAATCTATTCCAACTATGCGAGGCCAACTATTTGGTGAGATCCTTGATGAAGGAAAGGTTCCACAAATGTCTGGTAAAACAAAACAATCAATGCTGTACTCTGGAACAGTTTTACCTTGAGGATTAATTTTACACGATACTTGTCCACACGCATGGGAAGCAGATAGACCTAAGCCTTCAACCTTCATTGAAATATTCGATTTTCTTAAACCTAAGCGTCGACAACACTTATCAGTCATGAAATTTTCCATTGATGCGCTATCTACAAGTGCTCTTACTGTCTGAACTCTACCAAACCCATCTGTAATTGAAATTCTTGCGGTGCCTAATAACGTCATTGTGTTGGACAATGTAGATGATAACAACGTACTTGTAGTAGTGTTGCAGGTGGGTTCGGGAAGATGATCTGCTGCCCGAGTGATTGCAGGTTTCTGAGCAACTGTAGGGTTTTCAAAGTGCAATAAAGTATGATGACCCCTTGCACACTTTTTACAAACAAGTTTGGAAGAGCAGTGTGTAACCATATGAGAGTTGCGAAGACAATTAATACATAAGTGTTTGTCTTTAACAAAGTTATAACGGTTTTGTGGCGATTTATTCAAAAACTTTTCACATTGGTATAAGTTATGAGTACCACTGCAAAGACTGCATTTCTGAGTGAATGAAGTTGTTACGAATGACTTTCGAACTTGGGGTTTTGAATATTCAAAGGGACGTTTTGAAGGTACACTAGATGATATGGTTTGTTTAATGGACGTATTAAATTTGGACGGTGTATTGGAAACAACCATATTGCTAATTTCTAATGCCTTGCAATGTTTTTCTAGAAATAATTTTAATTGATCATAAGATGGAATGTCTGATGTATTTTCTAACTCAAATGTTTTCAAAAGATTTGTGTCTACCTTTTTTGATAACAAATTAAACAATACGAAGTCAAGCAAATCAATCTTAGTTTGACGTAAGCTTGACAGATTTTCCATAAAGCAATTCTCTTAAATCTGTATGTGAATTAGATTTTGCTTTTGGTGACGATTCTAAAGCATTCCAATGCGTGTTTGCAATTAAACGTTTTGAATTAAACCTCTCCACAATAATTGAATAACCCAGCATATAATTATTATTCGAAATTTGCAAATGTCTAATGAGTTCTCTAGACTTAAAATTCAACGCATCAATTAAAAAATAGAACTTTTCGATCGGTAGCAATTGATTATTTTCATGAACTAAATTATTAAAAAACTGAATAAACTCTTGGAAATATTCTATTTTTCCAGAAGATTTTTTCATTTCTATACGAGGAAGTCGAATGTTGCTACAAGAATTAATGCCACTTATATTTTCAGTCAAGACCTTTTCAGCAGTGGATATATTATCAAATTGCGCTTTAATAATTTTAATGTTTAACAAAGACCTATCTATTTCAATTCTTAGTGTTGTAATTTCATTTAATAATTCTGAGTTATCCTCATCCAAGATGCACGTTTTATAAGCAGTATCTACATCGTTTTTGATATCAAAGGCGCTTTCAGCCATAATATTAACAGAAATACAATTGCCTTTAATATGCTCCAATTTATATATCGCATCAGATATATCAGATAATCTATCGAGTGCCGCCTTTAAATCTGCAATTAATCTACCCGATGAAATATGTGCCATCCTAACGAACAAGGTTACTAATATGGATTTTATATTGATTTCAGCTACAAAAACAAAGGGTTTTGTTCACCTAATAAGAGGATATACCAAGGGTAATGTTGAACTACCTGTTAAGCAAGGAATTTTCACTACAACGTGCCTAACGGGAGATTGCAAGTTTCAATATAACAATGAGCAAAGGGTTATGCTACCCGGTTTTACAAATACCTGAATTCTCTAGCGAACTTGAATTACAAGTTTAAAGTAACTGTACTGCTTAAACACCTTTTCTGACCAAAAATTCTTATGCTAAGCTATCCTTAAAATTTGTCATTTTTTAAGGCTCTATAAGATTCTGTAACAGTACAAAATTTCAAATTTAATGCGAAATTGCATCTACTATAAGTTAGTTTACACAATTGACTATGAAACTGGTGGTGTGACTACACTTTTATTCTAAAATGCGGTCAACCCCTAATTTAAGCGAAGAGCAATTAATGTAGTTAAAATGAATGCCAATAATGCCAATAATAAACCATTTGCTCGAACGGACTAAAAATGTTAATTTTGCATTTACAATCACACAAAGGAAATGGTAATTTAAAGGAATGTATCACATACCTTGCACTGGTTGTAGTTGTCGATTGTACTTGCACTGCTATCAAATAATTATGGACTGTATAATGTTCACTAATTGTTGCTAATTATTGATGCTCGATGCACCGAACTAAATCACGAACCAAAGACAGAAACGAGCACGAAATTGAATAGCGTCCACTCGTAAATTACCAACCCTTTTATGTCGTTGCACTAAAGGTAGGGATGATGGAGGGGTTATAGGTGGGGAATAGTTTAAGGAATTAAATTAATTGTGATTGGCATAATACAACTACAAACAAAATACTTATAAAGCCTTAACACAAATATCTTCGTGAAATTAGAAATAATTGAGATTGGTCTATAATTAGTGATATCAACGATATTTCCTTTCTTAAAAATTGGACAAACCTTCGGTAACTTCCATTGCATGAGAAATACCGATGTTTTTAGACTTAGATTAAAAATTATCAGAAGCGGGATCACAAATACGTTACAGCAGTCTTTGATAATGTATCTGGGTACTTGATCCAGTCCAAAGGATGCCTTATTTTTTAGTTTTCTTATAGCTGACAAAATGTCAGTTTCATAAATACCTGTTAGATTTATTATTGGCATGTTGTTATATTGAGAAACCCTGAAGTCATCGGAGTTCACAAAAAGAGGGTTAAAAAGAGGTTAAAAAGAGGGTTAAAATAATCAGCAAACACGTCAACAATTAGTTGCGGGGTGCGATATTCATTGCCTCCATATTTCTTAATAATGACAAATTGCCAAAGTTGCTTCGGATCAGTAGCAACTAGTTGCTCGGTACTAGAAATGTAAACTGCATATGCATTCTTGATTTGATGCTTTACTTTTTTTCTTATTAGTTTAAACTGATTACGATTTTCAACAGACATTGAATTTTTATACTTCCTACGTATAATGTTTTTGGTTTTAATGCTTTCAATGATTTCCTTCGTAAACCATATCGGATATGCATGTGCCTTATTCGTACAAAGCGGCACGTGGCAATCAAAAATTGTGTACAGTATTTCGTAGAACTTATCACATGCTAGGTTAACGTTTAAATAATTTTGAAGAATAGACCAATCTGTGTCTAATAATGCGCTATAAACTGCTGTAAAATTAGCTTTTCAAAAGTTGTATTTCCTATTATTTAAATTTAATGGAAAAGTAATATGACGCTTGATATTCATGGTGATGGTAGTTATTAAGGCTGGATGATGTACATCTTCACCTACAAACGCTAAATTATCCCTCATCACGACGCAGTCAATATCAGAGAAAATAAGATCTAGTATTTTACCTTGTTGATTTTTTACATTATTGAATCGTCTTAAATTATGAAGATTAACGAAATTGTTCAAAATTTGACTCAGGTTATCATCTACTGTTTAGTTAACATAACTTGGTATATTAAAGTATCCGAAAATTATTACCTTCTTCATACCATTTGAAAAAATTTGCGTGAAATAATCAAGCAAAGTTTTAAGTGTATCACATGTTGGTGTACGAGGAATGTAGATTACAAAAATATAAAAACAAAAGCTATTAATTTGCAACCCACTAAATCTACATGTGTTACATGTTGCACTAGTTCCGTCAAATTCAGCTGTTGAACAGAAAATTTATTTTAAAAAGCGAGAAGGACTCCTCCGCCACAAGACATTCCCACTTGTTCAAATTGACGATCATGTCTAAAAACACTATATGTATTCATATTAAAGTATTCTGCACTAGAAAAATCACTGGATAGCCAAGTTTCGGTGATTGCTATGATATCGAATTCACCATCCGATACCAAAGAATAAAATTGATTGCATTTGTTTCTTATACTACGAGTGTTTTGATAATAACAGCGCAGATGATTCAGTTTTTTGTAGAAACTATTTTAGGGACACCACGTATGTAACAAATGGTGATATTGTTTTCGCCGTTATCTATCTGATTTTGAAGACTTGATCGCAAATTTTTTTGTGTTCACATTGCATAGGTGTTTGATCCGATGCAACTCCGACTTGCTTACCATTTAGATCTACTTGGTTATTGTTTTGAAGAACTTTAAGTGCATCAGTGTTGGAATTCAAAATCACCTTAAGCGGTCGTGGTTTATTCAGTTGAGTTATTTTCCCCAGGCGAAATGTTTTAATATTCTCCGTACCAATAAGCGGATTCAATATATTTTTAACTTTACTTATATCTTCCAAGGCTCTTATAGTCGTGAAATCACTAGTGCTTTCCTCAACAGTAAACATAATGATGTTGTTTGAACGTTGCTGACGATCAACAATTTCAGAGCTGATATCTTCATTAGCATCCCAATTCGATTTGTCGCAAACTTCAGTATTGGCTACTTTTAATTTTAGATCAGCTAATTCAGATGTTGGTCTAAGTATCAAATCTTTGAGTTCCCGAATTTTGTTTTTCTGGGCCTCACATTTATCGCATTGATATGTAATACGTCGTTCTTTTATTAACAAACATTGAATCTCACCACGTGTAAGATCGGAACAAGTAGTATGTAGTGGTAATTTGCAATAATCACACTTTAATTCTTTATCTGGGTTTAGGTTGATATCGCAAATCAAACATTTATTGATTAATGGCATAATTAACTTTTATTCACTCAAACTAAGAGAACTATAAACACGGAGCACCGACTACGTACCTTAATTATTCAAAATTATCTGATCGAAATTGCACTCAAGGCAACAAGCAACAAGTTATTGTCATGCAACGAAGTGTCAGCTTATGTTCGCAAATGTCAATTCGTCAATGGCCACAGCAGTTATGAATTCCGCGAAGTTTGTTACAAAGAATTTTTAAAGAACTTTATGCATACATACAAAATTAAACGTACACCAATTTAAGCCTGTGGACAATCCAAGCAGAAGACAATTTTATGAATGGATCGAAAAGAGACGCAGCGAATGAAAATTATGTGATAATTATCTTCTTTATTCGCTACAAGACTGACTTTTAACACCTTGCATTCTGCAGATTCTACAAAAACCCTCTTCATTTTGCTTTAGAAGTATTGAACGAGTAGGTCAGTACTGCATTTTTCAGATGAATGTTACAAAGGTATTATAATAATAATTTAATAAATTATTTTTAGATATCCGTGTAATAGGTATTTGCCCAAATTGTTCCACTCTGGTAAAGATAGCTAGTGTTGTTTGACTACTATAAGTTCAGAGGCGGCATTCAGATATATATCTAATAATTCTTCCATAATTAAATGAACTGTACAATTAAGGTAAGCATTTCAGATAACTAACATGTTAATTAAAAATTCATTATTAAACATTTGAGTTTTTCTTATCAAAAACAAAAGAACTCTGGTGTTCTAGAAAAATTGTGACAGCCATATCAGTATGTTGTCTAGAAACGACAACATGTACAGAACTTTTTTTTTCGGTATGAAGATAGAACATACAAGTATTTTTGAATGAAAATACAGTAACACTACGTGGATTTTTCTTTTTCTAGTTTCTGGGTCTTTGACTTTTTAAGCTTTAATATGTATTATAGCAACCTCACTCCAAAGTAGTCAGGAATTTTATGATCATAAATGCGATTCTGTTACAATTTCATACGTTATACAATGTGTGTTAAAATATCTTTCAGTGTTCGTTCCAAAATAAATGTTTTTTAATGATGTATGAATTGATCCCGTAGATCATGTACCATCAATGAATGTTTGTAATATGATGACGAGTTTTTATGAAAGAAATAGTTCTGGTCAGTATTTGAAGCTAAATATAAATCTTTTTTGATAATAATTCATATAAACTGTTTGTTTATATTACAGTAGTATATAGCACTGCATCAATGTTTGTAATATAGTATAGGACTAATTACCAACAAATGTTTTGTTTAATGTTTGCGGTTCAAAATAGACTTTTTAATAAAAAAAAAAAAAGCTAAATCCAAGATTCTTTTGATCTATCATTTTACATGTTTAATAAGTATTTACAGAAATTTAATTTACTTTTCAATATGCTACTCTTTCACTACCATAACCCAACATTAAACACTAATGGATACATTCAATGAGCAAATAGAAATACACGCAACATCAATAGAAGTACATATACCTTAAATTTCCAATTTAAATCATATAGTAGAAAATATGTGCTACAACCATCCAGTCACTTGCCTTACATTATACTTTAACAAATAAAAGCCACCCTTGAAAAAGTCGCTAGAGTATTCTTTTAATTTGAGATATTGGGTTTAGAGAAGTATAAAAATATTCTAAAAGGTTATCATGTTCACTGACTTATCAAAATAAATATCAAACAATAAATTACTCCACGTTATGTTATGAACCTGAACATCTGGTTACTAGTACACATATTACAAGAATATTATCAAACAAAACAAAAATAACCTGCTAAGCAAGCACGCCAACATAACCTACACAAACGAAAGTGAAAGGGTTGTAAAAAATATTTGAAATCCTTTTTTTAATTATAGTAAGGTAAACAAATATATTTTTAAGACATATTTATAAAGCAATCTTCTAAAAAATCATCCTATTTTGTATAAAAACCAAAAAATACAGCCATTTTGAAAAACATATGGAAAACAATTGATTAGACTGTGAAGGGATAGCACATCATGATAAACATAAAACAATAGTCTAAACACGGAAACGTACCTTCCGTAAAATCCTTCTGATATTCTATTCCGTTTCAAGGGTCTTCTCATTTTGTTTATTTCAACATTTCGTCTCTTCATAATTTATGAAAACCAATGCAGTAAAATATATTTTGGTCACTTCACGAAATTGATGCATAAAAACCGGGACTGTCTCATGGGTTTTCGTCACACAAACCAAGATTTTTGCGGTAAAACGTCTTTTGTTGTGTTGTCAACTCCATATATTTCAGACTTTGTCAACAGATGGTGCAACGTTTGGTACGCATGTTCCAAATAAAAAGGGAATGCTCCAAAATACTGTAATCTTACATAACTTGTTTGTTTTGTAGATTGTAATTCACCGTCTTATGACATAACTGTTAATAATGCTAATAAAAGAAAATATATAACGATATTTAAGAAACATCGAGAGGTGGGATAAATCGATAGGTACAATAAATATACTAGCTAATTATGAAAAAAGCTTTAAAATAAATTATATAATATTTGGTTAGAATGTAAGTGCAGTCCGTTTACTTTCCTAAATTTAAGGATCTGTAAAAATAAATTAAATATCCCGTTAGGTGCAATCAATCGTGTCGCACTTAGCAGTAACGGGTATGCAAGATTTGTTACGATTTAGCAAATCGTACGACTTGCCGATCCATGTTTTTTAAGGAACTAAGAAAACGGGGTATAGTTTTTTATTGCCATTGTAAACTACATAGAAGTTTGTAAAATATATTTCAGACATTTTCTAAATTTTGCATTAATAAGAACAGTATGAAAATCAAAACTGTCTTTGTTTCTAAATATTTATGAGATGTTTTCGGCTTTTATTGTACTATATGTTAACTCTCAGTCAGAATAAAACACAAAGAATACGCTTGATCGAAAGACTACTTTTATTGACTCATAATATATCCATCATCTGACAGCGCCAACAAAAATGAATCTAATGTCTCCCTGACGTCCAACGCCAACCCTTCCCCCAACCGTTGGTCGACTCATACAGGTCGGGCCCGCGTACACCAAATCTTACATATAATATATGTAATTTTGAAATAAATTATTGTTATCATTGAATAAGGGGTTTACCAAGACTATTGAAGCTATACTCTGAATAGGGTACTGCACATCAATCAGAAAGTGCAACATTGTTAAAAGCCGACAGTTTTCACTATTAGACAGCAATTGGCAATGGTTCACCACAGAGGTTTAAGTATTGTAGTGACTTAACTGTTGTTTCTTTGCAATAATAAATACCCTACCACGTTAAGGTCAGTTTTTTATTTCAACAGGTTTCTATACAAATAATTAAGGGCACTGTCTATAATAATACAAAACCCTTCAGCCTTTTTAGTACACATAATAAATTTAAACTATGAAGCTTTTATGAAGTCTTCGAAAAAAGTATTCCGTATATTTTATGTCTTATTGATCAGGACTGTTTCTTAATTTCAACAAAATTGGTTGGAGCGTACAAATTACAATTTTTTTTTTACGGTCTGAACGTTGTCACGCTTCTTTTTGTGTGTGATCTTTAACGTAAAAATATTATACGCAGTATCCACATGAAGCCTCCATGATTTCAAAAATGTTATTAAAGAAGTTATAATATTTAGAAACTTGCAGTCTTTGCTATCATGTAAAGCAACTCAAAAAATTTTGTACAAAAAACTAATGCACTCATGTACTCTTTTCGTACCTTTAAAATGTTTAGACGATACTCTATCTTAACCCATGTGCGCAGAAGGGTATCAGAGGCGATAGAGGCTATTGTATCCACAATTTTTTTACGAAGATCGGCAAGGTCACGTACAGGCGAGGCGTATGCAATGTCTTTCACATAACCGTACAGGAAAATATTCAAAGGGGTTATGTCCGGAGACCTCTTTAATCATTTGGTTGGCCCATCATGTTCTATACACCGGTGTGAAAATTTCCTGTGTAGGAAGTCAAAAACTTCTAAACTCCAATGCGGCACTGCACCACCCTGCTGGAAGATACCATTTGGCTAAAACGGAAGACATCAAATTGCTCAAACATTTCCATGTAAACGACACTTGTTATTGCTTACTCCATACAGAAAAATAGTCCAATTTTGCAGTCTTTCTTCGGCGCACACCGCACGTCCACCATTTAACTTTCGGATATTTTTCCGGAAACTGTGGAGGATATGTTAACCCAAGATACAAATGTTGTGCAGATTTACCTTCCCACTTGTGTGGAAGGTTGCTTTGTCAGGAAAAACCAACACTCTCTAGATAGTTGGGGTTTTGGTCGATCCGACCCAATATCTTCATAGCAAGACTGTGATGCAATTCCAAATTTTTTGACTGCGAGGTTTGCACAATTTGAACTTTGTAAGCGTATAAGCAAAGTCGCTTATGCAAACGTTGTGTGAACTGTTGAGTGAGGGATTCTTAGCTGTCATAATGCTCGACAAATGGACATTGATGGGTTTTTTTTGGAACACCTTTCTTATCTTTTCCACACTTTTGCGTGATGTGAGTTTTCTGCCTACACGACCTGTAGGTAAGAACTTAATCCCGACACGGTCCGCTTGAAAAATGTTAGGCGAGCATTTTTCACAAAAATGCGCCCTCGTTCGGATGAGAGGTAAAATGGAGGTCCCGTGTGTGTATGTTGTCACTCACGTTAAAGATCCCTACATTGCTTGGAACATTAGGTAAAAAAAACTCGCTTCCTGGCCAATGTAGTACCTTTGAGTGGAGCATTGGAAAATCACAGTAAGGGTAAGAACTTATCATACCCAGTCTTAATCTTCATAATGTCTGCTGGTTCATGATGAAATTTATTTTGGAAATTTTGTTGAACACCGCGAATTGAGCTGTCCTTTACGGTATTGTAATTTTTTGGTAATTATTCAGCTCTTAAAACAAAAAAAGAAATCATTTAAAAAAATCTGCACAAAACTTTTGGGTTGCAGTACATGATGCCACAAAAAGTTTCAATGTAGTATAGTTTTTTAAATTACATTTTGAAGTGAGGGAGGTTTCATGTGGACACCCTGTATTGTGACTTTTCAGGTATTGACGAAGTATGGTACAGAATTGTTCAAAATTGTGTTTGGATGTTGCTTTTTCCATTTCCTTAATTCACAGATCTCAATTATTCCTTATATTTAGTTTGCTATTATCGTCTAAATGGTTATAAAATTCTCGTCACTGTTGGGTATCTAACTTGCTTCAGATTCTATGAAATCTATCAAGTGGCTAACATCTTGTGCAGATATTACAACTTCTTTATGATTATGTTTGTTTTGAATCGATTGTAACGCCGGCAATTATTTTCCATCATTTGTATATACCTCAACATTTCCACAGGCTCCATTAGAATGTATTTCAAAACAGGTCCTGTAATGATGTTCCCATCAGAAATATTCTGATCATCTTCTTCATGGAGATTCAACGAAGTTCAAGCATAATTTAAATTTTTAGCAATGGATTGATAAATCGAAGCTACAGATAATAAAACACCCAGCAGACCTTTGGAACCAAAAGCGGAGGATGATATTCAGATAATACTGCTGCACTAGGGCAAAAACTTTAACTCCAATGTTTGGCTAATTTGAGTGAGATGTTCTAAGCGTTTAATAAAGCATCAAAGGTGATTCTTATGTGGCGTTCTGGTTTGTCTAGGGTCACACTGTTAATACTTTGTAGCAACGGAGATAACATTTATTTACAAATTAAGAATACGCACTAATTATACATTAATAGCATGACGTACAAAAAAATATTAACAAAGGTGTCCGTGGGCATAATTATAGCAAATGCCTTTAATCTGAAAGCACTTTGGTTTTCAAAGTTGCAGAATTGTTGAAGAATTGAATTTTGTGGCTTCACGACGAGGACCTGAATCTATGTTGTTTAAGGGATGATGTTCATTGTTAAACTGAATGTGATGCGGTACCCAGCGGTAATAGCTGGGGTAGAATTTCCATGCTTCGGTACCTGGCGGCTGTGGTAGTCAGAGATGAGAGCATAGGAGCGACATTCTTGGTTGGTAGAAATTAGAGCGAGTTGTTGGTGCCGCGTACTCTAAGAGGTAGTTCTGATGACTTTGGAGGTGGGATGGATCCAAGCTGTGTTGTGGCGCATTCCTGTGTCCGTAGTGTGGTTATGAGTTTACTTAATTTTATCCCGTTAGAGTCGGGGTCACAACGAAAGAGTCTGATGGAAAACCCGAGGAGTTTGGTGACTTCCATCTTGTACTATTCTTAAATTCTCTTTAAGAAATTTGGCATGCTACATAATTTTCAAGCCGCATAATGTTGCTGATACGTTTACAAATGATTTGTTATTCAACTCAGTTAATTCCTCCTTATTATTAGGTTTGACAATCGATCAGGACCTAACCTGGACTGAACAGATACCCTCATAAGCATCTAAATTAGTTTCATTGAGTTATGCTTTTATAATTGTAACTAGGGAATTATCTCTAAGCAGTTCCTTAAAAGTATACTATGCTGTATTTGAATCCAGAATGCGATACGGTACTCCATTTTGGGGATATACCTCTCTCAAAAATATGCAAATCATTTTTAAGTTCCAAATCCAGCAGTTCGTAGTATTTGCCATTTAGGTAAATACGAACATTGTGAACCTCTCTTTAAAAAACTCAACATTCTTTCATATTTCTTATTATTTATTTTTGATACCATTATGCTATTTGGCAAAAAATTACATTTTTATTATTATGCTAATTCTATCCATCTAAATTATTACCAAAAAGGCAGGCAACATATTCAAAATCATCGCAACATCTTCTCTAGTACAAAAATCATTTATTTTATGGCTCCCATGCTCTGTGTCAAACTTTCGACTAATATTAAATCCAAAGAGGAAACTTTTCACTTTAGATTTTCACTATTGGCCTTATTGTGGGATCGCTGTTATTATTCAATTGATGATTATTTAATGACAAACTATGAGGGGGTTGCCCTTCCTATATGGTGCACGCTACATGATTATTCTGTTAAGTTTATTTTAATATTTTGACTGATATATTATATTATATGATTAAAATAGTTTTTAGATTATTAACTAGTAGTAGGATCGGTATATTTATTTATTTATCTACTTTTCTTACAAGAAGCGGTGGTAGAATAAGAAGATATTTACATTATTATGCTATAGCAGAAATAAACTGGGCAATATTTTGCGGAAAAGGAGCAAAAGCTTGTTTGGGAAGATCATTCCACAGCCTGATTCCCACACCAATGAACGAATGAATTATAAGTAACGCTGTGCCGATATGATGGGTGCTGGATTTTAAAAAGATGATTATGTCTGGAAAGGTAGTTTGTCGGTTTTAGTCTTTTGCCAAGTTTAGACAGAACAAGCTTGCCTGCTATTGTTTCACCTATAACCACAAAAGCACATTTATTACGCCTACTTGCAAGAGATCTCATTCTAACTCGTTGACTAATTCATTCACACCGCTTCGCTGTCGAAATTGACAGAACACATATCTTGCAGCACGATGCTGAACAGAGTTTAATTTGTGTGTTAAATACTGATTTTGGAGGTTCCCTATTATAGCACAGTATTCTAAAATTGGAGAGATTAATGTCAATATGCATGGCCTCTTGCCAAAGTAGAAGCTTTACGCAGGCACAACATGACTAGATGTAAATGCTTTAGAGCTTTGGAGACCACTGCAAGAATGTGTTCGATCCACCTTAGGCCCTTGCTTATGATAATGCCAAGATATTTACAGCTGTTTGACGGATTTATGATATTATTTCCAAGGCGGTACCAATGCTCGACTACATGTGAGCCAAAGAAAATTCAAACGGTTTTAGCTGTGTTGATAGCCATATTATTGACATGAGCCCAATGGACAATTTCATGTAGGTCAGTTTGTACAACCTCCACGTCTGCTTGGCTTTTAATGGGTCTATATATAACAATATCGTCGGCAAAAAGCCTAAAGGTTGACTTTTCTCCAACTGTGCAGCGATTGATGAAGATGAGGAACAGAGGAGGGCCTAGTACAATCCCTTGGTGAACTCCTAAGGAAACTGCTACAAGTTCTGAGAGTTGTTGATTATCCAATACCTGTTGTGTTCTATTTGATAAGTATGTGGTTATCCACTTCACAATGTGACTGTCTAAATTCATTCTCATAAGAGCTTCAACCAATAGCTTATGGAAAACTCTATCAAAGGCCTTCGATATATCTAAAGAAATGGCTTCAACCTTAACTCCATTGTCGATGCTCTCGGCAATATCTTGAATGAAACAGTCAAGTGCATATTCACATGAGTAACCTGGCCGAAAGCCAAATTGTAATAAATGTAGATAATTAGAATCATTTAGCACATTTCATTCAAGATAAACTCAAATAATCAAGAAATGACACACGTAATGCTAATTGACCTGTAGTTTACAGGATTAGTTTTTGATTCATTTTTATGTATAGGTATGACATGAGCTCTTAGCCAATCATCTGATATATCATTATTATTAATACACATGTCAAAAAGAAAGTTCAGGTATGGTACAATTGTATTACCGCATAGTAAAATTAGTTGACTAGAGATGCAGTCTGGTCCCTTGGTGTGTTGATCCATTTTACCAAGGGCCAGGCGAATATCTTTGGCGCTAAAATGAAATACATTTATAGACACCTTATTCCTTATAACAGCTCTACTGGCATGCTGTTGGGGATCTGTATTGCAGACTTCTTTAAACGTATTGTTTAAGATAGTTAAAGTGTCAGACCCTCTACCTTTCATTTCGGGAATTGATGTGTTTGTGGCTCTGCACGATTTTAGTACTTATTAAACAAGTTTCACTTGTTGGAATATGCATTACCGGCTGTTAAATTGGTCATAAAGTCGTGCAAGGTTTTCATTATTGCTTCAAGCAATTTCTGTTTAGTGTTTTAAATTCTGCTTTATGGGCTGTTGCTTTGTTTCGAAACTTGTATTAACGTCTACACTGCTTTTTCAGCACACCAACTTCATGCATATAGTAAATTGGATTGGTATTAGTAGGTAGAGATCGTGTAGGTATGAATTGTAAGCTACTATGCAGTACTGCTTTAAAGGTGTCCCAGTACTGATTAGTAGTACCTGTCTGTGAAGCCCATCCATTATATTGTGCATACGTATGCTCCTATATGTTGCATTTGTCAGCCTTTTCATAGCAAAAAATAGTTTCTTTTGTGGATTTATTTGGAGCAGCCCCTTCTATAACTGCATGTACTGGACGGTGATCGCCAAAATAGTCCAACACTTCACATGAGTACATATCGACTATCGGATTAATTAAGATTTTATCTAATAGATTGTTGTTTCTTGTAGGATCTGGTTCAATTTGAACTAATCCATTTGATAGTAAATTGTTCACCCGTATTTGATCACTTGAGCATGATGGAGTTATATTCCATATTACTTTTGGTAGATTTAAATCGCCTGCTAGTAGTATACCCATTGGTTTGTTGCAGTTGTGTATCAACTCAGAGATGTGGTTAATAATGTATAGTGGTGCCGATTGAAGCCAATAAGCGACAATAATTTTTAGTTAAAAATTAATTATGGCAATGTCAACAGTAACTATTTCATATATCGGGTCAAAACTTGGATTCTTGGAAGTAAGTCTATTGTGTACTGCAACTAAAACTCCACCACCGCGAGAGCCTCTGTCACGTCGATAGACACTAATATAAGGGAAAGATTTGGGCATCCATAATATGTTCGGAAAGCCAAGTTTCTGTAGCTAGTGTGATGTCGGCTTTATAGCTGTCGTCATAATCATCATCATCATTAGGTCTTCAGTCCTGGAACTGGCTAGATGTGTATCCTCATTGTTTCCTATTCTGAACTAACCTACACATTTCTCTGAAATTTGCACAGTCTGCATCTATCACTATCTGATCTAGGTCTACATCTACCTGCATTTTCCTATCTCTGCTTTTAATATATCCTATACTATTCCCCAAAAATGCCTTCAAACGTATTCTGCCCTTCTATTTCTCCTTGTTCCCTTACTATTTCTATAACCTATTTGTTATTAACTTTGTCTGTCCATGCTATCATCCTCATACATCTGAAGCACAACATTGCAAAAGACTGCTACCTTTTTTCTGTCTGCTTTTTCTACTGCCCGTATTTCATGGGCATACTGTGCTGTGTTCCACACAACAATTTTCTTCTTGCTTCTATGTTTGTTATCTTCGATCATAGGCGCTGTTCTTTCTTGTTAGATGCAGTTTGGTCCCCTTCTATTGTTTTACAATTATATACCCTATTTCTCCGACATTCAGTGGTTGCAAAGGGAGAGGGCGGCTCCGTGGCGTAGTGGTATGTGTGTGACTACTACGCCCAAGGTCCCGGGTTTGAATCCCGACACGGTCCACTTGAAAAATGTTAGGCGAACATTTTTCACAAAAATTCACCCTCGTTCGGAAGAGAGGTAAAATGGAGGTCCCGTGTGTGAGTGTTGTCACGCACGTTAAAAATCCCTACCTTACTTGGAACAGCAAAGGTTTGGCAAAATTCCAAATTTTCCAGGTAAAAAACTTGCTTCCTGGCCAATGTAGTACCTTCGGGTGGAGCATTGGAAAATCACATGCAAGGTTGTGAAGGGGGTAAGCAGCCTGTGGCTGCCAAGTTCCCCCAGCACTTGAACATTTGCCAATTTAATATTTTTTCCAATATATCCTTTCGCACAGTCAACATTAAGAAGGTATATAATACTAGGCAGCACACCCAATATAGTCAGAAATAAACTGTATTTGTACTTTGTATAAATTTACATTAACGCAACTAAAAATTCAAATATCCTTGTTGCTAGACTTGTCGGCAGTCATTCACTTCACATTAAACTCTAATTAGCTAACCTTGCAAAAATTTTGTTTCAAACGTAGGTATTGTGTTACATTCATATGCACCCTCACACATACACCCATGCACGCACGCACGCACGCACCTACCCACCCGCCCACACACATATCCACGCACGCACACACGCTCGCACGCACACACACGCACGCGCGCACGCACGCATACACACACGCACCCACGCATGGACGCACGCGCGCGCGCGCACTCACGCACGCACACACGCAGGCACGCATGCGCGCGCGCACACACGCAAGCACGCACGCACGCACACACACAATAGTTTATCCATAGGACTGGTTGGATGCGTACCTCCATTGATTTCTATTCTGAGCTAGCCTACACATTTCCCTGAAATTCTTACAGTCTACATCTTTCAGTATCTGTGTGCAGTAGTCTAACATAGGTCTACATCTACTTCTCTTTTTTCCTATCTCTGCTTCTAATATATTCCACACTATTCCTTCATGCGGTAGTATGTGGCCTATCATCTATCTTTCCTATTTTTTACTGTTTTCCACATATTTCTTTCTTTCTCTACCATTTTTAACTCTTTGTTCTTAACTTTGTCTGTTCATGATATTTTCATCACACGTCTGTAGCACTACATTTCAAAGGCTTTTACCTTTTTCTTGTCCGTTTCTCCTACTGTCCAGACTTTACAGCTGTACAGTGCTATGCTCCACACACATGTTTCAAGCATCTTTTCTTTGTTTCTATGGTTGTTGTCTTTGAACACAGTAGTTGCTTTTTCTTGTTAAATGTAGCACGACTTTGTGCTAATCTTTGTTTTATATCTTTTGTGCTTTTCCCGTCTTGCATTATTTGGCTTACTAGGTAGCAGAAATCCTATTTGTATTTTTATTTTTGTTTTATTTTCCCTTACTTTGAATACTAGAACTTTAGTTTTATTTTTGTTAATTTTCATACCATATGTCTCTGTTAGAACTGTTACAATTTCATTAAAAGCTGCTTCTAGCTATTCCTTGTTAGATGCTAATACTGTTATATCATCTGCAAATCTAAGCATTTCAATCCGTTGTCCCTGCATAGTAATTCCAAATGTCTTCCTGCATTTGACAGTATTCATTGTTTCTTCTATGTACAAGTTAAAAATTAATGGGAATAAGTCACAATCACTGTCTCACCCTTTCCTAATATTTAACTCTCTACGTTCCTACTGTAATTCTATTACAGCTGTTTACTCTTAGTATAAGGTATGTACTATCTGTCTATCCTAAAACTCATTCCAATCTTTTTGAGTATTTCAAACATTTTTTTTCATTTTACATTGTCGAATGCTTTTTCCAGATCTACATACCCTATATGCACGCTTTCCCCCTTTTCTATTGTTTTCTTCATTATCATCCTCAGAGCTAAAATATCCTCTCGTGTTCCCCTGTTTCTCCTAAACCCAAATTGATCTTCTACCAGCATTTCTTTAGCTGGTTTTTCCATTCTCCTTTGTACAATTCTAGTTCATATTTTTGACAAGTGTGCTGTCAGACTTATTGTTCGAAAATTTTCACATCTATTCGTGCCTCTCTTTTTTGGTATAGTTACTATGATATTACATTTGAAATCTTTGGGCATCTCGCCTGTCCCATACATATAGCTTACAAGTTGGAAGAAACGTTCTGTTATTGCTTGCCAAGTGGCTTTTAGAGTTTCTGCTTGCAGTTTATCTGTACCCAGCGCCTTACCATTTTTCAGACACTTTAATGCTAATTCAAACTCATCTCGCAGTATAGGATATCCCAAGTCACCATTTTTAATGGCAGATTCCTGTTCTAATGCTGTTAGTTCCTCCCCTGCAAATAAATTCTATATATATTCCTGCCATCTAACCACTTTCTCTACATTTTCTATAATGACGTTTCCTCTCGCGTTTCTTATATTTTTGCTATACGGTTTTATATCCCTAAAATTCATTTTAATTAGTTTGTATGCTTTGTTTGTCTTTCCTATTTCCATCTTAGTTTGTATGTCTTTGCATTTTTCATCAATCTGCCGTTCTTTAGCTCTCCTGCATTTGCGAATAATTTCCCTTTTTGTGGCTTTGTATATCTGTTTTCCCGTTTTGTCTGATCTTTTTTTGTATTTTCGTCTTTCTTGAATTAAATTCAGGGTATCTTTTGTTATTCATGGTTTCTTATTTTGTGTTTGTGTATACCCCTGAATATCTCTGGTCGCCATGTCTAAGCTGGATTTAATGTTATTCCATTCTGTTTCTACCTTTTTAGTAGCAGAAATTTTCCGACATCTTTCAGTAATTCATATTACTTTTTCAAATCTTTCGTGGATATTTTTATCTTTTAGTTTGTCAAAGTCAAAGTGCCTTTTTCCATTCCTTTTTTTCAAATTTTAAATTTAAGAGCGCCCTTCATAGTTACGATATTGTGGTCAATGTCTATATCTGCTTCTGGATAGCTTCTACAGTCTTTTACTTGATTCCTAAACTGTTGTTTAATAAGAATGGAATATATTTGATATCTTCCTATATCCCCTGGCATCTTTAGCGTATATCGTCTTTTCGCATGATGTTAAACTAATGTGTTTGTGATGGTTAAATTGTTTTTTGTCGCAAAATTCTACCAACATATTTCCCATGTCGTTCCTCTTGCCTAAACCAAATAAACCTACTTCCGCTCCTCCCCTACCCTCACCTACCACTACATTAAAATTCCCCATAATTATTAAATTTTCATGTCTTTTTGCATATCTTCGTATGTCTTCGACATCTTTGTACGCTTCTACTTCTTCCTCACTGTGGCTGGAAGTGAGCATGTATACTTGTATTATTACTATATTTACCGGTTTTGAGTCTAATTTAACCATGAGTACTCTACCGTTCTATTGTAAGTAGTTTTGTACACAGTGCCCTATCTTTTTTCACATAACTATCCCCACACCTGAATTTTCTTCCTCTAATCCTGTATGAATTACCCTAAAGTTTACACTCCAAAATCTCTCGCCCCTGTACACGAACTTCGCTGATCCCTACTATGCATTTAAATTTTAGATTCTCTAGCTTCCCTACTTGCTTTATACTCCTGACATTCCATGCTCCGACTCTCAGAATGTTCCCAATTCTTTTTCTAAATTTTCCAATCACATCCTCCCAGGTAGTCACCACCCGGAGATCCGAATGGAGGACAATTTTACCTCCGGAATCTTTTACCTCAGAGGATTTATTACATATTTATTTATTACAATTTAAGTACGCTGTGTACTTGGGAGGTAATGTGGTGGTTACCCGTTGCCTTCCACATTGAAGTAGTGTCTTAGAATGCAATACCGACCCCTATTGTCTCTGCCAATCTAAGTACCGAAAGATCCGCTGCCCTCTTTTTAGGACCAGTCTTAGTCTGATTCCTCACAAAAGACCCTACTAATTTGGTTGGACCTGTAGTTTGGCTCTTTAGCTCATTAGAACACACAAGCCATTCCACCTGTTCTAGTAATCTAGAACTTCTTCAAGGTGCAGGTCCATTCGGAATGTTTATTAACAATGGCATGTCTAAAATCACAATTAACATTTTGTTGAATAAGCAAAGCAGGAATTTGTTCTTTCAAAATAAATTACTCTAATTCCTCTGCATTCATGCTTTCTGGAGGCGGTGAAATATTTTCGTACATTATGAAAAACTGCTGTAGTAACCATCACAGTTAAAGTATTTTCGATTTTACAACGTAGTCCATAACACAAGGCTGGAAACCTTTGTTTTAATGCCACATTTGTTCGCTCTATTGCATTCAGTCTAAGAATATGACATTGGTTATATGCCTGTTGCACGAGAATTTGAAAATGGTTTTAAACGAAATGCTGGGTGTGATGTCTACTGCACACTACTCAAGTTGTAATAACCTGGTATCAACATTCGTCATAACAAAATGTCAAGATTATTTTGTAAAGCATTCTTAATTTTTTAATAAACAAGTATTAAACTATTTTCTACCCAATATATTACAGTGGCGACGAGGATAAAAATCAAAATAAGACCTAAAATTTGAGACCGCCACGGGAAAATAGGCAAGGAAATATGAATAGGAAGGATAGGAAACAAGCATGAGGTGGGGTGAAGGTCAAGCCATGTAGAAGTTCTGATGAAAATTCACAACATTTTTCAGATGCCTGTACAAGCATAATATGTGTAAAACATGTAAAGAAATGAACCGTTTGGCTAAGGTTCGTTCAGTTAAAACAAATTTTATGGAGGTAGATATTGATGATTCTAAGGGCACCACAGAGGTGGAGAGGCTAGATTTTATCAATATATTTTATGTTAATATTGACAAGTATGTTAATCTCTTCAAAATGAATGTTGTCAATAATAATAAATAAGTCTCGATGGAGTTAGACCCTGGGGCGACTTTATTTGTATTGCTTAAAGAGTTGTCATCATCATTAGGTCTTCAGTCCTGGAACTGGTTAGACGCGTACTATCGTTATTTCCTATTCTGAACTAACCTACACATTTCCCTGAAATTTGCACAGTCTGCATCTATAACTATCTGATCTAGGTCTACATCTACCTCTTTTTTCCTATCTCCGCTTGTAATATATCCCATACTATTCCCCAAAAATGCCTTAGAACGTATTCTGCCCTTCTATTTCTCTTATCTTTTTCCCCAGATATCCTTGTTCTCTTACTTTCTATAACCTATTTGCTATTACCTTTGTCTGTCCATCCTCATACATCTGAAGCACGGCATTTCAAAGGCTGCTACTGTTCTTCTGTCTGCTTTTCAGACTGCTCGTATTTCGTAGGCATACTGTCTGTGCAGTGCTCCATACACACGCTTTCAACAACTTTTTGTTCTATGTTTGTTGTCTTTCATCATAGGCGCCGTACTTTCTTGTTAGATGCAGTTCGGTCCCCTTCTATTGTTTTACAATTATATACCCTATTTCTCCAACATTCAGTGGTTGCGAAGGGGGGTAAGCAGCCGGTGGCTGCCAAGTTTCCCCAGCACTTGAACATTTACTGATTTAATATTTTTTCCAATATATCTTTTCGCACAGTCAACATTAGTTGCAGATAATTCACAACAAACAACTCGTTGTTTATACTAATCATCAGATTTATCTGCGCTTATTTTTTCGTCATTAAGTTTTCCGTCTCAAAACTGGTTGGACACGTACCTGCACTTATTTATATTCTGAGCTAGCCTACCTAGTTCCCTGAAATTCTCACACAACATGTGTATACAGCTCGTTCCCCTTCTATTGTTGTCTAATTTTATGCCCTATTTCACCGAGATTCAATGAAGGGGGTTAGGCAACCTGTGGCTACCAAGATGTTACGTGCCAAAGTGGCCCTGTAACATATGATTTAGGTTAGTTTTGATGTACGGAAGTTTCGCGCCATAATTTCAAAAGACGCGGCGCGTGGTATTTAAATAGACTAGGCGCGTACTTCCGATACGTCACAGTGCGTTTGCGCAGATCGCGCGACCCCATAGGGTCGGACGAACAAGTTCGCGCCGATGTGCAAAAAGACAAGAAGTGGGGAAGCTCCCGTTCTCTCTATAACGGGGGTTTTGCCCTTGTTCCTCGAGCAGTGTGGACGCTTTGAGGTGTCGCATCGTGCCTATCCTTATCTATGTAGATATCCTGTCGCCCCCCACCTGGTTTCTTCCTAATCCGATCCCTACATAGGTAGACAAATCCGCAGCCACCTTCGGCTAACCGGACTCCACGACCCGAGATGACGAGTCATCATCTTCAATCCCTCCGGGATGGAGGCCCTGATGGACCTGGAATAGAAGCCAACCTCAACGCAGGGACACATCCACGTGAGCAACCTATGTATTACCTTTTCATTTAACTTTTTATACATTTTCCGATTACTACGCAATTCATGCATTGGTGACGTCATGGTAGTTGTATGCTAAACATTTTTACGATTGTGATTTAAATTCTATCACTGTTAGATTTAGGTGTTACACTGGTTGTATTATCATTCCCGAAGGTGAAATTTTTGTTCAGATTATATTTAATAACCAAGTTAAAAAACTGTAGGTTAATAACTGTCAAAAATGGTTCAACGCCATTATTTGGCTGGTATTTGTTCAAGCTTTTTGGACTCAAATTTCATTTTCAAGGAAGGGTGTGACATTTAGCTCAATATGGTTAGGGCTGAGCTCAAATGTGATGAAGACCTGCTTCTATTAAAAACGAATAAGGAAATGTTTAAAGATGAATTGGGGTGATACAAATATAGGGCGGCTCCGTGGCATAGGTCCCGGGTTCGAATCCCTACACGGTCCGCTTGAAAAATGTTAGGCGAGCATTTTTCACAAAAATACACCCTCGTTCGGATGAGAGGTAAAATGGAGGTTAAAAGTGGACGAAAGGGTAAAAACCAATATTTTGTAAGCCTCGCCCAATTAAATTTGCTTTTAAAGAAAAAATTATTTGGAAACTTGATAAGTTGGTAAAACAAAGCGTGTCGTTCTTTGGTTGATAATTCTGAATGGGAGACCCTGTTGGTACCCGTCGTTAAAGAAAACGGCAAGATTAGACAGTGTGCGATTATAAAACGATAGTAAAGAAATTTTTAGAGAATAATAGACATTCCCTTCCTGAAATAAGCATAAAACATTATACTAAACTTGATTTTTCAGTAACTTACAACCAATTGGTACTTATGGAGGAAGCAAAAAAATTGTTAGTGTGGAGTACTCATTGCGGAATTTACCTGGTGCATTGTTTACCTTTTGGGACTGAGCCGACTAGCTCAATATTTCAACTGGTGGTTGAAAAAGTGTTGCAAAATGCAGCGGGTCATTAACGTTCTTGATGATATAGTAACGGGCACGAATTGACATGGACCAAGGTTTTTGATCATTTAAGTGGCGCTAGATTTTATTTGAATTTAAATAAGTGAAGGCTCTTTCCGTCTAGAATAAAAAATTTGGGACACATAATTGATGGGCAATGTCTGCACAAGGATCCAGAAAAAGTTCTAGCTATAACGAACATCTCTAGACCATTGAATGTAATGGAACTAAGGTGCTTCTTAGAAATGATTATTTATTAGGGGAAATGTTTTTCTGATCTATCCACTATTTTAAGTCGACTATACAGATTGCTAAAAGACGATATTGAATTTATATGGTCACCGAAGTGTGAGAGAGCTTTTGTGAAGATAAAAACAGCTATTTCTTCCAACCAAAATTTAGCTTATCTTGAACTTATCTTGCCTTTAAAACTGATTTCTGATGTTTTTAGTGCAGGGATAGGAGTTGATTTACATCACAAATATCTGGGTATTACTGAAAAACCAATCACTTTTGCATCCCTATTTGAACAAGGCAGAGAAAAACTATTCAGTTATACATAAGGAAGCACTTGCAATTTTTTGGGGTGTCAAAAAATATTATCAGTATTTAATAGAAAATAAATTTATATTATGCTCAGACCACAAGCCACTGTTAGCATTGTTTGGTGAAGACAAAGGAGTTCCGCAGATGGCAGCTGAATGTTCTCAGAAATGGGCATTTTTTGAGCAGGTTTGAATATAGATTCCAGTATAGTAAAGGGAAAAATAATGCGATTGATGGACTATCTAGATTCCCACTTGAGATAATTGAAGAAGATAGTATTTTTTAGTGGAAAATAAGCTATCGGTTAGTTCTAACAATCTAAGGAAAGAGATTAGAACGGATTAGTTGTCAAGCAAGGTTTATATGTATGTGCATAATGGATGGCCCGCAGTGATAATGGAAGAATTGAAACCATTTTATTATAGGCATATGGAATTAAGTATTGAAAATGGATTGGTCATGTGGGGCTATCGCTATAGAGTATTAACCCCAGAAAAATGTAAAGGGTAACTGTTGGAGGAAGTTCATGGGGCTCACAATGGCGTAGTGAAAATAAAATCATTAGCAAGACAATATTTTTTTGGCGGGCCTGCCTAGACAAGGACACTGAAGATTTTGTAAAATTAACAAGGCTTGCATGTCTAATTCGAAAACACCCAGCAAGGTACCTCTGATTAAGTCTCCGGAAGGTAAATATGCCTTTGATAGGATTGGCATTGATCTTCTAGGGTAGTTTAAAAATTAAGTTTGTTTATTATTTGTTTATTTCGAATGGACGAGCACCTTGCCGAAGTTCTAAATTATTAGAACAGGTGAAATGACTTGTGTGTTCTAATGAGCTAAAAAGCCAAACTACAGGTCCAACCAAAGTAGTAGGGTCGTTAGTGAGGAACCAGACTAAGACAGGTCCCCGAAAGAGGACAGCTGTTCTTTCGGTACTTAGATTGGCAGAGACCATAGGGGTCAGTATGGCAGTCTAAGACACACTACCGCGATGTGGAAGGCAACGGAAAACCACCACATTATCTCCCAAGTACACAGCGTACTTAAATTGTATCAAACATGATGGCATTCTCTGGGGTAAAAGATTCCGGATTTAAAATAGTCCCCCATTCGGATCTCCGGGAGGGGACTACTTCGGAGAATGCGATCGGAAAGTTAAAAATAAGAGTCGGGAACATTCTGCGAGTCGGAGCGTGGAATGTTAGAAGTATGAAGCAAGTAGATAAGCTAGATAACCTAAAAATCGAAATGAATAGGTTATCACTAGACATAGTAGGGATCAGCAAAGTTCGGTGGCCAGAGGCGGGGGATTTTTGGAGTGGAGACTTCAGAGTAATTCATACAGGAGCAGAGGAAGGAAATTTGGGTGTGGGGAGAGTTATGCGGAAAAAGTTAGGATACTGTGTAGAAAATTACTTACAAAAGAACGAAAGAGTACTCATGGTTAGATTAGGATCTAAACCAGTAATAATACAAGTATACATATACATATACATACCCACGTCTAGCTACAGTGATGAAGAGGTAGAAGCCATCTACAAAGATATCGAAGATGTATTAAGATACGTAAAAGGACATGAAAATTTAATAATTACGGGGGATTTTAATGTCGTGGTAGATGAGGGTAGGGAAGGAGCGGTAGTAGGTTTATTTGGTTTAGGCACGAGAAACGACAGGGGAAATGGGTTGGTAGAATTTTGCGACAAGAACAGTTTAATCATCACAAACACATTATTTCAACATCATGCTAGAAGATGATATACGTGGAAGATGCCAGGAGATATAGGAAGATATCAAATAGATTACATTCTTGATAGACAACGGTTTAGAAATCAAGTAAAAGACTGTAGAAGCTACCCAGAAGCAGATATAGATACTGACCACAACATCGTAATTATGAAGACCGCACTTAAATTTAAGAATGTGAAAAAAAGAAACGGAAAAAGGCACTTGGACTTGGAGAAACTAAAAGATAAAGATATTCAAGAAAGATTCGAAAAAAAGTCAAATGAATTGACTCTAAAAGTCCCTGGACAAGCAGTAACAGAACGTCTCTTCCAACTTGTAAGCTATATGTATGAGACAGGCGAGATGCCCAAAGATTTCAAACGTAGCAGCATAGTAACTATACCAAAAAAAGAAAGGCGCGGATAGATGTTTAATTTTTCGAACAATAAGTTTGACCGCACACGTGTCAAAAATATTAACTAGAATTGTGCAAAGACGAATGGAAAAACGGGTGGAAGAAATACTAACAGAAGACCAATTTGGGTTTAGGCGAAACAGGGAAACACAAGAGGCTATTTTAGCTCTGAAAGTGATAATGGAGAAAACAATAGAAAAAGGGGAAAGCGTGTATATAGGATTTGTAGATCTGGAAAATGCATTCGACAATGTAAAATGGAAAAAAATGTTTGAAATACTCAAAAAAGGCTGGAATGAGTTATAGGGATAGACGAATAGTACATAGCTTATACAAAGAGCAAACAGCAGTAATAGAATTAGAGCAGGAACGTAGAGAAGTAAACGTTAGGAAAGGGGTGAGACAGGGGTGTGCCCTATCCCCATTGATTTTAACTTGTACATAGAAGAGGTAATGAATACTGTCAAATGCAGGAAGACATTTGGAATTACGATGCAGGGACAAAAAATTGATATGCTTAGATTTGCAGATGATATAGCAGTATTAGCGTCTAGCAAGGAAGAGTTAGAAGCTGCTCTTAATGAAATGGAAACGGTTCTAACAGAGAGATATGGTATGAAAATTAACAAAACTAAAACTAAAGTTCTAGTATGCAAAGGTGGGGAAAATAAATCAAAAACAAGAATACAAGTATGTAACACGAACTTACAAGAGGTTAAGGATTTCTGCTGCCTAGGAAGCCAAATAGCGCAAGATGGAAAAAGCACAAAAAATATAAAACAAAGATTAGCACAAGGTTGTGCTACATTTAACAAGAAAAGCAACTACTCTGTTCAAAGACCACAAACATAGAAACAAGGAAAAGATTGCTTAAAACATATGTGTGGAGCACAGCACTGTATGGCTGTGAAGCCTGGACAGTAGGAGAAGCAGACAAGAAAAAGGTAGAAGCCTTTGAAATGTGGTGCTACAGACGTATGATGAAGATATCATGGACAGACAAAGTTAAGAACAAAGAGGTACTAAAAATGGTAGAGGAAGAAAGAAATATGTGGAAAACGGTAAAAAAATAGGAGAGATAGGATGATAGGCCACATACTACGGCATGAGGGAATAGTGCGGAATATATTAGAAGCAGAGATAGGAAAAAAGAGAAGAAGAGGCAGACCTAGGTTAGACTATTGCACACAGATAGTAAAAGATGTAGGCTGCAGGAATTTCAGGGAGATGTGTAGGCTAGTCCAGAATAGAAATCAATGGAGGTACGCATCCAACCAATCCCAAGATGGATAAACTAATGACGAAAAAATAACTGTGCTTTAACATGATGATTATTATAAGTAACTACAAGAATTGGTTGGGCAATATTCTCGAATAATGTTAAGTGTGTGAAAGGATTTACTGGAAAACCATTAATTCGGCAAATGTCTAAGTGTTGGGGATCTTGGTAGCCACAGGTTGCTTAACCCCTTCACTGAATCTCGTGAAATAAGGCATAAAATTAGAAAACAATAGAAGGGAACGAGCTGTATACACATGCTGTGTGAGAATTTCAGGTAACTATGTAGGCTAGCTCAAAATATAAATAAGTGCAGGTACGTGTCCAACCAGTTTTGAGACGGAAAACCTAATGACGAAAAAATAAGCGCAGATAAATCTGATGATTAGTATAAACAACTAGTTGTTGGTTGTGAAATATCTGCAACTAATGTTGACTGTGCAAAAGATATATTGGAAAATATATTAAAACGGTAAATGGTTAAGTGTTGGGGGAACTTGGCAGTCACAGGCTGCTTACCTCCCTTCAGGGTATATAATTGTAAAACAATAGAAGGTGACCGAACGGCTTCTAACAAGAAAGAACAGCGCCTATGAGGAAAGACAACAAACATGCAACAAGAAGAAAATTTGTGAAAGCATATGTGTGGAGCACAGCACAGTATGCCTATGAAATACGGGCAGTCTGAAATGCAGACAGAGAAACGGTAGCAGCCTTTTGAAATGCTGTGCTTCAGATGCATGAGGAGGATAGCATGGCCAGACAAAGATAATAACAAATAGGTTATAGAAATAGTAGGGGAACAAGGATATCTGAGGAACAAGATAAGAGAAATAGAAGGGCAGAATACGTTCTAAGGCATTTTTGGGGAATAGTATAGGATATAATACAAGCAGAGGTAGGAAAAAAGAGGTGGATGTAGACCTAGATCAGATAGTGATAGATGCAGACTGTGCAAATTTCAGGGAAATGTGTAGGTTAGTTCAGAATAGGAAACAACCAATTCCAGGACTGAAGACCTAATGATGATGATTATTTGTTGATTCATACACTAAATGGCCCGATATTTATAAAATGTATAAAATGGACACTTCCACACTATAGAAAAATTAAGAGAATGTTTTGCTCGTTTTGGACTTCCAAATGCTTTTGTTTTAGATAATGGGCCTCAACTAGTGAGTGCTGAATTTGAGACATTCTGTGTAAAAAACAGCATTAAGCATGTCAAATCCTCTCCTTACCACCCGTCGGCCAAAAATGGGATGAAATCTTTTAAGAGTGCTTTATGAAAAACTTCTTTTGGAAAATCAAAATAATAGTCAAACGGCAGATACTCTTGTAAGCGAATATGTACTTCCGTATAGGAATACTCCTCATTGTTTAACAGGAGAAATTCCTTCCAAATTAATAATTTCTCGTAAAATTAGGACAAGGCTTAATTTTTTAATTCGACCAGTTTCTGAAAAATATATTCAAAGACAAATTGAGAATCATCATGGTAATAGAAATGTATATTTGGCATTGGGAAAATTAGTTTATGTGGAAGATTACCAAAATACAAATAGAGCAGGATGGGTGGAGGCTGTTAAATGAGATATTGAGTCGTGAAAACAATCGTGCAGTACAATAAAAGACAGTAGGTTAAGGTTTAAGGCATTCAAATCAAATAATTAAAATGGGCGGTTTTATGAAGAGTTAAATTTTCTTAAAAGTAGAGAAACAGACTTATCTAACAACATTGAAAAGCATCATAAACCTAAGCTAATTCAATCCGAAGATAATAAATCCATTCCTCATGTTAAGTAGAATATGAAATCTTATGATTTAGCAATTAGTTATGACAAAAATATACCATTATTACCTAACACAATTCATTAGTAATAGCTGTAGTGGTATGTGTGTGACTACTACGCCCAAGGTCCCGGGTTTGAATCCCGACACGGTCCACTTGAAAAATGTTAGGCGAACATTTTTCACAAAAATTCACCCTCGTTCGGAAGAGAGGTAAAATGGAGGTCCCGTGTGTGAGTGTTGTCACGCACGTTAAAAATCCCTACCTTACTTGGAACAGCAAAGGTTTGGCAAAATTCCAAATTTTCCAGGTAAAAAACTTGCTTCCTGGCCAATGTAGTACCTTCGGGTGGAGCATTGGAAAATCACATGCAAGGTTGTGAAGGGGGTAAGCAGCCTGTGGCTGCCAAGTTCCCCCAGCACTTGAACATTTGCCAATTTAATATTTTTTCCAATATATCCTTTCGCACAGTCAACATTAAGAAGGTATATAATACTAGGCAGCACACCCAATATAGTCAGAAATAAACTGTATTTGTACTTTGTATAAATTTACATTAACGCAACTAAAAATTCAAATATCCTTGTTGCTAGACTTGTCGGCAGTCATTCACTTCACATTAAACTCTAATTAGCTAACCTTGCAAAAATTTTGTTTCAAACGTAGGTATTGTGTTACATTCATATGCACCCTCACACATACACCCATGCACGCACGCACGCACGCACCTACCCACCCGCCCACACACATATCCACGCACGCACACACACGCTCGCACGCACACACACGCACGCGCGCACGCACGCATACACACACGCACCCACGCATGGACGCACGCGCGCGCGCGCACTCACGCACGCACACACGCAGGCACGCATGCGCGCGCACACACGCAAGCACGCACGCACGCACACACACAATAGTTTATCCATAGGACTGGTTGGATGCGTACCTCCATTGATTTCTATTCTGAGCTAGCCTACACATTTCCCTGAAATTCTTACAGTCTACATCTTTCAGTATCTGTGTGCAGTAGTCTAACATAGGTCTACATCTACTTCTCTTTTTTCCTATCTCTGCTTCTAATATATTCCACACTATTCCTTCATGCGGTAGTATGTGGCCTATCATCTATCTTTCCTATTTTTTACTGTTTTCCACATATTTCTTTCTTTCTCTACCATTTTTAACTCTTTGTTCTTAACTTTGTCTGTTCATGATATTTTCATCACACGTCTGTAGCACTACATTTCAAAGGCTTTTACCTTTTTCTTGTCCGTTTCTCCTACTGTCCAGACTTTACAGCTGTACAGTGCTATGCTCCACACACATGTTTCAAGCATCTTTTCTTTGTTTCTATGGTTGTTGTCTTTGAACACAGTAGTTGCTTTTTCTTGTTAAATGTAGCACGACTTTGTGCTAATCTTTGTTTTATATCTTTTGTGCTTTTCCCGTCTTGCATTATTTGGCTTACTAGGTAGCAGAAATCCTATTTGTATTTTTATTTTTGTTTTATTTTCCCTTACTTTGAATACTAGAACTTTAGTTTTATTTTTGTTAATTTTCATACCATATGTCTCTGTTAGAACTGTTACAATTTCATTAAAAGCTGCTTCTAGCTATTCCTTGTTAGATGCTAATACTGTTATATCATCTGCAAATCTAAGCATTTCAATCCGTTGTCCCTGCATAGTAATTCCAAATGTCTTCCTGCATTTGACAGTATTCATTGTTTCTTCTATGTACAAGTTAAAAATTAATGGGAATAAGTCACAATCACTGTCTCACCCCTTTCCTAATATTTAACTCTCTACGTTCCTACTGTAATTCTATTACAGCTGTTTACTCTTAGTATAAGGTATGTACTATCTGTCTATCCCTAAAACTCATTCCAATCTTTTTGAGTATTTCAAACATTTTTTTTCATTTTACATTGTCGAATGCTTTTTCCAGATCTACATACCCTATATGCACGCTTTCCCCCTTTTCTATTGTTTTCTTCATTATCATCCTCAGAGCTAAAATATCCTCTCGTGTTCCCCTGTTTCTCCTAAACCCAAATTGATCTTCTACCAGCATTTCTTTAGCTGGTTTTTCCATTCTCCTTTGTACAATTCTAGTTCATATTTTTGACAAGTGTGCTGTCAGACTTATTGTTCGAAAATTTTCACATCTATTCGTGCCTCTCTTTTGGTATAGTTACTATGATATTACATTTGAAATCTTTGGGCATCTCGCCTGTCCCATACATATAGCTTACAAGTTGGAAGAAACGTTCTGTTATTGCTTGCCAAGTGGCTTTTAGAGTTTCTGCTTGCAGTTTATCTGTACCCAGCGCCTTACCATTTTTCAGACACTTTAATGCTAATTCAAACTCATCTCGCAGTATAGGATATCCCAAGTCACCATTTTAATGGCAGATTCCTGTTCTAATGCTGTTAGTTCCTCCTGCAAATAAATTCTATATATATTCCTGCCATCTAACCACTTTCTACATTTTCTATAATGACGTTTCCTCTCGCGTTTCTTATATTTTTGCTATACGGTTTTATATCCCTAAAATTCATTTTAATTAGTTTGTATGCTTTGTTTGTCTTTCCTATTTCCATCTTAGTTTGTATGTCTTTGCATTTTTCATCAATCTGCCGTTCTTTAGCTCTCCTGCATTTGCGAATAATTTCCCTTTTTGTGGCTTTGTATATCTGTTTTCCCGTTTTGTCTGATCTTTTTTTGTATTTTCGTCTTTCTTGAATTAAATTCAGGGTATCTTTTGTTATTCATGGTTTCTTATTTTGTGTTTGTGTATACCCCTGAATATCTCTGGTCGCCATGTCTAAGCTGGATTTAATGTTATTCCATTCTGTTTCTACCTTTTTAGTAGCAGAAATTTTCCCGACATCTTTCAGTAATTCATATTACTTTTTTCAAATCTTTCGTGGATATTTTTATCTTTTAGTTTGTCAAAGTCAAAGTGCCTTTTTCCATTCCTTTTTTTCAAATTTTAAATTTAAGAGCGCCCTTCATAGTTACGATATTGTGGTCAATGTCTATATCTGCTTCTGGATAGCTTCTACAGTCTTTTACTTGATTCCTAAACTGTTGTTTAATAAGAATGGAATATATTTGATATCTTCCTATATCCCCTGGCATCTTTAGCGTATATCGTCTTTTCGCATGATGTTAAACTAATGTGTTTGTGATGGTTAAATTGTTTTTTGTCGCAAAATTCTACCAACATATTTCCCATGTCGTTCCTCTTGCCTAAACCAAATAAACCTACTTCCGCTCCTCCCCTACCCTCACCTACCACTACATTAAAATTCCCCATAATTATTAAATTTTCATGTCTTTTTGCATATCTTCGTATGTCTTCGACATCTTTGTACGCTTCTACTTCTTCCTCACTGTGGCTGGAAGTGAGCATGTATACTTGTATTATTACTATATTTACCGGTTTTGAGTCTAATTTAACCATGAGTACTCTACCGTTCTATTGTAAGTAGTTTTGTACACAGTGCCCTATCTTTTTTCACATAACTATCCCCACACCTGAATTTTCTTCCTCTAATCCTGTATGAATTACCCTAAAGTTTACACTCCAAAAATCTCTCGCCCCTGTACACCGAACTTCGCTGATCCCTACTATGCATTTAAATTTTTAGATTCTCTAGCTTCCCTACTTGCTTTATACTCCTGACATTCCATGCTCCGACTCTCAGAATGTTCCCAATTCTTTTTCTAAATTTTCCAATCACATCCTCCCAGGTAGTCACCACCCGGAGATCCGAATGGAGGACAATTTTACCTCCGGAATCTTTTACCTCAGAGGATTTATTACATATTTATTTATTACAATTTAAGTACGCTGTGTACTTGGGAGGTAATGTGGTGGTTACCCGTTGCCTTCCACATTGAAGTAGTGTCTTAGAATGCAATACCGACCCCTATTGTCTCTGCCAATCTAAGTACCGAAAGATCCGCTGCCCTCTTTTTAGGACCAGTCTTAGTCTGATTCCTCACAAAAGACCCTACTAATTTGGTTGGACCTGTAGTTTGGCTCTTTAGCTCATTAGAACACGAAGCCATTCCACCTGTTCTAGTAATCTAGAACTTCTTCAAGGTGCAGGTCCATTCGGAATGTTTATTAACAATGGCATGTCTAAAATCACAATTAACATTTTGTTGAATAAGCAAAGCAGGAATTTGTTCTTTCAAAATAAATTACTCTAATTCCTCTGCATTCATGCTTTCTGGAGGCGGTGAAATATTTTCGTACATTATGAAAAACTGCTGTAGTAACCATCACAGTTAAAGTATTTTCGATTTTACAACGTAGTCCATAACACAAGGCTGGAAACCTTTGTTTTAATGCCACATTTGTTCGCTCTATTGCATTCAGTCTAAGAATATGACATTGGTTATATGCCTGTTGCACGAGAATTTGAAAATGGTTTTAAACGAAATGCTGGGTGTGATGTCTACTGCACACTACTCAAGTTGTAATAACCTGGTATCAACATTCGTCATAACAAAATGTCAAGATTATTTTGTAAAGCATTCTTAATTTTTTTAATAAACAAGTATTAAACTATTTTCTACCCAATATATTACAGTGGCGACGAGGATAAAAATCAAAATAAGACCTAAAATTTGAGACCGCCACGGGAAAATAGGCAAGGAAATATGAATAGGAAGGATAGGAAACAAGCATGAGGTGGGGTGAAGGTCAAGCCATGTAGAAGTTCTGATGAAAATTCACAACATTTTTCAGATGCCTGTACAAGCATAATATGTGTAAAACATGTAAAGAAATGAACCGTTTGGCTAAGGTTCGTTCAGTTAAAACAAATTTTATGGAGGTAGATATTGATGATTCTAAGGGCACCACAGAGGTGGAGAGGCTAGATTTTATCAATATATTTTATGTTAATATTGACAAGTATGTTAATCTCTTCAAAATGAATGTTGTCAATAATAATAAATAAGTCTCGATGGAGTTAGACCCTGGGGCGACTTTATTTGTATTGCTTAAAGAGTTGTCATCATCATTAGGTCTTCAGTCCTGGAACTGGTTAGACGCGTACTATCGTTATTTCCTATTCTGAACTAACCTACACATTTCCCTGAAATTTGCACAGTCTGCATCTATAACTATCTGATCTAGGTCTACATCTACCTCTTTTTTCCTATCTCCGCTTGTAATATATCCCATACTATTCCCCAAAAATGCCTTAGAACGTATTCTGCCCTTCTATTTCTCTTATCTTTTTCCCCAGATATCCTTGTTCTCTTACTTTCTATAACCTATTTGCTATTACCTTTGTCTGTCCATCCTCATACATCTGAAGCACGGCATTTCAAAGGCTGCTACTGTTCTTCTGTCTGCTTTTCAGACTGCTCGTATTTCGTAGGCATACTGTCTGTGCAGTGCTCCATACACACGCTTTCAACAACTTTTTGTTCTATGTTTGTTGTCTTTCATCATAGGCGCCGTACTTTCTTGTTAGATGCAGTTCGGTCCCCTTCTATTGTTTTACAATTATATACCCTATTTCTCCAACATTCAGTGGTTGCGAAGGGGTAAGCAGCCGGTGGCTGCCAAGTTTCCCAGCACTTGAACATTTACTGATTTAATATTTTTCCAATATATCTTTTCGCACAGTCAACATTAGTTGCAGATAATTCACAACAAACAACTCGTTGTTTATACTAATCATCAGATTTATCTGCGCTTATTTTTCGTCATTAAGTTTTCCGTCTCAAAACTGGTTGGACACGTACCTGCACTTATTTATATTCTGAGCTAGCCTACCTAGTTCCTGAAATTCTCACACAACATGTGTATACAGCTCGTTCCCTTCTATTGTTGTCTAATTTTATGCCCTATTTCACCGAGATTCAATGAAGGGGTTAGGCAACCTGTGGCTACCAATATGTTACGTGCCAAAGTGGCCCTGTAACATATGATTTAGGTTAGTTTTGATGTACGGAAGTTTCGCGCCATAATTTCAAAAGACGCGGCGCGTGGTATTTAAATAGACTAGGCGCGTACTTCCGATACGTCACAGTGCGTTTGCGCAGATCGCGCGACCCCATAGGGTCGGACGAACAAGTTCGCGCCGATGTGCAAAAAGACAAGAAGTGGGGAAGCTCCCGTTCTCTCTATAACGGGGGTTTTGCCCTTGTTCCTCGAGCAGTGTGGACGCTTTGAGGTGTCGCATCGTGCCTATCCTTATCTATGTAGATATCCTGCCTAATTATCTTTCCTGTCGCCCCCCACCTGGTTTCTTCCTAATCCGATCCCTACATAGGTAGACAAATCCGCAGCCACCTTCGGCTAACCGGACTCCACGACCCGAGATGACGAGTCATCATCTTCAATCCCTCCGGGATGGAGGCCCTGATGGACCTGGAATAGAAGCCAACCTCAACGCAGGGACACATCCACGTGAGCAACCTATGTATTACCTTTTCATTTAACTTTTTATACATTTTCCGATTACTACGCAATTCATGCATTGGTGACGTCATGGTAGTTGTATGCTAAACATTTTTACGATTGTGATTTAAATTCTATCACTGTTAGATTTAGGTGTTACACTGGTTGTATTATCATTCCCGAAGGTGAAATTTTTGTTCAGATTATATTTAATAACCAAGTTAAAAAACTGTAGGTTAATAACTGTCAAAAATGGTTCAACGCCATTATTTGGCTGGTATTTGTTCAAGCTTTTTGGACTCAAATTTCATTTTCAAGGAAGGGTGTGACATTTAGCTCAATATGGTTAGGGCTGAGCTCAAATGTGATGAAGACCTGCTTCTATTAAAAACGAATAAGGAAATGTTTAAAGATGAATTGGGGTGATACAAATATAGGGCGGCTCCGTGGCATAGGTCCCGGGTTCGAATCCTACACGGTCCGCTTGAAAATGTTAGGCGAGCATTTTCACAAAATACACCCTCGTTCGGATGAGAGGTAAAATGGAGGTTAAAAGTGGACGAAAGGGTAAAAACCAATATTTTGTAAGCCTCGCCCAATTAAATTTGCTTTTAAAGAAAAAATTATTTGGAAATTTGATAAGTTGGTAAAACAAAGCGTGTCGTTCTTTGGTTGATAATTCTGAATGGGAGACCCTGTTGGTACCCGTCGTTAAAGAAAACGGCAAGATTAGACAGTGTGCGATTATAAAACGATAGTAAAGAAATTTTTAGAGAATAATAGACATTCCTTCCTGAAATAAGCATAAAACATTATACTAAACTTGATTTTCAGTAACTTACAACCAATTGGTACTTATGGAGGAAGCAAAAAATTGTTAGTGTGGAGTACTCATTGCGGAATTTACCTGGTGCATTGTTTACCTTTTGGGACTGAGCCGACTAGCTCAATATTTCAACTGGTGGTTGAAAAGTGTTGCAAAATGCAGCGGGTCATTAACGTTCTTGATGATATAGTAACGGCACGAATTGACATGGACCAAGGTTTTGATCATTTAAGTGGCGCTAGATTTTATTTGAATTTAAATAAGTGAAGGCTCTTTCCGTCTAGAATAAAAATTTGGGACACATAATTGATGGGCAATGTCTGCACAAGGATCCAGAAAAGTTCTAGCTATAACGAACATCTCTAGACCATTGAATGTAATGGAACTAAGGTGCTTCTTAGAAATGATTATTTATTAGGGAAATGTTTTCTGATCTATCCACTATTTTAAGTCGACTATACAGATTGCTAAAAGACGATATTGAATTTATATGGTCACCGAAGTGTGAGAGAGCTTTTGTGAAGATAAAAACAGCTATTTCTTCCAACCAAAATTTAGCTTATCTTGAACTTATCTTGCCTTTAAAACTGATTTCTGATGTTTTTAGTGCAGGGATAGGAGTTGATTTACATCACAAATATCTGGGTATTACTGAAAAACCAATCACTTTTGCATCCCTATTTGAACAAGGCAGAGAAAAACTATTCAGTTATACATAAGGAAGCACTTGCAATTTTTTGGGGTGTCAAAAAATATTATCAGTATTTAATAGAAAATAAATTTATATTATGCTCAGACCACAAGCCACTGTTAGCATTGTTTGGTGAAGACAAAGGAGTTCCGCAGATGGCAGCTGAATGTTCTCAGAAATGGGCATTTTTTGAGCAGGTTTGAATATAGATTCCAGTATAGTAAAGGGAAAAATAATGCGATTGATGGACTATCTAGATTCCCACTTGAGATAATTGAAGAAGATAGTATTTTTTAGTGGAAAATAAGCTATCGGTTAGTTCTAACAATCTAAGGAAAGAGATTAGAACGGATTAGTTGTCAAGCAAGGTTTATATGTATGTGCATAATGGATGGCCCGCAGTGATAATGGAAGAATTGAAACCATTTTATTATAGGCATATGGAATTAAGTATTGAAAATGGATTGGTCATGTGGGGCTATCGCTATAGAGTATTAACCCCAGAAAATGTAAAGGGTAACTGTTGGAGGAAGTTCATGGGGCTCACAATGGCGTAGTGAAAATAAAATCATTAGCAAGACAATATTTTTGGCGGGCCTGCCTAGACAAGGACACTGAAGATTTTGTAAAATTAACAAGGCTTGCATGTCTAATTCGAAAACACCCAGCAAGGTACCTCTGATTAAGTCTCCGGAAGGTAAATATGCCTTTGATAGGATTGGCATTGATCTTCTAGGGTAGTTTAAAAATTAAGTTTGTTTATTATTTGTTTATTTCGAATGGACGAGCACCTTGCCGAAGTTCTAAATTATTAGAACAGGTGAAATGACTTGTGTGTTCTAATGAGCTAAAAAGCCAAACTACAGGTCCAACCAAAGTAGTAGGGTCGTTAGTGAGGAACCAGACTAAGACAGGTCCCCGAAAGAGGACAGCTGTTCTTTCGGTACTTAGATTGGCAGAGACCATAGGGGTCAGTATGGCAGTCTAAGACACACTACCGCGATGTGGAAGGCAACGGAAAACCACCACATTATCTCCCAAGTACACAGCGTACTTAAATTGTATCAAACATGATGGCATTCTCTGGGGTAAAAGATTCCGGATTTAAAATAGTCCCCCATTCGGATCTCCGGAAGGGGACTACTTCGAGAATGCGATCGGAAAGTTAAAATAAGAGTCGGGAACATTCTGCAGTCGGAGCGTGGAATGTTAGAAGTATGAAGCAAGTAGATAAGCTAGATAACCTAAAATCGAAATGAATAGGTTATCACTAGACATAGTAGGGATCAGCAAAGTTCGGTGGCCAGAGGCGGGGGATTTTTGGAGTGGAGACTTCAGAGTAATTCATACAGGAGCAGAGGAAGGAAATTTGGGTGTGGGGAGAGTTATGCGGAAAAAGTTAGGATACTGTGTAGAAAATTACTTACAAAAGAACGAAAGAGTACTCATGGTTAGATTAGGATCTAAACCAGTAATAATACAAGTATACATATACATATACATACCCACGTCTAGCTACAGTGATGAAGAGGTAGAAGCCATCTACAAAGATATCGAAGATGTATTAAGATACGTAAAAGGACATGAAAATTTAATAATTACGGGGGATTTTAATGTCGTGGTAGATGAGGGTAGGGAAGGAGCGGTAGTAGGTTTATTTGGTTTAGGCACGAGAAACGACAGGGGAAATGGGTTGGTAGAATTTTGCGACAAGAACAGTTTAATCATCACAAACACATTATTTCAACATCATGCTAGAAGATGATATACGTGGAAGATGCCAGGAGATATAGGAAGATATCAAATAGATTACATTCTTGATAGACAACGGTTTAGAAATCAAGTAAAGACTGTAGAAGCTACCCAGAAGCAGATATAGATACTGACCACAACATCGTAATTATGAAGACCGCACTTAAATTTAAGAATGTGAAAAAAAGAAACGGAAAAAGGCACTTGGACTTGGAGAAACTAAAAGATAAAGATATTCAAGAAAGATTCGAAAAAAAGTCAAATGAATTGACTCTAAAAGTCCCTGGACAAGCAGTAACAGAACGTCTCTTCCAACTTGTAAGCTATATGTATGAGACAGGCGAGATGCCCAAAGATTTCAAACGTAGCAGCATAGTAACTATACCAAAAAAGAAAGGCGCGGATAGATGTTTAATTTTTCGAACAATAAGTTTGACCGCACACGTGTCAAAAATATTAACTAGAATTGTGCAAAGACGAATGGAAAACGGGTGGAAGAAATACTAACAGAAGACCAATTTGGGTTTAGGCGAAACAGGGAAACACAAGAGGCTATTTTAGCTCTGAAAGTGATAATGGAGAAAACAATAGAAAAAGGGGAAAGCGTGTATATAGGATTTGTAGATCTGGAAAATGCATTCGACAATGTAAAATGGAAAAAAATGTTTGAAATACTCAAAAAAGGCTGGAATGAGTTATAGGGATAGACGAATAGTACATAGCTTATACAAAGAGCAAACAGCAGTAATAGAATTAGAGCAGGAACGTAGAGAAGTAAACGTTAGGAAAGGGGTGAGACAGGGGTGTGCCCTATCCCCATTGATTTTTAACTTGTACATAGAAGAGGTAATGAATACTGTCAAATGCAGGAAGACATTTGGAATTACGATGCAGGGACAAAAAATTGATATGCTTAGATTTGCAGATGATATAGCAGTATTAGCGTCTAGCAAGGAAGAGTTAGAAGCTGCTCTTAATGAAATGGAAACGGTTCTAACAGAGAGATATGGTATGAAAATTAACAAAACTAAAACTAAAGTTCTAGTATGCAAAGGTGGGGAAAATAAATCAAAAACAAGAATACAAGTATGTAACACGAACTTACAAGAGGTTAAGGATTTCTGCTGCCTAGGAAGCCAAATAGCGCAAGATGGAAAAAGCACAAAAAATATAAAACAAAGATTAGCACAAGGTCGTGCTACATTTAACAAGAAAAAGCAACTACTGTGCTCAAAGACCACAAACATAGAAACAAGGAAAAGATTGCTTAAAACATATGTGTGGAGCACAGCACTGTATGGCTGTGAAGCCTGGACAGTAGGAGAAGCAGACAAGAAAAAGGTAGAAGCCTTTGAAATGTGGTGCTACAGACGTATGATGAAGATATCATGGACAGACAAAGTTAAGAACAAAGAGGTACTAAAAATGGTAGAGGAAGAAAGAAATATGTGGAAAACGGTAAAAAAATAGGAGAGATAGGATGATAGGCCACATACTACGGCATGAGGGAATAGTGCGGAATATATTAGAAGCAGAGATAGGAAAAAAGAGAAGAAGAGGCAGACCTAGGTTAGACTATTGCACACAGATAGTAAAAGATGTAGGCTGCAGGAATTTCAGGGAGATGTGTAGGCTAGTCCAGAATAGAAATCAATGGAGGTACGCATCCAACCAATCCCAAGATGGATAAACTAATGACGAAAAAATAACTGTGCTTTAACATGATGATTATTATAAGTAACTACAAGAATTGGTTGGGCAATATTCTCGAATAATGTTAAGTGTGTGAAAGGATTTACTGGAAAACCATTAATTCGGCAAATGTCTAAGTGTTGGGGGATCTTGGTAGCCACAGGTTGCTTAACCCCCTTCACTGAATCTCGGTGAAATAAGGCATAAAATTAGAAAACAATAGAAGGGAACGAGCTGTATACACATGCTGTGTGAGAATTTCAGGTAACTATGTAGGCTAGCTCAAAATATAAATAAGTGCAGGTACGTGTCCAACCAGTTTTGAGACGGAAAACCTAATGACGAAAAAATAAGCGCAGATAAATCTGATGATTAGTATAAACAACTAGTTGTTGGTTGTGAAATATCTGCAACTAATGTTGACTGTGCAAAAGATATATTGGAAAATATATTAAAACGGTAAATGGTTAAGTGTTGGGGGAACTTGGCAGTCACAGGCTGCTTACCTCCCTTCAGGGTATATAATTGTAAAACAATAGAAGGTGACCGAACGGCTTCTAACAAGAAAGAACAGCGCCTATGAGGAAAGACAACAAACATGCAACAAGAAGAAAATTTGTGAAAGCATATGTGGAGCACAGCACAGTATGCCTATGAAATACGGGCAGTCTGAACTGCAGACAGAGAAACGGTAGCAGCCTTTTGAAATGCTGTGCTTCAGATGCATGAGGAGGATAGCATGGCCAGACAAAGATAATAACAAATAGGTTATAGAAATAGTAGGGGAACAAGGATATCTGAGGAACAAGATAAGAGAAATAGAAGGGCAGAATACGTTCTAAGGCATTTTTGGGGAATAGTATAGGATATAATACAAGCAGAGGTAGGAAAAAAGAGGTGGATGTAGACCTAGATCAGATAGTGATAGATGCAGACTGTGCAAATTTCAGGGAAATGTGTAGGTTAGTTCAGAATAGGAAACAACCAATTCCAGGACTGAAGACCTAATGATGATGATTATTTGTTGATTCATACACTAAATGGCCCGATATTTATAAAATGTATAAAATGGACACTTCCACACTATAGAAAAATTAAGAGAATGTTTTGCTCGTTTTGGACTTCCAAATGCTTTTGTTTTAGATAATGGGCCTCAACTAGTGAGTGCTGAATTTGAGACATTCTGTGTAAAAAAACAGCATTAAGCATGTCAAATCCTCTCCTTACCACCCGTCGGCCAAAAATGGGATGAAATCTTTTAAGAGTGCTTTATGAAAAACTTCTTTTGGAAAATCAAAATAATAGTCAAACGGCAGATACTCTTGTAAGCGAATATGTACTTCCGTATAGGAATACTCCTCATTGTTTAACAGGAGAAATTCCTTCCAAATTAATAATTTCTCGTAAAATTAGGACAAGGCTTAATTTTTTAATTCGACCAGTTTCTGAAAAATATATTCAAAGACAAATTGAGAATCATCATGGTAATAGAAATGTATATTTGGCATTGGGAAAATTAGTTTATGTGGAAGATTACCAAAATACAAATAGAGCAGGATGGGTGGAGGCTGTTAAATGAGATATTGAGTCGTGAAAACAATCGTGCAGTACAATAAAAGACAGTAGGTTAAGGTTTAAGGCATTCAAATCAAATAATTAAAATGGGCGGTTTTATGAAGAGTTAAATTTTCTTAAAAGTAGAGAAACAGACTTATCTAACAACATTGAAAAGCATCATAAACCTAAGCTAATTCAATCCGAAGATAATAAATCCATTCCTCATGTTAAGTAGAATATGAAATCTTATGATTTAGCAATTAGTTATGACAAAAATATACCATTATTACCTAACACAATTCATTAGTAATAGCTATGGTCATTGACACATTTACTTACTAAGAAGGATCCCGTTTCTAAATTCGCCTACTTCTTACCTAGTCCGCAGTCACCTGTTATTAAAAATTGTGGAATCGCGGGCTGACCGAGACCATCGAGCCACTATATTAGTTATTTTTAAATTGCTATCACATACTAGCTGGACATAGAATATTCAACTACTAGAGACCTTTCCATCATTCCCACCTACAATATTAGGCAAAAACAATAACATTAAAACGTCTATTACACGTTTCACATTACATTACTTGCTACTTACCAGGTGATTTAATTTTAACACGGGTACTGTTGAACATTTGTTTAAAATAGCTGTGTTTATAGTTAGTTAGTTATTATTCGTAGTTGGTTACTCTGATGAACGCTGTGCGAATTAGAAAAGTTAGAATAGCATGGGCTGGGCGGAGAGTTGTCAAAAAGAATTGTTTTGTATTTTGGCAGGTAGATAATCTAAATAAGGGAAAATACAACATTTAAAATTTTTTTATGGTTTATGTGATATGAATTTCCCTTAACAAATGTTTACTGACTTTAGAAGTGCGTAACAGGAAAAAGAAGAGAAAAACTTTATAGGGTTTCACAATTTCATTGTATGTATGTCTATGACAGTTCAGACATTAATTTTTATTAAAGTTTCAGCAAATTTCCCAGTTTGCTCAAAAAAGGGTTGTGATTTATTTCCTGCAATCGCCAAGTACAGTCGATACATCCAATAATTCGAAGAAAACGAGTAATTTAGTAAAAATTATTTTGACACCATATTCTTTCTAGCGGAGTAGGTGGCAAGCATTCTAATAAATCTATTACATAGGCTATAATTTTTGTTATAATTCTAAAATTAGTGCTTTGATCCACGTGCATAATATCACCAGTATTTTACTAATGTGCATTACTTGCATACAACAAGAATGCGGTCAAAAGTTGGTGTACGGGAGATACAATGTTTCTAAAAATTTAAAATAAGCTAAGTATCAACATATTAACTATTTATTACAAATCATTGTCAATTTCCAAATGTTTCTCTAGCATTTCTCACACTGGCATTGCTGTTTGTTTAGTTAATCGAAATCTACAAAACAGTTCATGTCTACAATATAATTAGGCCTGCTGTAAAGACGACGTGGAAATCTTAACTTAATTACGTCTAATACATCTGCATCATTTTCCAAAAATGTTATATCTTCCACATCCTTATTAAAAGAATACTAAATACAACAATTAAGAAACACATCAAACTTGTAAAACCACTGCAAGATGTGAGTTTATAGTTGACGATAAACCGAGCTTAGGTATTTAAGCTGGCAAACTCAAAGGCTTAACTTTAAACGAGTTTAAAACTTACTTGCAGTGAAAGATGCAGACTCTGGAAATTTTAAGGAAATGTATAAGTTAACACAGAATAGAAAACAATGAGGGTACGTGTCTAACCAATTTGAGGACTGAAGACCTAATGATGATGATGATGAAAACTACTTGCCGGTTCGGTGCATATAAAATAAATGTGTTAACCCCGCTTAAACCTTAAACCAAACTTAAATACATATGGAGAAAATCTTCTTCCAAAATAAACACAAAGCAGAGTAGCTCAATAAAATGTGCAACATAAAATTTCTTCGCGGGTTGCTTGAATTTGTATACTGCATTTAAACTTTCTTATCCTTTTGGATCTTTGGATGTAGTACCTATTCTAATTTTTGTAAAGTTTTTGATTTGTAGTTACCAAATAGCACTCTTGTAATTTAAAAATAGATTAATAGTGTAATTGATGTAGTGTCTATACCGGAGCCAGAAGTGTTATAGAGGACTTTCTCCACTCTTACTTTCTAAATTCCTCTGATCTCCCATACAAAATGTATTTTAACTATACTAAGGTTTTGTGATTTTTAGTCAAAATAGCACTCGTCTTTATAAAAATGTACAATTCCTTTAATCACCAGGTGCTTGGATTTGAATACTGTACATGTATACCTTCAAATCTTTATGAACTCCTGATACAAAATATATTCTAAATTTTGTAAGTATTGTGATTTTTAGTGTGTTGCACTCGTGTAACTAAATACTTAACTAATTCTACTAAACTATTTAACGGCGAGTTCTGTAGTTATAGGTTAATAAACTCCCCACTGTTGACCTATTGACTGTTAGATGTCGCAAAGTTTGAAACGCCAACTATAGTTACACCATACTAACTTATATTGGTTTTAAGAGGGTGCTATAAGATTAGATCAAACTTTCAAATTTTTTTCCTCTTTTATAAAAGTTCAATGCAACAGTATATCTATTTTTGTTTACTGCAATATTAAGCAGTCTATTTTGTACTAGGTGACGCAAAGAAAGATTATTCTCAGTAGTCATAATTAATTAAAGATTGGTGGCAAACGAGGATAAAGAACAACTCACACGTATAAGTTAGCATTTGGCCCGTGATGGGGCGCTATAAGGCATGTTTCAGGAGGGAAAGATTATTTGGTGGCAAATTTAAATTTAAAGCAAATGGTAATTTGAATTTACATGATATATATATATATATATATATATATATATATATTTAAATCCTATATATTTATATATATCCCTATAGTAGGAGACAAAGAATACTACTATAGTAAGCCTGCTTATCATAAAAGGCGGTTAAAAAGTGCAGCAAGGGGTAGCAGACTTGCTGGCTAAAAGATATTGGAGGAGAGTCCGTTGGTCTCGGGCGATCCTAAATAATTTACAAGGTTGTTGAGAGTTGGCCGTGACGGATACGGCTTTTTGCTAAAATCTTTAAAAACTGTGTTGTGAAAAGATATGGGAACCTACCACAATATTTCCCAGGTATGCGTGGCCTAAAACACGAAATATGTATGATGGAGAGCTCACAAGTAAAATCCTTGTCCGGAGGTTAAATACTACCCCCTCATTTGGATCTCCAGGAGGGGGTACTTGGGGCTCGTCATCCTAAGAATTTAAAACAACAGTTCAATTTAGTGATAGGGACTTGGAATGAAAGGTCATTACTTAGAGTAGATAAGTTAACGAATTTATTAGTCGAAATGAGAAAAGGAAAGCTGGACATTTTAGCTATAAGTGAGGTGAGACGGCCAGATAGTAATGACTTTTGGAAAGATAATTATAGAATAATTACAATTTCTTCAACTAACGGACAGGCAGGAATAGTGTTAGGTAAAAAATTAGGACGTAAAGTTAAAGAGTACTTACAATTTAGTGATAGAATAATTATGGTTAGATTGAGTGCAAAACTCACAGACACTGTTTTAGAACAGGTTTACATGCCTACAACTCAGTACGAGGATGAGGAAGTAGAAAAGGTATACAAAGTGATAAATAGTATAGTGAGAAAAGTAAAGGGAGATGAGAATTTAATAGTTATGGGCGATTTTAATGCGTCAGTGGGAGAAGGTAGTGAGGGAAAAATGGTAGGAAAATTTGGGTATGACAGACGAAATGATAGAGGCGAAAGATTAGTTGAGTTTTGCTAGGAGCATAGATTAGTAACTGTAAACACCCTATTCGAACATGTTAGAAGAAGATATACCCGGAAAGCGCCAGGTGATAGGGCTAGATACCAAATAGATTATATTTTAGTTAAGCAAAGATTTAGAAAACAAATTTAAAAATGTCGTAGTTATCAGGGGCTGACATGGATAGTGATCATAACTTAGTTGAAATGAAGTGTAAAGTAAAATTAAAAAAAATGAGAAAGGGATGGGATATAGGTAAGCTTAATGATAGTGAGGTAAAAGAGGAATATAAACAAGTAATAGATAACAAGATCAAAGAAATAGTTGTAGGAGGGAACGTAGAAAATAGATGGAAAGAAATAAATAAAGGCTGTACATGATACAGCAACACAGACTATAGGTAAGAAAAAAATAAAAGCGAGAAAACCCTGGGTAACAAAGAATAGATTTAATAGAGAATACAAGAAAGCTTAAACCTTTCAGAGAATTAGTTAGTGAAATTTACTTCAAGATCGGAGGCCCATTCTGTTAATGTTAGAAGCAGTTTCAAGTATACCATGCCTATCCACCACACTGCACTTTTTCAAAAAAGTTTTTCTTACAATGCAATAAAATTATTAAATCAAATGAATTGTAGCTTTATTCATATGTCTCTGTGGCAGTTTAAACATATGTTAAAATTGCGGCTTTTTAATGAATGAGCTATGTTATACTTACTCATTTAGATGAATAATTGAATAATTGAACAATTGAATAATTTAATAATTTCATGGTTGCTGTGTGCTCAATTATATATACTATTGTTTATAATGCTATTTTTTATGTATAGTATGTGCCAGGGCTTGATTAATATAGTGGTTAAGTGTAAGAATAGCTTGTTGCTAAGCTTCGCCACTTATGAATTCAGACCTATTGCATATGTATGCGGTTTTTATCTATCTATATTACTTATTTATACTTATATATTATATTATATCTTTTAGAATATGTATTCTTTTAGAATACATATACTACTTGGTAGTTCATTATATAATCTTATTCCTTCAAAATAATAAAGACATATTATATATATTATATTATAAAGTAAGCAAAAATATAATAGAGTTAGAAATAAGATGAGTGTAGAAAAGCTAGAAATAAATGGATGGAGAATTGTAAGAGAATACAAGATGATTTGAGAGTAGGTAAGACAGACAGGGCTTACAGGGCAGTTAAAAAGTTTTTTGGGGAAGATAGGAAAAAATATAATGGTATTAGAGACGAGAATAATGAGCTTCTAATAAATAAAGTTGAGGTAGCAGATAGATGGAAAAGATATTTAGAAGATTTATATAAGGGAGACGAAATGGATGAGTTAGAAAACGATCAAGAAGAGGATGTAGAAATAGGGGTCTCAATATTAAGAGAGGAATTTGATAGAGCTGTTCGGAATCTTAAAATAAATAAAGCGCCAGGGATAGACGATATTCCCGCAGAATTAATAAAATATGCAAGTCAGAAAACTTTAGATAGATTATATGAACTAGTAAAAGCAATATATGACACAGGTGAGGTTCCAATAGATTTTGAAAAAATATTATTATCCCAATCCCAAAAAAGTCAGAAGCTGATAGGTGTGAGAATTTTAGAACGGTTAGTTTAACTTCTCATGCTTCCAAAATACTAACAATAATAATTAAAAATAGAGTAGAAGCTTTGACTGAGAATTATTTAGGCAAAGACCAATATGGTTTTCGTAAAGACAGAGGGACTAGAGAACCGATACTAATGATTAGGGTAATTATCGAAAAAAGGTTACAAAAAAATAAAGACTCATTTCGCGTTTGTAGATTTAGAAAAAGCTTTTGATAGGGTTAATTGGATTGTTATGTTCAGGGTTTTGCAAAAAATAGAAATCTCTCATAGCGATAGAAAAATTATTTACAGTCTATATAAAAACCAAAGCGTAGTAATTAGATTTGATGAAATAGAAAAAAAAGCTAAGATTAGAAATGGTGTTAGACAGGGCTGTATACTATCTCCCTTGATTTTTAATGTTTATATTGAGGAAGCTTTACACTTAGCTAGAGCGAGAAAAGAGATAGGTATTAGTGTACAGGGACAGAAAATAGACATGTTACGTTTTGCAGACTACCAAATAAAAATAGAGTAGCAAGGCCTAAACAAAGCTATATTAGTCAAATTATTAGAAATTTAGGTTGTGAAGGGTATGCAGACCTTTTTAGACTAGCTCCGAATAAAAAGAATTTAGAGTTGCGTCAAACCAAGAGATTTAGGTTGTGAAGGGTATGTAGACCTTTTTAGACTAGCTCAGAATAGAAAAGAATTTAGAGCTGCGTCAAACCAACCATAAGTTCGAAAACAACACAAAAAAAATAAATAAAAATCAGTTAACTAAATCTCACCATGACATAACTCACAATTAGTTAGCGGTCTGGCATGTTGGCGGCGATTCCTTGCTTAAGCTTTACCATAACATATAATTTAACACTTTTCCTTTTTGTAGAGGATAACCAGGTAATATTTCATTTCTTTATAAATGGGAATCATGTAGACATGTTGAAGTTCTTTAACAACCATCAGGTTGCTAATATCTATGTAGAGCCAGGTAGATACGAAGATAGAAGAGTATAAAAAGACCTAGACCAAGCTATATTAGTCAAATTATTAGAAATTTAGGTTGTGAAGGGTATGTAGAACTTTTTACATTAGCACGGAATAGAAAAGTATTAATATTTAGTATTCCTTTAATTAATTTAGAATAACAGTTTTAGATTAACTACACATGTGTTCTTTGAAAATAAATGAAAACATATTAAGGAATCAATTTAATTTATATGATTAAGTAAAAGACATAATTACAGGAAGTAATAATAATATTCATTTATGCCAAAGCTTTTTACAGTCTTAACAAAATTGCATATTTGATTACAAAATAACAATCAGATTAATATGTACGTTAGTAAATATCCGATTTATCAAGACATAATTACAAGTAATACTTTGATAATAATATAATTATATTGGATATTACATATTTATAAAGATAAAGCCAAATTAATGAGTACGACTAAATGCACATTTTATAAATTAAAATTAATAGTAAGTACGTAGACACAATCACGGGTATCTCTTGAAGGCAGTTATAGGCTTTAACGGCACTATGGTGTCTGCCAATAGTTGATAATTTGACCTAGCATTTAAAATTATACTCAATTTCTAATGTTTATTATTATTAACCTACAGTGTGATATGTGTTTACTACTACATACTATTTACGTACATTACATTAGTAATTTGGCAATTTCTTTTATAGTTAACTTTGTATACTTAAAGATACTGGGCAGCTGGAAAAGAATTGAACAAAAGCATTTCTACTTTATGTTTAGTTCCGCAAGAGCTAAAGTTTTGGGAATTTCGAAAGAAAACCCAAAAACATTTATAACTGTGCTGTTGGACTTAGAGGTCAACTAAGTTGTTAGTTATTTAAAGCGAGTATAAATAAAAACACAACTTGAACCACCTTTATTTTACTGAGCTATATACACTTTGGGATCTCAATAATCCTTTAAACAACTCGTATAAGACACAAAACATGTCATGATGTAAATGAGCTGTTCCAGGAAAGAAAACAGTTCATGTTTGAATTACAATTTGGTACTTACAGTCGTATATAAAGGCTCAACATCAAAACAAGGACAATGAACGATTGGTTCAAAAGTATAGTATATTAGTTGTGTCATCAGTATCTTATGAAAGCAATGGAAAATGAATCTTAAAATTTCAGCGTTTAACTGAAAACACTAGATTCTACTAACATAGGGTAAATGTGCCAGTAGTCAACCAATTGAGATGTTATTTTTAAAAATTGTTTCAAAATATGTTAAAGAACTATTTGATCTATTGCAAAATGGAATTACAGCTTACATCAAACAATATATTATTGCAATATAATTACAGTTTAAGAATATCGCTTCGGTAATAGGATTGAAAAATAAATATTTGAAATTATGCAAAAAATCTAGTAGTAGACCAGGTTTCAAATACGAAATAACATTTGTATTAGGTAGGTACCTACCTAGGTATATAATATATATTATGTGCATCACAGTTTGCATTATTTATGAATTTGGATAATCGAGAAATAAAAATGGGAAATAGTTGTTTTTATTAGTTATTCCAGTGAATATAAAAATAAACGTAATATAAATTCATACACAACGCATAACTGTAAATAAAAACAATTATGTTAGTTCAAATTATTGAAAACTCCCACCTAATATACAGATCAAGATTAGCCTTGAAGAAAAACAAAGTCCAATAATGGAAGTTTCTTTGGATCTTCAAATGTAAAATGATGCATATTTGACAACCGCTGGTAACCTTTACTTTTGGTTTCCTGTTCGCATGGTGTTACGTGCAGTGGCATCAAAGCTCACAACAGGTTTAATGTTTTGTGTATGCAAGGTACATAACCTACAATGAAAGTATGTATTAATTTATCTATTTAACACACTGACTGCCATGATACTTTTTGAAAAAAGATTACCCAGGAGCCACGCCATTTTTTTTTCGAAAAAATGTTAATAAGTTCAAAATAAGTAGTTAGGTACCCATAAGTAATTTTTTTGTTCTTAGAAACGTAGATATTAATTTTTTTGTATGTTACTCATATGTGGTTGACGTGGCCCGCTGTGTTATATTGTTTCTTGTAGATCCATGTCGGCCATATATGTGTGACGATATGTTACCTTGTGTTTCTCTTTTATCAGCTGTAAATTTGTGACAGTTGATACAGTTTTATTTGTAAAGTTGTCTTGCGAAAAGTGCAGTAGAAAATGTCTAAAAAAAATATCTAAGCGATGATTTGCGAATAATATTAGAAAGTGATGAAGATGAAAAATGTGCAGATTTCAGTTCAGATGATTCTATAAAAGACCCTGGATATAAAACTTCACCAAATACATCAGAAAATGAAGATGATGATGAAGTAGTTGAAAATATTGAATAAGTAATTCAGGATCTACAACTAGAAGAGGAAAGTGAGGAGTTAGATAGTTAGTCTGTAGATGTTCCGGAGATTGTTAAATGGACAGAGTATGAAGGTCGTCATAGAACATTTACTTTTACTGGCAACTCAGGTTTACAAATAGATGTGGTGGAAGATATTACTCCATTTGATGTGTTTTTATTATTTGTTGATGATGAAATTATAAATATTATCACAGTGGGAACAATCAGATACGCTGAACAGAAATTTAATAACAATCAAACTAAGAGTAAAAGTCGAATGAAAAAATGGGTTCCAACTGATAATGAAGAGTTAAAAAAGTTTTTGGGGCTTATATGGATGGGGTTTAGTAAGACTTGGTAGTATTCCATCCTATTGGTTAACAAGCAATATTTATAAAAATAATGTAGCTGCAAAAATTACGTCTCGTAATAGATTTGAATTATTGCTGCCAAATATTCATTTTTCAAACAATGATGAAATTCCCCACGGAGATAGACTAGGAAAAATACAACCTCTTTAAGATACATTGCAAAAGAAGTTTCAAGATATAATGATTCCAGCTGAAGACTTTGTTATTGATGAAACCCTTATACCTTGGAGAGGTAGATTAGTATTTCGGCAATACATACCTAATAAAGCTCACAGATATGAGATAAAGCTTTTCAAGCTATGCACTACTGAAGGATGTACTTGGTCCAGCAAAATATACTCAGGGAAATCTGAAAATTATACAAAAAGGGTTGGTTTAGATAGAACAGTTTGTGAAGAGCTATCGCAAGGACTTCTAAATCAAGGTCGCACATAATTTGTCGATAACTTCTATACGAGCTATGAATTAGCATTGTCCTTTTTACACCAAAATACTCACGCAGTTGGTACTTTGAGGGCTAATAAAAAATATATGCCACGAGAACTTTTACACGTTAAACTAGATAGAGACCAAATGATAGCGAAAGAAGAGCAAAACCGAATTGTAGTACTAAAATGGCGGAATACACGCAATGTAAGAATTTTATCAACTAAACACGCTCCACACGTTAGAAATATTACAGGCGACGATGAAGAAAATGCTGGAGCAGATGGGGGATGTAATGCTGAACAACCATCAACCAGTCGAGCTTCAAATACTATTTATTTATTTATTTATTCACATATACGGATTACACCTTTAATATTGATAAATAATGCTATACATAATTCAAAAGATTAAAAATATTAAAACTAACATGAATTATAAAATGTATGTCAAATTCGTAAAATACTTAAAATACATAAAAAAAACTAGTGAAGCTCACTGTGGGTTTCTAAACAGCCCATTATACTCCCTTTGAATTCCTTTTTAAATTCTGATTGTGAAATTCCTATTACGTTATAAGAATGCGCATTAGCAGACCTAACCATCCTAGTTAGGGGGCAGAAATAAGTATAATTAACCCTATGATAGGGCACAAAAATTAATGATGTATCTCTAGTATTACGCAGTGGTATCCTAAGACTGATCAGACTAAGTAATTCGGAACAATCAATATCCCCTGCCAAAACTTTATACAAAACCAGAAAGTCATTATACTCACGTAGGGTTTCCAGAGGTGGTAATTGCAAAGCCTGGCGAATAAGGTCATAATCACAATTAAATTTACTGAATACTGTTCCAGTCTTATATGCACAAAATTTGAGGAACCTATTCTGCACCGCTTCAAGAGTTCGAATGTGTACACATTATAATGGGGAGACCAGATCAGAGAGGCATACATAAGTATACTCCGAACGTAACACAAATACAATGTTCTAATTAATCGCTGTAACTGAAAGGTCGTGCACATGCCTTGAAATAAATCCTAATGCTCTTAGAGATTTTGAAGTAATAGTATTAATATGGGGAACAAAAGATACCTTACTATCAAAATAAACACCCAGATCACATACTGTATCAACACTTTTCAAATGTGATCCATTGATAGAGTATATATACTTAAGGGGGTTTCTAGAAGATGAGAAAGTTATACTGCAGCATTTGGAAATATTAAGAAACACCCCATTATTCTCACACCAATTATAAAATGAATCGAGTTCTTTCTGAAGCTCATGACAATCAGATTCACTCCCAACTACTCTGAACAATTTACAATCGTCAGCAAATAGTAAAAACTTGCTGCCGGAAAGAAACAAGCCAATGTCATTTACAAATAAGTTAAATAGCAGGGGCCTTAAGTGTGACCCCCGAGTCACTCCAGATAAAACTTCCATAGGTGCTGAAATAAAATTTTTAATCTTTACCGACTGTGACCTGCCACTGAGATAACTCGTTAGCCATTGAAGTAATGCGGAAATCCTATAGCTTTCAATTTTCCTAACAATATGGAATGGTTGATTTTATCGAAAGCTTTAGAGAAATCTGTATACAGTGCTTCCCAAAAGTAACGGATAAATTCGATTAAATGATTATTGACAATTTCTGAGTAAAAAGCTCTGACACGTCGATTTTTATTTTTAAATTGCCATTTAATTATGTAATTTTTAACCCCCCACCCTTCAACCCCTAAACGCTAGCAACCCCTACTTAAAAATTTTAAATAGCAATGTACCCCTTGTGATACCTCAATTAATAGTATTTTTCATGCAGAAATCAAATTTTACAAAAAATTCGAAATCCGTTGATAAATAACTGTTTTACTCAATAAACAATACTTAAATAAAAAACAAACCTAATTTAAATTAAGTTTTCAAACTGCTGTCCGTTAGCGGCTAGACAGTGTCCTAATCTAGAGACAAACTCTTGTTGAACTTTGTTTACTATCTGATGGGAAATTAAGCGAATTTCATTCCGAATTCTATGCTTTAACTCGTTTACGTTTTGAGGCCTATTCAGATACACTTTAGATTTTAAATAACCCCAGAGGAAATAATCCAAAGGGGTTAAGTCGGAGACCTATGGGCCATTCAATTTGTCCTCGTCTACCAATCCACCTCATAGGAAATACTTGGTCGAGATATTCCCGTACTGGACGTGCATAGTGGGAGGCGCACCATCTTGCTGTAGCCAAATACTGGGATGAGGTGAATCAGGATCTTCTGCATTTGGATGTAGTACCGCTAAATTCGAATTAATTCAAATTGGAGAAAATTTAGATATTGTTCTCCATTGAGTGTTCTCTCAAAAAAGTATGGTCCAATAACTTTATTACCCACTATCCCCGCCCAAACATTAACCTTTTGTGGAAATTGTGTATTTGCTTCCATCATCCAATGCGGATTTTCATCAGCCCAATAACGGCAATTCTGCTTATTAACGGTACCATTTAAATAAAATGTTGCCTCATCAGAAAACAATATTTCCTTCCAATCCAGGATTATCATTGCAAAGTTCCATCATTGTCTCACAAAATTGCGCTCGCCTATCAAAATCATCATCTGATAACTCTTGCACGAATTGCACTTTGTAAGGGTGAAATTTTTGCTTACGGAGAAATCTATAAACTGCACTTTTTGATGCATTTAACTGTGAAGCGACTCCCGCAACGCTTGTATGTGGATTTTCTGCACAAATAGCAAGACATCCAATTCTGATTCTTCATCTAAAGCTGATGGACGTTCATCTTTAGATTTATCTCGTATGTGTCCAATATTCCGAAATTTATTTTCAATTCGGCTTATCGTTGATTGCGAGATAGGGGGGAGGTCGGGATGAATTTCATTGAATAAAATTCGAACTTCTTTGTGCGTTCGAATTCTATCTCCAAAGCCAATCATCATTAAAATTTCAATCCTTTCGGCTTCGTTAAGTCTCATTTTTGCTGACTTATTATTAAACAAGCAACACGCACTTAACCAACGTACTTTCACTAAACTTATTTGACACTTTACAAACATTTTGTTTGCCAAAGCATACCCGATAATTGGCACTTTAATTTGAATAAGTTTTTATTGAATAAAACAGTTATTTATCAACCGATTTCAAATTTTTTGTAAAATTTGATTTCTGCATAAAAAATTCTATTAATTGAGGTATCGCAAGGGGTACATTGCTATTTAAAATTTTTAAGTAGGGATTGCTAGCGCTTAGGGGTTGAAGGGTGGGGGGTTAAAAATTACATAATTAAATGGCAATTTAAAAATAAAAATCGACGTGTCAGAGCTTTTTACTCAGAAATTGTCAATAATCATTTAATCGAATTTATCCGTTACTTTTGGGAAGCACTGTATATTGAATCAACCTGCAACCCATTCTCCAAAGCAGCAGTAATTGTGTTTTGATAGACAAGTAGGTTAGAATCTGTCGATCTTTTTTGAGTGAACCCATGCTGGTCATCACATATTCATTTACAACAATACCAATTTAAGTACACAATTAGTAACCTTTCAAGTAGTTTAGGTATAGAAGACAACAGACATATTGGCCGGGAGTTTCTAATATCCTCTTTATTGCCACTTTTAAAAACGGGTATGACATAATTTGTACTCCACATCGATGGAAATTTTTGAAGTTTAAATGTCAAATTAAATAGGAATTGAAGCGGTTTACACAAAGTAAATATACACCTCTTTAGAAAAATAGGTGGAATCCCATCAGGACCCGTTGACAACCTATCAGGAAGGGATCTGATACCATTGAATACCTCCTCCAAGCAAAATTGTATAAATGGGATATCAACTTGTGAATCGGTCATGGAGAGATTAGTATCGAAAGCCTTGGGGTATCATTATAGTTTCCTACAAAGTAAGAGGCGAAGAGATTGGCAATATCATCGCCATTATTAGCAGTAATATCATCAAGAAACAAGCTCTCAGGTAAATGTTTCCCTTTTAAACCATTAACATAACCACAGAATTGTTTTGGATTAGAACAAATCCCTTTATTTACATTGGACATATAAGTAAGATAACTGCGTTTCGTAGCCTGTTTACAAAGGTAGCGTAAATTACTAAAACGTACATAATCAATCTGGGGACGGGTTTCCTTAAATATAGCATGTGCTCTCTTCTTCTCATGTATTAATGATATCAAGTCCTTGGAAAACCATCTGGGAAAGATAGATAATCTACGGATGATTACCGGTACAAATCTAACAATAGCAACATTGATTGTTTCATAAAAAGTCCTAACAGATTCATCAATATCCAAATTATTCAGGAAAGAATGCCATGCAATTTGTCCAAAATATTCATTTAATGCGATAGAATCAGCATTTCTAAAATCTCTATAAGTTTCATTGAATTGTAAGGATCTACACCTAGTAGTAAGATAGTTTGCATTCGAGAGCCTTGTGGTGGTAATTGTTGGGCAAAAGACAATCGTTAGCAAGCGACACATCAATTGAGTTAGATACGTTAGCAAAAATTAGGTCTAGAAATACATTGTGATCATTAGGTATATTATTAAATTGTTTAAACCCCAAGAAATTGAAGTATTCTGCCACCTCAGTAGCTGGGTACCCTGGTCGGCAGTGTACTAATAATTCATCACGCGATTCCCATACTGCAGCTGGTAAGTTATAATCGCCAAAAATAAAGAAAGAAGAAGCAGGATACTTATCAACTACTTGCTCAACTGCCGAGCAGTGGTCAATATACACCTCTGACGAGGATCCTAGAGGAATGTAGACACCGCCCAGAACAAAATTAAATTTACCTTCCCAGAATTCGATAAACAAGTGCTCAACATTCAAGACTGTAGTAGAAATGGTTTTGACTAAAACAGTAAGTCTTTCTTGGTGGCAATAACCCCACCACCATGTTCTTTAGTACTGGTTAGATAGGAACGGTTCACTCGGTAGATTTCATAGTTAGAAAGTCCCAATTCTGCATTAGAAAGATCATGCAGTCAAGTTTCTGTCAACACAATCACGTCATAATGACAAACAAGAGCCGATAGAGCAAAGTCAACAAATCTAGTACGCATACCTCCAACATTTTGGTAATAAACTGAGAGTGAGTAAAGAAGTCGCCGGTGCTTAAAGTTTTATCTTATTTACAAATTGTCATTGCCACTCCCAAATTTGTTCTTCGCAGACCTACAAAGTCATTTAGTTGTTTTGCAAAATTAGATTTTCTTATTTCCGCAGACCATTTTCTAACACATGTAACCCGGGGTCCCATATTAAAAGAGGAAACCAGAGCTTCTTTTATTATCATTATTTTATGGTAAAAGTTCCAAAAGTAATGAATGGTCCAAAGGAAGTGAAGTCAAACACGTGACCACAACGGTAAAAATTTTAAAAATATATCTTTTCTAATTTTTAGAATATTTATAAAATCTTATCTACCAAGAGCAATACCTCTTAATAATGCCTATTTTAAATGACGACAATGTGTAGCATTATTTATGGTCTTGCAATTTACAAATTTGTTAATATTGTCATTTTGAGTCGGTTCTTGAAGAATCATTGAAGTTGGAGATTTCTTTGCTGGCAGTGATTAGCCCCTAAAAATGGTTCTATTTTTCCACCACCTACTGAATTATGTGATGGATAAGCAGTTCTTCCTGTATTTGTTAGTCACAGCTTCACTATAAAAATTTGAATAATTAAAATCTTATTCATAAGTATTTACATAGTTTAATAAAAAAAAACATTTAGGGACAGGCAAATAAAAATTCCAGATACATTTAAGCTAACTGCACTTCACTGGCAACAAGTCCAAATAAGTATGCCACAGTTTTGTTAGATACTCCACATGGCTTATAATACGTAAATATAGACACAACAAACTTAAGTTTATATAAAAAGTAGATTACCTGCAAAAAAGTGAGTTTAAGACAAAGCTATATGTCATACGGCATCTTGTAACAATTTTTTTTGGCTATATAAAAATTTTTTTTCTGAACAACATAAAAGTATTATAGCAATAAACAGAAATAAAAAATCACCAAAATGTTTATTTGCAAATTTAGATGGATTTTCAAATTCTTAGTCTGGGTCCCATATGGAAAACAGCATACAATTTGTTACTTCATAATTTGGTTAAATCGTAAGGCTAAGTTCAACAGTCTGTACCCACAATCAGGTAGAAAACGATTCAGGTGCTTACTGGTTTGTAAAGTCGTAAATAGCAATCTAATCTTTCAAAAGTCCATGTAAACACCTTATGGTTCACAATATACCTCAAGGTTTTCAACTTGTTTCATACACACGGCACGTAGGCATTAGACATTTGTTGTGATAATATTTCCCCCGGTTGTACTGACTTTGTAAGCCGTATTCTCAATCCACTCACTTCCACATAGTCTTAGAGTCAAGCAGGACGAGAAGAGATTGATGGTGAGATTTAGTGGTGAAAAATTTAAATGCCTTAATGTGTCTTTGTTTTAGCGTAAATTCTTTAGTCTACAAAATCACGGAACTCCAACAAAATTCCACACAACCAACAAAATTCGTTAAGCCAATAAATACCATTGAGCCAACAAATACCTCCTACCCAACATGTACCCTTGAGCCTACTAGCATTATTGATGTCCAAGCATCCTTGAGTCACATTGCCTTTTTCACCACAAGCAACCAGCTGGAACCTGGACCCAACCAATCTAAGGGTAGCGCCAGTGGTTAAGGGCGAGTTATTTTTGCTCACAACGGATTAATTTCACAACCCCCTTTCCCACAAATGGCTAAGTCTCGAGCCATGAAAATCTCCATCGTTTCAGTCTTGAAAGTAACATTTGCTTTAACTTGTTATATTTGGAACCCTCACCAATAACTATTTTAAGATTACTTGAATTACTGTTTTGGCTAAATTTGTACGTAATTATCAGATATGAAGCTCATTTAAATACTAAGTAACGAAATTTTGTTCTACTAATAATTCTTTTTATGTCTAAAATGTGAAATTATTTATTTCTTTTGTTAAATATAGTCGTAGGATCTTCATCATCATTAGGTCTTCAGTCCTGGAACTGGTTAGATGCATACCCTCATTGTTTTCTATTCTGAGCTAACCTGCACGTTTCCCTGAAATTTCCAGTCTGCATCTTTCACTATCTGCGTGCAATAGTTTGCTTTAGGTCTATCTCTCTTTATTCCTATCTCTGCTTGTAATATATCCCGCACTATTCCCCAACTATTAAATACCAATGATTTATTATAGAATAGAAACATTATGATTTTAGTATGGTCAATTTTTAAGAAGGTTAAATTAGAAGACTTTAAATTATCTACTCCGAAAGGGTTTCTGTATCTACCCTACAATTATAATTTTCTTAATACTTGTTAGACACAGTGGTGCCCAACTTCATCTATTTTATTTTCAGTTTAGCAAAGCATATTTCATATTTGCCGTTCTGATACTCTCTCTTGAGGTAATGGCCAAGTTATCCATCGGCACAACAGTTTTTTATAGTTCCATCTAGTATGCGTAAAAGTTTTAGGTCCCCTTGAAGTTCCAAGTTACCATGTCTCATGTGTGCTATTATTTTAAAGTGTTCATTATTACAGTTAATGATTTAGAACCGTTATAATTCTAAATTTACAAATTTGTTTTCTTGGAAAAACTTACAATTGCGCTCGCATTGTGAGGCCTGGACTGTTGTTCTATCTCCTCCCTTGGGGTAAGATCTCGAAACGCAATTTCTACAAAATAAAATCGGTACAGTCTACTCTTTGTGATTTTCAATCCAAAACCTAAATTAAAAATCTTATAACTACTAACCAAACACTAAATACAAAATTATTGTGTTGAACCAAAATATTAAAAGAAAAATACTAACACAGAGCTCTGTGGTTAATACAAAAACTGCAAGGTTGGATCAAATTACTTCCTTTAAAAAATTCAGTAGCATATAAATATGTATCTCTCAAAATGTGCACCTGTTTCAATACCTTTTGAACCAAGTTTCTTAAAAGTGGGCTATATTTTCACTTACAACCTCAAGGGACTTTGATTAAAACAAATATACACAATTCAAACTAAAACATGGTCACTTTCTTACCACCAAGAGGTTTACACGTGTAAAACTGTAACAATGCAGACATCACAAAATTACAAAACAACCAAACAGGAATAAGTGAAAACTCATATAATTACAAGTTCAAGATATAGTACAAAATATTTATCAATAATAATACTTTATAGATGTTACAAAACAAATACATAATATGGAATTATGAAGGCAGCATTCCTTTATTACGCTTCCAATGTGCAGAACCTTTACGATTATGGTTAGCCCACTTGTCTTTGTGTACATTCTTTTTATCTCTATCACGTTGAACATTATGTTCTTGGCCTTGACCCTTTGGTCGTCCAACAACATCAGCTTTTTGTGAAGATTGTTTAAAAACCCGTCCGCGTTGTGCAGATCGCCTAGCTCTTATAACTGCAGGATCCTCACAAAAAGCATCTCGTGGTTTAACATCTGCAGAAGTTTCATCTTCGCCTTCACTTGAACTTGGGTCACTGATTACATTATACATCAAATTATTTTGTTTCAAGTGACGATACATCTTTGAATCATCTTTATCGGGTTCAAAGTTGTTATAAATTTCATTTCGATCATCATAATCATCATCAACTTCATAATTATGTGAAGCTTTGAGCACTAAATTTTTTAAATCATCGGTTATATCATCTAATAAATCTTTAGCATCATTGTGTTGCGGTTTTTTACCGACATAACTCACCATTTTGACTAATTTTGAAGATGTGAGGTTGCCTTCATCTAAAACATGAGATATCACCAATTCAGGTCTGTAATCAACACATTTTAGTTTCTGTAGAATGTAATCATCATTCAAATGTGGAAGCATTTCTTTAACAGCAGCAATTCGATCTGAAATTTCATTATCGGAAAGACTGTTTAATTCTTGCCAATCTTCAAAGTCGTCTTCTAAAGATACATCAGGCATTGTTTCAATTATCCAGCAATTTGCATTTACTTCCCATTGCTTCCTCAGCTGTTCATATTTTTTAATGGCGCTTAGAACATTTTCTTGCTGATTAAAACCAGGAACTGCTTGGTTCAATGTAGTATAAATAGATTTGTAAAGATCTAGAGGAAATGGTTCTGCTGAAGATAATCTTCTACCTTTTATAGAAGTCACTACTGATGTTTTACTCTCTGAAGCACTTGCTGTAATTGCACACAAACTATGAAACAAATAGTCTGTTTGTGATTTATCACTGTAACATCTTTAAGGAAAATGTTTTAGAGTAAAATTTTAATATGTAACCAAAGACAATATTATGAGTGCAAGAAGATGCAGTAAACATGCCCCTTTGATGTATTTTTAATACCATAAAGCGTTACTTACTTATCAACCAAACTTACAAAGTAAGTTAGGTTAATATAATCGCTACGTCGTCACCGTCGTCCGTTGCCATATTCCCATAATGATACACTAAATGATATATATGCACCTTGTTTGGTTTTTTACGCTGATTACAAATATGCTATACACTTTTCGATATCTCATTTAGTTTTCGAGATAATCGAATTTATTTGAGAAATGTTAACAGTACAAACTAATATAAACTTTAATAGATATCCAAATGATTCTTAAATAATAATATAGTCTAAGTTGAGTTATGTTTAATGGGAAAACATAGGCACTCAGAGTTTAACTGAGTCATTTAATTTAAAATACATAATTTCCTTTTATAAAATTTCCGTAAGTTTGGTTGTAAGACGTACATGCATCTTAGTTTTTTTTTGTTAATAATTTTAATGCATTTGTGGAAATTTATATCAAAATACTAAACATATTTTCAAAACTTGGCAGCTACTTGCCAGATAACCACATGACATCATATCACTGATTCCACAGATTGTTACGTTTAATTCCAAATTTTGCTACAGAACAGTGCCAATATAATATGCTCTTATCAAACTGGGGGGATGTCCGTCGTCGAGTCAAGGCAAAATCTGAAACTCAAAATTACAACAAAACTCTCTTAGAACTCAGTTCATTTACTGTTGATGAATTAAAAACCTACATCCTTTTACTTCATTATTCATTTATATAGATCCTGCAACAACACCCGGTATATTAGACCTTTCTATAATAAGCCCGCTTTCTAGTAATTTTCAATTTCAAATCTAGTTGCCTTAAAACGCAAAGTTTATGCAATAAATTAAATAGTCAATACCGTTTTAGGTGTCTGTGAATTCGTTATACCTTGCAATAGCATGTAAGTACTTTCTCGATTATTTCAATCGAAAACTCGTTGAAATAGGGTATTGAGCTATCTGATTAAACTGCCCCTTGTTGTGATGAGAGGACAGCCCCAAGGCGGGATCACGCACCCCTCTGCCTCGCAGCGTCAGTAGAGACGGTACGACGGCAGCAATTCAAGGGTGAGTGTGTATGTATTAATTGACACCATTTGGTAGCCACACTTAGTGGCCTTAAACTGATTACTGTGATGTGAGATAGTCGGAAGTAGTAATATTTCATTTATCGGAATCATTTTCTTCACTTATTTGTATGTCGGCAATTGCATGCTCGCGATGATGATTGATAACTGTTAGTCTACCTTGGTTCTCTTTTTTTTCTGAGTTATAAATTGTTCTTATTAGTTAAGACATTGTAACGCCAATGTGACATATGTAATTTTTATATTTATAACCATTAAGAGCTGTGGTTTTTAGTGTTGCAGTTGGGTTTTTTGTTGCATTGTTGCTAAATAATGTAAGAGGTAGGTACCTAAAAACGGCAGCTCGCCATGTTAAAAATGATTTTTTTGTTTGATTTTGTAAATACGCATAACGTGTACTTATGGATTGTTCATTCGTTGGTACTATTGTGCTTTTGTACATAATTTTTTTTTAAATTAGAGGTTTTTCGTTTGTATATGTTTAATTGTGCATGAGTGAGTATATTTTTATTTCAGGCCTCTCTTTATTTTGCATGTGTAAGACCCCTTTTACTCACCGGTTGAGCCTGGCCATCTTCTTTCATTGGTTTTTTTTCTTCTTTAGGCTACGTCAATGCACGTAGCACAGTTAAATTTAATTTATAGTAAAATAATATTTGTACATCCTTCAATAAACAAACCCTAGGAATCGCCTGGAGAAAATGCAATCACAACCTAATTAAAAATTATCAATAAAAAACCCCTTATACAAAGTGTTGAATAACATTATTAAGTCGCTTGAACTTAATTTATAGTAACTTATTCTACGAAATAAATATATCTTCAGCGAATTAAACAGAATCGCTGACAGCAGGTGAAAGCGTTAGCTGACTGTATTCATACAGACAAAACAAGTTAATATTAACCCAATCTTAAAACGCATTCATGAAATGCTTCTCATACACAGTAAAAACCCCAATGTGTATACTAAAACAAGCATTTACAATTCCACAAAAAATAGAACTTTATGAACGAAGGTCACAGTTATTTATGGTTGTATTCTCTCTGTATTTAATAACCCAAATGTTAATCATATCAGATTAGGAAAGATGTCGTGTTGTACGTTCTAATAAAATGACCGAATCAATAATCCACTACATTTAGTAAATTATCATATATCCAACTTGCCAATATCGTTCAATGTTAGGCACATTCACTACATTCTTCAAAATGAAGCGGTTTCCGAATACCAAACTCTCGCCTGCCCCTCTTTTGTCAACTCAAATCTATCATGCATACCTTCCGAAGCATCTCTGGCGAATCGCAACACAATAAAAATACTTATCTTAACCCTACAAGAATAGAAATTGTAGAAGATGATACTAAAATTGTCATACATACATTATATAGACCATTGAGTTTGAAGTATGAGTCATTCATTAATAGCGTCATTAAATATTTAGAACAATTTTGCTTAGAACTTAATGAAATAATAATTGGTGATATAAACATTGATATAAACTCTAATACAAGTGAGGTAGAAAATTACCTAAACTTAATGTTTGAATATGGGTTTTGTCCATATATTAACGATGTTACTAGATCCAAAGGGCAAACAAATTCTTGTATAGACCATATATTTGTTAAAACTAGATTTTCCTCTAACAACTTTACATCAATAATTTTACACAGTAAAATTACTGACCATTATCCTGTAATTCTGAGCTGTGATTTACAAACAAGGCCACCGGTAACCAATAATAATAATAATAAACCAGAAAAGAAGATAATCCTATTTGATAAAGTAAAAAGTAGCTTGCAGAATGAAAATTGGGTGTTCTAGAAGATGTCCCAGTAAATCAAGCATGCCAAATATTTGTTACAAAACTACAAAGTGTTATAAAAAGTTCTACCTTACATATCAAACCAAAGGTAAAAAAAAGAAAGGCATGGATAACGAAAGGAATTGTAGAATCTATTAATGTTAGAGATAAACTGAAAAATAATCCAAATAACCAGTATTTAAAGGACTTGCACAAAAACTATGGAAATAAAATTGTCACATTCATAAGGAAAGCTAAAAAGGAATACTATTCTAAATTGCTCAAATATAATCAATCTAAGACACTTTGGGACGTAACAAACAATATACTAAATAAACAAAAACCAGGAACAACAACATACAAATAACTAAAGTTGATGGAAATCAAACAAAAAATGATAAGGAAACTGCCGATGAATTTAACCTTTTCTTTTCTTCTGTTGGAGAAAACATAGCTAAAGAAATAATTGAAAATAGAACATACGTGACAGATTTTAATAATAACAAGATGAATGTTAATAGCTACTAGTGTTTTTTCGAACCAGTTGATCCTTTAGAAATAAAAAAATATATTCTGGAACTTAAGTTAGGTAAAGCATCTGGTATCGATGGATTCAGTACTGGTTGCTTATAAAAATAGTGGATGTTATTAATATTCCTGTCTCTGATAATCAATAAAACATTCATTGAAGGAACCTGTCCAGACCACTTTAACGTTGCACGTATACATCCTATTTTTAAATCTGGAAACAAACGTGAGAAGACCAACTACAGGCCTATATCTTTAATTTCAAACATTGCCAAAGTATTTGAAAAAGCCCTTAAACATAAAATTACAACTTTTCTGAACAAACATAAAATATTATCTAACAACCAGTTTGGCGTTAGAGAATCGATAAATACAAACAGTGCTTTAGTCACTGTCACCCAAAAAATTTACAATGCCTTGGATGCAAGAAAACCTGTAATAGCCATTTTTCTAGATTTGCAAAAAGAATTTGATACCGTTTGTCATAAAAAATTATTGAATAAACTTGAAAATGTAGGTTTTTTCGTGGGATTTGTTTAGAACTAATTTGTAGTTACTTAACAAATCGTCAACACTGTGTAACACTTAATAACACATTTAGTGAGTATGGAAGTATAATGTATGGTGTTCCCCAAGGGTCTGTACTAGGTGCGATACTTTTTTTGGTATATATTAATGATTTACTAAATTTAAATTTAGATTGCGATATTGTTTCATTTGCAGATATAACTGTCTTCATTGTACAAGATGATGAATGGAATAATGTTATGACCAAAGCATCACACTATTTAAGCATGGTAATTCGCTGGCTTAACGATAATTTATTAACATTATATGTAAGCAAAACCATGTACATGCCTTTTGCATCATATAGAGATGGCCTTCCACCATTGAATAAAATGACTGTATCGGTAAATTATGGGAGTATACAAACCAATAATAATATACTTCATGTCAATATTTTACCTATTTTAAAGTACAAATATCTTGGTATTATTATTGATTGCCACTCAAAGTGGGGTGAACATATTAATTACTTATGTGGAAGGTTAAGGTACTTAATTTTTCAATTTCTCCTACTCAGAGAAATATTAACTTTAAACCACCTCATGATTATTTATATGGGGTTGGTACGGTCCTTATTAAGGTACGGAATTATAATCTGGGGTGGTGCCTCAAACAATAGGATAATTAAACTTCTTGTAATGCAAAAAACAATATTAAAAATAATCCTTAAAAAACCCAGAACATACAACACTACAGAACTTTTTACCGAAACTAACACTTTTAATTTTAAACAGTTATATTCCTTTGAGATTCTTAAATATTTCCATAAATCTGGTATAAAACGTACGATCAACCACAAATACAACACAAAAAGCAAAAACCAGCTAAATGTAAAAACGCATAAAATAAGTAAGCACATTAGCCAACAGAGTTATGAATATGTTGCTCCTCGCCTATACAATCAATTACCAATTGAACTTAAAAATACAGGATATCCGAAAATTATTAAATTATTCAAAACATGAGTTGCTAAACACATCAATATACAATAACTAAATAAGTATTTAATGTGAACAACTTAAAATACCTGAAATTTGTTTACCTGTGTACAAAAAATAGAATTTTCAGACTAGTTTGTAATATATACACAGCATCCTCATATACTAGCAATTATAGCTTACAAGAGGTATACTTACATTTTTATTTTTATTATTAAAGTATATTTATATTTTATATTAATATTGCTTTTATAAAACTATAATACACCTTTATTAAACATTTGTAAACAACGGTATTTGTATAAATAAAAATTTCTTTCTTTCTATAAACACCTGCATATCTTATTACATAGGCGCAAATTATTATGAAACATAAGAATCCAAAATCCTAATAAAAATGATAAGCATCAGTTTGGACGGTAGTAACTGATCACGCCAAACGAATGATGGATCTCAGAAACAAGGGACAGAAGAGCGATATTAAGCTGTCTCTAATATGACAATGCGAATATCAATAATTTACAACTCTAGATACGGTAAAATTTATAAATGAATTACAGTATCTAGAGTTTGTAAATTATTGATATACTGATTCACAGCTGTCAATTATTGTTGAATCATACACAAATCATCAATAGAATTTTCCAGATCTTCTCTTGATATACACCAAAGTCCACCAAGTCGTAGTTGCCAAAGAAAAACAGAAAGACCCGAAAAGCATACCACAAGCAGATGATAGAGAATCAAACTAAGTCAACACACTGACTGACAACAAACACAAGCGGCAAAAGGAAAAGGGCATGAGGAGTTCAGAAAAGAATGGGTACGTAATCCGAAAAGGAAACAAAAAACATGAAACAATGAAGTTATGGTTGAGCATACGTGTGCATGTATTCAGTATGTACAATAAACAAGATATAGTAGAAATATAAGAATTATCCAAAGAAAAATATTTAATAATAGTAAAGTATGAAAATAATTCATGCCACACATGGCTAAGCATTAACCTGATCTAAGAAATCATAAAGAAGATACCGATAAGTACAACATGTATAAAAGTCGTTACGTGTAAGAGAATTATTATTATTTACATTGTACTAATATCAGCTGGTTTGTATACGCCAATCTGGGGAGAAACGAATAGGTTTTGGGACAATGGAGGTAATTACGTGAACGAATTCAGTACCGGAATTCACAGAAGCGACTGCATTTTCAGAGTGTGTCAATGTAGTGCTCGAATTTCTAATTCCTTTTTCCCACAGGGCACTACAGCTATTATTGGCAAGTACCAATGTCATTAAATCTACTGAATACCGAACTACCAGGAACCTGAAAAGTTGGTTCCACTGCAGGAAGTTATTATGTGATAAAGCTTTTATATATTTATATCTTTTAGATAGACATTTGCACTATTGAACTTTAATTATTTATAAGTAAGAGTGTTGGAGACTGTAACAGTGGCGCTACAACTTATGGGGCGTTTTCTATGATATAATATTGCTTGTTAATTATAAAATATAAAGGGTGACTTCTTTCTTTGTATTAATAATAAAAATTTACCAATTGCATTGTGAACTATGTATAATAACCTATTATAAATTGTGGATGTTGTTATTCATTGTGTTTGTTAACATCTAGAATTTATCTTAGCAAACATAGCAAAGTATAATACTTGCCTTGTGTGGGATTAAAACTACTATGTAAACTCAAAACGTAGACTCTATTACCAAACTAGAAAATATCTTTATATTTCGTAACTAAATAATTCACTAAAGTACTAAAATAAAAGTGGTAGCTTTCTGGTGTTCTAAATTTTTAAAAGAGTAAATTTCATAATAATTCCATTCCTTATTCTAAAGTTGGTGGGTTTTAATACTTTGGAATACATTGCGTGCGATCTCTAGTGATATGCTTTTGTACCAGTCCACATATGTTATTGTGAAGTTGTAACAATTTTAGTTTTAGGCAATTATATAATGCAGTTCATGCTACGTAAGTTGCTAGAATTTAGGCGAGAAAGTTATTATAAAGTATTTAATGTCCCATGCAACCGTAGTTTGGATAGTCATGCACCGTAATGGGTAAAGGACAAGAGGTCATTCTTGTTCGTTACGAGATAATCAGCAGACATGTTTTAAAAAAGAAGTGCGAGTTTTGAGTTAACATGGGTGGAACAAACTCCACTCATGGCAATTTCGTATAGCATGGGATTGAGGCTATACACTGTTTTTTTCTCTTAGAATTCTAACTAGTGAAGTGATATTTATAAAACGCATGGATGTTTAGATGATAATCGAATTTATGGATCAAAAAAGGAAAAACAGGATTCAATTTCAATACTAACTATTATGGACCAAGATTTAATTATTGGCTTTATGGAAGGAAGTTGTTATTTTTCATAAAGAAAATGGCAGAATCACAATGCTCTGAACCGACAGGTGTTCCGTTTTCTTTGTTATTACTTAAATGTTTTTGTCATCAAACTCTGGTGAGTAATATTCTTTTTATAACGATCGAGAAGAACATATCATAACTTTCATTCTTGGAAGTATTCGACATGTACGTGATGGAACGTTTTGTTTGAAAAGCACAGTTTGCTCAACCAAAATGAATTTATTTAGTAAATATAAAATTTAGCATTTTGAATATCAATATTGCACGTAATCTTATTAAAACAAATCACAATTTTATATGGTGTTGTTAAGATGATGTCATTTTAATGTCGCCAAAGTGAAATGTTAGAAAGAAAAAAAATTAAGCTAAAGACCTATGTTCTAATACTTGTAAGCTATATCAAAGATCTCTGATTACAGCATATGATTGATGTTAATAAAATATTAAGTATATATATTTTTATGACAGGCATAGTCTGTTAATTACTACAATCTTGCCTACTTAATACATTTCATCAGTATGCACTTTTATGCTGTTGTATATACACTATTAATTTTTGTACAAAGATGAAGAGAAACTAATTTTTTTATTAGATGCTAGTCAAAACTCAAATCGTTTTATTTCTAAAATTTAATAAAAATAAGTAGTCTACAAAATTTGGTTGAGATGATAAAATTGAGGAAAATATTAAATTACAATATGTCTAAATTCAAATTGATATATTTCTCTTAAAGCTTTTCTGCATCTACCCTTAGGATGGCCATTGGTTTTTATAGAAGCAGTTGCGCCCAAGATTTTTTTTGTATTTTAAGTTTAGTTTCAATAAAATACCCCAACCACCTCATGCCTCCGCAGGAATAGACCCCGAGTTAAGACCGAGAGCACCTTATTTTTTTCTTCGCAACACCTTGTGGTCCTATCACATCTTGAATAAAGGGCATCCTCAAAAAGTTTCAAAATAGCAAAAGAAAAAAATAATAACAAAGTATCTTAAAATAACACAGAAAATGTAATTTTCTTGTACTTAGACTTTCTTTTTGGTAAATAAAATTTGTAAAACACTAGTTTTTCTAAATTTCTTAATTTTTTAGATAATTTGCTTTCAACTTTGTTTGTTTCTATGACTTTGATTTTTTCATCTGTACAATATACCTTTAGTTCTTTAGTTTTCTGGCTCCTTTGATATTGAACGTTTCTTTATTAATTTCTGTAATATTTTCTCGGTTACTATTTCCCATACCCCCCCCCAACCGTTCTCCCCTCAATTTATGATTGTTATATCTTTGGGATGAATAGCACAATAAATGTTTAGGACTTGTCGGAAATCCCCTTCGCTTCAGTTTGTTAGATCCTTCGTTCAATTGTAGGAATCCCACTTAATATTGTTAACTTTTCATGATCGTATATATTTTTGTAGAAGAAAAATATTTCTATAAAATTTTGTTATATTTGAAGCTCTCACTTACGAGAAGCTTAGAATAGTGTAAGCGTACTAATAGCAAAATTAGATTTATATTAAGATTGCTTGAAATTACAGTATTTTATTAAATTTGTACGTGACTGCCAGATCTGACAATCATTCAAGGACTTTAATTGTCAAGTAACAAAATTATGTTATTTTTATAAAAAAAAATGAAAGTCTGCGATATTATTCATTTGTTAAATATCGTTATTATTTGATGCAAATTATTTATTATCGAATAGAAGTATTATTATTGTGGTAAATTTCTCTAAATTGAGGAAGTCTGATCAATTCTGCAAGAATTTAAATAGAAAATTTTAGAATTATCAACTCCAAAAGAGTTTCTGTATCTACCATAAAATTATACTTTTTTTATTAATACTTGCTAGATACAATGGCGTCTAACTTAAATTTAAATTGTTTTCAGTTTAACTAAAAAAAATTCAACCCAGTACATCTCTTATTTCCCCTTGGGGTGATAGCCAAGTTAGCCGTCGGCAAAACTGTTTTTAATCTTTCCATCTAGTACGTGTAAAACCTTTAATTTTCTTTCCTGTACAGTACTACTGCATCTGACATGCAATAATGGTTAAAGCCCGATTCAATTAATTAAATTGTTCCACTAGCGCCGTATCGTAAGCCATTTTTAGTTTTAGCAAGGTAATCGCATAATTAGCATGGATCATATATTAAAACCGTTACAACACTTGCTATTGAATTTGTAACGTTCATTTTTGTTAGATAATAATTATTTACACTTCTTATGATATTTTAACTAACTGGGGGTTGTGTAAAACGTCATTTAGTCGAGAAATAATATTAATTTATTCTACAGTCACCTAGTTGTTAGTTGAAAAGAAAAAGTTATCAGCTGTCATAATAATATTAGTGTTATCAAATTTGCATAGTATTGGTAACTTTAAAACCACACAGCTCCTTCTGACTTATCTGCTATCAATAATTTTGGTTCTACGAGCTATTGGTAATAACACAAGACTTGTCTTACTAAATATTCTAATAGAAAGTTTGCCGTATTTTCATATTTTATGGTCTAGATTATACACAGCTGGTATGTATTACAATTAAGGTTGAAACTATTCCTAAATACGTTTATTAAGGTTTTTTCCTTCTCCTTGGTTCATTTCCTTTATGATTATTGTATTGGGACACGCTTACTATTATTTGTTCCTGTTACTTTATGTTGTTCCTGGTTTACTGCACTGGAAATCCAAGCACGAGCTGTCTAGTATCAAACATCGATTATTGCTCAACTGGAGGATATTTCGTAACTATACAAATAGCATATTAATTTATAACAAAGAGAAGTAGTTTAGTGACCATTATTATCATTTTGTATTTGTTTACGTATGTTATTAATTTATAAGTAGTTCACAGTAGAAACTGCGCTTCGTGAAAAATGAGGCACTTCTCTCTCTATGTATAGTATACTATACTATTTTAGGTATACATTGCATCTCGCTAAAACAAAATCAATAAATTATATAACTAGTTACAATAAATTAATGGATGGTGTTGATAAATGCGGTATTTTAGTTTCTTCAGATATTTGCGCATTGTATAGATTCAGTTTGTAACAATGTGTGAATTATAAGCAAAAGATGACTGCTCTATAGTGCGTTTAACGAACAGATTCAGTAAATGCTCCGCCCATAAATCAGCACCAAGTTTAAATAAAGATTTTGTATTGGTTGGCCGGATTCAAACAACCACACATTTCAATTTGTAACATTAACCTACAAATGTCAATTAGTTTTTCGTGTTTGTCTTTGCTTTATTTTTTGTTCACGTCTTTCATAGTTTTTGCTCTTGTACTTTTTTCTTCAAAAACAGTATTTTTCAATACTTATTACATTCGTGTAGGTTATTTACAATTAATTACGTGTAACATGGATCAACAGGGTCGCTGTAAATCAAGCTTATGCTCAGTTTGTACTGCGCAACTAAGCCCATCCTATTATTTTAATTACTGAATCTGTTCGTTAAACGCACTATAGGTATTCCAAAAAGTAACAATAAAATTGATTAATTGTAGAACATAAGCAGCAGTATACACATAGACAAGGTTGTGTTGTCAGGAGTATTGTACTTGATATTTTGGTACCGACAACATATTGCTTTCAATAGTTAAATCTTATGTCACTATCACAATAAAGGATACAAATTTAAAATGTTATCTTGCAGTAATTTAAATTGTTCTTTAATTGGATGTATTTCATTATAGTCTCTTATAAAAAGATCATCATCTAATGCAATGGATATAAGTGCTAAATATATTTGTAGGTATTCCTGTTGTTTGTGTTCTTGATTTCTAAAATTAAAATTGTGATTTCCTTTTTTAGATAAACCACAACTCACCGAAGTTGTACTATATGATAAAGGCAATATTCAATAAAATGATGTGAGAATTCTATAAAATATTGACGTCCTAATGCCAACCAGTCCTTTATTAGTTTTTCCAATTTTGACAAATCGTAACCAACGTCACTTTTCATATCACACATGTCATATAAATCTAAATAAACTTTTTGATAAATATGAGGTAATCTAAAAATAAAACATTTAAACCAATATGTACTTAACAATAGACAAGCCTTCTACCTATGTACAAGCTGTTGTTCTATTGCTATACTAATTGCAGGTTTACATACAGAAATAAATGTTGATAATGACTGAGCAGCTTCTAATAAATAATAAGCTGTTTCTTCAACATATACAGGATTAAACACACTTAATTTGGCACGCACTGAGATTTGATATAAGCTCTACAACAGTGAAAAAAATATTAATTACTAACAGTAAAACATCTGCAGATTTTAAATTGATTTATTTAAAATGCAAGTTTACCCAGTAGCAAATTCTAATTCATCTGTGGTCAAATAAGGTATTATAGTGAGATTGAGCGCATTCAGGGCACATAAAGCGCTGCACTGCTTTAGTGAAGCACTACACTGCAGCACAGTACATTTATTGGACGGTATGTAGAAATGTCACTAAACATGTCAGGTCGACAGGCGATATTTAAAAAACTGTTTTGGCTTAGTTATGGCCGAAAACTTATTCTTATTTTGTTACATTCCAAATTTGAACATGTACATTTTAAATTTGTGAGTGAATTCCCGCCATTATTTTTAAAATAGACTTGTTCATTTCCGTCATTTGCGTTTGTGCAAAAGGAATGCGCAGGCGTGAAGTGGCGTAAGTGCGCGGTTTGGACACGACAGGGGGATTAGCCACAAGACGTCAAACGGTGACGTTTGCCTGTGTTGTTCATTTGCCTTTTCTCTTGTAGGATGTAGGTTTCCTCCTTATCTTACCTTATCGTTCCTTACCTGGTTGTTCCTTCGCCCTGCCTACGAACGAAAAAGAGGGAAGACGATAAATTTGGTTTCAACGATGGCATGACGTAACCCACACCCAACAACACCCCAACAAGGGCCCTGAGATTCAACTGCATGTTGCATTTAAGTGAGTACTTTTTCTTTACTTTTGTGTAAATATAAACTTGTATCATTGTAAACGTATTTGGTATGTGATACAATTTGACACGTAATTATGACTAATGTCATTATTGTGTAATATTGCGAACGTGGATCGTATCAGTGTTGCGAACTGTAGTAGTGGTGCTGAACACGGACCCGGGGTGACAGTTAAAATGACCATTCAGGAAGATTCTTAATTAAAGCACTGCAGTGCTGTGTGTGGCTGAACGTGCCCATTGTAAACAGCAATATAATGTCAGTTTGACAATTGGCTTTTTATTTCTACATTGGTTGCTCGATTTTTTGTAGTTTATTAAAATTCTCCAGGTGCTTTCAACCTTATAACCAGTTATTTTCAACTTGTAATAAATATGGATTTTCAAAGTTAATAGTAACACCTTATTAGCAATACAAAATCGAAGCAGGCTTTCCTTGTCCCCCAAATTGTTCTATGGCATCGTTGTTATCTTAACAAGCTATGAACATTTCAACAAGGCAAGGATGGTTTACTTTAAAATATATTCTAGCAAATAAGTTTATTAATAGTGGAACTTTAGGATATTACAAAGAAATACATAAAAGAATTCCAGCTCTTTAAACAATTGATGGAATGGTTAAGAATAGTGGATACACAATAAGTTTGTTTCCTACACTACCACTGTTATTTAAATCTGACTGAACACATTAGGTAGTAAACAATGTTGTTTAAGTAACATTTAGTTATTTTGAGTTTCGCGGCCTTATGGGCATTATTTTCGATTATCTTCGTTATTCCCATTCGCCATTTAGAAGACTGATAAGAAGTTAGTTGCTCGTCAACATCGTTTTGGTTAACATGCCGATCGCAAGCACTGGTAAGTTTTATTTTTCGTAATTACAATGCTTTGTCATGTTAAATTAACACATTCGTCGTCGATACAGTTCACTAGCTCGTAAAATATGCCAACATCTTTTTGGTCCTTCGAGCCGGATTTTGAACTGGCGTATTTTTTGTTAAAAATTCACATTTTTTGTGATTTGACCTATGATCGTTTCAAGGTTAACTTTTGAATATTTTCGTTTGACAAGTAGTTTATTCGTTTGTTAAATTGCTTAAAATTAGTGAATTAATTTGACTTTGAATATATTAATCGCAAATTAATTCTTTGAACAAATACGTGGTGTTTTGATAAACAAGATAACTCGTATTTGATAAAGAAATTGACGGTTACATCTGTCATTTCGGTTCGGTTTGGGAGTGCGTTCCGTATTGCATAGGGTAAATAGCATTACCATTGGAAGTATTCAATGCAATTGGGCTGCATTCAACAATTTGGAGATCACTCAACATTATTCGTGATTGGTCAAAATGGAGAAACAACAAGAAATCCTGCAAAAGCTGCAAGGTTATATGGCGAGTGGGGAAAAATTGTTAGGTTTAATGCACAATGCCGAAAATTCGAAATAATCGTGAACAAATTGATAATTGTTTAATTCGCGCGGAAGATTTTTCAGAAACCGTTGACCGGTTTTCGCGGTTACAAACACAATTAATCGGTACCGTTGGCATATCTGAATCCCTGTTAGAGGATATACACGCTTATGGAGATAAATTTGATGATATTTCGTATAGCATTCGTTCTAAAACTAGAAATTTGAATAGGCTTTTGGATAAAATTTTAAATGCAAATTTAGACAGTTCGGTGGTTGCGAATTTACAAGAATCACATATAAAATTGCCTGCTTTGAAATTGGCTGAATTTAATGGGGATATATCGTCATATCCAAGCTTTATAGAGTTATTTACCAGTTTAATTGGTAATTCAAAAAAACTTTCAGATGTCGAAAAGTTGGGTTATTTGGTAAGAAAATTAAGTGGGGAAGCAGCCGCTCTTGTTAAGAGTCTAAAAATTACAGGTGCCAATTATTCTGTTGCATTCGATCTGTTAAACGATACCAAAATATGCGAATCATTGCTAACAATTATTTAAACAATTTGTTCAAAATACAAAACATTACCGATAGATCACCCTCGTCTTTGAAGAAGGTAATAGATACATTTTCTGAAAATTGGGCAGCATTAAAAGCTGTATTACCAAGTCAGGAAGAGCAATTAAATTTGCTCATAGTTAATTTACTTTTAAAAAAGTTGGATCACGTAACGTGTGAACAATTTGAATTAAGCATTGCAGATGATCGAAATAAAGTACCATCTATTGATTGTTTGTTAGATTTTATTGGAAAGCAAAGCTATGCTCTAGATAACTTAAACATAGTGACCCCATCAAAATTTAATAAAAGTATTAAAAGGGATCAATCGTATTCAAATAATAGAGGTAAAACAATGCATTCTTTAGTTGCAAATTTGGCTACTAATTGTGCATTTTGTACGAATGATCATGATCTGTTATCATGTAAGTTGTTTAAGGATAAAACCGCCTATGAGCGTTTTAAGTGGGTTAAAGCTCACAATCGTTGTTTAATTTGTTTTAAAAAATCACATTTAGTTAGAGATTGCAAGGTCACAAAACTATGTGCCCTGTGCGATGGTAAGCATGCTACTCTCATTCACTATGCTCGAATCCAGAATTCCAATAGGGATGCAAATATTTCGATTGCATTTGCTTGTGATTCATCGAGTACTGCAGTGAATGTTGAATCGAAGCGTGCTTCGGAGCTTACGTCAGAAACGTCAAGTTCTACGGCTTTTTCTGGTACGGCAGAATCGAAAGCTACCGTTTTATTAGGTACTGCTATTGTAAATGTTTTAACAGTAGCTAATGGGAAAGTTCCCATTCATATTTTATTAGACTGCGGATCCCAAATTAATTTCGTCACAGAGAACTGTGTACAAAAGTTGGGCATCGGTCGAAGTCACTCCTCAATGAATGTTGAAGGTCTTGGTCAGACTACCACGCGTAGTCGAGAAGTAGTAACTCTTAGGTTACAATCACGTAATAGTAAATCTCCTTCGATGGCTGTCACAGCTCAAATATTATCGACAATCTGCAGTGACATGCCTGTGATTAATATTTCAAGTAACAATTGGAATCATTTACAAAATTTAAATCTTACGGATCCTTATTTTGATTCAAAGGGATCAATTGATTTGTTTCTTGGGGCTGATATGTTGCCTCAAATAATATTAGGTCAGGTCATATCAAGTCCCAATGGTATTGGGCCATCAGCCATAAATACCATTTTCGGGTATGTGGTTATGGGTAAAGTGGCTTCTAATAATGGAAATACCGCTAGGTGCTATTTTGTCGAATCCATATTAGAAGAAAATATTAAAAAATTATGGGAGTTGGAACAAATTCCTGCCCACAACAAGGTTGAACCTTGTGAGGAGTATTTTAAGGAAACTCATTTTCGGAACGAGGCGGGTAGATATGTGGTTTCACTACCCTTTAAGGACAGTAGTCCACCTATTTTTAGAGAGAGCTATTCGACAGCTCTTCGTTGTTTGTTAGCATTAGAAAAACGTCTTTCGAAAAATTCTGAAATGAGTGTGTTATATAAAAAGACGATGCAGGATAATATTGACTCGGGTTACATGTCGTTGGTCGGCAAGCCGAGGCAGCCTAATGTTTATTACATTCCCCATCATGGAGGGTTGAAACGTCATTCCACCTCCACTCAATTGAGAGTAGTTATGAATGCTTCGTCTAGGTCTTCCAACGGCATATCGTTAAATGATACTTTGGAACCAGGTCCAAAATTACACACAAATATCGTGGAGGTTTTATTGAACTTTCGACAGAATAAATATGCTCTTATTTCGGATATAAAACAAATGTATCATCAGATTCTCATGCATGAGGATCATCGGGATTTTCAAAGAATCCTTTGGAGATTTAATACAAATGAACTTGTTCGAGAGTATGTAATGAACAGAGTAATATTTGGGGTAAGTTCGTCCCCATTTCTGGCTTTACGTACAATTAAACAATTAGCCCTGGATGAGTCGCTAGACTTTCCCAAGGCTTCGAAGGTTTTACAAACAGACATTTATGTTGATGACCTAATTTCTGGAGGTAACACCATAAATGACACTCGTCTTTTGGCCTCTGAATTGATATTGTTGTTGCGAAGAGGAGGTTTTGAATTAAAGAAATTTGCCAGTAATAATCCTGCAGTGTTGGATGGTTTAGTATCTTCATTACACTATTCAATATCATTTGATAAGGATGAACCATCCTTTATAAAAGTTTTGGGTTTGCAGTGGAGTCCTGAGACAGATTGCTTTTCGTACAAGAGTTGTGTGTGCCAAACTAGTTTCACAAAACGAGGGATGTTATCCGAGTTAGCAAGAATATTCGATCCATTACGTTTTGTGTCTCCAGTTGTCGTATTCGCTAAGCATTTGATTCAGAAATTATGGATCTTGAGCTTAGATTGGGATCAGGAGTTGCCTGTGGAAATTGTTAATATTTGGAAAACATTCCATTCGGAATTATCGTGTTTACAGAAACTTTCAATTCCTAGATTTTGGAGTTCTGATTGTCACACTATTTGTGAATTGCATGGGTTCTGAGATAGTAGCGAAATCGCTTTCGCTGCAGCCATATATTTTCGATTTATCATAAATGATAATGTTAAAACCTTTTTGGTTATTAGTCGTACGAAAGTTGCTCCTTTGAAGAAGCAGTAAATCCCTCGTTTAGAACTTTGTGCTGCAGTTTTATTAGCGGACTTAATAACATTTGTTTGAAATGTTTTTGAAAATAAAATAAAATTTGCTAAAATAATGGCTTGGTCTGATTCTGAAGTTGTATTGTCTTGGTTAAGGTCTCCTGCATATACATGGAAAACATTCGTTGCCAATAGAGTGGCCTTAATTCAAGAACAATTGCCAAGTAATCATTGGTTTTATATCTCATCGCAAGAGAACTGCTGTGATGTGGCCAGTAGAGGTTGTTTACCTTCTCAGTTGCTCAATCATAAGCTGTGGTGGTTTGGTCCCAGTTTTCTTTTGAATTTGTCAGATAGTTGTCCCGTTCAACCTCTTTTGGAGGAAACAAAAGAGGAAATTAAAGAGAATATTTGCCTAACAGCAGTCGTAAAGGTAGAGTGGTGTTCGACCCTCATTGATAAATATTCATCTTTGCCTAAATTACAAAGAATTTTCGGATACTGTTTGCGATTTCTTAATCGGTGTCTTAAAAGGGGTCCATATTTGGGATTATTTACGATTAAGGAACTGCAAGAGTCTTTACATAAAATAATTAAATTATTTCAGGAAATTGAATTTAGAGTTGAAATTACTCAGCTAAAAAGGGGAAAGCTCCGTACTGGCCCTATTCGCAAACTAAATCCCTTCCTAGACTCTGAAAATGTCATTAGAGTTGGAGGTCGTCTGAGAAATTCGTCTTTAGATTATAATTCAAAGTATCCCATTTTGTTACCTAGAAAAGGGAATTTAACTCGTCTGATCATAGAACACTATCACAAAATCTATTTGCACCCAGGTTATAGTACTCTCGTAGCCTTGCCGCAGAGACAATTCTGGATTTTATCGCAACAGCGGGCGATTCGCTCAATTTTGTCAAATTGTTTGACTTGCTTTCGAATTAACCCCACTCGGATTACCCCTCCATTCATGGCAGACCTGCCTGAATTAAGAGTTTCTCAGATCAAAGCCTTCAAGGTAGTAGGTGTTGATTTTGGGGGGCCGTTTTCCATTACTTCTAGTAAACTTCGAGGAGCAAAGGTTTTAAAAGCTTATTTGTGCTTATTTGTGTGCTTCTCTACAAAAGCTGTCCATTTGGAATGTGCTTCGGACTTGTCAGCCGAGGCATTTTTGGCAGCTTTTCGTCGCTTCTTATCTCGTAGAGGCTCGTGCAGTCACATATATAGTGATTGTGCAACAAATTTTATTGCTGCTAATAAGGCAATTGTTGAATATTTTCGATCAGCAGTAGAAGCTGAAAATTTAATTTGGCATTTTAACGCACCTGCTTCACCTCATATGGGAGTGCTTTGGAAAGCCGGGATCAAATACGTTAAAACACATTTATATAAAGTTATAGTTGAGAACATACTTTTGAAAAGTTCTCTACGGTTCTCTCTCAGATTGAAGCATTGCTTAACTCGAGACCCTTGTTTGCTAGTAGCTCAGATCCAAATGATCTGCAAGCGATAACCCCAAGTCATTTTCTTACTATTGACCCTTTAGGTACATTTTTTGAGGATGATCTATCCGTTTTGAAAATGTCTCGTTTATCACGCTGTCAGAGGGTGCAAGCTCTGCAACAACAATTTTGGAATCGTTGGAGCCGGGAGTATCTTAATACACTCCAGCAACGTAATCGTTTTTTAACTGACGGTAGTCCTCTAAAAATAGGGACTTTAGTGCTTATCAGTAATGAACTATCGCCTTCGTTACAATGGAAGCTCGGACGTGTGATTGAGCTACATCCGGGTAGTGACGGTAAGGTTCGTGTTGTGACAGTTCGAACAAATTCGGGTAGTTATAAACGGCCAGTGGTAAAACTCTGTCCTCTACCGAACCAATAGGTTCGGCCTAAACTTTGTAAACTTTATAGTGTCGTGTCTCCAATTATTTTCGTTTTCGTTGTTTGTTTGAGCTGGGGACATTTTTTGGAAAATTTTCTTTTCGGTAAAGTCCCTTTACAGTGGGGGGAATGTTTAAGTAACATTTAGTTGTTTTGAGTTTCGCGGCCTTATGGGCATTATTTTCGGTTATCTTCGTTATTCCCACTCGCCATTTAAAAGACTGATAAGAAGTTAGTTGCTCGTCAACATCGTTTTGGTTAACATGCCGATCGCAAGCACTGGTAAGTTTTATTTTTCGTACTTACAATGCTTTGTCATGTTAAATTAACACATTCGTCGTCGATACAGTTCACTAGCTCGTAAAATATGCCAACAAAAGTGAAATATGTTTTATTGTTGCAAGAAATGGATCAAATTACAGATGGAATAATACAGAAGAACACATTCTTCCTAAAGAGATAAAAATGTCCAATCTATATCATCAAAAACAGTGAGCATTTATGATAAACATAGAATCATCATCAGAAAACAACTTTATCTAAGATGACAATTGCCATATACCATGTTGTTACTGATTTTGCATTAAGAGCCAGATTATTCATACCATCATACATGTAATTTATCATTTGTTTTAAGAATGATCGCAAGGTAAAAACAGAAATCATTTTTCACTATTGTCAGCGCATTTCTGCTATTATGGCTAAATGCAAATGCCAGAAAGCCAAAACACATTAATGTTACGAACAAGATATAATATGACTTCAAGCAGGGTTTACAAAAATGATGGATAGCCAAAATTGTTACGTTTATTTTTGGCATACATTAAAATACACCTTTTTCCTTTTAATTCATTATCCATTCACATAGATTCTGTTTCTACTTTTCAATACTCCAATACCATCCTGCATATTTCACCTTCTTACAATAAGTCGGTTTATTATATTTTCAATGAAACTCATTTGCTGCGAATTTGGAAAGTTTCCGTTTAAATGAAATAGTGTGTTCCTTGTTTTAGATGTCCGCTGGTTTGCTACATATTCTGATAACGTCAAATTACTTCCTAAATGCTATGACCTAGAAAGTCGTCGAAACAAGGTATCGTACTATTTGATAAGCGTTTCGAGTTTCTAATCACCTTTTGGAAAATTGTGATAACACGAGGTTTGAATGTTGAATTCTGCTTTCAAAAACGAATTAAACCTGATGCTGCAGCTCGTGCTTGATAGCATTTTCGATTTACTCGTTCTAGTACTTCAAGAGCGATGCAAGTTTCTTTTCTTGTTGACAAGTGGCGGATATCTTGGGTGCATCGCTCTTAACTGGGGGCCAAATTGTTTTTTTTATGTAGGCCCGACTGTTCGTTGCCACAGGCCAACTGGTGCTTTTTACTCGTAGATCGCTGTTGCCGTTATGGTAATTGGGTAAATGGATCGGACTACCGTGACGATTTTGTACTGAGTTACGTTCGCTGGCGTGTAAGATAAGGAACCAGACACGTGCAGGTATGTGACTTGTTTGCTTTGTATGTACATCAAGAGATTACTCTTTATCAGCGTTTGATCTAGTTGTGCCAATAAACTTTGAATCGTGGGACTATTGTTGGTTGCTATATATAAATATTAGAATCGTCCTGCAGGTACAATGTGCAATTTTGAAACAAAAACGAAAACGTTTGTCAAAAGAAACTCACAAGTTTTAAGATTAGTTTTCTTTTAGTTTTTTTGTCAAATACGAGATGCACACTTCGTATCCAAACTAATAATTTGTCCGTTTAGTATACTTGTGGGTGGTTAAATAGCAACCCTCAGTTCATTTCTTTGCTGGTTTGTATCGAATTAATTTTTTTTGTATATCCTAGTTAGTTTTGGGTGTAAATTTTTCTGGCTTGATAGACATGGGAGACGTTACCATCTAAATTAGTAGTGGGGAATTTAAGAAGGTATTAAATACGGTTGCTGTCATACCCTTTATTTTATACTATAGAAATTCTTTTGAAGAGTATGACAAAGGAAAAGGGTAGTGTTTTTTAAGTGGGTTTTCCTTTTTTATATAACATGTTGCCTAATTTGACATTTTTCTGTTACATGGTTCTTTTGTTCTAAATTAACATGTGATTTTATTTCAGGCCTATCCTTTACTTTTAGATTGATAATGCCCCGCCCACTCGTCGATTGAGCCAAGTCATCATCCTGCCATTTTTAAAGAAGTGATTTTCAAAAGTAGATATTTTTTGGCAATATACTGAAGAGAAGATATATAGTGCTTCAGTACTTTATCAGCAAAAAGTATTTTTCTAATTCACCTACAAGGGCTGTTTAATTTAATTTAGCTCCAATTTCTGGACCTACGATAATGCTATAGTTTTGTAATAATATTAAATTCGTAACGTCAAATGTATTTTTGAAAAATTCCATTTTTAACATTTGCTCCAGTTGCTGGTTTACAAAATCCCAGCTTCTAACGTTTCATACATTACATGAACTAATGGTTCACTTCTTTGAAAGAAGCTAGAAAATTTATTAAAAACTTTTGCACTTTTAATAATGAACATGACTTCTGCTCTAATTGTTTTAGTAGAAATCAGTTGTCTACCTTTGTAGATTTTAGTTTTCTCGATGCATTTTTGTTCTTTGGGTATTGGGTATGTGCTTCAAAAAGTATTCAATTAACACTGGCCACTGTACAAGAAAGCGATGCACGATGAAGTATAAACATCGCTTTTTAGTGTAAGTAGGTAATTAATATTCAATTTACATTTATCAATAGCTTTACAGATACATGTTGTGCATGTTTAAAAAAGAATCTCATTTTGTGAAGTGGACCAATACAAAATCCTGAGATGTAATTCCTTTTCGAAAATACATTTGTAGTTTCATCATAAAGTAAGGTACAATTCCCACAACAAAGATTTATTTATTAAAATAAATTGCAGACAAATTATGCTATTCTAACCTACCTCTAACATCAAATGTTAATTCATTCTGAAAATACGAAGCTAGTGCATACACAGTTAAATAAGACAATTTTCTTGGTGATGATGAAAAATACTGCAACCATTCTATATTGGGAAATTGAAAAGTTAAACATTCCGTTATACCATCTGCCGATTCAAACGAGTGATTTTTACTGATAATCCTTAAGACCCATACTATTTCAGCTTTTGTAACATCATACTCTGGCTTAATAACAAACACTATTACATTATTCAAATGAAATTGGTTCTAATTATATCTGACATTATTTTTTTGCTTATGGTTGGATCCTATAATCAAAACACGCAAAATAACCTTGATGTCATAACAATCCAAATGTATTTTTAATATGACAATTAACGCAAAGTTAATAATTCAAAACATACAGTAAAGGTAGAGCATGATATTACTTCTACACTAAATATGTCTATATTTACGGTAAATTTGTTCCAGTGTTGATTAACTGAGGTTTTTAGCGTAAAATAGAGATCCTTTTGTTGCAGATGCAACAATATATACATTTATCACCAACTTGCCACAAGTTCTAATTACATGTCCACATATTTGTATCTTCTAACCAGGAAATATTCAACCTGCAAGACATTGACATTTCTTTAAAGTAAACAAATTGAAGAACACAGTTGAATCTATCTGTAGATGTTTATCGAAAGCTACACAAGCACTACAGTATAGACAAGGATATCCGAAGCAGACTGATTTATACAAATGATAACGACAAGACGAGAGCAGCACCGGACACTTTCTCTGCCCGCATTTGTGTATTTCCAAACAAAATTCTACAGAAAAAGAATCAATTTTATTATTTTTATAGCAGGTAAAGCTAGATACCACAGAACAATGCAATTAACAATATTAACTACCAAATCTAAATAAAATGCAAAAACCGTTCCTAAATATCTCCATTTTAAAGTTTCCTTGAATTCAATTACGCCTTTGTATGTGGCCTTTGTGGTATATCTGTTACACGTAATCGTATAGCTCCATTAATACGGTACACAGATTACTAGAGAAAAGTCGTATGTTTATTTTTACAACAAATAATCAAGACGCATCAGCTATAAATTTATAATAATAGAAGCATTCCGACAAGTTCACGTGTAAAACACTAAACTTCCAACTGATTGTATTTTAAACCTACTATTATTATTGATAACTATTATTAGCAGAGGTCAAGCAATCAATGCTTTGAAATAAGATATATGATTCGCCCCTAATATCAGAACAAAATTATTTTTAATGGATCAGAAATCATACACAATCTAGCGAATTAAATTGTTAAATAATAATATATGTATAATGTCTTGTCTAATATTCTAACTTTAACCTGTTTGGTGGTCTTACTACCCTACTGCTTCTGGTTACAGTGACCAAAGTGTCACTTGACGAAGTAGATGGATTTTCTTTTTTTCCTTCATTATTTTGTTCTGTGGGGATTTCTCTGTTACTATTTACGCTACGATCTGTATATGAAGAGGAGTTTCATAATGGTCGAAGGTGTTGTCTGTTCCTCTTATAGTTACAGTCTTCAACACAAACGTTGTAGTCATTTAGGCCTGATTTGTTGACAACTACCCCAGATTTCCATTCTCTTTTATTTTTATTTTGCAGTAAAATAGGTTGATTAGACTGAAGTTCGCTCAATTTTTTAGACGAAACATCATAGTATGATTTTTGTACATCTTGGTTGAGTTTAAGTTTATCCTTTATTGCTTGCAAGGAAAATCTTGGATTCAAAAGTTTTTCGCTAACAGGGAAGGTTATCCGTAGCCTTTTGCCCATTAACAGATCACACGGCGGTGGCAAATTTACTTTTGGTATTATATTATAGTTTAGTATTGCTAAACGGTTTGGACTAAACGTTCGATCATGCCATTGGATCTAGCATAATAAGGACTCAAAGTACTGAGATTCATTTCGTAATCTTTAGCAAATTCACTGAATTCGTGTGAATTGAAAGGAGGCCCATTGTCCGAAAATATTTCTTGTGGCGGTCCATTTGCAGCAAAAATGTTTTTAGTATCGATATTACAGTTGTGGCCGTTTTATTCGTAACTTTATTTACCATTGCAAATTTGCTGAAATAGTCTACAACAACAAGAAACTCATGCACTCCAGAGACTTGAGGTCCATCCCTATTTTTTGCCAGGTTAGGTTTGGTATATCGTGAGGGGCAAGTGATTCCTTCTGATTCAATTTCGAGTATGATTGGCACAACTTGCAAGCCAATACAAGACTCAATATCTGTTGACCAACTCGGATAGTAAATACTTTCTTTGGCTAACATTTTGTAAGAAACTACTCCTTGATGAAACTTGTGTAGTAAATTGAGAAATTCTGCTCTTAATATTTCCGGCAAAATTAAGCGCTTGTTATAAAATAGTACCTTTTCATGTAAAAAAATATAATTTCTTATGTCCGTATACTTTTTTATTTCAGCGGGGACGTTGCTTTTATGCTTTGGCCAACCAGTCATAACATAATATTTTATTTTTCAAACTGAATCATTTTCAGTCGCTTCCTATATTTTATGCAGTTTCTGGATGCACGCCAATTGAAAACACTGTTTAGAATTAATAGGGTTATATTGTAAATTTGTGGGTGTAAACTTTGTTCGCGGATAGACTAGTATTTTAATTTAGTGAAACCACCACTCTCGACCACTCGCTGTGGTTTGTTTACCTGGTGCATGGAAAACGGACATTCCGGGCTGTTTGCCGCCATCCTTAGAGACGAAAAGACGTGGTGTGTTGTGTCGAGAATACAGTTGGAACGGGATGTGTTTTGTTCAGGTGAGTGTGTTGAATTTACATATAAATTGAAATACTTGTCACGTGTGTGTGTACATATGTATTTATGTACTGGTCCTTCGAAAATTTAGGCTTGATTAATTTAATTAAAGTACATTTGATCCTTCGAGCTGAATTTGAATTAATCTAGTGGATTTATAGTTCATAAAAACACGTAATTTGGCTTTGCGTGTTTTTTTAGCCTGTGTTGACACGTTAATTTACGGCGATCATTAGCGTAAAATATTTGCATAAATATCTGCCTAAATGATGGCGAATTTCGTTAGAAATTAGTGAAAAAAGCTCAGTTAAATTTGACATTACCGCTCACATAATAATATGGCTGTAAAAATAGTATTATATATAGCTTAGTGACTTCAAAAATATTTAAGGTATTTTTAGTACAATTGCATAAAGGTCAACCTCCTGTATGTTGAACTATGGAGTTTTCAGAATAAAGGGTTTGACATTCCTGGCTGTTGCTATCACTTTAAACATCTTGAAACCTGCTGAGGGTGGCACCAGATGTATCTAACTGCATTCCATTGGAATTAGGGTTCAGCTTTTAAAATCTTCTTGGTATTTTAAGAGGTGAATAACTTGTGGCTATCTACATTTGAGAGATTATTATGTTATGGTGAGTGGTTCCTATTTTAGCATTTGCAAACAGGTAGAATTATTATGGTGTTTGATAATTTATTTAGAGGATCTATTAAATGTATTTGTTGATAGTTTTGTATTCTGAGATTCGCATGTTGAGAGCTGTGCAATTTTTTGTTAGATAAACATTTTTATCAAGTAGATAACTGCTATTGGGGTTTACATAATTGTGATTTACTTTCTGATTGTTTTCCATTATTTGTGACAATGGAAATTAAAAAATTGTCAAATAAACGTAACATGTTAATGCGCAAGGCGCAAGCCTTATTAAAATGTGCTGAAGCAGCTCAAATGGATCCTGAGAATAATTTTGTTGCCTTTGATGTTCGATTTACCGATTTATCAAACATAGTAGATAAATTTGAACAAGTTCATTACGAAATAGTTGCTTCTGTAGAGGTTGCTCATTTAGATCAACAACAGGTGATCCAAGATAGTTTTGATGAAATTCAATATTCAATCAAAATTGTGCATCGAGAATTAACAGCTAAGAGGTCGCAGCCTCATACCCGTTCTAGTATTGAAACACAACACTCAGGTGCCCCTAATAAAGTTAAGTTGCCAAGAATTGTAATTCCCACCTACGATGGTAATTATAAAAATTGGAGCTCTTTCTACGATTTGTTCCGTACACTAATTCATGAAAATGAAACTTTATCTAATATTGAACGATTTCAATATTTAACCTCATCATTGGTTAAGGAGCCTTTGGCAATTATTAAAGGGCTTCCATTAACTTCTGATAATTATACGATTGCATATCAACAATTAATAGATAGGTACGAAAACAAACGGTTGTTGCTCACTAGCTATTGGCAGGCCATTTGTAATGCCTCGAAAGTTAGTTCAGATTCTGCGTCCTCGTTACGCACATTATTGTCTACATTTTCTGAAAATTCTTCGGCAATTGCACAATTTAATCATGATATGTGGGATTTACTCGTTTTAATCTATTATTGCAAAAATTGGATAACTCCACTAGGAAACGCTTTGAAATTGAACTTCATGATGTTGAAATTCCTGGCTATGAAAATTTGTACTCATTTGTTTCTAAACATTGCAAGGAATTGGAGACAAACCAGGTTATTGTAGGACAGCCAGGCCCTGTTAGTGTTCAGAAGCCAACAGTATCACGACAGTATCCTGTTGCGTTCAAGCCAAAAGAATCATTAAGTTTTGTTACCACCGCTAAGAAAACCCATAGTACTAGTTGTATTTATTGCAAAGCTAATCATTCTGTTTTTAAATGTGACAAATTCTTAGTATTAGAACCTTCTGAGCGACATAGAGTTGCAAAAACTTCAAACTGGTGTTATAATTGTTTAGGAACCAACCACTCTGTTGTTAAGTGTCCATCAAAACTTAGTTGTCGTGTTTGTGATAAAAAACATCACACATTGTTGCATTTTCCCACTTCTGCTGTGACGCCAGACAAAGAATGTGAAGCGTACTTGACAAAAGGGCCCTCAAATCCAGAGTCTTCTAATAAAGTCGCCGTGATGACTAGCACAGTGGCTAGTCAGTCTGTTGTTTTGTTGTCTACTGTCTTGTTACAAGTACAGGATGCACGTGGAAAGTATCAAACTTGTCGAGCATTACTTGACAATGGTAGTCAAGCAAGTTTTATGTCCCAATCGTGTATGAAAAGTCTTGGATTAAAATCGTCATCATCGTCCATATCGATTAGCGGTTTAAAACAAATGAGCACTTCTGGCTATGGTCTCGTTACATGTTCGTTGCGGCCATATCAAAAAGCCAATCCTACATTCGTTGTAGATACAATTGTTATTCCTGCAATTGCCGGCTCTATGCCGTCGGCTCCCGTTTCAAATCGTTATGACTTCCTTGAAGGTCTAACATTAGCAGATCCGTACTTTGGACGCCCTCGCGAGGTCGATTTATTGTTAGGTGCAGATATTTATTCTACTGTGGTTCAGCCTGGCATTAGACGTGGTAAAATTGGAGAGCCTACTGCCCTTAATACAGTGTTTGGTTGGGTACTGGTCGGTAAAACAGACTGTCAGTCAACTAATCGTGTGAGTTCGTTTTGTACATCGGTTATGAATACCCCATTGGACATTGTGTTAAAAAAATTCTGGGAGGTTGAACATGTTCCAGCAACTCCTACATTTTCGCCTGAAGATATTCAATGTGAAACTCTCTTTCTAGAAACACATCAAAGAAAGGAGGACGGTAGATATGTTGTTAATTTGCCGTTTAAAGATTCTCGTATAGAACTAGGCGATTCTTATTCCACAGCACTGCGTCGTTTTGAATTATTAGAAAATCGTTTGTTGAAAAATCCTGACCTACATACGGAATATTCAAATTTCATGAAAGACTATTTAGAGTCTGGACATATGTCCACAGTTCATGAACCTCTTACACATTTGTCTTCGGATACTACATTCCTCACCATTGTGTTCAGAAACCAGATAGTAGCACCACTAAATTGAGGGTTGTTTTGATGCGTCAGCAAAATCATCTAACGGCAAGTCATTAAATGATGGTTTACTGATCGGCCCTAAACTTCAACAGGATTTATCGAGTATTTTGTTAGGGTTTAGACTACACAAATTTGTTGTAACCGCTGATATTAAGCAAATGTACCGGCAAATTGAGGTGACAGATCAGCATCGATCGTACCAACGTATTCTTTGGCGATTTTCAAAAGCTGAACCTATTCAAGAGTATCAATTAAACACCGTAACGTATGGGGTATCTTCGTCTCCATACTTGGCTATTCGCGTTCTTCAACAATTAGCAAGGATAATCTTCAAAACTATCCATTAGCGGCAAAGGTTCTTATATCTGATACCTATGTTGATGATATAGTAACAGGTTGTGCATCCTTGGAAGAAACCTTAGAAATCCAACGTCAACTTATTTCGTTATTGTCGAGTGCATGTTTTGTCCTTAGGAAATGGGCAAGTAATCGTCCTGAATTATTGTCATTCCCCTCTGAAGAACTTCAGCCATTTTCTTTTAATGACGCTGACTCACTTTCCTTAAAGGTCTTAGGGTTACAGTGGTGTCCCACAAAAGACTGCTTCCAGTTCAAAGTGGATAGTACTGCACGTCCGTGCACAAAACGAGTTATACTCTCAGACATAGCAAAGGTTTTCGACCCGCTTGGTTTGTTGACCCTGTGACCTTCCTTCTGAAAAATTTAATGCAACGTTTATGGAGTTTAGGGTTGGATTGGGATGAGGTGCCACCTTCAGATGTTGTGGATTGTTGGTCCGCATATAAACGGCAGCTATCTTGTTTAGCGACCTTATCCTTGTCACGTTGTGTTTTAGTTGACGATATTGTGTCATTGCAACTTCATGGGTTTTGTGATGCCTCTGAAGCTGGATATGCTGCAGCTATTTATATTCGCTGTGTTTCGCGGAATAATTTCAGTAAATTTAGTGTATGCCAAATCCAAGGTAGCACCTTTAAAACGTATTTCTGTGCCACGTTTAGAATTGTGTGCAGCTGTACTTTTATCTGACTTAATAGAATTTGTAAATAAGGTTTATAAACCGTTCATCACGATTGATGCAATTCATGCCTGGTCTGACTCTACAGTTACTTTATCATGGATCAAATCCTCTCCACACCGATGGAAAACTTTTGTTAGTAACCGTATTACTCACATTCAAGATAGAGTTCCTCCTAACTTATGGCATCATGTAAGTGGCAAAGATAATCCTGCTGATTGTGGGTCTAGAGGTTTATTGCCTTCAGATCTTGTATCCCACGCCCATTGGTGGTCAGGTCCAAAGTTTCTTTATTCAACTAACCGTATATATCAACCATTTAATCCATCAGACTCAGATTCCACTGCTGAGTGCGAAGAGCGAAAAGTTGTCTTAGTATATACAGTGCCAGATAATTTGATTAATAGTTTGCTAGCTCGTTTCTCCTCGCTTCGTAAACTGCAAGATGTAGTGGCTTCTTGCTTCCTATTCATTAGAAATACAAAATTGAAAAGGCATGAAAGGCAAGGTGGTTCGTTAACAGCGGATGAGTTGTACAACGCCTTAATTTGTATTGTAAAGGTAGTTCAACATGATGTATTTCCTGACGAACTTGTTTGTATTCAAAGTGGCAAAGTATGCAAAAAACCTATCCAAAAATTAGCTCCGTTTCTGGATTCCAATAGTGTAATTCGGGTTGGTGGTCGTTTACGTCATTCTCAACTATCTTATGATGCAAAGCATCCTATGCTACTTCCCTGAAAGCATCGACTAACCGAATTAATAATTGAAAGTATGCATCGTAAGCTATTTCACCTTGGACCCCAATCATTAGCCTTCTTCATCGCACAACAATTTTGGATTCTGGGAGTTAAGCGCGCTATTAACCATGTTGTAGCCAAATGTATTCGTTGTTTTAAAGTTAATCCCCCTTCGGTTGCTCCTTTAATGGGAGATTTGCCCTCTTCCCGAATATACCAACTCGAGTCGTTTTCAAGTATAGTTTAATTGTTCAATATATCTGTATATATATATATAGTAGTTTTTGTTTGTTTGTACCTTTAGTTTTAAATAAGCAGAGCTTATTGGTGAGCGGTATGTTTAGAATTAATAGGGTTATATTGTAAATTTGTGGGTGTAAACTTTGTTCGCGGATAGACTAGTATTTTAATTTGGTGAAACCACCACTCTCGACCACTCGCTGTGGTTTGTTTACCTGGTGCATGGAAAACGGACATTCCGGGCTGTTTGCCGCCATCCTTAGAGACGAAAAGACGTGGTGTGTTGTGTCGAGAATACAGTTGAAACGGGATGTGTTTTGTTCAGGTGAGTGTGTTGAATTTACATATAAATTGAAATACTTGTCACGTGTGTGTGTACATATGTATTTATGTACTGGTCCTTCGAAAATTTAGGCTTGATTAATTTAATTAAAGTACAAACACTTTTGAACTTTTGTCCAAATATTCAGTATTAATTAAGTCCTTTATCGGTTCATGACTAAGTGTATCGGGAACTTGTAGTTGTTTTCCCGGTACATATACAAGAGTAAAATTATATTTTAATAAGCGTATTGCAAGCCTTTGAATTCTAGGCGACATTTCATCGAAAGGTTTTTTTTAGCAATCCTAACAACAGTTGATGATGTCTCGATTTTAAAATTATCCTGCCCACACAAATAATAATTAAATCGTTCACAACCGAATAAAAGTCCTAAAAGTTCTTTCTCGATATGATTATATCGTTGTGTGTTGGTGTTAACGACACACTAGCAAATTCGATGGGGTGGCTTTCTTGACTTAAGACTGCTCCTAAACCATAAGGGCTTGCATCCACGGACACAAGTTATTTGCTTTTTTGGATTAAAATAAGATAACGTAGTTGTGGATGATACTAAATCCTTTAAAAGATTAAATGAATTTTCTTCAAGGGTTGACCATTGCCATTCCGATTTTATGCTTATTAATTTTCGCAATGAATTAGTTTTTGTTGACAGATTAAGAATAAATTTAGCTAAATAAACGATCATTCCTAAAAACCGCTGTAAGTCTTTTTTATTTTTAGGTGGTTCCATTTCACGAATGGCCATAGTTTTACGTTCATCCGGAGAAACACCATTTTTGTTTATTATGTGTCCCAGAAATCTCACTTCACGACACAAAATTTTGATTTCTCGCAATTTAGTATTAGACCACTATTTCTAATCCTTTCTAGAACTATACTGAGATTTTGGTTATCTTCCTCTAAGGTTTTCTTGAAGACCAGTACGTCATCAAAATATGCCACAACTCCGCTGATGCCTGTTAGAATTTCAAAGACACATCTTTGAAACATTTCCGGAGCACAGGTAATCCCATACGATAGCCGTAAGTACTGGTATGTACCGCAGCTAGTTGTCGTGCATAACAAAGAGCTTTTGTAGGTCAAGGGTAACTGTAAAAATGCAGACGATGCATCTAATAGGCTAAAATATGTTGCATCTGCCAATTGAGAGAATAGAACGTCCTGGGTTGGTATTTCGAAAAATTCGCGTTTTATATACTTGTTTAAATTTCACGGATCCATACAAATCCTAATGTCATCATTAGGCTTTTGAACAACCACAATAGAGTGTACCCAATCTGTCGGTTCTGTTACCGGCACAATTAATTTTTCAGTCACCATTTGATCTAACTTCTCTTTAACCTTTGTTTTAAGGGCTAAAGGGAGTTCTCGTGCTGCGCTTACATATGCTATTGCAGTTTCTGTGAGTGTTATTGAAAATTCTTTGTGAATTTTTTCAATATCACAAAACACTGATTTATTTGCATTCAGATTTTGTCAACACTATTTTCGTTTACCGCACAAACGTTCTTATTGCATTTATTCAGTATTATTCACGCAGTGCATATAATCCTAAAATTGAGCAAGAATTGTTTGAATAAACTATATAGAACAATAATTTGATACATTTATCCTGGTGACGACAGTCGAGATACATCTTCCCTGCAACTTTTATTTTATGCTCGGAATATAACATCAGCACTGACAAAATGTTTGTAAGTTTATCGTAAGGTATATTTAACTAATTAAAGTCTGACGTATTTAAAGTATTGACCCGAATTCTAGTATTTACTTTCAGTTTCAAAATCACACCCGCAATTTTACTTCTTCCACCCAGTTAATTACATCAATATTGGAAGTGATGATTGTCCACACAATTAAGTCAACTCTTGCCCACTATATACGGCATCCTCGCCGTAGTCAAAATTATCACCAGTGTTTTTGACAAGCTCGTGATGAGTATTTTTACTACACAATTTCCGATAGTGACCTTTGTGCCTACATAGATTACATGTTCTAATATAAACTGGACACATACCTTGTTCATGCTACTGGTCACAGTATTTACAGCTACAATTACCTTTGTTTTTTGGAGAAGTTCCTTTCGTCCCCAGATGTTTAGCATGATCATTAACATATCGTGCGGTGCTAGTGCTGGACGATCCACCATTGCCTCCATCTCTATCAAAGCATTTATAAATTGCATTTATTGACACTGAATCCTTGGCAATTTCTTTTTGTGTCGCCGCACTACCTTCCATCGAACGATGAATATTTATTGCTTCGTTTAATTCTAGATTGGGATTTTATAAGTTTTTCTTGAATACAAAGATCTTTTACACCTAACACAATTCGATCACGAATAAGAGTGTCCTATTATTTAAACTCACAGGTAGATGCTAGTTGCCTTAAAGTCGTAATAAATTGATCGATAGTTTCACCTGTTACTTGCTCCCTTTTAAAAAATTTAAAATGTTCATATACTAGGTTTTTTTAGGATTGAAATACTTATAAAATTTGTTTACAATCGCCTGTAATGTTTGCAAATCCTCATCCTCTTCGTATTCAAATAAATTAAAGATTTTTCAACCTTCATCGGCAAGTAAATTTAGTAGTATGGCTATTTTAACACCATCCTTTTTTTCATTTTTCCACTTGCGATTAGATAGACTTCATATTTCTGTTTCCAGAGTTTCCAATTGCTAGCTATATCACCGTTAAAATTTAAGTGCTCGGGAGCTCTAATTTGTTCAGACATTTCAATAACAAAGCGATTATTTAGTATTTTCACCAAATATAGTATAAACAATAAATTAACAAAATATTCTAATATTATTTTCTATATCAAAATTCACACATAGCAACCATGTGTTTGATTATTTGTTATTAACACCTAATCTCTAGCGTACTTTACCACTGCCACCATGTGGTATATCTGTTACACGTAATCGTATAGCTCCATTAATAAGGTACACAGGTTACTAGAGAAAAGTCCTACGTTTATTTTTACAACAAATAATAATCAAGGCATATCAGCTATAAATTTATAATAATAGAAGCCTTCCGACAAGTTCACGTGTAAAACACTAAATTTCAACTGACTGTATTTTAAACCTATTATTATTATTGATAATAACTATTATTAGCAAAGGTCAAGCAATCAATGCTTTGAAACAAGATATATGACTGGCATCACGATGAAAAGTTTTTTCAGATGCTTTAAGTGTACACATACAAACAATGTTAAATTTATAATAAAATCGAAGATTTCTGCAGCCAAATTTTGTTTTTATTTTAAATAAATAAAAATAAGTGTCATATGATATAAAAACATAGATTTACGTGATGCTTCACTTATACATAAAAGCTTCTTCTGACGATATTGATTTTAAATTTGTTTGATTTCAGAATGAATATGTAAATTACAAATCAATGTGTTGAAGACATGGTCAATTATGATTTAGATGGTGAAGTTTTATAACGCAATGGGTTGTTCTGTAAACTCTGGATGAATTTATTATGTACGCAAATTGGGTATAATTATTTTAAGCATTATATCATTAAAAAATTTGCAAATTTTAAAGCATCGTACCTATTTTCACTTCCATGTTTAATAGTGATCGTACATACTCGCTTCTAGAAGCTGCTTCTTTTTCTATACGCATTTTGATTGGTTCCTGACTAAAATAAATGCCACAAGATTAAACTTGAATGAATCAAAATGAATATGTAAAACAAGCAGCTTCTAGAAGTAAGTATGTAAAGCCACCCAGCGGCAGAGTTTCTGAAATACAGAATTATAGCCAATTTTAAATATTATGTAATAAATACGCATTTTTATCGTTTTATTGGAAAATTATATAGAACTGCGTATATAGCAAAAAAATATGTACTAAAACATACAACATGTATCAAATACGCGTTGTAATTACCAAAATAGCAGTGAATAAATTGTGATTATCGAGATAACTTAATCTGAATTTTGACAACTAAGTATTTTTAACAATAACAATACTGGCAAGTTCTGCTGCAAAAATTTTAAGGAAGTCAAATATCAATATATAATAAGCCAACAAACAGCTCTTCTAAAAATACTAAATATGTACAAGTTATTAACTTATATGCAATGTTTTATGGAAAACTTCATTAATTTGTATTCTCTTGTATGTACTGTTACGAATGTAAAACCGAGTTCATAATATCAGCTGGTATACTTACGTCAAATACTTCATCCAGTAATTCTGTTAATTCACTTACATACACATCCTCAAATTTACTTGAAAAACAGAAGTTTGCCAACTTATCTACAAAACCTTTATACTTATGTTCAAATAAATAACAAAAATTCATGATCGCATATGAAGTGATTAAATTCGATTTGCGTAAATATTTGACGGCAGCAGCTTCTTCAATATATTCAACCTAAAAAATGTTTAAATTCATACAAATATAAAAATAATTATGTAGTTACCTCGGATACAGAAAAATTAATTAAGCGCTGGTATATTTTACAAATACTTGCATGAATTTCATTGTACAACGACAAATGCTTTGTACTTAAATATTTAACAGCACAATGAGAGACTGCATTTTCTAAAAAATCTATTACCATTTTGGCAAAACGTGGTTCATATGAGACATAACACCAGAATTGTTGGAATGTGCATTTAACAAAAAACTGTATGCATTCCAAAAAATTTTCATTTTTTCTAAAAATAGAGAATTTTCATCAAATTGAGCGTAAAATGGTTGAAAAGTTGCATATTTTCGAACATGATTTATCCAACATTTGTCCTACAATAATAATAAAGAAGTTATATTGTTTATTAAATAGCACTTACAATTGCTGGTTTTCTTTCTATTTTAATAGTATAATTACTGCAATATTTATCTGTAGGTTTTTCAATCCTTTTCAGCTGAAATGAAAATCATAAATAAAATGTCAGATGTTAAATATTTATACCTAAAATCATTAACAACTTAATATTAAGGAAGCTACAATAATGCTATTTAACGAAGAATACTTTATTTTTCTAAAAAAAAAGTTGAACATTTGTGTAATGAGCATTGTCCGTGTGAAAAAACGTTAAAAATAAAATGTTTTCAGCAAACGTTTGTAGACAAAGTTACCAAGTCTTGTTCGCACCAAAAAACATTATTAAACATTGTTGGAAATAAAAAAATTTTCAGCAGTGCAGTTTGTAGACAATGTTACACATTAATCTACATTAAATTGAGAGCAACGTTTATTTTTGAAGTGTCTACAAAATTCAGCCAGTAAGTATCATCATGACAGATAATAGCGATATAATTATTATTACAGCAGCATGTATAGTTACATGTGCAAATAATAACATAACAAGAAAGAGGCAGTTTGGGTACGTCCACTCTAGCGAAGCAGAGAAAAATATAGTGATAATGATTTGCTGAATAATCTGGAATAAGATGACACTAATTTGTTGAAGAGAAAACTCAGATACGATGGCAATTTTAAATATTTTATGCGAATGTCTAGTAGCAATTTTCAATATCTCATTGAAATAATAGACCGTAGAATAAGCAAGAAGGACACAAATTATAAACATTCAATACCAGTACAAGAACACTTGGCTGTAACGCTCAGATTTCTAGCCCCTGGAGACTCACCACAGCCAAAATTTCAAAGCAAACACTATCAGAAATTGTCCCTGAAATTTTTGAAGCATTAAAAAGTTTTGTAAGTGTGAAAGGTAGTATGTTTAATATGTATTTTATTCCTTATTTTTGCATCAGTTATAAAATAATGTTTTAATTTTCAAAGATTAAATAAGAGCGTGTATCAAAAACATTTACTCACGACTTGAAAGCGAAGTTACCAAGTATGATGGAGTTGGACTGGGTAAAAAACCTTCATATTGTCTTGTGAGATGATTCTACAACTGTCGTATAACATTATATTTGCCCAATTCAGCTTAACATAGAATATTATTTATTAAGTGTTGTACAGTGTATTTGGCATGATCAGTACGAACGGACTTAATTTTTGTCCGAGATATTTCTCATAAATGTAGTTATTACTTGATATGAGTTCCCTGACATCACCTGGTTACCTTTTGCTTGTTGTCTACGTTTTGTGGTTTTTGGAGAAATGAAAATTTTGTTATTGCTCTGTGGCAATTTGTCAATTTTTTGTTCATCAACACTTGTATTGTAACAATTCGTTTTTCCTCTTCTGCAATAACGTATAAAGATTGTGTATTGTGTTACCAAAAATTTCAAATTTACTTTTATAATTCAATATGAATCGTATGTCTAGAACCCATGCTTAATTAATAGGTGTCATAAGTTTCGGAACACCCTAGTTATTGTCCTTTTTATTCTAATTATCTAATAAATTAAATGCATAGTTGTAAATACTCCCGTCTGTATTCTAAAAAATCATGTTAAAACTCGAACGTGCTATTCAGAATTTCCATAAACTATCCTCAAGGTAATATTAAATAGCATGATTATGGGCATCTGTTCTGTTTTCAATACTAAGGTGTTGAGGTGTCAGTTATTGTCGAACGAGTCAGTCGACCTTTTACCTTCCTAGCAACCAGATGGAGTAATCAATAAGAAAGGGTGACTTGCGAGTTGCTATTCATTTCGTGTATTACATCGATCTGTAGTTTGGAGGTTCATTAATGGCTTGTAATTTCTATTTTCAATAATTCCAACTAACTTTAATGTGATCTTCTTTAGCGCAATACTCACGTTAGATTTTAATTAAAAGCAATGCAAAGCAGCTGATTTGTGATATGTAAGATGCATAAATATGGACATCTATAACATTGACGTTATATTTTAAATAATGGTTTTGTAAACATAAATGCTAGACATCTGATAAAAAAATGACTATGTGAAAATCGCAACACAGAAGATTTACTTTCATAGTAGCCGTACGAAACCGTTAATTCATCACGTATAAAATGTATACGCATGGGAAACCTACATGAGTTCCATCCTTTATTCTTGTGGATTTAATTTACGAGGCATAGGCACATCAATGTAGTCAACAATTTTTTGTTGTATTTGTTCAACAGTGAAGGTCTCATATGGTTAGAATTTATCTGCCTAATGGTTCGTAGCAATTTGATCTTTACGTTCAAGGTCGGTAAGTTGTTATATTTTGTTTTGAAAAGCATCTGTAAGAAATACGTCGTGTTTAAGCTTAACCTTGGTAGTTTGAACTGATGGAAACTAACATCTTGAAGATTACATTCAACAAATGAGTTTAGATTTCAAATTTTGCTCTAAATTAATATTATGTTTTATAAACTTATTTATATAAACAAACTATTCATGAACTACATTATGAATTATATAGTTGAGAACTTGCTTATATAGGATGCATATTTAACAAAGATTAAATTTACTGATTAAAAGATATTACAAAACTAATTTTGTAAAGATGTACGTCATTTGGTCAGTACTGAAAAGATGACGAAAAGTAAAGAATTTTGTTAATGATATTTATAGTGCCTATTTAATTTAGAGGCCTTGATATAACAAAGATTATTAAAATACGTTCATAGAGTTAATGAAGCTCTCACCAAATTATTGTAAATACCTGTCAGCTTAAATCAAAATTATTTTTCAGATAATATGTTGATATTTAAGAACTCTAATTTTTTATAAGTTTAGAAATCTTTAAACACACCTAAAGAAATACTTTAGAAATTATGCTTATTCTACCCCATACTTATTTTTGGATTCCATAAATTATATATGAACCAAAAGTGCTTAAATTTAATAAGTAGAGTATCCATGCCCCATTACAACAAAGCAAAATTTAACAAGTGGTAGAAGTTTGTTTGATTTATTGATTTTATTGCTTTGAGACGTAAATTGCTGTCTCTATTGTATATTTATGTGCTTGATTTTATTTCAGGACTAACGTTATACCATCTAAGAATACAAAATTTAGTGTTCTAATAAGAAAATGTTTTTGTTGAGGTTTCTGTATTTTTCTTAGCGATATTTCTTGTTCTTACATCTTACCTAAGTACAGTGGCGCCCTATTAATCCGTATTTATTAAAGACCCCCCTGATAGTCTCACTAAACCGCTGAAAATAGAGTTCAGATTTAGTGCGAAAGTCTACAAAAGTCAGTTGTGCTAATACATCTTCTGAGTGACTTTTGTTAGAAATATGTTGCCCCAGGTAGGTCCTAAATCTAACATTATAAGAACTAAGATAGAGGACTGTTTCACCAATGCCCAAGGCGTGGGCCAACAATAACGTTTCACTGTTCCTGGAACATGGAGCAGGTAACTATAAGTTTCAGTATCATGATTTTGAAAACTAGATTCCTAAAATACCCAACTAGCCCTTTTGATATGGAGAATCCAGATACAAGAAAATTACATCCTTGTGTTTGGAGGACAGCACAATCTGACATGATCTCTATTACCAATAAGAAGAACTGCAAGAAAATCACCACCAACTGTTCAAAACGTTTGAGTTGAAGCTAATTAAGTTTTTGACAATTAATACTATTAATAATTTATTTTCTAGCTTATATTAATTGTTCTCGAATTACAATTTACTCTCATTTCATTATGAGAACGAACAAAATAAATACGGGACGGCCCAAAATTAAGTATCAGAACTTTAATCGAAGAAGTGTGATTTAGACCTTTCAGTGTACCAACGCAATGTTTTCCTTGAAGTATTTTTTCCAAATTACATCAACTAATTTTATACATCACGATAAAAAAAGTTAATAACCGAATGGACCTGCACTTTGAAAAAGTTCTAGATTAGTAGAATGTGTGGAACGGCTTGAGTGTCCCAATGAGAGTTTTTGAAGGAACATATTCTTCTATAGTTTTATGTATAGCGTCACAGAATAATAGCACTGCCGTATCAATATCGATGAAAGTTTTTAAAAAGCTCCAATCACTTTCTCGTAAAAATATATTTATTTTGGGGAAATCAGCTTTGTTTAATAATCTAACTTTTATATTTATCTTGTTGTTGATTAATGGCACACTATTCCAGGAAAAAGCTATGATGGGTAAATTTATATGTGAATTACATTTCTGCGATTTTAATGGTTTGTTGGTGTTAGTGCTTTGTACCATATTTGTTTCTTGTAAAAAAAATTCAGAAGTTGCCTTATGTAGAATATCTGTATTACTAGCGGTAGTAGCTTTTGTTACTGAAAATATATTCCCAATTATATTGAACTTTTGTTGTTTTTTTTTGATAAATTGGAATCATTTATTACTTCCGAGTTCAAATTACTCCTATTTCCCATATCAGACAAAGATGTATTTTGAGATGCATTAAAACCTAGGTCTTGGCCTTTAATGCTACTTGGCTGTGTATTAAGAACTGAATTTGTAGATAAGCCATTAATTTGCCCGTTTTTAAGAATATTCCATATTGAGCTGCCTTATCACCAGTGAGCAACTAAATTAGATCAATATTGCTTTCTTTAAGAATGCACATTTCCACTTTTAGTTCATTAATTTGGTGGCATAGTACTTTAGTTTAGCAATTTACTAAATCTTGCAAAATGTATTTAAAATCATCACTTTTCAAAAAATTGATTACCTTGTTATCAGAATCTACATTTGTGATATCACTTATACATTTGCTTGTGCTTAGTTCAGAACTTTCAACAATATGTTCTCAGTATTAAGTATCAAACCATCTTTTGTACAGAAGTTGCATTGAAATACAAAATCCTCTGATGCTAATTGTAAATAAGCTCCAATTCTTTCACCACATGATGCATGCTCTATATTACCACATGTGTAACACTTCACAACCTTATTGACTACCTTTTCCCAGCTGTTCATTGGCAGCCATATTGCTGTTAAGGCTGCTCTAAATTTAAAAACTTGAAAAAAAGAAACAGAAAAAGGCACTTTGAGAAACTAAAAGATAAAGATATCCACGAAAGATGTGAAAAGAAATCAAATGAATTGCTAAAAGATATCTGGAAAATTTCTTATACTAAGGACGTAGAAACAGAATGGAATAACATTAGATTCAGCTTAGACATGGAGGCCAAAGATATTATGGGATATACATAAAAAGAAACTAAGAAACCATGGATAACAAAGGATATCCTGAATTTAATAAAAGAAAGATGAAAATACAAAAATAGATCAGACGAAACTGGAAACAGAGATACAAAGCCATAAAATAGGAAATTATTGGCAAATGCAGGAAAGCTAAAGAACAATGGATTGATGAAAAGTGTAAAGAAGTACAAACTAAGATGGAAATAGGAAAGACAGACGAGGCATACAAACTAATTAGAATGAATTTTAGGCATATAAAACCATATAGCAAAAATATAATGGACACGGGAGGAAATGTCAGTATAGAAAATGTAGAGAAAATAGTTAGATTGTATCGAATACAATTACCTGCTTCATAGATGTACACTTTTGATCTAAATATTTATTTAACAAATATCCCTTATTAAACAGAAATATCAAATTCCTATTGTAGCAATATATTACCAATTCGTTACTTAGAGCTCCACCTATATCTAAGGACTTGAAGTAAAATTTAAGTTTTTCTTATCTGTGTATGTGTTGATACAACATTCCCATTCTGCGCGTGCTTAGATAATAAAATTACCTCGTGGACAAGGTTCATCATTTAACATCGGAATGTAATCAGCTAAGCAAGTGTTGAAACGTGGGCTAGCAGGTTTGATAAAACATGCCGTATCAAAGACAGGTAAAATGGTGTCGACGTATACCATGGCATCGATTAGCAGTGGAATCGACCTAGTGTGGCCGTGAAATACACATCGTCTACAGTAGGTGAATAATTTTCAAGTTTGCATTCAAATCATTTTCTCGATTCTTTTCAGCGCAAGTACAAAATGTATATACCGTATTGAAACGAAATTAAAAATGTACATATAATATTGAAACGTCCAATTTTGACATGCAAATTTTATGTGGTTACAGTATTGAAACACAAGCACGTAATGTATAAAGTATAGGAGCGATACATCTTTTGTATATAATCGTTATGAAACACCGAAGCACAATTTGTTGTTAGCTGTATTTAAAGTCTAAAGTCTCAACTGTTGCTATGCAGTATGGTGGAATTTTCCGTAAATCTTATTTTGTATGAGAGTCAAATTGTAAAACCTGGCACGTGTGAACTGTGCACACGTTGTCGTAAGTACTCGAGATGGTTGACCAACTCTGATGCCTAGCAGATTGTTAGTGGTGAGTCATCTCCAATTTCAATTCAATTTTCGTTTCACGGAACTATAGAAATGTAATAATAATTTTTGTAAATTTTATATGGTCATTTAAATTGGTACACGAAATTTTTGTAAATTTTATTATGGTCATTTGAATTAGACATGTAATTTTTGTTCAGAATTTAGTAGTTGGATATTGCATAGAAATTCTTATACACACAAAGAAATTTCTATAAGATAATTTTTGAATCTACAAGGTTGTACTAAAATGTATTCGTAACTAAGCACGTGACACGTTGATGTTTGTTTGTCACATTATAAAATATAATTTTTTTGACAATACACTTGAAGTACAGATTAGTTCAAACCATAAGTATTTTTGACCTTTGATTCCATCAATTAAATTAATTAAAAATGTAGTTCTGCAATTTAAGGAAAGTCAAAGTATTTAATCAATTAAATGTAAACTCAAACAGGATCCTATTTTGGTATCTAATACAAATTGTAGAATAATAACAAAAACACTATAATTCTTCTAGAGAACTATAATAAATTTACAATTATAAAATTCATACAAATAATCAGAGACTACTTCCTAGACATTATTAAAAGTAGATATCTCAAAAGTTTCAGTACGTATAAAATTGTACAAATGATGTATATATTTTTTTTGTAAATCAATAGAAAGTGTAATAAGTTGTTTTAAAGCTTACTTTCATTGAAGTCAACAATAATTTTTCTATAGAAGCAAGTAACCATATTTATAAAATTTTGTAGTGAGAAAGGATAGATTATTGTCATTGTGTTTAAAAAAATTTTGAGGTATAATCTTAACTAGGTAATCTTGTTGGAATTAATTTTTTTGTGATAAATTGACTAATGTAGCCCTAGCTCAAAAATGTCAAGAAGTGATTAAATTTTCAGATAGTACAAGATCGTCGTTCCAATTCCAGTTTGCAGAGTCACAAGTATATATTATATTTCTATGTTTTGCTCGTTAAGGATATTTTTTCTTTTCAAAAAATTCCGTATCTTATCTTCGGATTGTTTCTCATTATAGCTATTATTAAGATACGGTGGCGTCCATTAAAAATTCTTTTATTATCGTATACCATCCTACGACCCTGGCTCATAGCTCTGCCCTAAGTTGAAGAAGCTTAGCTGGCTGGAAGATCTCTTTAGAGGGCACTTTTATTTTCCATCCTCTTTACCCTGGGCTTAAACCTTAGAAGGAACCCCTCGTAATTTATAGAAGCTCTGCCGCCTATAAGGTAGAGTAAATACACTATATATATATATATATATATATATATATATATATATATATATCTATCTATATAGAAAAAATAGTGTAACAAGATGACAAGAATATATAGGGAATTTATACGCAGGAGAGGAAGTAACAGCATGCTATATGTATGAGACAGGCAAAATACCCAATGATTTCAAATGTAACATCATAGTCATTATACCAAAAAAGAGAAGTGCAGTTAGATGTGAAAATTTTCGAATAATAAGTTTAACAGCACATGTGTCAAAAATATTAACTAGAACTGTATAACGATCAATGGAAAAACTGGCTGAAGAAGTACTAGCAGATCATTTTGGGTTTAGGCAAAACACGAGAGGCTATTTTAGCTCTGAGGGTGATAATAGAGAATACAATAGAATAAAGGAAAAGGGTGTATATAGGGTTTCTAGATCTGGAAAAGTGTTCGAAATACTCAAAAAGATTGAAATGAGTTATAGGGATAGATGGATCAGTACATAGCTTATACAAAGAGCAAACAGCAGTAATAGAATTAGAGCAAGAACGTGGAGAAGTAAATATTAGAAAAGGGGTGAGACGGGATGTGCCATTAATTTTTAACTTTTACATCAAAAAGGCAATCAATACTGTAAAATGCAAGAAGATATTTGGAATTATTATGCAGGGGCAAAAGATTGATATGCTTAGATTTGCAGATAATATAGCGATATTAGCATCTAGCAAGGAAAAGTTAGAAGCTGCTCTTAATGAAATGGTAACAGTTCTAACAGAGAGATACGGTATGAAAATCAACAAAAATCAAACTAAAGTACTAGTATGCAAAGAAGGGGGAAATAAACCAAAAACAAGAATACAAAAAGGTAACGAGAATATGCAAGAGGTTAAGGATTTCTGCTACCTAGGAAGCCAAATAACGCAAGGTGGCAAGAGCACAAAAGATATAAAACAAAGATTAGCACAAGGTCATGCTACATTTAACAAAAAAAGCAACTGCTGTGTTCAAATATTACTTAAAACATGTGTGGAACACAGCACTATATGGCAGTGAAACCTGAACAGTAGGAGAAATGCATAGGAAAAAGATGGAAGTCGTTGAAATGTGGTGCTACAGACGTATGATGAAAATATCATGGACAAAGTTAAGAACAAAGAGGTACTAGAAATGGTAGGGCAAGAAAGAAATATGTGGAAAAAGATTAAAAAAATAGGAGAGATATGATCATAGGCCACATACTAAGGCATGAGGGAATAGTACGGAATATATTAGAAGCAGATACAGGAAAAACGAGAGGTAGAGAATTTCAGGGGAATGTGCAGGCTAGCTCAGAATAGAAATCAATGGAGGTACGCGTCCAATCAGTTCCAAGACAGAAAAACTAATGACGAAAAAAATAACTTTACTTAAACATGATGATTGTTATAAGGAACTACAGGTAGTGGTTGTGCAATATTCTCGAATAATGTTAATTGTGCAAAAGGATTTACTGGAAAACTATTAATTCGGAAAATATCTAAGTGTTGGGGGATCTTGGAAGCCAGAGGCTGCTTTAACCCCCTTCACATACCTTACATTTGATTTTCCAATGCTCCACCCGAAGGTACTACAGTGTAACAATTTTATTTTCGAATTGATAAATCTCTTCATTAAAGGTACAAAAATAATAAAACACATTTATTAAGTAAAGTAGTAATACGTGTAACAATTAAATATTACATTGAAACAGTATCTAGACTCGTTAGTCTATTTGTTTTGGATGTCGGTGTATTCCACAGCCAGTCGCAAAGACGCTTAGAAGTGTGACACCCCCTTGGACGCTCCGATCGTCCGAGAGCGCGTATAAGCACTCGGCCATAGGTAGAAGTAAGAGCAACATGTATAAGAGGACGATGGCCAGTGACCTGCGGGTCGGTTTGAATGAGTAAGCACATTCTTAGAGTAACGGTTGGTAAAGTATACACTTTATTATCTTGTTTAATTTGAAATTTGTTTAGCGCAACAACGACATGAATGTACGCAACCAAGATTAGACGACGAAAGATTACGCTACAAAACTTAGGCGATGAGAATTTAAACGTCAAGAACTTAGAACTTTGAATCAACGTTAGGAAAACCACTTCATTTTAACACGTGTATTTAGAGGATGGAAAGCAGATCTAATTAACAGCAGATCGTTTGTTGGTCCGAGCCAAGATACTACTTTGATAGGATGTAAGCAGTTAATACCGCATGGCGATGCACGTCCTAATTCAGTCTAGGAAAGCAGTTTTGTTTGGTTCGTAATAGCTTTAAGAAATTCAATTGTGTTCCATTCAGGAAGCACGCTATTTTGTTTCGATACGTAGAAATACGATTTTGTTATTCACTTTATCTGTTACTAAGCTGGATTTCCCAGTACCAAACTTAAAATTCACTAAGTTTATTTTGTCAGAACAACACGTTGCTTCAGTATAAAATAACAGGTGTAACTATGTCATTTGTTTGTTTGAAATATGCTGCTGACACTTGTATTTTTAAAAGCAGATGCTTAGTATTATATTACTACCAACTTTGAAAACGAGAATATCTTTGTGAACATTTTCATTTTAAACTGAAATTAGCACTTTAACTTAACGAGAACATTTTGTATTTTAATTTTGACAATGTAATAGACCTAATCAGATCTGAATGGGTTAGAAAATATTTGTGTAACAAGTTACACTTTGTTGTAATTTATTTGATCAAGAATCAGGTTGATAAACCTTATCTTAAATTTACAAACTACTTCAAGTAATTATTTAATTTTGTTGCATTAAATTTTATTTAAAGTTAAAAGAATTCTTTCTAGTAAATTATTAACCCAAGCTTAAAGTTTTTTATTTTGATCAAGTGTGATCAAACCTAACAACCAAAAAGCAATAAGAGTTGAATTTTGATGCCACCCTTATGTAGAAAATATTCTTTTTATTTTTTTAGGCATATTTGAGGGACACAAACAGTGTTCCCATTTTCTATGTTGACTTAATTATTATTCTTTCTTACAGGAACAGCGTCTTATTCTGTTAAGACAGGTTTTTGTCATCGGGCGATCTTTTTTCTTTGGGTCTCCACGTCCGCCCTTAGAAATATGCCATGCTATTAACATGAATCAATCTGGACTTGGTGGCGCCTATTTGTTTTAGTTTGAGTGTGACCCCCCAACAGATTTCGACTTACCCCCCCATTGCTCATAGCTCTACCCAAGGAATAGACCCCTAGTTACGTCGGAAGACTTCGTTTTGCTGACACCCAACTTCTAGGGTCAGTTATAAGTGTTAAGTAAATAGTTTCATTGGCGCTGGTGTTTTAGTAGTTCAAAGTAATTTGTTTCACTGGCTCACAACGTGGGGCTGGTGTATTAGTGCTTCTAAAAATATTCGTTTCACTGGCGCTCATGCGTGAGGCTAGTTGAGCCCAGTTAGGAAAATTTGTTTCAACAGTGGCCAGGAAGTGAGTCTTTTTTACCTAAAAAATTTTGAATTTTGCTCAATCCTTGCTGTTCCAAGCAAGGTCGGTATCTTTAACGTGCATGACAACACTCACACACGGGAACTCCATTTAACCTCTCATCCGAACAAGGGTGTACTTTTGTGAAAAATGCTCGCCTAACATTTTTCAAGCGAACCGTGTTGGGATTTGAACCCGGGACCTTGGACATAGTAGTCACACGCATACCAACTACATCACGCAGCCGTCCCCCTTCACATACCACTGAATCTCAGTGAAATAGGGCATATAATTAGAAAACAATAGAAGGGGAACCGAACAGTATATAGGCTGTTGTGGGAATTTCAGGGAACTGTGTCGGCTAACTCATAATATAAATAAGTGGGGGTATGCGTCCAACCAGTTTCAAAATGGAAAACCTAATGATGAAAAAATACCTGCACTTAAATCTATAAACAACTACAAGTGTTAATTGTGAAATATTTTCAATTAATGTTGATTGTGCGAAAGGATATATTAAAAACTATTAATTCAGCAAATGTTCAAGTGCTGGAAGAACTTGGCAGCCTCCGGCTGCTTACCGCCTCTTACATACCACTGAATATCGAGAAAATAGGGTAAAACAATAGAAGGGGACAGAACGATATCTAACAAGAAAGAACAACGGCCATGTTCAAAGAAAACAACCATAGAAACAAGAATTTTGTTGAGAGCATATGTGTGAAGCACGGCACAGTACCTCTAGGAAATAGGGGCAGTAGAAAAAGCAGACAGAAGACTTTGAAACAGTTTAAATTTTTCTATTACCAATCTTGTTGGTTAGGCAATGTATTCTACTTATTCTGATAGATAACCATACATACATACAGACCTCATAGGAACGTGTTTGGTTGAAAACAACATTTTAGAAACCATCTGTGCTTAGGAGGAATATTATCTACTTCGTTAGATACGCGAATTTTGTCTTCCTTTTTGATTTAAGCACTGCACAAAAATGGGTCTTGCTAATTGTGAACTTGAGCTTAGCCTGAAAAGCATCAGGTATTTAAGTGCTAATAACTTAGTCTGTTCACTCTAATGTGCAAAACCGAAAGTGGGCAAGTTTACTTCGCTTCTATTAATTTGAAATTGTTAAATCTAATGAGGGTTTTTCACTTAGCATTTAGTTAAGGATTCACAAAAGTGGCATTTAGTTACGGGTTCACGTGACATTAAATTATTGCGAGAAGCATGCAATAATTCCCGAAAGCACGTGGAAATAATTTTGATCCTAATTTATTCACTCTGGTATCAGAAATACGTATTTTTTTAATAGAATTCGCACATGGCGAATTCTAACCACTGACTTTGGAACAACTAAAACATTATTCGTTGCCACTCTTGTAACACCCAAGAACCTTTTTAAATTAATTTAATTTTCAAGTAATATTTTCGGCCAATCACAAATAATCCTATCTAAAATATAACCAATCAATAACCATGCATTAATACAGTTATCCAATCCTAGTTCGACTTTGGGGTGACAATTGACACTTTAAATTAACATAACCTATCAACTGAAATCTAACATCCCGTGAAATGTAGAAGATTTTTAATTAGGCGCCAAAGGGAAATACTAATTTGTTCTAGAAAATTCCAAAACCGGAAACACGCAATAAAATGTTGTTTTTCGTGATATCTATAAAAATATTAACAGGAAATAGTTAAGAATATTGCAGAATAACTTAAATTTAATTATAGGGCAGTTTCAATTAGCAATTGCAATAATAAAAATGGATTTAACCATTAACCTAAAAACACGTGTAGGAATGATACACAATTGTGCAATATATAAGGTTTGTAATTGGCTAGAACAATCACGTGATAAAAGGTATATAAATAGGGGAAGTAAAGAAATGAAAACACAGACCCAACAATACACAAAGGCAAAGGATATACGAAATAAAATTAAAAAAAGTAATTCGCCCATAGTTAGGGCCAGTTACGCTGCAATGGCGTGTAACTATCGTGGTTATTTGACCGCGTAAATTAAAGTGAACTATAGGTATTAAATATAAGAAGTGAATACGTTTATTACGGGACGATTAGTTGATTTAGATAATGAATAAAGGACAGTATAATTAGACGACGAAAGGGTTAAGTTGTAGGGCGGTTAATGGTTAGAGACGCCGGCTTGTTAACGGCATAGAAGATTATAACTCAACACACTTTTAAGGCTCAATTTTGATTGATTGGTGGAAGTTTGTATTTTGGAAGTTCGACTCCAAACCGGAAGTTGGTATAGAAGTAGCGAGATATTCAGAGTTCCAAGCACGAAAGTTATCAATAAACGTGCTAACAGTTTCAGCCCTGGTGAGAATAAATTACCTCAGGAGCCTTGTTTAAGATGGAGCAATAGTGGGTATTGCATACCCAACACAGGTATTGAGTGAAGCTTTGCATATATGGTTCGAGAGAACGGACGTGTATTTGCACGCATACGCGAGGCTTGCAAGTATGAATTTATATATAGTTATATATATATATATATATATATATATATATATGTGTGTGTGTATGTGTGTGTGTGTGTGCTTTTAAATGAATATGTTGAGTTGCTAGATTAAGATTGAATTTCTTGGACTTTATTAACGTTACTACTTTTTATTATGAGTTTTGTAGAGAATATTAAGTGCTATTGGCTATGTTTTAGTTGGAAGCCAATCTGTTTAAATGTAAAATTTGCAATGTTTAGTAGAATGTAATTACACGATTTAAGGGGGCTTTAGTTAAATAAGAGATACTGATTTTATTGCATTCAAGTATGCCAATATAGTAAATGTATATATTTATATCACCACATTAAAGGTTATTAAATTCATTACTTGATAATTTTGAGATCTATAATTTAAAGAGGTTTGTTGAAATACATTTAAGGTACAGATACTTTGTAAACTTTTGGGTAAGTTAACTCACCAGTATCGGTTTCAGAATTCTAGGCCTATCCACCCGGGACATGTCCATGTATTCTCCGCTGTAGAGTAGCCGAGGCATTTGAAGAAAGTAGAGTAAATACTAGTGGAATAGGTAAGTGGACCCTTATATTGCAATTTTGAACCATAAAAAGTGATATAGAATTGGTATTCGATTATATACGTATTAGGTAACTCGGTCCTTGTTTCTTTGACTGCTACAGATAGGTCAGGGAAGGGGGCGAAGTGTTACACTCTGAACGCACCTTGCAATGCAGCCATCATTTCTGAAGAGTATTGTTAGCAATTGTCAGTATAACCAATCTACAGTTTAATAAGTTATTTTGCATGGAATCCACAAAAATGTGTTTTGGTGATGTAATCGTAAAATATGGAAAGCCGTTAATCGTGCACGCTGTCCAATTGTGTTTTTGAAGTTGTTATCTTCACATGTGTTGTCCTTGGTCGATCAATAATAGGAAGTTCTGGTTGAGGCCCTCTAGGTAACATCGCTATCAACTTATTTATCAGGTGACAACAACTATCTACATACCAAACACGCAAACAAAATTACCAATTTTATTCCTTTTATAATACCAAAATTTTAATTCTCTGAGTAGTTAAAACTGTACTGTAACATTCTTTTAAAGCAGCACATGTAATTTTATTAACCTAAATCTTTTGCTTGAATTAATTACTATCTAGGGATTTCAATTTTGTACAAGTCTGACACAATTAAAGCGAGCTCGATTTAAAATACTTGATGATTTCATTCAATATTAAAGTATTTAACAATTTGTTTATGCAGTTTGCATTGCACCAATTTTTTTATTTTATTCTTATTGTTCAAGTGGCAACATTTCCATTCTGTAAATATTGTAAAAACAGTTATTTTTGTATAAATTTGGTTGTACATATATCATTGGTTAAAGGATTATTAATAATATATTTTTTATTCACTAAAATAGTGGAAAGGTGTTACTGTTTATTGAACTTGGATTAAATCAAGTGTATGGCTTTACTAGTAGGAATAACAATTAAAAGAACCCACTGCAGTCCTTGAGATAAAAGTGTAGTCTGTTTATATTTTAGCAAGAAAATTTTAACCTCATTAATTTTTTAGAAAGGTAAATAATTATAAAAAATACACCTTTTGGAATATTGTGCTTCAGATGTATAAGGATGAGAGCATGAACAGCCAAAATTAATAACAAATAGGTTATAGAAATAGTAGAGGAACAAGATATCCAAGGAAAACAAAAAACAGTGGGAGAAATAGAAGGGCAGGATTAATTCTACGGCATTTTTGGGACATAGTGAGGGATATATTACAAACAGAGATTGGAAAAAAAAGGTAGAAGTAGACCTACATCAAACTCTCCCACGCATATAGTGATAGATGCAAACTGTGCCAATTTCAGGGAAATGTGTTAGTTCAGAATAGGAAACAATGAGAGTATGCATCTAACCATTTCCGGGACTAAGGACCTAACGATGATGAGTTGTTAAAATCGTCTTTATTTAAGTTTCGATCCATGACCTAGGATTGTTGTCAAAATAATAAAAATTTCAAGTTTGACATTTATGACATATAAATTGAAGGTGACTTTGATTTATTAATGTTTGATATATTTGGTTTGAATACACTAGCTGAATATTTTAAAGTTTAGAAGAATGAGTGCCTTTAATTTGTGTTGCAGCCTGGGAGCGACTTTGAGGTAACCAATATGCTTAACGTGAAATCCACTGATTAATTTTTATATAGTTAAATTTCATATAAATTCAATATTTAACTATATAAAAATTAATCAGCTGATTTTATGTTATGCATATTGGCTACCTCAAAGTCGCTCCCAGGGCGCAACACAAATTGAAGACACTCATTCTTCTAAACTTTAAAATATTCAGCTAATGTATTCAAACCAAACATTAATAAATCAAAGTCACCTTTGATTTATGTCAAATGTCAAACTTGCAATTTTTATTATTTTGACAACGATCATAGCTCATGGATCGAAATGTAAATAAAGACGATTTTAACAACTATGAGTGGTTTATTTCCCAAAGAAGATCAAGAAAAATACAAAATGGTCAAGTTGGCATTGCGGAGAGCAATGTAGAAATAAAAAAACCATTTTATTATTACAAATGCAGATTAGAAAACGAGACATTTAATCGCTGTCCACGTTGCTATCAAAATAAGAACATTTAAATCATCTCTCAAAACACCCATCTGTCGAGCAGGCACTATGTAGCATTATCCAGGTGGGTTGAAGCTCGATGACTTTTTTATTAGACAGAAAGTTCAAAGACCTAGGTGTACGAGAAGTGTTGATATTTATATAACCATAAAAAGATTTGCATTTGATTTTATAAAACTCACCCTTCACCACTGAAAGCCAGCTGGTGCATTATTTACTATTACTTCTCTCTTGTAGAGTAAAATTGATTCAGGTAACTAATGTCAATTCAGTACGTAGCATAATTTTTTTATTTAGAAATTATAGAAAAATAATTGGCTACATAAAATTGATGTTTTTCTATTGGTTTCAATTGTAAGCATGTAGAATTGTAATTTACATTACACTATATAACGCAAACGTAACAAATCAATAAATAAAATATATTTTTGCAACTACAAATGAGAGGAATATTACTATTTTCATCCTTGTTAATCGAAATTGTGGCATACAGCAATAAGATCAATAGATAATCAGATAACCTTTTTATCTAAATATTGCAAATACCAAGATTCAGATTCCTGATACATCCAATTATACCAATCATCAGTTTAAATAAAAATTGCTAATGAGAATAGAAAGAGGTCTAGGGACCCATCACTAGCATATTATTTAAAAACAATAAGTTCTTGTTCCAGAAAAGTTATTAAAGAGTTGAGTTGATACTTTTTGTATGTATTCTGACAATTTCGTGGCGTTTCGGTCAAAAAACAATATATATGAAACGAGTCGATTTAACCTAATCGCTTTTTAACTACAGACGAGGTAGAAAGAAAACTAGAAGTTCAATATGGAAATACTAGTCAATTAAAATGCAATTCATTTACCATTTCTGCTACTGGTGTGCCAGTTTTACTAGTTTTATTAATGTCTTCGTACTCCAAATATAACTTATTCAAAGGCATCTTCTGAGGGTTCTATAAAAGAAAAAAAACATTAAAAATTGAAGGTTATAATATTTACTGTACCTTTATGAAATTGTTTGTAACGCACACTAGATCCATTTCTTCCATAGATTAATAAATATAATTTAACTATTAACAAGAATTATATTGGCACTTATAAATATAAAAAAAAGGTTTAAAAAGATACAATCATTAAATTTGGAACATACTGAAAATAAATCAATAAACCAGAGCAAGCTGACAGTGACTATTTTATCGACGAAATGAAAAAGAGATAAAGGATAAGTTAGATCTTATTTTACTTCAAATATACTCCAATGTGTATGTTTCAAGACATCTGTTTCTCAAATATTTACGTCGGTAGAATGTTTCGCTAACCTGACGAATAAAATTAGAAAAATAAGAAAGCGTTCAGAAAGGCATGTATTTCTATATCCTATACGAAAATCTGCAAAAAACAATTAAATTTTCAAAGAAAAAGAACTGCTGGTTTTTAAACGAAATAACAATAAAAATTCGAAAGGTAGAATAGTCGCAACCAATCAGTAACCATCAAAACACTTCTTTGAATGCATAAGGTATCAATCCGATCGACAACCATAATTAGATTTAGCTTAGAATCGCCGTGAATTATTAGATACTTACTTTATATTTACAATTAGAACGTATGATTAAGCACTATTTCTACAGTGCCACTAAGCAAACATAGGACCCGAAAAATATGTGAACCAATTTCCAACAACAACATATGGAACCAATCAGAAAGCGATTTGTTTCAAAGTACACTGCGGGAACAAAGCATTTTTAAGCAAATTTAAAATTCCATGGTGTGTATTATATCATGTCATTGTTAATTAAATTTTCAAAAATTATTAAAGATTAAAAAATACAATAATGCCATTAGTGTTGAATATTAATAATCTAACCTTACAAATATTTCAATTTGACAAATAACAGCTTTCTACTTTGAGTGTACTTCTTAGCAGGCAGTGACACCAAGGACACAACTCCCAGATCTTAAGGGTTGCTTGGTGGCACTATAGTTTAAAATACCACTATACCTAATAGCAATGTATCAGATATTAGTTATGGCGAAAATACTTACTTACGCCCATTTGTCTAAGTGCTAGGCTAGCAAAGTCACATACGAAGAAAATATAGTTTTAACAGTTCCAAGAGTAAAGTGCAGGTTAGCTTATCGGTACAGAATTTTGGTACGTGTTAGACGAATTAACTCTTAGCATGCTTTTCATTTACTGAATATTCAAATTTTAAATATCCAACAAAAGAAAATGAAAATTAAAAAATACTGAAAAAAGTGGTTTAAAAAGCAATTTCTTATTAAAAAATTTAATAAAGGTTGTGGAGCAAGGTAAAATGGGGGCGTCTGCCCCCTCTCCGCTGCACTCCGCACCTTCCACCTCCAACTTTCTCCGCACAACCACTGTCACGACGGCTATCATTTTGACAATCTGCCAATTTTAAGTCGCCATTTTTTGACTACGTCATAAAATTCTTAGAGACAACATTTTATTGAAACGGGTGCATGCAAAATGAATGCCCTATCTACTTGACCACCGAGTCAGTCGATACAAATACTTCAGCTCTTAGTATTGTTAAATATACAGATTCTATTATAATTTAAAGATTAAGCTAAGAGCACCTAACTTCAAATTTTATATAGATTTATCCCGTATATCTTTATTATCAAGCACCACTAAGTTTTCAACAGAACGCGAAGTTAGCACATCTTTTTCAAAATTAATTTTTTAAATGCGTGAGCATTTTGAGCTTTTTAAGAAATACTAACGAAGCATTATAATTATTTATGGTTCCGGGTTGGGACCGTGTCATTTTATAAATTAAGGTCGACGTTTCGCCCATCAGGACAAGAAAATAAATAATAAAATAAAAATAAGAAAGATAAGAATGATAATATTAAATAGACAAGTTAAAGTGTAAAGAGAAGAGTCACTCCTGAACTAGCAGACTCACTAGCCCATTCAAAGCCAAAAGGTGTCATGTGGCGAAGTAGCAGTTACTTCGCCACAAGACACCTTTTGGTCATAAATGCAAACGCGAAAAGCACGGGATGGTCGGTCATACCAGAGGTTCAATTTAATTACATCACAACAATTATGACATACGTTAAATACTAGTTAATTATATAGGAACATCTCAGATAATAGGATAAACACACAACAATAATATAATTAAGTTCAAACCGAGATATGGGCGATGCAGTGGAACATGTGGTTAATATGCTGAAATAAAACAAATAACACATGATAAAAATGTCAAATGAAACATAAAAGTATTAAACATTTTAAATATGTTGGCAGCAAATACATACTCAAAATTTTATAGCATAAAGACAAGCCCAGATTCCGGCGCTAAATGTTTATATAAATGCATGTTAGTTAAATATATGAAATCTAGTAAGCAAACGTTAAAAATTATTCATTATGATTGCATCGGTTAAAACAAACTTTTAAAAATTAAACATATCCTGGCATTACTAGTTACAACCAGAAAAATATACACAACAACGTTGTGGTTAATTCAATTACAATCTTAAAACCAAAACAAATATAACGTAGAAATATAATACTGTTCATACTCAAACTTGCCTAATAATTTGATTCAATATATCAAAGGGGTGATGTTGGTACTAATTGCTCATAAAATCACAGTAAGGGTACATTTACTATTGATTCGGTAACAGGTGCAATGCAATTGAAATTACAACTCTGTATTAAATACTAAATAAACATTATTTCAAATAAACAAATATTAGTTTTATCCTGATTTAGATACTGAATAAACAATTCAGATAAATAAATATTAGTTTTCAGTTCTTAAACCAAACCACACTTATTTATACATACAATAAAATCGTAAATCACCTAAAATTACATATTACACAACAAAATTAAACAACCGGCATCAAATTCTAAGCTATAAGCAACAGGTAACACATAAATATTTTTTTCAATGATTAAATAATTAAGATTTTATAATAAGTACCAACATCACACTTAAAACAAGGCTGGAATTATCAGATATAATCAGATTAAATAGCAACTACATTATCAACATAAAACATTACTTTTAATAAAAACAACCGCCAAGCGAAATCTTTCAACCAGCCACCTTGAAATCTAAAAACAAAGTCCGTTTAACCCTGTCGACTAAATCGATCGTCCCTACACATGCGCCTCATAATGTCAATTCTGACGTCACGGAATGCGTTCAGAAACCTGCAAGTAGTTACTGAACTATTTTAACAAATACCTTCAAATATCCAAATATACACTATAATATTTGCAATAATTATCAACAAATGAGAAATCGACTTAGAACCACTACGGATCACTACAACCTCTTTACTTTTATTTCATAAACTAAACATTTGCTAAGACAAATTAATATTAATCTAGTAAATATTGATCAATTACCAAGTGATGTTTGTTTTATTTATGGCTTTTATTTATCACTAGTATTTACGGGGTGCGATTTACGAATAATGCTTCTTTTTTTGGTATAAAGTGATTGGCGTTATTGGGTAGCGGGTATTTATCGGGTATCCGGTATATATCTGGTATCGGGTTAGAAAAACCCGATCCTGCTATTGAACTATCGAATACATAACCGTCCTCACTCCTACTTTGGAGTATAATTTTGATTCATATAATAGTGTTTTGCTCATCTGACTTTAAAAATAAAAATATATTATAACTAGGTTTTCAGTCCCGGAACTGGTTAGACACGTACCCTAATTGTTTCCTATTCTGTGCTAACCTATACATTTCCCTGAAATTTTCACAGTCTGCATCTTTCACTATCTGCATGCAATCGTCTTATCTAGGTTTACCTCTACCTTTTTTCCCTATCTCTGCTTGTAATATATCCAGCACTATACTCCAAAAATGCCTTAGAATAGATCGTGTCCTTCTATTTCTCGTATTTTTTTTTGTTTTCCCTTCTATTTCTATAACCTCTTTGTTATTAACTTTGTCCATGTAATCATCCTCATAATTCTGAAGCACAAGATTCCAAAAGGCTTCTACCGTTTTTCGGTCTGCTTTTACTACTGTTCCTATTGCATAGACGTACTGTGCTGTGCTCAACACATATGCTTTGAACAATTTTCTCCTTGATTCTATGTTTGTTGTCTTCGAATATAGCCGCTGCTCTTTCTTGTTAGATGCAGTTCGGTTCTCTTTCTACTGTTTACAAATATATGTATACCCTATTTCCCTGATATTTAGTAGTATGTGAAGAGGGTTAAGCAGCCTGCGGCTACCTAGATTCCCCAACACTTGAAAATTTGCCGCATTAATAGTTTCCCAGTATATTCTTTCACAACAATCAACATTAGTTGAAAATATTTCAAAACCAATACCTATAGTTGCTTATAATAATGATCAGGTTGAAATACAATAATTTTTTTCGTAATTATTTTTTCCATCTTGGAATTTGTTGAACGCGTACCTCCATTGATTTCTATTCTGAACTGGCGTGTACATTTCCCCGAAATTCCTACAGCCTACATTTTTCACTATCTGTGTGCAATAGTCTAACCTAGGTCTACCTTTATCTTTCTTTTTCCTATCTCTGCTTCTAATATATTTCACACTATTCCCTCACGCTGTAATATGTGGCCTATCATTCTATCTCTATTTTTTTACTGTTTTCTACAAACTTCTTTCTTTCACTACTATTTCTAGTACCTCTTTGTTCTTAACTTTGACTGTCCATGACATATTCATCATACGGCTGTAGCACCATATTTCAAAGGCTTCTATCTTTTCTGGTTCGCTTCTCCTAGTCTCCAGGTTTCGCAGACGTACAGTGCTGTACTCCATACATATGTTTTAAGCAATGCTTTCCTTATTTTTAAGTTTGTTGTTTTTTAACACAGTAGTTGCTTTTTCTTGTTCAATGTAGTACGACCTTGAGCTAATCTTTGTTTTATATCTTTTGCGCTGTTCCCATCTTGCGTTATTTGGCTTCCTAGGTAGCAGAAATCCTTAATCTCTTGTAAGTTCTCATTGCCTATTTGTATTCTAGCTGTTAATTTATTTTTCCCTCTTTTGCATACTAGTACATTAGTTTTATTTTTGTTAACTTTAATACCGTATATCTCTGTTAGAACTGTTTCCATTTCATGAAGAGCAGCTACTAACTCTTTCTGACTAGATGCTGATACAGCTATATCATCTGCAAATCTAAGCATATCAATCTTTTGTTCCTGCATAATAATTCCGAATGTCTTCTTGCATTTGACAGTATTTATTTCCTTTTATAGAATTTACTTTTCTAAGTTCCTGCTCTATTTCCATTACCGTTCTTTGCTCTTTGTATAAGCTATGTACTATCCGTCTATCCTTAAAGCTCGTTCTAATCTTTTCAGTATTTCGAACATTTTTTTTTGTATAAGCTATATACTATTCGTCTATCCCTATAACTGATTCCAATCTTTTTGAGTATTTCAAACATTTTTTCCATTTTACATTGTCGAATGCTTTTTCCAGATCTACAAATCTTATATACATGCTTTCCCCTTTTTCTGTTATTTTCTCCATTATCACCCTCAGAATTAAAATAGCCTCCAGTGTTCCTCTGTTTGCTTAAACCCAAATTCATCTTTTCCTAGTACCTCTTCAGCTCGCTTTTCAATTCGTCTTTGTACAATTCTAGTTAATATTTTTGACACGTGTGCTGTCAAACTTATTGTTCGAAAATTTTCAGATCTATCTGAGCCTCTCATTTTTGGTATAGTGACTATGATGTTATGTTTGAAATCTTTGGGTATTTCGCCTGCCTCATACATGTAGTGTACAAGTTGGAAGAGGCGTTCTGTTACTGCTTGTCCAGCGGCTTTTAGAGTTTCTGCTTGCACCTTATCTGTACCCGGTGCCTTACTATTTTTCAGACCCTTTAATGCTAATTCAAGCTCGTCTCTAAGCATAGGATATCCTAAGTCATCATTTTTAATGTCCGATTCCTGTTCTAATGCTGTTAGTTCCTCTCCTGCATATAATTTCCCTATATATTTTTGCCATATATCCACTTTCTCTACATTTTCTATAATGACGTTTCCTCCTGTGTCCTTTATATTTTTGTTATACGTTTTTATATCCCTAAAACTCATTCCAATTAGTTTGTATGCTTCGTCTGTCTTTCCTATTTCTATCTTACTTTGTACCTCTTTGCATTTTTTATCAATCCATTGTTCTTTAGCTTTCATGCATTTGAGAATAATTTCCCATTTTACGGCTTTGTATCTCTGTTTCCAGTTTCGTCTGATCTATTTTTGTATTTTCGTCTTTCTTCTATTAAATTCAGGATATCTTTAGTTATTCATGGTTTCTTATTTTCTTTTTGTGTATACCCCAGAATATCGCTGCCCGCCATGTATAAACTGTATTTAATGTTATTCCATTCTGTTTCTACTTCCTTAGTATCAGAAATTTTCCCAATATTTTTCAGCAATTCATTTGACTTTTTTTCAAATCTTTCGTGGATATCTTTATCTATTAGTTTCTCAAAATCAAAGTGCCCTTTCCCGTTTCTTTTTTATCAAATTTTTAAATTTAAGAGCGGCCTTCATAATTACGATTTTGTGGTCAGTATCTATATCTGCTCCTGGGTAGCTTCTACAGTCATTTACTTGATTCATAAACCGTTGTCTAACAAAAATGTAATCTACTTGAAATCTTCCTATATCTCAAGGCATCTTCTACGTATATTGTCTTCTAGCATGATGTTGAAATAATGTGTTTATGAAGGTTAAATTGTTCTTGTCGTAAAATTCTACCAACCTATTTCCTTTGTCGTTTCTCGTGCCTAAACCAAATAAACCTATTACCGCTTCTTCCCTACCCTTACCTGCTTTAAAATTCCTCATAATTACTAAATTATCATGTCCTTTTACGTATTGTAATGTAACCGGCCTGAGGGCCGGCTCAAACCGCCCTCTATGAACGGCACACCGGGCTCCATGATCTACGTTGTATTGTTATAATGTAACCCAAATTCACACTGGGAAGATGGCGTTAAGGCGGGAAGTTTTGAAATAAAACTACAGTATTTGTCTAACTTATTTTTAATCAAAAGAATAACCACTAAATAGGTCATTCGCATGAAAATAATAGGAATTGAAATTCAAAGCAAACAGTGCCGTACTTAGTCAGGGCGATTGAGGAAAGAGTATGGCAGAAAAAACCCCAAACTACCCTCACACTTCCAACAGCATTTGGCACATCTCGACAAGGACGGGTAACATACAAGTATCCAGATCCTCATCACTGAAATTGACGGGATGCCAACTGTTACCCAGACATACCACACATGACAACTGAAAAACGTTAGTGTAAACCAGCTAGTCTTTTGTGGTAGATACTGAGGTCGGCTAGTCCAATTCTACCCAGCTATAGTTGAAGAGGGGGGACACCAGAAAGATGACCTGCACCTTGACTACTACCAATGCTCCTTCCCGCACGGACATAAAATGTTAGTAACATTCAACAATGCTCGAACACACGCGCCCACATACATACATTAACAGTTTCCAGCTCGTGTTACAAAATATTTCACAAAGGCTAGCCGACTTGTAACGTATTTTTTTTCTTGTTACACCAAGCCTAATAAATTAATAATAAAACAGATAAATTTTAAAGCATTTAATTCGTAAATATTCAGCCAATAAAAATTAAAGTATAATGTTCATAATAACACATAGATTCTAGAAGATATATATTCTGAGGCTTGTTACCAAGCGTTGTCCAGTTAATTATCAGCACTTTTGTTTCAAACGTCCGAGAGTGAAGTCGCTTTTTGTAGACTAGAGATAAAAGTCAAGATGGCCCGACTAAAACACGAGGCGTCTAATAGAGTCAAGAAGAAGAACTTGAGTTGAGAACATGGAACGATAATATACATCATTTAAGACAGTTGGTATAGATTAATACAATAAATTAAACTAATATATTTCACTTTAGTGCAATATCTTATGGACATATCTACAACAACAATTTTCAATGTTAAATTATAATAAATTTTCGTCGCAATAATTTAAAGCAGGCAGTTATGGTTTCGTTCTATCTATTTAATACGCCGTATAGAAATGGTTTATTATACAAAGAATCTTGGTACTTCAAACTTACAGATGATTAATACGCTGGAAAAATACAACAGCTGACGTCATGATTTTGCACCTGCAATTTATTTGGATACACGTGAGTGTTTGAAACTTTCCGTAACTTTGAAAGTATAGTAAATTATTATGAGATTTCCTACGTTGATTATTAGAGTAACAAAAATATAAAGTAGTTTTTTAAAGTTAATAACACACCGAATAAATATCTAGTTTGTCAGTTATTTGTACACGCATTCAATGTGTTTTAAGATATTTAGAATGACAACTTATGTCAGATAAAAAAATAGTATAGATTCTGTTTCCTAATCTAGACGCCAGATGCAGTCTTGATTTAATTTTCACATTTTGCTTAAAAACATTCAGGTCATGTAAAAGCTTTTTATTGGTGCTGATATTCGTGTATATTTTTTTGTGTAGACAACAGTTAAATTTGAATAGTTGCATTTTATGATCGTTATTTTTCTGATGATCAATCTTTGTTGTAAATGGTCAAGGAAGCGCTTCAATGATTATAGTAAAAATAAAATCATGTGTTATGAACTAATAAATTATGACATGTTTGCTTAAACTAAATTTTATAGAAATGATCAATTTATACATATTTATTTTGAAGGTTAAACTTCACTAAAATTCTTTTTATAAAAAATTTATGACAAGATAGTAAGCATATATATTGCAGTCACATGTATATAATCAGATTTCTATATATAAATAGAATTCCTTTTGTTTCCTTTGAAAGACGTTTTATTATACAACATTTAAATTAGGAAAGAGAAAACTAGAGCAAATCCCCTTAAGTAAAAAGACAGAGTAATGAAAATGAATCCTTTAGTATTTCACAGATGTTTAAATTCATTTATTCTATTTTTGGCATATGCTTTTGAAGACACAAATAGTGTCCATGTGGTGTTTTTGTTTGTTCACAGGTAAAGCTGAGACAACTGTTTGACATCTGGTGGTTGAGGTTTTGGTAAGTGTGTGATAAAGAGTGAAATTCAAATTTTATGGCTATGATAGTGGTGTTAAGATAAGGTTTCCGCATTCCCTTATACAAACACAGTTAAATTTTGTTGGCACTTGTATTAAAAATACGGTGGCGCCTATTAAAAATATTTTTGGTCGATTATCCACCCATGACCCATGCTCATGATCTACCCAGAGCTAACACTCTACTAGCCGTTTAACCCCTAAGAGTTTTCTTTGTCTAAAGCCGTTTTCCATCTGACATTACCCTGGGCTTGGAGTATAAAGAAGAAAATCTCGACCTAGTGATATCAGATTAAAAATAGAGAGTTTTAGTATATAGCTGATAGTCACGAGGATAAAGGGTAATAAACTTACAAAAAGTTTTTAATTACCCCCGTTTTTATTACAATTACACTGGCGCCCAACGTGGGGCTCGAAATTCATTTAGAGGCTGGAAATTCATTTAGAGGCTCGAATTTCAGTTAGAGGCTCGAATAAATTCATTTAGAGGCTGGAACATTTAGTAGTTATTTTCATCACACTTATATTCACCGACTGAGGTTTGCTTTGATATTAGTAACGTCTTCTTTTAGTTTCATTTTTGTTAAAGTTTGTTACAGTTTATAGTGAGTTCTTCTTTATATAGTTAGGACATTCGTTTGTTTGAGATTTCATCTTCAAAAATTTTATAATTGAGTTACGTTAGAGGTATTCAGATATTTAATTATGGCAGAAATTTATAGCATCGTACATTTACTTAAAAATGAGTTAGAATATGAATTGAACATTAGAGGCATTGAAAATTCAAGACCAGTTTCAGATAAAAGGAAAATTTTAGCAAGGTTGTTGGCCAAAGAAACAGATAAACCCGGTTGTTTGATAGATCCTTCTTACTATAAAGTAGATTTCAAAGTAGAGAAAGAAGAGATTGAGTCTAGTATAGAGTCAGTTAAAAATGTTTTGTTAGAATTTATGGATGATCCCGCTGAGTCAATTTTTAAAAGGATAAGGTCAAGATTAGTACATCTTACAGGTAGAATTCAACGGTTAAAGCTCCTAAAGAAAATTTTGAGGAAATTGTGTTATTTAAAATGAAAGTTTGGCTACTATTCTTGTTGTGGAAGCAGATCTGCATGAGAAATTAAATAAAGATACGAGTTCAAATCATAAAGATAATAATATAAATCCTATTGCTGCATCTAATGTGCCCATTCCAACGGTTACATATGTCACACAGTCAGTCCCTATTGGATCTTGGTCGATAAAATATTCAGGAAACCCATCTCTCTTATATCAATTTTTAGAAAACATTAGTGACATTGCACAGTCTCGAAAGGTATCTGAGATGGAATTGTTTAATTCTGCAGTTGAATTGTTTACCGGTGATGCCTTAGTATGGTATCGTTGCGTTCGTAGTTCATTAACAGATTGGAGTTCGTTGGTTAGTAGACTAAAGGAAGATTTCTTGCCAGCACATCCTGAAGACGATATTTGGGAAAAAATCAAAATAGATTACAGAGGAATGGTGAATCAGTTGTATTGTTCATTGCTAATATGGAAAATTTGTTTAACCGATTACCTATTATTCCTGCAGAACACACTAAAGTTAGAATAGTCAAGAAAAATTTATTGCCATATTTCATTCAGCATCTTGCTCTTACAGAGATAGAGGATATTAGTACGTTAGTTAAATTGTGTAAGAAGTTAGAAGAAGCTTCTTTAAGTAAACATAAGTCTGTTTCAGTTGCACCATATAGTCACAAGCAGCCTATTAATTATTTTAATCCACGTTTTAGAAACAAAACCCCTAGTTCATTTCAGAATGCTTCAAGTCGTGTTTATACCCTACATCTTCACATTCCCCAGTACAAGTTCTTAATTCTGCTACCCCAATGACAGAAAAGAGTGGAGTAGGTAACTCATTTATTAAGCATAAATTGGTATGTTGGAATTGTTCACGTTATGGACATACTTTCAGTGTCTGTAGATCTTTCAAGAGATTATTTTGTTATGGTTGTGGTCGTAAAGGAGTGACTAGTATCACTTGTCCGTCGTGTCCAACTCAACGAGTAAAGGAACAGAAGTTGAATAACGATTCCCCTGGGTTTAGACAAGAGGCTACAGATATGTTGTGTGCTCGAGAAGGTCTATGTTGTAAAGAGGAGTGGTCGCGATGGCTTCAGGTAGTTAGAAATTTTGCAGGAGTAGAGTTCCACCTAAAGCTAATGCATTGTTTGAGAAAAGCCTTATGATAATCGCCCATATGTGATGGTAAAGTTATTCGACATGGATATTACAAGTTTATTTGATTCTGGATGTACTACATCGATAATAGGTTCCCTCGCCGTTCCAGTGATTGAAAAAATGAAGTTGAATGTTTTTACATCTGAAAAGAAAGGAGTATCGACTGCAGATGGTTCGTTAAAATTGGTAGAAGGTTCAGTTGATTTACCTATCCGTATCGGATCGGAATGTCGTATTTTGAACGCGTTAGTTGTACCTTCTTTGCCTCATGCCTTCATCTTTGGGACTGATTTTGCTAAATTGTTTGGTATAGTTGCTGACTTTAAAACAATTCTTGGTATATTGGCGATGATATGGGAAATCATATTTCTTATGTTGGACAGTCGTCCTTGCCTTTAAAGTATAAAGATAGTTTGTTTAGTTTAGAAGAATTGTCGACTGAGCATCGAAAGCAAGCTCAAGCAGTTATAGATACGTATAATGAAATAAGTAGTGAGAATAGATTGGGCCGTACTAATAAAATCGAAATGTTCATTGATACAGGCGACTCCAAGCCAGTTCGTAGGAAGCCGTACGTTATGTCGCCATATATGTACGAAATACTGAATAGAGAACTAGATGATATGTTAAAGTTAGGAGTGGTAGAACCTTGCGTTAGTCCGTATTGTTCTCCAGTATTATTAGTTAAAAAGAAGTCCAGTGACGAGTATAGATTTTGCTTCGATGGACGAATGTTAAATGATGTCACTAAGCATGACAGTTACCCTATGGCAAACATAAACAGGATTCTTAATTTATTACGGGGTGCTAACTATATTTCTAGTTTAGATATGAGAAAAAGTTTTTGGCAAATCCCTCTTTCGGAAAGTTCTAAAGACAAAACTGCTTTCAGCATTGTTTCTAGAAGTCAATATCGTTTCACTTGTGTACCTTTTGGACTTCGAAATGCAGCTCAAACCCAACAAAGGCTTGTGGATGCTATATTTGGACCACGTTATGAACCTCATGTTTTTTGCTACCTTGACGATGTGATACTAGTGTCTTCTACATTTGAAGAACACTTAGAACTTCTTGCAGATGTTAGAGAACGTCTCAAGGAAGCAAATCTGACGATTAATTTGAAGAAATGTGAGTTTTCAAAAATCTTTAAAGTTCCTTGGTCACATAGTTGGCTCTAACTCTCTTCGTGCTGATCCTGATAAGATCTCAGCTATGGTAAACTTTTCACGTCCGAAGACTACGACAGAAGTTAAACGATTTTTGGGTATGTGCAGTTGGTACCGTCGGTTCATCCGAAACTTCTCTTCGTTAGTGTCGTCTATCAATGATCTTATTAAGAGGAAAAGAAAGGACAAGGAGTTATTTGGAATCCTGAGGCTGAAGCGTCGTTTATACAGATTAAACAAGCTCTAGTTTCTGCTCCGTTATTATCGCAGCCGGATTATTCGCTCCCATTCATTATCGAATGTGATGCCAGTGACACCGGATTAGGAGCTGTTTTGATTCAGAAAATTGATGATATTGAACATGTGATTTCGTATGCGAGTAAAACGCTAAATCGAGCTGAAAGGAATTATTCGGTTACTGAAAGAGAATGTCTGGCAGTAATCTTTGCGATTGAGAAATTTAGACCATGGGTTGAAGGTACCCGCTTTACAGTAGTGACAGATCACTTTTCTTTGTTGTGGTTAAATAATATTCAAAATCCGACTGGTAAATTAGCCAGGTGGGCAGTACGTTTGAAACAACATACGTTCGATCTGGTTCATAGAAAAGGTAAATTTAATGTTGTGCCCGATTGTCTTAGTCGTGCAACCCTCCGGACAATCCTATTGTCGACTTAATCGAAGTTAATTTAGAGAAATTAGACCCGTGGTACGTTTCGTTGAGGAATAAAATTTTGTCTTCTCCAGAAAGTTACCCTCAATGGAAAGTAGAAAATAATTTTGTATTTAAATTTCTTCCCTCCAATCTTCCCGTATCTTCAAATTTAAATGAATGGAAATATTTGGTACCTATAGCACAACGAGAGGAAATCATTCGCTCTTGTCATGTTCCTTCAGTAGCAGGGCACTTTGGTTTTGCTAAGACTAATTCGAGAATACAGGAACGTTATTATTGGCCTAAAATGAATATAGATGTACTCCGATTTTGTAAGAAGTGTTTAACATGTGGCGCTCAAAAGTCATCGAATGTTGGTCCCCTTGGTTTAATGGGTAAAGAGAAAGAAGTAAAGTTTCCTTTCAGACAATAGCACTAGATTTGATGGGTCCGTTTCACGCTCGAAACTTGGACATAAATGGTTACTAGTAGTGGGTGATTGGTTCACCAAATATACATTGTTACATCCTCTACGAAGTGCAAAAGCTCACAGCATACAACGTTTTATGGAAGAAAAGTTTTCTAGTATTTGGCGTCCCACAATTCGTTATATGTGACAATGGACCTCAATTGTCAGGTAGAATCTTTAAAACCCTTTGTAATAAATACGATATTCAGAAAATATGGTATAATACAGTTTATTCTCCGCAGTGTAATTTTGTGGAGAGGATTAACAAGACTGTGGGTACTGCTATTCGTTCGTATGTCGATACACACGATTCATGGGATTCAGAACTACCTCAAATTCAATATGCTATTAATTCATCAAAACATCACTCTACAGGTTACACCCTAATTTTTTACTTTTGGTCGTAGTGTTCCAGTAAGCGGAAGATTCTACAGTGGTGGTTATATCCCCAAAGACGATATTGAATTTATTCCAGGTAGCCGACCATTATATGTCTCGGATCGACAAGGGCTCTTCGATATCTTTAAAGAGGTGCATGGCAACTTACATGCAGCTTATGAGCGAGCAAGTCGCCAGTATAATTTGAGAAGAAGAAATGTGTGCTTTGAGGTTGGTGATAAGGTGTGGAGAGTGAACAAGGTTTTATCGAGTGCAGGCGATAAATTCACTGCTAAACTCGCACCAAAGTTTGTTTTATGTGTGGTTAGGAGAAAGATTACTAATTTAGTTTATGAGTTGAGTAATATAGATGGTTCTAAGGCGGGTCGATGGCATGTCAAAGACTTAAAGCCATATTCAGCGACAGATGAATGTGAAAATGAAGATGTTAAGAATGTTTCTGATCCTTAAGTACTTCTAATTATAGTTGATGTCAGTAGTAATTCTTTTTGGTCCATGTTTTAAATTCTTAAGTAGGACAAGATTAAAGTTAGTGAAATTTTTTTGATTTGTTTAAAGTAATTTTTGTTTTAGTAGTAATAGAGCTTAATATGTTTGTTGATTTAGATGTTGCATGTGTTAAATGACGACAAAGATGTGTTAAATGATAATTTTTGATGACGACAAGGATATGTTTATGGATTTTGAATGATGATATATTTTTTGAGGTGTTTGAGAGTGCAGCATATGTTGAGAGATGTTGCAGGTATATAGAGATGAATATGTATTCGGTGAAGAGGTGCGTATTCAGTTATGAGGTACATGATGGAGATTACAGAGAGTGTTTAGTAAAGTGTTGAGTATACAGTCATATAGTTAGAGTGTGATAGAGTATTAAGCATTAAAGGAATGCTGGAGTTTTGATTTAGTAGTTTGAGACTAGGCCTGATGTGCTTATTTTTATTGAGAGTGTACATGAGCTAAGAGAGTTCATGAAGAGTTTTTTGTGAGTTGCTGGTGGATGTCTCCCAGTAGGCTCAAAGTATGATTTATTAGTGGTTTTGGAGTTCTTTGGTGATGAATCACTGATGTTGTAGGATTTTGAGAGATATAGTTGAGTCTGTAGCATAGTAGTCGACAGATAATGTTGTGAGGTGCTCACTCAAAGATCAAAGGTATCTTGTTGATGAATAAGTATTGTTAATACTTTGTCTGTTTCTCGAGTATTAGAGATTTGTTTCGTGAATGGACTTCGTAAATAACAGCTTTTGGTACTTGTTAAATTCATCGATTAGTTTAAATGTAATTAGCACTTGGAAAGTTATGTACATAAATCCTTAAGACAGATATAGTAAATTAGAGAAGAGTATTCGTTGTACAGATTTTTGTTTAATAGTAATTTTGTTATACATTCGATTTTGTTTATTACAGTTCTAATTTATAGAAAATATTTTTCGCTTCAGGTAAAATTTTTTACTTTGATATGGTTGTTGCGTTTGTAACTATAGATGACATGCATCCACTGAGTGTTAGATTCCCTAAATATTCGTAACTGATTGACGTATATACTGATTATGACTTCCCGAATTTGTCCCTTTATAGGCGTGTAGTACGCGCAGTTACTAATCACTCAATCCCATGCATTAATATTCCCCATATCAATTAGTGAATGATTCTGTTTTTTTGTTAAACTCATCGTTAGTTATAGTTAAAGTTTGTGCTGTTTTGTTGTGAGTTGTAAGAGGTTTATACAGTTAATAAGAGTAATTTTGAAGTTTCAGTCGAAAATTTTTTAGAAAAATTCTTCCATACCTCAATTTTTCTCTTGGGAAGAGGCTGTGTAACGTATTTTTTCTTGTTACACCAAGCCTAATAAATTAATAATAAAACAGATAAATTTTAAAGCATTTAATTCGTAAATATTCAGCCAATAAAAATTAAAGTATAATGTTCATAATAACACATAGATTCTAGAAGATATATATTCTGAGGCTTGTTACCAAGCGTTGTCCAGTTAATTATCAGCACTTTTGTTTCAAACGTCCGAGAGTGAAGTCGCTTTTGTAGACTAGAGATAAAAGTCAAGATGGCCCGACTAAAACACGAGGCGTCTAATAGAGTCAAGAAGAAGAACTTGAGTTGAGAACATGGAACGATAATATACATCATTTAAGACAGTTGGTATAGATTAATACAATAAATTAAACTAATATATTTCACTTTAGTGCAATATCTTATGGACATATCTACAACAACAATTTTCAATGTTAAATTATAATAAATTTTCGTCGCAATAATTTAAAGCAGGCAGTTATGGTTTCGTTCTATCTATTTAATACGCCGTATAGAAATGGTTTATTATACAAAGAATCTTGGTACTTCAAACTTACAGATGATTAATACGCTGGAAAAATACAACAGCTGACGTCATGATTTTGCACCTGCAATTTATTTGGATACACGTGAGTGTTTGAAACTTTCCGTAACTTTGAAAGTATAGTAAATTATTATGAGATTTCCTACGTTGATTATTAGAGTAACAAAAATATAAAGTAGTTTTTAAAGTTAATAACACACCGAATAAATATCTAGTTTGTCAGTTATTTGTACACGCATTCAATGTGTTTTAAGATATTTAGAATGACAACTTATGTCAGATAAAAAATAGTATAGATTCTGTTTCCTAATCTAGACGCCAGATGCAGTCTTGATTTAATTTTCACATTTTGCTTAAAACATTCAGGTCATGTAAAAGCTTTTTATTGGTGCTGATATTCGTGTATATTTTTTGTGTAGACAACAGTTAAATTTGAATAGTTGCATTTTATGATCGTTATTTTCTGATGATCAATCTTTGTTGTAAATGGTCAAGGAAGCGCTTCAATGATTATAGTAAAAATAAAATCATGTGTTATGAACTAATAAATTATGACATGTTTGCTTAAACTAAATTTTATAGAAATGATCAATTTATACATATTTATTTTGAAGGTTAAACTTCACTAAAATTCTTTTATAAAAATTTATGACAAGATAGTAAGCATATATATTGCAGTCACATGTATATAATCAGATTTCTATATATAAATAGAATTCCTTTGTTTCCTTTGAAAGACGTTTTATTATACAACATTTAAATTAGGAAAGAAAACTAGAGCAAATCCCCTTAAGTAAAAAGACAGAGTAATGAAAATGAATCCCTTTAGTATTTCACAGATGTTTAAATTCATTTATTCTATTTTTGGCATATGCTTTTGAAGACACAAATAGTGTCCATGTGGTGTTTTGTTTGTTCACAGGTAAAGCTGAGACAACTGTTTGACATCTGGTGGTTGAGGTTTTGGTAAGTGTGTGATAAAGAGTGAAATTCAAATTTTATGGCTATGATAGTGGTGTTAAGATAAGGTTTCCGCATTCCCTTATACAAACACAGTTAAATTTTGTTGGCACTTGTATTAAAAAATACGGTGGCGCCTATTAAAAATATTTTGGTCGATTATCCACCCATGACCCATGCTCATGATCTACCCAGAGCTAACACTCTACTAGCCGTTTAACCCCTAAGAGTTTTCTTTGTCTAAAGCCGTTTTCCATCTGACACTACCCTGGGCTTGGAGTCTAAAGAAGAAAATCTCGACCTAGTGACATCAGATTAAAAATAGAGAGTTTTAGTATATAGCTGATAGTCACGAGGATAAAGGGTAATAAAGTTACAAAAGTTTTAATTACCCCCGTTTTTTAAAACTAAAACTAATACTATTACAATATAACAGAATAAACTTCCTTGAACGCTATGTTTTTAAACAGGTTTGGTAAGTTCGCGTAAAAATTTTCCACTACAAAAAAAATGGCGACTGCTTTTAAACGTGTTAGGTTTTCAGCAGAGATATCGGTAACAGTTTGCAAACTGTTAGGTCTGTCGAACGCAACCAATGATTTGAACGCGATGTACTTAAAGTATAGCAGCACCATCTACCATTCTACTGTTAGAGATAAGTACGAGCGGGAGTTACCTATTCAGTTGTTTTAAATGAAGCGCAGGCAATGATAATTGTTAGTGTTAGTGCGGGGTTGAAATAAATTGGTTTAATGTCGGGTTAAATCGTAGAGAACTGCCGCACTAATATAAAGGTAAGCGACTATCATAAATGCTATCATTGTTTGTACTTATATAATACAACAATAATTAAAAATAAATAGGAAGCATTTTAAACTATTAGACAATACAGGTCGTTTATTCGCCAATGTAGAAATCGCATTAAATCAAGTTATTGTTTATTTCTTCACATTTTTAATTGGGTCACGAACAGATTTGTTGTATATTACATCGCCAACTTGATCATTACAGACTAACAAAAACTTGTTTTCGTTGTTATTATGTTTATTTTTATGTATTATGGAAAATCTTTCGATCAGGTATAAAACGTAATATCTTTATAATCGGTTTATATAACGAAAAAGAAATTATCTTCAATTTTAAGGATATTGTTTAATACTTTGCAAATCGGCTAGTTCAGATAATTCTCACAATCAAGGAAAACGGTTTTGTTGGATCTTTTATTGCATCTAAAAAGAGGATGTGGGATCAAGCTAGACTTCCTTCCAATCGTCACTAGCGAAAAAATGGGATTTTTGTAATTAACATCAGTTGAAAACTTCCAAAAATGCAGATGCATTATCAGTTGTGTACCTAAGAAATGAGGAGCGTCCTGCAAAAATAACGAGTGGCTTTCATACATATTATATATATACTAAAGACATATATGCGCTAATACATAAAAGGGAAGAAGATTTTATTGTGTCTAACAGTTACATAAAAGAATTTGTTTGGTCTCTTTGTCGTACGTTTTCGTGGTTAATTTTAAGTCGTTGTAAATTCGTAGTTGTAAATCAAATAGCAAAGCTGTCATCCCTTGTCACGTTATATCCTTTCATAAAACCTCCCTTGTGCCTTTGAAATTAAGTTGAAAAAAGGGTAGTGACAGATACTTCCTCATGGACATAGAAAAGAAACGGTTCGGTTCGGTAACGTGAGTTAAGTCATTAGTATCGCCGAATGTAATTTTTTGTGATAACACCTAAAAAACACAAGTGATAGTGCATACGTAACACGTCCAATATATCGCCTTACAGTCCACTTCGTTGAAAAGTAGGCATGACACTTAGAACAATATAATACGCGGAGGTAAGTCGATATATAAAATTATAACACCTCTTGCGCGTTAAATAAACATGGTCTTCGTACGCCGCATTATTTGATTAATTAATTAGCTCTATTCCTGTCATTCCTCATTAATACTTTTAATTTAATAATTGTCGTATTTGATATGTTAGGGCGTGTTACAAAGAGGCTAACATCTTGTTCGCACATTTAATAGTATAGAAACATTTTGGTATAACTATAGATTTACAATACATCCCTTTTTCTTTATCGCAAGGATTAGTGGTCGGCCAGTTTACTTTATGTAAACTAAATTTATGAGGGGTTGTATTTTAAATCCTTACCTTATTGTTCGTCCACAAGTTAGATGCACTATTCGGGTTCTTCCAACTAAGTATAAATTACAAAAGGGGTTATTGGTATTTATTTTGAAACATTAAACGTTTTGTCGGGCGAGCATTGTAATTAGTTGCATTTGTGGATTAATAATTTAATTTCGTAGATTAATTAATGGTCGTAGCATATTGAGGTACGCATTGTTTTTACGTTAATTTATTGTCGTTTATTAATGAAATTTTCTTATATCAATTGATAAAGCTATTCTTAAAGCTAAGTTTGTAATGAAACGATTGAATCATATATACAGTAAGATTAATTAACAGGAAAATGTATTGATTGCTGTAATTAGAGCATCCATGAAAAGTGTAGAGCCAATTGAAACTCATTTCAAGTCTTTTTGCAAGGATATTTTTTTATGAGGAAGTGAAGAATTGGATGAATTTTCAGCTCTTAGGGTGAAAATCGATGATTATCTATTAGATATTCGTATTATCGCTGAACAATATGAATTAGATCGCGTAGAAAGTAAGCCGCAGGTGGAAAATATGAATAATCCTTTGTCGATAAATTGTGGTATTAGCTTGAAACACCTATCAGTCCCGCGGTTCTCAGGTTGTATTTTGGACTTTGAAAGTTATCATGCAATTTATAAGCGATTGATTCATGATAATGTCAGTTGGAAATATTTTGCTATCTCGTAGATACACTAGATAATTCGTTGCGTGCGTTAACAAACCATTTGCTTTTAAACGATTGTGCATACGATGAAGCATATAAAATTATTACTAATCGTTTTCAATTCAAGAGATTATTACTTTCGACATATTTTAATGCTGTCGAAAATGTCCAAAGGTAAGTTCCTCAAACTCGCACATGGAACTTCGGCAATTAATTAGTTGTTTTGATGAAAATATATTCCCGTTAAAGCAGATGAAAATATATTTATTAGATTTCATGCTGTTTATTTATTTAAGGCGGCTCCGTGGCGTAGTGGTATGTATGTGACTACTACGCCTAAGGTCCCGGGTTCGAATCCCGACACGGTCCGCTTGAAAAATGTTAGGCGAGCATTTTTCACAAAAATACACCCTCGTTCGGATGAGAGGTAAAATGGAGGTCCCGTGTGTGAGTGTTGTCACGCACGTTAAAGATCCCTACCTTGCTTGGAACAGCAAGGGTTCGGCAAAATTCCAAATTTTCCAGGTAAAAAAAACTCGCCTCCTGGCCAATGTAGTACCTTCGGGTGGAGCATTGGAAAATCACATGTAATGTTTATTTATTTATCGAAAAAATTAGAGACAAATTTATAAAGTGTTTCGAATTAGAAAATAGTGACGAGATTTACTCGTTCAAAGATTTAAGGTCGCACATTGAAGAATAATGTAAAGTATTGGAAATAAATGACATTGATTCAGGAACATACTTAATATCTCGAGATTCCGTGAAACAAAGGAAAAAGGAAAGTTTGTTAGCACTTCGGCTAAAACTTCTTTAGTTGGGACCACCAATGATGGTAAAAATTGTAGTCTGTGTAAAGCTGTGCATCCTATTTATAAATGTAAGCAGTTTCTCATTAAAACTCCTTAAGAAAGATTTGAGGAGGTAAAGGTTAAAAATCTTTGTATTAAATGTTTAAATACGTTACATTCGGTGAAAACTTGTAAGTTGGATTGGTCGTGTAGAAAATGTCAACAGTCACACAATTCGTTACTTCACTTCGAAAAACGAGAAAAATCGGCTTCTTCACGCAGACAAACTCATCGTCAAAGGTCAACGTCTCCTCAGAGAGCGGCGTCTAGACTTGCTTCTACTAGTAGACCTAGTGAAGACAATCTGTCGTCGGTGGTTGTGCATTAACAACTTGCCACTAGCTTGTTAATTTTGACGTCATTAGAACATACAACCACGCTGTTAGCTACGGCAATAGTGTCAGTGCTCGATTATACAGGAAAATTACAACCTGTTTGTATAATTTTAGATAACGGATCCATGGAAAGCCCTATGACTGCAAGGTGCCGTCAAAACTTAGGCTTAAAGAAACGGAAAGCCAATGTTACTGTTCAAGGACTTGGCTTAAATTCGTCGTTGGTGTATGGTACACTATCGTGCGTGCGTAGTCAGCCCCTCGGGAGCAAGATCTCCAGCATATGAAATTGATTGTTATATTTTATCTAACATTTGTAATCAATTATCTTCGTCGTCTATCGGGGTCAAGGAATGGTCGTATACTCGATCTTTAGCCTTAGCTGATCGTAATTTTAATATTCCTTGGTAAAATTGACATGCTACTCGCAGCTGAAGTCTTTGCTCAGGTTTTGTTGAACGAATCTCGTTGGGGTGTCGCTAACGAGCCAGTTGCTATTAAAACAACCTTTAGTTGGATGTTAACGGGAAAGGTTGTTTGCCCGAACAATTCTATTACGTCGTTGTGTGCTTTCGTTGAGCCCTTAGACAGCGGCATTCGTCGATTTTGGGAATTAGAAAATATTCCCTTCAAGAAACACGTTTCTCGTGAAGAAGAAAAGTGTAAAAAGGAATTTGTGGAAAATTATAGGCGTAACAGGGACGGTCGTTTTGTAGTGTCCTTGCCCTTTAAAACTTCTGGACCCTCATTCGTGGCTATGAGATCGATTTCGATTAAAAGATTTTTGTCATTAGAACGTCGTTTCCTAAAAAATCCTGAATTGTACTCGGATTATAAAAAATTTATAGAGGATTATTTGAAAAGCAGTCACATGGCTCAAGTGGAATCGCCTGAAAATTCGTCGGTTCATGAGAGAATGTATAACATTCCCCATCATGCTGTACATAAGCGTGATAGTACTACCGCCAAATTGCGTGTGGTTTTCGATGCTTCGTGAGTTAAGGTTCGTGGCTTCGAGCGGTCCTTTTTAAAAAGACTTCTTTGGTCCTTAACACATTTATTTGTTTGAACAGATTTGAACAATTACAATTTGAATTAATTTATTCTAAGTCGAAATACATTAATCAATTTGTACAGTGAGTTACCAGTGAACTGCAAGGTTAAAGCTGAACGTCTGATGAACTGACTAGGAGTGGAGCTCCCAGTCCTTATATAACTTTCTTCCCCTCACATTTCTGTGGGAACCTGCGGACGTAATGTCCGCTTACATTTTACAATACTTAGTTGCTATCTTAAAAGCTATTCATAAATACAATGTTGCAGGCTTATTCTGCGTAATCACGGTACGTGACATCCGTCGACCGTCTGTGACCTGACATTTGCAGTATCACTTATCCTTGTGCTACTTTGTAGCGTTTCCACTCGTGGGAACTGAAATCATCATAATATAATGTAATAAAATGTTGCAACGACATTGTTGCACTGTCTTACATTTACTAATGTTTCCTAATATTTCCTAATACGGATATTAGTATTATATATATAATAGATGGGGGTTCCTATAACTCCTCCCAAGGTACCTTAAAAATTAAGGGTTTTTACCTTTTCTTGATTTTTAATTAAATTCATTTTCGTTTAATCTCATTTAAAATTCATATTTTCTAGGGGTACATTTGTTTGTTTGGGTTTCTTAAATCTAAAACTGTTTTCTTTATTATTCTTAAATCTAATACATATTTTGTACGTTACATAAATGATCAATAAAATAGTCAATAAAATCAATATAATTGTCCATACACTAATGTTATCATAGTGCACTTTGGGCGTCTTGATCTCGTTTAATTTTTCTTTATATTCTTCCATGAGTTTCATGGCGTGGTTTAAGTTGTCTAATTCCAGGTGTTCCAATTGCATTGGTTTTTGAAGGGTTTCTTCATCTTCTTCTCGGTTAATCTTGATTTGCAGGTCGGGTAGATTTGCTAACTTCTTGCTTTGTACTGGATCTTGGTAAACTCTAATTATTTCATTTTTTAATTTTAAATAACAATTTTCCTTAAAGGTAATTAATTTACTTCCGGTTAGTGCTAAATTACTTTCGTCTTGATTGCAATACATTGTTGCGATTACTTCGGTGGGAAAAATGGCTATCCATTTATTTTCCGTTATTTTCTGAATTTTCATGTTGATTAATACAGGTTTGGCTTCACAATTTTCATAGTGATTGGTAAATTTTAGTAGTTGTACTTCGCAAGGGCTGTCTTCTTGAATTGTTGTGGTTGTTAATGATTGGCATAAGTATTGATTGGGTGTGACTTCATTACATTTGTCGTTGGTATAACCATATCTTTGTTCATTTAAGGATAGGAATTTGGTTTTTGGAATAATAACTTGGTATGTGCTAGTCATTTTCATTGGAAAAGCAAATAAGTGATAATAATTGTAACTGTTAATCTCTACTATTGGTATTTCTATTAAAAATGTTATATCGTTGTTTTTTACATAGCCTTTAACTATGGCTATTTTGTCAAATATTAAAATGTTTGATTCTAATACATCGAAAGGTAATTTACTGTTAGTTATAAAAGATTTTATTCTCAATAATTCTTTTAATAAATCTATTGGTTCTATTATACTTGAATGTAGGGTATTTAATTTTGCAAAGGTTACTGCGTTTTCTAATGTTGCTAGGATTTGTTGGATTAAAGTTAGGGTTGATATTATTTGGTTATATATCGTATTGAATCTGATTAAATCTCGCATGCCTAACATGGTAGTTCGCATGTTATTTTCTAAGGTTTCTATTCTGTTGGCTATACTATCTTGATTTCTAACTAATTTTCTAAGGGTTTCATTAAATTTGATGATCGTTGATTGTGTTAACGATATTTGATTATTGATTATAGTTTTAATGTCGTTTTGATTTTCTATCAATTGTTGTATCGCGTTGTCATAGCGTTCTGCGTCTTGGTTATCTAAATTTCCGGTAATTGCTTTAATTACGTTTCCTAATCCGTTGATTAGTCCTCGTTTTCTTCTCGTCATTTGTTCTGTAGGTATTAGTCGATTAAATTTGTCTTCGATATTTTTCAAAATACTTTCTGTTATACTGTCGTAATTCATCATTTCTATTGCGTATTCTTTTCCGAATTTTGTTGTGTCCATTGATTGTTTTAGTCGAAAATAATTTATTTTCTATTATTTGAAATTCTTGTTTTAGCTTGGTGTTTTGCATACTGCCTAATTTTATTGGTAGTATACCGGGGTTATTCTTTATGTCTTCAATTATAATTTTTGTGTCCGTTCTACCTGGGTGGAGGTTGACGGTAAGGGTGACGATTGTCCATCTGAAAGTACAGGGTGTCTTAAATTTTTGAGGTGAACATATTTAGTTATCTTGCCGTCGTCTATCGCGGCTACGTTTTTGTCGGATATTCGTTTGATTTTAAAGGGTCCTAAATTTCTCGGTGCCGTTTTGTGTCTTTTACTTTGGTAATTTTTCTCGAATACGGTTTGTCCTATGGAAAATTTGTTTATATCTGAGTTTTTATTACGGGTCGCGGTAATTCGCTCTTTATCGTTATCTAATTTGTCCTTTACTTTGTCATAGGTTATTTTTAGTTTCTCCTTGTGGTCTTTAGCGTATTGCTGATAGATTTCTTTGTTATAATGTATATCGTAGGGGTTGCGTGAATCTGAATGTCCTAAGGTTAGTTCTAAGGGTGTAAAATTTGTAGTTGAATGAATCGTGTTATTATACGCGATTAATGCGTATGACATTAAATTGGTTGTGTTCTTTCTTATAATTTATTCTTAATAGTCTGATCTGTTCTAATAGGGTTGAATGTAGTCTCTCAATTAGTCCGTTTGATTCAGGGTGGTTTTCCGTTATAAAGTGTATTTTTATTTTGTGTAATTCTAAAGTGTTTTGAATTGTTTCGTTTTTGAATTCGCTTCCGTTATCTAATGTTATTGTTTGGGGTGTTCCGTAAAATGTAAAATAGTGTAGAAATCCTTGGGTTACGTCTATACTATTTTTAGAAGTGATTGGTATTGCTTGTCCTATTTTCGTAAATGCGTCCACGATTGTTAGGTAACTTTGTGCTTCTACTACTAGAGTATCTGCATGTAATTTCTGGAAAGGTTTGTCTGGTGTTTTAGTTAACATTAAGGGTATCTTTGGGGGTTTTCTGTCATATTTGGCTTTATCACATAATTCGCACTGGTTGATAAAGTCTGTCGTTAATTCTTTCATGTCCTTAAAATAGTAGCGTCTCATAATTTGTTTTAGGGTCTCGTTTATTCCTCGATGGTTGGTCTTTCCTTCGTGTTGGTTTCTTATTACGTCATTTATTTCGTCAGGGTCGTCTAATGTTATTAATTTTCTTGTGCATCTTATAAGTTCGGGGCCAGAATTGTTAAATAGTTTTACATATATTTCTGAAAATCGTTTATATAAGTTTTCCGTGTTGAAGTAAAAGTAAAATCGTTTTTTCTCGGGGGTGTATTCCTTTAGAATTTTAATTATTTGTGACTCATTGTCGTCTTTGGTTATTTGAACTTGGTAAATTTTCTTATTATCCACTTTCGTGTATTTTACAGGGTTGGGGTTGTTTAAAACTTCTGTGATTATAAATTGATTGGGTTTCATGTCAATAGCTTCGTTTAAAATTTTTATTGCGGTTTCCGGTTCGTCATTTTGTGTTGAATGTATAGTTTCCATTTCTTCTGGGTCTTCTCTGACTTCGGTTTCGTCTACGTTTCCTGCTAATGATTGTGTCTCAAGTGCGTTAAGTTGGATTCTACTTAAGGCGTCTGCATTATTGTTGTAAATTCCCTTTTTGTATATGATCTCATAATCATATTCTTCTAGTCTGATTCTCCATCTTTGTAATTTCGAGTTAGGTTCTTTGAGTTTGCATAGCCAAACTAATGGTCTATGATCGGTATATATATATAGAATTTCCGTCCGTATAGGTACGGTCTAAAATATTTTGTTGCCCAAATTATGGCTAACAATTCTTTCTCTATCGTACTGTATCGTTGCTCTGTTTCATTGAGGGTTCTTGATGCGTAACTAATAGGTTTATCGTTACCTACTGTTCCTTGGCTTAATACTGCGCCTAAGGCTACATTTGATGCGTCCGTTGTTAAAATGAATGGTTTTGAAAAGTCTGGGTATTCTAATACGGGGTGATTTGTTAAAATGCTTTTAATTTTGTCTACTGCTTTTATAAATTCTGGGGTATGTACAATTTTGTTTCCCTTTTTTAAACAATTGGTTAGGGGCTTTGTTATTTGAGCATAACCTTTTATAAATTGTCGGTAATATCCGCTAAGGCCTAAAAATCCTTTAATTTGTTTATTCGTTTTGGGTATGGGGTAATTTAATACAGCGTTTGTTTTATCGGGGTTTGGCATCACTCCTTGGGGTGTTATTACGTGTCCTAAAAAGGTTACTTCTTTCTGTAGAAATTCGCTTTTATCTAGTTGTACTTTAAATTTTGCGGTTCTTAATCTTTCGAACACTTCTTTTAATCTTTCTATGTGTTCCACTAATGATGTTGAATACACTATTATATCGTCTAGGTACACAAGGCATTTTTCGTTGTGTATCCCTCGTAGTATGTTATCCATTACTCGTAGGAAAGTTGCGGGTGCGTTCTTCAGTCCAAATGGCATCCGTTTATACTCGTAGTGTCCTCTAGGTGTGCTAAAGGCTGTTTTCTGTGTATATCCTTCTTCCATTTCTACTTGATGGTATCCTGATGCTAAGTCTAGCGTCGAAAAATATTGGCATTTGCCTAACTTGTCTAATATTTCTGTTATGTTCGGTAACGGGTATTTGTCGTCTACCGTTTTTTCATTTAATTTGCGGTAATCTATTACCATTCGGTATTTCCGTTTTCCTGATGCGTCTAGTTTCTTTGGTACTATTAGTACGGGGCTGCTCCATGGTGAATTGGAGTGTTGTATAATATCTTGATCTAATAGATCGGTTACTTGTCTGTCAGCTTCTTCCTGACTTGCCTGGAGTAATCTGTATACTTTGGTGAATAGGGGTTTGTTATCCGTTAGCTCAATGTTGTGTTTAACTGTGTTTGTAAACGTTAGGGGTATTCCTTCGCAATGGAATATATCGCGGTATTCATAACATAATTTTTGTATTGCTTTTTGTTCTTCGTGATTTATGTCGCGGTTAAATCGGATGTTATTTAAATTTTGTTTTAACATTTCGTCATTTTCTACGGGGTTATAATTTTCGTTTGGGGATTCATCTATTTCCATTTCGTCAAAGTTTAATTCTTCTACGTTTATCGGGTTTGTTAAAGATATTTCTACGGGGTAATCATTCGAGTTTAATATTGTTGTTGTGGCGTAATTATTTTTGATTTTTACTAATGCGGTTGGGGTTTCTATTCCTTGTTGAAAAGTTATGTGGTTTATTATTCCTAAGTTTTTATTTGAATCTACGGGGATTCTTATTTTTTTTTCCGTTCGGGGTTCTAATGTATATTTTTCGTCTATTTGGGTATTTTGAAATTTAATGGGGATTCGTCCATACTTGGTTCTTAATAATCGGTTTTTGATATCTATATTGGCTCCTAATTTTCTTCGAAGGTCCATGCCTAATAGTCCGTCATATTTGTCATTAAATTCAAATATGCAGAATTTGTGTTTCATCTTTACGTTAAAGGTTTTTGGTAAAGGTATGTTTGCTACGAATTGGTGTATGGTTGTTTGATGGGCGGTTTTAATTTTAAAGGGTTCTCTCTCTACATAGTCTAGATAATGTTTTTTTACTGTTCGCGGGCTTATTAATGTTTTAGAAGATCCGGTATCGATTAGTAATTTAAATTCAGCGTGGGGTATTTCGATATAGGGTAATACAAGGTGATTCATATTATTTAGATTTATTACGTTAGGTCGTTTATAAAATGGTCCATTTGAAAATTTGAACATGTGTTCTCTTCGTCGTCTTCCTCGTAATTTTCGTGTGGTTCTTCGCGTTCATAATGGTTTGATTGATTCTGTTCATTATTCGTACACGGTTGATTATTATGATTCTGTTCATCTTCATACTCTTCTACTTCCTGATGAAATAGCTCTTCTGAAGTGAAAGTGCGTTTTTGATTAGGATTTGGTCTTATATGCGTTATTTTTGTGTTAGGTCTGGTGTTACCAGATGAGGTATCCATTGGTGTGGGTTTGTAATAATTATTGGGATTATTATTGTTTATCATTGGTGAGTTTCTGTTAGGATTCGCGTTAAATGTTGGTCTTTGTTGATTTATATTTTGGTTAAATCTCGGTTGGAATGCGGGTTTTGAAAAGTTCGAGTTAAATGTTGGTTTTGTAAATTGTTTGTATTGGTTGTTAAAGTTTGAATTATTAAATTGTGGATTATTTGTTCGCGTTTGGTTTGTTTGTGCGTTGAATTGATTAAATTTTGGTTGTGGATTTATTTGTCTTGCGGGTTGTATAGTTTTCATTGGCGTATAGCTTTTATTCGCGTTGGGGTTATATAGTCGGTTTCTGTAGTACATTACGTTTTCTTCTTCAATTATCATATTCATTGCTTGTTCTAAGTTTTGGGGATGTTGAAATCTAATTTTATCTGAAAGTCTTTCGGGTAGTGCATTTAGATAGGTGTCTAATGCCATCTCGTCGTACATTTTAGTTTTTATTAGTCTCACGTTTGGGTCGGTTTCTTCGATTTTGAGTTTTGTCAAGATTAAACTTCTTACATCTTGGGATCTCATTCCAAATTGATAGGGTGACTGGTTGTGTTCCATTCGTAGACCGGTTAAGTCCCTTATTAAACATTTTAAGTTACGTTGATCGCCGAAATATGCGATTAATATTCGTTTAAACTGTTCCCATTCATCTACGTCCTCTCGACTGGCTATTAGCGTTAGTGCCCTTCCGGTTAGTTTACTGGTAATGAGGCGGATCAGTAAAGTGTTTCTGTCGTTGTCACCTGGCTTATAAAAGGTCTTTAAGAATATTTCGGAAGCCGAAATGTAATTACTGAGTAAGCAGGTATCATTTCCATTGAATGGCGGTATCATCTCGAGGTACAGCTTCATTTCATTAGTCATCTTGGCTGGGGTAATATTTGGGTAATTTTAAAAAAGTAAAAAAAAATTTTTTTTTTTTTGAAAAAATTTGGTTTTATTTTGTAGTTTTTGGGTGTTATTTGATGAGTTTTACGCTTGGTATTAGTTTAGTTGAGTTTACTTTTGATTTGCCGATTTTTAATTTTAATTTCCGAAGTTTCAATAGGCTGGGTTATTTTTGTGGTAATTTATCGGGTGTGAATGTTTTGCGTTATTTGCGTCAGTTATTACTTCTCTAATTTATTAACTATGTCGATTTTATTTAGGTGCGTATTAATTGTTTCGTTGGTTTATGCGATTGTAAGGTGTCTACAATGCTTACAATGTTATCTGCTACAGGATGTTGTTAGTCACTTAGTTGCATTTGCGTCTTTATTATAAGTTATATTTAATTTTTGCGTGGGTGTAAATTATTACTCGCAGTGTTTTTATACAATGAAATTTGTGAGATTTACTGAAATGTTTTCACGTTTGAATACGGTTGTAATTTAAGTTTTAGTACCGTACTTTATTTATTGTTCCTGAATAGTTTTAGATTGATACTTGAATAAAGTTTCCGATTGTTGTTTATAATGCTTGAAGTCTGAAAGGTTTCGCGATGTATTTAAATAGCTTTCGATGTGATTTATTATTAAATTTTTATGCGTATTTAGTCAAGGTTAGTTTCTATGAAGTATGAGTGTTAGTTTTACGTTCAATTTGAATTCGCGCTTTGTTAATTCTCGTATTAAGATGTGGTTTTTTAATAATAGAATGCGATTTGTCTATTTATGGATGGTATTTGCGTTTGAATCGTGATGTTGCTTTCGCGTTTTTATTCTTGGTGTATTTAAATTATTTCTGTGCGTCAGTTAATTCTTTTATTGGGGGATTGGAAGTTTTTATTTCTTGTGTTAGTTGAGATTGTAGAATTAGAAATTCTAAAATTTGTTGCGTTAGTTAAGATTGAATTAGAAATTCTAAAAAATTTCTTGCGTTAGTTAAGTTTCGATTCAAAAATTTTAAAAATTTATGTGTTAGTTAAGGTTGTCGAGTTAGAGGTTTTTTTTAAAAATTTTTTCGCGCCAGTTAAGATTTAATTCCGTAATCTTAAGAGGTTTGATTTTGTTTTTAAGAATTTTTCTTACGTTAATTAAAACGTGTTCTAGTCTCTTGCGCTTTGCGACTTTTTTAATAATTGTCTCTAGTTTTTGTTTCAGAATAATTTTTCTCAGTTCTTAGTCTCAGAATTTTTTGTTGTCTCAAGTTTTCATAAATTTTTCATATATACAAGTAAAATAATAATAAAATTTCAATAAAGGCTTGAAGTTAATCTCTAGCAATTGCTAAGTCGATTATTTTCAAAAAATGGCATAAAATATTTGTAACAATAGTTAACATATACATAAATAAATTCCTAACTCATAAACTAGCAAATATCAATTGTCTTTGTTAATAATAAAATAAATTTTAATTGGTTTAGGAAAATGAACTTACACTATTTGCTTGGTTGCTTTCATTGATTTGTTTTCTTTGTTTCTGTTTTTTCTTTTGGGCTTCTTGGATTTGATCTATTCTTGTATCGCCTCCAATTTTTCTTTTGTTGAATTCGAACTATGCTTGTTTCTCTTTCAACGGCTGGATTTGAACGATGCGTGTTTCTTCTCCAGTTTTGTTCTGCCAAAATCGGAATTGAAATTCCCGGACCACCAGTTCCTCGAAGTTGGATTCGCTAGTGCCCTTTTGACATCCTACCGACTGCGCCAGTTAAGGTTCGTGGCTTCGAGCGGTCCTTTTTAAAAAGACTTCTTTGGTCCTTAACACATTTATTTGTTTGAACAGATTTGAACAATTACAATTTGAATTAATTTATTCTAAGTCGAAATACATTAATTAATTTGTACAGTGAGTTACCAGTTAACTGCAAGGTTAAAGCTGAACGTCTGATGAACTGACTAGGAGTGGAGCTCCCAGTCCTTATATAACTTTCTCCCCCTCACATTTCTGTGGGAACCTGCGGACGTAATGTCCGCTTACATTTTACAATACTTAGTTGCTATCTTAAAAGCTATTCATAAATACAATGTTGCAGGCTTATTCTGCGTAATCACGGTACGTGACATCCGTCGACCGTCTGTGACCTGACATTTGCAGTATCACTTATCCTTGTGCTACTTTGTAGCGTTTCCACTCGTGGGAACTGAAATCATCATAATATAATGTAATAAAATGTTGCAACGACATTGTTGCACTGTCTTAACATTTACTAATGTTTCCTAATATTTCCTAATACGGATATTAGTATTATATATATATATATATATATATATATATATATATATATATATAATAGATGGGGATTCCTATAACTCGTGTAATCTGGAAATTTGTTAAATCATAGCTTGGCTATTGGCCCTGCTTTGCAAAAGGACATTGCAGTTTTGTTATTGCACTTTCGTGTGCATTCTATCGTAATTACAGGTGATATTAAAAAAATGGATCGGCCGATTTTGGTTAAAGATACTCATTCTGATTTTCAACGTATCGTCTGGAGATTTTCTCCGTTGGATCCTATTATGGACTTTAAATTAAATATTGTGACTTATGGAGTTTCGTCGTCGCTTTTTTTAGCCTTGCGTACTGTTTAAGAATTGGCAAGGTTAGAATCGATTAATTTTCTTTTCGCATCATCGGTATTGGCAAGCGATACCTATGTTGATGATTTTATTATAGTCCCGTCGACGCAGTACACGCGTCTCAAAAGACAGTTGGTAACGATATTACATAATGTGAAAATCGACGCGCAAATTTCGATGACGTCACACAATATGCAAATTATTGCAACACATTTTTAAAATATACAAATTTTACAAGACCCCTAAGGGGTACTTACGTGAACATGTAGAGCTTCCTTCGGGATCACTCCATGATAGCGGCTGCGGGGCTCCGTGGATTTGCTAATATTTCTCGGGTCGTGGATCTCCTAAGCCAGGTTGCATCCAAATTCGCTGGTCTTCTTCCTATGTAGAGGTACGATAAGGAACGGGTTTGAGGAACGATATTCAAGGAAGGCAAAAGGGAATCTACATAACAAAAAGATACGATAAGATACCAGACCAACTACTCTACTTCGCGTTTTGGAGCAAAGTCCAAACGCGTCTTTCGGAAATTCCCCACTTTCTTCTTCCCCCACACGCGTTGACGCGAATCTCGCACAACGCACTTCTGAAGTGACGGAAATACGCGCAACAAGTCTTTTAAATTTATGGCGCGAAATTCTCACATATTAACACTTATTTAAAAATGTCTAGTGCCGATTTTCGACACGTAACAATTTAATCACAGGATGCAATTCGATTGAAGCTGATAATTAATTAATGGGCGAGTTAAATAGTATTTGCGCTAGTGGTGGTTTTCAATTAAGAAAATGGAATAGTAATTGCCCGGAAGTGATGTCCAACTTGAAGGAGTCCCTGTCCAGTTCGGAAGCAATTACATTTTAAGATGAAGATGGTGGTTCAATAAAAATTTTGTATTTCGTTGAAGAGCGCACTTGCACTAAGCGTAATATTTTGTCAGCTATCGCAAAAAATGTTGAACCTCTCGGTTTGATAGCGCCTTTAGTACTTTTCGCTAAACGTTTAGTTCAAGATCTTTGGCTTTTAGACCTTGGTTGGGACCAAGAGCCGCCAGTGGTAGTCGTAGAAAAATTGAAACATTTTTTGGGTGAATTGCCAGCGGTTTCGAATATTTTCGCGTCGCATCGTATGTAATAATTTAAAAAAGGTGGAGTTGCATGGGTTCTGTGGTGCTTCTGAAGCCGGGTATGCAGCTGTCGCCTATTTTCGTTCGTTCGATTTAAAAGGTAATATTGCCATGTCATTAGTAAGCGCAAAATCGAAGATTGTTCCTACTAATCGCGTTTCATTGCCCCGTCTTGAATTATGTGCTGCCGTACTCTTGACAGATTTAGTAGATTTCGCCAAAAATACTTATACAGATAGTTTATCATTTAGCAGTATTTTCACGTGGTCAGATTCCACTATTGTTTTGTTTTGGATTCGGTTTTCCTCGCATAAGTGGAAAACATTTGTTAGCAATCGCATTTCGCATATTCAAGAACGTATTCCTCCATCTTCGTGGTTTCATGTTAAGTCCCAGAACAACCCTGCGGATTGTGCCTCCCATGGACTTTTGGCTTCAGAGTTGGTTTATCATTCATTATGGTGGACAGGGCCCTCCTAGTTAGTGCGTCGTAGCGAAGAATGGCCAGTAATGTCGCTGCCAAAACTTATCGACTCATTTCAGATGGACATCGAATATCGTACTCTGTGGTTAACAGTCGTTATGTCTGAAAATTTCTTAGATTTGTTATTGGGTAAATTTTCAAAACTGCAGAAAATTTGTAGGATTATTACATGTATTCGTCATTTCATTCGTAGTGTTCAATGTCCGGCAAATTTGCGTTCAAAATATTATGATGGTTTGTCTCTAGCTCACCAGCAAGAGGCTATACATTTATTGATTAAAAGAGTTCAAACAAATGTTTTTGCCGAAGACGTTGCAAATATTAAAACTGGAAAACTTGTTAGTAAACATCTACGAAGCCTTAGTCCGTTTTTAGATATTCGGGATTTGTTGAGGGTGGGCGGTCGTATGCGTAATTTAGAGTTATCGCATGATGCAAAATTTCCAATTTTGCTTTTTTGGTCGTATCGGTTGACTGAAATTATTATATTAGATTGTCATGAAAGACATTTACATCCTGGAAACCGAACAACTCAATTTTTATTAACTCAAAATTATTGGATCTTGTCCGCAAAGTTTGAAATCCTGCATTCGTTGTTTTCGTGTAAACGCTGTGACTTTATCCCCCCCTTACGGAGATTTACCAGCTTCTAGGTTAACTCCAGGTAAGACGTGTTTACATACGGGAGTCGACTTTGGTGGACCTTTCTCTGTCACGATGAATCGGTGTCGTGGCGAAAAATCATCGAAAGCGTACATTTGCTTAGTTATTTGTTTCAGCACTTATATAAGTTTGTCGGTTTAGGTTTCTTAGTTAATAGCTATAATTATTTTTAAATATAAAATAAGTTAGTTCATACTTATTTTGGTGGGCGGGATGTTTGGTCTCTGTCGCACGTTTTCGTAGTTAATTTTAAATCATTGTAAATTCGTAGTTGTAAATAAAATAGCAAAGCTGTCATCCTTTGTCCCGTTATATCCTGTCATAAAATCCCCTTTGTGCCTGTGAAATTAAGTTGAAAAAAAAGGGGGTAGTGACAGACACTTGCTCATGGACATCGAAAAGAAACTGTTGTCGGTTCGTGAGGCGTCGCCGTGGATCAATGTAGTTAGCGTAAGACTACGGATCCCAAGGTCCCGGGTTCAAATCCCGACACGGCCGACTGCTTGAAAAATGGCAGGTGAGCATTTTTCACAAAAATTACGCCCTCGTTCGGATGATAGGTAAAATGGAAGTCCCGTGTGTGAGTGTTGTCACGCACGTTAAAGATCCCTACCTTGCCTGGAACGGCAAGGGTTCGGCAAAATTCTAAATTTCCAGGCAACAAAAAACTCGCCTCCTGGCCAATGTAGTACCTACAGGTGGAGCATTGGAAATGTAAATGAACTGTCGGTTCGTGAGTTAAGTCATTAGTATCGCCGATTGTGATTTTTTGTGATAAACCTCTAAAAAACACAAGTGATAGTGCATATGTAACACGTCCAATAAATCGTCTTACAGTCCACTTCGTTGAAGAGTAGGAACTGCAGTTAGAACAATAGAAAACGCCCGAGGTAAGTCGATATATCAAATTATAAGACTCCTCGCGCATTAAACAGAATTGTTTAGTTTATCCATTCCAAGTGGCTTAAATTTAAAAAAAAACTTGGACTCAATTTTTTAAAATACTTTTTGAACTTTGTTCCTGTTCTATATCTAATACAGTTAAATAACTGTATCTAGTTTGACTCACAGCACTCCTTAAATGTGCTCTAATTAATTTAAACAAACTACTTTGAAAGAAGCTACAGATATTATAGTGTTATAGGTTACTTAGATATAAAAAAATAAAATGTATAGTTCTGGCAAACTGCTCTTCATACACTTATCACAAACCTTGCTACGTGCAGCAGACTTTTTGTTTTGTTTTCCGAAAGAACTGATTTAAAATTAATTAACGATGTCAGTAAACTGCAGTGGGGTGACACCAGTTTCAACCCGAATTACGTACATGTAAAATATATTGAGGGTTTTAATCTAAACAGGCACTTGTGACATGTTGAAAAAATCAGTCGCTCGTAAAAAGTTATTTCGTTTCGAACTCACAGTAGGTATGTTTAAGAAAGAAGTTAGAAAGTAAACAAAAACAAAAACTTTCCGTGACCTTAAAAAAGTAAGTTAACTGCAAAATATACTGAGACCGGCTTCTACTCAAGGTGTGTTCACTTTGAAATGTTATTTGTAATCTGATCTTGTGGTAGGAAGGTAACTAAGTAACTACAAAATTCCTTTCTTAAGAAAAGGAAACCTTCCAACGTAACTAGAGGTATATTCCAATGAGAGATGGTCGTGGGTCTTTAAAAGCTATACTTCGTACGACATTCTATAGAAACTAATATTTGAACAACACTAAATAGGGTGCTACCGAGTCCTGGCCTCGTAGAAAACAAAATGTACTCTAAGGGAGAACTTGTAAACCCTCAGAGAAAATATCGCCCTCGCTGTGTATACACAGTTATCAAAAGTGGGTGCGTAGTATCTGTAATAAAACAATATAGTTAGAGCAAAGAAAGGACATAAGAGGCGTGCTCTTACTACCTTGCTATTGCAAAAGAACTAACATATAAAATTATTTCCTGTAATAAAATATGTCTATTATCAAACCTGATAGGAAGCACTGTAAGAAACAATTACCGATAGGCCATCATTTATATCACATCTATTTCGCAATATTGGTTATGTTTACCTACAATTTGGACACGTTTGTCCAAAATTAAGCAGTAAATTTAGTTTAAATTATTCATTTAATAAACTGTATTCTCTTTTTTTATTAATAATTGTATTTACGAAATATACAAGGAACATTAATAAGAAAAACAAAGGCTTTTAGAAAGTGGCAGCAAATTTAAGTATAGTGTAATAGATTAATAAAAAAGAATTATTTTTTATACAACATAAGTTACGAGGTCTTTTAGTATGCAGATCTGTATAATTCAGGCTCACAAGATTATAGACGCAACTACTAGTAATTTAAATTTTAGGTTAAAAATATTTATTTAAATTTTCGGTTTACTTAGCCTGAGCAACTCAAACCAGTATATGGTATTAATATTACTTGAAATATAACATTCAAACTTTTTGTGAAAATTCGGATTGCACTTTTTCAAAATTCAAAACGAGCACGTGTTAATACAGCACATATACAGATAATTGCCAAGTAAATGTTGTAAATTCACTAGATAACACACAGGAGCCATATATTTCAAATCTAAAGAAGGAAACCTCTTATAGGAATTTTCCAAAACCGCAAAATGCCAAAGAGTTGAATTCTTATGCAGTTCTCCTTTACTCTTTGAAGATAACTTGCTAATTGGATTTATTTCTCGTCATCCACAAACCAATAAACTGAAACGACGTAAATCAGGACGGTAGTCTTCTTAAAACTATCCGTAGAAAAATAACGCTGTAAATAAAATTAAATTAGAACAACGAACCTAATACTCTTACCTGACTATGGCTAACAGGGAAAGCAAAACTTACATGAGGCCTTCCCATCTAAGGATGCTTTAAAATGGCGATTCGCATATCGCACGCTGTGATCTCACTTAAACCTATCCGTTTTTATTCAGGAACCGAAAGCGAATGCCGTCGGATTTGACATACTACCGAAGTCACCTCGCGTTGCTGTCAATTGAACGAAGTTCAACCAAGCATTCGGTAAAGCATGCGCCTCTATTATTTATTTGAACTAATATTCGACTCCTAATCGGATGATAGTGCAAACGCTTGGGTAGTGATTACCGAATCAAACAATTAGTACACTAAGTGTAGTAAACTAAGAAATCGAACTATTTATAAACCTCGTCAAAAATATGTTACATCTTGTTATACGTTGAAAACGCGAACCAAAAAGATAAATAAGTGATGGTAATCAATGGCCGGTTTCAACTGAAACTGCTATTTCTCTTAACATTTTCCAAAAAATTAATTCACCCACGAAAAAATTTAAGCCGTTTTGAAGTCGCAATAAGTAAGCTCTTGGAAGAAGCTAAAAAGAATGTCAGCTGCTAAATAGTCTGGCCGTTTTCAACTCAAAGTGCTACTTTTTTCTTGTGAAACATTAAAAAGTAAATTAGTTTGTTACGCTTCTTTGGCTGCACAAAGTTTTACTTTAATATTAAGTATAGGTATAGGGAAAGGAAAGGCTTTACTTTCCCATCATTATTATCATATCTATAAATTATCTTATTATGATTAAATTGCGGTTTCCAGTTCTTACGTACTGTAGGGGAATCCCCTACAACTTTATTGTATTATTTCTTTAAGCATGTATTTTCACAGGACAAAGAAATTTGGGGTTATCGCGTTTAGTCACGTTTTTATGGTGGGGGCAATAACGAGTTCATGTAAAGGCGCGTTTTAGGCGTAACTTGATCGTCAACTATCGTACGACATCGAAGTATTAGACGCGAGACCGTATTAAATGCAGCAAAGTGTACCTTTGCATTTTTCTACCGTTCTACCAATTACCTTTATAATGCCTGGTGTTCCCTGAAGTTGTAGGTTTTCACACTTCGCTACGAGACTCTGGACCAAGCACAAGAAACGGATTTCAGAAAACCCTAATCTACGTAGTGATTTTTTGACTGAAAGTGACGAGCTGAGGAAGTCTTGGCTACACGACATTTGATTTTCCAATGCTCCACTCGAAGCTACTACATTGGCCAGGAAGCGAGTTCTTTTTACTTGAAAATTTTGAATTTTGCCGAACCCTTGATGTTCTAAGCAAAGTAGGGATCTATAACGTGTGTGACGATACTCACACACGAAACCTACATTTTACCTCTCATCTGAACGAGTTTTTTTTGTTGTGAAAAGTACTGGCCTAACATTCTTCAAGCGGTACGTGTCGGAAATCGAACCCGGAACTTTGGGATTAGTAGTCACCCGCAAACCAATTAAGTTAGGGAGACACCTTGCCTTAGCTACAGCTATTAACTAAGGTGAGCTTTTTGTATATCTTTTTAATTGCTTTCTTGTATGTATTCCATAGCCATTTGACGGCAATAATTTGCCACCACAGTTGGGGCGTAATACATTACTCCCGAAGTTAATGTTATAATTTACGGCCTGCTAATAACTTAATAGTTGGCGCTCCAACTAATGGGCGATTTCTATGACAATAAAATGTTTAATGTTTGGTAATTAAAAATATTAGAATTCGGCTCCCGTTCTTTGTAGTAATAAAAATTTTTTACAGATTGCATCATGCATATTTTATGGTTGTCTTTTAATTATTGTCTAAATCAAATACATATTAATTTTTTTATCAGAAGAAGAAACATCTTTTAATTTTGCATTTAAATAATGCGTTTATTGTTGTAAATTCGTAATGGGTTTTGAAACTTTGTAATATACTACTGTCGACCCTTAGTCAATTTGTAAACTTTACCTAACCTATTGCATAATTCCTTGAAATAATACAAAAATGTTAGTTTTTTTGTGTTAAGGAGACGTTTTTTAAAAAAGCTAATAATTAGGGTTTTAATGGTGTTTAATTAAAGTTGTGGTTTTGTGAATGATCAGCAAGATTTGCGCCTACTTGAACGAAAATTTTTGTACAAGTGACTTGAACTTACCTCTAATTTGCCGTTGCCGAAAAAATGTTTCTTTCTATATTAATTAAATTAAATTTAAGCTTTTATAAATAATAAGGAATCTACTCAAGTATCTTAAGTTAAGTCATTTTTTCCTTTATCTAAGGTTGATTCTATGATAAATATTCCAATTTTTCTAGTCGAAATATCGATCTGTTTTAATTATATGAATTGGTGATTAAACACCTAGTCCTAAAAGTAAAAAATTGTACCTCCTTTAACTTATAGAATACACGAATTTAATTGTAAATTTCAAGAAATGTGGTATACAAAAGATTTGCAATCTTATCTCTTTACATGTAACGATTAACAAGTAAGTCAAACCTTTTGTCTTACATTTAATTATGTAAATATATCTTATCTTGTCTTTCTATAATTGAATAAAATTTAGTGCTTGTGACTTTGCCTTCTCTATAAATATATCTCATCCTTGAACTTTTATTTCCCTAACTTGTATCTAAATCTAATTTGTAGCTTTAAGACTTATTCTATTGTATACTTAAATGTACCTTACCCTTCAGTCTTCAATCGTTTCGAACATTTTTATGTGATAAACTGCTTGTTTATTTCTAAATTGTAAATCTCTCATTCATAGTAAAAAAAATTTTTATTTGTCACTGCTTTCAAATAATTCCATTTCTTTTAAGTTTCCATCCTTTGCTTTGTTATTATTCCATAACCCAATACATTCGTTTATCGTGGTTGACATATTTTTCGTTTTAACAACTCAGCGAATCTTTAGGACTTGTGCTAGCTGATATAGGATTTGTGCTTTAGTATTGGGACACACATAGCAAACGCAATTTATGCCTCTGTAGTAAAAGGTCTATTTCCACAGTTGTAACTACAAAGATTTTGTATACGTCTTACGGTTTAAAACCAATTCTTACAGTTTAAAATACGTCGATAAATACATCGCGCAAGCGCGATGAAAAAGCGACGCCACTGGCGGTTGGTAACGCTAACCTTTGTACAGATTTTGGCGCGCCCATCTGTCAATGACGTCATCAATGCACAAATTAAATTACGCAATATATAAAGTAAATTTACAACAATTATGTCAATAAGGTACTCACATAATAGGTCCAGATTTCCACAAAGTACTCCAATCGTCCTTCAAGATAGATAAAGATGGCGTCAGCACATACATAAGGGCTGCTGCTAGCCCCTTGAAGGCAATTAACAGAGGGTACGTCTGACGTACATCCAAATGGCTTGGACTCGATCTCAGGACTCCACTCCGGAGTGTTTAAAGATGGTGCTCCGGCGTGGAATGCGGTTCTGCCAATGGCTACAAATTCATCACCTACCTATGCAGGGAACGGAAAGGAAACATGGTATAAGGGCGACAAACAAAGCAAGGATATCTACATAGATAAAGATAACGATACGTTACCGAAAAACGTCCACTGCACTCGAAGGTTCAGGCAAAAAAGCAACGTTACAGAGACTCACGGAAACTTCTCCCCACTTTGTCCCTACTCCACTCGCGTCGCGCGATCTGGCGCAAACGCACTGTGACGTAACGGAAATACGCGTACCGAGTCTTTTGAATTTATGGCGCGAAACTTCCGCACATCAAAATTAACCTAAAACAATGTTTAGTGCCAATTTGGCACGTAACATACGATGTGTTTTCTTTCGCATATATTTCAATCATTTGTTACAAATTCTGTTATCGATCGTTTTTATATCATAGAGATGTTAATACATTTTTTTCTGTTTTTTCTTTAACGTGATGGTGATAGGTTGTCGCCTCGGATGTTTTAACGTTATTCCTTATTGTGTTGGTATATTCAAAATGTTCCTACGTTTAACTTCGACTTAACCTAAAATTCGGTTAGATACAAAATATGCAGCATGCACAGTAAATATAATCGCACTCCCCAAGGTTAAACAATCCTACGGACATACGGCGTTGCAGACACAAAGAAAATATAACTACAGATTTATCTGTACTATTAATCCATCATCATTAGATCTCAGTCCTGGAACTGGTTAGACACGTACCATCATTGTTTCCTATTCTGAACTAGCCTACACGTTTCCCTCAAATTTGCACAGTCTGCATCTATCACGATCTGCGTGCAAAAGTCTGATCTCCGTCTACTTATACTTCTCTTTTCCTATCTCTGCTTGCAATATATCCCGTACTATTCCCCAAAAATGCCCTAGAACGTATCCACCCTTCTATTTCTTTTTTTTTTGTTTTCCACAGATATCTTTCTTCCTCTACTATTTCCATAACCTATTTGTTATTAACTTTGTCTGTCCATGCTGTCATCCTTAAACATCTGAAACACAACATTCCAGAACTCTTCTATCTCTTTTTGTCTACTTTTCTATTTCATAGGCGTACTGTGCTGTGCTCCACACATATGCTTTGAATAATTTTTTCTTGTCTCTGTTTGTTGTCTTTGAACATATGTTAGATGCAGTTCGGTCACTTTCTATTGTTTAACATTTATATACCCTATTTCCCGAATATTCAGTGGTATATGAAGGGGGGGGGGGCTCCGTGGCGTAGTGGTATGTGTGTGACTACTACGCCCAAAATCCCGGGTTCGAGTCCCGACACGGTCCGCTTGAAAAATGTTAGGCGAGCATTTTTCACAAAAATACACCTTCGTACGGATGAGAGGTAAAATGGAGGTCCCGTGTGTGAGTGTTGTCACGCACGTTAAAGATCCTTATCTTGCTTGGAACAGCAAGGGTTCGGCAAAATTCAAAATTTTTCAGGTAAAAAAAACTCGCTTCCTGGCCAATGTAGTACCTTCGGGTGGAGCATTGGAAAATCACATGTAAGGTATATGAAGGGGGTGGCAGCTCCGTGGCGTAGTTGGTATGTGTGTGACTACTACGCCCAAGGTCTCGGATTCGAATGTTAGGCGAGCATTCTTCACAAAAATATACCCTCGTTCAGATGAGAGGTAAAATGGAGGTTCCGTGTGTGAGTGTTGTCCTTACCTTGCTCGAAATTTAAAATTTTTCAGGTAAAACAAAATCGCTTCCTGGCAATGTAGTACCTTCGGGTGGAGCATTGGAAAATCACATGTAGGGTTTGTAAAGGGGAGTAAGCAACCTGTGGCTGCCAAGCTCCCCAGCACTTAAACATTTGTCGAATCAATAGTTTTTCCAATATATCATTTCGCACAATCAACATTAGTTGAAAATATTTCACAACTCACACCTGTAGTTGTTTATAATAATCATCAGATTTAAGTGCATTTATTTCTTCGTCATTAGATTTTCCGTCTTGAAACTAGTTGGACGCGCACCTTTACTTATTTATGTTCTGAGCTAGCCTACACAGTTCCCTGAAATTCCCACAACAGACTATATGCAGCTCGGTTCCCCTTCTATTGTTTTCTAATTATATGCCCTATTTCACCGAGATTTAGTGGTATGTGAACGGGGGGGAGGGGCGTCGCCGTTGATCAATGTAGTAAGCGTAAGACTACGGATCCCAAGGTCCCGGGTTCAAATCCCGACACGGTCGACTGCTTGAAAAATGGCAGGTGAGCATTTTTTTACAAAAATTACGCCCTCGTTCGGATGAGAGGTTAAACGGAGGTCCCGTGTGTAAGTGTTGTCACGCACGTTGAAAATTCCTACTTTGCCTGAAACGGCAAGGGTTCGGCAAAATTCTAAATTTCCGGGCAACAAAAAACCCGCCTCCTGGCCAATGTAGTACCTACTGGTGGAGCATTGGAAAAGTAAATGAACGGTATGTCAACGGGGCGGCTCCGTGGCGTAGTTGGTATGCGTGTGACTACTACGCCCAAGGCCCCAGGTTACGTACTTTAAAGATCCCTACTTTGCTTGAAACAGCAAGGGTTCGGCAAAATTCAAAATTTTTCGGATAAAAAACACTCGCTTCCTGGCCTATGTAGTACCTTAGGGTGGAGCATTGGAAAAATCACATGTAAGGTGTGTGAAGGGGGTTAAGTAGCCTGTGGTTGCCAAAGATCCTCCAACACTTAGACATTTGCCGAATTAATAGTTTTCCAGTAAATACTTTCGTACAATCAACATTAGTTGACAATATTGCAATACCAGTACCTGTAGTTATTTATAATAATCATCAAGTTTAAGTACATTTTTTTTGGCATTAGTTTTTCCATCTTGGGACTGGTTGGATGCGTACCTCCATCGGTTTCTATTCTGAGCTAGCCTACCCATTTCCCTGAAATTCCCACATCCTACATCTTTCACTATCTGTGTGCAATAGTCTAACCTAGGTCTACCTCTACTTCTCTTTTTTCTATCCCTGCTTCTAGTATATTCCGCACTTTGTCCTCATGTCTTAGTATGTGATCTTTTATCATATCTCTCTTATTTTTTACTGTTTTCCACATATTTCTTTCCTCCCCTACCATTTCTAGTACCTTTTTGTTCTTAACTTTCTGTCCATGATATCTTTATCATACGTCTGCAGCACCACATTTCAAAGGTTTCTACCTTTTTCTTGTCCGCTTCTCCTACTGTCCAGGCTTCACAGCCGTACAGTGCTGTGCTCTACACATATGTTTTAAGCAATCTTTTCCTTGTTTCTATGTTTGTGGTATTTGAGCACAGTGTTACGTGCCAAACGTAAGAACAGTAGTTGCTTTTTCTTGTTAAATGTAGCACGGCCTTGTGCTAATCTTTGTTTTATATCTTTTGTGCTTTTCCTATCTTGCGTTATTTGGTTTCCTAGGTAGCAGAAATCCTTAACCTTTTATAAGTTCTCGTTACCTATTTGTATTCTTGTTTTTGGTTTATTTTCCCCTCCTTAGCATACTAGTATTTTAGTTTTGTTTAGTTTAGTTTTTTTAATTTTCATACCGTATCTCTCTGTTAGAACTGTTTCCATTTCATTAAGAGCAGCTTCTAACTCTTCCTTGCTAGACGCTAATGCCGTTATATCATCTGCAAATCTAAGCATATCAATCTTTTGTCCCTGCATAGTAATTCCAAATGTCTTTCTGCATTTGACAGTATTTATTGCCTTTTCAATGTACAAGTTAAAAATTAATGGGTATAAGGCACATCCCTGTCTCACCCCCTTCTTAATATTTACTTCTCTACGTTCCTGCTCTAATTCTATTGCAGCTGTTTGCTCTTTGTATAAGCTATGTACGAGGGTCCTTCAATAAGTCCATAGAAAATCCAAGGGATGGCGCACGTAGTACCGAAAATAAGTAAGGAGCACTCCTAACTAGTCAGCTGTTAGAGTTTCAGCCGTATCTATCACGTAGTTTCATTTTTGTTGTTGATTGAAAAAAACTTTTATTTGATTATAACAATGGATAGTCAGTTTCGTCAGTAATTAAACACTTGTATTTAAAAGGGTTAACTACGAAAGAAATTAAAACTGAGTTGGATGAAGTTCATGACACATGTGCTCCTGTGTTTGCAACTGTTCACAATTGGGTGAATTAGTTTAAATGTGGTCGTACATCCTCAAAAGATGAACATCGTTCCGGATGCCCTGTGGAAGTGTCTACCCCCGAAATGATTAACAAAATCCACGATATGATTTTAAATGATCGACGAATAAAAGTGCGCGAAATATTTAAGGCCACAGGCATATCGGAAGGCACAGTCGCTTCAATTTTTCACGAGAAATTGGCTGCGATAAAAAATCAGCAAGATGGATGCCGCATTTGCTCACAGTGGAGAATAAACGCAATCGTGTGGTCGATTCTGAGGCTGTTTTGACGCTTTTCCGTCGTAATCCTGAGGATTTTCTGCCTCGATACATAACTGTCGACGAAACATGGATACATCACTACACTCCCGAGACAAAAGAACGGTCAAAACAGTGGATTTTTGAAGGCGAACAGGTTCCGAAGAAGGCGAAGACGGTGGGCCAGCAAGGTTATGGTCACGGTCTTTTGGGATGCACGCGAAATTATCTACATCGATTACTTGGAAAAGGGAAAAACGATAACAGGAGAGTATTGTGCGTAGTTATTGAACCGGCCGAGCGAAGAAATCAAGGAAAAACGAGGAGGTCATTACCTAAACAAATGCCTATTTTGAGGAGCTTCCGAAATTATATTTTTTGGACGGCTTAAAAAATTTGGAAAAACCCTTAGAAAAATGTATAGCGCTGAAGGGAGATTATGTTGAAAAATAAAAAAAATTACCCAAAAAAATGTTTTTCTACTTTTTTCTAAGGACCTATTGAACGACCCTCGTACTATCCGTCTATCCCTGAAACTCATTCCAATTTTTTTGAGTATTTCAAACATTTTGTTCCATTTTACATTGTCGAATGCTTTTTCCAGATCTACAAACCATATATATACGCTTTCCCCTTTTTGTATTGTTTTCTCCATTATCACCCTCAGAGCTAAAATAGCCTCCCGTGTTCCCTTGTTTCGCCTAAAGCCAAATTGATCCTCTCCTAGTAGTGCATCAGCTCGTTTTTCCATTCGTATTTGTACAATTCTGGTAAATATTTTTGACACATATGCTGTCAAACTTATTGTTTGAAAATTTTCACATCTATTTGCGCCTCTCATTTTGGTATAGTTACTATGATGTTACGTTTGAAATATTTGTGTGTCTCGCCTGTCTCATACATATAGTTAACAAGTTGGAATAGACGTTCTGTTACTGCTTGTCCAGCGGCTTTTAGAGTTTTTGCTTACACCTTATCTGCACCCAGTGCCTTACCATTTTCACACCCTTTAATGCTAATTCAAACGTATCTCACAGCATAGGATATCTCAAGTCATCATTTTCAATGTCTGATTCTTGTTCTAATGCTGTCACTTCCTCTCTTGCATATAAATTCCCAATATATTCTTGCCATCTAACCACTTTCTCTACATTTTCCATAATGACGATTCCTCTCGTGTCCCTTATATTTTTTGCTATTATACGGTTTTTTATTTCTAAAATTCATTCCTATTTCCATCTTAGTTTGTACCTCTTTGCAATTTTTCATCAATTCTTTGGCTTTCCTGCATTTGCGAATAATTTCCCATTTTATGGCTTTGTATCTCGGTTTTCCCGTTTCTTCTGATCTGTTTTTGTATTTTCGTTTTTCTTCTATTAAATTCAGGATATCTTTTGATGTCCATGGTTTCTTATTTCCTTTTTGTGTATACTCCAGAATATCTCTGGCCGCCATGTCTAAGCTGGATTTAATGTTATTCCATTCTGTTTCTACATTATTAGTATCCGAAATTTTCCCGATATCTTTCAGCAATTCATTTTACCTTTTTTCAAATCTTTCGTGGATATATTTATCGTTTAGTTTCTCAAAGTCAAAGTAATTATTATCATTCCTTTTTTTTAATTTAAGAGCGCTCTTCATAACTACGATGTTGTGGTCAGTATCTATATCTGCTTCTGGATAGCTTCTACAGTCTTTTACTTAATTTCTAAACCGTTGTCTAATAAAAATGTAATCTATTTGGTATCTTCATATATCCTATGGCATCTTCCACGTGTATCGACTTCTAGCATGATGTTGAAATACTGTGTTTGTGATGGTTAAGTTGTTTTTGTGGCAAAATTCTACCAACCAGCTTATTTCCCCTGTCGTTTCTCGTGCCTAAACCAAATAAACCTACTACCGCTCCTTCCCTATCCTCACCTACCACTGCATTAAAATCCCCCGTAATTATTAAATTTCCATGTCCTTTTACGTATCTTAGTATGTCTTCGATATCTTTGTAGATCGCTTCTACCTCTTCCTCACTATGGCTGGAGGTGGGCATGTATACTGTATTATTACCGTATTTACCGATTTAGATTCTAATCTAACCATGAGTACTTTATCGTTCTTTTGTAAGTAGTTTTCTACACAGTACCATATCTTTTTCGCATAACTATCCCCACACCAGAATTGCCTTCCTCGACCCTGTGTGAATTATCCTAAACTTTCCACTCCAAAAATCCACCGCCTCTGGTCAGCGAACTTCGCTGATCCCTGCTATGTATAGTGCTAACCTATCCATTTCCACGTTCAAGTTCTCTAGCTTACCTACTTGCTTCATACTACTGACTGCAATATATTAAGTAAATCAATAACAAATACTTGTTTATTCATTGTTTGTAATAAATAAAGTACACTATACAATTACATTCCATGTTAAAACAATTCTTGACAAGACGATGGCTCTGGACAAAACTGTAGCCATGTTGATTAAAATTCCTTCCGCCCCTTTCTCCCCCCACACTATATATATGTTCATGAGTTGACAGACAGATTAGTGACTGAGCATGCGACAATGTGACTATAACATAAATACGATACATAACACTGACATTCCACGCTCCAACTCTCAGAATGTTCCCGATTCTTTTTCTAAGTTTTCTGATCACATCCTCCGAAGTAGTCCCCTCCCGGAGTTCAGAATGGGGACTATTTTACTTCCGGAATCTTTTATCTCAGAGGATGTCTTTATTTTAAATACAATTTAATTATGCTTGGTACTTAGAAGGTAATGTGGTGGTTTCCTGTTACCTTCCACATCGCGCTAGTGTGTCTTAGACTGCCATATCGACCGCTACAGTCTCTGCCACTCTAAGTACCGAAAAAGCTGCTGCCTTCTTTCGGGAATCTGTCTTTCATCTGTTCTAGTAATCTAGAACTTCCTCAAGGTGCAGGTCCATTCGGAATGGACTATTAATCTAAGGATGTTAAATTCTAATAGTTGCTCTCACTGCCATACTATTAATAGTATACCGGTATTCCACATACACAACGTTACTAAATTAACTTAATTATACCGCGACCAAGACCACACTCCCTCGCATGCTTAACCCGACTGACATATCTAAGAGAATAATAACGCTTTAGGAAGCGTACCTCGTAACATTAAAATTTTAAACAGCAAGTTATCGACTTTACCATTGATTTATACAGATAGGTGAACAGTAGAAAGTGCTATAACGCATTCAAATTTTAAACAGCAAGTTTTAAAAATAAGGTACATAATTGGTCGTGTTGTGAGCGTGCATTTGGTAACCTACGGTCTGCACTTTATTGCGGAATCAATAAAAAAAGTGTATCTTCCAAAACAGCAACACAAGTAAAGCAAACAGAAAAATACACTGTACCTGGAACTATGTTTTTTTAAGATGAGGAAATTGCGGCGTATTTGTCTACGGCTGAGCGCTGGAACCACTACATTAACTATACTAGCACAAAACGCATTTTAAAAGCGCAACTTTACAACGTTCAAAGGACGTTGTATAACAAGAGTATCGTATAAGTAGGAACGACAAAATCTGTAAGAGAACGAAGATGTAGGAGAGCTTTTCAAAAGTTGAACTTGTATTTATACAACTTCAAAACCATAGAGGAAGTAACAAAACTATTTCCAGCAATAGAATGCTACCTATTCGACGAAATCCAACCAAAATATATACCCCAGACAACAACGGCGAAAACATTTGTAGAATCCGAGCAATAACAAAGGCAAGATACGGTAATTAATTCCATTGAATTTTGTTGTTCATTAGGAAAACAGAATATTTTTTAAGCCATCAAAGCAAGTTATGCCACCAGCCATACAGCCAAGAAAAATCAGTTGCCTGACTTTTTAGAAAAGAATAGAGGTTTGTATGATTATCAATCCACGCTACGAGGATACCACAAAATAGCTTAATTAAAAGGAACGATTTTATTACCCATAAACTTGAGCGAGCTCGGACGCGCAGATAACAAAGTAAAATTTCACAGAAAAGGAACAAGAAAACCAACCCAATTAAAGTATTTAATGAGCGAAAAGCTTTTATACAAAGCAGTTGTTTTCAAACTTGTTTTCATAAAATACACTATTGGAAATAACTACCACGTATTTCAAGTAATTAAAGTGTTTAAAAGAAGTAAATGCTTGCTGGTTTTAACGAATTTATAAACGATTATAGGTTATATTCCACGTTTTATATAGGACGTATTTGTTAAGTTTGATAATTTGAGAATAACATAGAAAAGGATTAGATTAGCATTTTTAATTAAGGTTGTTGCAATTTAATGCAGAATCACCCTATTTCAAAAAGTTACCGTAACAAGGTTTTATTTTGTTGAGTTTTTTATACTGAACACTCCCTGTTTGTTTGAATTAGGTCAACAGTCTTATAATAACACGCTTTTCTGAATGATTTCTATTAGCGAATCTTTCAGTATAAATTAGTGATGCTAGTGAACAGTTTTGCTGACATTTTCCAAGAATCATGTCGATCCGTTCTTCTTTTCAAAAAAACCTTCATTTTGAATGATAAAAAGGATACCACATACTATCACTGTTGTAAATGAATAACTGACAACTATTATAATTATTTTGACTTGTAAAAATAACAAAATTCCATAAGTGATTACGGAATTTTTGATAAATAAATTTGTTAAAATCAGTTTGCATTTCGAAAATGTGCGTTTTCAATGGAAACGTGAACAGTTAGCTATAGGAACGTATAATAGTACTCGATTGAGAATTAAATTTTACATCTGCCATTGACATAAGATACAAGGTGTTCTATTTAAATTAAACTATTGTTACCATTCAAAGCTTGCGATTATTACTAATAATTTTCGTACACTCTGTGACAAAGCTTGATCAATTCCTAAAACCCCAAATCAAATTTGGTCCCGGACAGCATTTGAACCTGTACTCCTTGGCTTGACCGTAGATATTCTAACCAATTGTACCACCAAGATGAGAGATTACAATTGGAAAGATATCCAAACTGTTACAGTAATCCGTGCGGACAAGGAAGAAAGCAATAAAGTAAGCAAAGAAACTAGCCCGCACCGAACACTGTAGCAAAAAGGGTATCGAAAAAAGTAATACCGTGCTAGCCAAAACGTTGTAGAGGGGCGAGTTTCACACAGAAAAAAAAGAATATCTCAAGAAAGAAATTATATTTACAAACCCTTAAATAATCAACATGTTATAAAAGGAAAACTAACTCACATAAAAAACAAAATTTATTCAGCATATCCTGGAGGGTTTACATAGTGCAAAAATCTTCGCAAAAATAATTAATATCCTTCTTTAATTACCTTTACCTAATATTCTACCTTAATCCTAGTATTTATTTTAAAAAATTAAACAAATATATGCATAGTGGATTGTTTTCAGTCCTTTCCCAGCATATTAATGTTTAAATGCAAGCATACGTGAAAACCATACAAAGTTGTACTTCTCGCGGAAGTTCAGTCATTGGCTTACCTTTGTGGTCTGAGAACATACGAAGTTGGTATTTCTCACGCCGTACACGCGATTGTACTCATCAATGTGCGTCAGAGAACTTTAACCTATCCCAGAGGGGAGAGACATTTTCGTGAGAACGAATTCTCGAAACAAAGGAATTTAACCCTCGAGTAAATTTGAGGTTATATGTTTTAAATAGTACTTTACCGAGCTAAAATTCGGTAGTGTTTAATGTATTTCACACTGTAAGGCATAAGAAAAAATGTAACAAATTAAATATATTAACAAAGAAAACATTAAACATCTCCAGAGATATAATACAGCTCATAAATAAATAAGAGAATTAAAAACAAACATTCCAACAATGTTCAAAAAAATAAAAACGACGACTTAATACGAAAATCAACCTAGAACAAGACATATTTAATTTTAAGGTAGATATAGTTTCTTGTCAAAGACATTTGTTTGTCAATAGAATATAAGAAAATTTATTTTGTCAACTAGAACATGAGTTTAAGTTAAAAGAACGAATAATATTCTGAATTCTACAGGATAATTAATAAACAATTGAAAATAATGGTTTTCGTATAGATATGTGGAGGAAAAGATTTTAGTTGAGCAGGAATACCATACTCTAGATATAAATAAAAGAAAAAACAAATGAAAGAAATAAAACAAAGTCTGTTACAGCTAACATGTTAGAGAAATGAAAAATAATGTTTAGATCGAGTAATTAAGTTCAGTTTTTGTTACATGCACTTTGGTCTTCGATTATATAAATGGTCTTTGTATTTCCTTAAAATCCTTGTAAATCGTAGTTGGTCTTTTAATTGTCTAGTGTTAAAAGTTTTATACTTATACGAACTACTCCTAATTATTGGTTTTTTATTATATTTTTAAATTGCGTCAAATTGTTTTTATGTTTGAAATTTTAAAGATAAATGATTTCCCCTGTAACAAAGTAATCGATTAATTAAGTTTACTGTAATTAATTTGTTGATAAAGTACTTTTTAATTACATTTAGAGGAAATAACATTTATCTACGTGTGTTGATATTTTGCAACATTTTATAATAAAGGAAGCACCTTGAAATCGACCAGGAGGTTTATGCGCTGAAGACATCAACTTTGAGGTTATAACTTGCAGTTGATCTTCAGTTTGCTAATTGTTATACCCATAGATCAAAGTAATATCAGTCGCTTTTGGTTTAAGCTTATCTTAACAGCAAGTCCTTACCAATATATTTTTTCTTTATTGAAATAAAAGTCGAATCTGTTGGCTTCGACATATTTGAATAATGACCTTTCTGATCAGTAGTTAAAGTCTTAGGGCGTCCTGCAGAATTCCGTTTCAGACAAAAAGAGCTTGTTCTCACAGTCGATTATGGAGATTCTTGAAAATCTCAAAATCTGGTTGTTACCGTTCTAAATAACTTCGATGGGCTTTTAGTCCATTAAATTTTTCCTGTGCGTATACGCCGTTCCGAATGGACCTGCACGTGGAAGAAGTACTAGATTACTAGAACGGGTGGAATGGCTTCCGTGTTCCAGTGATCTAAAAAGCCAAACTACAGGTCCAACCAAAGTAGTAGGGTCTTAGAGAGGACTAAGACTAAGACAGGTTTCAGAAAGAAGGTAGCAACTTTTTCGGTACTTAGATTGACAGAGATCATTGGGGTCGGTATGGCATTCTAAGACACACTATTGTGATGTGAAAGGCAACGGGAGACCACTACATTATCTCCCGTACACAGCATACTTAATTTGTAAGTAACGTGATGGCATCCTTTGGGGTAAAAGATTTCAGAGTTAAAAAAGTCGCCCATGCGGATCCCCGGGAGGAGACTACTTCGGAGGATGTGATCAGGAGGTTTAAAGGAAGAGCAGGGAACATTTTGCGAGTCCGAGCGTGGAATGTCAGAAGTATGAAGCAAGTAGGTAAGCTAGAGAACTTAAAAATTGAAATGGATAGGTTAGCACTAGACATAGTAGGGATCAGCAAAGTTTGCTGGCCAGAGGCGGGGATTTTTGGAGTGGAGGGTAATTCATACAGGATTAGAGGAAGGAAGTTTGGGTGTGGAGATAGTTATGCGAAGAAATATGATAACGTGTACGAAACCACCTACAAAAGAACGAAAGGGTTAGATTAGAATCTAAACCAGTAAATACAGTAATAATACAAGTATACGTGCCCCCTTAGCTTCAGTGGGAAAGAGGTACAGGCGATCTACAAAGATATCGAAGACATACTAAGAAATGGAAAAGGACATGAACATTTATTAATTACGGGGGATTTTAATGCAGTGGTAGGCGAGGCTAGGGAAGGAGCGATAGTAGGTTTATTTGGTTTAGGAACGAGAAATGACAGAGGAAATAGACTGGTAGAATTTTGCGACAAAAACAATTGAACCTTCGCAAACACATTATTTCAACATCATGCTAGAAGACGATATACGTGGAAAATGCCAGGAGATATAGGAAGATATCAAATAGATTACATCCTTGTTAGACAATGGTTTAGGAATCAAGTAAGAGACTGTAGAAACTACCCACAAGCAGATATAGACACTGACCACGACGTCGTAATTATGAAGGTCGCTTTTCAATTTAAAAATTTGAAAAAAAGGAATAGAAAAAGGCACTTTGACTTTGAGAAACTAAAAGATAAAGATCCACGAAAGATTTGAAAAAGTCTAATGAATTGCTGAAAGATATCGGGAAAGTTTCGGATACTAAGGAAGTAGAAACAGAATGGGATAACATTAACTCCGGAAGCTGGTATAATTTTGCGACAAGAACAATTTAACCATCACAAACACATTATTTCAACATCATACGATATACGTGAAAGATGCCAGGAGATATAAGAAGATATCAAATAGATTACATTCTTGTTAGACAACGGTATAGGAATCAAATAAAAGACTGTAAAAGCTTCCCAGAAGCAGATATAGACACTGACCTCAACATCGTAATTATGAAGGTCGCTCTTAAATTAAAAAATTTGAAAAAGAGGAATGGTAAAGAGCACTTTGACTTTGAGAAACTAAAAGATAAAGATGTCCACGAAAGATTCGAAAAAAAGTCAAATGAATTGCTCAAAGATATCGGAAAAATATCTGATACTAAAGAAATAGAAACAGAATGGAATAACATTAAATCCAGCTTAGATATGGCGGTCAAAGATATTCTGGGGTATACACAAAAAGAAAATAAGAAACCACGGATAACAAAGAATATCCTAAATCTAATAGAAAAAGACGAAAATACAAAAACAGATCAGAAGAAACAGGAAAACAGAGATACAAAATCATACAATGGGAAATTATTCATAAATGCAGAAAGCCAAAGAACAATGGATTGATGAAAAGTGCAAAGAGATACAAACTAAGATGGAAATAGGAAAGACAGATAAAGCATACAAACTAATTAGAATAATTGTGGGTCTACTGGCCAGAAAAATGTAATTCGCACGGCAAGCATGTTCACTTGTTTGGTCATTTTAAACAGTTTAACTTGTCTTTAAGCACTTAAATTGACCGGTGTTAACTCTGTCGCTTTAACCTTAGAATGATCACGTCGAGGTCACCAATGTGGTGTTCTGGATTGCCTGAACTCACCTTGTTAATGCTTCGGAACAACAGAGATAACATTTATATCTAAGTTAAACAATACGAACTAATTATACACTAAAGACATGCCGCACTAAGAAAATAGTTACAAAAGTATTTGTGTGCATAATTATTTGCAAATGTCTTTAATTACTGAAAACACTTTAATTTGTAAAGTTGCTGGATAAGATCCTATTTTGAAGAATTGAACGTTGTGGCTTCATGACAAAGACTTGACTCTGGTCCTGGGTGTGGAGGATGTCCATAGTTAAACTGAATGATATGCGGCACCTAGTGGCGATAACTGGAATAGGATTTTCATGTTTAGGTACAGTGCGCCTGTTGGGTGGAGATGCGCACATAGTAGAAATTAGAACGAGCTGATGGCGACATGCTTTCAATTCCGACGTGCTTATTGGCGTCTCGTGCTCTGGGAGGAGGTCCTGATGCCTTCGGAAATAAAGTGGATCCAAGTTGCGTTATGACGTGCTCCTTCATCCGTAGTGTAGTTATGAGGGTTTACTTAATTCTATCCTGTGAGATTTGGTGGTCACACCGAGATCATCTGAAGGAAAACACTTAGTGCACAAGAAACTTGGAGACTTCCGTCTTGCACTATATTAAATTCTCTTCAAGAAATTTGTGACTGCGTTAAGAAGAAAACAATTAAGATTTAATTTGCTCTAGCGGCGGTTCCGTGTTGTAGTTGGTATGCGTGTAACTACTAAATCTAAAGTCCTGGGTTCGAATCCCGATACGGTCTGCTTGAAAAATGTTAGGCGGGCATTTTTTACAATAATACGCCTTCGTTTAAATGAGAAGCAAAATGTATATCCCGTGTGTGTGTTGTCACGCACGTTAAAGATTCCTATCTTGCTTAGAACAGCAAGGGTTCGGCAAAATTCTAAATTTTCAAGTAAAAAAATCGCTTCCTGACCAATGTAGTACCTTCGGGTGGAGCATTGGAAAATCACATGTAAGGTTCGTCCGACAGTTGATCTTCAACTCGTACATGTAAACGTCGGTTCGTTAGGTAGCTGTGTAAGAGTTGTGTGAATGATTGCTAGTTTGTAGAGCAGTTCCTGTACCCAGACTTTGTCGAAAGCTTTTTGAATGTCGATGGTCACTTTGGATCTGTTGTAGTTTTCGGGTTTATGGTCAGTCACTCGTATTATTTCTAGTGTCGTGCTGACCTCTGCTTTGGATCCAAACTGGTCAGGTCGGTCCAGTATGTGCGGTTTCGATTTCGTCAACAGAGGTCTTTCGAACATTTTTGACATCATTCTCATAAGAGTGATAGGTTGGTAGTTTCAGGTTCTGATCTTGGCTTTCCTAGTTTGGGAATCATAACCATTATAGCTGCTTTCCATGCGTCAGGGAAGTAGCGATAGGTGATGATGCTGTTCAAGATTTTCGTCAGATATGCCAGTGCGATTTTTGTAATTGGTCTTAGTGCCTTTGTTATCTTTGCCGGGAGCCTTTCGGTCGTTCAGCTTCACTATGATTTGTTTTGTTTCTTTGGGCGTTATGAAGTCGATTTCGTACTCAGGTTGCAGCTTAAGAATTTGTTCGTGTTTACAGTGTAGTGTTTTCGTGGCTTCGATCGGTGGTGTTGTTTATTGAAAAAGCTTGTTGTGGTATTTCTTTAGCGTCGTAGACTTTCCCATGCGGTCCGTTGAGTGGAGCTTGTCTCTGGTTTCTCTAGGAGGTTAGTCTTTTGTTTAGTTTGTACAGGTTGCCGTCTTCGTCTAGCGTGTTGTTTACGTGAGAGGTCCACGTTTCCGTTACGTAGTCATTTAGAAGGACTTTTAGTGCTGCTTGTTTGACGTTGAGCAGCGTTCTAATGTTGGGATCTCACATGTGTTGCCATCTTCTAACTAGTTTTTGTTTTACTTTTATTTCGTCCCTGATGTATAGTGGCAAGTCTGGTTTTTTGGTGTTTTGTTGTATGGTATGTGTTGGTGTCGGTGGCTTCTCGCAGAGCGACCGTCAGTGTTATTATGACGTCGTCCATGTTTTGTGAGTTTTTATGTTAGGGTTACCGTCTGCAATTTTTCGTTGGTGTTTCGTTGTATTTTTGCCAGTTAGTTCTTGATATTGTAGTGTCCGTATCCGTCGTGTGTGGTTGCGTGTGCATCGTGATTATAATTGGCAGGCGATCCGAACTCGGGTCTTCTATCACTTCTAGCTCTATTGGGTGTGGTAGGTGTCTCGTGATCATGATGTTTAACACATCTGGGTTACGTGCGTGATTTGTTGCTATTAGTATTGGTGCATCCGGTCCGGTTATGTTCCAGTCCTTTCTGGCTGCGTGGTTGTATAGGATGCGACTGTCTGTATATTCTATTCGGGAGCCCCAGCGTTCAGGTCACCAGCGATAATTATGGAGATGTCTTCTTCCAGGAGGTTGTCTAGTTTTTTTGTTTGTATTTTTTATGTAGTGTTTTGTAGGACGATATTAGCTAAAGTGGTCCGCCGTGGATGTTGATACGGGCTCCTACGCATTCCATGTCGGTTGGTGACAGATCTGTTTGATCGTGGAGTATGCGTCGGTGTATTAGAATTGCCACTCTTCCAGCCACATGGCTTCTTGGTGCAGTTGGTCTGTCCGTAGGGTAAATGTCGTAGTTGGCGAATGTTAATTTGGTGTTTGGTGAAAATTTCATTGCTCCTAGTAGAGCTGCGTCGATATCGAATTCTTGTAGAAAGTGTTTCAGTTCTGACTTTTGTTGCTGATACCGTTAGCGTTCTAGTAGAGTATCTTTAGTGTACGTTGCGGTTTGTTAGTCATTGAAGTCGGTTAGTGCCGTCGATAGCATATCGGTGACGGAGTTGTCGGACATGTAAGCGCTGATTACCCTTTGAATCCACTGGATAACCTTGTGTACAATTTTTATTGCTCGGGATTCTCGGGTTATTGGTGATGGTTGGTTTTGGGCTATTCGAGCAGTTACTTTGTTGACAGTTCTTGTGCTGAGTTTCGCTGGAGGCGTGGCTGGTGTGGTTATTGGTGGTACTGGAGTTCTCAGTGTTGGTTGGGGGCCCGGGTTCTTAATTTATTTCTCTTGCTCCTGCTTTTTTTGACCCTGGTCTGGTGTTGGGATTTGTCTTCTGCAGAGCTTGTTTCGTCGGTGATGTTAGTCGAGGTGCAAGGTTGTAACGTTTCCCTTTGTTTAATATTGGTTTGTGTTGTTTGTATCGGTGACAAATAACCACCTAAAACGGGTACCTACAGTTTCAATATAAAAATAAACTCTTGAGCCTATTACTCTTTCTTTTATAACAATCCTGCAACAGAGTATTTCTAAAAGATAATCATTATCACCTATTAAACACGGCAGGGGATACTTCTAACACCTTAAATTTTTTTGGAATTTCAATTTTTTTAAAAGTTTTACCCTGACTTCCAGTACTTGTTCGTGAGCCACTTACAAGCTTTTACCTAACTGTATTCAACCTTATTTAAATAAAAAAATAAGTCTTTACAAGCAACTTCTTTACTGGGATGTAAAAACAAAATACACCACGGATCTATTTTTATGCATACCTAATTACCTAACTAAATACTCTTAACCTAGTTATTTTGTATACTACAGACACGTATGTCATAAATCGCCTTAAGGTTCAAGTTAACATTAAAACTACTTACATTATATGCGCCGCTTTTTTCTACTAGCGTTGCGTATACGATCAGGTGCAAATTCCAGAACCTGGATCAGTGTCCTGGTTGACGTGCGTCGCCGTTGTTGGTAATATACTCGCGGTATTTGGGTAGTTTATTGTCCTCGCACAAAACACTTTCACTTTCTATTCTAATAATGTATATACTGGCTATACCAACAACTACCTGCTAAAGGTTGCACCACAGGGTTGCTTTGTCGGGCTAACGGTATTTAGTTGAGTTTATAAATACCTTCATTTTCGTACATTGAAACTGAAAAGGCCGGGGCACCGGGATGTTTTACAATCCGTGCCCGCTGTCCAATCTAATTTAGTGAAATCAGTTTATCTGGACCGCTAATCGCGCCCACAATGTATTTAATCAGTTACACTTGGGATGATAAATCACTTAAAAACTGGAAATGAACCGCTCTCGATGCGGCCAACGAAATATTAATCACACCTTGTATTTATTCGAAGCTACCCTCGAGATAAAAGCTTTTTTTTTCTTTCTAATATTCTAGTAATCAACGATTACTAGCGAATGATTTCGCACTACCCTATCTGAGACTCAAAAATAATAATAATAATCCCTAAACTGAATACGCTGGTATTTATCAATTTTCGATTCTTTGTTAGACTTTCTGGAGCTTTAGAGTGTTCATAAAGAACTTCGGGGTACTCTTAACCTATCAATTTCCTTTCGAATGCACCCTTATTGATGGGTTAAGGTCCAGTTTCCTACATAATATCCTACTATTACTTCCTTATTTACAAACTACGTTTAAACTTGACCTACTTAAACATGCTGGCAATAAATTTATGAAATTATTTATTACTATTAACTAACGTAATTTAACTTTTCCTCACGCGAACTTGTTATCAAATTACTCTACAAATCGTGATTTACAAAACTTCCTGAATAGAATTTTGATTAGTTATTTAATTAAGCGGTAAAACCCCTATATTTTAATAAAAAGATGGCGGGCTATTCCAATCTGGTGATACCTCAGCATATTTATTGACGGTGACTATAAATCATAAGCACCACATTGGCGTGCGGTGCTATGTGGTCGGGCCACATGTCCTTATTTTACTTACTTTTAATTTAAATTTAAAGGAGATGTTACAAGGTGTAGATGGAAGCGGCTTAGACGCTGCTGGGTTGTGGCGGTTTCCTCTGAATAATATGTAGCCGTCGTGAGCGGTTTCGTCTTTGTTGCGGTGTTCTGTGGTTGGATTTTCTTCTTCAGTTCCTGCTTGTATGCAGGGCACTGCCGGTAGTTGGCAGTTGGCGCATGTCGGTGTAGCTTCCCTCTGCACTTCACGCACCTAGGGTGGAAGTCACAGTTTAGACTTGAGTGGGCAAATCTTTGGCACGAGTAGCACTGTGGAAGCTCCACTCTCGATTTGAACGCTACTACCTTGACCTTGTTGCAGTAGAGGAATGTCGTGATGTATTTTTTCTTGAGGTTGGGTGGTTTTCCATCGTTGGCGTCGCCGTGGATCAATATAGTAAGTGTAAGACTGCGGATCCCAAGGTCCTGGGTTTGAATCCCGACACGGCCGACTGCTTGAAAAATGGCAGGTGAGCATTTTTCACAAAAATTACGCCTTCGTTCGGATGAGAGGTTAAATAGAGGTCCCGTGTGTGAGAGTTGTCACGCACGTTAATGATCCCTACCATGCCTGGAACGACAAGTCTTCTAAATTTCCAGGTAACAAAAGGCTCGCCTCCTGGCCAATGTAGTACCTTCGGGTGGAGCATTGGAAATATAAATGCATGGTTTTCCATAGTTATTAAGAATGGATTGCAGTACGTACGTTGTTCGGATTGTAGTTTCGTTACGTTGTTGATTTCGAAACCCAAGTCGATCAGCTCCTGCTTAACGTCTTCGGCATCGATTTTTTATGCCAATCTCTTAATAACTATTTTTAGTTCCTTTTTAACTCGTATGGTGTAGGTGTGGAACTTCTGTTTTTTCAGATAGTCCTGAATGAATCTGAACTCGCTTGGGTAGGTAGCATGTATCCTTGCCCCTTATCCAGAAGTTAGGATGTCTACATCCTTTTTTGCCCAGGATCTGATTTTCCTTGTGCGCTACGGGAAGTTAGGGAATTTATTCACGAAGATGCAAGGAATTCTGGTGCTCATGACTGTTAATGAAGCCGTTTTTGGTTGTCTTGTTGTGGTGGCGATGGAAGTTGTTACACTAGCGTAGGCGCTATGTAATGTGTTATCAGAAGTGTCCATAATTGTGTCAGCTGCAGAAGTCCATTGTTTACGTCTACAGTTGTGTCTGTCTTGACGGTTTATAGGTCGCTGGCGGTATCTGTGATTTTCTTGTCGGGGCATTTCATCATCTTTCGCTTCTTATCTCGGTTACTGAAATGGATGAATGTTGCTCTCGGGAGCGGCGAATCTTTGTGGGGTCATTCTCCATGTCTGAGTTGTCCGCGAGGCTGACTGCGATTCTTAGCTGCTTCTTAAAGTCCGGAGACTTCAGCTTACTGCTTTGAAAAGTCTTAATTCTTATTTGAACTAATTTAATGGCAATTGTTCTGAAAAGAGCAGGATTGCCTTGCGCTGTCTCGTTGTAGACTCTCTGATGTGTACTCGTTCGAGATTGGACTGAGACTAACATAGAGACTAATTTCTAGCTTAGTCAATTCTGGACCTCTCAAGTTCAACTTCGTTTTACAGCGTTAATTTAATTGATTCTGGCTGTCTCGTTGATCTCTGTTGTTTCAGATTCTCTTGTGTTTTTGCGGTTGGTAGATGGGGTGAGTAACTTCTCGGAACTTCCTCTTGGTTGCTCTCCAACCACACGATATCCAAATCCTGGGTCCACCGGCTTGTGGTTTTCGATCGACAGGATTGCTATTCGCCACAAGCCGCTCCATCGTCAGGTAGCTCGTCGAACAAGACTGACGGTTGTCCACCCTCTCGATTTCGCTTGTGTCCTCATTCCTTGGCGCCTCGCATAGCTGGACAACTTCCTCGAGTTTTCACCATTCCGCTGCTCACCTTGTTTCGCTCGGAGGCGAAGGTAGGTAGATATTAGTAGATGTTGATTCCGCGAGGCCTGCTGTTAAAGTAATTTATTCTATCCGCAGTAGCTGGACACGACGCTCTCAGCGTCGTTATAATGCCTTACAACTCTAGAGAGTTTTTCGCATGTTGGAATTCTTCTGCTGAGTTGTGGTGTGGTTTATAGTTGATATTCTTATATATATATGTAGGTCTGGATGCCAAGAGACCTGCTTCTGGAATCCTCTTGTTTTGATGCAGTGAGCAGTTTCCCGGATCTTGGTTGTCCTCCAACCACACAGTATCCGGATCCTGGGTCTACTGGCCTGTGGTTTTCGACCGACAGGATGGCTACTCGCCACAGGCCGCTCCATCGTCAGGTAGCTCGTCTAAACAGGACTGACGGATGTGCATCCCCGACGACTTCACTTGTGTACCAATTTCTCGGCACCCCGCATAGCTGGAGAACTCCGTCAGGACGTCACCGTTCCGCTGCTCACCTTTGATCGCACGGAGGCGGTGGTAGATATACGTTGCTGCCTCGTCGGCGTCTGGGCAACAACTAATTTATTCTAGCGTTTGGAACTGCTTTTATATCCTGGGTTTGTTTGTATTGTACGTTCGGACGGTCCTATTATGTATTTCAAGGAATGCCGGACGAGTCGCTTACTGTTTGAGGGGTGTTTTAACCGTGCATGCTATTTATTTGCATGCTGCGTGCCTATTGGTTAGTTAATTAGGAATATGGTTGGTTGCATAGTCCTACAAGGGCTTTGGTTAACGGTGGAAGTAAAACCTACTTGGCATTGTTGGAAGCGTATTATTTTTTTATTATTTGCGTGTTATATTTAATAAAATAATTAAAATAATACCGCAACTTTAAATAACCATATGAAAGAATTTAAGTTATAAGTAGAGAAATAGTGCTACGCAAAATTCTTTGCTGATATTAATATTTTGTGTTGTCATATAGGTACAATCATGGATGAAAAGAATTTACAGCTGGCTATGGCGATCGCTGCAGAAAAAATATCTAAACCAAATTTCAATTTTCAAACAAAAACTCTCCAGCACGAAGAACAATCCAAGACCTTAAAATTACATACATTTAGGTAAGTGCTATTTTGTGATTAGCAATTGTTTAAAATCTCAAGGATATGTTTTACTATTGTTACGAACTACTATTAGGCAACCCGTCAAACACACAAGCGGCGTAACCGATGTATATTCTACAGAAGTCTCGAACTTTCCGGCATATACCGGAGTATGAATCATCTCTTTAATTTAGGGTATATATAAGACCGCTGATGAAGTACAGAGTTAGTCTATATCTAAATGTCGAATATAAATTATATCGTGTAAAGTTAATTAGTTACGCTTTTGAAATTCCAATAGTAAATATAAATTTGTGTTATGTGAACGTGTATATTGTACCGACAGCTTGTTACGTGCCAAAATTTGGCACCAGACATCTTTTTAGTTTAGTTTTGATGTGCGGGAGTTTCGCGCCTTAAATTTGAAAGACTTGGCGCGTGTATTTCCGTCACGTCAGAAGTGCGTTGGACGAACTTCGCGCCGACGCGTGTGGGGGAAGAAAAAGTGGGGAAGTTTCCGGAAGACGCTTAGGAAACGTGGAACTTTGCTGCTGAACATCGACCAGAGTGGTTGGGTATCGTATCTTTATTTTTTATTATGTAGATTTCCTTTTGCTTATCTTTGATTGTCGTCCCTATAAACCCGTTCCTTATCGTTCCGCTACATGTAGAAAAAAATAATATGGACACAACCTGGTAGCAGCCCACGCCCTGCAGTAGCTAGCCGGAGCAGTCCTGATGGAGGTCGCAGCCACCATCTTTAAATAATTTGGAAAGGGGCCACGAGCAACCCTGAAGGAAGTGATTCCGTAGGAAGCTGGACCTATTTATGTAAGTACCGTGTGTGGGATTTTGTTTATAATACCTTTTATGAAATTGGCATATTACGTCATTTACGTGTAATAATCTGCATATTGTGTGACGTCATTGACAGATGGGCGCGCTAATCTCCACTTTATAGATTGGTGTTACCAACTGCCGTTGTGTCGCGTATACCGCGTCGACGGTAAATGTAAGAAGCACGCGTAAATGTAAGAAGCTTGTACATAAATAGACAAAAGTGTAATAAATAAATTATATTAGTGTTTAGTGTTGTTAAGAAGACTTATGGTTAAGAATTTAGTTTAAGAAGATATTAGTGCTTGTAAATAGCATTAGTGTGATAGTGCTTCATTGTTAATTGGACTGAAAACATCTATAAATAAGGCATATACTGTTAATTAGACTTGTGAATAGTGAGTAATAAAGACTTTTGTTATTACTTGTTCTAAATTAGTGAAACGCGTTAATAGTAGTCCGCTATACTATGTAAGTTCAAGAACGTGACTGAAGCTTCTAATCTGTTTTTAAAAAATACACCATGTCAATATCAGTGAGTAGTTCTAACTGAACATTAATATAACTAAGCACTGCATCCCAGCGAGACCAGGATCAGTGAAATATCCTGCAGGATCTAATTCACAGGCTTATGTAACCATCAGATACCGTAGGTTTTTAAAATTTGTTTTAAAAAGAGTTAAATGCGAAGTTGAAAGGAATAAAACATCATCTGTCCAAATTCAATAGGTAACTTTATTATAAAGTAATACCTAACATCCGTGTTGAGGACTCTGCGCTGTAGTTAAATATCATAGGATTCACATCTTCATAGAAATATGCTTAAGAAAGGGGACTTTGATTGATATCTACGTGTAAAAATTATTTCTTAAAAAATAGCAACTTAAAATTTAAACCGATGTTTTTAAAAGTGTCTGTACGAATATTTGTAAAGTAAAGAGGCGACACATTACAGAAAGTGTATTTGCGAAAAATCGACTTTATTTTTTTTAAAATCAGCAGATCACTGTATACAATAAAGTTGTGAATTAAGTACAAGATTATCAAGTTTGTGGGAATACCTCTTTAAGTGATGTTTAAAAACGGCAGTAGAATAATATTTATACAAGAAATATGATTTTAGATTCTCATTTGAAATAGTGTTTCTGCGAAATACTGTATAAGTTATTCTTTTGTGGTTATCTAAATTACTGCTATTCATAGGCAAAGAGTTTAGTTTGTTTGTTTTAAGGGGTGAGTTACATATCTCCCATATTAAAATACATATAAGAAGGGCTTTCGATAAATTTATTATCTTCTTCAGGAATCTAATAAATGCATATGAAAATAAATAATGTGTGCTGCTACTTAATACTACTTACGTTTATGTGAGTTTATAAATACATACAGCTGTGGAAGTTGGACATTCATTCAAGATTAAGAACAAACATGTCAGAAGTGACAGATGTTTACATAACCTAATTTTGTTTTTTTTCAGTTTTAAAAACATTAAAAATTAAAATTACTTAGAATAAGACATTGAATATTTATCAAGAAGTAGCAGATGGTGAGATCTGCACTGTCCCACAAAATAATGTGAGAGCATGGATTACATATAAACCGTGAGGAGTCCTTGATAGTCAGTCAGTCTTCGAACTTCATAACTTTAACATTGTTGGTTGTGCAAGCTACTCACCGTAATTTTTAATTATTAATTATTATTGATTTATTAACTTCAAAATTTGTTGTCAATTTTAATTACTTAATGTAAAACAGCGTGTCTTTGTGTAGGATCTTCCTATTATTGCGCTATGTTTAAAAGAATGCAAGCATAAATATTATGCTGGACAATCATATAATTGACTTTGTTGAGAAAACCAAAAACAGGTGCAATATTTGATAGCAACTTTAACTTTGAAAGTCATGCTAACAAAATATGTAGTATAGGGTATTACAAACTCAAATCTCTTTATAGGTATAAAGCTCTCCTACGCTCAGAATTGAAATGGAACCTTTGTGTAACTCTTGTATTAAGTCATATTGACTACTATAGTACTGTTTACTACAATTACCTCACTGAACATCATAAAAAAAGATTGCAATTTCTCCAAAATTCTTGTTTGAGGTATTCTTATGAGATTATGTACAGAGATCATGTCTCCCCTATTTATAACGCTTTGTCTATCTTAAAACTAAAAGGTCATACTAAGTTGCTATTTACAACTTTTTTATTTAAAATTTTGAACTCAAATAACCCAGTTATTTACACAGACTTTTAAAAGCGAGAATAAAGAGCGATGGTCTTAACCTTGACACTAACACTAATTTAACAATTCTTGCTCATAAAACATCCTTTTTAAGGGTTGTTTTGAATATCAGTGTGCAATAATCTCCAACAAGCACTTGGATGTATCTTTAGGGGTAGAATCTGTAAAAGCGTTCAGATATCTTCTAAAAAAACTGATTTCTTTACAAAGTAGCAGTGCATAACCATAAAACTCAATAAATATTTTGTGAAAAATAGCTCTGCTGACAATATCTTTTAAGTAATAATTTTATGATCACGTATTACTGGTAATAATAATTATATATGTTCGTATCACCCACCAGATAGATCCTAGAATAGTATTTTATTCGCACTAAACTGGTTGTAATTTATTATTTAATAAATTGTATTGTATAATTTTACATTTCGAATTAAAGAAGTGGATTCTGAAGCATCGGCTCAGGTATCAATTATTCAGTAGGTTTTTTAATTTTAACGTTTATGGTTGGCTTGGTTTGTTAAATACAGTAAAATGACCTATTGGACTTAGAAAGTGTTTGAAACATTCCCGCATTCTGGTAGGATTAATTCTTATAAAAAAAAGTATCGATGCCAGCATAATGTATGCAATAATTCTTTTGCCGTATTTTGAGGGTTGTCGACCAAGCCGACTTCTGCAGCTAGTGTTTAAATAAAATGTGCTTATTTTATTGTTTTGGTGGCCAAGATAAATGTATTTAATTTATATAAGTTTGTATGTTTTTATAATAAAATTAATAATGTTACCCTTTAGAAATAAATTTTTTGTATACTTGAAAAATGTTTTTTTTTTGCTTCTCTGAAAGATATAGAAAAATATTTGTTAGAAATATTATGTTTGTCTACTAAATATTACATACTTTGTATAATCACTTGTTAGTCAATTGCAAGTTCGCATACTCAGAACTGGGTTTATTTCAAAACAAAAAAATCAAGTTAATAAAAAAGTGACATATCTGAAGTAGAAAAAAGAATATAAATAAATAATGGGTACAAGTTTCAACTTTGTAGCTTGCACTTCACAAAAATTGAATAGGCAATATTGTTTTATAGTTTAATGCATTTCAATAAATGATAACTACTGTTATGGTCCTTCGGTCGATAAAGGCAAACATCAGCATTCAATTCAACACTACAACAAATGTCAAATTAGTGACAAAATTCTATTACGTCGCACATTTTTAACATAAAAGTGGTCCTTCGAGCCGGATGTGACTGCCAGCCAAGCTATCCAAGGTATCAATACAATCACGTAAAATTTGCCAGAGAATGCACAAGTTCTAGCGTGTTGAACAACCCAAACTACTTCATAGAGCACTGTTCCAAATAAGTTTTGAGTACATCGCATCATAAAAGTATATCTCTTTATCTTATAGCAGCAAGAGATAGCTGGACAACATCACTGATTTCAAACAAGGAATACAAGGTCAATCATTGCATCTACAAATTCCAGTAAAACCGAGTTTCATGCATATAAATTACATATTCTAATTCAATTTGCACTAGCAGGAATTAGATACATTTAAGCGTACTTAAACACAAGCTTAGTAAAAATCGAGTTCTTTATCAGATATATATAGTAACGTTCAGTCTTTTCAAAATGACTATAATTAGTACATTGATTTGCAAGTGTGGTCAAATTAAAGCCAGAGTTACAGGTTTTAAAAATTTCTTGCATTGTATTACAACAGTTAAGCCAGAACGAGCCATAGTAGGGGAGACAGTTGATAGCAAAATTATTGCTTTGTCAGAAGTAGATATTGTACAGTTAAAAGAACGCCGTTTAGTCTTTGAAGAAAACATTGTAGAATTTGAAAATACACATAGCGAAATCGTTGCCTTAGAAAGTGGTAACCTCGATAAACGTTATAAGGAATTAGTTGAGTTTGAGTCATCGTATTACAATTAAATAGCACAAGCCAAAAATATATATGCACAAAATCAGGTATTTAAAAACATGTCTTGGAAAAGAGCCGTTAAAAATCGAATCATTGGAGGTTAGCGCCAACAACTAGCGGTATAAAAATACTCAACTTACACTACACTTGCGTATCAAAGGTATTGTGGATTATTCCAAAATCATGAAGGAATCTGCATTATCCTTGCGGCAATTTTCGGACTCATTGCAAACGCACTTAAGGGTCTTAGAAGCATTAGGTAAGTCAGTACAAACGTGGTACAGTATCATACAATATGTGGTGACTGACAAGCTAGATTATCAAAGCAAAAGGGAATGGGAAATAGAAGTGGCAAAGGAAAGCGATACTCCTAATGCAAAAGTTCTCATTGCATTAATAGAAAAACTATGTTCTTTATTGGAAAAAATAGAGAAACACAAAACATCCCAATCAAGCACGTTCTCACAATTGCCAAGCACATCTAAAGTGAATAAAAAACTGTTTCATAAGAGTCAAAACTATTCTTTCGTTAGCTCTCAAAATGAAAGTTGTATTTTGTGTAAAGATATTCGCATATAAAGCATTCTTAGAGATGCCAGTAGCAACTCGAATAGCTGAAGTAAAGAAGCATAACCTTTGCTTCAACTGCATGAGACAAGGGTATTCAACAGCCGATTGTCATTCAAGTTATTGCAAAAAATGCAATCGGAAGCATTCCATGTTGTTACATCAATACAACGTCATGCCTATTTCAAACATAACTTCAGGTACTCCTGAAGAGTCTACTTTAACTAGTCACACGAACCCATGTGCCAAGTCTTGTCAGATTTTGCCTACAGCCATAATTTTTGTATTTGACGCTTAAGGCACACCTGACAAATGTGCAGCTTTGCTTGATTCGGCATCTATGTGGTTATACATGACAATTTCATTGTGCAATCATCTCAGACTACAAACATGACACATAAACATACCAATACCAGGCATCAATCAAATGAAAGGGAAAATTTCAAGCATCACATATGCGAGAATACAATCTATTCACTCTAGCTATTCTGCAGATTTATCGTTTTTGTTATTGCAAAATATAACAATCACCTACCAACGCAGTCAGGCTTAAAATCCATTGATTTGCCACAAAACATTGTTTTAGCAAACGCAAATTTCAAGCAAGACATGCATATAGACGTTTTGCTGGGTGTAGACATTTTTGGCAACTATTAGCAGTTGATCAACCATTCATTAAACGTTTTCCATAAGTACACAATACCCACCTTGGGTACATAGTTTCAGAGCAATTCCAATCCAACATTTCTAACAGTAATCAAACGTCCTGTCATTTAACCACAATCGATCTCTCAAGACAATTGTCACAGTTTTGGGAAATTGAGAACATGGCTCCTAATAAATCACTTTCACAAGAAGAGCGAGAATGTGAATCGCACTACAAGGATCACACCAAACGTCACGAACATGGCACATTTGTAGTTAAAATTCCACTCTCTGCATCGCCTGCAGTGTTGGGCGAATTCAAGCAAAATGCATTAAAACAGTTTTTGTCTTTAGAAAGGCCTACAGGCAAATAATAAACTAAAAACCATGTACGTGGACTTCATGTCAGAGTACGAAAATCTCGGTCACATGAAAAGAATTGACGAAACTACGAACACTGCAATTTATACATTTTACGTCTATAAAGAATAAAGTCTAACAACTACATTATGAGTTGTTTTCAATTGAGTGCACCCTCTTCCAGTGGAATATCGTTCAACGATATTCAATTAAACGGACCTGTTTTATAGGACTATATTTTCTCTATACTGATTAGATTTCGTAGGTTCAAATACATTATTACAACCAATTGCTCTAAAATGTATTGTTCAATGTGGATGGCCGAATCACAACGGTCTCTCCAAAGAATATTTTGGCCATTAAGTTCCTGATCTCCCACTCAACATTTATAAACTTTGCAAGGTGAAATATGGTGAAAAGGTTTCAAGTTTTTGGCCATCAGATGTTAATTTGAGTTAGCAACACAATGCGAGCAAAAACATCCTGGCATTGCAAAAATAATTCGAAAGGACACGTATTGCGATGATCTCATTACTAGTTGTACTACTTTTGAAGAAGCCTCAAACATATGTTTCAATATTTCAAGAATTTTAAAATTTGGTGGTTTTATTTTGCGAAAATGGAATTCTAATCATCCCGAAGTACTCGAACCAGTCAAGTAATCGGATATATCAAACAACATTTTGAAATTTGGCCCAAACGAAAATACGAAGACATTAGGTTTTGCTTACAACAGTTATTTGGACGAATTCTTGTACAGTATTCGTGAAGTTCAATCAAATAAACAAATCATTACAAAGCGTGTCGTATTATCTTTTATTTATACGATTTTCGACGTTCTAGGTCTTTTAAGTTCATGTACAATCACTGCTAAATTATTCATGTAACAGCTGTAGCTAACAAAAATTGGTTGGGATGAAAGATTACCTGCTGATTTATAAGCACAGTGGATTCAATATGCCAAGGAAATTACTGAGCTCAATTCACTCAGGGTTTTCCGTCAAGTGATATGTAATTCTGCACAAACTATAGAATTCATTGCATTTTCAGACAGTAGTCAAAAGTCATACGGTACGTGTGTATATGTAAAATCTGTCGATAGTTGGAACAATGATTCGATCAATTTATTGTGTGCCAAAACTAAGGTTAGTCCCTTAAAGGTGCCGACAATACCCAAGCTCAAACTATGTGGAGCGTTAATGATGGCACAGTTATTTGATAAGGTATGAATTTCGTTAGACGTAAAAATTGACAGAATTGCATATTGGACATGTGCAAATATTCTTTTATCGTGGGTGAAAACTCGACTTCATCAACTCGATACGTTTGTTTCAAATCGTATGTCAATACAAAATCTTTGTGACACTTCAAAATGTCAATACATTCAAACCTCAGAAAACCCGGCCGATCTTACACGAGATATTGCTCCTAAAAAACTGTTTAACCTACCTGTGGTTCTGCGGTCCAAGTTTTCTTCTCGGTTCAATTTTCAAAGACACGTTCACATTCCAGTGTGTACCTGCATTAGATTCAACCGAGGCTTCAACACAGCAGTGTTTAGTAGAAGCATGCATGTCACTATTTCCATTTAAAAGGTATTTCAAACTTGAAAGGATCAAACGCACCATGGCATATTTCTTAAAGTTTATTATAATTTGCGTTGCTAAGGCAACCCAGAAAACAGCTTGTGAGTTACATATTTCATTAATTCGTTTAGCGCCTCTTTCTCAGAACGAATTATTTCCAGATGAAATTAAATGTCTTTCTTCTGGGCAACCCATAAATAAAAGGAGTAAGCTTTCCACTCTCAATCCTTTCTTACATGATGATACGATGCGTGTTGGTGGAAGACTTGCAAATTAGTCATTTGAATATGATAAAAAATATCTCATAATCATCTCGGCAAAACTTGCCTTTGCAAAACTTTTGTTCCTGAAGAACACGAAGATCTACTATATGCGGGTCCCCAACAATTGACTCACTTCGGTTAGAGATTCGTTCTGGCCCATTGGTGGGCGAAATTTAGCAAAAAACAACCGTTCACAAGTGCATCAAGTGTTTCAAATTAAAACCTAAAGACATTCACCATTCACATTTACCAATCGACCTGGTTACACCGCACCTCCCATTTCACGTTACAGGCACGGATTACTGTGGTCCTTTCTTAATGAAGGACAAAAGGGGTCGCGGTGCGAAAATTTCTAAATGCTTCGTATATATGTTCATTTGATTTAGCACAAAGGCTGTGCATCTTGAACCAGTCACTGATTTGACCTCAGACGTTTTCATTTTATGCTTACGTAGATTTGCTTCGCACCGAGGCATTCCAGCAAACATTTATTCAGATAATGGCAGTACATATGTGCTAATTCTCAACTTAAAGATCTTTCAAATTCTTTAATTCAAAATAAAGATCTTTTAGAAACACAGTTAACCAATCATAATTTCAATTGGATATTTATTCCTCGATACTCTCCTAATAAGGGTGGTATCCGAGAAGCTGGCATTAAATCTGCTAAGTTTCATTTGAAGTAAATCATCGGAGACACTACTCTCATGTATGTGGAGCTTTATAGCATTTTAGTGCAAATTGAAGAGATTCTAAACTCTAGACCCCTTTATCCATTATCCTCAAATCCAAATGATCTAACTCCTCTCACATATTCACATTTTTTATTTGGAAAACCAATTACCACAGTAACGGATCTCAGTATGGTTCGCATTGAGGAAAATAAGCTAGCCTTATATCAAAAACTTCAACAAATTACTCCAAACTTTTGGAATCGTTGGACCAAAGAATATATATTTGAGCCCCAACAAAGATTTAAATGGAAAAGCTCTTGTCAAAACGTGCAACTCGACACACTTGTGCTCCTCAAGGATGACAATCTTCCTCCAAGTAGATGAAAATTGGGCCACATTGTCCAATTACATTTTGGTATCGGCGGTATTGTTCGAGTAGTATCCATTCGAATCCAGTCAGGTATTACTCAGCAAGCCTACTCTAAAATCTGTCCTCCTCCTGTGCAAGAAGGTAACAACTAATAAGGGATAGTGCACATGTGTGTGTATTAACTTTTGATCTATTTTTTTTTGTTTTATACATACCTGCGCACCTAACGAGTCATTGTTTATTTCAATTTTGTAGCGCTTAGTAGTTTAAGTTCATAAGGTTTTAAAGAGTTTGTTATACTTTAGCATGCATTATCTTTTATGTTTCAAGTCATTTATGTTCTCAAATATTTAACTACCTGTGATAGGCCCTTTATATTTATCATGTTGAAAGTTATCCGTTTGCATCTCCTCCAACAAAGGGCGGAGGATGTTAGAAATATTATGTTTCTCTACTAAATATTACATGCTTTGTATAATCACTTGTAAGTGAATTGCAAGCTCGCATACTCAGAACTGTGTTTGTTTCATTTTAAAAGCCGTTAGGCAGGTTTGTTTCAAAACAAAAAAATCAAGTTCTTAAAAAAAAAGTGACATTTCTGAAGTAGGAAAAGAATATAAATAAATAACGGGTACAAGTTCCAACGTTCTTAGTTATGTCTACAAATTACTGTAGCACTTTATTACTTATTATGACGTTATCCCATGTTTATCACGTAAAGGGTTTACTTAATAGTGGTAGTCGGAAACAGGGTGGCTTGCAATTGACACATTTATCCTAGGCATGTTTTAAATTTTTTTGTTTTAAACATTTTTACTTAGCAAAATCTATCTTGTGTAAATTCGAGACAAGTATAATTAAATAATCAAAAAAGTTTTACAGTGTAAATTCCAGGATAAATGTAATTAAATATTCAAAAATTGCTCGAACTGCAAATCCAGGTACAAACGTAATTGAAATAATAATAAAAAAAAGTGTCGCCCGAGCAGGGACTTGAACCCTGGACCCTTGGATTAAAAGTCCAATGCTCTACCGACTGAGCTACCCGGGCATATAATTGACCTGGTTTTGAAATTCATAGTGAAAAGATGTATGATTTTTTTTAAATTTTAATTATCATTATTGCTAATATCAATATAATGTACTTTAATATTATAAATAATATTATTGTCAATACTAAAACTGGTTCTCGAAGTTTATATTTAATATCAAACTGGTTTTTCAATTCAAACACATTATATAAAAATATGGTATAAGACTTATGTTGTTGAGAAGCTTTGTGTTAAGGAAATGTAATTGTTTTCTTTAATTAAATTTTTAAAAATAATATTTATTTGTTTAAAAGAAAGTAGGATTCCTATATTTATTTTTATACAGCAGCTGAGAAATATAATTCTATGACCTTCGATAGCTCAGTTGGTAGAGCGGTGGACTGTAGTGGTTTAACTGAACAGACATCCATAGGTCGCTGGTTCAAATCCGGCTCGAAGGAATTTTTTATATTTTACCTGTTTATTTGTTTATACACAGTAAATACATATAGATATTTTGGTAAAGGTATTCTTTATAATAAGACTTGTTTATTTAAAACCAGTTTCTCGATGTGCATAGAGATTTGTTTGCTATGAAATTTCTTTAGACAATTAATATTTTATTTGATTTTATTAATAGTGTAGATTTAAGTGTAAATATTATTGTGACTTGAACACTAATTACCATAGTGTAGGTAAAAATGAGATATGGCTCCATAGTGGTATAATCAAATGCCAGTTAATATAAATACCCCAGTATTAAATGTATTAAATGATACTCCTGCAAATAAACTACAAACCAACCAAAGTGCTATACCCATGAGTCGTGGTAAATATAAATATAAAGAATACTGGGCAAGAGATATGCAATAAGTATATTAATCATGCAATGCTGACAGAAGTCGTATCTGTGGCGAGGACAATCCACGAATTATTCATGAGAAACCTATGCATTCTAAACGAGTTACTGTTTGGTGTGCATTATGGTCAGGTGGTGTAATTGGACCTTACTTATTTGAAAATGCTGCTAGTGAAGCTGTAGCTGTCAATGGTGATCGATATCGTCGGATGATAACCGAATTTTTGTGGCCTGAATTAATGAATATTGATCTAGAGGATATTTGGTTTCAACAGGATAGTGCTACATCTCACTCTGCACAAGAAACAATTGCTTTATTGAGAGAAAAATTTCCTGGACGTGTAATCTCAAGAAACAGTGATGTTAATTGGCCACCAAGATCATGGGATTTGACCGTTGATTGAGGTATTGGGAAGATACTCCACTATATGGACGAAAACGTGTCACATCGTATTGTATATATTTTAGTAAGTTTGGTCTCGAATTTAGCGACAATATACGGAGTTCAGCTAAAACTAATAGCAAAATGTAATTGAATTTAAGCGGTATATTTCCGTGCTAAGTTTAGTTCAATTTGGGATTTCAATAGATGACGCTTCAATAAATGTCATGGACGTAATATCAGTAATGTCACACAATCTAAAGAAAGTAAATAAATATTGATAATTTATAATGCTGTGGGTAAAATTTTGATAACGGACTGAAAAGCAACTTTGAAACAAAAATAGTCCCAGTGTTGAGTTTTGCCCGTAAACAAGGGTATATTTATTCATTGTGGCGAACTCAGGTCACTGAACTTAAAAAAAGCTGCTCCATTATTGGCTGCTTTAAAGGCGCACAGCTGCTAGGGACAGTTGCTGTTTCACTCATATACATGGGCGCCTATGACTGAATGATGACAGACACGTAAAAAGTAGGTGCATAGGTATATGATCGTCATATACTCCTTTCAAACAATCCCATTCTAAATGAATTTATTGTAAATTGTATACTTTAAAAAGCTTATTGTAGGACAAATAGTAACAAGATCAACAGTTTGAATACTTGTATTGTCAAATGATTCTAGATATATTGAATGAATTCTTTTGTAAATAAATAATGTACAAATGGAAACAAATCTATTTTGTATGTAAGGTTGGCGTTTTATTACGAAACTTTAATACATTTTAGGCAGTTTTTGTAACATTTCCCTGAAAATAATGTAAACACCTACTAGTAACTAATTGAGAAAGGTTTAAAAAAGGCGTTGAAGAATTCTCACCATAATCTAGGTAGCACATTTATTTAAAAAGGTTTTGGAAGTTGGGTAAAAAATGATCTCATGACCTCGCGCACTTTGAAATTGCACAAAAAAATAACGAGGCCATATTGACTGAAGCTAGTGTTAGTACCTTCTTAATACTATTATCATTACACGAAGTGTATATTTGTGGAGATACAATTAGAAATTTACAAGTGGAGATGCATTAAAAACGTACATTTTGAGCATTTCAAGGTGAATTACCATGAAAATATTCACCACATTTTTAAACTTTCTATATTTGTTCCATACTAACTATTTTTAGTAGGTGTTTGCACATTTTCGAGGGGATAATACAAAAAATTGTCTAAAATGTATCAGTTTTATAATACAATGCCTCGAGGAATATCTTCTAATAATACACTGACACTCTATAGATTCATCTAAAACTAAATTTTTTCTCCAACCTTATTTTTAATACTATTTTCTGACAAAGTTGAGGTTTTTGTTAGGGATGTATAATATAGGTACGTGTTGCTAAGTAACTCATTAAGGTCTAGGAATAAAAATACTTTTAGCTCCTGGTATTACAAGTGTTGACAATTAATATTTTCAATATTTAGTGTGTGTTATTTGTCTTAAAAGTGACTTTGTTTGACGAACAAATTTACATAGGCTCAGATATACTGCGTTTCGCCTCACCAACGCAAAATTTATATATCAAACAAAGAATCACTTTTAATCCTAATATCACAATATACTATTTTGTGTAACCGTAGAAGTATAAGCATTTTGTGTTCTCTCCACAGTACGCGAAATACAATTTCGCGGCTGTTACCCCTAGTAATGAGCACCATACTAAATGTCACTTTTATAGGTAATTGACGTTGGCCGCTTCACACTTATACATTTCTAAAATATGTCAACAAAGTGTTATTGCTTTTTATTAAGAACCATTGCTATTACCAAACTTTTTCACAAATTTTGAAGAACTATCAAATAGTTTTAAAATATTATTTCCATAGCAATGTTGTGATTTAAAGCAACTACAAATATGAACGGTAGATTTATTATAACATCTAAATTTTAACCATACATTTATCGGGTAGAGAAAAAATTTTGTAACGTCAATAGATACGGTTGCAGATCAAACTGTGTATAACTTGGCCGTGAAATTTTTTAGTGAGCTCAAGATTATCTTCTCTGGGCGATAAACTTTTTCTCAGTATGCTAAAAGGCAATTTCTTGGCCTTGGTATACAAATAACTATTAACTTTTTTGTGATGCCTTCACACTTTACTAATTTCTCTTCGAAAGCAAACAATACATACTATTATACCACTTTTAATCCTAATAATACAATACTATTATGTAACTTATTCTGTATTGCAACAGTAAAACCTAGTAAGTCATTTTTTAGCCAAAATGTGGTTTTTACACAATCTGAATGTACAAGTGTTAGAAAATTTTCTAGTCGAGCAGGGCCTGTCAGATCTTAGAGCCTGTTCCTTGAGTTGTTATTCAAACTTTACTTTAAATGTAAGTTACATAATATTCAAAACGAGCATACTTGCAACCCCAATGCTTTATTATTGCTATCTAATGCAGCACTTCAAACCATGTATTATTTGACTTCCTAAAACGTTTGTAGTTGTGGCTTTACTAGGTTCTACCCTTGCAACGAAAGTTACCTTAATAACTAAATGGTCTAGGTGGCCAATTCTTCATAATTAACATTATCCATGTCATACATAATGCTTAAAACTTTTTTCATCATATATAAAAAAGCAGTATTTATTGCAGGGCTATGCGATTTAAACGTTAAACATTTAGTTTCTATTACACGTTTATTGTTTGTCTAAACAAAAAGAATTAAAAATCTAAAAGTCCGGCCAGGTATCCTGTCGATCGTAAAATGTGTGCAGAGAAACAAATCAATGCATGAAATGCAGGGTACTTTTCATTTAATAATAAAAACAACAACAACTGTTTAAATTCACGATTTAAGCATATAAAAAAATTTAGTAAAAGTTATATTTTTGTGTTTCGAATTTTTAACAGTCCACTGCTTAGTTCATACTTATATATTATTGCGTTTATTATTTATGGTTAAATGTTTAATAAAATCGTTTAAAAAGCACATCCCTATTGCATTTGTTGTGGAATCAAAAACTAATACAACATCTTTAAAATACCTAATCATTATTATCAACGTTTACTTTTAAGTATTTAAATACTTCTGATAAAAACCTGCTTCACAATCAAAAGAACTTACCACTTACTTAAAGTGACAATATGAGCTACATTTAATTCGTTCTAAGAGATGACTCCAGATAGATAGATAGATTTATTACGGAATAATATATTCAAGATATTTAACCATGTCATACAAAATGCTTTACATTATTATGGTACTCTTTAGGTAATTATCAATGCTGTATGGTGCAAGGCCCGTAAGGTACACTTTCATTCTGTTGACCAGTTCCCCAGTGATCTTCTGTTGTAAATATTGATTTGGGATTTTATTGTAAATCTTGTAAGTCCAGTAATTTACTCCACTTTTCCTTTAGTTCATGCGGTACCATGGTACTACTAGTTTAAAGTTGTTTCGCGTGTTGTAGTTATGTATGTCTTGGTGTGTCAATGGATGCTTTTGTAGTGCTACAACATATTGGATGCACTGAAAAACATATTTTGCCAGCAATGGTAATATTCCTAGCTCTCGAAATAATGGATTACAGTGAGTGGTTATTGGTACATTACTAAGTAATCTGATAGCTCTTTTTTGTTGAATGAATGTGCGCTTAGCATGTGGTGAGACGCCCCATAATATAGTCCCACAATTCAGGTGGCTGTGTATGAGTGCATAATAAACGGATTTAGCTGCAGATTGTGTGCTTATGTTCATTAATTTTCTTATTGCATATAGTGATCAGACTATTGTAACACACATTTTGTGTATGTGCATTTTCCAGTTCAATTTAGCATCTTTTGTGAAACCTAAAAATTTTATACTTTCAGTGTCATTATGATGATTTACGTGATGTGAGAAAATGTGTATGTTGGTTTTTTCTTTATTGATTTTAAGTTTATTTGTATTAAACCAGTCCATTGCTGATAGAAGTCCGCCGTTTAGATAATCCATGATTTGTTCGTAGCTTTCACCTGTTACCAGGATAGTTGTATCATCTGCATATAAGCAAGTATGTAAGCCTATGTTCTGTGGTAGGTCATGAATAAATAGAAGGAATAGTAGTGGTCCAAGTATGGATCCTTGAGGGACTCCAGTCTGGATCTTTTCGATTTCTGATTGTCCTTGAGCAGTATCAGTTTTTTGTAGCCGGTTCTCTAGGTAACTTTTAATTAGTTTGTGTGCAGTTCCACGAATACCTTTTCTTTCTAGTTTGTGAAGTAAAATCATATGTTGGACGCAGTCAAAGTCTTTACTGAGATTGGTTGTCAGATAGTAAGTTGAATTTGTTTAGAAAATTCATCATTCTTATGTATATGATTTTCTCCAATATTTTGGACAGTACAGGGAGAATAGCGATTGGTCGATAGTTTTCTGGATTTTTTGGGTCACCTTTTTTATAGATAGATGTGATTGCTGCAATTTTTAGTAAATCAGGAAATATTCCTTCATGAAGACTTTGGTTTGCTGCATAGACTATTGGTGTGCTGATATATTCAATTATATCTTTTATTAGGTTAGTATTTAGGCCATAAACATCTTGACTAGTTTTGCATTTGAAGCTTTTTATTATTATTTGGATCTCGGTAGATGTTGTCGGATATAAATAAATAGTATTTATCAGCGTTTTTAATTGATTTAAATAATGTGAATATGGCTTTGACGCTGTTTGTAAATTGGCTGACATTTCCTTAGCAACGGTGGCAAAGTATGTTACCCAGTTTCGTAATTAATTTTTTGCCAAACCTTTTTTTGTAAATTTTGACTTGTTAAGAGTTGGGTAGCGCAATACTGTCGTTTTTCATTCAGTAGTGCTGTGCTGTATTGACTTCTGATGTTACTCAGAAGTATTCTAGTATCTTCACTACTTATTTGTTGATGTACATGATATATTTCCTTAAATTTATTACGCAATAGTTTTAGTTCTCCACCAAACTTAAATTTTGCTACTTGGATTGCTCTTTGCTTTATCGGACAGTATTTTTCATGTGCCCTGACAATTAAGTTATTTATTAGTTTCCAACTGTGGATGCCGTTTGTACTACTATATACTTCGTGCCAATTTAAAGCTTTTATTTCTTGTTTGAAGCTGGTTATATTCTTTGCAGAATAATTTCTTCTTAGTACTGTAGTGGTTTGATTATTATTTTCAGCTGTAAAGGTTAAAAATTGGGCATAGTGGTCAGATAATGTCGCCTGTATGAGAGATGAAAAATAGTTTAAAGTGGATAGTTTAACGAAGATATTGTCTATACAGTTGTTTTTCCTTGTGTGCTCAAAAATAGTTTGGGTTATGTTGTGACTTCTCATAACATCATGATGAAATTTTATCTTTGTTTTTTTGAGAGAAAGTTTACATTAAAATCTTCCTCTTTGAAATGTTCACTACAAAATATAGTAGCCAAATTTGACAACATTTTTCTGTGTATGTAGCCACAGCGTTAATTTAAGCTCGTTTAATTGTTTGTATTTATTTCAATGGGCGAAATGATTAAGGATAAAAGTTCATTACTTGGATAAGATCATAACTTTTCTATGAGATTTTGTAGCGCTTGAATAATTTTTATTATTTGAAGACATTAGCCACTTTAAACCTCTATATAATTTAATTTTAATTAACTGCTCTAAAATAAGTAATCTGTGTTCCTTGCACTGGTTCAACCAGTCGGGGAAGTCTAATTGTAATTTTGTTAATATACTATTTTGAATTTTTTGTGAACTGCATTTTCAGTCTTATAAAGAGTAAAATAGTTATTAAATGAATTCAACAAAAATGTAACCACCTCACACAGTTCATTTGATGGTCGCTCTAAGTGACTGATTAGGATTCCCTTTGCCACATAATCTCTATTTAAAAGGAGTAGTTCATTAAAATCTATCACACTGTTAGAATCTTTCATTAATGTTTTTTCGCAAATGTCGCACTTTACTTTTTAAATAAATAGTGACACAAATAACCAGCGATAAACACATTGGTGCTAGTTTCTAAAGCGGTTTCACTGTTTATACAGGTTGCTAGGGTCCTTGATGTAGACTAGGAGGTTGTCCAATAACTGTAGTCAAAGCAAGTTCTGCATGAGAGATGGAGGCCATGTTTATATCTATTTCTAGTTCTTTGTCATTTATTTTGCGAACAAGTAACTCATCACTATCAATTTCACAGTTGCTCGAGTTACTGGCATTTGCAATCTGATTCGCATATTATGTTGCAGTGCAGTATGAAAGTCTTTTACACTTGGCTGCGGTTTGTAACCTCCACATGTTCTGATAACTGAAAAGGCATTCTGAACAGGGTCTTTATTGATTCAAGATGTTATAAAATATTTGCATCCTTCCTGTTGTAGTTGTTCCCATAACAATAAAATGGCCTTTATGGTCCATTGAAAACCTTCAATGCAATATATTTTGTGATACTCCTTTCCGTTTTTAAAAATTTTTATAGTTTTGAAGTATTCTAAGGCGTGTTTTAATGTGTCACTGGGCTGAGATTTATAAATTGAAAGAGCACATTTGAATGGATTGGGATTGTTTACTGTTGTGCTGTTTAAACAATCGATTATATTATTTATAGCTTTAAAAAACAGCATAGTATTAAGTGCAGTATCATCTTCAACTGAAGGGTAGAAACACATGCAACAATTGCAGCTGCTACAGAGTTACTAAATACTTGTGCAGCATATTTTACTCGCATTCGTTGAAATGTTGTTGGATTTACATGCACATTTGTCATTTCAACCACTGCTCTTGAAATGTTACTATGCTTATCTAGTTCATATTTTTGTGTAAAATCTGTCCACCACATTTTTTGATTATCAACATAAACATCCAATTCAGCATTCATAATATTGTTTCGTAAACATTTCAATAAATGGGGAGGGTCCCAAATTATACAAATGACCTTACTATCTACAATAATTTTTGGGTCGGTCTTTGTAGCACCTAGTTTCTTGATTGCAAGTCTGTTGTTTGAACCTAGATCAGACACTATAACACGTGGTGAAAGAGCTATTCTAAACAGTTTTCTAACAACTTCCAATATTAATATCAAGAGATCATTACTGTGTATTGGCCCATTATAAACAAAATAGCAGAATGGCATTTTCCAATTAAACAGAAGCCCTCTCAGATAAAACAATAGCCTATAATCTGCAAATTCTGACGTCCGACCCAAAGTTCCCAAGTCCTCAAATCCCTCAATTATATCTTGATATTTAGTGTAAGCAAGATCTTTCTTGAGTTTTATTTCATCACAATGCACTACATATTGCTTCTCTTGTTCAGCCACGGTCTTTACTTTTAATTGCAATTTTCGACTGAGTACGGTATTCACTCCAGATTTCAAATTAAATATTTTTAACCATGATTGAATGGTTGATACACTAGGTAATACAAATTGCAAACTGTTACACATGAATTTATAAAGTCCCGGTGATCTATAATACAAAGATAGAGCCAATTGCCTTTCTGTAATTGTCCATTTAGCTCTGTTTTTGTGAAAACATTGCATACAAACAAAGGTTTTCACAGACTGTGATTTCTTTGCCATTTGTTTTCCTAGAATATTTGTTATGGATAAACTCAAACATTTTTTCTTTAACCTGGAATTTCTTGCTTGTTATCTTTTGACTGTTCTTCGTAATTGGGTAATTTTTACTCTCAGTTTGTTTTTCCTTAGGGTAGAGTCAGGTGATCTTGGCATGGTCAATAAACTAGTAGATTCATTAATAGAAGCCACCTCCGAAGCAACACTCTCCGTGTACTTGTTTGCAGTTGTTAAAGAGCAGCTAATATTTGATTTATCTATATATTGTAGGAATTCGATGGAGTCAGAAGAATCACTATCACTCTTTCTATAAGCGCTGTAGGTACGTACATCTGCAGTTTTCAATACAGTCAATTCTGTTGACAGTTGCTTATTAACGTTGACATTCTGTATCGAGGTAATACTTGAATCTAAAACAAGAAAAACATATTAATCATAGTACTCCCCGACATAAACTTAGTGCAAGAATATTAGTTAAGGAAGTTTTTATTAACCATGGTATACGGAGTGGCTACTTTGTAATAGGGACTTTTCAATAAACAACGGTACATGAATGTTCGAGTAGAACAAAGAGACACAGTCTTGACAGCAATTTCCTTTAATAATTGACAAATAAGGGATGTGCTTAAAGCTACAAATTTTAAAAATTAACAATTTTAAATTACTTTTCAGGATTACATTTAGTGAACCTATTTGAATAATATAATTATATAACTAATACTCTAATAGGAAAAACCTATTCAAATTACTTTTTAGCTACGTTAAATTTACAATCTTTAAGTTTGGCTGTTTGAAATTATTTTTCTGTTTTCTCGGGTAACGCGTTTGTACTAATATTTGTAATAACTGAGCAGCAATAAATTTAAAATCTGACATTTCGTTTCTCCAGGACCACTATCAACTTAATTTTTTTTAAATGTAGCCCTAGATCTTTTACAATCACTTTGAATACAAGATTCACTATAATATATAGCACTTGATGTTTCTACATTTCGTTAGTATGATTATCGTTAAAAACTGATCAATAAATTTGTATCACATGGTTGGGGTGAAAACTTGTAGAGAAAAATAAATTAACACATACTTTAGTAGTACATATATTGTGTATCACTTGTGATTTCCTCTACCACAGGCATTTGGTCTATATGGCGTTTCCATGTTCGGCCATCGTCTAATACCACTGAATAGAGCAAGATTCCATCTCTATTTTTAACAGAACCCCATTGCCATTTGGTATTTGGATTTGAATAATTTTATGACGGCAACCCTATCACCCTATTGAAATTGCTTACAAACTTCAAATGATGTACCTATTCTTTTTGATGTGGGAGGTTTCATTAAGTCAAACCTAGTTTTAACCAAATAGTTGAAAACTAAATCTGCTGGAGATTTATTAGTAATCCAATACAGACATGTAAGTTTGTTTTTAAGTGTTTGTACAAAATGCTCTGCCAAACTGTATGTGGTGGATATTAACTAACAGGTAATTTGTGTATCAAAACAATTGGTCTGAATTAATGGTGTTTTTCTGACAAGTGTTGTCTGAACGGAAAATTTCACATATGATGTCATTTAATCATCTTTAAAATATGCAACTTTTTTCTCAAATAACCGACTTTGCAACATCCATCGTTTCTGAGAGCAATATTGTCACTATTAAAAAGTTCAGATGAAGTTCAAATCGATATAATTTAAACAAGGCATTTTAAAGTATTGCAAAAATCATATCAGTCTCGACTTAAATCGAGGCAATTAAGATTAAAAAGTTAAAAGGTAATTAAAGTACGCCCTTTAAGAACCTGTTGGGAACCCCTGACTAAATAACACAAAAATTTCAAACAGAAACTTGTCTTTTTCTTCAAATATTAAAGGCACTGCATTACGATTCAATCCCCTTTTAGGTAGTAAGGGTACACTAAAAGAACTCGAATCGAAGTGTTTTTACATATGCATTTTCCTTTTAATTCCACCTCTAACAGGGCTGAATTACCGCAGTTATATAACCATTGTTTACAACGATTTTTATCGTTAACGGGAAATGTATAAAAAGTTAATGCACTACCCCTTCGAGAGGTTCCACAGCTTTTGTATATACGACAATGACAGGCAGTTGTACTCATTGTTAAACTACTCAACTTCAAAACACCATGTAATACGTAAAGGGATTCAACCTAAAAGTAGCATTTATATTATTCTTATATATTTTAGTACCGTTTATTGAAGTATACCTCAATCAACGCTAGTACTTTCAAACAACCTGGTACAACTTTGCAATTGATCAACAGGTAATATGAATTGTTTACTAGAATGTTTGAATAATGTGTATCTAAGCATTGATTGAGGTTCAACATCTAAGTCAATAGTCAATACACACCTTTAATGGTGTATCATTATATAAAATCTGGAATTTTTATATTGCCACCAGTTTTAATTCTATAAATAAATTAAAATAAACTACAATGTCTTTTAAATCTTTTACAAACTAAAATTTGGATATGCAGGCACAGATATTATAAACACAAACTGATTATAAACCAATATTCAGATTAAAAAAGTTCTTAAAATTGATATTCAGCCAGACTGCAAACCAAGCCACTCAATGCAGCAAGCACTGGATTTTCATAAAAGTAGCTTCTGAGCTATAGATGGCACGAGCGTCTTTTAACCACTTTTGGCTATATTTAGTTGATGTCAGAATTCAGAGATAGCCCGACGTGGAGCCATCTATGAATTATAACATTTAGGAGCTACGATTTATTTGGCAGCGGTTCAATATCTTCCCAATACCTCAATCAACGATTTGACTCTATTAGACTATTTTCTTTGGGGTTATGTGAAAAGTCAGGTTTATAAAAACAATCCACAATCGATTCTTACTTTGAAAGATTAAATTATTGGTGTCCTTGGTGAGATGGAGCCTTAATTATGTCAAAATGTCATTGAAAATTTTAACAAAAGAGCAGACGTCTGGAGCTGCAAGAGGAGGCCATTTGGCAGATATTATTTTTCGCATATAAATGTCATTAATGATACTTCAATTACAAATAAAAAGTTTTTGAAAATGAATGCAAATTATGTGTCTTATTTATTGTTTAAAAAAACGCACACTTTGAAACACCCTTTATTTTCTGCTATTGATGAAACAGCAGGAGGCTACGATACACGTGTATGCACTGCTGGAAACCATTACAAGATGTTTTAAACTGTGCTGGCGTGTGTAAAAACTAATTATTAACAAAAAATGCTGGTCTGACACTATTTTTCAAATATTCAGTATTAATAAAGTACTAATCTTACATCAAACCATAGAAAAATTAAAAGTTCAGGGTTATTGCCAGAAAAGATATTCGACTGGAACCATAAACAAATATAAGTAGTTGTATACTCAATAAACTATGTTAATAATTACATATTTTTTGTGTATAGTAAATTATATATCATACAACATACATTATATGGCCGTAATATTTGCCATAAAACACACTGCAAAACTTTAATCACTTTATTTATGGTGCAGTACATTTTAACAGATAGAATTCATATATCTGAAGAATATTTAACAAAAAACTTACTTCAAAACGCGCCATCGATCCAAGCAGGCGAATCTAACTGCAAGAACTTGTAAATAAATAGTTTACATAAAAAAAATACTGTTCATTTTGATAGTTACATATATAATATATAGTTCATTGTACTTTGGAAGATACGGAGCGAGTAAAAGCATTACTTATAATGTGAACTTTATACGAGTTGTGTATTGTTAGCATTAACACACTGCAAAAACTTTAATAAGCTTTTTATGGTGAAACACATTTAGCAGGAGTAATAACACACTCTTTGATCTATGCCATAGGCTGGGAAGCTAGTTGTAAACACATGTACATTATATTACCTGAAAATTGTTTAATGGAGAATAACAACTACATGGACTGTATGTATATTGCTGGACATTAGTTATATGAATTGCACATATAATTGTTGCGTCAGATGCTATTATGAATCAATGTTTGTAGCTACTACATCTATAAAAGTGACCAACACAACTGCAAGTTTGGTCATTGTTTGGTCATTGAGCACATCTGTGCTGAAATAAAAATGCACTCCTACAACCTCAAATGAACCATACACGATACGATATTTCAGATTGGGTTACTGTTAGAAACAAGTATTGTTATTAAAAAACACATAACGACTAGCATGTACATCAGAACAGTCTCTGCAGTAGTTGGGAACGTAGGCACCCCATGTTCTAATACATTAATTGTTACTGTTGCCAGCAATCGATGTAAACTGTAAAACAGTTTCAAAAAGTTTACTGATGTTAGATATAGTTCGTATTCACTTGCTAAACATTATTGCTATAAGGAATATATACATTATGTTACTGTCGACAGCAATATATGATATTTGTAAAACATTAGCACAAGATCAAAACACTATCTTATTAAGGGACACCTTTTATTAGCCTTGTTATACTACTTGTCTACTCCTTGGTACACCTATCTGTAAGGGAGTAAAAATATATCTAATACCTCGGGACTGCTGTACTGGATGCAAACTCCGTCTCCCTAAGTATGGTAGAATCTAAACAAAACACTAATTTTGCTTAGAAAAAAACATAGCCTAAGCTATAATAATTTAAGAGCATAAAACGTCTAATAACTTCTTCAGGGGTGGGATGACCTGTATAGCTTAACACAGTAGTGTACCATTTAATGCACTAAGTCACAAACACACCAGTTCAATAAATAAACAATTGAAAGGCAAAGTATTTCTAATGTTTTAGTAATATATGTACAAGAAAAGGTATGTACAAATAAGCATGATTCGACTTAGTTCCTTAATAAAAAAATTCAAGCAGCAAACTATATACAAACCGACTTAAACTTTCATAAGTCAAAATTTTATATACAATTAATAAAGAAATTAAATTACGTTAAATCATTTACAATTAAATTAATGCGCCGATAAGTGTCTGAGCTCATAACCTCATCAGTGTTACACTGTTTGTTAATACAAAATATGTGTACAAAGCACTTTATGCAAAGTTGCTATATTTTCAAAGTGAAGTTAGATTGAGGTAAAGGTCATTATAGTTCAAATTTAATGTCAAGTAAATGTGGACTTATCAGACATCAAGTAACTTGCTAACAATTTTAAAATAAAATTAAATTTAAAACGTCCAGGAATGTTTACAACATCATGAGGTAAGTTACGAATAAAATTTATTGTAGTTTACTCTTTGTTTAACTAAATTTTGTTCCAAACCCGATCAGATAAGAAAGTTATAATTACCTAGTTACATAATTTGTAGGAAAACAATGTAATCTGTCTGCAAACAGCCAAACCTAACCGCCAGCTGCGTCCTTGACTCGACTTGACCCTTGCAATGAACATGGAATTGTGAAGTATCAACAACCTTTGCTCTCCACACTCGCACTTGGGGATTCGTCACCTGTTATTTGTTAAATTCGAATGGTACAGCTTCATATGAAATTCCGTTAATCAAATCCAAATTTATGCCAACGCCATTAGATAACTAGGAAACCTCTTTCGCTCAAGACGGTACCTTAGTAATCTAATTTTTAAAATAACTATAGTTATTTGTTTCAGCCGTAACTGACAGCTAAAATTTGTAATACTTCATTAGCAAAATTTTATTTTAAAAGAAATCTCACCTACCACTAGCCTGCTGTAAGTTTCGTTAAGTAAAACATTTTAAATCGAACTCGCTTCTTTGCAAGAATTCTTACTAAGAAGCCGATTCTTCGAAACATCATCATGCTTGCAAGTTCAACTCAACAAGAACCAGAAAACCACGATGGCCTCGAGTATCGCCGTCGGACCTCGAATCCCTACTCCGTTCTAACTTGTTCTACGCGCACTAGAACTATATACTACCATAGATGTATACGCTCCGTAATTAGGATTGCCTATCTATAAGGATATTAGCAGGATTTTACACTGCTACATACTAGAAAAAATTAGATATACAAAATGTTACTGTAGTCAGAAATGCATGTTGAGTGAAAAACACTCTCACAGTTGTTAATTATTGTTAATTATGTTCACATTTCACTGATCATTTGTTGCCACCATCCAAAATAACACTTTAGGTAGTAGTTTCTTTGACCTTGCAGAGGGAGTGAAAAACAGTTTGTGGTGTCTTGATGCTTATCTAGAAATCAAAAGGTTTATGTAAGAGACAAGTTTGAAAGAGTCTATATCATCAACAACCTTGTATATAAATATCAGGTCAGCCATAATCCTATGTATCTCCAAGGAGGGTAAGAGGAAATTCTATTAGTGGTTGAATACCATGTGCTTTTATCACTTCATGTGGAGGAAACCTGATTACCCACAGCTGAGGTACTCTGTGAGTTTTAACGACTTAATTTATTAATACTGGAGGCTCCTTAGGACTTTTACGATTTTCTAATAGGTTGTTTTCTTTTACTAATTTAAAAACTCAAGAGAGGTGTCAGTAAAAATAAGTTTCCTATGTACTAATAATAGCAACGAACTGGCAGTCGATGTGTCGAAGTGTCCATATTAAGGTTATCATATTCTATAGTTGGTTTGCTTTAACCCATTAGTACAATAGTAGTTAGTGTTTTGTACGAGGGCCGTTCGGAAAGTAATACCTGTTTTTGAATATAAAATAAACTAGTATATCTTAACAAATTTTAATGTTTTATTTGAAAAGAACAAACCTTACACTACTTCTCCACATAGTCACCTCGCAAATTTAGGCATTTCTCATAATGTGAGACGAGTTGTATGCCAGTTTCGTACTCCTCTGCCACCAATGTATTGACATATGTAGTCACAGCTGCTTTCAGTTCATCATCACTTTCTAATTCCTTTCCTGCCAAAAATCTCATCAATTGTTACGTGTCGATCGGCCTTCACAATTCCTTAATTAAACTCAGCAGTTTGTCTGTAATTACTGACGGTCGTCCGGAATGCTCTTCATCATGGATATTGTCTCTGCTCAAACTGAAATTACGACACCAACGCCTAACTGATGACTCATCCATAATATTGTCTCCACACACTTTTCTTTAGTTGGCGATGAATATCGCAGGGTTTCACATTTCTTGCGTTGAGAAATTTAATCACAGTCTTAACTTCACAACTGGAGGTGTTCTTTATTTTTTTGAACATTATAAACACTCACAGAAAGAACACAGTCACTACTAACGATGCGTTACTTTGCACATAGACAGCTGCAATATAACTAAACGTGTTATAACTAGTCCGGATCCTACTCTACTCATCAGCACTCCACACGGTACAAACGGGTACTACTTTCCGGACGGCCCTCGAACATTTAAAGTCATACTTCATTATAGACCATATTAAAGGCATGGCCCTACAGGTTATTCTTGTTAATAACTACCTTTCAAACTCTCAGTTTTAGTCTCCTGTGGTGTCCTGCTTATAAAATATTATACCATTGTTATAATAAGATTTAGACCAAATGTGCATGAGCTCGTTAGATTTAGTATGGCTTAAAAGAAATCTTTTTCTTGGACCATGGCCGCAAGGCACTGTTCGTGCCTTGTAATCGTTTATGTGAACCTGTACTTTTGAATTACTATCTTTTGTATGCTTATACTACCCTGCTTATAACTTTAAACAATTGTTACTACAATTTTTACAGTTAGAATGTTCCAATAGCAGATGCTTGAGGCAGATAAACGCTGCTGAAGTGATTTCCGAAAGCTTATAAATCGATTCTGCAACATCATAGATTGTTCTTTGTAGAAAACTTTAGCAGGTATTCTGGTTTTGGTTTGTTTGCTGTGAATAAAAAACCAAAATGATTTGGAATCCTTTTTCATGATGTTCTCCATTTGATGTGTTATTATTATACGACTTTTGTATTAGACTGTTAAGGCTTTATAAGTATTTTGTTTGTAGTTGTATTATGCCAATCACATTTAATTTAATTCCTTAAACTATTCCCCATCTATAACCCCTCCATTATCCCTACCTTTAGTGCAACGACATAAAAGGGTTGGTAATTTACGAGTGGACACTATTCAATTTCGTGCTCGCTTCTGTCTTTGGTTCGTGATTTAGTTCGGTGCATCGAGCATCCATAATTAACAACAATTAGTGAACATTATACAGTCCATAATTATTTGATAGCAGTGCAAGTACAATCAACAACTACAACCAGTGAAAGTTTAAATTACCATTTCTTTTGTGTGATTGTAAATGCAAATTAACATTTTTGGTGCGTTCGAGCAAATATTTTGCTTATTAATTGGCATTTATTATTGGCATTCATTTTAACTACATTGTTAATTGCTCTTCACTTAAATTAGGGGTTAACCGCATTTTAGAATAAAAGTGTAGTCACACCACCAGTTTCATAGTCAATTGTGTAAACTAACTTATAGTAGATGCAATTTCGCATTAAATTTGAAAATTTGTACTGATACAGAATCTTATAAAGCCTTAAAAATGACAAATCTTTGTAAATTGTAGGGATAGTTTAGCGTAAGAATTTGTGGTCAGAAAAAGGTGTTTAAGCAGTACAGTTACTTTAAACTTGTAATTCAAGTTCGCTAGAGAATTCAGGTATTTGTAAAACCGGGTAGCATAACCCTTTGCTCATTGTTATATTGAAACTTTGCAATCTCCCGTTAGGCAGGTTGTAGTAAAAATTCTTTGCTTAACAGGTAGTTCAACATTACCCTTGGTATATCCTATTATTAGGTGAACAAAACCCTTCGTTTTTGTAGCAGAAATCAATATAAAATCCATATTAGTAACCTTGTTCGTTAGGATGACACATATTTCATCGGATAGATTAATTGTAGATTTAAAGGCGGCATTCGATAGATTATCTGATATATCTGATGCGATATATAAATTGGAGCATATTAAAGGCAATTGTATTTCTGTTAATATTATGGCTGAAAGCGCCTTTGATATCAAAAACGATGTAGATACTGCTTATAAAACGTGCATCTTGGATGAGGATAACTCAGAATTCTTAAATGAAATTACAACACTAAGAATTGAAATAGATAGGTCTTTGTTAAACATTAAAATTATTAAAGCGCAATTTGATAATATATCCACTGCTGAAAAAGGCTTGACTGAAAATATAACTGGCATTAACTCGTATAGCAACATTCGACTCCCTCGTATAGAAATGAAAAATTTTCTGGAAAAATAGAACATTTCCAAGAGTTTATTCAGTTTTTTAATAATTTAGTTCATGAAAATAATCAATTGCTACCGATCGAAAAGTTCTATTTTTTAATTGATGCGCTGGATTTTAAGTCTAGAGAACTCATTAGACATTTGCAAATTTCGAATAATAATTATATGCTAGCTTATTCAATTATTGTGGAGAGGTTTAATTCAAAACGTTTAATTGCAAACACGCATTGGAATGCTTTAGAATCATCACCAAAAGCAAAATCTAATTTACATACAGATTTAAGAGAATTGCTTAATTGCTTTACGGAAAATCTGTCAAGTTTACGTCAAACTAAGATTGATTTGCTTGACTTCGTATTGTTTAATTTGTTATCAAAAAAGGTAGACACAAATCTTTTGAAAACATTTGAGTTAGAAAATACATCAGACCTTCCATCTTATGATCAATTAAAATTATTTCTAGAAAAACATTGCAAGGCATTAGAAATTAGCAATATGGTTGTTTCCGATACACCGTCCAAATTTAATACGTCCATTAAACAAACCATATCATCTAGTGTACCTTCAAAACGTTCCTTTGAATATTCAAAACCCCAAGTTCGAAAGTCATTCGTAACAACTTCATTCACTCAGAAATGCAGTCTTTGCAGTGGTACTCATAACTTATACCAATGTGGAAGGCTTCTGAATAAATCGCCACAAGACCGTTATAACTTTGTTAAAGACAAACACTTGTGTATTAATTGTCTTCGCAACTCTCATATGGTTACACGCTGCTCTTCCAAACTTGTTTGTAAAAGGTGTGCAAGGGGTCATCATACTTTATTGCACTTTGAAAACCCTACAGTTGCTCAGAAACCTGCAATCACTTAGGCAACAGATCAACTTCCCGAACCCACCTGCAACACTACTACAAGTACGTTGTTATCATCTAGATCGTCCAACACAATGACGTTATTAGGCACCGCAAGAATTTCAATTACAGATGGGTTTGGTAAAGTTCAGACAGTAAGAGCACTTGTAGATAGTGCATCAATGGAAAATTTCATGACTGATAAGTGTTGTCGACGCTTAGGTTTAAGAAAATCGAATATTTCAATGAAGGTTGAAGGCTTAGGTCTATCTGCTTCCCATGCGTATGGACAAGTATCGTGTAAAATTAGCCCTCAAGGTAAAACTGTTCCAGAGTACAGCATTGATTGTTTTGTTTTACCAGACATTTGTGGAAACCTTCCTTCATCAAGGATCTTACCAAATAGTTGGTCTCACATAGTCGGATTAGATTTAGCAGATTCGGACTTCGACAAACCTAGCAATATCGATTTATTGTTAGGTGCATAGTTGTTCGCGCGTGTTTTATTAAATGCAACTCGCATTGGGTCACCAGAAGAAACCGTGGCAATTCACACTACCTTTGGGTGGATATTAACAGGGAAGGTTCTTTCTTCTGTTACATCTCGTATATCATTAGCTGCACTTGTAGAAGATGCTAACATTACTCGATTTTGGGAACTGGAAAATATTCCAGATTCTAACAAATTATCTCCTCAGGCGGAAATTTGTGAAAGGCATTTTGTGGACATTCACAGGCAGGATGACACCGGTCGTTTTATTGTTTTGCTACCTTTCAATGGTCTTGAACCGCTATTTGCTGGCTCTCGGAAAATAGCACTTCGAAGATTTCTTTCACTAGAACGCCGTTTGGAAATAAATCCTCAACTGTATAATTCGTACAGAGAATTTATGCAGGATTATATCGATAGTGGTCACATGTCTCCTATTTTATCGGATTCAACTCGATCGTCTACATTGTCGCCGGTAAATTACATACCACATCACGCCGTGTTCAAACCAGACAGTACAACTACAAAACTTCGTGTCGTATTTGATGCTTCAGCCAGCGCTCAAAGTGGAGGGTCTTTAAATGATCATTTACTCGCAGGCCCCCCTCTTCAAAAAGATATCATGGAGTTGTTATTACACTTTCGTTTACATTCTGTAGTTTTAACTGCGGACATTAAGCAAATGTATAGACAGATTCTTATTTCTACTAGCCATCGAAAGTATCAACGTATAGTTTGGAGATTTAAGTCCTCGGAGTCTGTTATCGATTATCAGCTAAACACTATTACATATGGCATCACCATTTCTAGCCATGCGTGTAATTCAAGAACTTGCAAAAAGTCAATCGTTACGTTTTCCTATTGCTTCCAAGATTTTAGCGTCGGATACGTACGTGGATGATTTGATTACAGGGTGTGATTCGATAGAGGATGGCAAACGACTCGTGTATGAATTAAACCAAATTTGCCAATCAGGTGGTTTTATGTTGCGAAAGTGGAATAGCAACGTGCCAAGTGTCATTGGCCATTTACCTGATTCCGTTCGGTATCAGCAAGCATTTTTGTTTGAAGAGGTAAACAATACGTCTCAAAAAATTTTAGGACTGCAATGGCAACCATTGAGTGATATGTTGTTTTACAATCTTAATATCGTTGATCGGCCGTGTACCAAAAGGAATATGGTTTCGGAAATTGCAAGGATCTTTGACCCTCTGGGGTTATTATCACCATTGGTCTTCTTCGCAAAGCATTTGATTCAATCTGTATGGATATTAGGAATTGGTTGGGATGAACTTCCTCCCCAACAAATTGTTTTAAAATGGAATCTGTATCTTCAACAATTACCCGAGTTATTGAAAATTGAAATTCCTCGACGGATTCTTTGTGATAATTATCAAACTGTACAAATTTATGCATTTTGTGATGCATCGGAAGCTGGATATGCAGCAGCAGTTTATCTCTGCTGTGTCGATGAGACAGGGATTATCCAAGTGTCATTGGTCTGTGCCAAATCTAAGGTCGCACCAACCAATCGTATATCATTACCTCGATTAGAATTGTGTGGTGCAGTGTTGTTGTCGAACTTGGTCGAGTATGTGCAAAATACGTATAGAGATAATTTAGTATTGGACGATACATTTGCGTGGTCAGATTCCACAGTAGCATTAGCATGGATTCGATCTTCGTCGTATAGTTGGAAGACATTTATTAGCAATCGTGTCTTGCATATCCAAGAACGAGTGGCTCCATCATCGTGGCATCATATTAAATCACAGGATAATCCTGCTGACTGCGCATCAAGAGGATTATTAGCTGCTGAGCTTGTTAATCATCCTTTGTGGTGGACGGCTCCATCATGGTTACTATTACCTAAAGAGAATTGGCCTGCTCATATGGAACCAACTCGTACAGATCACACTCAGATGCACATTGAAAAAAGAACTTTATCCCTTAATATACACGTTGCAGATAATTTCGTAGACTCGATGGTAAATCAATTTTCAGATTTGCAAAAAATATGCAGGATTCTGGTATATATTTGTCAGTTCATTCGTAACTTGAAAGTTCGTGCAAATTTGGATATTGGAAACTTAGAACAATTATTGGTCTCCCCCGAACAGTATGCACTTCATTTATTAATAAAACGGGTTCAAGAACAAGTTTTCAGTCAGGACATTGATATCATTCGAAAGGGAAAACTTAGTAATAAACAACTTCGACCTCTCAGTCCTTTCCTTGACAGTGATGGGTTGTTAAGGGTGGGCGGCCGGTTGCGAAATGCAGACGTACCTTATGATACAAAATTTCCTTTGCTACTTCCTCTGTCACACCGGGTGACAGAGCTCATTATTCGAGATTGCCATACGAAATAATTACACCCTGGACTTAGAACTACTCATTTTTTGTTGGTACAAAATTTTTGGATTCTGTCTGCAAAAAGGGCTATTCAACAGTGCCTAAACTCTTGTATTCGATGTTTTCGTCAAAAACCTATTTCGCTATGCCTTTCTATGGGCGACTTGCCCCCCGCTAGACTTACTGCCGGTAGAGCAATTCTACATACTGGGGTAGACTACGGTGGACCCTTTTCCATCACCATGAATCGTATTAGAGGTGCCAAATCATTGAAAGCCTATGTTTGTTTATTTGTTTGTCTTAGTACAAAAGCGATACATCTGGAGTTGGCATCAAACTTATCTAAAGAGTCCTTAATTGCACCTTTACGGCGGTTTGTAGCACGCAGAGGTAAATGCTTGCAAATTCATAGTGACTGTGGAACAAATTTTGTCGGAGCATCTCGGGAACTAACCGAATATATGAAGCAGTCATCTGAAACGGAAGGTATTCACTTTGTTTTTAATCCTCCATCGGCTCCTCACTTTGGGGGAATGTGGGAAGCTGGGATAAAATCTGTAAAATTCCATCTCAAGAAGGTGATAGGCGAACAAATTCTCTCGTACGAAGAATTTAACACCATTCTAGCTCAAATTGAAGCCATATTAAACTCCAGACCTTTATGTCCAATGAGTAACAATCCCACTGATTTTTCATTCTTGAGTCCTGGTTATTTTCTGGACGTAGAACCAGTGTCCGTCATTCCCGACCCTAATGTCGTAGATCTGAAACTATCTTCTTTAAATCGTTGGCAACTGGTTCAACGTATTCAGCAATCATTTTGGAAACGGTGGCATTTGGAGTACCTGCACACACTTCAAGAGAAAACCAAATGGTTTTCTGCTAATTATTCGTTAATGGTGGGAACGTTGGTGTTGATTAAAGCTACTCAAGTGTCTCCATTACAGTGGAAAATGGGACGTGTACATACGTTGCATTATGGAAAGGACAATGTTTGTCATGTGTCTACCGTGGCAACATCCCAGGGACTATTTAAAAGACCCGTGGTAAAATTGTGCCCTCTCCCCATTCCAGAGGCAACTTAGTATTATAGTTAGTATATTAGGGTAAGTTAACGTTTAAATTTACGGTTATATTTTTTTTTTGTTCGTTTAGACGCACTTAGAAAATAAGTTCCTAATACTTATTTTGGTGGGCGGTATGTTAAGGCTTTATAAGTATTTTGTTTGTAGTTGTATTATGCCAATCACAATTAATTTAATTCCTTAAACTATTCCCCACCTATAACCCCTCCATTATCTCTACCTTTAGTGCAACGACATAAAAGGGTTGGTAATTTACGAGTGGACGCTATTCAATTTCGTGCTCGCTTCTGTCTTTGGTTCGTGATTTAGTTCGGTGCATCGAGCATCCATAATTAACAACAATTAGTGAACATTATACAGTCCATAATTATTTGATAGCAGTGCAAGTACAATCAACAACTACAACCAGTGAAAGGTAGGTGATACATTCCTTTAAATTACCATTTCCTTTGTGTGATTGTAAATGCAAATTAACATAGACATTTAGAAAACGTGTGCAACTTTCTAAACTTTTGAATTGTTGTAAAGCTGTGTATACCCACGATTGAGACACTTCATAGCAAAAGCAGCATCTACTTTTGCTTACAATGAGATTTTTGCACGTTCATGTACGTCTATCAATTTTCCAGTGTATGCGCCTTGATTTTTACTGTAAAATAAGCTGCATCCTATTTCAAAACGCCTTTGAACATATGCACTCATTACAAAACTAACTATCTCCTATACAAGTTACAGTGTAAAGTCGACAATATCACATTGAATCAATCAGAGCACTTGTTTATGTCAAGTGGTATACCACTTCTTGAAGAATATATTTTCTGTTAGTTTGCATGTGATTGCTTTGCTGAATGATAAAGCAGGTATTATTGTTATAAAGAACTTTTACTTTGAGAAAGTTGGTTGTGTTTTTATTTTATAATGATGATTGAAAATCCTCTAGAAGGTAACAACTAGAAACAAAGCTAGAAAAAGGCGTTCTAACCCGCAAAGCTGGAAACGAACATTGCAGAAAAAGGAAAGGTACGTATTTGAAATTTAATTATCTTTCTTTGTTATTTCTATACAGAGTTGAGATCTTGCCGCATTATTCTCTTATTTCTGATAGATATAAACCAAGTGCACTTCCAGTGAGGTGACGGTGTCTACATTCTTCTGGTGCATTCCAGTCAAAAATGCTCACTAAGAAAGATATTGAAACTTTTCATGAGAAGTTTTATTCTAGTGATTGTAAGTTGAAACAAGATGTACTTATTTTAAATTTTACATAAGCATTCCCTACAGTTCTAACAGAGATACAGTATGAAAATTAACAAAAATAAAACTCAAGTTCTAGTTTGCAAAAGAATGGAAGATAAATCAAAAACAAGAATAAAAATAGGTAACGAGAACTTACAAGAGGTTAAGGACTTCTGCTACGTAGGAAGCCAAATAACACAAGATGGAAAAAGCACAAAAATATAAAATAAAGGTGAGCACAAGGTCGTGCTACATTTAACAAGAAAAAACAACTACTGTGTTCAAAGACAACAAACATAGAAACAAGGAAAATATTGCTTAAAACATATGTGTGGAGCACAGCACTGTATAGGTGTGAAGATTGGACAGTAGAAGAAGCAGACTGGAAAAAGGTAGAAGCCTTTGAAATGTGGTGCTACAGACGTATGATGAAGATATCATGGACAGACAAAGATAAAAACAAAGCGGTACTAGAAATGGTAGGGGAAGAAAGAAATGTGGAAAACAGTAAAAAAATAGGAGAGATGATGATAGGCCACATGAGGTGGAATATATTAGAAGCAGAGATAGGAAAAAAGAGAAGTAGAGGTAGACCTAGGTTAGACTACTGCGCACAGATAGTGAAGGATCTAGGATGTGGGAATTTTAGGGAAATGTGTAGGCTAGCTCAGAATAGAAATCAATGGAGGTACGCATCCAACAATCCCAAGATGGAAAAACATGATCAAAAAAATAACTGTACTTAAACATGATGATTATTATAAACAAGTACAAGTATTGGTCTCCCAGTATTCTCAACTAATGTTAATTGTGCAAAAGGATTTACTGGAAACTTTTAATACGGCAAATGTCTAAGTGTTGGGGGATCCTTGGTTGCCACAGGCTGCTTAACCCCCTTCACATACCTTACATTGGATTTTCCAATGCTCCACCTGAAAGTACTACATTGGCCAGGAAGCGAGTTTTTTTTTACCTGGAAATTTTGAATTTTGCCGAACCCTTGCTGTTCCAAGCAAGATAGGGATCTTTAATGTGCGTGACAACACTCACACACGGGACCTCCATTTTACCTCTCATCCGAACGAGGGCGTATTTTTATGGAAAATGCTCGCCTAAGATTTTTCAAATGGACCGTGTTGGGATTTGAACCTGGGAACTTGGGCATAGTAGTCACACGCATACCAACTACACCATGGAGCCGCCCTTCCTTTCACATACCACTGAATCTTGGTGAAATAGAGCATATAATTAGAAAACAATAGAAGGGAATCGAGCTGTATATAGGCTGTTGTGAGGATTTCAAGGAACTGTGTAGGCTAACTCAGAACATAACTAAGTTGAGGTACACGTCCAAACAGTTTCAAGACGTAAAACCTAATAATGCAAAAGTAAGTGCACCTAAATCTGTTGATTGCGCGAAAGGATATATTGGAAAAACTATTAACTCGACAAAGGTTCAAGTGTTGGTGGAACTTGGCATCCAAAGGCTGTTTATCACCCCTTCACATAACACTGAATATCGGGGAAATAGGGTATATAACTGTAAAACAATAGAAGGTGATCGAACTGCATCAAACAAGAAAGAACAGCAGCTATATTCAAAAACAATGAACATAGAAACAAGAAAAAAAATTGTTCAAAGCGTATGTGTGGAGCACAGCACAGTACGTCTATGAAATAGGGGTAGTAGGAAAAGCAAACAGAAAGAGATAGAAACCTTCTGGAATGTTGAGCTTCAGATGTATAAGGATGGTAGCATGGACAGACTAAGTTAATAACAAATAGGCTATAGAAATAGTGGAGAAATAAAGATACCCGTGGAAAACAAAAAAAAAATAGAAGAAATAGGACAGGATACGTTCTAAGGCATTTCTGGAGAATAGTACGGAATATATTACAGAGATAGGAGAAAAAGGTAGAAGTAGATCCAGATCAAAGTTTTGTATGCAGATAGTGATACATGCAGACTGTGCAAATTTCAGGGAAATGTGAAGGTTAGTTCAGAATAGGAAACAATGAGGGTATGCATCTAACCAGTTTCAGGACTGAAGACCTAATGACGATGATGAAGCATTCCCTGTAAGCCGGCACCGTCGAAAAAAATAAATAGCATTTAAAAAAGCAATTTCAAACTAAGTATTTTATAAGCAATACCAAAGGTGTACTAATAGCCGTTAACCAAACAACATTTTTGAATGTGCTAAACATTAAGAGAAGCTGAGGTTAACGTATAGTGCAAAATTTTGTAGAAACTGGCAAATCCTCTACTGAAAACAGAGGAGGTGAATTCAAAACAGTAAAATCCAAAGAGAAATGCTACGCAGTCACTGCTTCTTTTAAAACTTTTAAATGTGAGAGTTCGCTCTATATTAAACAAGCTCCTCCTAATCCTGAAGTCAAACGCATATACTTTTGCCATATTTTTAGTACCAAGTTTAATTTGGGTTTTGGACATCTTGTTATGGATGTCTGTTCAACATGCATACAATTGAGTTTGAAAATCAAAAGCAAAATAGATTTTGTACAAAAAAGCATATTAATGGCTGAAAGATAAATTCACAAACGTAGAGCTCAAGCGTTTTTTGAACGTGTAAAAGAAAAAAGAGAAGGTCTTTTGACAATATGCTTTGAATGTGAAAAAACTTACCCAAAAGTACCTGATCAAAGTTGTTATTACGTCGTCAGTGATATCTGTATAATTTTACTATAACTGTTGTGTGCTCTAAAGATAAACTTAATACATCTAGCACGTTCTGCTATATATGAACAGATGATGAGCACCAAAAAGGTTCTAATGAAATTGCATCGGCTGCATACCATTGCTTAATAAACACTGAGTTTCAGGACAAATAAGTGGTTAGCTTGATAGCCAATGGTTGTGGAGGCCAAAATAAAAGTTTAACTGTTATTGCTGTCTGCTCTTTCTGGTTATGCTAAACAGCTCCTAACAACATAGAAACCGTCGAACTAGTATTTCCTGTTACAGGTAACTCTTTTATACCACCCGATAAAGTTTTTGGAAATATAAAAAAAATTAAAACCCAGGAAAGTATTATCAATCCAAGTGAATATATAAATATTATACCAGATCATGGGACTGTAATAAAACTTGGCACACATTGTGTCGTGGCAGATTTTAAAGCCTGCTGCTGCAATAGTATTCAAACCAACAAGCAGTTTGCATTTTAAGATTGCTTAATGCAATCGCTTCTTTATACATAAAAGTGCTAGAACTAAAAAAGGAGAACCTGTGCACAAACATGAGATGAATACTTTTAAATCAATTACAAAAAAAAATAGAAATATAGAAAACTTCCGCCTCAGTGTAATTAAAGAGCATATTGCGCAAAGTGAAGCCCGAAAAAGCTAGTGATGTAACAACGTTGCTAAAAAATCATTTTGGTACAGAATGAGAGCAGAATAAAGAGTTAACATATTTTAAGAACTTTTTTGAAAGAGGTATTGTTGAAATAGATTCCAATGAGGAAAGTGATTTATGTGGTCCAGTTCAGAATTTTTCTGAATTTATGTTTAAAATTTAATTTAATAAGTATTGTGCATTAGGTTTTTCAATCTAAATAAAAATATTTAGAAAGTAATGTAGGAGTATTTAGGTTTATAAAGAAGCTTTTGTGTATTCAAATTTAGCGGCAAAACTGAAAATTTTGATTATAATTATAGTAAAATGAACAATCTCCAATAATTCAATTCAAAGTTGATGGTCTCCATTAATTAATTCTAATGTTCTCAGATTTTCGTTATCCCACAAGTTTTTTAGTTTGTATGAGTGACAAGAGGCATCAAACCTACACAAATTCACAATCAAATAATAAAAATCTTGTATTTCATATATTTAAACAGTTTTTCGCAGTTAACGAAAATTGTCGAAATGGGCGAATGATACTTTTACTATAACATGCACTGATTCATATCATTTAAAGGCAGAATCCTTTTTTAGGTTATTTTTTTTTAATAAATTATTATAGTTATTTAACTTGCATTCTAATAAACGGTTTCAAATGCATATAAATATAATCTTATCTAATATTAAGCAGTATTAAGTCAAGCGCGTTTAATGTTTATAGTAAATTAATGAATAAAATGTTTTTATTGAAAAATTGAATTGCCTAAGGATTAAATATAAGTATAAGATTTATAAAATTGCGCTTCGAAGTCCTCGGTAGTATAGTGGTTAGTATCCCCGCCTGTCACGCGGAGAGTTGCATCGCGACCGTGCTCAAGAATGTACGTATCGAAAGCTCCTAGCTTGTATTATACAGTTTAGAACGGAAAGTTCATACGATTATAAAGTACTATAATTAATTAATTAAATTAACCATAATGTAGTGTAGTGTAGTGCAATAGTGTGTAGGGAATATAAGTTAGAAATTAGATTATTACTTAAGTGGAGAAAAGACTCATATTAATCATATTGTTTGATGAAAACGGATAAATCTAAGAAACTCGCGTGTGATAGCAGTCACATTGTTAAAAATCTTGGCAAAATATCACTAAGGACTGAAATTGATAATCTTAATGCATTAATTAAGTTCAAAAATAATATACAAAAAGAATGTAACAAACCGGATGCAGGGTCAAGCACGCATTCCGATTGTGAAATGGATGCACAGGTAGACGTTAAAAGTAACCCTACAATGAATGATGGTGCGACCGAGACCATGAAAAGCTCAAATCCAGTTGTAAATACCTCACTCTCGCCTACTAAGAATTTTACTTTTATGAATAATTTTAAGATAACGACTAAAGTAAATAAGGAAATCGATGCGGACGGGTTTATTAAACCAAAAAAAGTTGCTAAATTAAATAAAAAACCAGGTAACTTAGAATTGATTTCCGGTAATCGATACGATGTACTAAATACAGCAAAAGCTCAGGATGAAGTTGAAATAGACATGGAGTGCTGTTCGGAAAACGAAACGGAAGCTATTTCTGAAGGAACTAAAGATGCGAGTAAACTCCGTAAAGATAGACCGCCACCGCCGATAGTGATACACGGGAAAACTGTAAATCACAAACAACTTGTAACAAATCTGAATGATAAGATACATAAAGGTTTTTTAATAAAATATTCCAATAGTAGCACGAACATTTTCATAAAAGACAGAGATGAACGCAGAGAATTCATACGCTATATGGAGATGGAAAACGCAAAGTTTCACACATTTGCAGACTTTAATGAGAAATCGCATGCGTTTGTTCTTCGTGGGCTGACAAGTGACGTAGAGACTGATGAAATAATGCGTGAATTAAAAAACAAAAATATTCCAGTAACCAACTGCTACCGGATGAAAACTAAAGTTACTCCCTTGTTTTTGGTAATAACAACAAATGATATAACCCTTAAAAGAATACAAAACGAAGTTAAAAGTGTTGCATATACGCGAATCTCTTGGGAAAGGCAACTCAATAAGAAACGTATAACCCAATGCCGAAGATGCCAACAATGGTCGCATGCTACCGGAAACTGCAGGGGCATAGTCCGTTGCGTTAAATGTGCTGAGGAACACTGGACATTCCAGTGTACCAAAACAAAAGAATTACCAGCCAAATGTGTAAATTGCCATGGACCCCATCCGGCAAGTAGTCCTTCACAGACTATTAGAAAGTTCTACACGAGTGTTAAACACACAGGTCATTCCCAGCATCAATAGCAGACAAGAGTACCCGACATTGAAAGTTCCCGCACCAGTGCCTACAACAAACCCGTGGAAAACTTCTCAACAGCCAAAGTATCAAAAGTCAAACAGCACAAACAATCAGAACAACGACATCGCGGAATTTCAAGAGCTAGTCCATGAATTAGGTAAGCTTAATACATTAATTAATGTAAACAACATGTTAGAAGCTGTTAAAAACCTGAACGCAGTATTAAGTAAGTGCAATACATCGCTAGAAAAATTCACGGCTTTTAATAATTTTGCTTTAAACCTGGACAGCTATGGATTATAAATTGAACATCATTACTTGGAACGCAGACGGGTTGCACAGTAAGTTAGGCCAACTAATACAGTTCATTAGCTCACATGAAATTGACGTGGTGCTGTTAAATGAAACAAAACTGAAAAGTTCCCACAAAATTAAGATTAGAGGATTTAGCATAATAAGACCTGATGGAGCAAATGAAACAGGACAGGGCGGAGTAGCGATAGCAGTTAGAAATAGTGTACCATTTAGTGAAATCAAATTAGACAATACTAGTTTAGAAACATTATGCATAAGGTTAGTGAACAATATCTACATAGTGTGCGCCTACAATTCCCCCAGAAACAATTTCAGACCTAGTGATTTAAGTAGTATATTTAGTGTTAACAATAAAGTAGTGTTGGTTGGAGACTTAAACGCGTGGCACCTAACATGGAACTGTCACAGAAATAATAGGAACGGGCTCACGCTTAGAGAATTCACTAACAACCATAATATAGAAATATTATACCCTGATTCACCTACGCATTTTCCATGGAATGGAACCACACCAACAACGATAGATTTAGTAGTGGTTAAAAATATACAGGAACTTATAGAACCAAGATCGCTTGCAGAATTGGAATCAGACCATAACCCAGTCATGTTCAGATTAACTACAAATGTAAAACAAAAAACCAAAATAAAAATAACGACATACAAAGACATAAACTGGAAATGTTTTAGGAATGACCTAGATAAAAATATCAAAATAAACCAAGAAGTTAGCACCACAGAAGAGTTAGAGGATTGTGTCGAAAGATTCACAAACGCAATCAAGAAAACCATACGCAAGCACAGCAAGGTAACAGAAATAGATCCAACAAAAGACATATTACCAGATACAATACTACAAGCGATCAAAAATAGGAACATAGTCAGAAAGCAGTGGCAAAGAACAAGAAATCCCAACACAAAAACCCATCTACAGGATGCAAATAAGGAGATAAGAAAACTCATTAATGAGCATCGAAATGGCACCTGGACTAGAAAACTAGAAAACATAAAACCGCAAGATAACTCACTATGGAGACTAACAAAATCATTAAGGAAAGTTTATGAACCGATACCAACGTTAAAAGATAACAATAAACAATACATAACAGACAAGGAGAAGGTCGAAATTCTAGCTGAACAATTTTCTAAAGTGCACACACTGCCTCCAAATGAAACATTCCACGAGAGTATTCTGGAGAAGTTAGAGAACAATATGCAAGAAAAACTTAACTACATTATACCGACAACCGAACTAGAACAAGCTATTACGAATCCAACAGAAATAAAAACCATAATTAAAACACTACCCAACAATAAAGCACCAGGAGAAGATCAAATTCAGAACTTAATAATCAAAAATCTTTCTAACAAAGCCATAGTGCAATACACATACATAATCAATGGCATGATCAAACTACAGTATTTTCCCCAAAAATGGAAAACAGCCATAATTGTTCCCATTAGAAAATCAGGAAAAAAGCGCTGTAATACAGATGGATATCGACCTATAAGCCTGCTGCCCACACTTGGAAAACTGGCAGAAAAAATAATACTCAAGCGAATAAATAAAGTTGAACAACATATAAAAACCACGCAGAACGCTCAATTCGGTTTCAAAGCCCAACATAATACCGTCCAACAAGTTGTAAGAATTGTAAATGATATACTCCTCAACTACAACCTAAACAAAGTCACCACTATGGCCCTGCTCGATATACAGAAAGCGTTCGATAAAGTATGGATAACCGGATTGATTCATAAATTAATAGTACTCAACATACCAACATATTTAATAAAACTGACACATTCATATTTAACAAATAGGAAATTTATGGTAAAAATCAATCAGACAACATCACAGAAGAAATCAGTAAACGCTGGAGTTCCCCAAGGATCCATATTAGGCCCCAAATTATTTACAATATATATACATGATCTGCCAGAGTTTCCAAGAACTAAAACCGCATTATTTGCTGATGATACGGCAATCTACGGACATTCGGACACAGCCATCATATGTAGCCAGCAAATACAATTTCATTTGGACATTTTAGCAGAATACTATAAAAATTGGAAAATATCGATAAATCCCGAAAAAACCGAATACATTATTTTCAGCCGAAAGTTTACAAATTCTAAAATATTCAAAAAAATTAAGTTAAACAACACTAACATAAAAGAAGCAAGCACCGTAAAATACCTAGGAATTCACCTCGATAAGAGATTGAGTTTCAAAAATCACATTAAAAGTTGCATAACGAAAGGCTACATATGCGTCAAATCACTATATCCATTACTGTCAAAAAATAGTAAAGTCTCAGTTAAGAATAAAAAATTGATATATATACAACAATAATCCGACCGACCATCACATACGCATCACCAGTATGGGGTAAGATAAGCAAAACAACACTGGAACCACTACAAAGATTCCAGAATAAATGCTTACGCCTCATTACGGGTCGAGATAGGTATACCAGAATTCAGGAACTACATCAACAAGCAGAAATAGATCACCTCCGTACATACATTGACAAAATATCCCAAAAATTTTACAGCACACAACTCAAGACAAACCCGCTCCTACAAAACATAACAAGAATTAGACAACACAATACCGAGATGAAGCTCAAGCACAAACTAATATATCAACATCTACCAATATTTCAGAAATACAACTGATATAATATAAATTAATTTAAAATGCCTATAGAGCATTGTATTTAAAGCAGGTTTTTACATACGGATTTTTCCTGCTAAATACACTCACCAACCCATCAAACCGCAGTTACGAAAACAATTAGACAATTGTAAGAACTCACAAAAACAACGCGCAAGCAAGATCACAGAAAAGGAAATGGTACATCCCCATGGGAGAGGAACATTATATAAAAACTATTAATCATAAATATATAAAATGTCAATATTTCTTGGCATGTACTTATATATATACGCTGTTATGTACAAATTCTAAATAAATTTATTTTGTTTGTTTGTTTGTCACGCGGGAGACCGGGGTTCGATTCCCCGCCGGGGAGTAATTTTTTGTAAACTTTTTAAGAAGTTATAATACAAATTATACCAACTATCTTATTTCGAAATATTTTTTATTTTAATACATTAAACGAAAATTTTGTCTTTTATAAAATTGATTTTAAACAATTTTGCATAGAAAATTAATATAATATCCCTTAAGATGCAAAACCTCGTACGCCAAATGGCGACTTATTTACAGGAGAATAAAAAACGTTTTGTATTCAAATTAACATATTTTATGTAGAAAACATAATATTGATAGTAAAGAGTGTATTCTTAAAATAAAAGAATAATAAATTAGCAATTGTTGTTAAATTGGGTGTGTACAAACTACTGTATTCAACAAATGCTTATAAAATTGTGAGTTAATTAATCTTCATCATAACATTTTTTAAATAATAATTAGTTATTTAAATAAATAATAATGCAATTTAATACATCTTATGTATTCTTTAAATTGTTATAAAATTATTTCCCACAGTTTTGATGGGAGATCCCGATTCAATAAAGATTCCTTTCAATTCTTTCTTCTAAATTTTAAACACGTATAACATTGTTCAATTGTCTGCTCAATTTCATTATTTAGACCCGTCCAAAATATACAACTTCTGACCGTCTCGTTGGGGTTTTCTTTCCCCAAATAACTATAATGCAAGCGCTTTATTAACATAGAATTACAATCTGATTATTTTTAAGAATTATCCTTGAAACTTCAATTAAAGACTCTTTAAACGTATATTACCTCACATGCTTATGCATCTCTGACAGATTATCAGTGCACTCCATTCTAATCTACTTTGCAATCTCTTGCAATTTAGGATCTTTTTGAGTTTCTGTTGTATAAGTTTTAATTTCTCATCTGATGTATCTATTTTAATTAACCATACTTGGCTTCAATTTCTTGTACTGTGACCTCACTCATATAGAATTTAGAGTTATCTCTAAATTCTATATGAGTGAGGTAACAGTCAAAGAAATTGAAGCCTATAACTTGCTCTCGACAAAGCATCAGCAATAGAAAAACTCTTTTACCAGTTTGTACTTGATCAATAAGTCAAAATACTGTAATTTTCCTTGCATTTTCTGCAATCGCATCGGGCATTTATTTAACGACTTCTTGAGAATAAACTCAAGCTGCTTTTGGTCTGTTTCCACAAACACTTACCTACCATAAATATACTGTAAACCGTACACATCCGAAAAGAATCCCCAGCATTTCCTTCTTGATTTGTGTATATTGCTTTTGACAATCTGTTAACGATTTGATGCTAACTCTACCAGTCTTTTTGTAGAATAGCAGCTTCTAATCTGTTTTGGTTACTATATACTGAAAGTGTAACCATTTGATTTGGATCAAGGTAGTATAAAACGGGAACATTTGAAAAATTTCTTTTAACCTATTGAAACTATTGTCATGAATTTAAGTTCAAGTCCATTGAACATTTTTCTTGCACAGTAATCTCATTTTGTTACTCAGTTTTGATAAATTTGGAACAAATTTAGCAACATAAGTAATCATATCCAATATATGCTGTACATTTTCTACGCACATCGTCGTCAGTAATTAATTATATTATGGCCTAAACTATCTCCGAATCTAATGCAATCCCATCCTATTTCCTATAAATTTAACACTTTATACACCTATCTGACACTTACTCGTATTAAATTTGACTCCCATTTCGTGAACCCGTTCTAAAACACAACGCAATCGCTGATTAAGTTCCTCCTCCGTACCCACAAAACAAATTAAACCATTGCAGTAAATCTACACTCCCTCTAATCCCTTAAATACTTCAGAGAAAACTTTATAAATATTTTCTAACTTGCCGAAAGGCCAAATGGTAGTCTCTTGTAATAAAAACGACCCCATTCCATTTGAAATGTAGTTAACTTAGCAGTTTCTTCGTGAAGTTTACTCTGAAAAAAGAAACGTGATTAGCGTCCATCATACTAAAGTATTTCGCCCCTGCTAATTTACAGGATATTTGTTCAAAATTTGGCAAATTGACTTGTTTCTCTCACTAGTATTTGGTATAAATTTTGTGGGACTAAACATAAACGAACTTTGCCATTTGCCTTCCTAACTATTATCAACACTTTTACAAACTAAGTTGGCTCATCAATCGCTTCAATGATATCCATCTTTATTAGTCTCTCCAGTTCCATCCTATCATATTTCTGCAAGTGAATTAGTATTTTTTGCATAGACAGACACGAAGAAATATAGTGTTTTTTTAGATGCAATTTATCATTATTTCGTCTGTCGCCTCAAACATACTGTATTTGGTAATTTTACCATTATCTATAGCCAGAATTCGCACTAAATATAATGCATGGACCGTGTGTAGTATGCCTAATACTATACACTAATTTGTTTATTTGGGTCACAGTCCATAGTACATTTCAAGAAACAACCACTGACTGGTATGGAATCATTATTATACCCCGTCAATTTAACCTTAGTGTAAAATTTCCTATTTTAAGAGTTTTAAAAAGGTCCACGTTAATAACATTTACCAACAACAACAACAACAACAACAACAAAACAAGTTTATTAAAGCTTCTTACGTACTTAATATTTACAGATATAACAATATAACATAAATATATGTCAGGGTGTATTCTTTCTGGTCGTTTGTGCCTTCGTGGCTTCACTTCCTTTTCTGCGTATTTGTTTGTCCTTTTTTACTAATGTTACTATACAGTGACTGTTCTCAGTTGCCTGTGTTTGTTTCTGATTTGTGTGTCGTTTTTGCAGGAAAACTCGGTGAGTAAAAACCTACATCTAGATGGTTTGAGCTTGTTGTCAATGGTACTTGCTCGCTAAATATTGGCAGTTTGTGCTTGATATGGTATTGCGTGTTGTGTTGTCTAGTTAAAGTTATGTTTTCTAAGAGTTTATTATTCTGAAGTTTTGTGCTATCTTGTCAATGTAAGTTCTTAGTGTTTCAATTTTTGCGAGTTTGTGTAGATCTCGTATTCCTGTGTACCTGTCCCATCCGGTAATTAAACGTAGGCATTTATTTTGAAATTTTTGCATTGGTAGAAGTGCCATTTGTAAGAAGTTGCACCAGACCGGTGCGGCGTAAGTTATGATCGGTCTAATTATTGCCGTATACACTAATTTTTTGTTCTTTTGGGACATTTTGCTATTTTTTGCAAGTAAGGGATATAATGCCTTAGTACTTGCGTAGACTTTTCTAATAGTCTGTTTAATGTGATTTTTGTAATTAAGTCTTTTGTCTAGATGTACGCCTAGGTATTTAACTGAATCTATGTCCTGTAATCTGTATTGTTAATTTTTATAGGCTTGAATGTTTTGGTGTTTTTGAATTTTCTAGCGAATGTGATAACTTCAGTCTTTTCAGGGTTTACTGCTATCTTCCAGGTTTTATAATATTCTTGTAGGATGTCTAAGTGAAACTGTACTTGTTGTGAACTTGCTATTGCAATGTCAGAGTGTGCGTATATAGCTGTGTCATCTGCATATAGTTCCGTTGTAGTCCGAGTGAATTCTGGAATCTCTTGCATGTAAATATTGAATATTTTTGGTCCAAATATTAAGCTTTGTGGGACTCCGGCGTTAATTATTTTAATGTCTGGAAGTGCTGTGTTTGCTTTGACGGTGATTTTCGATTTGTGAGGTATGAATGTGTTAGTTTGATAAGGGGTTTTGGGAATCTTAGTTTTATTCGTTTAAAAATTATACCGGGAATCCATACCTTGTCAAAGGCTTTTTGTATGTCCAGTAGTGTCATAGTCGTCACCTTATTCTTGTTGAAATTGTTTATAATATCAGTTGTGATTCTTACTAGTTGTTGCATTGTACTGTGTCATTTCTTGAATCCAAATTGGCAATCTTGAGTAATGTTGAGTTTTTCTTCTGTCGTGTTTAGTCTTTGTAGTATAATTTTCTCACTTAGTTTTGCCAAGGTAGATAATAAGCTGATTAGACGATATGCAGTTGGGTCTTGTCTGTCTTTGCCTGGTTTTGATATAGGGATAACTGTTGCTGATTTCCATTTTTGTAGGAAATATCGCAGTTTAAACATTCCATTTATGATATAAACTGTTTGTAGAATAGCCTTTTTAGACAGGTTTTTGATTACAATATTTTGTATGTTATCCTCACCTGGTGCCTTATTTTTTGAAAGTGTTTTGATTATTGTAGCGACTTCCTGTGGGCTTGTAATGAGTTTTGCAATTTCTTCTTGTAGTGCATCAATTTCAAATAGAAATTTGTTCACTTCGTTGTGTATTCTTGCATGTTGTGCTTTATCGGGAGTTGAGATGTAGACGCTTGCCAATTGGTTTGCTAGAATGTTATCCTTTTCCTTGTCTGTGAGATATTTTTGATTATTGATGTTTAGTGGTGGAATAGGTTCGTACGATTTTTTAAGGGCTTTTGTAATTTTCCAAAGCGAACTATCATGTGGATTTAGTGCTTCGAGTTTTCCTGTCCATACTTTATTTCTGTGGTCTTTGATTTGTGTTTTTATTATGGTGTTATAACTTTTAAGTTGTTCTTTTATTAGTGGATCTACTGTCTGCTGCCAGCATTTCCTAATTCTATTTCTGATTACTATCGTGTCTTTTATCTCTTCTGAGATATTGTCTTTGGTTGGGTTGATTTTAATTATTTTGGTGTGTTTCTGAACGGTTTTCTGTATCAGTTGTGTGAATTCATTCATTTTAGCGTCTAGCTCCATAGGAGTTTCATAATTTGTGGTTAACTAGATGCAATCGGCTAGCATTTCCCTAAACCGTTTCCAGTTGGTGTGTTTATATGATCTTATCTTTATAAATGAATTTGGCGGTGATTGTATTTTTATTTTGAAGAGAACTGGATTGTGATCTGAGCTAAGTTCTGGGAGTGATTCTGGTGTGATTGTGTAGTTAGTGTTTTTGATTACCAGGATATCTATTGTTGTGGGGGTAGTGCCGTTCCATGGGTATAGTGTGGGTGTCCGGGTATACTAATTCTAAAGTGTTTCTATTTACAAATTTCCGTAGGATGAATCCGTTGCGATTGTTTCTGTGACAGTTCCACGTATAGTGTCTTGCGTTAAGATCACCAACTAACATTACTTTATTACTTACACTAGTTATGTTTATGAGATCTATGTCGCTAAAATTGTTCGGGGGGGTTATATGCACAGATTAAAGATGTGTTATTTACAAGTCTAATACCTAATGTTTGTATGCTACTTTGGGGTATGTCCATTTCACAATAGGGTACACTATTTTTAATCACTATGGCTACGCCTCCTTGTCCTGTGTTATTAATGCCATCTTTACATAGGATGGTGTATTCTCTTATTTTTACATTTTGCGAGTTTTTCAATTTTGTTTCGTTTAGGAGTGCAATGTCTATATTGTTTGTTTTTATAAAGTGTATTAACTGCCCTAGTTTACCCAAGAGTCCGCCTGCATTCCACTCTATAATCCATATTGATTTATATTTATAGCAAAGTTGTTGTGAATTTTTCAATTAGTGTGTTGCAGTTTTTAAAATAGCATTTAAATCTTTGACGGCTTGTAGCATGCCTTTGGCATTAATTAGTTTGTTTAACTCTCTTAAGTACCTTTTCTGTTACTTTTTTTATTATTTTAATGTATTCCAAACATTCCTTGCTGCTAGCTGGGTGGGGACCATTGCAATTTGCGCATTGTGCAGGAGTATCTCTTGTTTTGGTGCAGGTGTACGTCCAATGTTCCGCTGCACATTTGACGCAACGTATGGCCCCCCTACAGTTTCCTGTAGCATGAGACCATTGCTGGCATCTTCTACACAGGGTGATGCGTTTTTTGTTATGTTTATGTTGTCGTTCCCACGAAATCCTTGTGTATATGACATTTTTAATTTCTGCTTGCAACTTTTTAAGTGTGATGTTGTTCGTTGCAATTACTAGAAACAGTGGTGTAAATTTGGTTTTCATTTTGCAACAGTTTGTTACAGGGATATTCTTATCTATCAATTCTTGTTCAATTTCTTCCGGTTCGACGTCACTTGTTAGTCCACGTAACACAAACGCGTGCGATTTCTCGTCCGAGTCTGCAAATGTGTATAACTTAGCGTTTTCAGTCTCCATATATTTTATAAATTCTTTGCGTTCTTCTCTGTCTTTTATGAGAATATTTGTATTATTTGAGGTGTATTTTATTATAAATCCCTTATGTAACCTGTTATTTAAATTAGTTACAAGTTGTTTATGGTTTATGAAGTGATTCTTGTATATCTGCTACAGTTTGTTGTCTTTCGTAGGCATTTGTTTTGTATTCTTTGTATATGTATTATCTACGTTTTGTTCCGGTTTCCACACACCGCGGCTGCGTAGGTTAAAACAAGTTGTATTATGGTTGTGTATAGGAGTTTCTTGTTGTCTATGTTTAGTTTACTGGCCTTTGATATAAGAGGGTATAATGCTCTAATGACGCCATTTATATTTTTGATTACGTTTTTAACGTGTGTACTGAAATTTAATCTTGTGTCTAAGTGAACTTCTAGATATTTTGTACATTGTGTAGGTGTGATTGTACGAGGGCCATTTTTTTTTCAACCTCCGATGGGCTATAAATAAAAGACAAGTTCATATAAAACAATAATTTTATTACCAAAAGATTAGTACACTTACGGTTACTTTTCGACATAATCACCGAAGAGATTATAAGACATTTGTCATATCTGTAGACAAGCTTTTCAATACCCTGTTCAAAGAAAGTTGCCGCCAATGAATTCAGTAACAATAGAGTACAAAACAGACCTTGAAACTTCTGAAAATTCCGTAGACAAAGTAGTAATGGTGAATCTGCGGTTTTCTTTAACTATTCTGTCAACACGTTGAACCAGGTCAACTGAAACGACAGATTTGCGCCCTTGGCCCCCTTCATCATGCACATCATTACGGCCATCTTTAAACTTTCGACACCATTCACGCACAACACCATCACTCATGAAGTTTTCCCCATACACACGATTCATTCTTCGATGGATTTCTGCAGCACTATGGCCTTCAGTCTGTAGAAAACGAATCACACTTCGCACTTCACACTTGGCGGGAGCATCAATAATAGCGAACATGTTTACGTAACTGTAGCACAACGCCGACTGACTCCTGATTGTCAACAATGGCGGAGTGTGTAGTGTAAGAGCTGCGCAGTCGCCTACAGTGGGTGCCCACTTTCTGCTACCCGCGTAGCGTCTGCACGGAGTGATCGGACGTTGAAAAAAAATAGCACTGGAATTTCCATTCACTAGTAAAGAATTAAAAATTTTGATATTTGCGTATTTTCATTTAAAAATTACCATTTCTGTTTTTTCGCTATTAATTTTTATTTTCCATCTGTTGTAATATTTATTAAGCATGTTTAATATGTATTTGTATCTGACTGTTTGCTACTTCTGCACTAATGGAGCTAGCGTAGATTGACGTGTTGTCGGCAAAGGTAGATAGATCACTTAGATATGGGCAAACTAGCTTTGGGCCGAGAACCAATTCTTGAGGTACCCCCGCTTTTATCATCGTTGTCGTCGATGTGATGTTTTTCACCCGAACTTTAAATATGCTATTAGTTAGATACGAGTCAATGAGTCTAATAAGGTTTTTAGGATATTTTTGTTTTATTACTTAATATATCAGTTCATCTGTCCATACTTCGTCAAATGCCTTTTCTATGTTTAAGACTGTCGCTGATGTCACTTAGTTTTTATTGAAGTTGCTTATAATGTGGTTCGTTATTCTTGTTAGTTGGTGTACTGTATTATGTCCGTATCTAAATCCAAATTGGCTGTTGCGTGTGGTTTTATGTTTTTGGTCTATTTTGTTGATGCGTTATAGTATTGTCTTCTCTGCTATTTTTGATAGGGTACTTAAGAGGATTATTGGTCTGTAGTTGGTTGGTATTTTAGAGTTTTTGTTTGGTTTTAAAATGAGTATTACAATACCAGTTTTCCAGATTGTTGGGAAGTATCCTAGTGTCATCATAGTGTTTATGATGTATGTTAGTTGTACTATGGTCTTTTTGGAGAAGTTTTTAACTAGTCTGTTGTCTATTTCGTCTTCGTCCAGGGTTTTATTGTTAGGTAGTGTTTTTATTATTTCATGTATCTCTTAGGTGTCGTTAGTTGTTCATTTATTCGTTGCATGTATGTACAATTGTCCATGTATGCAGTTACGTCTTGTCTGATACTATTTTCAAATTCTGTATCCAATGTTTGTTCTAGGTAATGTATCTGTTCAAAGATCCTTGCTAATATCTCTAATTTTTCCTTGTTATCGTAGTAATTTATATTGTTATATTTAATGGTTGAAATTTTTCTGAAGGGCCATTTCAGTGTCGTTGTCAGTTTCCATAAAGTGTTGTCTGTTGACTTTATAGTGTTTAATGTGCGTATCCAACGATCATTTCTAAATTTTTGTTTTTCGTTGTTGATTTCTTTTATAACAGTAAACATTTGTCTTTTTATGTTTAAGTCGGCTGTTCTTTGCTACCTCTTTCGTAATGTGTTTCGTGCTCTTATATGCTCTATTATTTCCTGTGAAAAATCCTTTCTGTAGTTCATTTGTTGTAGTGTTTGTGAATGTTTGGTTGGCTGCGTGTATTGTTTTTGTAAAATTACATACTGCATTGTCCAGTTTTGGTAGTGTGTTTAAGTCTCTGTTGATTTGAATCTTGGCATCCAATGTTTTTCTGTAGGCTGTCTAGTCTGTGTTTTTGTATGTTACTACCGTTCTACTTGATGGTTTTTTATGTTGTCCTCCTACTGTAAACATAAAAGGGTTTGGGGTCTGACCCTAGTTCTGTCAGTGATATATTTATTGGAGTGCTTAGTTGATTATTAAGTCGATCGTTGATGGTGTAGTGTTGTTCGAGGGGAGTGTGTAGGAGTGTATGGGTGTACTATGTCAAAGTTATTACTCTGTATTAACTTAAATAATACATTACCATTCACATTTGCTCTGTTACAATTCCAAAGTCTATGCTTTGCATTCAGATCTCCTACGACTAAAACTTTACTACTTACACTTAACAGTCTGAGTATGTCTATGGCACTAAACTTATTTAAAGGCTTGTTATAAACAGTCACTACATGCAAATTGTTTTTAAGTTTTATACCTGCTGTTTTGAAGCTAGTGTCTGGCACATTTATTTCTTTAAATGGTACACCTTCTTCAACACATATTGCCACTTCACTAAATTGTCTGATCGATTGCATCGTATATTTGTGTAGTTTTTAATTTTGTGTTTATTTTTCAGTCTGATCTCGTTTAAAAGGAAAATGTCTATTTTATGTCGGTTTAAGAACTCTATAATGTTTTTTATTTTTATTTATTTATTTATACGGGAACCCCTTTTTTTTTGTTTTTCAAACACAAATATATATATATATATATATATATATATATATATATATATATTGTTATGTATGTTGATATTTTATATGTAGTGATGCTTAAATATCCGAGTAAAATAATAGGTGCAACCTGTAATATGGTGTTAGTCTGTAATTGATTAAAATAAAACTCTCTCAATTCAATTATGCCACGGCTTTTTGAAACTCTTTCTCAGGGAAACTGTATCTAGTATTTTAACTCTGTAAGGAGAAGTAGGTTCTTTGTCCCCTTACAGGTATTGAAACACAAGCACCTAAAGCGTATACGATCAAAATCAAACTTAACCTCTAAGTCGTGCTTACGTATACCGATTAAACAAAGATTGATAAATCTATTCTGCAATTATTTATTCTAGTTAACGTTTGAAATTTAATTTATTCAAAATTACTTAATATGAAGAGTAGATAATATTAGCTTTTATACCTGTAACTCCGTTGAATGTGTCTGGTTGTACAGGATTGGAACAGGATACACAAAGTTGCCTCAAGCGCTTTCAGTGAGTACCTATTAAATAATATGTCTTAGTATAAAATACAATAATGTTTTCCTCTAGGTTTAGGTTCTCTTATGGAACTACTTCAACCACTAATTGTTTTATTACTCTACAACTACGAACACCTTATACTTCACCAATTAACTGATCAGCTGCAACTCCTGAACCACAACAAAGGATGCCCCCGATGGTGGTATAATTGAGATTTTTCTTGTGGAATTTATTTCCGTCGTATAAAACTTTTCACTTTCCTTTTTTTTATTATTTTAATTAAAATGCAATTACTTTAACATGTATATTTAATTTTTTCAAAATTCTCAGTACAGCTCTCAGCCAAAACAATTTTATCAAAGTACAAAAATTTGTGTCCACTCTTTCAAAAATTTTTTAATTAATTTCCTTTAAAACAATTATCACCATAACAACCAACAAAAACAAACTTATTTCTAGCCTACTACTAATATAACATAAGGGATGCATTCAACTAACTTAACTTAAATCTACCTAATTACTATTTTAGAACATGTTTGTTTTTATTTACATTTTATTTGACATTACAAAATTTTTATGTTGATTTATATGTTAAATGTATTAAACATATCTTATTTTAGGAAACTCAAAATTATAATTGGCATACAGTATCCTGCAAAAATTACAAATGCTAAACTGAAGACAAAACCTATACACATTCAACCGAAGATGCATTAGATACCCTTCGTATATGCAAACAAATAATAATGCTTTTTATAAACTTCAAACGCTGTATTACTAGTACATAATATCCTATATAAGCCTTCAACAAGTAACTATTCATCAATCTTTGTTAACCGTAGTGTTTTTAACTTTTAGTATAGCTTGATAAAATGGAATATTTATGGTTTTATCCGTAGCACTAACGAACTACCTTTGTAGATCCTTTGATAAATGTCAAATGTTATAATATATATATATATATATATATATATATATATAACAAATTACACATAAGTAAATGAGCATAATAAATACAAATATACAAATGCAACATGCTTAACTAAAACGAAAGAACAATAATTTTAATTTATTATTTTACACTCATTATCTTCAGCAATGTATAACGAAACTCATCAATAGAGGAAGAAAACCAATCGAGTTGTGGAAACTTGTTACAGTTAACTGCACACCGATCAAAATAGAAGTGATAACTATAGTTTGTTGAATGTAGATATCGGTGTAAAAAGGAATTAGAACTTTCTCTAGTTATTCTGGTGGGGGCATTGATATTAATCCACTGAAGAATTTTGGTACAACAAATCAAATAATTTAACAACTTAAATAGGAAGTATGTATATTTACTCTGTAGACTATATCGAAGAAACTTCTTTTGGACTGTCTTTAATTTGTTAATATGGACCTGGTAACAGGGTGACCAGATAATAGACCTATATTCTACGATGCTTCTTACCAATGAAAAATATAATAACTTAATAGTTACATGAGAAAAATTATTAGAGTTTCTTATTATAAATCCAAGCACAATATGTGAATTGTAGGTAAGCTTTATATCTAATATGACGCCAAGATTTTTGATTTCAATCATTTGTTTTAGGCAAACATTATTAATAAAGTAGTTCGTCAGAGTGCTATTAATAGTATGTGAAAATGTAATCACATAGCATTTGTCGGTGTTAAAAAAAGCCTATTCACATCGCACCGGATAACCAAAGAATCAAGATCATCTTGAATTAAAAGGTAATCACGTGTGGAAGTAACAGGTCTATAAAGTTTTAAATCATTGGCATATAGCAAGAAGGAGCAGTGTTTGAAGCGGCTGACAATGTTATTAATGAAAAGAATGAATAATAGAGGCCCAAGGTGTGAACTTTGAGGAACCTCCGAGTGCACGAGAAATTTAAATGATACAAATTGTTTGTATTTAACTGCCATATAAATATGAGGAAAGCCAATGGTAGATGTTTACTAAGGTTCCTGGTTCGAATCCCGACACGGTCCGCTTGAAAAATGTTAGGCGAGCATTTTTCACAAAAATACACCCTCGTTCGGATGAAAGGTAAAATGGAGGTCCCGTGTGTGTGTTGTCACGCACGTTTAAAGATCCCTACCTTGCTTGGAAGACCAAGGGTTTGGCAAAATTCCAAATTTTCCAGGTAAAAAAAAACTCGCTTCCTGGCCAATGTAGTACCTTCGGATGGAGCATTGAAAAAAAATCACATGTAAGGTAGATGTTTCCCCCAAACCCTATCTTATTCAATTTGTACATTAAAAGATTTAAATTCACTCAATCAACGACTTTAGAGGAATCGATGTAGATAACCTCAAGTCCCAGGCCCTTTTCAAGAGAACTGATAATTGAGTGAGTAAATACCAATAAATTCGTTATGGTGGATTTGTGTTGTTGAACGCTATGCTGGATAGAACATATTATTTTCTTACAGTTCCAGTATAGAAATTTCGACATCAAAAAATCAAACAGTTTTGGAATAGAAGATTGAGTGCATATACCTCTACAGTTAGATACATCCCCTCTGTCGCTTGTTTTGAATATAGGATTAATATAACTGTGTTTCCATTTTGAAGGGAATTTACCGAGAGATAGTGAGTGGTTGAATAAATTCGTTAAAGGTGAACAAAGGCTGAATATACATTTCTTTATTAAAGTGAAAGGAATACCATCTGGACCCGGTGACTTACAATTTTGTAATTAAGAAAAGCATTAAAAACTTCCTTTTACTAAATTGCAGATCATGTAAATTTAATGATTGTAAGACAGTTGTATCATTTGGAACCATATTTTCCATATAATATATCTCGGAGGAATAATCAGCATATAAGTTCACTATACCAAGGCCATTAGTGCATGTAATATTTTAAACTTTATTAGTTCTGGTAATCGATTAGTATTCTTCAGATTATTCATATGAATCCAAAAGTTTCGAGGATTTGTCAATATGTTATAATAAATGTGCTGCATATAATCTTTATAAAGTTTAACACTGAGAATTTTGGATATATTACGATAATGACTAAACATACGGTAGGACTCCATATTATTAGACAATTTATAGTGCTCGTGAGCAGATTTTTTTCATATTATGTAAAAGATTGATAAGTTTTTAACATACCAAGAAGGGAAATCATTGGATTTTATAAGCTTTTTAGGCACAAAGTCATCCAAGCCAGTTGAAGTATATGGTAAAAGTATTCAGTAGCATCATCAATATTTTTTAAACTTGTACAGAATGACCAATCAATTGTATTATAATAGCGATTGAGAGCTTCATAATCTCTTTTATGAAAATCGTATATAAATTCCTCCTATTGTAGATAAGGTGGCTCTTTTTCAATCAATATATCAAAAGATAAAGCAGTATGGTGAACACTATTATACATTATTAATTCAATGGAAGGTTGAACCTTACGAATAGGAATGTTAGAAAAATTAGGTTCAGTATTACGCACTTTATGATACTGATTCAGATTAAGCAGAGAGGACGAGGCTACTCTGCTGCGTCCCCATTATTTTTATCTTTGTAGACAATACATGCAGTGCTTATGCTCAAATTAATGAAGTAGAACTTTACAGTTTTTTGTATTTCGCATTTTCATACATTTATAATAACTTTATGACCTTTTTACTTCGTATAAAGATAGAAAACCAGTAAACTAACTTGTTTAGCAACATAACTAAAAATCACCAACAATTGTTTATAATATGGTCTTTTTGCTACTGGCGGCAGTACTAACTCTTTTATTAAATGACGATGTAGCCATTGCGAAACGTATGTATCGACTAACATCCACAAGAAACGAATGTATCTATTTTGTACCCCACACCTGAAGCTGTGGTGATGCTCAGGGTACATGGATACAATAATTATTCTTAACGTAAACTTTATAAATTTCAATACACATCAATAAAAATTAAACATTGTACATAAAACAAAACCCACCATTGCCGCTTCCTCCTAAGCACAAAACACCCATGGGTGTTTTGTGCTCCCAAGCAACAACAACCTTTCGTGTGCTTTAACGAAGCACCAATCTACACAAGAAAAACACTATTGCTTAATATTACGGGGAATATTTAAACATCAAGGTAAATATCCACAATAACAACTGACTCAATATCTCGTAAGCCACGTATACAATCGCTTTATTCTTGTTTGCCTGTTGTTGCAACATCTACTACCTAAAAGTAGCGGGAATGGTTTACGTGATATTGAATTTACATTGGTGGGATACTAAATTTCTATTTGATAAAATGATGGTTTTATTACACATTTATGTGTATAAGAATTTGCAGATGCATAACAAAAATGTAGTTATGTCAAAATCTGATTTTGGCCATTAATTTTGGTTACGAGTTATTGCATTTTAAGCGACAATAAGTTATTTTACTCCTAAAAATATATAACAATTTAACATTGCAAAAGAATTAATTACATGTTCAATATTCATTACTTAAAAATACACAAAAAGAAGGTATGTAATAAATGCGAGTTACTACTAAAAATATAAGAAAGTTCAACGTTTTAAAAGAATAAAATTAAAAACGTTTTTATATTGCCTTAGCAACATAAAAAGCGAGTTTGCACTGCCCGGGAATCGAACCCGGGTCACAAGAATGGGAATCTTGCATGATACCACTACACCAGCAGTGCGCCTACGTTACTGCTAAATTTCCAGATTCAAATTGTAACAACAAACAAATTGTTATTAATTACATATTTTATATTAAAACAATTATGTAAAATACAACAAATATAATACCCAACATTTCAACTGATTCCAATAATTTACTTAAAAAAATAATATTTGTTTTGGATATACCGATATTACATTTTGTAATTAAAACAAGAGTTAGGCACACCCAAGAACAATTTACCTGAGTTGATGGTGTTTATTAAGCTTTACTGTTGAGTGTTGATGTAAGCTATCAAACTATAGTTAAATATAATAGTAAAAAAAGCAAAGGTTTAATATTTTTAATAGTATTGTTGACTGTTGAGCAATATTCTAAATAAAAAATAGTAATCTATATTTTATTTATATATCACTCCGTAGATGGCGCTTCATTTTTGATCGCCAACGTTCAATGCTTGAGTTTTATAGATGAACTTTACAGAACATCTTGTTCTGTACTCTGGTTTCCCTTCATTGCGAATAAATCTTTCGCCTTTTACTAAAGATTTCCGTGGAGGGGAACAACTCAAATGAGTTTGTAATTAAATTTTTTATTTGTCCGACGAAAGTTGGACGCGCATTGTTCACAAACATAATAGTTTGGTTAATAGGTTTAATGCTGATGTGCGTAAAATGTGTTTTATACACACATAAGACATATTACAAAGAGAGATCTGCAAAAGCAATGGGCGGGAGTGGGAACAGTGTTCAGGTAGCGTTGTTAAGATAAGATAGTTGTGAAACAATCTAGCCATCTCTCACTTGATGTGCAAATTTAAAATTATAACCTAACTTTTTAGATTGGATGTCGTGGTTTTGGAATGCATAGAGAAAATTAATATAATTTCTGTGTTTCAAGATCCAGATGAATGTTATGAGGTTTACTAGTTAGTTAAAATTGCTCATTACGGTAATTGCTTGATTTTTAGGACTGTAGCGTTCGTGCTCTAAACCATAGGTAGCTGCAATGACATTGAATAGAGTTATTTTATTGTTACTCTGCACTAAATTGCAAGAATGCAATTTTGTCAATATTAGCGACAAAACGTATACGAACAAACGATTTTTTTCGTTTTCCCGAAGTAGGTTTAGGACGACGAAATAAATGGTTTGAAATTATGGGATTGCAGTCGGTAAAATCGAGACTGTATTTATGTGATCATTTTGATACAATATATTTTACAAATTCAACTAAATTTGCAATGTCGGCAAAGCCTTCCATAATAAGTAATATTTCTGTACCTTTCACTAGTGCCACTATCAGTTCTATTGATAGTAACAATGATAGTGAAATACCTATTCCAGTATCACAAAATTTACATACATCGAAGTCTGAATGTAAACTAACATTAAATGTACCCGTATACCCAATAACTGCTGCTAAAACAAAAGACCGCGAGTCCATTTTAAAACGTATAAATGAAAGTAGAGCCAGTCTGTTATTGCCTAAAAAGCAAGAGGCTGAAAGCTACCATAAAGAACTCTCGGCAGCAAATTAAACGAGCATATGAGCTCTCACGAACAGATATGTTTAGAAATATAGAAAAATCATTTGATCCAATGGGAATTTCGTTTATAAAGAGTACTGTATTAAACGTAAATCATCAAAGATGACAAGATGACAAGGTTTTTACATTAGCAGTATTCAAACGTGGTCCAAAATATTATAGATTTTTAAAACGTTCCATTCCTTTACCATCTGAGAGCTCTTCAAGACGCCTTTTAAAAAGTATTCCATTTGCACCAGGTTTAAATGAACAACTATTGCGCAGATTGGCAAAAAGGGTGTTAAAAATGAATGTGTTAGATACTGTTTGTATATTGTTTGATGAAGTTGCACTATCAGAGCAACTAGTGTTTGATAAAACTAATGACCGTATTTCAGGATATGTTGACTTGGGTCCATTAGGAAGGAGAAATGAACATGCTAATCATGCTTTAGGTTTTATGATTCATGGTCTAAGAAAGGTGTGGAAGCAACTTATAGCTTACTTTTTTTTACCAAAAATGTTGTTCAGATTGAGGTATTAAAAGTTTTAATACAAGTTATTACTGCATTATTAAGCATTGGGTTGAAGGTAATGGCTACTGTCTGTGATGTAAGTTCTACTAATCGTTTTGCAATACAACTATGCAGTGATCAGAATATTAGTGAGCAAGGTCCATATTTCTATGTAAATGGCAATAAAATTTTTACAATATACGATCCACCTCATCTGCTGAAATGTACAAGAAATGCATTTTTCAAATACAATATTCAATTTACCTCCGGTCGTATAGTAAAGTTTCAACGTGTAATCCAGTGTTTTAGAATTGATAAACAGAAGCGATTTCAAGGTTTGCGAAAAATACGACAAGCATATTTGAGTGTGCAGCGAAACGGAAAATTAAAAATGAAAGTGTGTGTTGCCTCACGATTATTTAGTAATACCATGTCAGCTGCTATAGAAACCATGATTGCCATTAATGCACCTGACCGACTTCCTGCTGAAGCAATTGATACTGTAGAATTTATTCATAATATGGACACCCTTTTTGACAGTTTTAATGGTAAGACTCCTAAACTGATTAGGAGTAATAATATAATTATTTGCCTAATCGCTTTACCTTTCCAGTTTCCTAGTTACTAGGTTGCAAAATGTTTATTTTAGCTGTCAAATTATTAGCTAAGTTTTTACTCGATTAGAACCTTATAAAAGGTAGAATTATTAAATACACGATTTTATTATTACAATCTAATCAACTAACATTTCTAGTCACTGACTTACATACTATTAATGGATAAATTACCAAAACCAGATTGGTTTGATTCTGATCCATGCGCCAGTGAAGCGGCTCAAGGATGGAGGCATTGGATAGATACGTTAGAAAATTTTCTGAAGTCAATCAAAGAGATTACCGAGGAAGAAAAGCTAATCTTGCTTATCAATCACATTAGTCATAGCGTATTTAGTTTTGTTGAAGACTGTTCCTCTTATTGTGATGCTAAAAAACGTCTCAACATTTTATTTTCCAAAAAGAAAAATGAAATATTTGCTAGACACAAGTTGATAACACATAAACAGTGTGCTAGCGAAACCATAGATCACTTTTTGAATAGTTTAAAGCAACTTAGCAAGGACTGCGATTTTAAAGTGACGAATAATGCTGAAGAGAACCATGATGATTACATTAGGGATGCCTTTATAAGCGGGTTGAATTCACAGCGTATCTGGCAGCGTCTTTTGGAAAATGTAACCCTTACTCTAGATGTCACGGTTACGCAAGCCTTGTCTCTGGAATCTGCCCTAAAACATGCTGAAGTGTTAAAACTTATGTATAATATTCGGCATGTGGACACGACACGACAAAGGTCAGTCGTTTTTTGTAGTAGGCTTGGAACGATTGAGAGTAGTTGTTGAAAATAAATTCGTGTTCTGTCGTTGTCAAAATAAATAGAAATTAGTAATTTTAGTTAAAAAGGATAATAAGGAATATAAAACATGGCTTGTTATATTCAAGGTCTTGGAAGCTGCGTGTAGAACTGTGTAGGCACGGCAGCAAAATATTAATTAACATATACCAACTACCAACAACGTAATAGTCGAAGAAGCCTTTTCCGGGTAGGAAAAGCGCAATTGTTAACATATGGTGACCCCGACGTGATCTGCTTCGGTTTAGTAGCAATCACAAGTTTGTTGTAATAGGTTGGTAGCTGGTAAAGGAAAACATGGAAGCGAAACGAGCAATTCGTACAGCCTTAAGAACTCGGTTCAAGATTGACGTGCAACGGTTTGAAGATATTCTTAAAGTTGGTGTAAATGAGTCGAGTGTTGATAGTTGTAAAACGTGTTATGATATCTTAGAAAAGCGATTTGCAAAAATTCAAGCTCATGGTGAGAAGATTTTGGCTTCAATTACAGGTAAAGAGATGGAAGCTTTGCAGAGGAAATTGAAGAAGGTGTTGTGTATGAAGTTATGTATAGTACATGTCATGCCGCTTACTCTCGCTATATGAAAGAATTAGAGGCTCGTATTAGTATAGCGCCATCAGTAGTTATGCAGGAAAATGGCGGTCGTTACAAACTACCAAAGATTGAATTAAGAAAATTCGGAGGCGAATTAAAGGATTGGATACCCTGGTGGGTTTGAAAAGATTCATTTGGACCAAAAGTTACATGCGGTTGATAAATTTCAGTATTTAGATCAAAGCATGTTACCAGGATCAAAGGCCAAGAAATTAGTAGCGGGCTACCCGCATTCTAGCGAGAACTATCCGAAAGTAATTGAAGCTTTAAAAATGAGATTTGGGAAAAAGAAGCTGCTGTTTGAGCTCTATGTTCGTGAATTTATAACACTAATTGTTGATAGAATTACCGCAAAAGACAAGTCCTCGATTGGCTCTCTATATGATGAAGTTCTCAGTAAAGAAAAGGTGCTAGAATCGTTAGGATTATCAGCAGTTAATTACTGTGAAATTCTAAAGACATCTTTGGTCGAATCAAGTTTACCAGTAGACACATTAAGAGTATGGCAACAGCAAGCTAAAATTCCTGTTAGAGCATGTTCAAGCAATTGTTGGAATTTATGAATGAAGAAGTTACCAATGAACAAAAGGTTGTATTAGCCAGTCAAGGGTTCAATAATATTAATGTTGAGGAACAAGTTCTACATAAAAAATGAGCAGCCAGAGAAAATTCCAACTGTTTCAGGTTTATCCAATCAATCTGAAAAACGGAAAATGGATGTGTGTGCATTTTGTAATATTAAAGGGCACGAAACGGTCAACTGTCGTAAAGCTAGCAATAGTAAGCTAGATGATCGACGTAACCCTATTCGAAAAGCAAAATTGTGCTTTTACTGTTTGGGTTCTGGTCACGTATCTAGGTTTTGTAGAGTTAAGAGTCGATTGTAAGAATTGTGGAAAACGTCATCAACTAGTAATGTGTCCAGAAATTAGTAAGAGGGAAGATGACGTACCCGTGAAAGGCAATTCTGATTCAAAGCAGTGTGATGATGCTGTAGTACAAACTAATTCAATGAATTTGTTTTGCAAACGTGGAATTTTGTTGCAAACATTAGTTGTTCGGTTGAGTTCAGGGAATGTTTCTAAATATGCCAGGGCTATGATTGATGGTGGTTCTCAAAGATCCAGCATTTTGGCGCACACTGCACAGCAATTAGGTCTAAATGCAGTGGGGCGAGTCAAGCTTGTTCATGGGTTGTATGGTGGAGTTAAAACAGCAGAAACATTACACCAGCGCTATGTTGTACAAGTCAATGGCATGAATAGTAATTACCAATGTAAAATTGAATGCTTGGATGAAAAGAAATTGTGTAACAGCATTCACCAAGTAAGCAAAGGTGCTTGGATGAACGAGCTGAAAGAAAAGGAAATAGTTATCTGTGGCCAAGACCAAGAGATGTCGGAAATTGAGTTAATCATTGGTGCAGATGTGTATGGAAAGCTCCTTACAGGTCAGGTTATTCAATTAGACTGTGGATTAACAGCAATTGAAACGAAGTTAGGTTGGACACTGACCGGTAAATATAGTCCATGTTATGATGACTCTACTTTCTCTATGACGTGTACGACGTCAATGTTCCACGATTCTGTTCTGAGTGGGTTTTGTAAACTAGAAAGTATTGGTATTAGTGATCCAGTGGAAACACGGAATCAGTTTGAGCTTCAAGAAGAGGCTAGAAACCATTTTGTAAAAACGGTCAAGCGGGACGCTGATGGTAAATGTGAGGTGCAATTGCTATTCACGTTGAGTCCTGATAATTTAGAGAATAACTTGGCTGTTGCAGAGAAAAGATTGAGAGCATGCTCAGAAAAACTGAAAAGAAACGGAACGTGGAACGAGTATGATAATGTTTTTAAAGAGTGGTTAGCAGAAGGAATTATTGAAGCAGTTTCTGAAAAGGAAAAGGGGAGCTCATGTCACTATTTACCTCATCATGCAGTAGTAAAATTGGATAGTGTTACTACTAAGATTAGGCCGGTGTTTGATGCTTCGTGTAAAGTCAAAGGTGGCATTTCATTAAATGACTGTTTAGAAAAGGGCGTAAACTTACTTGCTTTACTGCTATCTGTGCTCCTTAGATTCCGAGACGGAAAAATTGGTGTAGTGGCAGACATACGGAAGGTATTCTGTCAAATTAGTGTATGTAAAGCACACCGAGATTATCAGCGATTTTTGTGGTGGACTGATGAAACCTAGAATGAATTGAAAGTTTTTCGGCATAGGAGGGTTGTATTTGGTATAAATTGTTCACCATTTCTGTTTAATGCGGTGGTGGATTACCACTTATCAAACGTGCCGCCTGAAGAAGCGTACGTTGCTGAAAAATTAAAGACTGCTTTATACGTAGACAACGTAGTGACAGCAGTTGAAAACCTAGAAGCGATGTATCAGTTTAAGGCTACTTCAATACAAATCTTAAAAGATGCTTCTATGGAATTGCGTTGTTGGGAATTGTCGAATTCTGTAAAGGCATTATCAGAAAGCAATATGTACGATTTAAGATCGATGGCTTATAGTCCGGATTTTACTTCAGTTCTTGGACTGACGTGGGACAAACAATCCGACCAGTTGTACTTTAAAGTTCGTAGCAAGGAAAAGATGGATGTTGTTACAAAAAGAACGGTATTATCCTGTTTACAAAAGGTGTTTGATCCGCTTGGAATTTTGTCGCCGTTTACTTTGCTACCTAAAGTTATGCTTCAAGAGGTTTGGGCATTAAAGCTGAATTGGGATCAAGTCATGCCTGATTCGTATGCAGAAAAGTTTGTTATGGTTGTTATCATTAAAAATGATAAAAAATATTGGTATTCCAAGACGCTTAGGATTGTTCACTCGTACAGAAAGTAAATGGAGTTTACACTGTTTTGTAGTTGCTAGTAAGTCAGCTTATGCTGCAGTTATATATTTAAGGTGCGAAAAGGGCGGTAAAGTATCTGTGCAACTCCTTCGGGCTAAGTCAAGAGTGGCTCCAGCAAAAAAGGTCACTATTCCTAGATTGGAACTGTTAGCATGTGTAATTGGATGTAGATTGAGTAAAGCTGTATGTGAAGCTCTAAATTTGCATTGTAAACAGTACTTCTAGTCAGATTCATCAACTGCTATTGCGTGGATTTCGCGTTGTGAGAATTGGAGTGTTTTTGTTGCTAATCGTGTAAAGGAAATCAGGCGCCTTAGTAATGCGAATGACTGGATTGTGCCTGGCATTAAGAACCCAGTTGACCTGCCATCACGAGGGTGTAGTACGAAAGAATTATCAGATTTGCGATGGTGGGAGGGGCCAAGCTGGTTGAAACTGGAAGCAGAAACTTGGCCAGGTGATAAACCTGTACCAAATGAAGAGATTGTAAATGTGGAAAAGAGTAAGGTTATTTTATCAGCGTACGTTGTTCAAAGTGAGATTCCGCTGTTTCATTCGTTGTTAATTTATACTACATACACACGACTTGGCCGTGTTGTTGCACATATATATCGTTGGAAAAATCATGCACGCTATAACGAAGAATACTCGAGAGAGGAATTGATGAACGCTGAGAAGAGAATTTTATTATATGTGCAGAAAGACTGCAAATTAGAAAGTCATTTGCGTCATAAATGCAAAACCGAAAAGGACGAAGATGAATTAGTGCGGGTTGTAACGAAGGTTACCGAAAGAGATGATTTGCATGATTTCTGGCACCAAATACTGTTGGTGGGTGACCATTTAATAGTTCGTCTATTGATTAATGAAGCGCATGTAAATAATTGTCATGCGGGTGTTCAAACCGTTATGAGAATTCTAAGAGAGCGATTTTGGATTCTACGAAGTCGACGAGTAATCAAGAAGCTGCTATCAGCATGTTTACGTTGTCGCAGGTTTACAGCCAAGAAAATGGATCAGGTAGATGTAAGCCTTCCAGCAGCAAGAGTTGAAGATACAGCGCCATTTCAAGTTGTTGGAATTGATTTGGCGGGTCCATTGTTATTAAGAGGAGGTGTCAAATTGTGGATAGTTTTGTATGCATGTGGTGTCTACAGAGCCGTTCATTTAGAGGCGGTGACGTCACTTAGTACGGATAATTTTCTTTTGGCATTCCGAAGGTTTGTGTCACGGCGAATTCGGCCCTGCATTGTGTATACAGATCAGGGTACTAATTTTGTAGGAGTAGCAAATATGTTAAAGGACATTGATTGGGATAAAGTAAAACGTCAATGGTCGGCAGACAAGATAGAATGGAGGCTAAACCCCCTAGTTCACCCTGGTGGAGAGGATGGTGGGAAAGGTTGATCCGAATTGTGAAAGGATTATTGTTGAGGATTCTTGGTAGAAGAGTATTGAACTATGAAGAGATGGTTACTACGCTATGCGAGGTGGAATTCTCGCCCCCTCACGTATATTAGCAAAGACCCTAATGACTTACTTTGTTTGTCTCCTAGTTTATTTTTAAAAGGTGTTCAAGCAGATACTATTCCAGATGTGTTTGCATATTTATTCACTTGGACTTAGGAAATGGCTTAGGAAACAAGCAAACCTAATGCGTGAGTTTCGACAGAGATTTAGAAATTAATATTTAAGTACCCTCAAGCAAAAGGCGAAAGAAGTGGGGCATAGATCAGGTCGTATCGGAGACTTGGTACTGGTAGGAAACGACGAAACCAAGAGATTATTATGGCCGCTGGCAAGAGTTGTCGAGGTTTATCCTACGTGAGATGGTGTAGTGCGTGTTGTAAAGTTAAAGACATCTGCTGGGTGGCTTATATGTCCGATACAGCGTCTTTACCCACTAGAGACAGAAGTGAATGTGTCGGAGATAGAAATGAATACCGGATATGGCGATCGAAACGAAAGATCTGAAGAGCCAGGGAGAGAAGCATCAGTGCCTAATAGTGTTGTTAAAACTCGTAGCGGTCGAATTATTAGAATGCCTAATCGGTATTAGCAAATAATCATGTTTTGTTATGAATCGTGTTGTGTTAAAATAGGTCTCACTATTTTAAGGTGGGAGGATGTTAAAACTTATGTATAATGTTCGGCATGTGGACACGACATGACAAAGGTCAGTCGTTTTTTGTAGTAGGCTTGGAACGATTGAGAGTTGTTGAAAATAAATTCGTGTTCTGTCATTGTCAAAATAAGTAGAAATTAGTAATTTTAGTTGAAAAGGATAATAAAGAATATAAAACATGGCTTGTTATATTCAAGGTCTTGGAAGCTGCGTGTAGAACTGCGTAGGCACGGCAGCAAAATATTAATTAACATATACCAACAACGTAGTAGTCGAAGAAGCCTTTTCCGGGTAGGAAAAGCGCAATTCTTTACACTGAAGCTTATGTTCAACCGTTAGATAACTTAAGTGCCTTATCTGGCGAACATGATACTGTGGGCGAGAAGTCGTTGAAGCCAAAGAATAACTGTAATAACGTGTTAATCTCTTCTAATCAAGAATGTTATTTTTGCGGGGACAAAAGACATCCTCGTGCTAATTGCCCTGCAAAAAATGTGACTTTTAGGAAATGCATAAAGTGTGGGCATTTTGCTAAACTGTGTAAATAGGGGAAGGATATGGATATGACGACTAATGCTTGCCGTGTTGATGATTCTGAACAAATTGTAGCTGCTGCTCCTAAATGCCTATCGAAATCTGTGACTAAGATTAAAGTCAATAATTTTTATGCTGACGCCTTGGTAGATACTGGGAGTTCTGAAACTTATATCGATGAGGATTATGTTTCTTTTCTTAATATCACTACGTATACCAGTTCGGGCCATATATCTATGGATTCAGCGTCACATCAATCTAGAGTTGAGGGGCACTGTTTTGTTGATTTGGGGATACTGAATCACAAGTACGCTAGAGTTAAGCTGACTATCCTTCTGAACTTTGTACCGATGTTATAATTGGCCATGATATACTATTTTCTTCTGAAATCGCATTCAATATTTTTGAAAATCTAGAAACTATTAGTGCACCAGTTTGTGAAAGGATGCATTACATTTTTGCATTAAAATGTAATTGCTTAAGAAATCGTTTCCACGACAATCCTCAAACGCTGCTTGTTGGTAAACCACGATATTTTGTTTAGTTTTATAAATAGGATCAGGTCCTTTTAACAGTTACTGGTAATACTAAAAAATGTAGTTAGCCTTGATATGTAAAAAGGGGCAAGGTGAAGTTAAGTCAAAATAAAATGACGGATGAATCTGGCATTAATTTTTAATTGAGTATTTCTGTAAATGTGGAGCATTTGTGGCTGTTAAAAGGACTTGAACCTTTGACAAAAGTCGTAATTCATCAATTTTTACCAATATTAATTGTCAATTTGTATTGTACTGGACGCCTACTTGCCAACATGGCTGAAATAAATTAGTGTTTTGGAAGGGTAGTATTTATTGTCGTCTACAGTGTTTGACCATCACATCCATTGCTCTTATAGGCCCTTACGACACACGATAATTAAAAAATAACATTGCTGAAGGATATACAGACGAATCCTATACAAATAAAGTGGACAGCAAATAAAATATTTAAAGAAACATGACAAGTGTGTAGACATATTACTAACAATAGACAGCAGTAGTGCCTCCAGCTTTTCTGGAAAAGTTCAACTACTATTTCATGGTTGTACAAATTGCAACATTACTGTAAATATAAATAAATTATAGTTGTACTATACGTGTAAGTAGTAAAGGTGTAATATTTTTAATAAAAAATTCACGTGTATATTTTATGAGATTGCTTGTTGGAATGCATTATAGTGTTTAAAATGAGGATAAAAACTGTATAATATACTTTCTTGGCCTCGGTCGGGAAAACATTTTCCGATATCGTTATAGTGTACTTTGACACTTGATTTTGAGCTGACAAAGTAAATACCCTTGATGGATTTCAGAAAAAAAAGTTTTTCCGAATTAAAATTAAATAAAACAATAATTAAAAAATCTCAATAAGTCAAAGAAAACTTAAAAATCTGTCAATAATTTCTATGGAATTCACATTGGCTACCATTCTAGACTATACAACCTTAATTAACGAAGTTGCTAAAGTTAAAGTTAGAAAGGTAAAACTGTAGTCGATTGTTGTAGTTGATATCATTTATTTAAAGTAGTTTATATTTTTGAAATAAAAATAGAACTCATATACACGTTGTGCCATTTTTAATTAAATGACAATCGAAAGTTATCTTAATGAAAAAACATTTAGAGCGACATTTCGATGACTTGCATAATACTGAGAAAATCTACCGCACGGCCCTGATACTAACCTATCGTGTGTATTAGATTAAGGTATGTAATTACTTGAATAATTATTACCATCACACAAGTAGAACAACTGATAAAAAATGCATACCTCAGTAACAAACACATTCTTCTGAAATGTTTTTATACAAATATCTCTGAACCAATTAGTTGGAGTTAAATAATTTTCTAATTTGTATTGTAAGAAAATTGATTTATTTAACAGTATTTCAAGCATTAGGTTTCACTTCGAAGATATAATCAAAAATAATTTTTAAGATTGTATTTAGTTTGTTACGTGCCAATCAAATTGGCCCTTAAACATTGTTTTAGGTTAATTTTGATGTGCGGAGGTTTCGCGCCACAATTTCAAAAGACTCGGGGCGCGTATTTCCGTTACGTCACAGTGCGTCTGCGCCAGATCGCGCGACGCAAGAGGGTTGGACGAATAACTTCGCGCCGACGTGTAAAAGACAAAAAAGTGGGGACAAGTTTCCTGTGCTCTCTATAACGTGGCTTTTTTGCCTGAACTTTCGAGTGGAGTGGACGTTTGAGGTATCGTATCGTGTTTATCTTTATCTATGTAGATATCCTGCCTAATTATCTTTGTTGTCGCCCTTTACCTGGTTTTTCCTTATCCGATCCCTACATAGGTAGATGAAATTTGCAGCCACCTAGGCGAACCGTACTGCACGACCCGAGAATGAGCCGGAAGCCCATGTTCCGCCAACAGCACCGGAGCAAGCACCATCTTTAATCACCCCGGAGCGGAGCCCTGAGTGCTGGTCCGAACGCTTTGGAAGAGCGTCGGGAGTCACCACCTTTAACTACCTCAAAAGGGCCTTTAGTGGCCTGATGGACTTGGGAGAAGCCAACTATAACCCAATTCCGTCGAACGCCGGATTTCTTATGTGAGTATTCTCTCTGTTAATTTGTTCGCTATTATCATTTATTGTTTTAAATTTATATAAATTTCCGATTATTGCGCAATATAAATTGTGCATTGGTGACGTCATTGGCAGATGAGCGCGCCCAAAATCTGTACAAGATTAGCGCTACCAACTACCGATGGTGTCTAGTAAACCCCGCTTGCGGTGTTGTATTTATCGAACTTTTAATTGTAATTATCGTTTTAAATGTAAGAAGTTTTTGTTTTTCCTGTTTTCTCTGTAAGGGTTTTCCTAAGATAAATAAGAACAATTTGGTAGGAATAATTTCTTACACAAATCTACCGATATTTATTACAAACTGTCTAAAGATCTGCAGCTAATATCATAGGCTGCTGTTTTTTATCAATATTAGTTAGTTAATTGGTAATGCTGAAACAGCATGGGGAATACACGTGTTTCGCTGTCAGTCCGGTTATTAGTAAATAAATATTAAATCTATCCAACCCAATTTGTTTATGTGGTGAGCTAGTGTTTATTGTTGAACATCTTACATCGTCTTAATTTATTCCAATCAATATGTTATCCAGAGAAGATAAGAAATTCAAGCTATTATGACAGAGGCCGTTGGTTCTATGTTGAAAGATTAAAAACTATCTAGAAACTCTTGAAAAACTGTTAATAACCTGTGTTGAAAAAGCAGTTAATGTAGTAATCAAGAATTACGAGGTAACAATAAAAGCACTGGAAAACAAAATGAGCACGTTAAAAACAGACTATAAATTTTTGAAGGAAAAAATGAACGAGCATGAACGATATTCTCGTAGAAATTGCGTACGAATATTTGGTATAATGGAAAATGAATCAGAATGTGTATGTAGACAAAATAGTTGTGAAAATATTTAACGATTAACTAAAAATTCCTATGGAAGTCGGTGCTATCGATAGATCACATCACATTGGAAAAGCAAATGACCAGACTTTACATGTGATTTTCCAATGCTCCACCCGAAGGTACTACATTGGCCAGGAAGCGAGTTTTTTTTTCACCTGGAAAATTTGAAATTTTGCCGAACCCTTGCTGTTCCAAGCAAGGTAGGGATCTTTAACGTGCGTGACAACACTCACACACGGGACCTCATTTTACCTCTCATCCGAAGAGGGTGTAATTTTGTGAAAAATGCTCGCCTAACATTTTTCAAGCGGGCCATGTCGGGATTCGAACCCAGGACCTTGGACGTAGTAGTCACACACATACCACTACGCCACGGAGCTGCCCAAAATGACCAGACTGTAAATAAACCAAGACCCGTGTCAGTAAAGTTCACAAGTTACAGAGAAAAGCAAAAGCTTGGGAGTGCCAGAAAAAAGTTGAAGCGTGCGGGCTTGGTCATTAAAGATGTCTTAACCAAAACACGTTTAACGGTGTTAAAACAAGCAACGTTAACCTTTGGTCACAATAATACATGGACTTAGAATGGGGTCTTCTACACTGTCGTAGACGGCAGAAGATGTTCAGCTCGAATGTTGGACGATGTGTATAAAATAAAAAGAGGAGAGTAATTTCCTGTGTCAAGTGAATATACCTATTAAGTCAAAACTGCTGCATAAATTTTCTGCATGTTTTCGTTAAGATAAATTGTTAAGTAGCCTTTCACCTTTTTTTTCCTAATACTACTAGTATCAAGTATTTTAAGTTTTTGTTACAAAATTTGTTAAAATTTAATTTATTAAGTTGTAATTATACCGGACCTCAATATGTGCATTTAGATATTTAATTTCCAACTTAAGATTAATTTTATCGTTATATATAGCTAAATTTTTGAGTATGTGTGACTGGAGTGTTGATCGTATAATGTTGTGTATACTACCAAAATTGCAGGGGTCTTAGGGGTAAACTTTTTACACTTTATAAAAATTCTTGTACGCATAATTATGACATAATTTGTTTGACGGAGACATGACTATCGAGAGATTTTGCAGATGAGGAAACATTGGATTGCTTATATTACGGCATGTATCGCTGCAATATGGATTTGTTAATGTCAGATAAGAAGAGGGACGGAGGAGTATTAATTAGGATAGGTAAATCAGTAAAGGTTACTAAATCGTCATATCTAAACTCCAAGCATTTTGAAGCATTAATATTATCGGCTATAGCAAATAACAAAGAACTTTATATTATAAGCGTGTGCTTTAAGCCAGGTTCACCCGTTGAGTCGTTCTTGCAGTTTTTCGATTTTGTTGAATCGAATCTGATAGTACCGGATAACTATGTGGGGCTATTTGGAGATTTTAACCTACCAAACATAGCAGGCCCAGATACGAATATGTCACTATATGATAATAAATATAAAGTTTTGTACAACTTTCTTAATTTACACAGCTTAGTACTTACACTGTTAAAAACGTTCATGGGAGAACGCTTGATCTTGTTTTGGTATCGGAAAACCATATGCATAATTTCAGTGTCATAAAAGACGAAGACCCACTCGTTCCTGAAGATGTTCATCATCCAATGCTAGCAATACATGCTGACTTTAAGACGTATAATGCCACTACTGCTATTCTGCATAAACGGTATAATTTTAAGCTCTGTAATTTCTATAACCTAAGCTTGGCGTTTCGGAATGCTGATTGGAATCAGGTAATGCAATGCAGTTGAGCATTTTTGTAAAATTTTATATAATATTGTCGACGTATGTTGTGTACGTAAGTACACCTGTAAGCTTTTTCTCTATAATGTATTTGTACCAGTGAACTGTTGAATAATTGGAGAACACTTAAAGAGAACATGCCAAGACAACTCTTTATTCATAGTCCTCAAAATACAATGCTACCCTACATATTTCGCCAGTCATACCAACTTACATCTAAACAGATACATAATATATTATAGAACACTGACATAACAATTCTCCCCTTTTTAGGAATACAATTCTAACTAAAAGAACAAGAATTTCACAAATCGAGTCTATTCGGAGGCTTGACAATGCGCTTTGATCTCCGAAGTGTTGGAGAAACATTTGAGTAGGATGTATGTGGTTCGTCTAGACTTTGAGTTGCTGTTTGAGATTGTGCATCTGTAACAGTATCTGGTGAATGTACAATATTTTGTTTTCTTGGGGTATTAAGTAAATCGGTCGTTCTAGGTGTGTCACCCAGTATTGTTGATGTGACCCCAGTTTGAAAAGGTATAGTATTAAGATCAGGGTCATATACCAATTTTGAGGTAACAGGTGTATTTTTGCCTATTTCCCTAATTTGATCTACATGTGTTTTCCATATGCGGTTATCATCCAATTGTATCAAATAATGCAATTTCCCTAATTTTTTTATTACATACCCAAATTCCCATTTATTTTTGAAACTATAATCTCGACAACTTACTCTGATACCTTCTAAAAATTGACGGACATTGTGAGATTCCCCTACGCTTTTCGATTTAACATTAGGTTTCATCAGGTCCAGTCTTGATCTTATCTCCCTACCGAACATTCGATAAGACGGACTTCACACCTGTAACTGTGTGTGGAGTTTTTCTGTAATGTAATAGGAATTTACTTAATTGTTTATCAGTGTCAAGATCGTCACCTCTTAACGCTCTTAATGACTGTTTGAATGTTTGAACATATCTCTCAGCAAGTCCATTCGTTGCTGGGTGATATGGTGCACTTAACTTGTGCGAAATTCCATTTTCTTGTAGGAATTTTTTTAATTCATAGGACAAAAAGGATTGTCCATTATCAGAAACTAGAACGCGCGGTAAGCCAAACTGTGCAAATATTTTCCGTAAAATTGTGATGGGTGAGTTTAGATGTAGTATTTTTCACGATTTGAATTTCTGGCCATCGTGTATAAGCGTCTACAAGAATGAAATAATAAGAGTTTAAAATGGTCCCAAAATCTATGTGTACCCTTTCAAAAGGTTCACTTGCAGCTTCCCAGATATGTGGATGTACCTTGATGGGGTTATTTTTAATGTTATTGCAATCCGCGCAGTTTTTACAAATCGCTTCTATATCGTGGGAAATTCCATCCCACCAACAATCTCTCGCAAGAGATTTCATTTTAATTATCCCAAAGTGGGCATCATGCAATTCTTGAAGAATTTTATGTCTTAGGACTTGTTGGTACCACGACCCTGTGCTGTCTAAAAATGCAACCACTTTGTAGTGTAAATTCATGTAACGGTATGTTAAACCGGTGTTCGCTAGGAATATTTTTCCCTGCTTTTAATGCAACTAATAAATTTTGTAATTTCTCATTCTTATCAGTTTCTTCCGCCAATTCATTTATTGTGACTGGTAGAGTTTCCATTTGAAAAATTTCAAATTGATCTGGAGTATCGTATTTGTAATCACTAGTTGTCGCTAGTGGTAATCTAGATAATGCGTCTGCATTTGTGTGTAATTTTGTATTCTTGTATTTGATTGTATATGTAAAGTTTTGTAAGTATAATGCATAATGTTGCATTCTAGTGGCTGTATGTAGCGGCAAGTTTGTTGAAATAGAAAAAATGTGTACTAGTGGCTGATGATCTACATATAATGTAAAGGGTCTACCATAAAGGTAATAGAAAAATTTCTTGACTCCGAAAATTATGGCGTAAGCCTCTTTATCTATTTGGGAGTACTTTTGTTGTGTAGTGTTTAAAGTCTGTGACGCAAACTGTATTGGCCGTTCAGTTCCGTCAGGATATAAATGAGACAACACCGCCCCCACAGCATAGGGATTTGCATCCGTTGCAAGTACTAGTGGTAGGTTGGGATCGAAATGCGCTAGCACTTTGTCAGATACTATTTCCTGCTTTATTGCGGTGAATGCTTTCTGACAATTGTTATCCCACCTAAACGGTACCTTATCTTTCACCAAATTATAAATTGGATGTAGTGTGCTACTTAAATTTTTAAGAAAACGCCCGTAATAATTTATAAGTCCTACTAAAACACGAGCTTCCGTTTTATTTGCTGGGATTTTGGCGTTTAAAATTGCCTCAATTTTTTGTTTTGATTTATGAAAACCAGACTTATCAATAGTATATCCACAATACTCAATTGTGTCTGTAAAGAATTGACATTTTCCCTGTTTACTCTAATATTGTATTTTTTTAAACGACTCAAAACTGAGTCGAGACGTTGTAAATGCGTCTCTTCATCAGGGCCTGTAATTTTAATATCGTCAAGGAACACCGACACCCCCGGTATATCTTTAAGAATATTTTCTATTTCTCTTTGCCAAATAGCAGGTACACTGGCAATACCATACATTAGCCGAGTGCTTTGATACAATCCGTTTTGAGTATTAAGGGTTAGAAATTTTCTATCCTCAGGTCTCACTTCTAACTGAAGATAGGCCTGATGTAAATCAAGTTTTGTGTATTTTTCCCCTCCTGCCATTGTAGAAAACAATGTTTCTATTGAAGGCAAGGGGTGTTCATCTATAATTAAATGTTTATTAAGATTACATTTAAAATCACCGCATATTCGTACTTTGCCATTGGGTTTTACAACCGGTACAATTGGTGTAGCGTATTCTGAACTTTCTACCTTTTCTAGCACCCCTTCTTGGACTAAGAATTGTAATTCTTCCTCTACTTTGGGTACTAGAGCATATGGCACTTTATGCGGTTTAATGTAATATGTAAGACCATCTTGTTTGACATTTAATTTGGCTTGTAAACCTACAATTTTCCCTATATCTTTTTTAAGAATTTCAGAATGTTTCTAAAATTCCTGCAAGTTCAGAATTTGAATCTGAAACATCTGTTGCTAAAACCTCTGTGAATGCTAAGCCTAATTGCCTAATCCATTCCCGCCCTAATAATGGAGCTTTATCGGTTTCTACAACATACAAATCTAGCTTTAATACTTTAGATTGGTGTAAAACTTCTACCTGTACGTAACCTACTGTGTTTAACACCTGTTTACTGTATGTAACCAATTTTATATTGGCCGATTGTAATTTCAATTTAGGAAACATCCTTTTAAAATCATTACAATTAATTAATGTTACTGCTGCACCTGAGTCTACCTCAAAATCTATACATACCCCATTTACCTGTAACGTTAGGATAAATTTTTTTCGATAGTTTGTGCATTCGTCAGTGTCTGTATGTAGGATTTCTTCAATCTCAACTTCTTCTATAGTGTGCATGTCTCTGGCTTTAAAGCATACCTTACTCAAATGTCCCCTCCGATTGCAAATAGAACATGACAAATAACGCTTTTTACAAGAATTTGCCAAGTGTCCGATGACTCCGCATCTAAAACATTGTACATTATTGTATTAGCATTTGTATATGTGTTAGAATTTGAAATTTTATTAAAATTTTTCTGTTTTATTTTTTACTTTACTATACTTTACATTAGGCACTTTCGAAGCAGTAGTAGCCATACTGTTGATGCACGTTGTAGTTGTGTTTGAACGGTGTAATTGAGCCGCATCCCTTGCAGATGCCTCCATACTCACTGCAATATCGATTGCCCTGTCGATTGTGAGGTCCTTTTGTTCCAGCAGCCTGCTTTGAATGCTTTGGGATCGGAGACCAAAAACAAACTGATTTCGTAATGCTTTCTTGAGGTAATCGCCAAACTTACAGGTTACGCCAAGGCGTTGTAAAGCTGTAAGATATTCCTGGACAGTTTCACCTTCTCACTGTTTTCTCTGCAAGAAGTGAAAGTTCTCAGCGATTTCTAATGGCTCTGGATTATAGTGTAATTTCATTAACGCGGTGAGTTGTTCGTATGTTTTCTGTTCAGGAACTTCTGGTGAAATTTTATCACAAAGGACATCGTACGCGTCGGAACCCATATAGTGTAATAAATAAGCTGCTTTCTTTATTTGAGGTACAGAAAAAACATTGAATGCGCTTTCCAACCTCATTAACCATCTATCAAATGTTTTTGAAATATCGTATGTTTCGATGGAAAATACGGTGTGGATTGCGTGAGTTGTATCACTTACTGTTGTTGCAGCGCTTCCAGAAGTTGTATTATTGGGCATTGTGTAATATGTTTAAAGATTATCGATGTAACCATATACTGATGTAGCACCATGTGTTTTTAGGTTATGATTTCTTCGTAAATGCCGTAGATTCGAAAGATCCTCGTCGCCAGTTGTTGTGTACGTAAGTACACCTGTAAGCTTTTTCTCTATAATGTATTTGTACCAGTGAACTGTTGAATAATTGGAGAACACTTAAAGAGAACATGCCAAGACAACTCTTTATTCATAGTCATAGATAAACACCCACCCACAATAAATGGGCAACGGCCTAATACTAACTTCTTTTAAGTTCATCGCGACCTCTAGCGGGAGTAGTCTAAACAACTATTATGGCGGTAATATTTAAATTTGCAGCTTCTACCATTATATCCTTTTTCTTAAAATAAAGAACCACGTGCAAAAAACTATCATTTATCAGACGTTTTCAGAAATGAAAACGTTCGATAAATACTATTTTCTCAAGAAAAAGAAACTACGAACATGAATAATGCTCAGGCTTCAATATTTTGGGTAAAATTATATACAATAAAAGCTACAAATTCGTTCTGTTAAACTGAAATTTTAATTTGAAAGGGTGTCTGTAATTTTATAACAACATTTCAAGTCCTTTTTACTTAATTTTATTCAGTAACATCAGTACAATATCGCTTAATACACAGAAGTTGTATAGGAATTTTACAATTATATTTAATTATTTCACAAAACTTACGATGTCATCAGTAGGAAACCGGTGCATTTTTGTTTCAGAGTTTTTTACAACACAAAGGCGCACAGCACAAGAAAACCATTGTTCCTATAGATTAATCTAACCTGCACTGAAGTTATCCTTTTTAAATACAAAAATTAAGTCAATAAACGCGAAACACAATAAATTAATCTGCAAATAAAAACACTAAATATTCCGAATGAATGTTCAACAAATAACAATAATTAAACAATACCCACAAATGTCACCATTGACAAAAGTTTTATCTTAGTAATGTCATCTAACGTCCGACAGTTTTCTGCATTACAAATTACACGTACCATCTCGCGGGCGTAGTATGAACTAAATCAGTGCTAAAATTGCGGCCATAAATGTTACCCATCTAATGTGTGGTTTTATCTATGTTCATAGTCCTCAAAATACAATTCTACCCTACATATTTCGCCAGTCATACCAACTTACATCTACACAGATACATAATATATTATAGAACACTGACATAACAACGTAAATGTTCCAAAGTCTGTCCAAAAACAGCATAAATATCCGATTTGGTTTATACAAGAAATAATTTATTTGCTTTGGCTAAAAAATAAACTCGGAAAATCCAGGTTCTTATCTATACCCCTTTCAAATAGGTATAAAGTGGTCTGTAAATTAAAGTGTCTAATTGAAATTTCACATAGCAATTATTTATATATAACAGAAACCTAGATCCATCACAATAGTAACTTAAGTAAAGCAAAAACGTGCCAGGTGCATTAACGATGCTTTTATTATGGACGTAGATGGAAATATTTTCAGTTCAGCTGAAGCTTGTTACGTTTTTTTTTCGTGGCAGCCACGTTGGGCGCCAAATTTATGCTACGTAACACAAAGAAAGCCAAAGAAATGACCGGGCTCAATCGGAGAGTGGGGGGGGGGTTGTAGAAAGCAGACTGACATATAATGTATGCGGCGGTAAGGAGTTAGTAACAGTACCTGCAATAAAAGAAATTAGAATAGCAAACCTGCAATAAAAAAGATTAGTCCGGCAAACCTGAAATAAAGAATAAGTATAGCAGTAATGAAAAGTCTAAGTTATTCAGTACTATGTAGAATGAAAAAAAAAGAAACTGTTTAGATAATCTATATAATACAACAACGGTAAAAGCAATACAGACAAAGGTTTAGTACAAAGTGAGGTAATATTGGGGAGTAGCAGAAACGTTTCCTCACACACCAATTAAACATAAATCAGACAAAATATCAACAAAAGGTAAATAGATAAGACACAATTGATATGAGTAATTCAGCAGTATTGATTTTTTTTCTTTCTTTTTTTTCTTTCTTAATCGCAGGCAAGTCTATTGTAAAAGGTATCAGAACGACGAAGATATGGCAAAACAACGTATAGATATTTAAAGTAATAATAAGTAGGAAATAGTTCAACTTACAAAAAGTCCTTCAGGAACGCTTCCTCGCATTTGAAGTGTGGGATTCACGAGGTCCTGCACTAACGAAGCACTTCACCCTTTACTGGGAGGGTGTTGATGGAACTTATCACACGTTACCCTAATCACACCTACCTATTTCACTGGGGTTAGCAGCAGACAATATCACGCGTCGTAACTATGTAGTTGATCAATTTCTTGGTAATTCTATTTCCTAAGACAATAATTTCGAGATATTCTGTAGCACTAGTTTAATTTCAACTGGGACCAGATGTATATTATTTTCATAAACATCCCAATAAGCAGTGAGAAACTTCAAACAATACCTTAGTAAACCGGTAATCGGTTATATTTCGCAAACACAAAACTTGCACAAGTAAGGATCTATTTTAGATTCTTTGTTGTTAGAAAATTCAGAACTACAGTATCACAGCAAAAAAAAACAATTAGTAAAAGCTACTCGTAAGCAAAAAAACCGTCTGTCAATGACCTTAAAACCCGTGCGGTCGAGTAAATACATTCTACAGTTAAAAAGTACAACTAAAATCGTGCCGTGTTTTCATGTACAATTCGAAAAATTAATACCGCATTAATTTTTCACTATTATCAAAGCAAACAGAAAGCAGTCTTTTCAACGTACTTCACATATAGAAACGAAGAACAAAACAACACTCCTTATCTGTTTATTCGTTTCAAAGCAAAACAGCAAACAGTAACTTTTATGTAATTAATATATATAAGAACCAAGCACGAAAACTAACAACGTAACGTAATTAACATATAGTAACAAAGGACAAACTACAACTCCTCGCTATTATAACCGCTTATCGACTCTTATCTATACTTGTATATCCACATAAGGAACAAAATTTATACGACGGCAAGCCAAGAACGATGCAATTTATTTATTAATTGAAAATCAAACTTCAATTAATCTATTTTTAAATTACTACACACGAGTTAAATTGCATACAATTCTGCATTATTCTGAAGTATTTCCTTTATACAAACAGCGATCTCAAAGAAACGATGTATTTTTAAGTACATTAACAGAAAGGAAGCGAAAAATGTTAAACTACAAAAATGCTTACAAGCTTGTCATGAATTTGTAAATTACTTTTCTTTAGTATATAGCAACACCAAACCTACCTATGGAGCTGTATTCTTAAGTGACAATTCCATCCCCTGCTCTACAGCCAGAAACACGCTTTATTTTACCGTTGATGATTATAAAATTGCCGTCAAAAAATTGAAGGTCAAAAAAGCAGCGGGACCAGACATACCCCCACCGTATATCATAAAAGGATGCTCGTAGTGATTACAAATGCCGCTATTACATATTTTTAACTTATCAATCCAAAAGTTTACCTTTCCTGAAATATGGAATCACACCACTGTAGTGCCTTTACATAAAAGTGGATCAAAGTGATGTGTGTCAAACTACAAACCGATCGCAATATTATGGGCGCCTGTCAAATTTTTTGAGCAAATACTGTATTCAAAATTATTCTACCATATTAGGCCAATAATTAACGAAACTCAGCATGGATTTGTGCCATGTAAATCTACTGTTACAAATTTGACTATTTTTTGTAGCGAGGTGTTTAAAGCACACCATCCAGGAATTTTTAAATGACAAATCACTAGGAACTTAACATGCATATTGAAATACTATGATAAAATTACTTATTTTACTTATTTTTTTGTTAGATTTTTTAAGTATGTACATAAACATGTGTATTTATTTACTATTATTGACTGAAGGATTGTTGATTGACATCCTGTTGTTTTATATTTCAATGCTATTTTGGCCAGAGAAATAATTGAAACTTGAACTTGAAACCAAGGAACAAGTAGATGTCGTATACACTGACTTTAACAAGACGTTTGATAAAGTGGACCATGATGTTTTGCTCGAAAAGTTGGCATTATGTGGTGTATCTCAGAAATTGGTTTCGTTTTTTGCTTCGTATTTGTCTTCACGTTCTTTTGCAATCAAATTTAATGGCAACACTTATGGGAAATATACAGCAAATTCCGGGGTACCGCAAGGTTCAAACCTAGGGCCTTTACTTTTTTATTATACATTAACGATCTTACAAACGTGTTTAACTTTTCTAAGTCGCTATTATTTGCAAATGACCAACAAATTTTTGCAAAAATTACGACACCTACAGATAGTCTAAATTTACAATGTGACAAATAGGGTTTATGATTGGAGCGTCAGCAATAAACTACCTATAAATACATCTAAATGCTCAGTTCTTTCTTTTTGCAGAGGTAAAACCCTGCATACGATTTGATTATAAGTTTAATAATACAATCACCAAGCGGGTAGAAAACATCAAAGACTTGGGGGTAACATATAATAGCCGTTTAAGTTTTAACCAGCACATATGCACTATTGCTGCTGAAATTTATAAAATATTAGGTTTTGTAATTAGATAAACACATAGTTTTCGGAATGTCAAAACTATCAAAATGTTGTATGCGAACCTGGTACGTCCCAAGCTCGAATATGTGTCGTGGTTTGGCACTCTAAAGGTATTGGTGTCACTAAACATATCGAAAAGGCGCAGAACCGATTTCTTTGTTACCTTTACTTTAAAAAACACAAACGTTATCCTTATTACAATACTACAAGAACTGCAGCCCTAAGAACAAAATTTGAAGTCCAAAGTCTTTTAAATTGGAAAACATTGCTCTTATTCAATTGTTCTACAAAATAGTAAATAATATTATTTCGGAACCTGTTCTTCTTTCTCTATTAGGCTTCAAAGTCTCTTTCTGGTTGACAAGAAACACAGAAGTTTTTTATATACCACGCGTTTGATATACTTTCTATTGTCCTTTATTGGTCATGCAGAGGTTAGTCAACGAAATTAGTACCGATGCTGACCTAGATTTATCATTTGCTTATAATGAGTTTCTGAAAACTGTGTTAAATTATTACAAGTTTGAGTAACAATAAATTGGATGCCATGTTGCCATCTTATCCATATTATCTGTATCTAAGAACTTTACCTGTTTAGTGCTTATCCATGTTGTACTACTAGGTCAGGCTTTAATTCTAAACTTTTTGCTTTCCTTTGAGCTTTATGTTTTTGTAACTGTGTGTGTGTATTGTGCGTGCGTGCATGTGTGTAGGTATGTGTGTGCTGTGTGTGATGAGAGTTTTTCTTTATTTGTGGGAGTGTAAATGTCTTATAGAGTTTCTTTACATTGAACACTGTTAAAGTTTGACTTACAATTATTGTTACGTTGGTCCATGTAATTAGGCTTTGCCTGTTTGTGATCACTAAAAACAAATAAATAAATATGCTTGCAATAGAGATTCTAAAGGAAGAATAACCACTGTATCTTCTGAGATCTGGCTACAGTTGGTAAAAATAATTCACTTGAAAATTAAGTTTAACTCCCGAAACGAATGAAATGCAACCTGAAACTCTTATATCACATGTTGAATTGAGTGAATCTCAAAATGCTCAACCTAATGTGTGTGTAGAGGTTCTAGATCTCAAAGATTACCTACATACCATGAAGATTACTTACGTCTTATAATTTTATAGGCGGTAGCAAATGTGATATAATTTATTATCTAGGAGACGTTTATATAACTACATACATCTAAGTAGCCTGGTGTTGATGATAACAATCATCATTTCTTATTAGCCATCAGTTTTACTTTTGTTTAACCCTAATTCTAATTAACTGTTTATTACAGCCTTAAAAAGGGTTCTCTATTTCATTTTAAGGATATAATATGAAAACTAGCTGTTAAACTTACACATGCATGACAGAAGTTATATATGAATATATGAAGTTATAGATGAATATGCGTTAGTAAGTTATGTCAGTAAGTTGGGTCGATTTAAACCCGCGTTTTCTGGAGATCAAGATCGTGAATTAGCTGTGCATGCAATAAACTTGGAAAAGTTGTTTTATGGCTTGACATTGAAGAGTTTAAGAAAATTACGTTTTCAATATGCTGAATTAAATAACATTGCAAATCCTTTCTAAAAAAAAAATGGCCGTGAAAGATTGGGCATACTCTTTTTTAAACAGGCACAAGCTATCACTACGGACACCTGACAAAACTAGTGTAGCCAGAGCTATGGGTTTTAATAAGATACAGGTGGATTTGTACTTCCCCAATCTTAAGGCACTTATCGCGAACTACCAGTTTCCAACTACACGCATATTTAATATGGATGAAAGTGGGCTCTCGACTGTTCCAAATAAAACACCCAAGGTAGTGTCTATTAAAGGTCAAAAACTAGTAGGGAAGATTGCTTCAGCTGAAAGAGGTCAAAATATTACTGTAGTTTGTTGCATATCTGTTGCTAGATGGTATGTGCCTCCTGCAGTTATATTTCCGAGGAAACGAAGGAAGGCCGAACTTATCGATGGAGCACCTCCAGGATCAATATTTTTTACGTCAGATTCGGGTTATATGAACACAGATTTATTTCTAAAATGGGTGACTCATTTTCAAACACAGGTTAAATCTTCCGAAAAAGATCCAGCGTTACTAATTTAAGATAACCACTCATCGCATACATATTTATCAGCAATCACGGGAACCCTGCGACGGATGACGGTGGCGGACAGACATTGAGATCCCATTAACCAAACTAAGTTTGGTTGGCTAGAATATTTTCTTTCTTGCTTTTGCCAGAGCAACGTCACTGATGACATCATCAAATGATAAGCTGTCTACTTTGTCTATTTCTATGCACATGAGACTGAGGGAACATCATTTAGCTTGAGTCATTGTTGATCTGAATTCATTTTTTATCCACTTCAGCTGAGAAAAAGATTTTCTCTAGAGCAATTTGCAACGATCATAAGAAACGATCTCAAAATTGCTTCTACATGAGGGTGAAGAGTATGGGACGTTCCGGACGTGCGACATTGGAACAAATACTGTTGCAGTATATTTAAGTATTATATTATTATATATGACAATTGCTTACTTGGACCATTTTTTCTTTGGGGACCCCAAGAAAGTCCTGCTCTAGTACTAAGAGATATGTATTTTAACATGTAATTTACTTTTTATCTTATTATACAGATTGAACACTCGTTTTTTCTGTATATCGCTCTTAGCTAAATGAGTGCAACTACTTCCACTACTACAATTAAAATTAGTGTGCTATGTTTAGACAGGTCCTTGTACAATTCATTCATTTACTCTTTGCATACAAATCGCTTCTGGAAAAAAGGATGTTATAAAGATACTAATCTGCAGAAGTCACCTTTGCCAACAACTTTTTTGTGTTTTGTTCTAATTCTTTTCATATCGTTGTCCTGGGCGTATGCAGATGAGAATGGATAGACCAAATTTTTTGGAAATGCCCCCTTGGCAGCCAAAATGCTGTTATACACAGAAGAAAGCAATCTTAAAAAATTATAAAAGGACAATATTTATGCACCCAGGGACATTTTCAAAAATTTGGCTTGTATATTCTCATCTACATATTCAGAGGACCACGATACAAAAAGAATTAGAACAATAAACAATACAGAAAACAAGTTAGAGCACCTGCTCAAAAAACATTCTAAATTGTGTTATAAGTCGATATGTTAACTGCATAGCCTGTGAATTCTTGAAATTCAAATTACTTGAAATCTAAAAATTTCTATTTTACATTTGCCTTATTTTACTGTAATGACTAAAATAATACACCGGGACTAAACGAAGTTAAAAAAACTCAAAATTTGGTAATATCTGAAATAAAAATGTTTTATCTTGCTAGTTTCTTTTACAGGTCTTGTATAACTAAACAGTAAAACTCGTAAAAATTATATACGTAAAATATATAAATATACGTAGAACTATTTACTACGACATATAAAAATTTTACACAAAATATACAAAAAATGCATAGAACTATTAACAAAATATATAAAAATGTGAGAACTATATATAACTTATAAAAATTATAGACAAAATATATAAAAAAATGCGATGGCCGGGAATCGAACCCGGATCAACTGCTTGGAAGGCAACTATGCTGACCATTACACCACCATCGCACATACATGGTAGTATTTAACCTCGAATCTTTTGAATCCACATAACTAAATTCGGGTTGAATTCATTTATATATTATAATTTATTTTATATAAATATTAATAAATACACTTTAAAAAGCATAAAAATTTATAGATTAAAATCTGAGTGCAAACATTTCTAGTGGATGTTATAAACAAAAAAAGCAGAAATAATAATATACGGTTTCAGCATTTCGGTAACAGTAATCCCAACTATTATAAAGAAGGTTAAAACGATAAAGTTTAATCACATTCACAACATACTACTGAACTTCACTTTAGGTTTTTGTTTTTGCAAAATTTATTAACTGCTTAATGGAGTAAAATTTATATTTTTTAATAAATAAATGTTATAAACAAAGGGCGTGTTATAGTATTTTAAAAAGATTTTATATTGAATGTTTTTATAAATTTAAAAAATTTATTTTATTAAAAATATAGAATCGCACCAGTACATTTTATAGCTATTTTGATATATTTTACAAATAAATCCGGTATGGTCTAGTGGCTAGGATACCTGGCTCTCACCCAGGAGGCTCGGGTTCGATTCCCGGTACCGGAAATTTTTATTTATTTGTATTCTATTTGTGAGCAAAAATTTATAAATTTTTTAAGACATTTCTGCTTAGATTTGAAAATATTTGCAGTGTGATAGAATGTACACTTGCCTTAATTAAGTTTTATGTTGAATAAACTAAAATCTATCCTATTGACAGAACCATCTAACTTGAGTTTAGAGGCAAGTATTCCTTGACTTTTAATTATACTTTTTATTTTGGATGAATTTATGTAATATAGCCCTACACGTCATTCTTGGGAAATAATTTTGAATTACGAAATTTATTTTAGAATCTCAAATTAATCTTTATTAAAGTAAGTTTAGATACTAACCATAATAGTGTTGATTATCTGTCGCTATGTGGCGCTAGTAAAACTATTCGCGTATTAAGTAGTATTGGAGAATAATAGTCCGATTTAGAAAAGTTCAACAAATTTGTCATCAGTAAGGTATATTACTTATCTTACTTGATAGCAAGTGATGAATATGGGATATGATTTGCTGATTATGTTCCGCTACGTTTTGTTGTATAAACTATCGCAACAACACTACGTAATTCCTGATGCTATCTACGATGACGTTGCTTTGTATAACTAAAATTAATGGTTTAAAGTATCGTTTCCCAGGTGTGCGTGGTCTAAAAACACGAAATACATATGATGGTGAGCTCACAAGTAAAATTCTTGTCCGGAGGTAAAAATACTCCCTCATTCGGATCTCCGGGAGGGGGTACTTGGGGCTCGTCATCATAAGAATATAAAACAACAGTTCGATTTAGTGATAGGGACTTTGAATGTAAGGTCATTACTTTAGAGTAGATAAGTTAACGAATTTATTAGTCGAAATGAGAAAGGAAAAGCTGGACATTTTAGGTATTAGTGAGGTGAGATGGCCAGATAGTAATGACTTTTGGAAAGATAATTATAGAATAATTACAACTTCTTCAACTAATGGACAGGCAGGGGTAGGAATAGTGTTAGGTAAAAGATTAGGGCATAAAGTTAAAGAGTACTTACAATTTAGTGATAGAATAATTATGGTTAGATTGAGTACAAAACCCACAGGCACTGTTTTAGTTCAGGTTTACATGCCAACAACTCAGTACGAGGATGAGGAAGTAGAAAAGGTATAGGAGGATATAAATAGTATAGTGAGAAAAGTAAAAGGAGATGAGAATTTAATAGTTATGGGCGATTTTAATGCGTCAGTGGGAGAAGGTAGTGAGGGAAAAATGGTAGGAAAATTTGGGTATGGCAGACGAAATGATAGAGGAGAAAGATTAGTTGAGTTTTGCCAGGAACATAGATTAGTAACTGTAAACACCCTATTCGAACAACATGTTAGGAGAAGATATACCTGAAAAGCGCCAGGTGATAGGGCTAGATACCAAAAAGAATATATTTTAGTTAAACAAAGATTTAGAAACCAAGTTAAAAACTGTCGTGGTTATCCAGGGGCTGACATAGATAGCGATCATAACTTAGTTAAAATGAAGTGTAAACTAAAATTCAAAAATTGAGAAAGGTTAAAAGAGAGGATGGGATCTAGGTAAGCTTAATGATAGTAGGATAAAAGAGGAATATAAACAAGTATTAGATAATAAGAGCAAAGAGATAGCTGTAGGAGGGAACGTAGAAAATAGATGGAAAGAAATAAAACTGACTGTACATGATACAGCAACACAGACTATAGGTAAGAAAAAAATAGAAGCGAGAAAACCGTGGGTAACAAAGGAGATATTAGATTTAATAGAGAATAGAAGAAAGCTTAAACCTTTCAGAGAAGTGGATAGTGAAAGTAAGCAAAAATATAATACAGTTAGAAATAAGATAGTACATGAGTGTAGAAAAGCTAGAAATAAATGGATGGAGGAGAATTGTAAGTTAATACAAGACGATTTGAGAGTAGGTATGACAGACAGGGCTTACAGGGCAGTTAAAAAGTTTTTTGGGGAAGATAGGAAAAAATATAATGGTATTAGAGACGAGAATAATGAGCTTCTAATAAATAAAGTTGAGGTAGCAGATAGATGGAAAAGATATTTAGAAGATTTATATAAGGGAGACGAAATGGATGAGTTAGAAAACGATCAAGAAGAGGATGTAGAAATAGGGTTCTCAATATTAAGAGAGGGATTTGATAGAGCTGTTCGGAATCTTAAAATAAATAAAGCGCCAGGGATACACGATATTCCCCGCAGAATTAATAAAATATGCAAGTCAGAAAACTTTAGATAGATTATATGAACTAGTAAAAGCAATATATGACACAGGTGAGGTTCCAATAGATTTCGAAAAAAATATTATTATCCCAATCCCAAAAAAGTCAGGAACTGATAGGTGTGAGAATTTTAGAACGGGTTAGTTTAACTTCTCATGCTTCCAAAATACTAACAATAATAATTAAAAATAGAGTAGAAGCTTTGACTGAGAATTATTTAGGCGAAGACCAATATGGTTTTCGTAAAGACAGAGGGACTAGAGAACCGATACTAATGATTAGGGTAATTATCGAAAAAAGGTTACAAAAAAATAAAGACTCATTTCGCGTTTGTAGATTTAGAAAAAGCATTTGATAGGGTTAATTAGATTGTTATGTTCAGGGTTTTGCAAAAAATAGGAATCTCTCATAAGGATAGAAAAATTATTTACAGTCTATATAAAAACCAAAGCGTAGTAATTAGATTTGATGAAATAGAAAAGGAAACTAAGATTAGAAATGGTGTTAGACAGGGCTGTATACTGTCTCCCTTAATTTTTAATGTTTATATTGAGGAAGCTTTAAACATAGCTAGAGAGAGAAAAGAGATAGGTATTAGTGTACAGGGACAGAAAATAGACATGTTACGTTAAGCAGATGATGTAGCCATTATAGCAGAGTCTAGAAAAGAGTTAGAAGAGGTTTTTAATATTTTAGATGAGATACTACGGAGTAACTATAGTATGAGAATTAACTCAGTAACGACAAAGATAATGACATGTGAGTTACAGCCTAGTTCTAAACCAAAATTAAAAATAGGTAATACCGAGTTAGAGTAGGTGGATGAATTTTGCTATTTAGGTAGCATAATTACAAAAGATGGACGTAGCAGAAGGGATATAGTAGCTAGAATAACTCAAGCTAGAAAAATGTTTTTAAAAAAGAAAAACTTACTAATAGCTAATAGTATTAGTTTAGATAATAGAAAAAGTTTCTTAAAGTCGTACGTATGGAGCGTTCTACTATACGGTAGTGAGACTTAGACAATTAAAGAAATAGATAAGAAAAAATTAAAAGCTTTTGAAACTTGGTGTTATAGGAGAATGTTAAAGATTAGTTGGACAGATAGAGTAACAAACGAGGAAGTTTTTAGAAGGATAGGTGAGGATCCCTGTATATGGAAACAATTGAAGGTCAGGACAGATAGAATGATAGGGCACCAGTTAAGACATGAGGGACTATTTAGTAAAGTCTTAGATTATAGACTACCAAATAAAAATAGAGTAGGAAGGCCTAGACAAAGCTATATTAGTCAAATTATTAGAGATGTAGGTTGTGAAGGGTATGTAGACCTTTTTAGACTAGCTCAGAATAGAAAAGAATTTAGAGCTGCGTCAAACCGACTTTAAGTAAGTTCAAAAACAAAACAAAAAGAAAAATAAAAATCAGTTAACTAAATGTCATCATGACATAACTCACAATTAGGTAGCGGTCTGGCATGTTGGTAGCGTTTCGTTGCTTAAGCCTTACCATAACATAATTTAATAAACGTCACCATGACATAACTCACAATTAGGTAGCGGTCTGGCATGTTGGCAGCGATTCGTTGCTTAAGCCTTACCATAACATATAATTTAACACTTTTCCTTTTTGAAGCGGATAACCAGGTTATATTTCATTTCCTTATAAATGGTAATCATGTAAACATGTTAGAGTTCTGTAACAACCATCAGGTTGCAAATATCTATGTAGAGCCAGCTGGATAGGAAAAAGATAGAAGGATATAGGAAGACCTAGACCAAACTATATTAGTCAAATTATTAGAAATTTAGGTTGTGAAGGGTATGTAGAGCTTTTTAGATTAGCACAGAATAGAAAAGAAGTTAGAGCTGCGTCAAACCGACCTTAAGTAAGGTCGATAACAAAATGATGAATGATGAAAGTATCGTGTTTGGCGATGTTGGGTGGATGTATGTATGTTCTTGTTTAACCAAATGCCTTGCTATAAAGTATAAACCCATAGAGAACGTTAAACCGAACAAAAATTATTAACCCAAACATAACCCGATACTAGGTGATGGGAAGTTACTGAAAATAACCGATTATTTTTCTCACCAGTTTAAGGGAGGGATAGGTTAAACCGAAGAAAAATTACCCAAACCACACTACTCTGAAAAGCTTTATACAAAAAACTGTTTTGCTTGTTCTTTTGACTGCTGGATAGATTTCATTTCTGTATGCTTAAAACTGAAAATGATCCAAAGGTAGATAAATTAATATTTTTGTTGTACTTCGTGCATTCTATAAATTCCAATATTCATTACTTATGGAGTTAAAAAAAGCGATTTGATCAGCATGATTTGGAGTTATTCTATTTCACCAGTTGCTACAAATGCAGTTTAACGTAGACACTGCCCTTTCAGAGGCAACTGAGGCCCCTAAATAGTCAGGTATTTCATTGGAATCTGAAACATCCCATCTCAATCCAAAATTGAATTGGATTTGAATGACTCTGAACAATTGACTGTTGCAGGTACAACTTCAACTCTTTTGGAAGTCCTTGTAAATCATTCAATGTAGAAATGGTGTTTGGTCGCAATTTGCTCATGTACCATCCAAATCGAATCTGTAACGACATGGTCTTCCCCTTCAACTAGATGTAGCTTTTCCGATCATAGATTTTTTAACTTCTCGTTTTATTCGAGTGATTGCCTCTCTGCTAAGTTACGATCATTTGAAAAATGAAGTTTTTTAAATCTGGGGTCTAAAATAACTCCTGCACTCAGTAGTGGATTACCTTCTAAAGGGTTTAAACGTTTTTCTATTTGTCTTGAATTTTTATTTTTAAATGTTTCCGCTAATTTACTAGAGACAGTTAGCCGTTTGACGGTTTTCTTAATACAGTTACTTAATGGGATTACTAAACTGCCAGAAATGTATGTTACTCCAGAAATTACTTTTGTTGCAGACTCAAGTGGCTATAGTATTTGTAAGCATTAGCATAAGAGGTGTTTCTTTGTGCGTTGATGACAGCAATATTTGTCCAAACTCTGACAGATGTTTGAACCTCTCTAAACAAAAATAGGTGGAATTCCATCTTGTTAGTACTTCTTGTACTAAATATAAAAAAGTTCTGTAAGTTTTCTTCTTTTGCGTGTTCATTTCTTAAGTGATCTTGAGCAACGTTGCTGCGTTTGAAGTACACTACGATATTTTTTATTTTGGTAGTTATTTCAACCAGATCTACAAGATTTTCATCCCAAGTGTTTTGGACACTACTAAATTAATAAATGCGGCAAGCAAGGGACATGAGCACTGCTGCCAAGGCCTACGTCTGATAGGAGTACCTTCATAGCAGTTATTATATATGACGTAATATTTCCAAATCGGTGAATAGAGAGGTGAGGATCGATAGAATCGCCAGCATAATGACCTGATCTTACATTATTAGACTTTTTTATGGGGCTATGTGAAGAGTATTGTGTACAAAATTAAACTTCTTGATTGAGATGACTTAAGACTAATGATACTTGCGACTAGGTCAGTCATGCCTGAGATGTTAAATAAACTTAGAAGACATTTTTATTTAAGATTAAGATGTTGCCAAGACTTTTGCGGCAAGCATTTTGAACATCTACTTCATTGACATTGAGGGATTTTTTTAAATTATGAACACCCAAACAGTATTATTTATTAGTTTTTGAGTGAGTTGTAGCGAATTTCGGTAATTGGACGATTTTATTTTTCTGTATTAATTTTTGCAATAAATGTTAATAGAGAATGAAGAGACCTTTCAAACGATATATCACAAGGCCATATTTCCCATTTCAAAAAAATAGGGGTTGTAACTGTCACTTGAAAAGGGATTCAATGTAGAGATCCAATTTTCTTGTTGCAGGGTGTCAATTTATAATCTAAAATTGACATGTTTCCGGATTTTCTATAAATATGTATAGTTAACGAAATAATAAATTTATTCCATTTGGCTGTTTCCTGCTACTGGCAATAATTTTCTACTTTGTGGCAAGCGTGGTCATTATGCTACAGTTTGTAAGAGTAAAACATGAAACACTATAGCATTTTGTGTGCAACAGGAATAGAAACTTGTATAATACCTATTTTTGTAAAATGAAAGCCTTTAAAAGCCCTTATAGACACAGGAAGTTCTGTTAGTGTTATTAGTAAACATATAGTCTAGAAATATGCAATACCTAAGACGCTATTCTATCAAGATATCACCATAGCTTTGTCATCTTTATCAACCTCAATACGGGATGCTTGCCACCTGACACTAAATCTGTATGAACGCAAGATTTCGAAAGCGCTGTTTTGATTAAGGAACAACTTATGTATGAATATAATTATCGGTCACGATTTGTTCTTAAGATCAGTTGCTCGATGTTAACCGGAGCAAAAATACAACCTGTAAATTTTTTCCCGCATGTTTACTAAACTTCTCGATTGTAGTGCAACTTGTATGTGGAGTTACATTAAATACCTATTGAGAGCAGAAAAAACATGTATACTTTATTTGAAGGCTAACACAACAATAATTCCAGCGTATGTCTGGTTAGGTAAAATGAATACAGAGGCGCTACTGGAAGCTGTAGCGGTAAATATTGAAATTTAAAATAAATAGAAGGCGTTAACATACCGGCCTCCTTGAAGGACTCTGAACCTTCAATTTAAACATAAAAAGCTTAAGTGAATAAACAAATGTACAACAAATTATACACCAATAAAAAAAGAAAAACATGTTTCTGTATCGTAACTATCAAATTTTAATCTGTATGTTTTAGGTAATATGCAAAGTTTTCATACAGAATGTTTAATTACACCATTAGAACACTTAATATGCACTACACACACAACAATGTCCTTCTCAGGTGATGTGGCGACAATTCTTCCTAATAGCCAGTTGGCTGGTGGTACATTGTCCTCTCTGATAAGCACAAGATCCCCAGTCTTCACATTTTCAGAAGAATGCTTCCACTTAACATGTTGCTGCAATTCTGACAAATATTCTCTAGACCATCTTCGCCAGAAGTCTTGATTGATTTTTTGTAAATACTGATAGCGACTTAACCAATTAACTTGAATGTCGAGCACATCTGGGTCTGCTACAGCAGTAAGTTGTCGGCCAATTAAAAAATGTACTGCGGTTAGTACGTCACAATCATTAGGATTAGAGGAAAGTGGAGTTAACGGTTTTGAATTAAGTGTTGACTCAATTTGTGTTAAGACTGTGTACAGTTCATCAAAGTTTAATGATGTTTCATATAGTACATGCCTTAAGTGATGTTTAATACTTTTTATTCCTGCTTCCCAGAGTCCGCCAAAGTAAGGTGTATATGCGGATATAAACTGCCAATTTACACCTTCATGTAATGTTTTATGATAAATAGTGTTTGAATTTTAGCTAATAAACTTGTATAATTTATTAAGTATGGAATTTGCACCTACAAAGTTTCGACCACTGTCACCGAAAATGTTCAACGGCTTGCTGCGTCGAGCAACAAATCGTCTGAAAATGGCAATAAAAGCATCAGTCGACAAATTGGACACAGGATCGATATGTACAGCCTTCGTACTAAGACAAATAAAAATGCAAATATAACATTTCATGAATTTGGAGCATCTACCATATAACATTTTTATATTTATTGGGCATGCATTGTCTGTCCCAGCAGAATGAAAAGGTGGCATAACAGCAACTCTTTGAAAAGGTAATTCTCCCATAACGGGATTGTTATTAGTACTGCCGTTAAAACGACAACATTTTACACAGTTTTTTGTAGTTTTCCTGGCCAAAATTTTTCCTGAAATAGGCCAATATTTCTCACGAACTATGCTTAATAATAAATTTGGTCCCGGGTGGAGCCAAAGCTTATGCAATTCTTCAAATAAGAGTTTGGTAAGGTTATGTTTACCTAAAATGACAATAGGATGCTTTTTCGAAAAGTGTAACTTTGATAATTGCAAACTTCCACCCACTCTCATGATACCTATAGGATCTATGAAAGGCGCTAACTGTAATAGTGAGGTTTTAGGATGTAAGCATTTGCCTTGAATTAATAAATTGTATTCGTCAGGAAATGACTCAATTTGAGCCATTTTGGTAAGAACTACTAATGCATGATTTAATTCTAGAAATGTTAGGGGACCAAAATTTCTCCCTAGTTTAGGTTTTAAACAATTGTCTTTAAATCGTAGACACCAAGCAGTTACACTTTTAGTTTATTGAGAGATGAGAATTTTTTAAACATTGTATTTTCGGTTTGTAGAGTTTTGTTTAAAAAGGCATACATTTTCTCCTTTACTTCTGATATTCGTTCACGCAACTCTGAATTTTCCTTTGGCCAGTGCTCTTCGATGACCTGAAGCCAACTTGGGCCCTGCCACCACAAGGAAAGAGAATATAATTTAGCTGGCATACAGCCTCGTGAGGCAATGTCTGCTGGGTTGTCGCTTGAATTTATATGATTCCAATTTCAATATTGGATAGTGTTTTAATGTGGGTTACCCTATTTGCCACAAATACCTTCCATTTATTAGGTTGTGAAATTAACCAAGCAAGTACGATTTGTGAATCTATCCAATAAAATTCCCTGGCAAAATCAATATTAAGAATTTTTGAGCTAGATCAGTTAGCAATACTGCTGCTAGTAATTCTAGCCTAGGTAATGTTATGGTTTTTATGGGTGCCACTTGTGTCTTGGCCGCTAAAAGCTTGATCGAATGTTCACGATTTTGAGTAACACATCTGAAATAAATGCTTGCCTTGTATCCCCTTTCTGAGGCGTCTGAAAATCCATGAAGCTCAAAGTATAGAGCATTTGACATCGTTACATACCTCGGAATTGTAATTTTGTTAATAAAGTCTAATTTGTATTTTAACTTTAACCATTGGGCGTGTAGGTTTGTCGGAATTGATTCGTCCCAACCTAATTTTAGTTGCCACAGTTGTGTATAACAAACTTAGCTAGTATGATTATAGAGGCTAACATGCCTAATGGATTATATAGCTGGGCTGTGAGAGCAAGTATAAAACGCTTTGATATGTGAGTGACATTTTTTGAAATTGTGAAGGAATACGTAAATAAGTCAGAATTTGGATTCCATAGTATGCCAAGCGTTTTGCCAAATTTATTTGAAAGAGAGATAGTATCACTAGAGTAATCTCCAATTCCTTGTATATTGCTCCTGAATTTACGTAAGACAAACCCGTAATCTTTTAAAATATTTGTTAAATTTTCTTTAATATTTAATAAAGAAACTTCAGATGATGAACCTGTTATAAGATCATCTACGTAAAAGTCGCTTTGTATAACTGATGATTCCACGGGGTGTGATAGTTTAATTTGCTCGCCTATCTCATATAAGCAACGAACTGCTAAAAATGGAGCACATGTTGTGCCATAAGTTACAGTGTTCAAGTTATAAATTTTAAATATTTATGGTTCCGGGTTGGGACCGTGTCATTTTATAAATTAAGGTCGACGTTTCGCCCACTTTTGTAAGGGGCTTCATCAGGACAAGAAAAGAAATAAGTAATAAAATAAAAAATAATAAAAATATAAAAAAGATAATATTAATTAGACAAGTTAAAGTGTAAAGAGAAGAGTTACTCCTGAACTAGCCGACTCACTAGCCCATTCAAAGCCGAACTCACCAAAAAAACCCAATTACGCAAATTCTTGCAACTTTCCAAGAACCTTTCACACCCTGAAAAATATCTTACCCGAAAACTCTGTCCTCAAATACCGTCATAAACCGATCAGAACATATCCTATCCGAAAACGAACTAAATATCCTGTCCAAAGGACTAAACTTCTCAATTGCACCCAGAAAAATTCCCGCAGAGGAAATCATTAGCTCTGTGGAATCAGCAATCCGATCTCTACCCCAAGACGATGCAAACTAAATTCGCTTTGAAACAACTAAATGTCTCCGACATGCCAAAACCTCTAACAAAAATGTGACAAAGCAAGAAATGAGGGCCTTAAAACACCTATGAACAAACAAGAAAATTGTTCTACTCCCTGCAGACGAAGGTAATGCGACTGTGATTCTAAACCGTACAGAATACAAAGAAAAGATTAAGCAATTATTAGAAGACGATTCCTACACTCCTATAACAAAAGACCCCACTTCAAAATTTGAACGGGAAATTTCAGCACTTATCAAATCCTCTAATATTCCCAAAACTATCCAAAAACGCATAATACCTCGCAAATCTAAACCACCTCGCCTGTACGGCCTTCCTAAAGTTCATAAACCTGACGTCCCTCTGCGTCCGATAATTAGCACAATCGACTCGCAAACCTACCATCTGGCAAAATACCTGGCAAATTTCTTAAAACCTTATTCCAGTAACACCCCTACTAATGTTTTAAACTCCACTCATTTCATAGAACTAATTGCAAATTTTGAACTAGGCCCTAGGTATACTAGTCAGTTTTAACGTAACATCTCTATTTACAAACGTACCTGTCATAGACACTGTCTCCGTTATTAAACAACTTCTACCTCAAGAAAACGAATTTGAGTACCTGGCCACGCTCATTGAAAAATGCTTTACTTCTACCTATTTTGTCTTCGACGGACAATTTTACAAACAAACTTCGGACACACCAATGGGCTCATTCTATCCCCTATTGTGGCCAATATATTCATGGAGTTTTTGGAATCCATGGCTCTAGAATCCACAGACCTTAAACCAAAAACTTGGTTCCGTTATGTTGATGACACTTTTGTAATCTGGCCCCATGGACATCAAACGCTCAATAATTTTCTAGGTCACATAAACAATCAACATAAAGATATTAAGTTCACTATAGAAATTAAAAAGAACGGAACTCTGCCATTCCTTGACGTTCTGGTGGAGCGCCAACCTAACGGACGGCTAGGTCATTACGTATATCAAAAACCCACACACACACAGGCAGAAACTTACATGCGTCGTAACATCATCATGCCTCACAAAAATCATCGGTAATCAACTCTCTAGTCCACCGTTCAGTTAAGATTTCACAACCAGAGCACTTATCTAATGAACTGGCCCATCTTAAAACCAGTCTTATAAAAAACGGCTATTGTAACTCAGATATCGGCAGAGTAATAAACCGGCATCTGCATCCTACACAAACCCCCAAATCACGCTGTAATCCCGATACACGTTCTTTGGCAGTTCTTCCATATATACACAGAGTAACAGACCGAATTGGCAAAATTCTACGTAAACACAACATCGAAACAATCTATAAACCCACCAATAAAATTTCACAAATATTACCAACCCCAAAAGATTCCGAAAACAGTCTTAAAGCCTCAGACGTATATAGTATACCTTGCAGTTGCAGTTTAGTATACATAGGAGAAACAGGACGGTCAGTACAGACTAGACTAAACGAGCATAAGCGGTGGCCGCACACCAACATGAAACAGGCCATAGCATTAACTTTGACAAAAAGAAACTAATTGCCAAAATTCCATTTTCCTACAATAGAAAAATTAGAGAATCCATAGAAATCAATAAAAAATCTAATAATCTAAACAAAGACGATGGCTACTACCTTTCCCCCATTTGGAAAACAAGCCTATGTTCACAACAGCAGAACCGTGACGATCACTGATCCGCTACGACACTCCTCTCTATTCAAGATCGCTCTTGCATCAAGTTCTCGCCCTATATAAACTACCACTTTCCCTACTTTCACCAGTTACTTCGCCCAAGACACCTTTTGGCTTTGAATGGACTAGTGAGTCTGCTAGTTCAGAAGTAACTCTTCTCTTTACACTTTAACTTGTCTAATTAATATTATCTTTTTTATATTTTTATTATTTTTTATTTTATTACTTATTTCTTTTCTTGTCCTGATGAAGCCCCTTACAAAAATGGTCGAAACGTCGACCTTAATTTATAAAATGACACGGTCCCAACCCGGAACCATAAGTATTTATAATGACTCTGGCCGTGAAAGCCTCCGACAATATAAATTTTAACTTCTTGACTTGGGTCTTCTCGCTACATAATTTTTTGAAATTTTCTATCATCTTCATGATTCCATATCTGCCGTTACATTTTTTCTATATCGGCAGTACGAAATCAAGCTATCAAAGAAAAGATATCATCCTGAATAGTAGGACCTGCTGATAGAGCTTGATTTACAGACAAACCTGATGCAATACTTGTTACTGAAACCTGGCTGAAACCATCTATTCCAAATACGCTGATATCCGTGCATAACTTCAATGTAATTAGGTTTGATAGACTATCTAGTAGAGGTGGAGGGGTTGCTATCTATCTTCGCAATACATACAAATTTAAAATTATTGCTCAGTCAAATCCAAATAACAAAGATTTGTTTGAGTTTTTATTTATTGAGCTTCCAAAGTTCAAATTACTTGTGGGCGTCATTTACTGTCCGCAAACTACTTTGATGTTCTTGAGGATACCATCGAGCAGTTGAGTGCTGAATATTTAAACTGTATTATCATGGGTGATTTTAATACTTCTTCTAAAAAATGACAACCGCACTGTCAAACTTAAGAATATTGTTTCTTCTCTTAATTTATTCATTCAATACTCTGATCTCACATATCACTACAGCGAACACTCAAGCTCTCTTTTAGATCTAACCATTTGTTCGGATCTTAGTAAAATTATGGCATATAGTCAAACTGGTAACCACAATTTCTCTAAACATGATCTTCTCTGTTATTTTTTAATTATCGTGTGTCGTAAGGGCCTATAAGAGCAATGGATGTGATGGTCAAACACTGTAGACGGCAATAAATACTACACTTCCAAAACACTAATTTATTTCAGCAATGTTGGCAAGTAGGCGTCCAGTATATTTTGTCAAAGGTTCAAGTCCTTTTAACAACCACAAATGCTCCACATTTACAGAAATACTCAATTAAAATTAATGCCAGTTTTATCCATCATTTTTTTGACTTAACTTCCCCTTGCTTTCTTTCATATCAAGGCTAACTAAATTTTTTAGTATTACCAGTCACTGTTAAAAGGACCTGATCCTATTTATAAAATTAAACAAAATATCGTGGTTTACCAACATTCTCTATGTAGCTTATAAAGTACAATCCATCCTCCACTGATCTAAATTCATTACATTTCGAGATATCAAAAACATTAATATCAACCAGTACAGATCCGATGTAGCTTCAATTTGTTGGGATCACATGCTACTACTAAACACAATTGATTTAAAGGTGGACTGGTTTACAAATGTAATATACGCAACTTTTGACAGAAACGCGTCTCTCAAATGTGTAAAAATTAAAAACAAACCGGTACCTTGGATTACAAATGTAATTAAACAATTCATGAGTATACGCGATCAAGCGAAACGTAAATATCTTTAGCAAAAAACTGAAATACGATGGGAAGAATATAGAATTCTACGTAACCGTTGTAACCAACTATGTAGGAACGCCAAAAAGAAATTTATTTATGATTCCCTATCAGAAATCCCAATAGGGAGTTATTGGAAATTTCTTAATAGGTTGGGTGTAGGGAGTCAAAAACGTGACGTACCTATAAATATGTTTGATTTAAATGAACTAAATACTCATTTTGCACAATCTAAAACAATCCTGGAAAACGAAATAAAGGCTGCTACTATTAAAAAGCTTGATTGCCACAACTTCTGCTTTTTCGTTTGTAGAAGTAGATAATGATGAAGTACTACATGTTATGCATGAACTTAATAATGAATGTACGGGTTATGATGGCATAAATCATGAAAGTATTTTAATTGTTGTCGACATTATTATTCCCATTATAACCCACCTTGTTGGTTTCTCTTTGTCCACTAGATGCTTTCCAAAAATATGGAAGAAAGCGCATGTCACTCCAATTCCAAAAATTTCAAATCCGACCCTAATGTCTGACTTTAGACCGATATCAGCGTTGTCTTTTCTCTCATGTTGTCCACAAGCAGTTATCTGATTATCTTGAAGTCAATAACTTATATAATCCCTTGCAGTCAGGTTTTCGTAAAAACCATAGTACGTCAACGGCACTTACTAAGGTTATTGATGACATTCGTTATGCACTAGACAATAAAGAGGTTACAATCTTGACCCTACTTGATTTCAATAATGCCTTTAATTTAGTTGATCATGACATCCCACTACCTTATTTAAAAATGTATAATTTATCTGTGACTGTTATTACATGGTTTGAATCCTACCTAACCGAACGTGAACAACATATACAAGCCAGAAGTGGATCTTCTAATTAGGTAGTGGTAACCAAGGGTGTTCCCCAAGGTAGTGTACTTGGGCCGTTGCTTTTTAGTTTGTTCATTGCCTCTATTAGCAAAGGTTTAACCTGTCGTTATCATTTATTTGCTGATGATTTTCAAATATACAGGCATTCAGAGGTACAGCATATTAATACTACAATTGATCTAATAAATGAAGATTTGAGCAAAATAGCTGATTGGATTAATATGCATGGTCTAGCAATTAATCTTAAAAAACACAATGTATTATTATTAGCTCACCTTATAATAAAATACTTATTCAGAAGAACACCCTTACCGATATAAAATTTATTGACACCATAATACCTTTTAGTAGTGTAGTTAGAAACCTAGGTATCCATATCGATGATACTTTATCCTGGATTCCACATGTAAATAAAATTAGTCAAAATTTCTTTTTTACCTTCCATAAGCTAGCATTATTAAAAAATTTTCTTCCGTTCTAAGCTCGCTTGCGTTTAGTCAATGCACTTTTAGTTCCAAAAATAGAATACGCTGATGTAGTATTTACAGATATGGCTGGGTATCTGCGTAACAAACTTCAACGTTTACAGAATGTTGGTATCAGATTTATTTATAACTTACCTAAATTTGAACACATTACTCCATACAGGAATGAAGTAGGTTGGTTGACCATGGACGACAGACGTAGTATGCATTGCGCTGTATTACTTTACAAAGTGGTAAAATACATACTCCTCAATACCTACAAACTAATGTTCACCTTTTGTCAGGACAGTACTCAACAAGATCGACTGATAATGTTCGTTTTACAATTCCAATTCATAGAACTAATTTCTACAATGATTCATTTACTGTTAAAGCTATTCGACAATGGAATTTGCTTCCGATAGATATTAGAATATCTAATTCAATTAGTATTTTCAAAAATAAAATCAAACTGTATTTCTTCAACAAGACCTAACTTTCATGTGACATGCTTCCTATTGTTCCTCATTCCCATCTGTTTCCGTCCTTTCCCATCCCTCTATGTTTTTTGTTTAACGTACAAATAACTATGCATTTATTATTTAATAATAGGTATACAAGTCCGATTACTAAGTTAATATTTTCTATTGTTTATTAACTTGAGGTTTCGCCAATGGTAAATTGAAAGAAATCGCCAGCTGGCAATAAATTCACCATTTGTGAACTTTGTAATTAGTTTATTATTTTTTTTCTATATTATGCACACTTGTATAAATGTACAAGTTCTCAATAAAGAAGTCATTATTATTATTAAGAAGGTTTGCAACTTCCATCAAAAACTACCCGACATTTTGTGGTATCGCTAGATTTTTTGAAAACTGCATGATGTGGTAATAAAAAACAATTATCCTCATTGTCTGATATTGACATGTGGTTGAACGTTAAATATTCTTTCATGAAATCAACATATTCCCCTTTAAAAGCACAATTACCTTGAAACCTATGTTCTAACTTGTCAAGACGTATTTTTGAGATACTGTAAGAATCACCTATCATGGCAACATCTTCCTTGAAAGGTAGTATTACATTAAATTTCCCATCCGCAATCGTTTGGACAAAATATGATTCACAAAATATTTCCTCTGAACTTAAACTGCCTGAATTGGAATTAAATTCGTCGACCTTCCAAAATCTTTCTAAATTATCATTCATTTCTTGCATCGATACAAGAGCTACCTGTTTTGCATCAGGGTAACCATAGACATTTCCCGAAACAATCCTTCTTAATTTAGTTTTCTGCAAAATTGGAGAATTGGTCTGCTTTATTTGACCTATACACATCAAATCATAAAACAATGCTGCTCCAATGAGCATATCCACCAGCCCTGGTTGATAAAACAATGGATCAGACAACTTTAGAATCTATTTTGAAATTTGTAATACTACTTGAGTAGAAGGTAGTAGGCTTGTTATGTGCGGAATCACACGACATTGTATAGATGTAGAAAAATTATTTACACAGGATGCAATTTTTACTTGTGTTTTTTGTTGTATGTATGATACACCTTGATTTGTACCTGAAACTGATACATTTATAGCTTCAGATTTTAGATTAAGTAATTTGAATGCCCTTTTCAGTGGTAAAATGTGATTGCGATGCTGAATCTAAAAGAACTCTTAAGGTAACAACTTGATTATTGGCATCAAGTGCATTAACCCTTGCAGTCGATAATAAAACAGTACAATTTGACGAAAATTGTGAGAAAAAATTAGTAGTTATCTCAGTTTCGTCTATTGTGGAATTCTGAGATTCAGTTGTCCCTTAAACGTCAGACGTACTTGATGTTTGCACCTTTGTTGGTATGTGAATAAGACTATTGTGTTTTCTTTGACAAAGTTTGCATCACAAAGATTTACATTCAGGTAAAAAATGCCCTGAACGTAAACAATTTAAACAAAGTTTCATGCGTTTTACAGCATTGCATCGTTCTGCAGGGCTTAAATCAAGAAAGGCCTTGCAGTTTGTAACAGCATGATTGCCCGCACAATTGGGATAAACAATAGTTGTGGTAGTAGAAAAGGATTTAAATGATTTAGTCGTGACACATTTTACAGATTTTTGCGTTTCGGGATTACCCTTTTTTACTATTAATGCTTCTAATATGTTTTGTTTGTTTATCAAAAAATCAATTAATTGTTTAAAGTGGGCACTGTATTATTTGCATTTTCATTTGAACTGATCTTGCAATGCCAGTCTTTAGAAGTTTGTACATCAAGTTTGCTGACAATGATTGGCACAATTAGAGCATCCCAATTATCAACCGGCTGCTTTAGAGCATGAAGACATTGAATATTATTCTGAACATCGTCAATGAGACGCCTTAAACTATTTTGAGAATCTTTAGTTATTGGTTTTAATTCTAATAAATTTTGAACATGATTCTCTATGATATGCCTAGGTCGATTAAAACGTTTTTCGATAGCCTGAAAGTTATCTCATAATTTGTGTATGTTATCTCAAGCGATTTAATCATATCCAAAACCGTGCCCTTGACACATGATTTTAAATAACAAAGCTTTTGACTATCAGATAACTTTCATTGTTATGAATCAGTGGTGAAAAATATCAATAAACTGTTTATATGTGGAAAAACTCCCATCAAAAGTTGGCAATTCTACTGTGGGAAGCTTAATGTTAATTAACTTGTTTGATTTTTCAACACGACTATTGTTAAAGGCTGCACTACTAGACTTATGATCCTCAAAATTTTTTTAATACTTAGAAATAAGATTTCTTGCTTTAGAAATAGCACTGAAATAATTATTTTGAAATGTTTCTCTAACTGAGAGATTCGCATTTAAATCTTCATCAGTAGTTTCTATTTCACCCTGAATATCATTCAAATGATCATATAAAAATTCAATTTTTGTTAAACGTCCATTTAAATTTTGAAGATCTGATTCTGATTAGATTCATGATTGAATACAGCTTGCAAAAAAGGTTAATTGACCTGAAAAACCGCCACGTTTATGTCTTAAGTTCGCTCATCTTTATGGAAGCAAAAGAATGAGTTAATACCTGTTTGTAAGAAAAGGATGGAAATTGTAAGGTTAGGGTTTACAGTAACAAAGAGGACTACTAACCCCAATCAACTGAGATGCAGATATTTTGGTAGTGCATTCCAACTAGCACCCTTCTCCTTCTTGCCTTTGTGGAACTAAATAAGTGCCTTGTTGAACAGATATAAGATTATTTCTCTATTTTCTGTCCTTTCTTTTCTTGGTAGAATACGCATGAGTTTGTGAATATATTAGAACTTGACCTTGATGTTGAAAATATAAAATTTTGCTGTATTTTGGATTGAATAACTTAGCTAATTTCTTCTCCAAATTATAATCTGCCTAAAATGATTTAGTATGCTATTGTAGCATTGATAATTACCTTAATGTGCTTGATGTAGTACAAAAGGTTGGCCTTGATGATGTAATACTTCAAAACTTCTTGGAAAAATTTTAATAATTAACCAATATTGTTTTTCGCTAATCCGGCTTGAAGGACCATTTAGGTTTACTAAACTTCTCGATTGTAGTGCAGTTTGTATGTGGAATTACATTAAATAATAATTGAGAGCAGAAAAAACATGTCTACTTTATTTGAAAGCTAACACAACAATAATTCCAGCGTATGTCTGATTAGGTAAAATGAATACAGATGCGCTACTAAAAGTTGTAGCGGTAAATATTCAAATTTAAAATAAATAGAAGGCGTTAACACCTCATCTACCACACGAATGTAAACCAATGGCAGTCAAATCAAGAAAATATACGGATGAAGACCAAACATTTATCATTTCTGAGATAAAAGATTTGTTAGATGCTAACGTAATTGAAGAAAGCAGATCGTTTTGGCATGCCTAGATCATTGTTACATCTAGCGCTAAACACAAAAAATGCATGTGCATCGATTACCCACAGACGATTAACAAATTCACTGCTCTTGATGCTTATTCGTTATCCAACTTGGATTTCAAAGATTTCCTCCATACATAGTGTTCATCAAAATCGATCCAAAATTCGCCTATCATGAAATACCTATATGCTCAGATAATAAGACTTTACAGCCGTTGAAGTGGATGGTAATTTGTATCAGTTCTGCCACATTCCTTTTGGGGTTACTAATTGTATTGCATATGTACATGGAGCAACAGACTCCATCATTCAGAAGTCAGGAGTAGGACTGTTTTCGTATCTGGACGATCTGACTGTATGTGGTTCCAAGATATCAGATTAAAGAAATTTTTGGACGTTGCGGGTGAATACAACTTAACAATTAATAAAAGCAAAAGTATTTTCTCCTTAACAGAAATCGATATTTTTGAGTATAAGGTAAGTAACCAAAGTGTCAAACAGGAACCAGAACATTTAAATCCTCTACTCAAATGTCAGTGCCTCATGGCTTCATATTTCTCAAACAACCTATTGGACTGTTCTCGCACTATTCTAAAAGAATTCCCAACTTCTCAAAGAAATTGCACCGTTTGGTTACACTTGAAGATTTTCCAATGAGCAATGACCAAGTTACTGCTATAGAAGATATGATGCATATCTGTATCAGCAATGGGTGTAATAGATCCTAAAGTACCTTTTACGGTAGAAATGAATGCCTCGGACTTGTCGACAGCAGCATAAATCACACAAGCACGAAAGCCTGCTATAATCTTTTTAAGGCCTTTAGGTAGCTGCAAAAAGAATGATACAATTATAGAAAAAGAGGTATGCATCATTAATAGAAAGTCGAGACGTTATTTCCTGGGGCGTCGATTCTATTTAATTACATACCAAAAATCGCTATCCTTTATGTTCACAAACAACACGAGCAAAATTAAAAATAAGATTCAACGTTGGTGTTTAAAACTACCAAACTGTAATTTTAATATAAAGTATCGTACAGGAAGGGCCAACATTACAGCTGATGCCCTATCATGACAAAGTTCTGCTAGTATTTCAAACAACCTCTTACAAATACACAAGTCCATATGCTATCATGGAGTGACTTACGCATTGGGTATGGTGTAAAAATTTGCCTTACTCTGAGGATGACATAATACGTGTGGCGTCGCCGTGGATCAATGTAGTAAGCGTAAGACTACGGATCCCAATGTCCTGGGTTCAAATCCCGACACGGCCGACTGCTTGAAAAATGGCAGGTGAGCATTTTCACAAAAATTACGCCCTCGTTCGGATGAGAGGTTAAATAGAGGTCCTGTGTGCGAGTGTTGTCACGCACGTTAAAGATCCCTACCTTACCTGGAACGGCAAGGGTTCGGCAAAATTCTAAATTTCTAGGCAACAAAAAACTTGCCTCCTGGCCAATGTAGTACCTTCGAGTGGAGCATTGAGAATGTAACTGAACGGTGTTGTCTTGTAGAACTTGCACGTAAAATTAAGTCTCGTCTAAATCAGTCTTGACTACTTCACCAACAAAATTATTTTCGAAAATAATATAAAATTTTCAAATTCGAAAATAGAAAAATTTCCAAAAATTTAAACAAGTCAAAAAAGATATTGCTTACCCGTTTTCCTCTCTTCCTCGGTTGAATGGCTTCTTCAACTGCTTCCGGCTAGCTCATTTGGACCTCCTTTTGGATAGCTATATTCATTCATAAATCCTATCATTCACGCACATGCCCAATAAAACCACAAAATACAACAAACATACAATCTTTTATTTATTCCTATTTACAAATGCAATTCATTATTATTTTATTGTTCCCGTTACACTTCAGTAAATTTTACTCTATTATATTGTCCTGTATTTAATTTTAAAATCATCAAACACATAAAATGTACGCCGAGTAAATGGACCTTGAATAATACCTTCTCTAAAATTCCTTCATTATAATTTATTTATTTATTTTAATACTCTATGTAAACTGTGGGATATGGTGAGCTCATAATAACCCAATTAATGTATGCCCTTCTACTTTGCATACTCTAAAACCAAAAAAAAACAAAGCCATGTACTCTTCACAAAATTTCACGTTCTGATGGAACGTTTAAAAGCTTTCTAGACACCTTCAATTTCTAGTTGAATACCGTAATAAAGTTATGTACACATATTCTGTTCAATACGTAAACAATTCACACTACCTTGGAAAACACTCTCATACGCCACCCCAATATTTACAGTTATAGGAATCACAATTTTAAATCGTTACCTGGAATTTCTAGAAGATCTTCGCTCTGTAGATGATGCCATGTAATTTTCTACCACGTCTGCAGGTCGATTCTCTCAATTACTAGACGACTTCCATTTCCGTTGATCCGCCAACGCCTCCTTCTCGGTGTAACCAAATTTCATTTCACAGTAATCTACGTTACTTAATGTCCCGACACGAGTTGATAAAAATTATAAGTGAAACCTCAAATTAAAATAAGTAATTTCGGCACATTAACCGCGTTTTTAATTAATTTAGAGGCTACCACTAAGCAATACACTTTAAATTATTTGTTAATACTTACAACTCGTTAACTTTCATATGTGCTTTCGGGACGATCGAAATAATAAGGCACGAAGTTAAAAGACAAGAGAGCGAGTCCTCGTTCTCTAGAGTATTTGTCTTTCGACTGTAACCTCTCCAGGCCCGCAGTTATCCGAAATCCCGCTCACAACAACACATTCTCACAATTTTGCACTCAACCCCAATTTCAAATCTGCGAATTTCAATACCTCGTTATAAAATTTTAAGAATCTTACGCTACACTATCCTCGTGTCTATGTCAAGTCAAACTAACCTATCGACCAATCGTAGACTTAATGACGTTTCTTAAATCCCTCCTATTCTATTGTGGTCTCATGCTTATACGTTTTCTACGTTTCAGTCTAACCTTGCTTGAGTGGTTGAAAAATCGATATCCTTGTTTGTTCACTGTTTACACACGTGGACTCTCTACGTGCGTTAAATAATCCCCTCATTAGCATTTCCCGTGAATATAAGCGACGGTTTATCCGACGTTCTCTGTAACCATTTGTTATCTACACAATTTAAGCAGAACTTGACCTTTAGAAAAATACGCAGGTGTTCAATCGTAGCATTTTAAATAACACTTCTACGATTTGGATTTTCCACGTATTTCAAACCCTACTGATATATTTGTACGCTAGCAACTCGTCTCATCTTTGGTATTCTTGGGTTTTTACATGCTTTTATGCATATTATACACCAATAATCGTTCAATTAAATTCAAATTAATTAATAAATTAATGGCATTGGCTTTTACTATTTAATTTCTTTGCAAACCTACTTAAATTTCATTAATTATTTATAAAATTTCTTTAATTCCAGATACTTAAAAATGAATTAACTAATATAATTTCCGCACGTAATTTCTGGCTGCCAGAAATGGCGGTCATACATAGATCCGAAAAATCCCTAATATGCCGGTGAACAAGTTTCCAACGTTTATTTTACAAACCAGACGGTGTCTCAATACAACATCAACCAAGCTTGTGTTGAAGTCCCAAGTATAATAATCCTAAATAGAAAAAAATCTTCAAATTAGCTCTAAAATACACCAGTACCACACTTCTACTGCTACCTTTCTATACAACAGCCGAATTGCTAAAAGCCCTACCAACCATATGAGATAACACACGTTGACTGCATAATTTTAAAGGAAATATATAGTCTCTAACTGGGGTTGTAAAATTCAAATATAAAAATGTCACAAAATCTTAATTATTATTAAACAATTTGGTGTGGGAAGATTTTGTGACTTTTTATATTTAATACAAGTTGACTGGATTTGAATAACCGAAGTTAGAAAATTCAAAATTACCAATAATAATTAAGATGCTTGAAGCAAATCGCTCTAATCTAATAAACAACTTTGATGAATTGGAAAACCATACAAAATAAAAATACTGTAGCTATTATTCTAAAGAACAACCTCTAATGTAATTGACGTTCGCCAACTAGTACTCGAAATCCTTTTTAATAAATGACTGATAAAATCAACAACCCTTCATTGTATTACCTATTGCATTATTTGCATAATTTATACCAACTGAATTTGAATTAAAAATAGTCTGTAACAACTATTGTTTAGGTGTACATTGTTAGCAAAAAGAATCGCAGTTCTGTAGGTGTAACATTTTAATTCCTTATTAGCAGTAAAAAACTGTGTTTGTTGTTAACATATTAATAGCGATGTAAATACTGGCAATTCTTCTGAATCCACCCATTGCTTGTGCGATTTTTTTAATAGCAGGCAACATTCTTATTCAATATGGAAACCTTCTTTCTTCCTACACTTCTGTGAAAGTTGATGACTGCATGAACAGCCTAATCCATGAAGAATAGAACACCGTTTACGAATTCCTAAAATATAGTTATTTTAACTCGAAACTAATATTTGTGAAAATACTATTTCTTTTGGTAATGCCTGGAAATGGATGAATACATCTTTTGGGTTGGCTTTATTATTTGAACATATCCCATTTCACTATTCGTATTTTCTGAAACATTTAGAATGTACATACACATCAATTAAACATTTATTTAGATAATTTTAAAATTAAAAATGTTATAATTTATGTCTGTGATTATAACACATGAAATTTTAAGTGATAGGTTACCTTCAACATCTGTATTATCATCTACATTTAATAGATTCTGCATGCTGTTGAAGCGAGTTAACCGTATAATAGATTCTAAAAACCAAACTGATCTCATCCTACTTCCTCCAATATCTAAAACTCACCCCTTACAAACAATGCAGGAATTGCATCCCTGTTTAGTACATTTTAGTGCCAGAAAAATATACTCCTGTTGAAAATACAAGTGGCACACAAATGTATTATTTCTCTACTGTCATATCATGTATCCACTGAGTAAACAGTCCAGTGTTAGATTTTGGAAATAAAGGTGCATTCCATCCACATCACTGCAAGCTGTAATATGATGCTTTTTTTTCAAGGGTTGCAGAAATGCATCTTGCACTTTAATCAAGTGATAACAACGAACGTATGTACATGTACATTACAATAAATTTGGTTCGTAGATCTTCAATAAACACTCATTTGTAAAATATAGGAGTAAAATCCAATGTTCGTTATTTAAATAAAAATTAATTACTTACAATGATAATGAGAATGTGTTCCTTTTATTGGAAAATCCAAACCTGCATTCACTTGTTTACCTTTATGAGAATAACCTTTACAATTATTGAAATTTAAATTATACGGAAATGAAATTCAGTTGAAACATTGCAAATGGTTACCACTAATGTTGGTTGAGGAAGGAATGGAATGAAAGCATGCTCAGAACGGATGAATTCGTAAAACATATGTACCTGCAAGAAGGTATGCAGATGGTAGGTAATTTCTTACAATGACCTTTCTTCATTTCTTAATATTATAAGAAAGAGCAGGTAGTTGTCATTGAATGAACTGACTGGAGTTCAAAATATACTGTTAGGAATTAGATCCAGACAGAAAGGCTGGACAACATTGAATCTGATTTACTGCAGAACTTAGTAATCAGAAAAGTGATACCAAACAATCATCTTCTGATTTAGAAACACCAGAAGCATTTTCTACTTAAAATCTATGTTACACTAAACATGATAACTTCACAAAAAGACGTATGCATTCTGGGGACCAGGAAACAAAATATTGTTATAAAACTGCCTGGACTAAAAATAATAACAAAAAATGTAAAAGTTGATTCACAGATATTATTTATTACCAATGAGATTGTCCAATACACAACAAACTGTACAAATATCTAACTCAAAAGAATGTGCACTAACTATATGTGTGAAAGGGATTGCAATGGTACTACTCTTGAAGAACGAAAATGTTTAATTGGTCCTCTATACATGGCTGGTACAAAAAAGTCCCGACATTCAAACGTGTAGAAACTGTGGAACGATGGCAAGATAAATCCAGACTGTTTTAGGAATTGTATGTCATATAATTTGTTACATGCCGAAAATCGGCTATGTAAACACTTCTGTTTTTAGTCTAATTTGCGAATGAATTCGCGCCAATATTTTAAAAGACTTGTGCGTACATTTCCGTCACTTCAGACAGTTGCGTAGGAGCCCGAGATTGCGCAAGCGCGGATTGTGGAAGTAAGTGGTGATTTCCGTCACGTCATGGACTAGTCAACGAAACGGGGAACAGCGTGGTTATCTGGGGTGTGCCGTTGTCTTCTTTTTTCAGATATGTAGGTTTCCTGCCTTGTATCTATTATCGTTCCTCACCTTATTCCTGTTGTTCCGCTACAAAAAAGAAGAGAGAAGACAACCCAATTTGACATCAACGGGGGCAACGGCCAAACCACGCTCAAGAACGCCCAACAATGCCCAACTAACGCGAGAATAGCTGCAATGTTGTGAAGAGCTCCACAGTTTACGTGAGTACATTTTGTCTTTTCCTATAATCAAAATAAACATTTTTTGCATGTGATAATAATTTGAGGCGTAATAATGTCGTAACCCCTTATTGCGCAATATTACGCACGTATTTATTATGTTACCACCTGTCGTAGTGGCTCTTATAAATTACGCACCGGGACTTTAACAGTATACCTTAGAATATAGAAAGCTAGAGTATAACAAATTGGTTTCATACATTTTGACATGATTGATTAGCAACAGCAAAAAATTGTAGACAATCTAGTACCAATTAGTAAATGTGTGAAGAATTTGTTCGAAAGTGTTAAGAAAATTATAAAGTGAAAGAACATATAACCCTCGATGAAATGTTACCTACGTTTAGAAGTCGGTGTAAATTCAGACATCATCATTAGATCTTCAGTTCTGGAACTGGTTAGACACGTATCCTCATTGTTTCCTGTTCTGTGTTAACCTACATATTTCCCTGAAATTTGAACAATCCGCATCTTTCACTATCTGTGTGCAATAGTCCGAATAGGTCTACCGCTACTTCTTTTTTCCTATGTCTGTTTGTAATATATCCCGCACTATTCCCCAAATATGCCTTAGAATGTATCCTGCCCTTCTATTGCTCGTATTTTTTTTTTGTTTTTCACAGATATCTTTATTCCCCTACCATTTCTATAACCTATTTGTTATTAACTTTGTCTGTCCATGCTATCATCCCCATACATCTGGAGCATAACATTCCAAAAGGCTTCTTCCTTTTCCTGTCTGCTTCATTCCAATAGACTTCTACCGTTTTTACGTCTGCTTCTCCTGCTGTCCCTATTTCATAGAGATACTGTGCTGTGCTCCACACATATGATTTCAACAATTTCTCCTTGTTTCTATGTTTGTTGTCTTCGAACATAGCCGCTGCTCTCTCTTGTTAGATGCAGTTTGGTTCCCCTTCTATTTTTATAAATATATACCCTATTTCCTCGATATTCAGTAGTATGTGAAGGTGGTTAAGCAGCCTGCAGCTACCAAGATCCCCCAACATTTGAACATTTGCAGAATTAATAGTTTTCCAATATATCCTTTCGCACAGTCAACACTAGTTGACAATATTTCAAAACCAACACCTGTAGTTGTTTATAATAATCATCAGATTTAAGTGCAATTATTTTTTTCGTCATTAGGTTTTCCGTCTTGAAACTGGTTGGACACGTATCTTCACTTATTTCTAATCTGAGCTAGCCTACACCTGTTCCATAAAATTCCCACAGCCTAGTTACAGCTCGGTTCCCCTTCTGTTGTTTCGTAATTATATGCCCTATTTCACCAGAATTCAGTGGTATGTGAAGGGGGTTAAGCAGTCTGTGGCTATCAAGGATCCCCAACACTTAGACATTTGCCGAATTAATAGTTCTCCAGTAAATCCTTTTGCACAATTAACATTAGTTGAGAGTATTGTGAAACCAATACCTGTAGTTGCTCATAATAATCATCAGGTTTAAGTAGTTATTTTTTTCGTCATTAGCTTTTCCATCTTCAAATTGTTTGTATGCATACCTCTATTGATTTCTATTCTGACCTAGCCTGCACATTTCCCTGAAATTCCCACGGCCTAGATCTTTCACTATCTGTGTGCAATAGTCTAACCTAAGTCTATATCTACCTCTCCTTTTTCCTATCTGTGCTTCTAATATATTCCGCAATATTCCCTAATGCCATAGTATGTGACCTATCATCCTATCTCTCCTATTTTTTACTGTTTTCCACAGACTTCTTTCTTCCCCTATCATTTCTAGTACCTTTTTGTTCTTAACTTTGCCTGTTCATGTTATCCTCATCATACGTCTGTAGCACCACATTTCAAAGACTTCTGTCTTTTTCCTGTCCACTTCTTCTACTGTCCAGGATTCACAGCCTTACGGTGCTGTGCCTCACACATTTGTGTTTCTATGATTGTTGTCTTTGAACACAGTAATTGCTTTTTCTTGTTAAATGTAGCACGGCCTTGTGCTAATCTTTGTTTTATATCTTTTGCACTCTTCCCATCTTGCGTTATTAGACTTCCTAGGTGGCAGAAATCCTTAACCTCTTGTTAGTTCTCGTTACCTATTTGTATTCTAGCTTTTAATTTATTTTCCCCTCCTTTGCATACTAGTACTTTAGTTTTATTTTTGTTAATTTTCGAGCCGTATCTCTCTGTTATAACTGTTTCCATCTCATTAACAGCTGTTTCTAACTCTTCCTTGCTAGGTGCTAATACCGCTAATACTGCAAATCTAAGCTTATCAATCTTTTGTCCCTGCATAATAATTCCAAATGTCTTCCTGCATTTGACAGTATTCGTCGCCTCTTCGATGTACAAGTTAAAAATTAATGGGGATAGGGCACATCCCTGTCCCATCCCTTTCCTAATATTTACTTCTCTACGTTCCTGCTCAAATTTTATTGCCGCTGTTTGCTCTTTGTATAAGCTATGTACTAACCGTCTTTCCCTAAGACTCATTCCAATCTGTTTGAGTATTTCAAATATTTTTTACATTATCGAATGCTTCTTCCAGATCTACAAACCCTATAGACACGCTTTCACCTTTTTCTAGTGTTTTCTCCATTATCACCCTCAGAGCTAAAATAGCTTCCCGTGTTCTCCTGTTTCGCCTAAACCCAAATTGATCTTCCTCTAGTACTTCTTCAGTTTGTTTTTCATTCGTCTTTGTACAATTCTAGTTAATATTTTTGACACATATGCTATCAAACTTATTGTTCGGAAATTTTCACATCTATCCGAGCTTCTCTTTTTTGGTATATTGAATATGATGTTACGTTTAAAATCTTTGGGTATCTCGCCTGTCTCATATATATAGCTTACAAGTTGGAGGAGAAGTTCTGTTACTGCTTGTCCATTGGCCTTTGGAGTTTTTGCTTGGACCTTATCTGTACCCGACGTCTTACCATTTTTTAGACCCTTTAATGTTAATTCAGACTCATCTTTAAGTATAGGATATCCCAAGTTATCATTTTCAAAGTCTGATTCCTGTTCTAGTGCTGCTAGTTCCTCTCCTGCATATAAATTCCCTATGTATTCTTGCCATCTACCCATTTTTTCTACATTTTCTAAAACGACGTTTCCTCCAGAGTCCTTTATATGTTTGCTATATGGTCTTATATCCCTAAAATTCAAATTTTTTCTATGCTTCTTATTTTTCGTGGATATCTTTATCTTTTAGCTTCTTAAACTTAAAGTGCCTTTTTACATTTCTTTTTTTCAAATTTTTAAATTTAAGAGCAGCCTTTATAATTACGATGTTGTGGTCAGTGTCTATATTTACTTCTGGGTAGCTTCTACAGTCTTTTATTTGATTTCTAAACCGTTTTCTAACAAGAATGTAATCCATTTGATACCTTCCTACATCTCCTGGCTTCTTCCACGTGTATCGTTTTCTAGCATGATGTTGAAATAATGTGTTTATGATGGTTAAATTGTTCTTGTCGTAACATTCTACCAGCCTATTACCACTGTCATTTCTCGTGTCTAAACCAAATAAACCTACCACTGCTATTTCCCTACTTTCGCTTGCCACCGCATTAAAACCCCCTGTAATTATCAAATTTTCATGTCCTTTTAGAAATCGTAATATGTCTTCGATCTTTATAGATTGCCTCTACGTCTTCCTCACTGTAGCTAAAGGTGGGCATGTGTACTTGTATTATTACTGTATTTACAGGTTTAGATTCTGAACAAACTATGAGTACTCTTTCGTTCTTTTGTAAGTCGTTTTCTACAGGTTGTCCTATCTTTTTTCACATAACTAGCTCAACATCCGAATTTCCTTCTTCTGACCCTGTATGAATTACCCTAAAGTCTCCACTTCAAAAATCTCCCGTCTCTGGCCACCGAACTTCGCTGATCCCTAATATGTCCAATGCAAACCTATTAATTTGAATTTTCAAGTTCTCTAGCTTACTTCTGACACTCCACGCTCTGACTCGCAGAATATTCATGACTCTTTTTTTGTATTTTCCAATCACATCCTCCGAAGTAGTACCCTCCCGGAGATCCAAATGGGATATTTACCCCACAGGATGTCATCGTCTTTAATAACAATTTAAGTATGCTGAGTACTTAGAGGTAATGTGGTGGTTTCCCGTTGCCTTCCACATCACAATAGTGTGTCTTAGAATACCAACCCCTAGGACCTCTGCAACTCTAAATACCGCAAAAGTTGCTGCCCTCTTTCAGGGACCTGTCTTAGTCTGATTCATTCTACTACTTTGGTTGGACCTGTAGTTTGCCTCTTTAGATCACTGGAACGCAGAAGCCATTCCACCGTTCTAATAATCTTGAATTTCTTCAAGGACAGGTCAATTCGGAATGGAAATTCAGTCATGTTACAAAGAGTCATCAAAATAGGGTATTAAAATTTATTCCCTAGCATACTGTAGGCTAGCTCGGAATATAAATAAGTGCAGGTACCTGTCCAACTAGTTTTGAGATGGAAAAACCGAATGACGAAAAAAAAATAAGCGTGATAAATCTGATTATTATAAACAACTACAGGTGTTGGTTGTGAAGTATCTGCAATCAATGTTGATTGTGTGAAAAGATATATTAAAAAAGATATTAAATCGGCTAATGTTCAAGTGCTGGGGGAACTTGGCAGCCACAGGCTGCTTCCCCCCCTTCACAACCACTGAATGTCGGAGAAATAGGGTATATAATTGTAAAACAATAGAAGGTGACCGAACTGCATCTAACAAGAAAGAATAGCGCCTATGATAAAAGACAACAAACATAGAAACAAGAAGAAAATTGTTGAAAGCATATGTGTGGAGTACAGTAGGGCAGTAGGAAAAAGAGTCAGAAAAACGGCATCGCCTTTTGGAATGTTGTGCTTCAGATGTATAAAGATGATAGCATGGACAGACAAAGTTAATAAGAAATAGGTTATAGAAATGTAGGGGAACAAGGAAATCTGTGGAAAAAAATAGGAGAATTAGAAGGGCAGAATACGTTCTAAGGCATTTTTGGGGAGTAGTATAAGATATATTACAAGTAGAGATATGGAAAAGGAGGAAGATGTAGACCTATATCAGGGGAAATGTGTAGATTAGTTCAGAATAGGAAACAATGATGGTACACGTCTAACCAGTTCCAGGACTGAAAACCTAATGATGACGAGCAGACTCTAAATCTTTTATATTGCAAACATAGAGATTTATTCAGTGAAGTAACCTGTAGTGTCTTATACACTTGAAAATAAAGCCATTAGTGTTGTAAAAGACTTGTTTTTTACATACTGAACACTGTCACTACGAACCATTACTTTACGTTTATGCCACTAACATTCGATCAGCTGGCACAATAGACAATTGTAGCTGCAGTATAAAAAATAAATGGGAACTGCCTCCCCATATTTGTAAATACAAGAAAACGGACCTCCGTATAGTAGCATGGATAAAGCAACTTTAGTATCAGATGTTGCTAAGAAGAACCAGGTTTTGCTGCTATCCATGTAAAGGTATAATGATTCTACAGACAAGCATGCACGCGAATCCAACAAACCAGAAATTGTCACGTTTTACAACAGAACAAAAGGTGGAGTCTATGTAATCGAGGAACTAATTAGCAACATTTCGGTTTCCCGAATCAACAGTCATTGGCAGTGGTTTGAATGCTAGATATTGGCGGAAGAAATAACCAAATTGTTTATGAGGCAAACACAGAAAACAAAATGGAACATAGATTTTTTAAGACTCTTGCATTGGAACTTATGAAGCGATTTACTCCTACAAACATATTCTCGGAACTTCGATATCCATGAAAAAAAGTAGCGAAAGTGTTGGAAGTGAAGTGCAGGCTGCAGACAAATCTGAAGTTGGGTTTTGTTCATTTTGTCCCCAGCAAAAAACGAAAAAAAATGCGTAAAGTGTGAGGTAGATATTTGTGTAATAAGCATGTGAAATGTGTTTGTTTGACATGTCTTGACCTTGTAGAGCATCCATAAATATTTGTGGTGTAATCAAATTAAAATGCATAAGCTTTTAAACACAATTACAAAAAAATCATTTTCAGTCATTCAGAACATGAATGCTCCAGCACAAACACTCCCGTACTTTTATCTCGGCAACTATCGATTAATCAACAACAATTAGCTAACACAATAATTGGTTAACAGGAATTAATGAATCAGATTTGGCATCCATAAAAAGCAAGCACATGAAAATTTAAGAAAAAAAATTGGAACAAAAAAAGACAAAATGGTAATTTGTTCGGAAACGGCAGCGCCATCATACGCCATGTGCTAAAAGCTAAATTTGCTAATGATTAGAATTTTACAGAACGCTAGAGCAAAAAATGTGTATTTGCATAGAATAATAATTATTCTATGGTATTTGCTATAACTTGATATTTTACATTAGCAAAACTGCGCCATCTGTAGATATGAAACATGGAAGTGATTACAAGGTTGCACAAATTATCTGTGAAAGTAACATAACCCTTATTGTGATATGGATGTGCCCCATTGATAAATAATGTGACCTTTGAACTACTTTATAGTAGGTGCATTTAGTGAAATGATATTAGTCCTATATCACGCAACTAGGTTATAGTTATAATTCGAAATCATATTAATATTTGAATCATATCAGTAAATTATCGTGGAAAAGCGAAATCGAGATTATGTATTCAAACGTAACCTAGATTTACCGTGACGGTGTCAAATAGGTTTTGTTTATGTTTTCAAATCGACTTCATTGATAAGTGAGAATGGAGTTATTAGTTTCATCCGCGTTACGATCATCAGACATGGATTTAAACCTACTACGGAAGTGGAAGCTAGAAGAAAAGATTGAATCTAGGTTATGTATTTGCAGTAATAACAACAATGTTACCATTAAACAAAATCAGGAATTGTATACGAGAAGGCGACGATCCGGAACATGGCCGTAAGTTTATTATATTTTTGTAATTTCTTTTACTATAAGTTAAACTGATGCATAGTGGTGGACGTAGACACAATTACTAGTCGTTTTACGGACCACATAGTTCTAGTTCCCGGTCGCATTTTTTTTTCCGTTACATGAATGTATTAAATTAATTGTAATTGATTGAACAATGGATAGGCTTAGATGTGATATACAATGAGGTCGGGTTTTAAATACTGTTTAGTTGGCAACGCGGGTCCCTTTCCGTATATATTTATTTTGTTCCCGGATATCTTGTTTGATTTCATCCCGCCTGCGTTTATACTGTTAATAATATCTAGTTTGAATAATCAGTCAGTCTGAGGAAGTGCATACATAATTAAAGTATGAGCAGTCTTAAAAATATTGAAAATTCTCTTAGTGATGCGACAGAAGCTTGTGCAGAGAAGTAATTATTGTTATACTAATTTTATGCCACAGTATGAATTACAGCTTAAATATCGAAAATTAGACTTACTTTTGAAACATTTTTGAATCTATTTTATGTATGTTTGTAATCAATAGGAAAATCTAGGTTAAGGTTACAGCTTATCATTTGAGATTTGATACTCTGAACATTTTTTGTTTTTAAATCTCGACCTCCACATTTGTTATTGTTTGGGTACATAAAGCTTTAGAGTTATTTTTATAATTATTTAAAGCCATTATAGTGAATATCTGCGAACCATGTGTTACATTTAGGTAGAGGTATTTGTGTTTATTAATGTTAGATGTTATGTGCATGTGCTGTAAAATCACTTAGTTAAAAATTTGTGTACGCGGATTTTGGAAAAGCCACATGGACATTCGTAAATGATACTCAAATTAGTGCATGATATGTTTACATCCCCGTTACAATCAAAACGGCTATTACGAACAAAATTCAAAGAAAGTTGGTAGGGAGGCTGTTTACAAAAAATTAAGAGATTATTCCAGAACTAACAAAATTAATTATTACAAAAACTGTGTTCAATCTATTAGAAATCACCCAGATCATGTTGCTCGACATTTTGGATTTTCGTTGTGTGCAACACTAGGGCTAAAAAATTTTTTAAGCTTGTTCTTTTTTTGGTGGTGCTTCGGAACCATTTTTCGACTAAAAACGAGTTTTGGGTAAATGAATTTAACTTTGTTAATTTTATAGATATCAAGGTAAACTTAAAATTATCGGAATGATATGCTCTAGATTTTTGGTTCTTACGTATTACTCAAGCGGTGAGAACGTAAAAAATATTCATAGCTGTAAAGTGAAAATCAACTTAAAACGGAACTTTTAGAGCTGCAAAATTATTAAACGAAAAAGACTGCTCTATCTTGCACATAGTGCAATTTTTGACCAAGTTTGATGCACTATAACGCTGCAACGAGCCAAGTCTCAATCGCCAAATTTCTATCACATGTTTATATCATAAAAAGATATTACATATATTAATTTCGTAATTTTTAATGCATTCCCTTTGAGATATTCTACCTTAAATATTGACAAATTGTTTGTTATTATACATTTCTGAAGATTATATTTAAAAAAAAGATAAGTTCTCAAGCTTGAAATTTTACAAATTTGTATTTAGTATTTTGAAGATTTTTAATATACACCAGTCTGGTAGTTTTTGGTTTATTAATCTATTTCTTTTAGATGTATGTATGTATTGTCCCATGCGTGCTGAAGTTCTCTCACAAGCAAGCAATTGTAAGAACCTAACTGCCAATTTTGCGAACTCTGTACTTTTGCATAAACCACTCCACCAACTAGTTGGCGAAACCATAAGGATAGTTTACCAAAGAATTCATCTTTTGTTTGAAAATTGACAAGTTCGAATGAAACTGTTTTTCACTTTCGTCGAGAATCGTTTTAGCTCATAAATTTGCTCAACGACTCAGTCCCTTTCTTCTTCTTGTTTTGATTTCGGCCAACTATGGACCACGGGAAAATAACTTATGATGTTTATCTTTCTCCCCTTGTTCTTCTCTTCTAATACTCTTTCATTTTTTCTCCGTGTTGTTTCTTTCTTTCTTCTGTCCATTATGCTTTAGTCTTTTTTTCCTGAAAACCTTTGAACCCTCTTATTTTTGGAGTTTTTCTTTTCGTTCTATCTCTTTTCTATCTATTTTCATTTCTTCCATGTCTTTTCTGATTTCGTTGATCCATGTCATCTGTGTCTTAGGGTTTCTGTCGAAGTAATGGAATAGTCTCTTTGTTAATCTTTCATCATTCATTCTTTTAATGTGACCGTAAAATATCACTTTTCTCTTTCTCATTGTGTCTTGTTATTTTCTCTATTTTGAATAAATCTCCTTATTGCTTCTCATTTTCCATTTTCCGTCTTCACATTTTGGTCCCAGGATTTTCCGTAAAATTTTTCTTTCTCTTTTTTCTACCGCGTCTAGCTTTCTGACTGTGTTCAGTATAAGGCATTTTGAGGCATAGAGGCCCTCTGGTTTGATAACTGTATTATAGTGCCTTATCTTTGCATTGATGGATATGGAATTCTTATTGTATATATTTTTATCAAGTGAAATACTAGTTCTATTTTTCTTGCTCTTGCTAGGATGGCTTCTTTGTCAAGGGCGTTTGGTTGAATTACTTCTCCCAGGTATTTGAACTTGTTTACTCCCTTAATTTTCCCATATTTTGTTGTGATCTGTTTTGGTATATCTTTTCTATTGGTCATGTATTTTGTCTTTTTATATGATATTTGTAGTCCAACCTTTTCTGCTGTCTCTTTCAGTATATCAATTTGTTTTTGCATCTTCTAAGTTTTCCGTTAGTATTGCCAGATCGTCTGCAAAAGCCAGACAGTCAATTTCCAGATTATCTTTGTTTCTTCCTATTTTTATTTTAGGAATTTCTTCTTCTATTCTTTTCTTCCACTCTCTCATTACCTTCTCCAGTACACAGTTGAAGAGTAGTGGGATAACCCATCACCCTGTCTTACTCCTGTTTTGACCTCAAAGGGTTCTGAAATATTTCCCATAAATTTTACTTTTGATTTTGTGTTTGTTCGAGTATTTTTGTGATTACGATTGATTTGTCATCAGCTCCGAATTCTTCTAATGTATTGAATAGTCCTTCTCTATCTGTAGAATCGTATGCCTTTTTAAAACCAACAAATGTTACACGTATGTTCTTTGCTCTTAGTCTTCTGTACCTTATTATGAGTCCCATTATTTTATTATTAAGTGTACTTGTGAGTGACAATACTTTTATTATCTGCTGCAGAGAATTGAGATCTACACCTCGAATTGATGAATGCAATAAATCACAAATTTTATGAACATCACACACTGCAAAATCCTTTCTCTAGAAAAATTTGCATAATTTTTGCTTCCTCTTGTTTAAGTAAAGGACACACAGATAAAACTTCAATAAATGTTCTTTGAACTTAAAAGATTCGAACTGATGAGATTTTTGTTTATTGCTTTTTACAAATGTAATTGCTGTTGCGACAGGTTGTACATTGTCCCAAAATGTATCATCCAATCCATTTTTGTATGATGGGGTGCTTTTTAATTAATGGCTGTAAGGCTTCATCAATTGCAAGAGACATCATAGCCTTTTTATTTGCTTGTACCCTGTGAAGACAAGAAACAATTGATCCCCATCTTGTCCACTGCTGATAACTTTAGCGAGAGTGAACTGAATTTACTTTGTTTTTTCTTGATTGATGACAGTAGAAGATGTGATTGCTTGATTGCTTTTATTAACAATACACTTTTACTCAAAAATTTTGTAAACTGTCTAGCTTCCGTAAGTCATTTATTATCAAATTTAATGATTGAGCAAAACACCCATAAGTAGAAAGATATGCGTTCACATTTTGAGTCTTCAAAATAGCCCAAGCAACCTTCCTATATTGCGCATTACAGTCACCATTCCAAATACTTTTTTAGATCAATTTTGTCAATCACTAAAGTAATTTGTTTGACAACGTACTCTGCTGTATAATATTCGTTTTCAGTTGCCAAACTTTTATAAAGCAACTGCGATGATCTTGTTAGTATAAAGTATTAAATGTTCATGCACTTTTACAAATCTTAGTATGTCTTCTATAGCTTTATAGATTGCTTCTATCTCTTTGCTACTGTAGCTAAAGGTGGGGCATGTAAACCATATTCAGCAGTTTAGATTTTAATCTATCGATCATTGCTTTGTAAGTAGTTTTCTACACAATGTCCTATGTTTTTCCACATAACTACCCCACACCTAAATTTTCATCCTCCAATCGTGTATGAATTACCCTAAAGTCTCTGCTCTAAAAATTCCATGTTTCTGGCCATGAAATTTGCCAATTCCTACTACATCTAATACTAATCCATCCATTTTCAATTTCTTTAGCTTACCTTCTTGCTACATGCTTCTAACATTCCCTAAATTTCATTTTCCAACAATCTGTCCCCAAGGTAGTAGATTGGCCAACAAGGGCGTTAAATTTTATTTAGATATTTTGAATTTTGCCGAACTCTTGGTATTCCAAGCAAGGTAGGGATCTTTAATGTGCATGACAATATTCACACACAGCACCTCCATTTTACCTCTCATCCTAACAAGAGCATATTCTTGTGAAAAATGCTTGCCTAACATTTTTCAAGCAATCTGTGTCGGGAATAGAATCCGAGATCTTGAAATCATCAATCATACACGAATCTATTTTGTCCACGAAGCCGCCTATTGATGTCCAGTGCAGATTTAGTTTGATTTAAAAAATTATGAGAATAAGAATGAAAATAGAAGAATCAGAAGAAATGGAAACAGAATTCTCAGAGCATTTGATGCTAATAATAGATTTAAGTTCTCGCAAAGCTTCACAACAACTGCATGTATCAAATTTAAAAATACTGCGAGTTTCAGACATTAATAATAGAAAAGCAGTTGGCTTTTGGCACAACCATCTTTGTTTTACGAAAACGGGATAATAAAATTACCCATCCGTTGGGATGAATGTGTCACAAAATCAGGAAATTACATAGAAAAATAATTTTAACTCTTTGTATTTTTATCATATATAAAGTATTAAAAAATAATTCCGGTTTATGTTTGATTCATCTTCGTACTTATTTTTCTTATTGATGTAATAAATGAATACACCTCGCCTGCTATAAGTATGAGCTTACTTTCAAAAATAATTAATTTTTTGTGCAATACTGCATTTATGCCTATGTGAATTATTTTGCTAATTTTAGTAGAGAACTTTTCATTAAAAATTTCTTTTAATTAATTAATTAATTAATTAATTTCTTTTAAGCTTTAATAGAGAAACTTTTGTTTTGTCAAGGTTTTACATTGTCATCTTATGGTGGCTAAATTTTAGTAAAACAAAATCCTTATGACTTAGTCGATATTTATTCTATCTTTAAAATATTTTTACAAAATTTTAGATTTAGTATGGACAACCCAGGGCGATTAAATTTTGATAAATTGTTGCTCTATTACCTTATTGCTTTTTGCATAATTATTTTGCAAAATTACTTGTCTTTAAATTATAACCTTTCTTAAATCATTTTCTCCGCCTTTTCCCTCGGGAGCTTTCATCCTCTAGGTTTTACCTTCCCTCTCCACGTTGAAATGGCACTCAATCCCTTGTGCATTTATTTCCATTCTTTGAATCGCATCTGTTCGTGCTTCCGCAGGTTTAAAACCGTGGCTACACAGTATACTCCCAGAGTTGTTGTTTCCACTCTAGGTTTCGAACACCACAATATTTCTCTGTATTTGCCAGTAAACAGGTTTATATTCAGTCAATAATGAACGGTAGAACAACGAAGTTCGACAATATAAAACTAGCCATCATAAGTATTTTTCAAACGGTTTTACCCTGTACAATATTATTAAAATATTTTCTTTCATTGCAGGCGGACACGGTCTCTGAATGCACCTTCGCCAGTTCAACAGTTTGGACCATGCGGAAGAATATTGAAAAGTTCAGCATTAGTCATGTAAGTACAAAAAACTTTTCATACATGAAATTTGAGTATAAGTGAAGATATGAACATTTCGTTCCGAGTTTTATGAATTATATGTTATAAATTTAATAGCATCCCTGTAAAATTTATAGGTACTGATGATAATCCTAATTTATTTGTAATGTTTTTTGTCTTCTTTTAAAATTTTGTTAGTGTAACATTATTTTTTTAATTACTTCAGTTTATTTCCATTTAATTTTAACAGTAGGTGTTCTATAGTGAGTCTGTGACAAATGCCCACCGCCTAATATTATTTGACGCAATCTCCGCGAATCTAAGTAACTATTCAGTGAATCCGGGCAATGGACTATTCAACCACGTTGGAGCGTCGGGCCGTTTTATCAGGGTATGCCATTCATGTTTTACAGTGAACCAATATGAAAATCTGACGTCTTGAGTCTAATTATTCAACCCTTTGTATAATACTATTAGAATTACGTTACATCATCGCAGTTATGCCACAATTATAATAATCACACACATGTATACCGCCATCTCAGAGAGAGGTAAGAATGGGGTTTCTGACGCACAATTACCTCCTCCCACCACATTGTTTTCTTATAAGTGCCCATGTAGATAGGCTCCTTTCATAAACCGCACTGAAGAAAACTCTAATTACTTCCTCCCGGCACTCTGCCTTGTTACGTACCTAGACGTAGCCGAAAGAAACGTAGAAATACCAAGCTAACTACCAAACGCGGAGAGTGGGGAATTCACATAAATATCAAAAAGCACATCGCCAACGATTTTCTATTAACAACAAGAATAAATAAAGTATTCTATACAAACAAGCAAAAGAAATAAATTAAGAGTTACTATTTAAAAGCAAACAATTATATTATACGAACAATTTAGTAATTTAGATACGAAGTGCGCATCTCATATTTTACATTAAAAAAACTAATCAATAAAGAAAATAAACATGTGAGAGCTTTTGTCAAACATTTTTAAAATTGTATATGATACCTGTTGAAAAATATACTAATCAGTAGAGATAATAAACGTGTGCGTTCTTTTGACAAGCATGTTTAAAATGGTACATCGCACCTGTAGCACGATTCTAATATCAATTCGCAACAACAAACAATAGTCCTACAGTTTTACGTTTTTGTCATGTAACTACACCAAACGCTGATGAGGAATACTCTCTTGATGGATACAAAAAGAAAACAAGTTATATACCTGCACGTGTCGGGATACTTAGCTTGCACTCCATCGGAAGTGAATCAGCACAGCATTGCCATGGTAGTTGGTATCCATTTACTCTGTTACCATAATGGCACCAGCGATCTACGGGTAAAAGCAGTTAGTTTGTGGCAAAGAACAGTCGGGTCTACATAAAAATCAATTTGGTCCACAGCTAAGAGCTAAAAAGAGAATTTTATTAGGATGGGTAAGCGCGGAAGCTCTTACCGATGCACCCAAGATACCCCCTACTTGTCGAACAAAAAAAACGTGCGTCGCTCTTGAAGTGCTAGGACTAGTAATGTAAAAAATACCTCAACGCACAAGCTGCAGAATCAAATTAAAATTCGTTTAATAACAAGAATGCGAACTTCATTCCTCGCATTATCAAATGTGATTAGAAACTCGAAACACGCTTATCAAATAATACTATGATCCATTATTTTGACGGATCTTTTGGTCGTAACAGTATAAGAATTTAATTGTACGCTATAGTAACGTGTAGCCAGCCAGCGGACACCGAAAACAAGGTACCGACTATTTAAATTATAGAGTAAACACTTTTCGTTTTAAAGTAAATAGATTTAAGTTGAAAATTATTAGAAAGCGTATGTATTATAGGAGGGTCTAATATACCGGGTGTTGTTGGAGGATTTGAGCAGAATCTACGTAAATGAATAATGAAATACCAAAAAGGGGTAGGTTTTAACTGACCATCGTAAACTAAACGTAACAGACTTCAGGGCCCGCCCTAATAATAGACCATACCCTTCCGGATAATCAGCATGCAGGAACCTCTGCCATGTTGTTAGTGCATGCCGACCACTTTTTACGGGGATCCGATCAGTATGCAGAACGTCTCGAGTATAATTATTCAACCCCTTCTGTCAGTACCATTTAAATTACGCCACACAATTGTAATAGACGAAAAAGGGAGACAAGCCCTAGAATTTGCACCAAAGATGTCGAGAATACTAGCTCCATACCTCAAGCTTTCAGTACTGGGCGCACATAATAATAATAATAGGTTTATATGTGCTATTTGAATTAAACAATGGCATTTAAATTATTTTATCGAATCGTTTGAATATTTTTCTAGGAATCCTTTAAGGTGAAGCATTTTGGATTTGGACGGGAAAGCGGTTGTTTATTTGAGAAAGACCAGAATTCAACGGTGTGTATAAGAATGGTAGCCTTCTATGGATGCACGGGAGTTGCAATGGATCAGGCAGGCAACGTCGTCTGCATAGACAAAGGAGGAAATATTGGTGTTTAGGTCTAGGAGTGGGTTGATGGAATGGTTCCACAGCGTAGGGATATGCGGGATCCATAATTTTGGAAATTTTGCTGTTTTTATCGATCGGGCAGAGGAAATACAATTTGTTCTTCCATAGAAAATAAATTGTACTTTATTACATTTCAGTTACCTTTATAAATTTGTTGCTTTCTATTTGCCCAAAAACTAAGATAATCTAACCTAAGTTAAAATAACCTTGGTTGAGGACACGTTCTTTTTACTACTAAGGAACTTAGATAAAGTTAGATCTTTTGCATTCCCCTTACCCCTATAAATATACCTTAGATACTAACTTCCCTCCATAAGTTTATATTGAGATTATATTTTTCGTGTTGTGTATGATATGACTTGGGATATCCTATACTTAGAGATGAATTTGAATTAGCATTAAAGGGTCTGAAAAATGGTAAGGCGCCGGGTACAGATAAGGTGCAAGCAGAAACTCTAAAAGCCGCTGGACAAGCAGTAACAGAACGTCTCTTCCAACTTGTAAGCTATATGTATGAGACAGGCGAGCTACCCAAAGATTTCAAACGTAACGTCATAGTAACTATACTAAAAAAGAAAGACACGGATAGATGTGAAAATTTTCGAACAATAAGTTTGACAGCACACGTGTCAAAAATACTAACTAGAATTGTACAAAGACGAATGGAAACACGGGCTGAAGAAATACTAGGACAAGACCAATTTTGGTTTAGGCGAAACAAGGGAACACAAGAGGCTATTTTAGCTCTGAGAGTGATAATGGAGAAAACAATAGAAAAAGCGGAAAGCGTGTATATAGGGTTTGTAGATCTGGAAAAAGCATTTGACAATGTAAAATGGAAAAAAATGTTCAAAATACTCAAAAAGATTGAAATGAGTTATAAGGATAGACGAATAGTACATACCTTATACAAAGAGCAAACAGCATGTTACGTTCATTTTCGTAAATAGTTGAGTAGTTTGTACGCAATAATTTTTACCTCAAATTCCTTTGGCGTTCAACACAAAAATTAATTCCGTTAATTAAAAAATAACCCTTTTGTGTATTAAAATTTGGATGGTAATTAATAATAAATATCCTTTCTAAGAATTTCGCCTCGTGGAATTTACGCCTTAATGAGATAGGCGACTTTCCAAGTATTTTAATAATTAAATGCTGGTGTGTTTTCCCTTGTTAAAAAATTCGGCGAATTTATTTTAATAAAATTAGGGTTTTCCTGGTTTATTTCCTTGCTTTGGTGCTTTAACAAATGTAACGATTTTTTTGCTGTTCGAATAGCCACAAGAAAACACGTTCTATTTGGCTTCGTTCGTTATCTTTATGTGAATTTCCGGCACGCATTATTTAGCGTGCTTCCTGCGGGGGACACGTTAATCCCTTGAGCTTCTTCTGGGAATGCGAGGTCAAATGCGCTCTGCTTGGACGTAAGACCAGCGACTGGTTCCACCCCGATGCCAGTAACTCAAGGGTGAGTTCTTTTTTTCTTTGTATGCGCTTGTGACTTCGGAACCAGAACGTTCTAAGATGGCATTTCTAAATTTGATTTTTATATATAAAAATTATTGAACTATTTTGGCATTTACTGCTCTTTGATTACTACCTTACTATTTGTTTCTAAATTTCTAATAATACCCTACAATGTTTGTAAAAATAGGTTAAGTGTATATTTACGATATTCTAGGGCTGTGGTTTTTAGGGTTGCGTTTGGTTCTTTCTTTTTGTTCTAATTACTGTCAGGGGGTAGCTGCCTAAAAACTACAGCTCACCATTTTTCTTGAATAATTTCTTTTTACTGTGTTGTGTAAATATTTTTTTTTTAATTATAAGTTCTTTCTTTTCCGTTGTTTTTTTATGTTACGTCAATGTCTTACGTTTAACACGGTGGTTAAAATTAAAAGTTCGATAATTACAACACCGGTAGCATGGTGTAATAGACACTATCAACAGTTGGCTGCACTTATTCTTATACAGATTTAGGGCGCGTCAACTATCGATGATGTCATCAATATTACGCAATCCTACGCAAATTTACTACATTTTTAACACCAAAAATAAGGCATGCACAAAATAAAAATACGTAAAAGATTACTCACATCAGGTATTCTGCTTCCGCCTGCAATTTTACTCGGTAGGCCTCTAACCACTCCAGTCGGGCTCCTCCCGGAGGAATTAGAGATGAACGTCGACGCTACCAAATGCGTGCAGAGCAGCTTCGGCTAGCTACGGTAGACATGAGGTCTCTCCATCTACAGATGTGGAGGTCGGTAGGCCCTAGGTGACGCAGATTCTTACCTATGTAGGGATTTGACAGGAAGGAGGTAGAGGTAGACAAACAAAAAGATAATTAGAGAAGGAACTACATAGGTAAACCCTAACGATACGTTACCAAAGATAGAAACGTGCACTTAACACGACGATACCAGGTAAAAAGCCACGTTATCGCGAGAGAAGCGGAGAACTCTCCCACCCCATTGTCTAGTATTGCCATACCCCTCTAGGGATAAGCACACTACGCAAACTCACTACTCTGACGTACGGAAGTACCGCCTAGTCCGTTTAAAAGTTCCCGCGTACCGCGTATTTAAAAATATGGCGGGAAACTTCCGTACACCAAAAACTAACCTATAACAATGTTAAAGTGACCCTTGGCACGTAACAATCGCGACAAAGCCACAAAAGAAAAAACTTAAAAAAAGAAAAAGTCTGTTAGCACAGTAACAGCTTAAAATCTAAATCCTAATTACCCTATATAAACCCTAACTTAAAACCTACAAAATGTTTATATAAGGCGCCACCTGGTTTTTTCGACCGATAACTCGTCTACCGAAGTACCAGGAAACGGAATAGGTAGCCCGATAGTCTGTGACTACACTACTTACCGACAGCACAAATTTGTCGGGGAGCATGAAACACTACTTAAACTAAACGGGTGCGACAAGTCGCCTAAACTATCTAAACCTATCTGAACTTATCTAACTAAAGCTAACATAAAAGTTGTTACGTGCAAACACACATGAGTGTTGCATCGAACTATTCTTCTTTTGGCAAGAAGTGCCCAAATTTAAAATGTTCATGGAGTGCGTCACTCTGCACTCTAGCAAATTTTGTTACTGGTACTTTGGTTTTCTAACGATGCACAACCATCTTTGTTTTACGAAACGGATAATAAAATTACCCATCTGTTGGGATGAATGTGTCACAAAATCAGGAAATTACATAGAAAAATAATTTTAACTCTTTGTATTTTTATCATATATAAAGTATTAAAAAATAATTCCGGTTTATGTTTGATTCATCTTCGTACTTATTTTTCTTATTGATGTAATAAATGAATACACCTCGCCTGCTATAAGTATGAGCTTACTTTCAAAAATAATTAATTTTTTGTGCAATACTGCATTTATGCCTATGTGAATTATTTTTGCTAATTTTAGTAGAGAACTTTTTCATTAAAAAATTTCTTTTTAATTAATTAATTAATTAATTAATTTCTTTTTAAGCTTTAATAGAGAAACTTTTGTTTTGTCAAGGTTTTACATTGTCATCTTATGGTGGCTAAATTTTAGTAAAACAAAATCCTTATGACTTAGTCGATATTTATTCTATCTTTAAAATATTTTTACAAAATTTTAGATTTAGTATGGACAACCCAGGGCGATTAAATTTTGATAAATTGTTGCTCTATTACCTTATTGCTTTTTGCATAATTATTTTGCAAAATTACTTGTCTTTAAATTATAACCTTTCTTAAATCATTTTCTCCGCCTTTTCCCTCAGGAGCTTTCATCCTCTAGGTTTTTTCTTCCCTCTCCACGTTGAAATGGTACTCAATCCCTTGTGCATTTATTTCCATTCTTTGAATCGCATCTGTTCGTGCTACCGCAGGTTTAAAACCGTGGCTACACAGTATACTCCCAGAGTTGTTGTTTCCACTCCAGGCTTCGAACGCCACAATATTTCTCAGTATTTGCCAGTAAACAGGTTTATATTCAGTCAATAACGAATGGTAGAACAACGAAGTTCGACAATATAAAACTAGCCATCATAAGTATTTTTCAAACGGTTTTACCCTGTACATTATTATTAAAATATTTTCTTTCATTGCAGGCGGACACGGTCTCTGAACGCACCTTCGCCAGTTCAACAGTTTGGACCATGTGGAAGAATATTGAAAAGTTCAGCATTAGTCATGTAAGTACAAAAAACTTTTCATACATGAACATGAACATGAACATTTTGTTCCGATTTTTATGAATTATATGTTATAAATTTAATAGCATCCCTGCAAAATTTACAGGTACTGATGATAATCCTAATTTATCTGTAATGTTTTTTGTCTTCTTTCAAAATTTTGTTAGTGTAACATTATTTTTTTAATTACTTCAGTTTATTTCCATTTAATTTTAACAGTAGATGTTCTATAGCGAGTCTGGGACAAATTCCTACCGCCTAATATTATTTGAGGCAATCTCCGCGAATCTAAGTAACTATTCAGTGAATCCAGGCAATGAACTATTCAACCACGTTGGAACGTCGGGCTGTTTTATCAGTGTATGCCATTCATGTTTTACAGTGAACCAATATGAAAATCTGACATCTTGAGTCTAATTATTCAACCCTTTGTATAATACTATTTGAATTACGTTACATCATTGCAGTTATGCCACAATAGAGTACTTGCACAAAAAATAAAAGCCTTTTTAAATGAATAATTAGAGGTTTGGAAACTAGAAACAATGTTTATTTTTAGGTTTTACAAGTGATTTAACAAGTTATTCAAGTTTATAGTTAACATTCTTAAATTACGCGCAAAAATGCCCATTTTCAACATGGTGGTCTGTGACGTAACAAATAAGTAAATTCTCTCAATTGAAGCGCATATTTGTAGAAGTGTATTTCACTAATATACAGAGAAATGTTAAAATCAACATATTATCGTTGGTGTATGGTTCCTAATTGTAAAAATACTACTCTAAAAACCCCAGACAAAACATTTATACAAGTGCCTGAGAATGCAAAGCGTAAAAACTTTGGTGTCAAGCTGCAAGGAGAGTTTTTGCATTTTCTGAAACTAGCAGTGTTTTTGTATGTGAAGATCATTTTGATGTAAGTCAATTGCTGTTATATTATGGTTTATAATTATTATAAAGCCAGAAAGTAATCATTTAACTGGAATCAACCTAATTTAGTTGTTTCTATTATTCTATTATTTATTAGTAATTAATTAGATCAATACAATAAGGCCTAAGGCTACATATTTTTTTTGAGCTAAGTGCAATTGTTATAGAAATATACTCACCTTCCGGCCTTTATGCCTTGAATTTCAGCAGATATATATAAAGAACTGTTTGCAAAAATTCAGCAACCATAAATGAATCTACCTTTGGTAGATTGTCAGATTGAGCTTTGTAAATCCTTCTTCTGCCATTGTTCAAAACTTTATATAAATATTATATACCGCTTATCACTCTAGGATAAATTGAATCACAAAACTAAAGTAAAATATCGCTTAAGTTTATTGTTAAAACAAATATAACATAACCTATAATTACAGATGTGATGTGGTTCTAATGTACTGTGGTCGTGGTGAAAAGATAGCACGTTTGCATTTACTTATTTGTGACGTCAGACCAATGAGAATGCGTTTGTCACATGACAAACTTTAAATAATAAAGATTTTATTTTAGTAATTATTTGTTTGTACGTAATAATTAATCAATTTTGTTGACTAAATCGGTAAGTAAGTTTGGTCTCCTATAATTAGAAAGTGTGTTTTAGAAATTGTGGTACATCTGCAAGTACCCTATTATAATAATCACACACATGTATACCGTCATCTCAGAGAGAGAGGTAAGAATGGGGCTTCTGACTCACAATTACCTCCTTCCACCAGATTGTTTTCTTATAAGTGCCCATGTTAATAGGCTCCTTTCATAAACCGCACTGAAGAAAACTCTAATTACTTCCTCTCGGCACTCTGCCTTGTTACGTAGAGCTGTTTCAAAATCTCTGCGACCCTGGGATGCACAATGGGGGAAGTGAGAAACCTTTAGAAAAGGATATAACATGGTGTTTTCAGTTCAACCTAAAAACGTCACGATTCGCTAAAATAACCCATAATGTAATGTCAAATTATTAATGTGTAAACAAATACCTAACCTTAATACTAATTTATGATAAAAGGCAATTCACTTTTGAGTTTTATATTACTTCTTGGGACTGAGTGAATTAAATAAATCATATAAAGAAAAAATATGGAATATTCGCTATAAGGTCAAAGTTACTATTCCTTTCGAACAGGAGGAATAAACTGCCAAGATAAAAAAACTGGAAAATAAACTTAAAATTCTTCAAATATCATTAAGAACCACATTTGAAGTATGAATTTTTCAAATACGTATTGAGTTTATAAGTGTGGATAAAATACATTGTGGAATCTGCATCAAAGGATTCAGCACGAGCATAACATGCAGGTTTACTGTTCTAGAAATGGGCTAATCTTAAATCTTTGGAAAAACAACAGCTGTATTATTTTCAACTGTGTTATCTGATCATAGTTTGTTTATAAAGCTCAGCTAATAAACTGAGCCAGGAGTCCTGCATTTGTTTCTTAGGAATTGAAGTTGATTCGTGTCGTAACTGGTATAATCATATTAGGTAGCATTGGTGAAAAATAAACTAAAGGTCAAATGCTTTATTATATGGAGATTATGGAAGGATGTTAGCTTAAATATTCTGGTTCCTTATTACTATCCATTCAATGTTAAGTTATAGCATAGTTGCATGGAGAAACTCACGAAAGGCTAGGGAGATATTTATACTTCAAAAGAGAATAGTTAGATTAATGTTATTCAAGAAGTATAACCATTCCTGCAGGGACTTGGTCAGGCAACTCAAAATACTTACAGTGTTCTCAATTTATATCTTAAATGCAGTAATGTATATAAAGAAGTGCCCTACTCATTGTATAACTTCAAATGAGATATCATCCTACAGATTTAGGGAGGGAAATACACTAAGATTTCAGCAGCATCATCTTGAAATGATTTATAGAAGTAGTCTTATATTTCTAATAAAACTCTATAATCACATACCATCTGCGATAAAAAATATAAAAAATGTACATCAATTTAAAAAAATTTGAAAGAAAAACTTGCTTTTCTTTTGCTTGTACTCAGTGGATGAATTTTTCGCTATAAATACTGCTGACTGGGTTTTGTAGTGCCTCTAATTGTATTATATATAGAAAAGAATAAAGGGGATTGTTCGTATTATTCTCTTACCTTAAGTATTATAAATGTTTAAAATGTAATGTATATTATGACATGGCTTGATGTACAACTTGTACCGTATGAGCGCAATAAACCTTAACAAAGAGTAGACTTCTACGGAACTTCAAAGATTTTAATTAAAACCACCAATTAAAAATAAAACTTGGAATATAGGTAGTTTATTGTTTGAATCTTGAAAAACTATTGGTAACATCAAGCACAGTTTTAACAATGGAGAAGAAATTCATAGTTATGGAGACATTGTAGATTGTAGACTTGGATAGCAAAAGTAACGGTAGTACAAAAAGTTATTTTTATACAAATATTTCAGTTCAATAAACACTCAAAACAGTTTGGGCGAAATAGTAATTGTATACACTGCTTGAACTTCACCCTGAGCTATCTACATTATATAGTCATAATAATTACTTTAGACAGCATGATTGAAATTTTCATACAACTCGTCCAATGATTTCAAATAAATTTAATAAAGCCTTAAATATATTATTTAGATCAGACACCCAAGTAAAATATTAGTTATTAATATTAATAAGTAATACAATAATGTTGCTTATTTAAATGAATAACAATATGCACTACAAACAAATTGAAAATGCCTTATAGCATACACAATCATATTGCACGTTACTGTAATGGTTTGCAACCAAAATCATCATCAGGCAAACTGAAGTCTGAAGAATCACTGTCGCAGTTAACATTTATTATTAGTTCTTCTATGTCGTTTATTATATATTCCCTACTAAGGTATTCTTTTTCTGTTTTCTCTACACGAGAACAAACATTTACTCATTCTTGATGACCAACGGTATTGAACTAATTTTCAGCCAACTTCCATACATCCTCTTAACTTAAAAGTTGTGTTATTTGCAGCAACATGATTTTTACCATTGCCTATAATGTTCATGGAGTGCGTCACTCTGCACTCTAGCAAATTTTGTTACTGGTACTTTGGTTTTCTAACGATGCACATTTAAAACTTGTCCATGACATAGTTGTGAATCAACAAATTTACCAAAAGTACCACCTACTAAATCCTTATATGCTAACCTGACAAATTACATTTCTAAATTGGGTTAGCTTTTTCACTTAAATTTCAGAAAGATAATTCCCACGTCTGGTCATATATACCACACGTTAGGACGATAAAAAGATAAGGCAAGATCTCAAATTGATGTTAAAGATAATAGATAAGGTAAAGATATTAAGCTTAAGTTGTTATCCTCAAAGGTAATGAATAAGATAACGGTATTAAGCTTTAGTTATTATTTGAGATACTCGATAAGATAACACGATATTAAGTTAAAGTGATTATAAGGGATAGTAGGTAACATGAATTTAAACAGAAGTTATTACTAAAGATAACCGGTAAGATAACGCGAAATAACTCGAAGTCATTCCTAACGGTAGTCGGTAAGATAACGATATTAAACTAAGGTTATTACTAAAGGTAATCAATAAGATAACGATATTAAAAACTAAGGGTATTGTCAAAGATAATAAAGAAGACAAAGATATTGGCCTGGTTATTACCCAAGACAATAGATAACAACAAAAGAGTGGCTCCATTAGAGCCGTTTAAATGGGATTGACCCGTGCCCTCTAAAAAGAGAAACCTGTGAAGCAGGTCCGTTCACAAGAACAGCACGGGGACCGGCAAAGGCATTTGTGTGCATTCCTGCACCCGGCGTTGATCGATATCGGTGAAACTATCACCCGATATCCACTCGGTATATAACGACATATAGATATATACTTATTCACTCACACATTCACACCTTCACTGCCAGAGCCCATGCACTGACAGCGGCACCGCATGACCCCACGAAAGATTCGCAGAGACATGGTCCAGGTGTCTGTGGAAACCTCCCGTGCAACCACACGGTGACTAACAGAAATGAAAAGGCGGTAGAAATAGGAAAGGTAAAAAGAAGGAGGTTGGTTTTGGGTGCATAAGAGGCACCTCAGGTAGAAGAAAGTAGAGGAAGGGCTCGCATTGAGCAAAAGCGACAGAGGAAAGGTGGATAGCAAAGCGCTACTCAACCAACCAGTGTGGTCAGTAGCTCGGAATGAGGGAACATCATTCTTATGTGGCAGACGGGTGTTCCGGGACAAGAACAGGTCCACCGAAGAAGAATAAGGCATAGCGGAGATAGCGGGTTAAGAAAAAGTATAGTTTTGGACAAGCGTCCGAGAGAAGGTAGAGAGTTGTCCCTATAAAACACAGCGTAGTCTGAAGGACTACCTGCGATATTGATCCGACAAGATAAGATATATCATATATTGACATTCACTAGGCTCCTAAGAGAACTAGTGCGATCATTTTCTAACGAGTGCTTGACTACGATAAGAAAATCAGACAAAGGTAGACACGACAACTTAAAAGTATCATTACAGATACAAACACACAAAAACAAACTGTTTTAAGGTAGTTTTCAAAACGGTAGCACCCTAAACACACAAAATGCCCAATTATAAGCAGTTAAATACAGATACACTGTCCCCATATGCTAAAACAACCGAGAATTTAATAAGATAACAATAAGAAGCAATAGCATCTCACCACAAGTTCAATAAAAACAATGAAAAAATGTTTATAAGTTATGTAGATTTAGTAGAAAAGAAAGAAATAATGCTGTAGTATAATGATGTAGTATAATGTGGGCGACTGCAATAATTCAGAAGAAAAACACATGGAATAGGCAGTCCTAGTTCTTGCAACTGCGAATATGAACTATTTCTTTCAATGGCATAGATCGCGCGTGTCCTATGTGAGCCCAAAGAAGAAAGCATTCACTCAACATCAGCTAAAACCAATCATAAAAATTCAATGAGTTATTTCGACCAAAGTTACGACAATTACCACACAATTAAACCATATAAGAGAAATACTAAAACCCAAATAATATGTAGTAAGAAAAGTTCAAGGGTTAATTGAATGAAACGACAGAGTTATATTGGGGGGTGTAGAGAATGAAGTGATATATGAGTAACGGTATGGTCAAGGGAAAGTCAACCAGAAGCAAGGGGTTTAAGGTAAATGAGTTAAACGTATAAAACGTAGGTGTATAAGAGAAGGAATAAGTAATTAAAGATACTAATTGATGGTGAAAACAGAAAAATATTAGGTAAATCGTGAGGAGAATGGAACGTGAAAAACTTAATTAGCATTTGGGTCGGTAGAGAATGGCTTAAGGTCTTTAATATGCCACCTGCCTTGGCGTTTTCCTTCAGCATCCTGAAGTTCGTAGATAAGGGGACTAATAACACGAGTGACCTTACAAAGAATGAATTTAGGGGCCAATTTTGAAGAAAATTTCTTGGATGCAACCGATAAGACATAGTTCTTTTTCCAAACTTGTTCGCCCAAGGCAAAGGAAATATTTCGTTTACGTAAGTTATAGTGGTCCTTGCTCTTTTCGTAAGCTTTTAATAAATTTTTTCTAACGTCGTTAAAGATAGAAGGTAATGACTGTCGGTCCTTGTCCCAACGTACTGTATCGTCAAATTCAATTACGTTAGTATCATCAGGCACTAAACCATAGTAACTCCCATCGATTGGGGTATATCTTCCAAAAACAAGAAAAGACGGAGTGAATTGGGTTGCTTCGTGTTTAGATGAACGCAAAGCTTGGGCAATTTTAAAGATATGTTCATCTCATGTAGTATGGTCTGAATCAATATAAGACGAAATAGCGGTAATTAAAACTCGATTTACTCTTTCGGTAGGGTTTAGGGATGGTATTTTGCGTTAAACCAAATTTTTTGTACTTTGTAACTTTTAACGAAATTCTGAAAATCTTTAGAGATAAATTGTGCACCATTGTCACAAAGAATAATCTGGGGGACACCAAAGATAAGAAAGACATTTTGTTCTAGGAATTTAATTATAGCTGCGGATGTAGCTTTACTTAAGGGTTGCACCATAACAAATTTAGAAAACCAATCGGTGACAACCAAAAGATATTGATTACCTCTTTTCGATCGAGGGAGAGGTCCTAATAAGTCAAGCGATATTAATTGAAAGGGATAAGATACACGCTTAAAGTTGCCCATTAAACCAGGGCGAGCGTTTTGTGAACTCTTATGGGAACCACAAATTTTGCAGCTCTTAATGTAGCGACAAACAGATTGCTTAAGTGTGGGCCAGTAATATAATTCAGATATTTTAGCGAGAGTTTTTGTAACACCAAGGTGTGCAGCTATGGAGTCATCGTGACATAATTTGAGCACCTCACTGCGATTTGCAGTGGGCACGACCAGTTTCCATTCAGGGATATTCGATATTTTATGCGGGGACGAAGATACAAATTTATATAGTCTATTATTAGTTACACGAAAGGTAGGGAATTTGTCGGGATTATCAGAAACTTTTTTAATCATGTTGAGGTACCAGGTATCCAGAATTAAATTTGGAAGGTTAAGAGAAACAACGTCTCGAGATAAGGCATCAGGGACGATATTTAATTTGCCAGGCCTATGCCTAACGTCAAAAGTAAATTGAGATATACGCAAGTTCCATCTTGCCAAACGACCTGCGGGTTGTTTCAAGTTATTAAGCCAAGTGAGGGCTGCACAATCAGTGATTACGGTAAAGTGTGTACCTTCGACATATCCTCTAAATTTCTCAATGCCAAAGATAACGCCCAATAGTTCTCGTTCGGTAGCAGAGTATTTTTGTTCGGCAGAAGTTAAGGCACGACTTGCATATGCGATTGGATGTTCTAAACCATTGTTTACCTGGAACAACATTGCACCTAACCCAGTAAGTGAGGCATCAGTTTGTATAAAAAACTTTTCATCGAAATTGGGTGAAATTAAGATAGGTGCTGAAGTGATTAATGTTTTAATTTGTTCGAAAGCCTGTTGGGATTCTAAATTCCATTCGATAGTTTGGGATTTCTTTTTATTTTTAATTAAAGCGGTAATGGGTGCGGATATAGTTGAAAGGTTAGGTAGAAAAATGCGATAATAGCTAATCATTCCAATTAAGCGTTTGATTTCGGTAACAGTTTTAGGTGTTTTAAATTTAGTAATGGCATCAACTTTAGCAGGATCTGCTCGTAAGCCTGTCCCATCGATAATAAAACCAACAAATGTGAGAGATGAACGACAAAATTGAGACTTTTCCCAGTTTATCTTAAAACCTGCTGCATTTAAACGTTCTGCAACTTCATCTAATGTGGCGATATGTTCATCGAAAGAACTTGAGATAACTAAGATATCATCTAAAAATACAAAGGCACGTTCCTGGTGTAAGATAGGACCTAACGTTTGATCCATAGTACGTTGTAAAGTTTGTGGAGCGTTACAGAGACCAAATGGCAAAAAATTATATTCGAAAAGACCTCGGCCTGGAACACAAAAAGCAGTTTTTTGACGAGAAGATAGGTCGAGAGGTATCTGATAAGAAGCTTGTCTAAGGTCGATAGATGAGATAAATTTTGCGTTACGAAGCCTGCTTAAAATTGAGTCAGTTCTAGGTAGAGGGTAAGCGTCTGGAACAGTCACAGAATTCAACTTTCTGCCATCAAAACAGACATGCCATTCGTCATTCTTTTTCCGAACTAATAATACAGGAGAGGTACACGGTGAATTTGAGGGAGAGATAACACCAGATTCTAACATTTTGTCTATTTCAGCATGTAAATGCTTTTGTAATGCAGGCGATAAGGGATATTGACGTTGCTTAAAGGGAAGGGCATCACCTGTAGAGATAACGTGTGTTGCCGTCGTAACACAACCAAGTTCAGAGGTATTAAGTTTGCGAAATTTGTCGATTGTAGCGTTAAGAGTTACATTTTGGGAGGCAGTAAGAGAAATTTTGTTAGATATTCCTGTAGATGCACAGGAGTTCGTTTTAATAGAGGTTTGCCATGAAAAATCTTGGAAATAAAGTGACAAATTAAAAAGTTTACAGAAATCAACGCCCAGTAGAAACGGATACGCTAAAGCAGGCACAATCAAAAATAAAACCTCACGTTCAAGAGATTCTACTCGAATTTTTAACTTAAGGGAACCGGTTACATGTATTTGATTATCGTCAGCTAAATTTATGGAAGTTTTTTCGGGAATAATTTGAATTTTGATATTTTGTTTAGATAATTGATGTAAACCTTTGTTATTTATAAGGGAACATGAAGAACCTGTATCCAGTAAAGCAATTACATTTAAGGAACCAATTGAGATAGATAAGTGTGGACGGTTATTGAAGGGTTTTTTAACAAGTTGTGAAACGGCAGCATTCTTTTTATGGTAAAAGGAATTGACGGTTTGTAACCACTTAGACCACTCAGCTGGAGTAGTATAGCATAATTCCTCTAATGAAGGTAAGGTATTTTGTACATTAATAGTAGCGGTATTATTATTAGATAAATTTAATGACGGTACAACGTTAGAAGTGGTTTTATGATTTGAATTTATTGACGTCTGGGTCCGTTGGATGATTGGTATTGAGGGCGATTTTGGTTTCTTGAGATATTCACACCCTGATTTGAAATATCTCGACAGGAGTTTCCCGATACATTAGGATTACAGTTGGTGCAGTTAGATTTGTAAATATTTGCGACCACAACCATAACAAAAATATTTCTAGGGTATGTGCAGACAGTATAGTTATGTCCACTTCGCTTGCAGTTCCAACAGGTAAGTGAGTTGTTAGTAACGGTAGGAGGAACGTTAAGTGTAGATACTTTACGGAAGCTCGAACTTGGCAAGCTAAATCAGGTTCTAAAAGACCAGATAGTTTCTCGGGGGTAGCCGATATTTGTTAATTCTTGACCTCACTTCTTGAAGAGAACGACATAGGTCTTTAAAGTGGGCTAGCGAAGATATGGGCTGTTATGCCAAACTTCTTAGCAATAGGGGTTTAAATTTCTAAGTAATTGAATCGATAATTAAACATTCGGAAGGTTTTTGGAGTCTGCTATACAAACCTTCTGACGAGATTTAAATCAAGCATTTTCGTCTGTCTGGTTCGATTACGTATTTCGTTCCAATAGAACATTAATATAGCCATAAGGTAGGAAATCTCGATTTCCAATACAAATTAATCCTCCCAGGTAGAAATTTGGTTTCGTATGTTTCTTACCATATTAACGCGATTTGAGAACAAGTCACCGCTGAGACAAATAGGTCCTGGTCGGTACAACGCGAGAGATTTTAAATCATTGATACGATCAAGAAAGGATGATAAAGAACTTTCGAATCAAACCCTTCGCGGAAGGACCCCATTTGTATACAGGTATAGATTTTCCTGCAGGTTTGGGTGAAACGACAGCGTATTAAAACAATACGATATATCTACGTCTGCATTAGGATTAAGTCTTTCCAGAACAACCTTCAAGCAATAACACCGGACAACAAACTTTGTTTAGCTTGAGTCGCTTGGTCATCGTTATATAAAGATAGTAATTACACGCTGGTTTGACGTGCGTTATTCTTGAAGTCAATCTCGTGGGTCAATATCACTAGCACAGGATCTGTTCTATGTTATTATACCCGATATGTCATCTAAAGATAATTTAATTTCCGATACGTTAATGGGCCAGTCGCCAACGGGTTTCTTTAAGATAGCACGCCTTTCGTTTCCTGTAGCCAAAATAGCCCTGAGCTGAGATCTCCTGTCATTTTGATTACTAGCTGCGATAATTTCCTACACGCTCGTAGATAATTCGAGGTTTTAAATGTGGAGGGTTTTTTCATTGTGAATAGAATATTCCAAAGAATATATGAGTATACGGATATTAACGGGAATCAGGAAGTTTAACCACAAGGTTTTCTTGTAAAGGTATCAACCATAATGCAGTTTTTAGAATGTAACATAAAGGTTTCAAAAAACCTGTCTTCTAAAGTTAAGAAAATAACAAAAGTTATATTTTAATAGATAATCTTGTAATAACTGTATTTAAAGGTATCTAAACAAGATAAATGCTTAATAAGGAGATATATCCATCATATGTTACAAAAAAAAGCCCTCTAAAATAGAGAAACGCATCGGTAAGGTAAATTTTTTACAGATAAAACGAGGCTCTATAATGCAGCATTTTCAAAATATATTCCAGAGGTCAAATCGAAAATTTTTTTTTTAAACATAAGGTTTCTTTAAAAAGGGAGTTTAAATATTAGTTAAACAAGTGATTGATTAAAACGCTTTAAAAGACACTAAAACTTAGGTAAACAAGAGATCTATATTTAGGCAAACAATTTTGTTGTTAAATAGGTAATCAGTAAAGCATTTTTAAAACGTAACATACAAGACAGTGCATTTAAGTTTAAGAAAATCTTCTAAAGTTAGGAAAACAAGCCAAGATATTTTAATTTAATATATGTAGATAATTTTGCAATAAACAGTGTTTAAAGACATGTAATCAAGGTAACTAATTATTATGAAATGCAATACTCAAAATATTTATTCATTTACTTACTTGAAAAAGTGAGGTTATCCAATAAATCCTTGGAGTTTATTTAGACACTAACGCATTTTTTCATATAACTGACACATTTTTTAGGCAACTACAGTTATAAACTTCATTTTAAAGTTACATTAAGGTAAATAGATTGACGTTTTTTAGATAAAAGGTATATGTTACAATAACGAAGTTTACATTACAAGCGCTAATCTGTCAATTACTGAAAATATTCTGGTGAATTTTTCCAAGGTACCAACTGAAATCAAAAAGCTACAGATATCTTAGGTAACATAGATAAATAAAAATTATTGATTTTATTTAGATGAAAAAGCCTGTTTAATCCTTAATTAATACCTTCCATAGGCATACCACCTAAAAAAAACGTTGGAGCGCTAAATTCTTACGTTTAACACGGTGGTTAAAATTAAAAGTTCGATAATTACAACACCGGTAGCATGGTGTAATAGACACTATCAACAGTTGGCTGCACTTATTCTTATACAGATTTAGGGCGCGTCAACTATCGATGATGTCATCAATATTACGCAATCCTACGCAAATTTACTACATTTTTAACATCAAAAATAAGGCATGCACAAAATAAAAATACGTAAAAGATTACTCACATCAGGTATTCTGCTTCCGCCTGCAATTTTACTCGGTAGGCCTCTAACCACTCCAGTCGGGCTCCTCCGGAGGAATTAGAGATGAACGTCGACGCTACCAAATGCGTGCAGAGCAGCTTCGGCTAGCTACGGTAGACATGAGGTCTCTCCATCTACAGATGTGGAGGTCGGTAGGCCCTAGGTGACGCAGATTCTTACCTATGTAGGGATTTGACAGGAAGGAGGTAGAGGTAGACAAACAAAAGATAATTAGAGAAGGAACTACATAGGTAAACCCTAACGATACGTTACCAAAGATAGAAACGTGCACTTAACACGACGATACCAGGTAAAAAGCCACGTTATCGCGAGAGAAGCGGAGAACTCTCCCACCCCATTGTCTAGTATTGCCATACCCCTCTAGGGATAAGCACACTACGCAAACTCACTACTCTGACGTACGGAATTACCGCCTAGTCCGTTTAAAAGTTCCCGCGTACCGCGTATTTGAAAATATGGCGGGAAACTTCCGTACACCAAAAACTAACCTATAACAATGTTAAAGTGACCCTTGGCACGTAACAAATGTACGTAGCAAGCAGTAATAGAATTAGAGCAGGAGCGTAGAGAAGTAAACATTAGGAAAGGGGTGAGACAGGGATGTGCCCTATCCCCAATAATTTTTAACTTGTCCATCGAAGAGGCAATGAATACTGTCAAATGCAGCAAGACATTTGGAATTGTTAGAAGCTGCTCTTAATGAAATGGAAACGGTTCTAACAGAGAGATATGGTATGAAAATTAATAAAACTAAAACTAAAGTACTAGTATGCAAAGGAGGGGAAAATAAATTAAATACAAGAATACAAATATGTATCACGAACTTACAAAAGGTTAAGGATTTCTGCTACCTAGGAAGCCAAATAACCCAAGATGAGAAAAGCACAAAAGGTATAAAACAAAGATTAGCACAAGGCCGTGCTACATTCAACAAGAAAAAGCAACTACTGTGTTCAAAGACAACAAACATAGAAACAAGGAAAAGATTGCTTAAAACATATGTTGGAACACAGCACTGTATGGCTGTGAAGCCTAAACAGTAGGAGAAGCGGACAAGAAAAAGGTAGAGAGTTAAGAACGAAGAGGTACTAAAAATGGTAGGGGAATAAAAAATATGTGGAAAACGGTAAAAAAATAGGAGAGATAGGATGATAGGCCACATACTATGGCATTAGGGAATAGTGCGGAATATATTAAAAGCAGAGATAGGAAAAAAGAGAAGAAGAGGTAGACCTAGGTTAGACAACTGCACACAAATAGTGAAAGATGTAGGCTGTAGGAATTTCAGGGAAATGTGTAGACTAGCTCAGAATAGAAATCAATGGAGGTAGGCACCCAACCAGTCCCAAGATGGATAAATTAATGACGAAGAAAGTAACCGTACTTAAACATGATGATTATTATAAGCAACTACAAGTATTGGTTGGGCAATATTCTCGACTAATGTTAATTGTGTGAAAGGATTTACTGGAAAACCATTATTTCGGCAAATTTCTAAGTATTGGGGGATCTTGGCAGCCCCAGGCTGCTTAACCCTCTTCACTGAATCTCGGTGTAACAGGGCATAAAATTAGAAAACAATAGAAAGGGAACCGAGCTGTAAACATGCCGTGTGAGAATTTCAGGGATGTAGGCTAACTCAGAACATGAATAAGTGCAGGCACATGTCCTATCAGTTTTGAGATAGATAACCTAATGACAAAAAAATAAGCACAGATAAATCTGATGATTATTATAAACAACTACAGGTGTTGGTTGTGAAATATTTGCAACTAATGTTGACTGTGCGAAAAAATATATTGGAAAAGATATTAAATCGGTAAATGTTTAAGTGTTGGGGGAACTTGGCAGCCACAGGTTGCTTACCCCTCTTCGGAGAAAAAGGGTATATAATTGTAAAACAATAGAAGGGGACCGAACGCATTTAACAAGAAAGAACAGCACCTATGATGAAAGACAACAAACAAGAAGAAAATTGTTGAAAGTATATGTGTGGAGCATAGCACTGAAATACGGGCAGTCTGAAAAGCGGACAGAAAAACGGTAGTAACCTTTTGAAATGCTGTGCTTCAGATTTATGAGGATAGACAGATAAAGGTAATAATGAGTGGTAAACCGCTGAGGAAGTTTGGTGTACAAACCTTAGGAAGTACAAGGAAGTATCAAGGAAGTATGGGAAGTATCAAGGAAGTACAGGAAGTATTAAGAAAGTATGGAAAGTATCAAGGAAGTACGGGAAGTATCAAGGCTTGTTTCCCTCATAAACTAGATATTTATAATAAACCTATATTTCAATTTTGTTCGAACATTTGTTATGTAAGATCCATATTTGTATACATGTGTGAAAACAGAACAAAATGTTCTATTATAAAAGCCAGAAAAAAACACGGTTTAATTTTGAAAGCAAATTAAAATCTCTGCCTTTATACCAGTGCAAATTTTGAAATTTTTTTTTAGTGCTATCTTACGGAGAATTTGCGCCCATTTACAAATACATAATTATGGTTCATTATTGTTATTTTCAAAATAAACAAGCTATATCGGGAGTCAAGTTTGCGACACCCAATATATATTTTTGTACTTCACGGTATGTCTATGTAATAACATCATTTTAAAGCAATATATCATCGCCGAGGTAAAACCTATTTTACTTTTAAAGAGCTTTACGTTATAGGTTTATTTGTTTAATACATAAAGAACTATCATATTTAATTTTTGGGATCCTACATCAGTAAAATATGCAGAAAGTATGGGAAGTATGGAAAGTAACAAGGAAGTATATGAAGTATCGGGAAGTATGGGAAGTATAGAGAAAGTACTGGAAGTACATATGAAGTATGGGAAGTATCAAGGAAGTATGGGAAGTATCAAGGAAGTATGGGAAGTATCAAGGAAGTACGGGAAGTATCAAGGAAGTATGGAACGTATCAAGGAAGTACGGGAAGTATCAAGGAAGTACACAATACTCCTAGGAAGTACAGGAAGTATATACTTTTTGGGAAGTAGTGTACATCATTTGGGTCAGCGGTTTTCCCCTCGGGTAATAACAAGTAGGTTATAGAAATAGTAGGGGAACAAGGATGTCTGAAAAAAATAATAGGAGAAATAGAAGGGCAGAATACGTTCTAAGGCATTTTTGGGGAATAGTATGGGATACATTACAAGCAGAGATAGGAAAAAGGAGGTAGATGTAGACCTAGATCAGGTTGTGATAGATGCACAATGTGCAAATTTCAGGGAAATGTGTAGGTTAGTTCAGAATAGGAAATAATGATGGTACGCGAGTTAAAGTTCGGGCCTTTGGAGCTGGTTTTTTAAAAACACATTGATACTTTAACACTTTTTATTTTACTAAGTTAAACAGAAATTACATTGAAATTTGGAATAGCTGGTTCATAATAACTTTAATAAAAATAATTAATTGTACAGGTGAGTAGCTCAAACAACGAAGTATGGAGTTTGAAGACTGACTGCCGGGCATTGAGCTCCCGGGCCTTTTATAATAACCTGCCCCTCACACGGCTGTGAGAACTTGCAGATCTCATGTCTGCGTTTCTCTTAATTGTACACTTTATTACAATGTAACAACTTAATTCTAAGTAATTGCGGTCTGTTGACCGCCTGTGACCTGCCACCTGCAGTATCACTGCCCTCACGGATGCAAAGTTGCATGTCCGTTCACATGAACTGTCGATAACCTCTCTGGGTTATCCTTGTGTTACAATGTTGCATTGAACTTATACTTTACTTAATAATTTCTAATAATTCCTATTAGATTCAATATATCAATATATATATATATATATATATGTAATTGGGGATACATAACTCCTCCCACCGTAAATGAAAAATTAAGGTTTTTCTTAATTTTTAAATACATAAAATACATTATTTAATTTCATTTAAAATTCATTGTTTCTAAGGGTATACTTATTGTTTCCTTTTTTCTCTTTGTTTCCTTAAATCTAGAACTGTTTCCTTCATTCTTATATCTAAGGTACATTTTGTATAATACATACATGATTACAAAAATTATTAAAATGATCAATACAATTGTCCAAACACTTATATTATTATAATGTAACTTTGGCGTTTTGAGTTCATTTAATTGTTCTTTATAACTTTCCACTAATTTCACGGCGTGGTTGAGGTCGTCTAAGTCTAGATGCTCTAGCTTCATAGGTTTCTTAATTAATTCTTCGTCTTCTTGTTGTATCTTGAATTGTAGTTCCGGTAGGTTTGCAAGTTTCTTTGTTGTTATGGGATCTACTTTCTAGTTGCCGCTTGAAGCGAGCGGACGTGTTTTTGCCGAGCTCCCGCTTCAGCAATAACAGTAAGTTTTTATCTAGGGTTTATATTATTTATTGTTGTATTATTTTATTTGAAGCTTTGCTTTTTATTGTGTTTTATTTTATAATTGTGTGCCATCAAATTTTAAATACAGGGCAGTAAAATAAAAATTTTAAAACAGAATTTAAACTAAATAAAAACTAAATAAATCGCGTCTTCTTTGTAATTTAAACCAAATCCGCGTTTTAAAATAAACTAAATAAATTTCGGGTTAATAAAACAAAGGTCTACTCAACTAATACTCAAAAACAATTTCGAAATAACTTAAAAGGCATTTTTAATAATAAATTTAAAATAAAATCCGCCTAAATCAAGTAAAAACCGGGTAAAACAACCAAAAGTGTGTGAATTTTTATAGTGCGCGTATAATAAAATAATAACCAAAAACAAAAATCTAAGCCCTTTTAAATCAAATAAATAACTCAAAAACTGTAAATTTTAAAACAATTTTAATATAAATTTTCCGTAATTTAAGTTCACGCGTATTTAAAAGTTCCTTTAAAATCGATTTTGGTGTAATTAAGCGGTGTAACAGTTACGGGTTGTGCTAGTTACCAAGCGATTAAGTGAAAGGTCATTTCCGGTTACCACATTCCGATTGCGCTCGACCTTATTTTGTTAATTACACATTTAAAAATAAAGTGTTCTTATTTATAAATTAGATATTTTAATATTTTGAAGTAATTAGTTTATTTAAATTTGATTTGGCGGTTTAAAAATTTAAAATAAATAAATAGCGTTCTTTACGGTACATTTTAAATCGAGATATTTTTATTGCGTTAGGAAATTTATTTGATTCTAGTTGTTATTTTGACGCTTAGTGCTTGTTGTATTTTTGTTAAAATTTGATATTTAATTGGGCGGTTGAAGTTTTAATAAATACAAGGTTGTTTACGGTTCACCTTTAAACAAAACATTTTTATTGGACCAACGTTTTGCGTTCTTCTAGCGTCGTTTTTAGCGTCGTGACGGTTAGGACGTTTTTTGAGCTGCGTTTTAGGTGTCATTTTTATTGCTAGTTTTGTCAGCATGGTGGCACGCCGTGGATGATATCCGTGACGTGACGAACCAACTGATAGGTATGGTTAGGGCGCTGCGTCTTTGTTTAGATGGTTCAGGGAGAGCAAGTGTTGTTGGGGGAAGTCCGGCGGTGAATTCTGTCGTTTCAGGAGGCCAGAGTCAGGGTGCGTCGGTGCAGCGCAAGGTCTCCTACGCCGCTGCAGCTTCAGGATCTGCCCCTACGTTTGCTGTAAGGGTCGACGCCAGGCCAGGCCAGAAGGACGACGTGATGACGACCCTGAAGCAGAAGGTCGATCCCGCTCGAGATGGGTTTGTTGTTGTCGGAGCTCGTAGGACGCGCCGGGGCGGTGTCGTTGTGGAGTGCGCAGGTCGCGACGACGCCAAGAAACTGCAGTTGAAGGTCGGCGGGAACTGCAAGGAACTCGTGGCGAAGACCATCGAGAAGAAACGTCCACGGGTCGTTCTTCCGGGGTCGAAGCGGGGATGAAGGCTGAAGAGCTCGTGCGGTTGATTGCGAGCCAGAATCCCCGTTTCGGCGATTTGAAGCTAGAAGACCACCTGAGAGAGAAGTTCAGGTTTGGCGGAAAGGGCCCTAGAGATCCCTTCGCCAACGTAGTCTTCGAAGTGACCCCCACACTTCGAAGACGTATATTAGCTGATGCTATTAACCTCAGGTGGCGAAGAGTATGGGCCCGAGACCACTTCTCGATGACCCAGTGTTACCGGTGCTACGAGTACGGCCATCGATCGATGGAGTGCAGGAGAAGGTACAGTGGTGCGGTAACTGTGCCGAGGTCGGGCATGAATTCAAGAATTGCCGGAAGGCAGTCCCTGCTGTGTGGTTTGCGCTGGGGCAAACGACAGAACTGGCGGTGGCGCGAAGGTCGATACGCGCCACGACGCCAAGTCGAGTAGATGCCCCACGATGCAACGTCTGAAGCACGCAATCACACGAAACATCGATTATGGACTGTGAAGATAAAACAAAGTCCATAAGAAGCAAGAAGATTAAATTCGCGCAACTAAATCTCGGGAAAGGTAGAGGGCAACAAATAACTTCGTAAAGTTATTCATCGAAAATAATATCGACATCGGGTTTATACAGGAACCGCACCTGTATGGCCACAAAATAACAGGTTTTGGGAGGGTTACCGTCTTAAACGCGAATAGTGAACGACCGCGTAGCGGGATAATAATAAATAATGGAACGTGCGCCGGAATTATATTAAATAATTTATCGAACGAGTTTGTAACGACAGCCGAAATCAAATCAGGGAAAATGCGTTCTATGTAATAAGCGTGTACCTCCCGCCGGTCGATTCCCGGCGGAAAATCTAAACCGAAGACTTGATAAATGAAGTAGATAATATTATTCGTAAAATCGGCAGAAATAAAAATCTAGTCATTGGGGAGATTTTAATGCCAAGTCGCCACTATGGGGCAGCCCTATCGAAGACGATAGAGGCTCGCAGGTTGCTGATCTTTTACGGAATGGGATCTTAGTGTGATAAACACTAATGATTTACCTACGTTTGAGACGCATAGAGGCAGCAGTTTTATAGATATTACTGCAGTCTCGCACGAAATGTTAGAAACGATTTGTAATTGGAAATTAAGGTCGGACGAGGAAACGCTCTCTGATCATAAATTAATAACATGGGACGTTGAAACCAAAACAAGTGCAAACGAGCAGCTAACTGTATTTCCGCGGTTCTGTAATAAAAAGCAAATTGGGAGCGATTTAAACAAAAATTTGGCGAAAGTATCCTGTGCTCGAAAATGAGCTATTTAACTGCCGAGAGGCAGACGAAGTAGAAACACTCGCGAAAAATTAAACGACGCGGTGGTAGACGCGTCGTCGTATTCCATGCCGAAAAGAAAACATTTAAAGACAGCGTACCCTGGTGGACCCGGGAACTAACCACCAAGCGGGCAGAAACGCGTAACCTAAGGCGCCGCTATCAACGCGCCTCGGGAGATATAAGAGAACAACGGAGAATAGAATATAATCAAAGTTACCGCGAATATAAAATATTAATAGAAGAAACGCGAACGAATAAATTTAAAGAATTCTGCACGCAAAACTCAGAGAAAGAACCCTGGGGAACCGCATACCGCGTAATTAGAGGAAAACAACAAAAATCGCGCTCAGTAATATAAAGAAAACAAATGGCGAATACACGGAAGGTTTTAAAACCACAGCGGAATATTTACTAGAGAAATTTTTCCCATCGGATAATCCCGAGGGGATGAAGGGTCGCACGATTTAATACGTCGGGAAGCTGCAAAGGCGCAAGGAACAGGTGCCGATAAGGCAATCCTAGTTCACGAGGTCGTCAGGGCTCTTAGGAGGATGAACCTAAGAAGGCACCGGGGCATGATGGAATCACTTCAGACGCAGCTCTGCAGGCGTGCCTGTTAGCCCCGTGTGTCTTTGTTGGGTTGTTTAATCTTTGTTTAGAAAGGGCGTTTTCCGCGTTGCTGGAAAATCCAGAATGTGAAATTTATACCCAAACCTAAAAAGGCGGATGCGTCAGATCCGGGCAGCTATCGTCCAATTAGCTTGCTACCGGTGCTGGGGAAAGTTTTAGATCGCGTTATGACTACGCGTGTTGAACACCTAGTGCGAGACAGCGGCGGTTTTAATAACCGACAGTTTGGTTTCGTGGAGGGCAAGTCGACTATCGACGCGTTAGAGTTCGTTGTCGGGGAAATTAAGCAGGCAAGAGATGCCAAAGAGTACTGTGTCGTTGTTGCTTTGGACATTTCAGGAGCATTTGATGCTGCCTGGTGGCCATTAATCGTTTGCGAGTTAGATCGTAGGGGTTGTCCGCGAAACTTGATGTCTTTGGTCAAGAGCTATTTCTCGGGGCGATTAGCACAGGTTGAAATTCCGGGTGAAGTTCTGTCGCGTGAGGTGGAAAGGGATGCCCGCAAGGGTCATGTTCTGGTCCCACATTTTGGAAGTTGTTGTATGAGAGCATCTTTAGGGTCAAGTTGCCCGCAGGATGCTCAATCGTCGGGTTTGCAGATGACACACTTTTAATTGTAAGATCGAGATTGTTAATGGATATGCGCACAAAACCGAACGAGGCGCTTAATAAATTACACGAATGGTCGCAGGCGGTAAAATTAAAATTTAACACGGCGAAGTCAGAGGCGCTTTATTTCGGCACGAAACCAGGACAGAGACCTCCTAGGTTAGAGCTAGGAGGGAAGAAAATCCCGTTTAAAGATTGTATTACCTACCTCGGCGTCAAGATCGACAATAAATTAAATTGGAAAGCGCACGTACAATACGTAAAAAGTAAGGGCGGCGAAATATCAAATAAAATGATGGCGGCGGCTAAAATAAAGTGGGGTTTCAGGGGCGAATCGCTGAGGACGGTTTATGCCGGAGCAATTGAGCCGGCAATACTGTACGCAGCTTCTGTATGGGCAGAAGGTTGTAAAGTCCGGGAGATGCGTCAATTGACGAGCGTACAACGCATAACCGCGGTAAAAGCGGCGAGGGCGTACAGGACCACCTCCACGGAGGCTGTCCTGGTGATCAGTAGGTCTCTCCTATCGAATATGTCGTTAGGAGATTAGAGATAGACGATTAATAAATATAGGAAAAGGGCGCGAAATTATCGAAGATCTTAATCTTGGTAATAGGAAATTGCAAGAAAGATTGTTGTATCTGAGTTAGAGCACCCGGCTGATATTAGAGGATCGAGTTTGTCGAAGGTGATGAGGACGCGATGGGTATCAGAATTTATACGGACGGTTCACGTATGGACGATGGGCAAGCAGGCGCGGCGTTTGTCGTGTATAAGCAGGAAAGGAGGTGTTTCGGTTTCAAACCAAACTCGCGAACTGGTGCACTATCTTCCAGTGCGAATTGGTAGCCATACGAGAGGCTATCGATTACGTAATAAACCATACGGGCAGAGACGAGTATTATATAATCAGTGATAGTAAATCGGCGCTAACGGCTTTAACAAACATGAACACCTCGACAGATCTCCAAGCGGACGTCTGGAGGATAGCGCGTACGGCGCTAGAGTTTCGACGTTTAAAGTTCTGTTGGGCCAGGTCGCACAATGGTAACGTAGGAAACGATAGGGCTGACGAATTAGCTAAAGAGGCCGCGACGGGCGACTTTCGAATATCACATTCATCGATACCGAGGTCTTTAATCAGAAAGCTGCGCGAAAAATCAATTCGACAATGGGAAGAGAGGTGGAACAACGCTGCCACGGGCAGGTTGACCCACAAATTCATACCGAGCATAGAAGCCAGAGGTAAGATCGAGGTTAAGCTCGATCACAAAATGGTGCAGTTGATAACAGGGCACGGCGCCCTGAAGGCGTATTTACAAAGGTTCGGTCTAACCAATAGCGACCGCTGCGAATGCGGTGAGGGCGCGGAAAGCGCAGAGCACGTGCTCTTCGACTGCCCGCTTGAGGCGGGAAATCGAGGGTTGGCTGATAGCAAACTAGCTATCCTAGGTCTGGCATGGCCAAAAGCCTAGAGGAAGTCGAAGTGGTTAACCAGAAGGCGTTCTGGACAGCCTTAAAAGAATTCGCGGGAAGGGTCGCGAGATTAGACAATCAATGACGACCGCGTGTAAAAATTCGGTGGGGTTGGTGGGAGGATTGAAAATTTTAGATTGACTTGGCGTGAGTAAGGATACGAGCATAACCAAAACCTGATATTAAAAAAAAAAAAAAAAAAGATAATTATACCAAAATGTCCAATATGCACGAGAAACCCCACTCCATTAATACAATCACTGCCTATCTTCATAATTATGTGCGGAAAATCGGGAATAAATAATACCAAATAAACAATAACAAATAAATCATAAACCCTCATTAAATTAAATCAATAAAGTAAACAAGGATAATAAAACAGAGTGCAACCGCGCATCCCCAGGACTTGAAAGTGAAGTGATAGTGATAGTGATCCCCAAAAACATTTAGTGCATACCCACCAGGACTTTAGCAGTGCACCCCGTCCCACCTTTAGAAGTAAGTTACAGACGACCAGATCTTCGGATGCTGGAGAATTTTATTATCGAGGTAAGACTTAAATTGTGGCGGCTGTACTCGCACAAGCATTGATTTACATTAATTAGTAGTTTTGAAATAATTTAAGAAGCACGTTTGGTGTGTAAAAGCGCTAGCCGACATAATGCTTGTGCGAGTGCACCTGATAAATAGGGTGATGCTTTCGCTATTTTGTGCACTGCTATATGCTTAACGCTTATTAAACATTTATTTATATATTTACATAATTATATTTATTTATATTTTATATTTACACTTTATATTTATTTATATATAGCATGTATTATGTGGCTTATTTGTTTTGTTTGACGTTCTGTCGCCATTTTGGTTGCAGTATATATTTGGGAAGGACGAGCAGAATTGCGAAGATTGTAATCATAATGTAAATCAGTTAGGGAACGATAGGAAAGCTAGGGATGGATTTAAATTAGTTAGCTAGATTTGGATAGTTTTAAGACGACCCTTCAGGTCGCACTGGTAAGCAGAACCGGCGTCTGCTATCCGGTATTACGGATCCCTCCCTCTCATTTTGCTTGTTGATCGGGTACACTCGAAAGTCAGCGCTAGGGATACCATTATTTACAACCCTGTTTTTAGTTTTGTTTTGTTTTTGTTCCAGTTTTTGTCAGATTTTTAGGTTTATTAGATTGTTAGAGTTTGTTAGGTTTGTTAGATTTTAGGTTTGTTAGATTTTTATTTAGTTTTTATTTAGGGTGAATCAACTATGAAGTAAGAATAAATTAGGAGCACGACTATTTTTCGCGTTTAAACCCAATGTAGTACCTCCGGGTGGAGCATTGGGGACGTGGCCGCAAGTATAGCGGCCCTAATTCAAATTATAATGTTATGGGATCTTGATAAACTCTGATTACTTCATCTTTCAATTTCACATAACAATCTTCTTTGAGGGTAATTAGTTTGCTTCTGATTAATGCTTGGTTATTTTCATCTTGGTTGCAGTGGATGGTTGCTATTACTTCTGTTGGGAAAATTGCTATCCATTTGTTATCTGTAACTTTTTGAATTTTCATATTAGTTATTTGCACTTGTTTGGTTTCACAGTTTTCGTAATGATTTGAGAATTTTAATAGTTGTACTTCACAAGGGCTGTCTTCTTGAATGGTTGTTGTCGTCATCGATTGACATAAATATTGGTTTGGTGTTACTTCAGTACATTTTCGTTTGTATAACCATATCTCAGTTCATTTAGGGATAGGAATTTGGTTTTGGGTATGATTACTTGGTATGTGCTAGTAACCTTTGTTGGAAAAGCAAATAAATGATAATATTGATAATTGTTACCTTCTACTATCGGGATTTCTATCAAAAATATTATTTCGTTATTCTTAATGTAGCCTTTTACTATAGCTATCTTTTCAAATATTAGAATGTTCGATTCTGTTACATCAAAAGGTAATTTACTGTTAATTATAAGTGATTTAATTCTTATTAATTCGTTTAATAAATCGGTTGGTTCAATAATGCTAGAGTGTAGGGTATTTAATTTTGCAAATGTTACTGCGTTTTCTAACGTTGCTAAAATTTGTTGCATTAAGGTAAGGGTGGATATTATTTGAGTAAATATTGTGTTAAACCTAATTAAATCTCGCATGCCTAACGAGGTGGTTTGCATGGTGGTTTCAAGGGTTTGCATTCGGTTGGCTATACTGTCCTGATTTATTACTAACTTTCTCACTGTTTCGTTAAACTTTATAATCGTTGATTGGTTTAATGATAATTGGTTGCTGATTATGGTTTTTATGTCGTTTTGATTCTCAATTAATTGTTGTATTGTGTTGTCATAACGTTCTGCGTCTTGGTTATCTAAATTGCCCGTGATAGCTTTTATTATGTTACCTAATCCGTTGATTAGTCCTCTTTTTCGTCTCGTAGTTTGTTCGTTGGGTATTAGTCTATTAAATTTATCTTCTATGTTTCTTAAAATGCTTTCTATTATACTGTTGTAATTCATCATTTCTATTGCGTATTCTTTTCCGAATTTTGTTGTGTCCATTGATTGTTTTAATCGGTCATAGTTTTCTGTGATTGTTTGAAATTCTTGTTTTAATTCTGTTAGGTCGAATTTTTGTGCGAATGTCCAATAGTCGATCGTGTTTTGCATACTGCCTAATTTAATTGGTAGTATACCGGGGTTGTTTTTTATGTCTTCTATTATTACTTGGTTGTCCGTTCTACCTGGGTGGAGGTTGACGGTAAGGGTGATGATTGTCCATCTGAAATTACAGGGTGTCTTAGGTTTTTTAAATGAATGTATTTCGTTATTTTACCGTTGTCTACTACTGCTATGTTTTATCTGATATTTTCTTAATTTTAAATGGTCCTAAATTTCTGGGTGCTGTTTTATGTCGCTTGCTTTGAAAGTTTTTCTCATATACGGTTTGTCCTATTGAAAATTTATTTGAGTCGGTATTTTTGTTTCGGGTTGTGGTGATACGTTCTTTATCGTTCTCTAATTTATCTTTTACCTTGTCGTAAGTTATTTTAATTTTTCTTTGTGGTCTTTTGCATATTGTTGATATACTTCTTTATTGTAGTGTATGTCATAGGGATTTCGTGAATCTGAATGTCCTAATGTTAATTCTAAGGGTGTAAAATTTGTTGATGAGTGAATTGTGTTATTATAGGCGATTAGTGCGTATGACATTAAATTGGTTATCTGTTCCTTTTTATAATTTATTCTTAATAATCGAATTTGTTCTAACAGGGTTAAATGTAATCGTTCAATTAGTCCGTTTGATTCAGGGTGGTTTTCCGTTATGAATTTTTATTTTGTGAAGTTCTAAAGTGTTTTGTATTGTCTCGTTTTAAATTCGCTACCATTGTCTAAAGTGATTGATTCGGGTGTTCCGTAAAATGTGAAATATTGTAAAAATCCTTGGGTCACGTCAATGCTATTTTTGGATGTGATTGGTATTGCTTGGCCTATTTTCGTGAATGCGTCTATAATTGTTAGATAGTTTTGCGCTTCTACTACTAGAGTATCGGCATGTAGTTTTGAAATGGTTTGTCGGGTGTTTTGGTTAACATTAAGGGTATCTTTGGGGTTTCCTATCGTATTTCGCTTTGTCACATAATTCGCATTGGTTAATGAAATCTGTGGTCAAGTCCTTCATGTCTTTAAAATAATAGCGTCTTACAAGTTGCTTTATAGTTTCGTTAATTCCACGATGGTTGGTTTTTCCTTCGTGTTGATTTCTAATTACATCGTTTATTTCGTCAGGGTCGTCTAGTGTTATTAGTTTTCTAGTACATCTGATGAGTTCAGGTCCAGAGTTGTTGAATAGTTTAATGTATAATTCTGAAAATCTTTGGTATAAATGTTCGGTGTTGAAATAAAAATAAAATCGTTTTTCTCGGGGTGTATTCTTTTAGAATTTTAATTATTTGTTCCTCATTATCATCTTTAGTTATTTGAATTTGGTATATCTTTTTGTTATCTACTTTTGTATATTTTACTGGATTGGGGTTATTTAAAACTTCTGTTATTATAAATTGGTTAGGTTTCATATTGATTGCTTCATTTAAAATTTTAATCGCGTTTTTTGGTTCTTCGTTTTGTGTCGAATGTATTGTGTCGCTCTCGTCTGGATGCATTGAGTTGGATTCGGCTTAAAGCGTCTGCGTTGTTGTTATAAATTCCTTTTATATATAATTTCGTAATCATACTCTTCGAGTCTGATTCTCCATCTTTGTAATTTTGAATTTGGTTCTTTCAGTTTGCATAGCCATACTAGTGGTCTATGATCGGTGTATATGTAAAATTTTCTTCTGTATAAATAAGGTCTAAAATATTTTGTTGCCCAAATTATGGCTAATAACTCTTTTTCTATAGTGCTATATTTTTGTTCGGTTTCATTCAGGGTTCTGGATGCGTAGCTGATAGGTTTATCGCTACCTACTTTTCCTTGGCTCAATACTGCGCCTAATGCTACATTCGATGCGTCTGTCGTCAGTATAAATGGTTTTGTAAAGTCTGGGAATTCTAATACAGGGTGATTTGTTAATATGTTTTTAATTTTGTCTACGCCTTTAATAAATTCCGGGGTGTGTTCAATTTTGTTTCCCTTTTTAAACAATTTGTCAGGGTTTGGTTATCTGAGCGTAACCTTTAATGAATTTGCGGTAGTAACCACTAAGTCCTAGAAATCTTTTGATTTCTTTGTTTGTTTTTGGTAATGGGTAATTTAGAACTGCATTTGTTTTGTCTGGATTTGGCATTACTCCTTGGGGTGTTATTACATGTCCTAAAAATGATACTTCTTTTGTAAAATTCACTTTTGTCTAATTGTACTTTAAAATGTGCTTGTCTAAGTCTTTCGAATACTTCTTTCAATCTTTCTATGTGTTCTACCAATGAGGTGGAATAAACTATGATGTCGTCAAGGTATACAAGGCATTTTTCATTGTGTATTCCTCGTAATATATTGTCCATGACTCTCTGGAAAGTAGCGGTGCGTTCTTTAGTCCAAATGGCATTCGTTTGTACTCGTAATGTCCTCTAGGTGTGCTGAAGGCTGTTTTGATATGTCTTTTCTTCCATCTCTACCTGATGGTATCCTGATGCTAGGTCTAATGTTGTAAAATATTGGCATTTGCCTAATTTGTCTAAAATTTCGGTTATATTTGGTAGTGGGTATTTGTCATCTACCGTTTTTCATTTAAATTTCTATAATCTATTACCATTCTGTACTTTCTCTTTCCGGTTGCGTCTAATTTCTTAGGTACTATTAACACGGGGCTGCTCCATGGTGAATTGGAGTGCTGGATTATGTCTTGGTCTAATAAGTCTGCTACTTGTCTGTCAGCTTCTTCTTGGCTTGCATGAGGTAGTCTATATGCTTTTGTAAAGATTGGTTTATTGTCTGTTAACTCGTATTATGTTTTACTGTGTTGGTGAATGTTAATGGTATTCCTTCGCAATGGAATATGTCGCGGTATTCGAAACATAAGTTTTAATTGCTCTTTCTTCTTCTTGATTGATATCGGTATTAAAGCTGATGTTAGTTAAATTTTGTCTTAACATTTCGTCATGTTCTATTGGGTTGTAATTATTTTCTAAATTTTCGTCTATTTCCATTTCGTTAAAATTTAGTTCTTCTACGTTAATTGGGTCTGTCAATGATAATTCTACGGGGTAGTCGTTTGAATTTAATATTGTTGTGGTTGCAAAATTATCTTTTATTTGCACTAAGGCGGTTGGGGTTTCTACTCCTTGCTGAAATGTCATATGATTTATTATTCCTAAATTTTTGTTAGATTTTACTGGGATTTTTATTTTTCTTTCCGTTCGGGGTTCTATAGTGTATTTTTGTTCAACTTGTGTGTTTTGAAATTTAATTGGGATTTTTCCGTATTTTGTCCTTAATAAGCGATTTTTAATGTCAATGTTGGCTCCTAATTAATTAATCCGTCATATTTATCGTTAAATTCGAATACACAAAATTTATGTTTCATTTTAACATTAAATGTTCTTGGTAAGGGTATATTGGCTACAAATTGGTGTAGTGTTGTTTGATGGGCTGTTTTAATTTTAAATGGTTTTCTTTCTACATAATCTAAATAGTGTTTTTGTACGGTTCTGGGGCTAATTAATGTTTTAGAGGATCCGGTGTCAATTAATAGTTTGAATTTGGCGTGGGGTATTTCTATGTATGGTAATACTAAATGATTTATGTTATTTAAGTTTATTAAGTTTGGTTGTCTATGAATTGGTCCATTTGAAAATTTGAGTTCGAGTTTTCGTCGTCGTACTCCTCGTAAGTTTCGTATTGTTCCGTCACGTTCATAAGTTTCTGTATGGTTTGATTCATTGTTTGTGGGTGTCTCAATGTCATTATTCTGGTCAGTGTCAAATTTTTCTATTTCTTGATGAAATAATTCTTCCGATGTAAAATTACGTTTCTGATGAGGGTTTGGTCGGATATGTGTTATTTTTGTGTTTTGTCTGGTGTTACCAGATGAGGTATCCATTGGTGTTGGTTTGTAATAATTATTAGGGTTGTTATTATTATTAGTCATTGGTGTATTTCTATTGGGGTTTGCGTTGAATGCTGGTCTTTGTTGGTTTAAGTTTTGATTAAATCTTGGTTGGAATGTTGGTTTCGTAAAAGTTGGGTTAAACGTTGGTTTTGAAAAATGTTTAAATTGATTATTAAAATTTGTATTGTTAAAACTTGGGTTGTTACTTCGCGGTTGATTTGTTTGTGCGTTAAAGGGTGTGAATTTTTGTTGAGGGATTGTTTGTCTTGTGGCTTGTATGGTTTTTATTGGTGAATAACTTTTATTCGCGTTGGGGTTGTATAGTCTGTTGCGGTAATACATTACATTTTCTTCTTCTATTACTAGGCTCATAGCTTCTTCTAGATTTTGGGGTCGTTGGAATCTGATTTTATCCGATAGTCGTTCTGGTAAAGCGTTTATGTATGTGTCCAGTGCCATTTCGTCATACATTTTGGTTTTTAAATGTCTAACGTTTTGATCGGGTTCTTCGATTTTTAATTTTGTTAAAATTAAACTTCTCACGTCTTGGCATTTCATTCCGAATTGGTAAGGGGATTGATTGTGTTCCATTCTAAGGTTTATTAGGTCTCGTACCAGGCATTTTATATTACGTTGGTCCCCAAAATATGCAATTAGTAGTTGTTTAAACTGGTTCCATTCCTGTAAATCGTCCCTACTGGCGATTAAGGTTAGTGCCCTTCCGGCTAGCTTACTTATTACTAAGCGTATAAGCAATGAATTTCTTGCGTCATCTCCGGGTTTGTAAAAGGTTTTTAGGAACATTTCACATGCTCCAATGAAATTTGAGAGATGGGCCTGTGTGCCATCAAACGTCTGTATTGTTTCTAAATAGAGACGTAAGTCTGTGTTACTCATGTTGGTTAAGGGTTGTTTTCGATTTTTTGGAAATTTAAAAAAAAATTTTTTTGAATTAAGCTTTATTTCGCTATTTGTAATGTTACTTTTGCTTCGGATTTATTAATTTTGCGTTTGGGTTGTAAAATTTCAAATTTTGTAAAAATTGGGGTTGGTTTGCTATTTGTGACGTTATTTTGCTTTGGTTTTTAAATTTTCCTTTTAGATTGAATAACTTTGAGTTTTGTAAAATTGATGTTGATTTAGCTATTTGAAATGTTAATTTTGGTTTTGGTTTGTTAATTTTCATTTAGATTGGGTAATTTGGAATTCTGTAAAATTGGGGATGATTTTCCTATTTGAAACGTTAATTTTGCTTTAGTTTTATTAATTTTCCTTTTAGGTTAGGTGAATTCAAATTTTGTAAGGATTGAGATTTATTTTGCTATTTTCGGCGTTATTTTTAGTTTGGACTTATTAATTTTCAGTTCGGATTGGGTGGGTAAAATTTGGTAAAGGTTGAAGTTTATTTTGTTATTTTTCGGCGTTATTTCTAGTTAGGATTTGTTAATTTTCAGTTAAGATTGTGGAAATAAAAATTTGTAAAAATTTGAGATTAATTTCGTACTTGTGAGATCTGTATTCAATAATGTTGAATTTTAATTACCGTAGTCTCGATTTGCTTGTTTTTATGCAGCTTTTGATTTATCTTTCTTAAGGAATCTGAAATGGATGGGTTTATTCTCGCTTAGCGTTGTTTTAGTTCACTCGTAATTAATACTCTTCCGTGGGTTTTACTGAGTTGCGTAGTTATGACCTGAGGTTAATTACGTCTGCACTTTATTGTTGAAATCGAATACTAAAGAATGTAATCTTTGTTACTTTGTCACGTATGTTGAGTTAATTGCACTTACAGGTGTTAGTTTATAGGAATTAGATAATTTACTTTCCGTGCTTGCGTAAAGTGTTACTTCTATTTATTTTTAGATATCTCGGTGTTCTCAACTTGTAATTGAACTCTTCGTTATGTAGGTTTTAATTAAAGCTTCTTATGATGAACGTTTACTGCACTTTATAATGCTGGTTAATTAATTGAAAAACGTTTAGATCTTTTATACCGTGTTTGTACTGCAATTTATTTATAGAGTGTTGTGGTGTAATTTTCATGCGCTTCTATAATTCCGTGATGTATTTAATTACTTATAATGCTGCTTTTATGGGTTGTAGGTATTAATGTAGAAACTGCGTCGCTTTTATTATCCCGTGTATGATGCAAATTGAAATTATACTGAAAGTTGAAAGTTATTTCTGCAAGGTAATAATGATATTGAAGTTGTTGAAGTTATACTGAAAGCGATTTTCTCTGAGGTTTAAAATGTGTAATAAAGGTGCTTCTTGCTTTCTTTGGATGGCGTTTTAGCTTACAGTGGTTTTAGGTTACCGTGGTTTTTAGTTAATGCAGAGTTCCTGCTGTGATTTATTCAGTATTATAGAGGTCAATGTTTTAATTAAACGTTCTGTACTGCTTGTTCGAATTAGCTTTGAACTTAAGTTTGCGTTCTGTGTTTTTATTTTATCGGATTGAAACGTGGGTTTGGTGTTAGTGAATGTGCGCCTGTTTATTTTTGGATTATTTTGAGTTCGTTCTATTAATTATGGTAAGGATCTCTTTTTAAATTCAATTCTTATTTACTTTAAAAGAAAATTTCTTTCAAGTCTCATTTGCTTTTTAAAGAAAAATTTATCTCTTTAACATTTGTCTCATAGGTTAATACTTTCTTAAAATAAGGTCTCTTTTTTTTTAAATAATTCACTTTGAACTATTTTCAAAAAAAATATTCATAATAATAAAATACATAAAACAATGACAATGATAAATAGTAATCAATAATTATAATACTAGCATATATCAATTATAGTTTTTGGTTTAAAAAAATTTTATGGAAATGAACTTACATTAGTTTCATCTGTTTCTTTGGTGGGTTCGGTCGATTCTGTATCTTGTCCACCTTGGTTTGTTTGTTGGCCTTAGACGATTCTTGTTCTTTGTCCAACTTGGTTTGTTGCTGGATTTAGACTATGCTTGTTCTTCCTCCAACTTGGTTTGGGTTCTGCCAAAATTTCGAATTAAAATTCTTGGTCACCAATCTTCCGAATAGAATATAATTCGCTCCTTTCTCACAAAATAAAAACATGTTTAAAAAAATTTGATATCAAAGTAGTACATAAACCTAACAATTACACAAAAAATTTTTTTAATAAATTAAAACCTGATATCCCGGAAAAAAATAAAACACATGTCATATATAGAATAAATTGCAAAGAATGCCCCGGTACTTATATTGGCAGTACTAAACAATATATTAGTAAACGATGCTATGAGCACAAATACTCAATTAAAACTAATAATAAATGTACGGCACTCGCTAATCACGCCATAAGCAAAATGCATAATTTTAATTTTGATACAATAAACATCATAGACAACGAAATACATGATACTAAGAGGAATTTTTTAGAGGTAATACACATACAAAGGGAAGTAAATGCCATAAATTCAAAGACCAACAACGATGGTTTTATAAAATCTTTAATAATATTATACATAACAAATAAATAGTAGTAAACTAAAATTGGGATAACAAAATCATCAGTAATGTTAATATAGTTAAGAGTTATTGCGTGTATATTTATAATGTTTAATCCTGTAGATTTAAGAAATAGAATAGTTTTAATAGATATTTGCTAGTAAAATAATATAAATTAGATAAAAGTTGTTATCAATAATGTATTAAGGTTATTATCAACAGTTTTAATTTAGCTTTTAACGTGTATGTTTACAATTTTATTTAATGACCCAAAATGTTTGAATTACATATTATTGTTAAAATGAATTTTATCTGTACAAATTTATAAAATAATTGAAATAGAGGTAAGGATTAATTATCTGAAAAAATTATAAATCACATGTTTATAAGTAAAAATTTGTAGGTGCTATTGAAGAATATTTGCTATAATAAAGTTTTGATAATGGTCTTGTAGACCGAAACGCGTAAACAAGAATATTATAATGTATTATTTTATTTAATGGATGGCCACTACCCAGAAAGTTACAATTGAAGATATATATATATATATATATATATATATATATATATATATATATATATATGTAATTGGGGATACATAACTCGCGTCGAACCAGTTCCAGGACTGAACACCTAATGATGATGGTATGATATAAATTTTTGTTGAACATTTATAGAAGCAACTATAACATAACAGTTAATACCAAGTTGATATTATGTTCAAACCCTTTATAGGTTAGTTAGTTAAAACGTCAAGTTGTACCTTCTAATAATCGAATGCAAATGAAGTTAGGTAAGGTTAGATTTTCACCTGACCTACTTTTAAGCCATTCTTAGCTAAGGTGTAAATAGAAAGCAACAATTGTGTATTACGTGACTAGCGCTTTCTAACAAATAACGGCGCACATTGCGTGCACATGCTCACTTGCACCAACAAACATGTGTTTGAGTTGCTCTTTCGTTTGATGTATCAAACTGTGAGATTATTGTTATAAAAATTATAAAGCTTTAAAACTCCGATATTCTTTTTGAAACACGCGGTATTTTCACAATAAATGACTGTTAAAACTTCATAAAAACCTTAACTTGAATTTTATATCAAGTTTTTGTCTGTATTAATTAACGTAGCTGATACATTCTTTCAAAGCACGGTCACTCCGCCGTTCTATTTAATCCTATTTTTCTACTACCACCTACTTACACAGAAAAGGGTTGTTCAGGTAAAGATTACAAGCGATTGTTCAGTATTTCGAAAGATTACAGCCGATGTCGCACATTCTTATGTCTCGTTCTTTTGTATCACTCATGCGTCACTTGCACGCATTATTGTAGGATTAATTCGCAAATAAATTAGTGCCATCAGTTCGATTTAATTTACACAAAACAATATATAGTCCCTAATTCATAAGTATTTGTTCCAGCATTTGCAAGATACGTAGTAGTAATTTAAAGGTCGGTTAATTTCTATTCTTCATTTAGTGCGTCCCTTTATCCACATTCCATAATCCATTGCAAATTTATGCAAACAACGAAATGCGATTTGTGTAACACTCCTTTAGAAATGTTAAAATCGAGGTTTCGTTGCAATTTAGAATTTTGTATTGAGGGTTTCCAAATATTAGTTTATTGTAATTTATTTTGTGAAACATATTCCTTTAAAGCAGGTATCTAACCTTGCAGACATTTTGGTATTGTGATTTTACGAGAACAAATTATTTTAAACTAAGACTATTTCAATGAATAGTTTACGTGCTAGGAAATTTTGATAATTCGTGCGTTATCAAACAGTGTACTTATTACTAAGGTTCTTATTACATAGAAAAGTTCTCTTACATATTGAAATCCTGTATATCTAGAAACTTCATAAAATGCATGCTATTGTTGATATTTTAAAAAAATTATATAATTCATTCATTTCCCAAGGTTAGTTAAGTAACTGTTGAACGACCTCATCATTTATTTCATTAGTCTAATAAATTCCCCTGACTATATTTTCTCGGCGCCGATTATCTCATTTTGTCATTTATTTAAAACGATACGAGGTTCTTACACCGAGTTAATGAATTTTTTGTATTCGTGAAACTTTCGAAAACGAGATTAAAAGTTGGCGTGAAAGAGTCTTGTGGTATCAGCAGAAAGTAATTTATTAAGCATTTCTTTGGATTTGTCGAAGTGTAAATATGTCTTGAAAACCTCTGTAGATGCAGTTTCAAGGAAGTAGCATAGAACTCAGTTGGAAGGGGTTTTAATTTTATATGTACAATTGATGGTATATATGAGGCGCCGTTTGTGTCTATAATAAATACTGAAATATATATTTTTTCTAATATATATGTAAAATATTTTGTAATAAATATTTTTTTCAAATATATATATATATATATATATATATATTGAATTAAGTAACAATGAAATATACATATAAAATTGTGCATTGGTCTACCGCCCGATAGAGGCGCTGTTCTTATTCTGAACGCGTGCGTCTATTAGAGATCGCACGTTTTCAGAGTTAAGCACCCTCGCTCTGGTCAGTACTTGGGTGGGTGAACACTGTTTTTTTTTAGGAGCGTACATATACATATAGCAGTTGCAGGACCGTGTAGCACATCTCGACATGCACATAAATAATTATTTAACAATCCTGTACACGAGTTCAATGCAAATTTCGGTGCTGCATGTGATTTTCGCTTGACATACATTTTATTTATTATACCTGTTGATGGTTGCAAGACGCCGACACAAAGGAGGGTTGCTTACAATCGCAGAAGAGAGTGCTTGCTATTATGTAATGATTATACGACTAATTGCTCGTATTTCAGTCTACTTTTCGGCTGTCGTTGATTAAATTTTGAGTAATTTTAAGAAAACGCGGAGTTTGAATATTTGCTAGATGCATTTTCATAAGCACTTTACATACGGAACGCGACATTAGTATACGACGACGATAGCATGTTATAAGACAGCTTCTCGTCCGATTATCGCATGTTTAGCAACGTTGAGCGCGGTCAGTACTTGGGTGGGTGACCGCTTGGGACCGCCGCGTGTGTGTCCTTTTTTCTTTTTACGCTGGAATATCGTAGTTCTCTGACTTTGTAATTTTATTAAATTACACACCCAACTTTATATGGAAATGTCGCGTTCCGGGTTGTAAAGTGCTCATGCTTAAAATTACTCAAAAATTTAATAAACGACAGCCGAAAGTGCTAAAATACGAGCAATTAGTCGTATAATCATTACATTAAAATCTCTTCATTGTAAGCAACCCTCCTTTGTGTCGGCGTCTTGCAACCATCAACAGGTATAATAAATAAAATTAGTCGAAATCATGCAGCACGAAATTGCATGAACTCTTAGCGATTGTAAATGAACTTATTGTGTCGGATGTGCTAGTCTGCAACATGCATAGTATAGTACTAAAAAACAGTTTCACCGAAAGTACTGACCAGCGCACCGAAACGTTGCATTCTAGAGACTCGCTCGAATAAAGAACACCCTATCGGGGTTAGTCAATCAATTATTATATTTCATTGTATATTCATATATATATATATATATATTATATATATATATATTTTAAATATATATATTTTTTAAATATATATATATATTTTTTAAATATATATATATATATATTTCAGTTTTTATTATAGACACAAACGGCGCCTCATAGGTATAGTCAAAACCAAACAAAGTTACCTATGATTCATGGTTCATAATCGTATGCGTTAATACCATAAAAACGTATGTCTAGCAAGCTCCAGAATGCAATGCGACCTTGGAATACAGCGTTCTATTAACATTGACAGATGTAAGTTAGGTTAGTTTTATGTCGCATTTCGACTTGTAAACAAATATAAGTTAGTATGTCTCTTATACACACATGTTTATTACGGATCATTTTTAGTGTCAATATGAAATGGCAATAATTTTGTAAAACTGTTCTACAATACAATTAATTAAGGATAATACGAAACGCTAAATGTAAATGAAAACAAAACCAAGCTAACTTAACCCTCAAAACAAACTATGTACTTAACCTTTAAAAGCTCAAACAAATTTACAAACTACACGAACCAAAATCAGACACACGTTTGCTATGTCTTCATTAGAACATTGGAAAGACGCAACTTTCTATAGCTATCGTATTTTATAACGGTGAAATTAGTAGACACAAACAACGCTTTTCCCTTCGTAGCGGAACGATAGGAGCAACCAGGTATAAGAAACGATAGAAGGTAGAGATAAGGAAACCTACATCCTAAAAAAAAGAGAAAAGACACAGGTACCTGTTTTCGGTCTTAGGCCTCGTAGTATAATGCCGTCGTGTCACACCGCGCGCACTTGCGCCATTCACTCCGCGCCTGCACATTCTTTTGCGCTAACGCAACTGTCCGGAATATGTTACATTCCAAATTTGGAGATGTACACTTTTAAAATTGGTAAGTGAAATCCCGCCATTATTTTTTAAAATAGACTTGTGCATTTCCGTCATTTCGGACAGTTGCGTAACCTACGCCCAAACAACGCCCAAACGAGATACATGGAAATCAACATGGCCCCTACGCAAGGATGACCGCAAAATCGTGAAGAGTTCCACATTTTTAAGTGAGTACATTTTATCTTTTTAAGGTGCATCTTGTATCACTGTAAACATATTTGGAATGTGATACAAGTTGACACGAAATTACGTCGTAATATCTTTGTTGTGCAATAATGTGAACGTGGATAGTACCAGTGTTACCAACTGTGGAAGTGGCTCTGAACACGCGCGCGCGGGTTTATAACAGTTGCGCCGGGAGTATAACAAATGACTGAAATTAACAAGTTTATTTGAAAATATTTGCTATAATTTACTCACATAATTTATACTTAATCTGAAGGTGATACATAGCCGATTTTTGGCATGTAACAATCGCGACAAAGCAATAAAAGAAAAAAATCTTAGATAAAGAAAAAGACTGTTAGCACGGTAAAAACTTAAAATTTAAAGCCTGACTAACTTAACATACTCTAACTTACATTCTAGTACATGTTTATTTTAGGCGCCACCTGGTTTTTTCAACCGATAACGCATCTTACGAGTAACCACGAAACGGAATGTGTAGCCCCCATTGTTTTTGAACTACATCTATAAATGCTCACACGAGTCTTTGATGTGACGCAGTTATAATCGACAGCACAAATTTGTCGGAGAGCACGAAACACTACTATAACTAAAACAAATGCAACAAGTCGCCTAACATATATACAATAACTAAAGCTAACATTACAGTTTTTAAGTGCACACGCAAATAAGCATTGCATTTAAACTGTTTTTTCTTTGGCAAGAAAATGCCCAAATTTCAAAATGCCCAAGAGAGAAAGTTACTATACATTTTAGCAAATTTTTATGTATTGGTACTCTGGCTTAATAAACAATACACATCAAAACTTTTTCATGGCATGGTTGTGAATCAACAGATTTACCTACAGTACCATCTTACTAATTTCTAACGTTACTAACCTAACAAGTTACATTGCTACCATCAGGCTAGCTTCTTCACTCAATACTCCCAAAAAATAATTCCTACGTCTGATCATAAATACCAAACGCCAGGAAAACAAAAGATAGTAAGACAAAGTCTCAAGTTATTATCAAAGATAATAGGTAAGATAAAGATATTAAGATAAAACTACATAACAATAAATGGATCCGAAACGTCCCAGCACGCTAAGGCACGCTACGACTATCTACATTAAAGATACAGCGTAGAATTCCCTATCTCACCAAGCCGTTTTGTCATCCATCACAAAGATACAAGATAGAGTAGCCCCTGGAAGCCGTTATACAGGAAAGATACTCATACCCCCTAGAAGAGAGCGACCTGTGAGGCAGGCCCGTTAGTTATAACGGTGAGGGACCAAAAAAGGCATGTGGGTGCATTCTTGCACCCGGCGTTGAGCGATACCGATAAGGTATCCATACTTTTATGTATGTAGATACATATATTGCCATGGAATGTGCATTTTGACCACAGGAACTGGTACTTTCTAAAAAACATTTGAGGCCCAACGTTGGGCCGTCATAAATTGCCGTGCAACTCTCTAATTTAGCTCCGTACCTCACCAGAGTCAAAAACAAAAATTTTCAAAAATATAAAATTTTCACAAAATTTTCTTACCCGGATTCTGCTTCATCATATTAATTTCTTCAGCAGCTTCCCTGACTAGCTCAGCTGTGCCTCCTCTCGGATACCTAAATTTACTATCATTCTCTTTACCGTTCACACACCATTAAATAAAATCACAAAATAATACAACAGTTATACAATATTTATTTACCATTATTTACAAATAATACTTCATGGTTATGTACAGTTCGGTGCTCAAGTTACACTTCAATAAATGCTATCTTTGTAAAGTCCTTGTTTTTAAAATTGAAATTTCAAACACATTTAATGCAACAGGAGTAAATGGGCCCCAAATAATACCTTATCTTTATTTATTACTGCACACTGGAGTATGGTAAGCTCATGATAACCCAGTTTATTAATGTATGCTTTCCACTTTGCATACTATTACTACAAACTTAAAAAAACCCATGTACTCTTAACAATTAAATTTAAATTCATCAAGCAATTTAATAAGCTTTACGTACACCTTTTGTTTTATATTCAAAATACCATAATAATAGTGAGTTATACGTATCTTTTTCAAGACGATAAATTACCAAAAATAACCATCAAAGTTCACTCACACACACATCACAAATAATTTCAACAGTTTATAAAAAAAAACAGCAAATTCTATTGCGTTACCTGGAAAAAGCGTCAAAAGTCCATCTCCGTTGAAGCTCTATATTTCTGAACTCCTCGGCTTCGTGATTATGCTCGCGCTCCACCAGCTATTTATAGATGACAACTCAGTTTAAGCTGAGCTGCGTGCTACCAATTAACACCAATTCCAACATCCAAATCCATGTATATATATATATATATATATATATATATATATATATTACTCATATTTAGACCAGGGTAGAAAATTAAATAATCACATCAAATAATTTTAATCACCGTGTATAATGAATATTATTAGATAATACGCGTTATTAAAACCGTGAAGCATAAAAATTTATTAGTTTTATTAAACATAAGAGATTTAAATCATGTACAAGACGCTTTATATCAAAAGAAGCAGTATTAAAAGCTCTGCGTGTAATGTAATTATTCTAAACAAATGGAAATTACGTGCAAAATTTATATTAATTAACCCTATTTTAAGTAACCGGTAGTAAAACAAAGTGTACACATAATAATTAATATTTAACTTGTATTCGCTAAAAATGAAAGGATAGAAGTCAATTTTAATTGAAGTTAATGGAATCGTTAGTAACAGATAATATCTATAGAAACTTGTAAAACCCAATAAAAGCAAATCCTAGAAGTGTTAGTTAAGTAGGATGTTTGAACACACCTGCGTATTTTAAAAGCAATTTCAGTTTAATTTGTTTAGATAAACATGTCGATTCTAAGGATATTGGAAACGGTCAGATGCTTTAGCACGAAATACAAAACAGGGTTTATTTAAAAAGCTCTGAGAATTAATATTATTTTGAACACCTGCGTAGTTTAAATATCACGTACGGCGAAAATTGTGTAGATAACAAATGGTTTCAAAGAATCTTGGAGAAACCGGGGCTTAATATTCACGAGAATGTGCGATACGGGGTTATTTAACCCAGATAGTCCACATGGACTAAAATATAATCGATAATAAAGAATATCAATTTGCACCAATACGAACAGGTTAGAGAAGGAAAGAGAAAATGCGTCAAGCAAAGACACATATAGTAAAAGGCGTGATTTAAGCAACGTCACGAGGGTCACAATTGGTTGAAAATAGGATGCAAATATCAGAGGTAGAAACAACAATTTCTGTACAAAATTAATTAGTTTTTCTCGGGCATGTTTGCGTGCCGTGTGAGAATTTCTAAGATTTAAATGGGGCGAGTGAAAAATTCGTAAAAACCGACGCGCGAGCGACGGACTGGGAACATAGAATGAGAAATTCTGAAGAATTGTCTGTTTTGAGGACAAAAGCGACGTGCCGGCTATTCGCTATATATAGAGGTGGTAATATGAATTTCGGCCTCTTAGACTTTTGACTATTCGATGCGTTAAAAGCTCTTACATCCGCGACTTGATTCAAGATGTTAAACAGTGCATTTTAGTTTGATAAAATAATTTAAAATTTTGCTCGTATATTTTAGTGATTCAAAATAGTTTGTTATTTACGTGCTAACATGAAGGTACTTCAGTGCACTTAGATACAAGGTAATAAAATTTAGTATCACTGTACCAATTAGCAAAATTTACAACGACAAATGTATACACAAAAGTAGGCAGTTTTGGCGTATATTGGTGAAAGACGCATGAATTTCTTTGTTATTTTCGGGGTGTTAATAAGTAAATGGTTCAAATACGTGTCTCGATCCACGAAACAAGGGTCAGATATACACAGATGAGTTCCGGAAAAGCCCAGAAACAACTTTAAATAAATGGTGATGGAGAAAATTTTAAAAGCGTTGAGAATTAGAAGCCGTAAATATAATCCTGTTGGAATGGTGTGATTAACTAAAGGGACGATGTACATTGAAGCTACGAGGACAGTAACCTTCAGGTAAATTATACTATTTTGTTTGACATTTTTGTGTGTTGAATAACTTTATAATTGATTTACTTTAAATGGACATTAGTGAAATTGTACTAACCATAAAATTTTAATTTTAAGATGAAATTTGCTTGTTTAAGTAGAAAGGGGTATTTAGTATTGATGTTCTGAATTATGATGAAAATATGGGTATGTCTTTGAGCTCAATTAGACGAACCTGGTTAATTAACGTAAAGGGGTGGTAGATGCTCCCTTTATACTCAGACTCCGGTCTGCTTATATTGTTATATTAATTAGTAGGCATCCAACAAAGACTTTAATTCTGGATGCACGTTAAAGTGATAATAAAATTAATCTTGAAATTCTTTTGAAAACTGAATTTTATGCTGAAATTTAATTTGAAAATTTAATGTATTCTGAATATTGATGTAAATAGAGTTAACGTTGATGTTTGTGGTAGGAATGTGTTGTTTAATTTTATGAATGAGGAGGTTTATAAAATTAGGTGAGCAGCCGAGGCGAAAAGAGGATCACAGCAGTTTATGACGCCCAATCTGTGGGACTAGAATTTTTTTGTTGAAAGGACCCAGTTCCCGCATTCACAGGAGTATATCACAACATTCTTTGGCGCCCAACGTGGGGCTCGAGTTCCAAATAAAATTTTTGTGATTTTATTCCAGGAAACTGGCGATCTGAGAGAGAGAGTTTCTGTGTGTGTATAAATTTAAGAGTAGTTAGAGTGTGTGTGAGTGATTTGAACGTATGCAGAGAAAAGAGTGGTTAAGGAGTCAAGGAGTGTAAATTGGAAGTGACGATAGTGCATTGTGTGAGAAAAATTCGAAAATGGAAGAAGCTGGAGGCAGTAGAGATCAGTCGAGGACGGAATCAGGGGATCAAGGAAACGAGATGATAATGAGAATGCTAGAGAGAATGAATGAAGAATCGAATAGAGCAAGGGAAGAGTCCAACCGAAAATTAGAGCAGATAAGCAGGAAAATTGAGCAATCGACTAAAGAATTTACAGAATTTAAAAACAGTCTTACTGTAAAGATGGGGGAAGTTGAAAATAGGGTTGATAAAAATGAGCGTGATATTACAGGTCTTCGACAGGAAATGGGACATTTAAGGTCCGAAGTACGCATTTTTTGTGAAGAAGAGATTAATGTAAAAATGACTGAAGTGACGGACTCATGTAGGGATCAGTTAGGCAGGGTAGAACGCGAAGTTAGTAGTATCAAATACAACATGTCAAATTTAACGGGGGATGGTCCCAGATTTTCTACAGGTGGAGTATCATTGGACCAACACATGAAGTTTTATGGCGATAACAGGGTAAATCCACAAATTTTTATTAATAGTGTAAGAAATCTAGTTGGAAATTTATTTGACGAACAGACTAAACTAAATACGATAAAGGCTTTATTAAAGGACAACGCGGAAGCATGGTACAATTTAGTAGGACAGGACATAGACACGTATCAGGACTTTGAAAACAAATTTTTAAAGCACTACTGGAGTGACCACAGACAAGATCAGGTACGAGACGACTTAATCACAGGGAAATTTAAGGGAGAATTTTCAGGAAGTAGGGAGCAATATGCTATACGCAAGTATAGCATAGCAAAGCAACTGAACCCACCACTGACGGACCGACAAATTATTAAGTATTTATCACGACACTTCGAGGTAGACATAAGACAGCACGTAGCACTACAGAACATAGTGGACAGAGAAATGTTTTTGGAATACCTGCAGAGGTACGACGACATAAGTAGTGGACGACCTCGGGATAATAGGGAAAGACAGATCAACACAGTTAGGTTTGACAATAGACGGGACAACTACGCTAGACGGGGGAATAGTTACGGATACCAGCGACAGAATTGGGAACAGAGACGACCATACGTTAGGAGTAATAGTTTAGGAAGGGGACCTGCACCGAGACCGGAACCTACCAGAAGGAATAGTTCACCAGACATGAGCGGGACTGCTAATACAGACACGGAACGAGTGGAAACGCCTAGGACATACACTGAGGTGACGACTAGACCAGGACCGAGTAGGGAAAACAGACCTGGACAGGATTTTTAGAACGCGACAGACCACTAGATTTCAGTGTAAATGTATATGAACATCCACGTGAATTTTTCAAAATTGAGGAAGAAGTAGAGCCAGAAACTGTAGAAAAATTATGTTTGCCAATTATTAATTTAGAAATTTTTGAGAATAATGTAGAAGTATTACTTGATACATGGGCAGAGGCGAGTTTAATATCGGAGGAATTCGTCAGCAAAATTAGGGATAAGGTTTGTGATAGAATTATGCCTATAAAGCGTAGCCATTTAGTAGCTCCAAATAAAAAGAAGTTTGCTGTAGTAAATAGTGTTGTGGTGCTTAGGATAGATATAGGAGATTTAAGCTGTGAACAGGAGTTTGTAATTGTACCTGTACTGAAGTTTCAGAGCATTTTAGGTGTTGACTGTATGATGCAGTTAGGGGTTTTGATAGATATGGAACGGAAGGTAATAAGGATTAATGATAGGATAGTGCCATGGAAGGGCAGTTATGAAGTCACAGAGGATGACACAGGGTTGAGTATTAATGTAGTAGAGGTAGAGGATGATAGGGTTAAACAGATCAACACAATAAGATGTCCAGAGGATAGGAGAGTAGAGGTTCAAGCTTTATTACAAAAACATGCAGAATTAGTGGGGGCAGAAGCAAGCACAGCGTTAGGCTATGAGCACAGATTGGAAGTGGATAATTCAGAACCGTTCAACGCAAAGGTTTATCCAATTCCAGCAGCATATCGAGCAGGTGAAGGCAGAATTAAATAAAATGTTGGAAGATGGCATAATAGAGGTATCAAACACTCATTTCATAAATCCGTTGGTGGTAGTTAAGAAAAGGATGATAGCATTCGTTTATGTTTAGATGCACGAAAAATTAATCAACGGACCAAACCGCAATTCCATTGTCCACCATCCATGGACACGCTTTTGACGAGATTAAGTGGCAAGTTTATTTTTAGTAAATTAGATTTAAGGAATTCATTCTGGCTGATTCCATTACACAAAGATTCTAGAAGGTACACAGGATTTTCCGTAGAGGAAAAATCTATAATTTTAAGGTAGTACCGTATGGTTTGTCAACGTCAAGTGCAGCATTAATTAAGGCAATGCAAGCAATTTTAGGAGCATATGAGCAATTCTGCATACACTATGTGGATGATATTTTAATTTTTAGTGAAACTGAGGAACAACATTACTCTCATTTAGAACGGATATTATTAGAACTTAAATTAGCAGGATTGAGGCTGAATATAGAAAAATGTGATTTTTTCAAAACCGTTAAATTTCTGGGGTATGTGGTGAACACTCAAGGTATGTGTATCGATAAAGAAAGATTGTCCGAACTTTTGACATATCCGAGACCTAATAACATTAGGAAATTAAGAGCTTTTTGGGGTCCTTAACTTTTATAAAAGTTTGTACCGGATTTGCTGAAAAAGCGGGTCCATTGTTTAAACTTCTGAAGAAGGGAGTAAGATGGAGTTGGACGGAAAGTCAAGAGGCAGCATATCTAACACTGTTGGAACAATTTCACAACCAACTAATTTTGAGGCATCCCAGATTTGATGTTGGTTTCGTACTGAGGACGGATGCATCGGATAGTGCATTAGCAGCAGAGTTGTACCAAGTACAAGAAGGGAAGAGGTGCCCATATCTTTTGTTTCACGCACACTGAAGCCGCATGAAGTAAATTACACGATTAGTGAAAAGGAGATGGCTGCAGTGGTGTTTGGTGTTACGAAGTTAAAATTTTTTTGATAGGAAGACATTTTGTAATCGAAACGGATCATTCGGCGTTGTGTGCGTTGATGAATACGAGATTTTCTAACAATCGAGTATATCGATGGGGTTGTTACTACAGGAGTTTGACTTTGAGATTAAATATATTAAGGGAGAAAATAACTTTATAGCAGACGCGTTTAGTAGAAACAGGGACATGGATAACAAAAGACCATGTGACATCATGATTGCCATGAACAGTCTACTACAAAATGATTCAGTATATGGAGAAGAGGAGATCTTGAGGAACCAGAGGCAGAGTGAGGAGCTACAGATTGTTAGAACGAAGTTAGAAAATGAACCGGGATTTAAAACTTCCATATGATAAACGGCTTTTGTGTAAAAAATTCAAGAATTGGAAGTGTATGTAGTGGATAGGGTACAAGCAAAATTAATTATCAAAGATCTGCACTTAAGATATGGTCACATAGGGATCCGAAAGACATGGTTAATTTTAGGAAACGTTTTTTCAACTAAAGACTTAGGGTTAGTAAAGTCAGTCATCAACACTTGTCACTTATGTACTTTAGGAAAGTACAAAATAGTACGAGTCAAGATGTGGTACAAAGTATACACGTACAAAATCCCTGTACTTAGTTGCTATTGACTATTTGAGTAATTCTAGTCAGAAGTACAAAGGGACACAAACATGTGCTGATTGTGACTGATGTGTTTTCGAAATTTACCAAATTATATCCCACTCGGGATTGTAACACAGTCGGAACAAACAAGAAATTGGAACAATTTTGTAGGAAGTAGGAACTTTTAAACGGTATTAGCAGACAATGCTACTTATTTTAATAATCAAAGATTTAGAGATTATTGGGAGAGGCAAAACATTAAAGTGGTGTTTTGTAGCATAAGGCATCCTCAAGCGAATCCAGCTGAGCGATATATTCAAGAGACGGTTAAGTTTTGCGTTTAGCTTCACATAGGAATCATCGTTTATGGGAGGACAATTTGTCTAAGGTTGAATCTTTTATCAATGAAACCCTAGTACCGTGACAGAAACCAGTCCCATCATGCTGATCAAGCAACAGTATCCCGAAAGACCATGGCAAATTGTGCCTAGGGACGATGAATTCCAACAACTTTTGGTAGATGTGAGGAGAGGTTAAGGAAGAGAGCTGAAAAATATACAAGGAAGATGAACGCAAGAATTAGAAAGAGGGTAAAATTTAAAGTGGGAGACCAGGTAGTAGTAAAAGCTTGAGAGTAGGGAAGAGAGATAGGATGACATGTGCTAAACTACACTTGCCATATGAGGGACCTTTTGAGATAGGTGAAGTAGTAGGGAGTGCACATATTTATTAAGGGAAGTAGGTACGGGAAATGAGAGGGGACGGTTTCACGTCAACCTACTATTCCCTTATACCGGAGAACCAGCACCACAGGAGAAATAGGTGTATAATAGAGTAAAATTTAAATAGGATAAGAATAGAGATAGGTGTATATAGAAAAGTAGAAGTAAGTGTTTATAGAAAATAAAGCTAGGTATAGGATAAATATGGGAGATAATTAGGAATAGGTTTAGGATGAGAATAAAGAGTAAATGTAGGAAGAAAATAAGATAGGTTAAGTGTAGATATTTCATAGAAGATTAGTGGAGAGTTAGGAATAGAGTAAGAGTAGGATAGGCATATAGGATTAGGTAGGGGGAAGTAAAGTATAGTGAAGATTAGTTAAAAGTTAGGAATAGGATAGGTATATAGGATGTATATAGGATTAGATGGATAAGTAGGATGAAGTTAGGGATAATTTCAGTTTATAAAATTAGGTGAGAGTTAGGAATAGGATAGGGATATAGGATAGGTGTAAATATTTTTTTTTGAATTGGAGATAAAGTAGGTAAGTTAGATAGATAAGGGTAGAGAGAGATAGGCAATTTTTTTTGTAATTTTTTTGTCTAAATGCTTTATATTTGCATTCAAATAAGTGGGATTATTTGTATTCAAATAGGGGGAAAATACTCATATTTAGACCAGGGTAGAAAATTAAATAATCACATCAAATAATTTTAATCACCGTGTATAATGAATATTATTAGATAATACGCGTTATTAAAACCGTGAAGCATAAAAATTTATTAGTTTCATTAAACATAAGAGATTTAAATCATGTACAAGACGCTTTATATCAAAAGAAGCAGTATTAAAAGCTCTGCGTGTAATGTAATTATTCCTAAACAAATGGAAATTACGTGCAAAATTTATATTAATTAACCCTATTTTAAGTAACCGGTAGTAAAACAAAGTGTACACATAATAATTAATATTTAACTTGTATTCGCTAAAAATGAAAGGATAGAAGTCAATTTTAATTGAAGTTAATGGAATCGTTAGTAACAGATAATATCTATAGAAACTTGTAAAACCCAATAAAAAGCAAATCCTAGAAGTGTTAGTTAGAAGTAGGATGTTTGAACACACCTGCGTATTTTAAAAGGCAATTTCAGTTTAATTTGTTGAGATAAACATGTCGATTCTAAGGATATTGGAAACGGTCAGATGCTTTAGCACGAAATACAAAACAGGGTTTATTTAAAAGCTCTGAGAATTAATATTATTTTGAACACCTGCGTAGTTTAAATATCACGTACGGCGAAAATTGTGTAGATAACAAATGGTTTCAAAGAATCTTGGAGAAACCGGGGCTTAATATTCACGAGAATGTGCGATACGGGGTTATTTAACCCAGATAGTCCACATGGACTAAAATATAATCGATAATAAAGAATATCAATTTGCACCAATACGAACAGGTTAGAAAGGAAAGAGAAAATGCGTCAAGCAAAGACACATATAGTAAAAGGCGTGATTTAAGCAACGTCACGAGGGTCACAATTGGTTGAAAATAGGATGCAAATATCAGAGGTAGAAACAACAATTTCTGTACAAAATTAATTAGTTTTTCTCGGACATGTTTGCGTGCCGTGTGAGAATTTCTAAGATTTAAATGGGGCGAGTGAAAATTCGTAAAACCGACGCGCGAGCGACGGACTGGGAACATAGAATGAGAAATTCTGAAGAATTGTCTGTTTTGAGGACAAAAGCGACGTGCCGGCTATTCGCTATATATAGAGGTGGTAATATGAATTTCGGCCTCTTAGACTTTTGACTATTCGATGCGTTAAAAGCTCTTACATCCGCGACTTGATTCAAGATGTTAAACAGTGCATTTTAGTTTGATAAAATAATTTAAAATTTTGCTCGTATATTTTAGTGATTCAAAATAGTTTGTTATTTACGTGCTAACATGAAGGTACTTCAGTGCACTTAGATACAAGGTAATAAAATTTAGTATCACTGTACCAATTAGCAAAATTTACAACGACAAATGTATACACAAAAGTAGGCAGTTTTGGCGTATATTGGTGAAAGACGCATGAATTTCTTTGTTATTTTTCGGGGTGTTAATAATTAAATGGTTCAAATACGTGTCTCGATCCACTAAACAAGGGTCAGATATACACAGATGAGTTCCGGAAAAGCCCAGAAACAACTTTAAATAAATGGTGATGGAGAAAATTTTAAAAGCGTTGAGAATTAGAAGCCGTAAATATAATCCTGTTGGAATGGTGTGATTAACTAAAGGGACGATGTACATTGAAGCTACGAGGACAGTAACCTTCAGGTAAATTATACTATTTTGTTTGACATTTTGTGTGTGTTGAATAACTTTATAATTGATTTACTTTAAATGGACATTAGTGAAATTGTACTAACCATAAAATTTTAATTTTAAGATGAAATTTGCTTGTTTAAGTAGAAAGGGGTATTTAGTATTGATGTTCTGAATTATGATGAAAATATGGGTATGTCTTTGAGCTCAATTAGACGAACCTGGTTAATTAACGTAAAGGGGTGGTAGATGCTCCCTTTATACTCAGACTCCGGTCTGCTTATATTGTTATATTAATTAGTAGGCATCCAACAAGGACTTTAATTCTGGATGCACGTTAAAGTGATAATAAAATTAATCTTGAAATTCTTTTGAAAACTGAATTTTATGCTGAAATTTAATTTGAAAATTTAATGTATTCTGAATATTGATGTAAATAGAGTTAACGTTGATGTTTGTGGTAGGAATGTGTTGTTTAATTTTATGAATGAGGAGGTTTATAAAATTAGGTGAGCAGCCGAGGCGAAAAGAGGATCACAGCAGTTTATGACGCCCAATCTGTGGGACTAGAATTTTTTTTGTTGAAAGGACCCAGTTCCCGCATTCACAGGAGTATATCACAACAAATATATATATATATATATATATATATATATATATATTTATTATTGCATTCTTAATTTACGAGCTTGTTAAAGTATTCGTGGACCTCAGTTAAATTTAAATTACACTCAATTGTACTTGCGTTACTAACTATAAGGCCACTAATAATCTAATACTATTTCAATGAATATTACAAATTTTTAATACTCACAAGCTTTGTCAGTTGATTATAATACATTGTTAAGCGATGCAAAATTAAAGAGAGACCTCCTAATTCTTCCAGAGTATTTATATCATAAAACTAGGCCCCCTTGGCCACACTTTACGCGAAATACTTAATCGAAATTCATATATTCATATTTTAACTTAGATTAGATTGATACGCTTCCGCGTTTCACATTATTGCGCAATCGTTCAATATAACATGATTACGCTGCAAATTGTATCAAATACCAAACACGTTTAAAAGTGATACAATTCTTAATCTATAATATAAATAAAGCAATGTACTCACTTAAAACGCGCCTTGCAGTTATATCTCAGGGCCATTTCCTTGTTTTTTGGGTGTGGGTTACATCACGCCATTGTTGAGTCCATATTCTATTCGTCCTCTTTTCCCTTCGTAGCAGAACGATAGGAGCAACCAGGTATAAGGAACGATAGAAGGTAGAAATAAGGAAACCTACATCCTAAAAGAAAAGAGAAAAGACACACCACGACACAGGTAGCTGTTTTCGGCTTCAGGCCTCTTAGTATAATGGCGTCGTGTCACACACCGCGCACTTGCACCATTCACTGCGCGCCTGCGCATTCTTTTGCGCAAACGCAACTGTCCGGAATGACGGAAATTAACAAGTTTATTTGAAAATATTTGCGGGAATTGACACACATAATTTATACTTAATCTAAAGGTGGTACATAGCCGATTTTTAGTATGTAACAAGATTATCTTAGTTTTTCGGCAAATAGAAAGCAACAATTATATTATAGTTGTGTTTTCTTTCTACATATTGCGATCAGTCAGACGCAAGTTTATATGGTCCCGACTTTAATAATAAATCATGATTAAGCATTTGTTAAATCTTAACCACAAAAGACGTTTTCCATTACTGTATGTCAGTATAGTTACAGCAGCACAGGAGATGAGTTTTTCCATTCATTTACATAACAGTAATACATACATCCGCAACTTTTTTTGGATTTTATACCAAGTATGTATTAATTTAATGGGCGTTGTACCATTCTAATTTTCGTCGTACTTGTAACCTAACATACAGGAGTCTCTCAACAAGACGAGCTTAGTCGATATGTTTATGGGAAACAACTACAACTAGGTTTCTAAAAATGTGTATACTGGATCTTCCGAAAAGCTGCTCTTTTAGCTGAAATATTTTTAGTTTTCTGCTACTTTTTGTTACATCAACCTCGTTATTTTAAACGTAAAATAATGTAAAAACAACCTCATTTAAAGCTTGGTAACGTTAATTTCTACCACATATAACCTCAAATTTACATGGGGTTAAATTCCCTCGGGCGTCAAATGCTTTTTAAATTATAATTTAGCACTTACCCGTGGTATCGTGCACCCGATACGGAAGTTTCAAAGTCTGAGGAATGTCGTGGGTAGTCATGATGTTCCGGTGTTTTTGATTGGCTGTAGTCCTCTTCGACGAAGTGCCGATATGTGGTGTAACGATATGGGATAGGAACTGAAGGGAAGGAAACACTTCATCAATGTAGGAGCCATAAAACACACGTCTACACTTGTGGAAGATCGATAGTCAAGTCCTTTGTTTCGCCACATTTGCTCCCACGAAACGTCTCTTCCCTCCAAGAGAGGTTTAAATTCTCTGATGCAATTTGGTGGGTACAACTGCGCGGAAGGCATGCGAGATACAATTTTTGCATTCTTGAGTACCAAATATTTGTGTGGTTTTCGCGTAACGCCTGCACTAAAACATTATAATACTGGGAATTTTCCTGTGCGGGTTTTAAAAATCCCCGAAATAAAAGTTAAAGCTTTAAAAAAAACATAACATAAGTAATGTTCCAAATTTGAAATGTTTGGAGCCTACGCTAAAAATGCAATATCACTTTATACAGTTTGAATACCATATAACTAGACTGTGACATTTTTGAGTTATTTCAGGTTTTTATCAGTTTGGCAGGTCGAGCCTTCTAAGAAAGAAATAATTTTTGACATCCAAGCAAGTGAGGCCAAATATGTTTTAAGTTTTTCAAATCTTTTAAAACTTCAAAAAACCTATATCTGGTGCTCAGAAATCGTTGTCGGATTTCATTTTTTTTTCAAATGGCAACTCCCTTTTTTCTGCGCCATCGGATTGTACGGTTAAAAAAAGAGAACTGTTACTTGTCAATGAGACTGGTAAACGTACGATAGTTCATCACGTGCTCGTACAGAGTGCGTAATAATATTGCATAAATTTTACAATTCAAAATGAATAATTAACTCAATGAATACATTCAACTTACCTTTATCCATATGAATAGTTAAGTTAAGATAGAGCCAATTACTGAATTCCTGTACTACGTCAATAGCTTTGCGGGAAATATTACTACGTATTGTTATCCGAACTAGGTTTGCTTGGGTCATATAGGTTTTTGCGGTATCTCTTCATCTTCTCACAAGCAATTCTTAAAAAGAACCTTGGGGACAGCGTATTCCGCAATAAGGGGTAAACAGCAGAGGATCACGCTCGACATCGTCAAAAAAGATAATGCGAAGTATACGGAGGGATTTAAAACGATGGCGGAATATTTGTTGTAGAAATTTTTCTAACCGGACGATCCAAAGGAGTACAATAGGTTGCAAGACATGATGCGTCGGGAAGCCACAGAGGCACAAGGAGTAGGTGCCGATAAGGTAATTCTGTCGTGACGTCGTAAGGGCTCTTAGGGGGATGAACCCTAGGAGGGTTTCGGTGCCTGGTAGAATCACCTCAGGCGTAGCTCTGTTGATCCCGCATATCTTTGCCGGGTTGTTTAATCTAAGAATGGTGTGTTTCCACGTTGTAGAAAAGTTCAAAATGTAAAATTTATCCCTAAACTTAAAAAGGCGGATGTATCAGACCCGGGCAACTTTATCTAATTAGCCTGCTACCGGTACTTGGGAAAACCTTGGATCGAGTTATGACAACCCGAGTGGAGCACGCTGTGCGAGACAGCGGCGATTTAATAGGAGACAATTTGGTTTCGCGGAGGATAAGTCGACCATCGACACGTTAGAGTTCGTAGTCGAAGAAATCAAGCAGAGGAGGGAGGCAAAAGAGTATTTCGTCGTCGTAGCGTTGGATATCTCGGGAGCATTTGATGATGTCTGGTGGGTCTACCGTTTGAGAGTCGAAACGCGGGGATTAAACCTGATGTTATTGACTAACAGCTATTTTTGGGACGATTCGCACAGGTTGAAATTTCGGGGGAAGTTGTGTGGCGAACGGTAAAAAGATGGTGCTGGCTTGAATCATGCTCTGGTCCCACGTTCAGGAAGTTGTATGAGAGCATCCTTAGGGTTAAATTATCCAAATAATGTACTATTGTTGGGTTCGAGGATAATACACTGTTGAGTATCAGGTTGAGATTGTTAATGGAGATGCGAACGAAACCGAATGAGATGTTGAGCAGGTTGCACAAATGGTCGCATGAGGTTAAGTTGAAATTCAACACGACAAAGTCGGAAGCGCTTTATTTGGGAAAAACACGGAATAACGTCCTCTTAGGCTGATTTAGGAGATGAAAAGATCTCATTCAAGGAAGCCATCACATGAATTAGCATTAAATTAGACAACACATTAAATTGGAAGCCGCACGTGCATCGAAATATCTAACAGAATGATGGCGGCAGCGAAAATAAGCTGAAGCTTCAGAGGCGAGTCTTTGAAGATAATCTACGCCTGATCAATAGAATCGGTGATGCTGTAAGCGGCATCTGTTTGGGCATAATGTAGTTAGCTCAGGGTAGTCCGGCAAGCGTTCAACGCATAACCGCGGTCAAGGCGGCAAGGGCGTACAGGACAACTTCCACCGAGGCGGTCTTGGTGATTAGTAGCATGCTCCCAATCGAATTTGTAGTCGATAAGATTAGAGATCGGAAACTCGTAGATATAGGGAAAGGGCAGGAAATTGTCGAAAATCTTGGCAGTAGGGAGGTTGAGAAAAAAGTCGTTATTTTCGAACTAGTGCACCCGGCAGGGGCTCGAGTTTGTCGAAGGTGATAAAACGCGACGATTATCAGGATTTATACGGGTGGTTCACGAATGGACGATGGAAAGCATGAGCGGCATTCGTTGTGTATAAGGCGGAGAAGGAAGTGTTCCCATTAAACTAAACATGCGGATTGGAGCTAAATCTTTCATTGTGAATTGGAAACTATAGAGTATGTCGTCAACCATTCGTTCAGTCACAAGTGGATACTCTATCGTTAGCGATAGCAAATCGACCCTGACTGTTCTAGCAAATGTGAACACCTCGACAGATCTTCAAAGGGATGTCTAGCGTACATGGCACTTGGACTTCGGGATTTGACGTTTTATTGGGTTAAGTAGGATAACGACAATCGAGAAAACGACAGAGCAGATGAACTGGCCAAAGAGACCACAACGGGGGAGTTTCTTACATCGTATTCATCCGGTTCGATGTCGCTAATTAAGAAAAATTTGTAAGAAACGTGGAACAACGCTACCACGGGCAGGTTGACACACTAATTTATACCGAACATAGAAGCTAGAGATAAGATAAGATGGAGATGATGTTGGATCATAGGATCCTGCAGCTAGTAACAGTGCACGGAAAGCCTTCATACGAAGATTCAGATTGACCGAGAACGACTGCTGCGGATGCGGCGAGGGCGCAAAAATCGCCGAGTATGCACTATTTGACTGCCCACTTGAGGTGGCTAACAGAAGGTTAGCGAACAGGAAACTTGTAGAGGGGCTAGGATGGCCCAAGAGCTTGGAAGAAGGCTAGGGAGTGGTTAACCAGAGGGCATTCTGTGTAGTCTTCAAGGAGTTTACGGATCGCGAGACTGGTCGCTGAGAACAGGGTGTAAACGGGGGGGCTTGAAATTTGGAGTAGGAGGTAGTTTAGAATTGGCATAAAATTTATTTTGTGGCACGATATAACTTAATTTACAATAATAATTAAAAATACAAAAATATATACAAAAGAAAATCAAAAGAACACACCTAAATGTGCACATGAATTTTACACTAAATCACTCACTGTCTTTCCTAAAGAGCGCTGAAAAACAGGGCTTTAAATCAAAACTTGAAACCGGACTATAAACAACAAAACTGAATCAGTTTTTTTAAGTAACTTAAATCAACCAAATAAATCAATTAAACTAAAAAGTAAATTAGAGTGAAACCGCGCATCCTCGCAAGGACATAAAAAGTGATAGTGATTATGATCCCCCGTAACTTTTAGTGTATACCCACCAGGACTAGTGTATAATCATCTCCCCTTAACAGTAAAATATAATTAGCTGTAGGTAGACGACCAGATCTTCGAATCCTAGAGAAATTTATATTTAAGGTATTCATAAATATTGTAGGTGCTGTACCTGCATAAACATTCATTTGCCTAATACGAAAATTTTGCAATTAATTTTGAACTAGTACGTTTTAGTGTGATTGTGTTAGCCGACAAAATGCTTATGCGAGTGCATCTGTTTTGGTCGTATTATTTATAGAAAGGAAGATATAGATTAGAATGTCAGTTAGGGAACGATAGTGAATATTAGGAACGAATTTAGGCTGAAGTTAGACTAAATTATTTAGACTAGAGCGGACGATATTGTAAATTTATACAGTAGGAACAAATATCTGATTGGTCGAAGACAATGAGTTACATTTATTCGAAACGTGATATACATCTTATTTTCATTCCCACGAAATACATAATAAACAATAAAACTATTTCTAAAAGTCTCGAGCAGTGCTGGGAACTCAAAACTGCATTTATGTAATGTGTCATAACCTACTTAATTCTAGAAGAATAAATCCCCTAGAATAATTATTAAAATAACATGGATGTGTAGCCAAATGAGGCGTAGCAGAACTGTGATTACATCTCTCTATCTAAATTGAACGGTTTTTGCAGGAACTTTAAAATTCCTAAGTCTACGTGGTTATTATATAATTTTTAATTATGATTGTTTTGATTTAAGAAAAACAAAGCTATCGAGTTAATTTAGGTTTGATACACGTTGAAATAAGCGTGTTTGTTATTCTCGACACTACAGCTGGATGAGTGCGCATTTAAAAATGTTTGTTGTAATTTAATTTTTACATTTCTGTACAAACAAATTGAAGTAATATGTTACGGCTAAGAATGACGTTACGTTATGAATTTCGAATTGCCCAGAAGGGGGGTGGGAACCCCGTAATCTTTTTATAGGTGCTCCAGCTTTCGGTGGCGTGGCAGTCGAAAAAATTAATGAAATCTAAATAATCGAAATATAAAACTACCTTTTCTTGAAAGACTTTACAAATTGTCAAAATGAAAGGGTTTCAAACCGTCTTGACCTAGCAATTTCCTCGAGGTTTTTACTACTCGGAAGACTATTATTCCGAACAGGCCTCCGGGTTGTTGGTTTACCAAAACCACGTCCCCATATCTTTTAACTTTTCGTAATCACACTTCTTTAATGTTTTATCAAATAAAAACTATTTTTCAAAATGAAAGCCTCATCATTGCAGTGGCTGGATATCCTTTAACAATGCTCCCTTTTACCTATATTATTATTGCGAATAAAAGATCCATCTACATTTAGATTTCTATCAACAGTACATTTCAAAACATTACATTGCAAGTGCATTAACCCTAAAAACAACAAACGTAATCTAATCGCCATTGACCCGGTATTATTAACAGAATTCCTAGAAAAATATTAATCTGTAACGTGCATTTTTATAGCTTAACATTTTACGCTTTTTCCCAATTAGTAAATACATTTCTGTAACTACTAGTTCTATATTTTATATTTATTAACTCCTTAGGCAATTGCATCGTATTATAACGAGTGGATATACAAGTTTAGATAATAGACGATAAGAGGTTGTAATAGAACGAGTTGAATAAACAGATGAGTAGTTGTAGTTTGTTCTTGGTTCCTATATATTAATTACGTTGAAACTACTGTTCCTTCTTTGCTTTGACAATAGTGAGAATTAATGCGGTATCAATTTCGAATTGTTCATGAACAAGCACGACACGTTTTAGTTGTTTTTCTTGTGAAAAAAAGTTGTATATTAACTGTAGAAAGTGTAGTTCTTATTTTGCTTTGAAGGAAAGATGCTTTATAGGCGAACGTGTTTTACTCGACCGCACGTGCGTGTTTTACGGACATTTTGACGGACTTACTTTAGTGATACACGTGCTTTACTCATTGTGGTTTTTTTGGTGCTTTTGTCTTTTGATATTTAAACTGTGTGTGCGATCTAGTTTCGCGGTCCTTTTTTTTTATCAGAGTAGTGCATACTTGGGATTATCCGAATACAGTTGATACTGTAGTTTCTGAATTTTCTAACCCCAAAGAATCTAAAACACATCATGGCTTGCGCAAATTTCGTTATTTGCGAAATATAACATTACCGGTTTACAAAGGTATTGGTTGAAGTTTCTCACTGCTTTTTGGATGTTTATGAAAATAATATACATTTGGTCCCAGTTGAAATTAAACTAGTGCTACAAAATATTTCGAAATTATTGTCTCAGGAAATAGAATGAACAAGAAACTTATCAATGCTACATAGTTCCATCAGCATGATAATGTCTGCTGCTAACACTAGTGAAATGCGTAGGTGTGATTAGTGTAAAGTGTAAGAAATTCCATCAACACCCTCACAATCAAGGGTGAAGTGCTTCGTTAGTGCAGGACATCGTGAATCCCACACTTCAATTGCAAGGAAGCGTTACTGAAGGACTTTTTGTAAGTTGAACTATTTCTTACTTGTTATTACTTTAAAATCTATCCGTTGTTTTGCAATATTCTTCGTCGTTTTGATACCTTTTACAATAAAATTGCATGCTATTATTTTTTTTTTTAAAAAAAAGAAAAATCAACAATATTGGACTACTCATATCAATTGTGTCTTATCTATTTATCTTTTGTTAACATTTTGTCTGATTTATGTTTAATTGGTGTGTGAGGAAACGTTTCTGCTACTCCCCAATATTACCTCACTTTGTACTAAAAATTTTTGTATTGCTTTTACCGTTGTTTTATTATATAGATTATCCAAACAGTTTTTTTTTTACATTCTACAAAGTACCGAACAATCTATACTCGATCAGCATGCTATGCTTTTTCTTTATTTCAGGTTTGCAGGACTAATTTTTTTTTATTGCAGGTTTGCTATTCTAATTTTTTTATTGCAGGTATTGTTACTAACTCCTTACAGCCGCGTACATTATATGTTGGTCTGCTTTCTACACCCCCACCCCCCTAATCTCCGATTGAGCCCGGTCATTTCTTTGATCTTCTTTGTGTTACGCACGGCTACGAGCCAACGTAGCATAAATTTGGCGCCCAACGTGGCTGCCACGAATAACGTAACAAATCTGTAACTAATTTTTCTCCCGATTCATCTATATAACATTTTAAATCTCATTTATTTGGAAATCTTTTAACAACAATACAGAGAAAAAAGCAACGCAATACCAACTTTTCACCTAACCATTTTATTGTCTGTCTAAAATACTGAGTTTACACCCTTTAACTAACACTTCTTCCACAATTAAGCTTGCATGTACGTATTTTCTTACTCTTTCAAAATATGCAAACTTCTTTTGCTAATAATGTCATGCTTAAATTTAAACAAAACTATTTCCGTCGCTATTTCAAGTCCAACAGAATACTTATGACTTATGTAACGGAATATTAATTTCCCACTACATAATTGCAAGCCATTTTCAAAATCCACAAGTGCATAATTATACAGCATAAACAAACAAAAAAAGCTCATAGAGTATTCGCGTTTTTATGTTCCAAATGATTCTTACAACTAATGATGCAGAATGGCCAGGGATGCCATTGAATACCTGGTATGTACTCCCTCGGCATGGCAGGTCACTTCAAAATTTCAATTTCCGTTGACAAATGAAACAAATTCATCGCCCTTTCCTGGTTAATTACCCCGACAGACTCGAATATAAGTCCACGATGTACTTGTTTACTTTTACGTATCTGGTAAAGCTCAAAATAATTCTAAATCGACCCCTGGGGCTGCTTTGCCTACCCGTTAACGATACGTCCACTGTCATCAAACATCAACTTTTCCCGTCCCCCTCCCCAAAGGACCAACGGCCTATGTACGCGTTCGTTTGTCCCTGACGCATAATTTCGTTCTCTTTCTGATCACCTCTGTGTACTAATTTCTTTCAAACTCATTCTTTGAAAAATTTCGAATTCAGTTCTCACACGTTATACGTCTAAAGCTTTCTTTGGGTCCAATGTCTTCAGTTCTTGTAAAATATTAATTTCCCATTTTATGATTTTAACGTCAGTGAAGTTAGCGGCTAGAAGTAACTGACCATTAGGCACGCCCCTCCCATCAATCCAGGTTAAAAGACACGCTTATTGTAGTCCAATATCACTTTGCTTCGCCCTCACTCTTTCGTTTAATACAACCTCTTGTAAGTAAGAACGCTCTTATACAACTATATTTTCTAAGAAAACTGAATCAGCGTTTTTATAAATATCTATCGCAAACTGTGCCTTTTTATCAAATCCTTAGAATGACATAAATTGCGTTGCTGGTTACTGAATTTCTTGCAGACTACCAACTTATTAATCTTTTTGTTTTATATTTATACATATATTGCTGTGATAAGGGGTTGTTTAGGGGTGTATTGAGTATCAAGGGTCGTGTAGTAACAATAAATAGCAATAGGAATCAGAAAACTGCATTTATTTAGCAGAAAAATAGGCAATTCATACATTATGTAAATAGCAAGCATTTAACACTCTGTATATAGACCTTTATTAATTTTAAGTAATTCCAGTAAGAATATCTTTCAACAATAGAACGCGTATTCAGAGAAATGATCGTACATGTAATTGAGAAGTGTTCTACAATTTATAAAATAAAGATAAAAGATAAAACCCAACAAAGCTTTATGCAATTACGCTGAAACAATAAACATTTTTGATAAGAAAACGCAGTTTCAAAGACGCATAAAAATACATAAACGAAAACAGCATTGAAGTTACATCATTTATTTTGTTCAATTATTCAAAAGGCGATAACTATACAAAACAACAGACTTAAAGTTGAACGTCTGGCTAAGATAACAATGTATCAATAGCAAATAAACATTACACGGAAAACCGAATACATTACATCAGAAACAACTTCAAAATGCAGGGAATGTTGAAGACAGGGCCTGGTTGGTTGAGATATCTGCAGAACTGCTTGAAAACCCAGCCCACATGTAAGTGGGAAGAGTCTATATAACACAGAGCAATGATAACACAAGTCAGTTCATAACTCATGCACGCCGAAACTGCGTCACTGTTAACCAGAAAGTTACGCGTAATTTAAATAAAGTAAAGCAGAATAGCAAGTTTATGTTAGTGATAATAGTGCAACAATTACGAAGAGTTTTTTTGCCGTTTTTATAGAAAACGTGAGTAGAATTTGGGTAATTTATTTAAACTAAATATTTATCATGATAGGGGCTTCAAATTTGTGGTGTACTTCTGAATAGTTCAAGTTGCGTCGATAATAATATTTCAAGTATGTGTCGACAAGAATAATAATTCAAATCTGGGTCAATATAATATTTCAAATCAGCGTCGAAAATTATATTTTGGTACAATTCTGGTACAATTTTGTTTTGCGTCGAAAGCATTGAAGGGAAGAGATTCAAGGCATATAAAATAAAGAAGCACGAAGTAATTTTTGGAAAACAAGGGGTAACTATACTCAAATATTGGTTCAACTAAACAGAGCATTGGTAGACGATTGAGGACAACAAAGGGGTGTTGATACATAACACGAACAACATATCGCAGGTCAGATCTATTTAATTTTAAGATATTTTTCCATTTAAATTTCAATACTGAATTTATTCAATTTATATAAAACTTGTAATGAAGTCAACAACAAACATTGCATACGTTAAACTTACGTAATATATTATAGAGAGGTCTAGAACGTTCCAGGTTTCTTTGGTAAAGAGTTTTTGGTGACTTTAGATTGAATTCAAAGAATATAAATTTTGGGATAAATTATACATATGATATTGATTGATTGAGGAGTGTATTTAAAGAATTTCAAAGATTGTAAATATCCTGTAATATAACAAGCCCACGGTAAATAAGGATGGAAATTGGCTTAAAAAGAAGGAAATCTCCTAATAGACAGACGGCTAGTAGTGTAAGCTCAGGGTAAATCGTGAGACGTGTCGTAGGTTCGATAATCGAATAAAAAAGCAAAAGATGGTAAGCGCCACCGTATGTTTCAATACGACGATGAACAAGTTAAATTGTATAAGGAAAATGCGGAAACTTTGGGGTATACCATCGCAATAGCCATAAACACAAAACGTACTTTATTAATAATTCGCACACTTTCTTATGGAACAGTCAAGATGTACTGGGTGTATCCTGAAAAGTAACATACACTTATGAGGACACTGTTTGAGCCTTTTATCATAATCTCCTATTTTAATCTTTACTATATCAGTTCTATTTTTCAGATGTTTTAAATGTCATTTGTTACTACTTAATTTTCTTCCCAATGATTAAAAAGATTTTGAGTAAACAAAATTTATATTCTTAGTTTCTTTTATCAGCATATCAGAATATTTACATTAACTTACAGAATTTCATTATCTACCTAAATTTGTTTAATAATATACCTCATTAAGTAGAAATTTTTCAGTTGCATATAAGTGTCTATAAATTCATGAAATTTAACCTTCAAATATATTTCAATATTCAATTTTCAATATTCAGTAATTGTTGCATTTCTCTTATTAATTTATAATCATTTAATAATATGCCACGACTATTTGATAACCAAAATGAGTTTTCTTTTTGACAAGGCCGTCTGTGGGTCTCGCTCTATTTGTTAATTTTAACCCTCCTGTGCAATACACAGGCATTCATACAATATACAAACAATTTAATCATAAACCGTTTAATGTAGACATTCCACATTAAAATACCACCTCAACAAAAATATCAATAATTATACTAATAATTAAATTTAATAACTCACGGGCTCAACACCCAACTAATTAACAACCTAAAGGACAGTAATAAGCACTAATTACAAGTTGAATGATAATTTTAATAATAAGCTTTGAAAGTTAATAAATTGTGCACTAATATTTGCTAGTCGTTACGACGACTTCCTATTTTGCGATATGGTCACGAAGACGCAGAGGTAATTAATCTTCTGGTATAACGATAATTACCAAACCAAAACCAATAATTATTTTTCTGCTACAGATTCTCTAGGTATGTAACGGTACCATTAAATTGCAGTCAATATAGGATTTTTTTAGTGACCTTCAACCACTCACCCTTACTTGTTGAACCCGAATGCCCTTGCACTACCTGCCGCACCTTGCCAACCGCACTAATTTGCCCTCCACCACACATTTAAGTACGCTTATTGTTAACTATTTTTGAGATACATATTATAACCTCACAGACCAATTTACAAAAATTCTGCATTATTACAATTAATTAAAATTAGTGATACAGCGGCGTTACATAACCTCTGTATGTTTGTTGTGGTTTGTTTTGTATTTTTCTTGATCTTTGGGAATTAAAACACTCGTAGTTGTTAAAATCGTCTTTATTTACGTTTCGATCCATGACCTAGGATCGTTGTCAAAATAATAAAAATTTTAAGTTTGACGTTTATGACATAAATTGAAGGCGACTTTAATTTACTAATGTTTGATATATTTGGTTTGAATACATTAGATCAAAATTTAAAATTTTATAAGAATAAATGCCTTCAATTTGTGTTACGCCTTGATAACGACTTTGAGGTACCCAATACGCTTAACGTAAAATCAGCTGATTAATTTTTATATAGTTAAATTTCATAGAAATTCAATAACTTGAGGATTAGAAAACATTTTTTAACATGTTTCTGTTTATACGGTTGAGAGGAGATGGTTATTAAAGAAGTGTGCGAATACATTACCGTAGGGCTTAAGCAGCCGTTTTTTATATTTATCTTGAGGAGGAAAACTCATTATGATTTAGGCTACCTTTTTGTTAGATTTTAACACGGTTTTGAGACGACCCCATGGCGGGTTTACACTTGTCAGATGCCAATGCTTTTTTCCGGGGGCTGTTAATATGTTTATTTTAATCGATTTTTACCTTTGAGTAGTTAAACAAATCTGCCAAGTTTTGGTCAAAAACTTCCCATCCCTTCTTGGTGTTGCAATTTTCATGTCACCGAGTATATTTAAAGGAAAAAAATGATCCATATGAACGCGTTTTTGACTAAATTCTTGTTTTTAGGATTAAGCTATTGATTTTTTTGACAACAGTTACAGGCATATGAAGCTTATTTTAAAATAGAAAAGCAGATTTACTCACTATTTGGTGTGAATTAGGAAGTATCTCGGCTTAATTTAGTAAGACATTAAATATGCACTTTAATACCTAAGTTTCCACGCAACAGGTAAACTATGAATAAATAACCATAAAACTTAACTTTTGTACATATAGTAGTCAACTTTTATACAGAAATAGTTATAATTGAAAATCCCATATGTTAAAAAATATTTAACTAGCATGGCAGGCACCATTTTAAGTTGGCAAAAAGATAAACTGCAATATCGATAATTTACATATAAAAAAAAACTAAATAATTCTTTTTTTTTAATATTTAAACTTTGAAAAGAGCGAACCTGAGATAAAACTTATTATAGATGAACAATCAGTGCGTTATAAATAAAAACCATGTTCTTGGCCACAAAATTATAAATAAATGACAGTTACAGTCAGGGTTAGCAAAAAAAAACACTTTATTTTGATAAAAACCAGGACAGTGGTCAAAACTGGTTTAAATCACCAAAAGTTGTTTTAACTACTCTTAAAAGTTTATAACTTCTGTACATCAGAATTAAATTGCTACCTTTGACTATTTTATCAATAGTGTATATCTTTTTAAATTAAAGGGTATCATGTGACAATCTTATTTGCATATCTCCATAAAATTTTATGTGCTGATCTAACGATAAATTATTTGTATAAAACCTCGGTCTATTCCCTGTTAAAGAGGTTACATTTTGTTTGATTCCGCACATTTTCCTTTCGAATCTACCTACCTGGTCCCTGCATGAATCACTTACTTGCGTTATTTTACTATTAATTTCTTCGTCGCAGAAAACTCTCACTTCCGTTTTCAGCTGTCCTATTTCCTGTTTGATCCCTCGTATATCCCTTTCATTCCGTTCTACCCCTCTATCGACTTCCTCAAATTTTGCCGTCAAACTATTTTTAAAATCAGTGAATCCTTTAGTCGACTTCTCTATTTTTTCCCTAATTGCTTAAACTTCCTGTTTGAGTCTTCCCTAACTCCTCTTAATGTTTCATTCATTCTTTCTTGCATTCTCATTATCACTTCGCTCCCTTGATCTTCAGATTCCGTCTTTGACTGATCCCTACTCACTCTTGCTTCTGCTTTTATTTCCATTTCTGGTTTATCAAACAAAGCACTATCACTACTTCCAATCTCAACTCCTTGACTGCTCAAACACACAAAAAAACCCAACACAATTAACCCCTAATCTCCAGGTCGTCAGTTTCCTGAAATAATTTTTAATTATCAGAATTCAAGCCCCTCACGTTCGAGTTGCCCTAAATTCTGCGAAACTTCGAGAGAGCGATAGAGAGAGCCTCACCACCATTCGTTAGGGATTATATATTCTTCGTTTGTCCCTCTAACGCTTGTTAACACCGTCAATACAAACATTTAATTCTTGAAACTCTCAACGGTTATATTTTTCTACAAATTCTAACAATAACAACTCCAATGGCCAACGAAATCTTAGAAATTTTCCCTCACACCACAAGCTAAATTATATATTTCTGCGAATTTCACTCTCAACGGACACCGATTTTCTCCGAAAACTTATGTTTACAGTCTCAACAACGCACATACTATAAACATTTCCTCAAAAATTGCAACCCTACTGGCAAAAGTTAACGTTCAAAACACGCCTCTAATAATACTCGTTATCTCTATCTCGCTTTAAACTTATGGTACGAGAAATTGGTTACTTTTCCTTTTCTGGTTAAGAATTGTTTTGAGTTGCAATCTACTTTCCGTTTATGTTTTTGTCAATAAAATATTGCGTTCAAAACAAACTTTTTTGTTTTTAATTGTAGGTAAAAATTTTAATTTAATTTTCGGAAACAAATCTTAAACAAAGTCAACTCACGTTTCTATTGGTAACTCGGCGAATAAAAATTATTAAAAAATTAGGTTAAGTCAATAAATAGGTCAACAAAATATGCAGAAGCTAAATTTATACAAAAGTCTATTTAAATAAAAAATTTTACCATTCAAATAGGAAAAGAATGATTATTAAACATCGAAATTTTAAATGAATAAATACAAATCACTATAAAGTAAATATTTTTAAGACTTATTAAAAATTACAAATATTTATCCTTTGGTGATTTACATAAACAACCAGTATGCTTAATTATAAAAAAGAAAAAAAATTATTCGACAAAGGCAAATTGTAGATGAGCTCAAGTCATTTATTAAAAAAATATTAACATAGATATCGTGGTATTTCAAAATATGTTAATGTATTCAGTACTAATTACGAACATAAATTGTTTATAGGTTACGTGCTAAACACGAAATCTGAAAGCGGGTTTGGGTACAAAATTTTAAAGCATAACACTCAGATAGACGTAAATTACGTCACAATTTTAAACCATTACCTTTATTAAAAGTACAAACTATTAATTTAAAAAAACCTGTCTATATACGAGAGAATTAACATTTTGTGTATTATTTTAAGGTATTTCACAATAAGTTACGCGGACTAGTACAAAACCAAACCACTAAGGATCATGCGCAATTTATTGCAAAGTATTTAAACCTAAACAAACATTACAATAAGGAATAAAATTATTTTGAGATTTGTCCTTCTAAAAATTTAAAAACCTAAAGAAAACTTTCAATTTTTATTTTAGTACTTAAGTGAATGTATTTAGTTACAAATTTTAAATATATTACCAATTCACTAATAGAGTAAATATTTGTAGTCCAGGTAGTAATTTTTATTCAACCAAAGCAAATATTATGTTTTGCCATGTTTGCATAGATAAAATTCTAGATTTTAATAGACACAATGAATAACGTTACTTACAATTTAGGTTATTATCGTATTCCACAATGCAATCGGTAAATTTTGTTATTAATAGAATGAAGGAAAGAAACCAACCTAAATATTATATATTTAACAGACAATGTTACATCATTGAAAACTCCCATAAGTTGTACGCCATTGTTACTCTCAACCACCAACACTTAATTAATTATTAAGGTTCATTCGTGCAACTTTCAGTATTTCTAACAAGTAATAAACACTTACAGTTCGTGGCATCCAGCGACGGAATCTTCTCAGGGTCGTGATGACTCTCTCTTCTTTAAATTGATAACGCTGTTGCCTGCCAAATGATCGCTGTAGTGCCCTAAACGGAATGGTAAGAGGGGGGAGGGTAAGAAAAATTTGAAGCTCACTCTTCCGAAAAACACTCGCGTCCATGAAATTCACCACTAAGGTGTCCACGTAATTACCCTTTGCCCCAGAATTTTTTTCCGACCCTAAGACTGGTTTTGGGAAACCAACGCTACGCAGCTAACTCGATAGTATGTAGTTGGCATATCAGAACTTACCCTAACGCACAGCTCGTTTTTACAGAAAATTGATGTTTTAAACTAAAAGTCGCCACCTATTCTCTATCAAGAAAAATTTCATTTTCCCGACCGCAAGACTGGTTTTAATAACCTAACACTACGCAGCAAATTCGATAGTATGTAGTTGGTATCTCAAAACTTACACGAACACACAGCTCACTTTTGCAGAAAATTTCATTTTCCCGACCGCAAGAATGGTTTTGGGCAACAAGGCTTGCGGTCGGCTCACAGAACTTTTTTGTCCCTCACGGGATTGGATTATTCAAACCGACTGATATACTACTTCCAATTAAAATAGAGAACGACGTTACTCGAAGAGCGTGTGTTCACATCAGTAAATAGGTTACTTTCGTTCTAAAACAAAATCGCTCATCTGTACATGTATTTCCCCATAAGAAAATCTAAGTTCGATTCTGGTCATTTTTTGTACCCTTCAAACTCATTCGTTCCAGGACCACGTGACGTCATCTAGGCGAGTCTAGTACTTTTGTATAGGTAATAAATGGACATTATTATACTTTCAACGACCCTGTTTTAACTACCTTTCAAGGTCATTGTTTAAATATACCCCTCTTTGATTGTTGCGGAGAACCCTATAACTAATAAGCAACTTCTAATTGTAGTTTTTATTTAGGTAATTTAAAGTACATAATGTAAAACACAAAACACAACCATTTCTTTATTTTTATTCGGAGTTGTTCTTAACTTAACTAATTTTATTCTTATTTTATAATTTAGATCTATATTTTCTTCTTGTAGTTCCTTTTGTAATCAATAATTGAATAAATATAGCGCGTCTTGATTTTCGAATTGGAGAATATAGTGCACACTGTTTCTGTGCTCTACTTTTTAATTCTAACGATTTGCTCCTGTCTTTGGCACTTTGTAATATGTACATACCTTACTTCCTGCATTAGAATTTCGTCCATTGTTCTACCTCTTTCCGTGTAAAGGATGTGTTTTCCATGTTTTTCTAGACATCCGAAAAAAACCTTATGCCCTCTACTTTTGAAAGTGAGTTAGCATTGTATGTTGCAATACCATTAGTTCTAAATGTTGCAAAACGCTCTTCTGTAGGCAGGCATATCAAATCCATCCCGTTAAGAGCAGTTAACATGTATCATTGTTTTGTAAGCTCTTCTCTTGCATCGTACATCTTGGTAAACTGGGTTTTATAAAATCCCTTTAAAAAGAATACATCCTTAGTTCATTCTTCTCTGCACGTACTTCGACATTGGAATAGGTTCCTCGGTCATTAACTGTAAAGGCAGAAACATTATATACGTCTTATGTGTGCAAATTTTTCCAGGCGGTTTTAAAATGATTTATTAGCCTCTCTCTTAATTGTACCATCTTCATTCTTTTCTGCTAGATGTTTATACTGCTGCATTAATGCGACTCCTTGTACTCTATCTTTCTCCTTTTTAAATCCACTTCCTGCAATTTTAGTTTTCTTTTCTTAATCGATAGTACATAAATAGCCTGCACAGGTTCTATTTCTTTTACGGTGTACGGCAAAAATTTGTGGGATGTATTGGTTCGCTTTCTTAAAACTTTCGGAAAAACATTGCTTGTAGCGATCAGTCCAGGTATTTGTTCCTATTCTATAAATTTGCAATATCGTCCGCCCTAGTCTAAGTATTTGATTCTATCTTCGTCGAAATACGTCTCTAACATTCCCTATAAATTTACAATATCGTTGTCTCTAGTCTAAGTATTTCATTCTAACTTCCTCCGAAATACGTCCCTAACGTTTCCTATCGATCTCTGACCGACTTCTTTTAATTTCAATCTTTCTTCCTATAGATACTACGACCAAAAAACAGACAAAATGCTAAACAAAACAAATTCAGCGACAAAACAAAACAATAAAATATATAAATGTACAATACAGGTATAAAATATAAATATCTAAATAAAGCAATAAACATATAACAGTACATAAATAGCAAAAAGCAACACTAAAATTATCAGGTACACTTGCATAGGCGCTATTTCGGCTAGCGTCATCTCACTGAAACGTGCCGTTAAAAATTAATTGCTAAATCTATTTATTAGTACAAATCAATGCTTATGCGGATACAGCCGCCACAATATGTATAAATACCTCGAATATAAATTTCTCCTGAATCCGAAGATCTGGTCGCCTGTTTACATTTAATTATCTTACTGCTAAAGGAAGATGGATATGCACTCCTAAAGTCCTAGTGGACAGGGGCTGATCTAGCTCTTATTTCGTTCTGGGCAAGATGAATATTTGCCCCCCTTCAAAATGCGTAGCATGCCAAAATTTTTCTAAATTCAGGGTCAATCCATCTTAACGTTAAGAATTTGTGTTAAATTATAATGATTTTGATAGGTTTTGTGGGTATATGTTTTTGTTTTCTTCATATATAATTATGTAAAAATATAAAGCAGCTGTATTTACAGTATCTTACAATGTATCTAATTATCTTGGTTTTCTCAATTCTGCCAATATCGGGAGTGCAGCCTAAGATAATTGAATAGTACAAGGTGAATCATATTGAACTTTCCGATTTCAAAGAGGTGCGTAATAAAAACAGCAAGATGCACTGAAAAGTATTTTATTATTTGAAAGAACATAGAATGCAGTTTTATTGTATTATGATTTGAAAATGATATCTTCTAAATGTCTACATCCATTTTCCAAACACTGACAGAGCCTTTCCTGGAAGTTTTCATGACTCTGCGAATCATATTCAGAGGAATAGCATTAATTTCTTCAGTGATGATAGCTTTCAGTTCATCGATAGTTCGGGGACGGATGCTTGTACACCTTTTCCTTGAGGTAACCCTCAAGAAAAAAATCGCATGGGGTTAAATCAGGCGATCTGGGGGGCCACTCAATATCCCCTCGCAAAGACATAAGACGACCGGGAAACACTTGCCTTAGAAATTCCATTGAATGATGAGATGTATGGTCCGTAGCACCATCTTGTTGGAACCAAATGTTTGGTCTTGCAATAATTCATTCACTTTTGGTTTCAAAAAAATTTCAACCATGTGACAATAACCGAACAGAAATCACTGTTACAACTTCACATTTTCTTCGAAAAAGTAGGGACCCCACACACCACAATCTCTAACAGTCCACCACACTGTTACTCGAGGGCTGTGGAGTGGTCGTTGGTGAAGTTTCTTAGAGTTATTCTCTGCTCAATAGCGAAAATTTTGTTTATTAACAGTTCGGACTAGATGAAAATGGGCCTCATCACTAAAGATCAAAACAGCAGTACGAGGAATACTCTGCAGAATGTCACGGCACAAATTTTTCGTGTGTCAAAGATTCTGTCACTTAACTCTTGCACTAACTGCATCTTGTATGGGTGCAATTCAAGGTCTCTCTGGTGGACACTACTGGCAGATAATCCCAGTGAAGCGGCGTGTTTACGAACAGATCGCTGGGGGGACTGTTGAATTGAAGCCCGTACTCTATCCACGTTTTCTGCTACCTAATTTTCTTTATAATGCCGAAGATGTCGCTCTAAAATTAGTTACCCAATTCCTAATTGTTGGTCCAGTGGGGATGAGATCGTGACGACCAAGAGCAAAGTGTATACGAAACGCGCGCTGTGTTGTGACCACTGATTCACCATTTCGAATAAACTCTTCCACCACGAACGCTCGATGTTGACCCGACCAAGCCATTGCTCACACTGAAAACTGCTGTCATGGCGCATTTCTTTGGGAAAATATTATCCCACTCGCAAATCCATGGGAAAAATGTGCATTAAAAATTTGCTATTATCAATAAAGACGAAACTAATTATCATTAAAATTACTGCGGCTTATGAAATGCGGTCCCGGGTTCGAATCCCGACACGGTCCGCTTGAAAAATGTTAGGCGAGCATTTTTCACAAAAATAACACTCTCGTTCGGATGAGAGGTAAAATGGAGGTTCCGTGTGTGAGTGTTGTCACGCTCTTACGCTTTAAAACCGCGAATTCTTACGTTTTAACAAATTCATAAATACATCGCGCCAGTGCGATAAAAAAGCGAATTCTTACGGTTAAAAAGTTCATAAATACATCGCGCAAGCGCGGAATAAGCGACTCCACGGGCGATTGGTAGCGCTAACCTTATTACAGATTTTGCGCGCCCAACTGCCAATGACGTCACCAATGCACAAATTATATTGCGCAATAATCGGAAAATTTATATAAAGTTAAGACAATAGGTTATATCAGCGAACAAATTAAATAATAGAGTACTTACATCAGAAATCCGAACGTCCTGCGGGGTTGAGCTAAAGTTGGCCTCTATTAAAGTCCATCAGGGCTACGGAGGGCCCTTTTTAGGTAGTTAAAGATGGTACGCCCAACGCTCTTCCAAAGCGTTCGGACCAGCTCCGGCAATCATGGGCTCGTTCATCCAGGGTCGTTCAGTACGGTTCGCCGAAGGCTGCAAATTATCTCTACGTATGGAGGGAAAGACGGGAACATGGTAAAGGGCGACAAACAAAGATAAACAGACAAGGAAATCTACATAGATAAAAACAAGGCACGATACGATACCTCAAACGTCCACTCCACTCGAAGGTTCGGGCAAAAAAAAAGCCACGTTACAGAGAGTCACGGAAACACTTGTCCCCACTTTTTCCTACTCCACTCACGTCGCGAGATCTGGCGCAAACGCACTGTGACGTAACGGAAATACGCGCCTAGTCTTTTGAAATTATGGCGCGAAACTTCCGCACATCAAAATTAACCTAAAAACAATGTTTAAGGGCCAATTTATTGGCACGTAACAACGCACGTTAAAGATCCCTATCTTGCTTGGAACAGCAAGGGTTCGGCAAAATTCAAAATTTTCCAGGTAAAAAAAACTCGCTTTCTGGCCAATGTAGTACCTTCGGGTGGAGCATTGGAAAATCACATGTAATGTCATGGCGCGTCTGACGACACCATCCCCACCCTTCCACTCCCTCCAGTGTTTGGGCATTGACCTTGTGAAATCGAAAAGTTTAATATGATTCACCCAATATTTCGACTTTTTAGCGTCTTGAATAATATGAAATTTAATTTTTTTCTAAACTAATCAATTCATTCTGAATAGTTTTGCTCAGGAAAGTTGCTGAATGTTCTTTTTTTTTGATAAAACTTTGCGGGCGTGTTCTTCCATAAAATAGCATCAAATTCCACAAGTAGTTGAATTAATTTAAAAAAATTGTCGTTATTATGTTTGTATAGTTTATCCGATTTACCCTTTTGTTGATAGACACGATACGCATTGGTTTATTTCGGAATTCGCAATTCGTTTGAGCATCTGAATCTATGGTTTGATATAAGTTCAGCCTCTAGCTAAGTTCAAACTACGTTTTCTTACTTTCTAAGTAGTTTTTTGAAGTTTTGTTACGTTTTTTTTTGAACATCCCGTACATTTTTACGGGTTAATAATCAATACGCGGTTCAATAATTTTCAACTTAAATCCCTTTTCCTGCCACCTTCCAACGTCTTATCGATCAGGTTATCTGTTCTGACCTGGAACCATTCTGATTCGCCAACCTCGATGAAATCATCATTGCCACTCCTTCATTCGAAGAACACGTCCGAATTCCTGACCTAGTTCTTTCTCGTCTCTTACATGCTGGCCTTACTCTTCGTCAAGACAAGTGTCATTTCTGCCTTCCTGAGCTCCGATATATTGGCGGCATCGTTAACCGGGATGGTCTCCTTGTTGACCGCGATAAAGTTTCTGCAATCCTCAAGATCCCTCCTCCCTCCACTGTTACCGCAGCCCGTCAACTGATTGGCATGGCCAGTTGGTACCGTAGTTTCAACCCGAATTTTGACACCCTCACAGCTCCGCTTTCTAACCTGATCCGCAAAAACACCCCTTTCTCCTGGACCCCCGATTGTCAATCTGCCTACCTTTCTCTTAAACAACACCTAATTTCTGCCCACATCCTTTCCTGTCCTAACCTTACCTTACCCTTCACCATCCAAACCGACGCCTCCCACTACGGTCTGAGTGCTATCCTTAGCCAACCCCATGCCGACGGCGAGAAGGTCGTGAGCTATATCAATCGGTCACGCTCCAAGCCTGAGCGCAACTACTCAGTTACTGAGGAGGAGTGTCCGGCGGCGATGTGGACGATTGAGAAGTTTCGTCTTTCCGTCGAGTGTTTCCAATTTTCCGTTATCACTGATCACCACTCCCTCCTTTGGCTTAATAAACTCCAAAGTCCTTCCGGTCGCTTAGCCCGTTGGTCCCTCCGCCTCCAACATTATGACTTTGCCATTATTCATAGTAAGCAAAGATCATGTTGTTCCTGATGGCCTTTCTCGTTCTGTTCCGGTCCTTGAGCCAGTTTCTATTTCCACAGTCACCTCTCTCGAAGTCTCCCTTCCTACTTCAGATCCCTGGTACAACGCCATGCTCCGAAAAGTTTCTAACGCCGTTACACGTTTTCCTTCCTGGTCCGTGGTGGACAATGTCCTTTTCCGTCGTCACCAAACTTCTATCGCTGCCGATTTTTCTGGACGATTGGAAGATTGTCGTATCTTCTAAACAACGTAAAAATCTGATATCCCTCCATCACGATCCTCCTACTTCCGGTCATTGTGGCGTGACCAAAACTTCTGCTCGTCTCATTCAAAAATATTGCTGGCCCTGTTTCAGAGCTGGCGTCGCTCGTTACATCCGACGTTGTCCGATTTGTGCTGTTCACAAAGTTGAACAGTTACCCCCTCCTGGTTTATAAGGTCCTAAAGCCTAACCATCCTATTCCTGGCAAGTCCTTTCCTGCGACATAGTAGGTCCTGTTCCTCGTTCCACTTGTGGCACTCCTATATTCTTGTAGTGGCTGATTATTTTACTAAGTTTTCTCTTTTCTTTCCTTTACGTACAACCACTGCGCAGTCCGTCACCAAAGTCCTTGAAGAACAAGTCTTCTTTATTTTTGGTGTCCCGTAATATCTTATCACAGATAACGGTGTCCAATTCCGTAGCAATCGGCTTGCCTCCGTGTGTGCCCGTTATCACTCCAAAATCCTTTTCACCGCCCGCTACCATCCCCAAGCCAATCCTGCTGAACGTGTTAACCTAGTCCTCAAAACTATGATTGCTTCCTATGTGCGCGACGACCAACGTCATTGGGATGTGAACCTCCCACAAATTTCTTGTGCAATCCGCACCTCCAAACACGAAATTATAGGCTGTACTCCGTTCTTCGCTCTATTTGGCCGTGAGCATATCCTTTCCGGCGATTATTTTGGACAGCTGTCCGAAATAAACGAAATGTACATTCCTGATCCCGAACATTCTTTCTCAGATCCTGACCACTTTAAGAATATCCGTTCCCACATTCTCAAAAAACTTTCTGCCGGTTATCGAAAAATTCACAGCCGCTATAATCTCCGCCGTAGTCCTGTCTCTTATCTACTAGGCGATTCTGTTTGGCGCCGTAATTTCGCTCTGTCCGACGCTTCACGTCATTTTAACGCCAAACTTGCTCCTAGATTCATTGGTCCTTTTCCCATTTCTAAAGTCGTTTCTCCCTGATCTATGAACTTACTGATTCTTCCGGTCACAAGTCCATTTGGCACGTTAAAGATCTGAAACCTGCCCATCCGGACAATCCTAATGCCCCCGAACTCCCTCTGTTTTCCTTCTGGCGGCGTAAACGCCGTAAGCCCAATACCCAGTCCTTGCGCCCCAGATTATGACGACTTTGCTCTCCTTCGGACATGATTTTTGGACATTACGATTTCAGTTTACTTGCCTGTTTTACGGGGTTTTCTTTCGTAGTCTTGTTTTTTCTTTCACCCGTGTGGGTTCGGGAATAGAATAGCCCCCTGGTACGATCTGCCTGTCGTAAGAGTTAACTACAGCGGTCCAATACATACACACACGCACACTTTATACACGCATAACACATACACACACCCTTCTTACTCCCCCACACATTCACGCGCATACGCACACGCACGCATACGCACACACCTACTCAGACATATCTACACCGGGATTCTGTTTTATTTTCTTTTGTACGATTTTAGTTTTCTTTTTGTTTTATACTTGCTGTTGGTGTTATCCTTTTTTGGTTTTTCTTTTTTCTCGTTCCTTTCGTTCCACTTTCCTTTCCCTATCCTGTTGCTGGTCTTCTTTGCTGTCGGTCTTCCTTCTGATGGTGTTTCATCCATCCGTTCCTGTGATAGGTGCTTTCTAGTCCGTCTTTCGTTCTTTGGAAACCACGACTTAGTCTACTATAGGACTAGTTAGCCTTTTTTTCTTCGGTTTTGGCTACCACAGTTTGCAGTACATCGTTTCCTTTTACCAGCGTTCCTCCACTCTTCGTCTCGTTCTCCCTTGTTGTCCCTTTGTTTACTTGAAGCTTGACCTTTGGGTCATGTGTTGGTTGGCACTGTTGGTTTTCTTCCTCGTTCTGTTTCTTCTTTTGAGGTTGATAGCCTTTTCTGTTTCTCTCTTGCGAAATATCTGTCTGTTGACGATTTCGCAGTGCCGAGGCCCTTCCACCTTAGTCCTCTTTGATTGTTTGTTACCCATATTCCCTTTTTCTCTTTTCTTTATTTTTTGCTCCAGGTTCACTTCCGTTGATGTTTCAGGTTAATGTTTTTTTTGTTTTTGGGGTATTTTTTGTTTGGTGTTCTATTATTTCTATTACTGGAGCTTCGAGCCGGATTTTCGTTTGGTGTCTGTTGTTTTATTTTTTATCCGGAATCTTTTGATTTTCTATCCGGAATCTTTTGTGGTCGGTCTTGTTGCTATTTTGGCGTTCCTTTTTTTCTTTCTCTTTTTCTTTTTTTTCTCTTTTTCTTTTCTTTGTTGTTGTTTTCGTAACGAATTTTCTTTTAGTTTTAAGCGAATTTTCTTTTGGTTTGTTTGGGTTTCTTTTTTTCTCGTGGTTTGGTATTGCCCGTTTCATTAATTTGACTTTTCTACCCCGGACTTTTAATTTTGCTGGGTAGGGGGGATTTGTTACGTTTATTTTGAACATCACGTACATTTTTACCGGTTAATAATCAATACGCGGTCCGATAATTTTCAACTCAAATCCCTTTTGCTTTAAAAACGACAAGTTTAGGCTACAATTAAATAGTTCACATCCTGTATATTTTATTTTGCTGCAATAAATACGCTTTCGAATAACTCTTCAATTTAAATCTATTTGCTTTGAAACGTAAAGTTTATTATGCTATAATTAAATAGTTCATAGCCTGTTTTAAGGTAACCTTCAGTTTGTTCAACATTACAACCGTGTGGGTTTTCTCTATTGTGACAAAGTAACGACTTGTTGAAATAAGGTCGCGCAGTATTCTCCGGTAAAACCGTGTTTTCCAGTTTAAATCGCGTTTCGATAACACGGATGTTTGGATTTTGAATTGCCGTCATTTAAATTCATTCTGAATTTGATTCTACAGCCCGTACGACGAAATATGTTCTACATTACTTGTTCTATCACTGCAATGCACGTTTATTGTTGTTCTGCCAATTAGAGATGTCTTACGTGTATTGGTGAGTGTTCCCGCGCTTACCCCATCTAACCAGATTCTATTTTTAGCTTTTTTTGCTGGAGGCCAAAGACGTTCTTTCTGGGTGTAGCCCATCTGTTCGTTGTCGTGGACCAGTTGCTGTGCGATGGTAGCTACGTTGTTGCCCCCCCCCGCGCGGTCGACAAGTTAAATATCCTGACGCAGAGAGGTATGTGCCTTGTGTTCTGTTATGCATGTCAAGGATTTTTATTTATCAACGGTGGATGGTGTAAAACCAGTCCACCATACTTATTGAACAGCTGGTTGCGCTGGTACTTCTGGCTATACGTCGTTAATTCTTGCTACAACGTGGGCTGTATTTAATGCCAAGTTTAACACCTGTACTAGATGGAAAATCTAAATTTACTTTTAATACTTTAAAATTTAACATACTTGCGATAGAAAAATTTTAAGCATTAATTTTCCTTTTTTACTGAGTTTTATTACATGTTAGCCGCGAAATGCGCACTTCGTGGATCCACTATCCAATTTGTCCGTGTAATGTAATTGTTGGCGTTGAAATGATAACGCTTATTTTATTACGTTCTCGTGTTTGTACCAAATTATGTATTTAATTTATTTAATTTTTTTATTTGTTAATAGATAATCGTGGGCGATGTGCTTTAGGTTTTCTTTTGTTTTTTTTTTTGGTATTTAGGTAAACCCCTCACTCTCTGCGGTTGATAGTTGGCCTGGTATTTACGTTTCTTCCGGCTACGTCCAGGTACGTAGCAGTTTCATGTGATTTTAAAATGTCACCAATGTGTTTCAAGTTGTTGTAACCTTCTTTAGATAGACTAGATGTACATACATTAAAAATTTTGCAACAAAACCAAAAACTACATTTTTTGTTTGGAAAAATACAAACCAATCTCTAAGAACTAATTCGTCGTTATTAAGACTTCGTTTATGGTTTTTTGAAGTAAACCTGCGTCCTGTATTGTCACACGGATAATCATTATCATACAGAGGACTTGGTGGACCTGCTTTTACTAGAAATATTATTTCTTGATCTCTCAAACTATGAGGCCAAGTAGCTGAATCGGAGGCCAATATTTTTTCAGGATTTGAAGATGTGGGTGTAGATTTAGAACAAAAAAACCGTAGAGGAGAGCCTACTGTAGGTTTTTGTTGCTGATGTCGAATCAACTTAAGAATCAAATGCTTCCGGCACAGGTAACTGTTGGGTTACTTGTGCTTTAGTGCTGTCAAGAGTTTCAGATCTTTGGGATTGGTCATTTCGTATTAAGAAAGAAGTCTAAAGCTTCCGCGCTTGTTTCTGCAGTTCTGCTTCTTTTTTCAATTTTCTTTTTTATATATTGGTAACCTTCTATCAGATATCCTGTAAATAGAATTTCGATAACCACACTGTAGAGTTTGAGGTGGAGGATGCTACGTAAATTTGCGTAGCTTAAAAGACAAAGAAGAAAAACACAAAAAATAGTTCCCGGGCTTAATCGGTGAGTCGGCGGGGTATTATAAATACAAAAAAAAAATTATAATTAAAGGAAAGCCTGAAATAAAAATAAGAAATTAATCATACTTATTGATACTTATAATTAATCTAAGTGACATTTTGAGGAGACATAACAGTGCATTATAATCAAAACAAAATAAATACCCACAAAATACACATACACATATCAGGTAGAACGCCAAAGAAAAAAAATTACCCCCTAAAATGGCGAGCTGTGGTTTTCAGGTCCCTCCCTTATGTTAAATTCCCAAAAGAAAAATTACAGCTCTAAAAATCTCAGCTCTGATTTGTAAATATAGAACTAAGTCTATAAGGTTTTCTCTACGAGGTCGTAATTTAACAAAAAATTACAATTATAGCACCAACAACAGTTCTAAATCACCATCGTGAGATTCAAGATAACTACAAAAAACAATTATCACCGTAAGAGGTCAGGATATAATACAATATTTTCAAGACGTGTCATCTCACATAAAGAGAATCGTTTTGCCCGTACAAAATTTAGTCGGCAATAGAAGAACCTTATAAATAGGCAGTTCCGTTAAGTACGTGAAACCCATATCAGAAAATGGTGGCTAAGACACTAACCCTCGAGTCCAGAGCGTAGGGTTGGCCCTAATGACAGGGCGGAACAGAGGGGCTCGGGATCAAGTAGTGTTGGTGTCCTCCCATGCTTTGTTACGCGATAAAACAGTATCTTTAAACAACCGGATGCTTACTTCAATGAAGTTGTTAGTCTGATGACCATGCAATAGAGAAAAAACAAGTAGCTTTCTGAATGCCTTCGGCACTTAAAATATCTCTAAATGCATTGTAAAGAATCCGGCGATCATTTTCCGTCTCTATTATGTTTTTTCTCGAATAACCCACGCCATACTGCTTGTAAAATATGAAATCGGCATCAAAATGTTTTTGACGCGGGAAAAACATGTTTAATTGCGCTCCTTTCGGCATCACTGTCATCTGTGACAAATATTTTTGGATAACCTTGACAACTAAATGCAATTGGTAAACTGGACTTTAATAAAGTAAATCCAGCTTTATGTCTTCTCCTGACTGCTCTTTTGTAATGAAAAGAGTAAGAGACACAACCCCTACCGCACAAGGAGTTAAAATGAATGTCACTGAATGACCACTTGCATCACAGGCGGCTGTGTATAAGTTTAGTTGCAATTAATATACAATGCTGTTCCTAATGTACAGCTCTCGTTTTTCTTTTAATTTCTAAAAAAGTTATTCAAATAATGAATAAGGAACATTTTCTGAAAAATAATTATCTATGTACTCACATATTTATATTTTGAGATTATCTGTATACAAATCTTTTAGCATTTTCAAGACTGGTCTTACAACGCCATGACGTAAATGACCGTTTTTCATATTCTGCCATCCATTGCACTACAACTTTTTCATTTTTCATATCGCCCCTATACAAATTTTCTGAAACTTATATTAATCCCTCCATAATTAGTATTGCTTGTTTTATAATTTATATATTACACTAATTGTAACACAGATTAGATAAAGCGAATTGTATCTTAACATGCTAATAACTCACAGAGACTGCATTGTTGACACGTGGTAAGCAGCATATCTAGCATAAAAACCGCAAACAAACCAACCACCAAATGCATGGCAACATTCCGACCCGTGTTTCAGCACTGTTCTGCATACTGGTACTGATTTCGACACTCCGTAACAAATTCAAATCTACCAATAAAATTAGCGCTGGTGCTCAATCCTATACCGCTATGTTTAAATCCTTCTCGGATTGCACCTCGACAAGCAAACAGAGTACGAGAATGTTGTTTTTCCTAAGTGCTATACATACTATTTTTCAAATCTTTAAAAATCGTTAAAAAGGGGACAAATTAAATTTCAAAATGTCATATGATTAATTTTATTCAAACAAATAAATGGTGCGATGAAATTCTTTGTAAAATTTGTTACTCTATCTAGCCCAGTAAAATGACAAAATTTGGAAGAAATAATACTGACTGGGCTGAAACTTTGTAAACAGGCTTGTTTTAGGTTACTATTTAACATATTTAAAGTCCCCATTTATAGACGCTACGTTGCAGGCAGGAGAGGGTCCAAAAGGTCCAAAAAATCAACTTTGCGGAAATTTATGTTCAAATCAAAATTGTAACTTACAAAATTCCGCAGAATATCGTTTTTTATTCAAGTCTGTACGACCAAATGGAGCAGAGATATACTTTTTTTAAACATAGGTAGTTTTGCCACGCAACGAAAACGGTTACGCGTGTTGCAATTTTTCACTAATATCTCGAAAATGGACTCTCGAATCGAAAAATGTTTTAAATAAAAGTTGTAGAGAAACTAAATTACACACAATTTCGTTTTTTATTCATTTCTGGACTGCCCAAATTCGCCGAGTTATTGATTAAAAGACAATTTTTTTATGTTGATAGTGGATGTTTTGCATGTAAAAATCAACATTAACTCTGAAAGTATAGGTCGTACACATATAGTATCTATAATGAAAGTAGAAGAGAATAAAACTTTGAACATGTTGATGTATGCATGAATCCATTTTGGTAAAGGTAGCTTCAAGTTAAGGGCTAAAAACATGAAAAAATGTGATTTTTGAGTACATTTTGGAAAATATCATTTTCTGATTGGTTGAAGGCAGTAATGTTATGTATTTTTCTTGAAGATATTTTAAATATCTTTAAAATGAGACGTCGTAGAGCTTTTTTCATCGAAACGTTGACGAATTACAGGCGTTTAAATATTTAAAAAAAAATCAATTTTTGTTAAATTAACATTTTAGTCCAAAAATATGTGGATAATAATTTTTCAAAAATTTATTTTATCTTGTTTTCATTACTTCATATGTATATATATATATATATATATATATATATATATATATTGTAGTGTCAGTAGGAGCTATGTAGTGTCAGTAGGAGCTACAAGGGTTCTAAGGGTTGTTTTGTGTTGTAGGTAGTGTATGCCAAATAAAGTAAGCCATATATCAGATCCCGTAATTTAAAAATGTATGTTTGCCGTACTTTACATACGTTAAAGTATTTGAAATGTTAGTTGAAATGTAAGTGCCAAGACTTAAATTATAATGACTTGATGACGTGATAAAACACACAGTATTCAAGGTTTTATACTGAGTTGTAGTTTAATAGGCCATTGAACGTACATTTGCCAACCGGATGCGTCTATGGATGTCCACTATTAACCACGCAGATCCAGGTTCATATGTGTATCATTTCGGCATTTATTTTTACTAGAATCAACCTTTGGACAAACATGTAACATCAAAATTACAAGTAATAGCAGTGTCAAATATGATTGAAGGGTTGTGCGATATTTAGGACCAATGATTGAACATTATGTATAAAAATAGGAAAGTGCAAAAGACAAAGTTTAAGGTATTAGTGCCACGAACTTGGTGATACGACGTTATTGGATGATTTTTTATATACTATGTAATAAAGAGTAGGCAGATTAATATTGTAATTATCACCTAGGATAAGTAAACAAGGGGAGTCGATTTCGAAATATTTTTGTAATAAGACGTGTTTATAACTGCGCTAAATTGTTTTGAATTATTTTTGAAGATTAAATAAATGAGTTTGAATTGTACGAGTTTAATTTATAAAGGAAGAGTAAAGATAAGCAACAGTGAATAAATAATTAATAGCGGCGACGAGTAAAAGTTAAGATTGGAATTAGTGCGACAGCGAACCGGCGGAAAATAAGATTGAATTGGAACGAAATTGATATAGGCAGAAGGCATCGAATAGGAATTAAAAGAGTGAAGAATATTAGGATTGAATTGGATATGGTTTTATGTGTAGCGGGGCATTGAGTGGTAGAAAGAAGCGAGGATTGATTTGGAACGAGCGGATTAAAGAGAAAACGAGAGAAGCAAAATTAGAAGACAGCGTAAGAGTAACAAGTGGAATCGTACGAGACAAAGAAGAAATAACACCGGAAGAATTAGCGCAGGGGAAGTAAATAAAAAAGGGTATTTTAAATTCTAAATTCGGGTCATATTTATTTTAGATTTGGGCGCAGCAAAATTGAGTCAAAGATACCTGGAGGATAGACGGCAGTTTTCAAAGTGATAGTGCAACCTTGTGAGGACGTATACGGCGAGTAGGATTTTGAGCCAGCATTCATAGAGGCCGTTAACGACGTATAGAACAGGTGAGTACTGTGTGATATAACGTCAAAGTCAGAATTTTTTTGGTAGTAATTAATTTGGCACAAGGCTACGTGGATCATATAAAATTTGGCATATACAAAGTAAATTATAAAAGGTACTAAAACAAAAGATAGTGCAGTTTGGTTGGGCATTGCACATCTACTTACCACTGAACCCACGGTAAGTAGGTGGATACCCTGGGAAGAAAGAGTTCATATAGTCGAGGCATATTTAAAACATTTTTGATTTATTAACCAACCAAACGTTGCTAAAGTACGTAACGTAAAATAAATATTTGCACATTATATAAAAATCATTAAATTAATAAAAATAAGGCGCGAGGGGTGCAGCATAAGAATATATATATATATATATATATATATATATATCATATATATGTGTATTTAATTTTAATTTTATTTATTAAATTCTGATACACGACTTTTGTCGTCGCCCCTATTTTTAGTATTCAATAAATGATTCCTATATGATGTGTTTTAGCAAAGTTTGGTTGGTTATCTATTTAAAACTGTTTACTATATTTTATGCCTCGACTATATGAAACCTTTATCTCAGGGCGTTCACCTACTCACCGTGGGTTCAATCGTGAGTAGATGTGCACTGCCCAACCAAACTGCACACTCGTTTGTTTTACCACTTTTTATATGGAATTATTTACTGTATATGCCAAATTTTACTGATCAATGTTGCTTGGTGCCAAATTAATTTATGTATACAATTTCTGACTTATGTTTGACGTTTTAAGATATTTCACGGTACTCACCTGAATTATACAGCGCTGATGCCTTCTTTAAATGTTGCTGGCTCAAGTTCTTATTCGCCGTACGCGCCTTTACAAGGATTCACAATCACTGATGATCCTGCGTATCGCTTCCAGGTGTCTAAAGATAATTTTGCTGACCCCAAATCTGAAATAATTTACCCTAATTTTAGAATTTTGAATATACCGTTGTATTTACTTCCCCTGCGTTAATCTTTCCGTGTTCCCTTGATTTCTGCGTTGATTCTTCCCCTGTACTTTGCTGCTCTCCTGTTTTCTCTCTGCGTGCTCCAATTAATCCTTTCGTCTTTCCGTAGTCAATCCCAAATCTATCCTGCCGTCCTGTTCCAATTCAATCTATGCCCTGCTATACTTCAATGTCCACTCTATGTCCTACTGCCGTTAATCTTTATCCAAATCACTCCAAAATTATTAATATCGTCGTTGCTTCGCCGTCGCTTTGTATATCCACTCGAATCTCGTACTGCCTTTTAACCAAATCGTTCCAATTCCAATACCAATCTCGTTCAAATCCAACTAAATATCCGTTACTTTCCCGTCGCACTATAAACACTCTTAATATTCTCCAATTATCGTCGCTTTTATAACACCGATGCTTCTTATACTTTCACTTTACTAAATCATACTCTTTAAACTCAAAAACATTTATTTTATTCAAATATTATACAACTTTAACGCAGGTTTGCAAAACACGTCTTTTTACTAAAAGAAATCGAAATAGAATCCCCTTATTTACTTCGCTAGGCAATAAGCACAACAAAACTAGCTTACTTAATCACATTTTAAAAGCATAAAACTATCCAATAACAACTTTTCTTTTCTCTAGTGTCACAAATAACTTAACTATAGTCTTTACATACAATCTTAATTTCTACCATTGGTCCTAAACACTTCACAATTATCCAATTATATCTTTGATATTGCTATTCACTTATAATTTTGAATTTACAATTCGTCCAAAAGTTGATTCTACTTAAATGAAAAGCCAAAATAATTCACACAAGACCTGGACGCTTGGTTGATTGTAGATATCCGTAGACGCGTCCGGTTTTCCGACGGCAAATGTACTTTCAATGGCTTATAAAATTTCAACTTAGTATAAAACCTTGAGTACCGTGCATTGTATCAACGTCATTAAGTCATCTTGTTTACCTTTTGGCACATACGTTTCAAACTAAAATGGTAAATACTTTAGCATATGTAAAGTACGGCAAAATATAGTTTTTAACTTACTGGATCTGATATATGAATTATGTCGTTTGGCATACACCCTTTTTAACACAAATCTACTCTTAGAAGCCTTGTACCCCCTTACATAACTATATATATATATATATATATATATATATATATATATATATATAGCTGGCTGCCGTGGAACCTATAAAAATTCGTTAACGAAGCTGGGACAAAGCTTTAACATTGATCCTTCACCTAAATCATACGAGCCCCACGAATTGGGCGTCATAAAATTGCCGTGGAAGTCGAGGACTAATGTTTTAACATCGAGCCTTCAACTGGGTCAACATAAAATTTTTCGAAAAACAAAAATACAAATTTTATAAATTTGTTACCCTTTTATTTCTCCTTCAAATTCCTTCAGCTTCGCTGGCTAGCTCAGCTGTGCCTCTTCTCGAATACCTAAATTTACAGTCATATCTCTTTCACACTCGCACATCATTCAATAAAACTACCAAATAATACCACAACCATACAACCTTTTATTTACACCTATTACCAGATAAATTATATTTACATGTGTTAAAAACAGTTTGATACAATAATTATAAAACTTCAATTATGGTATGTTTTAAAGTCTTTGATTTTTCTAATAAATTTTAAAAAACGTCAATGAGATCTGAGTAGATGGGCCCCCACATGTTACCCTAAACTGACTTCACACTGGAGTATGGTGAGCACATAATAACCCAGTTTAGTTTGTATATGCCTGTTAAACCTTGCACAAATTAAAACCAAAAATTACAGCCCCGTTTACCCTTTACAATTCAAATTTTATCCTGACTAAAATTTTGGATGTTTTAAATGCACCCTTTTTCAATATTTAAACATCAATAGATAGTCCAGTACATGTATCTTTTACAATAAATTTCTGCAACCATAAATATGCCATCAAAAACGTCAACCACACAGCACAAAATTTCACAAATGTTATACAACAGAAATTTCAAATAAATACCTGGAGAATTCTTTAGTCTTCATTCCCGTTGGAGATGGTTACCATAAAAACCCCTTGGCGTTGCTACCATTGACTATACTGCTTGTTAAATCCACAGGCCTCTACCATCCATATCATGCACACAAAATAGATTACCAGCTCTGGTTACCCTCATATATCATGTTTCCATTTATTGATTTTTGCTTAGTAGTACCCGGACCTTTATTAATTTATTATGCACTACTCGTACTTCACGTCAATAATTAGAGACCCGCTATTACGGTTTTATATTAGCCACCACTATATTTACGGTAATATTACATAAAATACTCACAAAAGCTTTATTATTGTATTCTGAATTGGTATTCAGCACTTTTATCGACGTAAAGGAAAAGAGAAAGTGAATATTAAAACTCTCGTATTTATATGATCTTTCAAATCCCCTACTAGACGCGCTTCCAGCAAAAAGCTTTTTTTCAAATCTAATTCTACAAATTTTGAATGTAACCGTCGGTTGATTCTGAAAATTTCTTCCGCCGATGCTTGTTGTATACTTCGAATTTGCTGACAACCTTCGCGTGTGCATTCTTTTCTAACACTGTTGACTTTTGACCAATGACAAAATTCTTTGCCGTCAGAAACTCCACCTAAACTATATTTATCTGTCTTATGCATGTCTGCTGTCTCGTTCAAAACCCCACTTGAGTTACAGAAAATTAATATTGTTGACATCTTATCTCACCTCCACGTGTATATGGTACGTGCTTTTCAATCCCAATGCTTTTATATCTGTCTCTATTTGTTGTATATAACCGATTGTCCATTTCCCTCGCTCTTTAAGATGTTTGTTAGCCTTATTATTTATACCAAACTGACGGTTAAAATATTTTCTATGAAATCTTATTTTAACACACTCGACTTCGTCGAACGTAACTTTTTAAAACGCAGGTGTTTCTGTTAATTATTGACTGTTTTGAACATAACAATTCCTAGACTTCTACTTCTTCGTATCTGATAAAACGAATACATTTGCCTTGGAATTATTGATTTTCTTACCCAAGCACGCTCCCTTTTGCTTATACGTGTTGAATTAAAATAACTTATGTTTAATTATGCGTATCCTTGAACTTCTAGTTGCTTTGAAGCTTTCCTTCTTCATGTAATTTTAACATTTCAATTATTAAATACAAAAATACCCTAATATTCGTCCGTCTCCCTAAATGAATTAAATTAATTTTTGCGCGTAAATAATTTTCTCTTTTCTATATACAGGGTTGTTGCAATTTTATTGTTTCATATATATATATATTGATGTGATATTTCCTGATTATATTTATAATCAACAAGCTCCTACGATGGGCGTCATAAAATGCTGTTATTTCAGCCCCACGATTTGGTCTATCATAAAATGCTGTGATATTTCTGTATTATATTTAGCCCCTACATAATCGACTTTGGTGGACCTTTCTCTGTCACGATGAATCGTTGTCGTGGCGCAAAATCATTGAAAGCGTACATTTGCTTATTTATTTGTTTCAGCACTAAAGCCATCCATTTGGAACTAGTGTCTAACTTGTCGACAGACGCTTTCTTGGGTGCTTTACGTCGATTTATTGCTCGAAGAGGCAAATGTATTCAAATCCATTGTGATAATGGTACTAATTTCGTTGGGGCCTCTCGTGAAATCTCTCAATTGATGCGCCATTCGGCAGGCGTTGAGGAATCGAATTTGTGTTTAATCCTCCTGCTGCTCCTCATTTTGGTGGTGTGGGAGGCCGGGATTAAATCTGTAAAATCCCATTTAAAGAGAATTATAGGTGAACAAATTTTGTCGTTTGAAGAATTCTCGACGGTATTGATTCAAATCGAAGCGATTCTCAACTCACGTCCACTATGTGCACTGAGTTGTGAACCGCATGATTTTTCGTATTTGACCCCGGGGCATTTTCTTAATGTTGAACCAGTCTCGGTGTTACCAGATCCAGATTTGTTGTCCATAAACCCATCTCGTTTGAATCGCTGGCAACTGTTGCAGCAGATGCAACAAGGGTTTTGGAAGAAATGGAGTGCGGAATACCTGCACACGTTGCAGCAGAAAGGTAAGTGGTTAAGGAATTCCGCTACTTTACCTATTGATTCGCTTGTCCTCTTAAAGGAAGAAAATAACCCCCCTCTACAGTGGCGTTTAGGAAGAGTAGATGTTCACCCTGGTAGAGACGGTATCGTTCGGGTAGCTACAGTCAAGACATCCCAAGGGTTAGTTAAACGCCCCCTAGTGAAACTATGTTTACTGCCAGTTAGTTGATATTTAATGGTATGTACACATATATTCACTTATATAAGTTTGTCGGTTAGGTTTCTTAGTTAATAGCTCTAATTAGTTTTTAAATATAAAATAAGTTAGTTCATACTTATTTTGGTGGGCGGGATGTTCGGTCTCTTTGTCGCACGTTCGCGTGGTTAATTTTAAGTTATTTAAATTTGTAGTCGTAAATCTAATAGTAAAACTGTCATCCCTTGTTCCCTTATATCCTGCCATAAAAATTCCTTGTGCATGTGTGAATAAGGTGGACAGAGTAGTGAACAAACACTTTCTTATGGATATTGAAGCAGAACGGTCGTCGGTTTCTTCGTTCAGTACCGTAAGTTAGTCAAGTGCCGCAGACTTTAGTTGTTAAACCCCCTAAAAAACACAGTGCAAGTGTAACGTAACATAGACTCAATTCGCATACAGTCCACTTGGTTGAAAGAATAAGAACTGCAGCTTAGAACAAGAAAACACCGCGGAGGTAAGTCGATGTATAAATTTATAAGACCCCCCGCGCGTAAACATGATTTCTATCTCAAAGTGGAATGTGAATTTATGAATCTGTTTGCAGATGATACATTACTTACAGTTAGTGACTATAATTTACAAACAGCTACATCTAAAATTAATGTGGTGCTAAATAATGTCAACATATACTTACAAACAAATAAACTTAAAATTAATGTTAAAAAACTAAGGCTATGGTCATTACTTGTAGGTATAAATCCATTAGTGTTGATTTAGCATCTTGTAGTATACTCATAAATAATTATAAAATTGAGATTGTAAGAGAAGTAAAGTATTTGGGATTAATAATTGATGATAATCTAAGTTTCAAGAATTATTTTAAGTATATTTATAAGAAAATATGTGGTAAAATATTTTTCTTCAACAGAATATGTAAACACTTATCACGATGGTCTAGAATCTTAATTTATAAATCTATAATTCAACCCCATTTTGAGTATTGTGGAACCATGTTATATTTGCTTGATTCTAGTTGTAAGCAATCATTACAAAAATTGCAAAACAGAGCAATGCGAATAATTTTAAGATGTAATAGATATGCACCCATTGTTCGGTTTCTTTGTCGCACGTTCGCGTGGTTAATTTTAAGTTATTTAAATTTGTAGTCGTAAATCTAGTAGTAAAACTGTCATCCCTTGTTCCCTTATATCCTGCCATAAAAATTCCTTCTGCATCTGTGAATAAGTTGGACTAAGAGTAGTGAACAAACACTTGCTTATGGATATTGAAGCAGAACGGTCGTCGGTTTCTTCGTTCAGTGTACCGTAAGTTAGTCAAGTGCCGCAGACTTTCGTTGTTAAACCCTAAAAAACATAGTGCAAGTGTTACGTAACATAGACTCAACTCGCATACAGTCCACTTGGTTGAAAGAATAGGAACTGCAGCTTAGAAAAACACAAAACACCGCGGAGGTAAGTCGATGTATAAATTTATAAGACCCCCCGCGCGTGAACACCCATTAACAGTATGTTATATATTAAATTGGCTACCAATTGAGCAAAAACTATATTTCAAAAGTATGGTCTTTGTATATAAAATTAATGCGGGTTTAGTTCTAATATATTTTGAACAATTTGTTATTAAAAATAGGGGTATACATGACCATGACACTAGGAATAAGGAAAATTTTTATATTAAAAAAACCCAATACAAAAATCTATGAATTCGCTATTTTTTAAAATGTTTGATATATATAACCAACTGCCAGTCAATGTAAAGGAATCGTCTAGCTTGAGTAAATTTATAATGAACTTGAGAAAAACGTTAAGATGATAACAGTCGAAGTTCATACTTAATACTTAGACTAGAATAGTTGTTGATTTGTGATGAAATATATGTTACTATTTCACCATATTATATTATATTGTATTGTTATGTTATGTCCTTTATATTATGCCCCGCGTTTGGGCATACCCTAATATGCTGTGATATTTTTTTATTTGCTCCTTTGATCAATCAAGCACCTATGATGTGAAATGTTAAGTTATGGATTTTCTTTGCCTCAACTAGCTGATTCAATTAAATAAAGCAATTCTACAATACACAATATAATGATTAAATATTTACAACTTTTAAAATCTTCCCCTTTTCAGAATATTTACATATACCAGATTTAAGAAATTGAAGCCAGCAAAACTAGCCTTTTTGTTTATATTTAGAGACCTTTTAAACCTTTTCAAGATGCCTATTACCTTTCATAAATTGATCAATGAAACCACAGTTTTGTTGACTTTTACATATACGCAAAATATTGAATTAAAACATTTTTCAGTAATAAATTATATCAATATCGCTAACCTGGAATGATTCTGTGGTTTCTCTGCATCCCACAAGAGTTTTTGTGCCCAGTCTGAATATTTAGAGTCGTATTTGGAAGTCGATTTTCCATTTCCGTAATTAACAAGACTGTAATAGAACATTTACCATGTCAGTAGTAACCAAAAAGTAATTAACCAGAGTAATTAACAGGAGGTAATTAACCAGAGCCTTGTTTTATTTATGTTAGAAATTGTATTTTTACTAAGTCGTTGTTTACTTACGTCTATAATAGATCGGCTCACACTTGCACAATTTGTACACTTTTAAAAATGATTTTAATTTACTTTCGTATCACTGGTTACGTAAATAATTTAGCACTTCTGAGTATCGTCGTAGCCCAGTTTAAAATGTATACCAAACTCGTCGCTCAATTGTTATCGTATTTAAAGGCCGTACCTCTCTTGTTTTCCATCCGTTTATGCACGTGTTGGGACGACACCTTTTGCTTTTATCTTTGTGTACTCCGGGAATTTTACCAATTGTTTAGTTCAAATATTCGGATGAATGCTTGACTTGTCACGTATTCATTTACATATCTTGGTATTAAATTGAGAAATCCCAAGACTTTCCGTTCATTAAATCACGTATTCAGTGTTTATTACTTATTCTAATATAAACCGAAATAATCAGGTGCTTGTTTATTTCCTAGTTAATATTGGATTTTGAACAAATGTAATTCTTTATGTCACGTACGATTTTCAAATAATGCATAATTTAGATTGCGTATACGATGATATATTTAACGCACTTGTTAAATATTTATCAAGCCAATTCATATAGGTTTCCCGTTGATTTAATTTTGATGCATTTTGTTGCGTTTTCAAATCTTATCTCAACTTGTACTTACTCTTGAATATTTCTATATTCTTATGCATTTAATCTCATGTATTTTTATATACAGTGTGCTCTCAACTAACAATATGTATAGTGACCTATTTACTCTTATAATCTCTGTAATTATGTGCTTTTGTTAACTGGAAGTTTCTTTTATTTATTCTACGACTCTTGTGACTTAACCTACCCCTAAACTACCCTATAAGTATAGCAATATATATGTATGTGTATATATATATATATATATATATATATATATGTGTGTGTATATATTACTGAAATTCAGACCAGGGTAGAAAATTAATTAACGACAACAAATAATTTTAATCACCCTGTATAAAGAAACAAATAGAAATTACGTGCGAAATTTATATTAATTAATTCAATTTTTAAGTAACGGGTATTAAACAAAGTGTACAAATAATAATTAATATTTAATTGTTATTCGCTAAAAATTAAAGGGTAGAAGTCAATGCCATTCATTATTATTTTAATTGGAGTTAATTGAACCATTAGTAATATATAATAAGCATAAAAACCTGTGAAAATCCAAGGTTGGTAACAAACAGCTAAAAGGAAGGTTAAAATACCATGAAACAAAGCTCGGAGAATTATATTAAAACGTTCATTAGGAGCACACACCTGCAAACTTTTAAATGTCAAAATCTAATAAATTTGAATAGATAAACATGCAGCTTCTACGTATATTGGAAACGGTAGGACGTTTTAGCAGGAAATGCTAGATGAGGGGTTATTTTACTCACGTAGGAATCCACGTGGATTTAAATAGCAGATAGTAAAGAATATCGATTTGTACCACTCAGACCAGGGTAGAAAGGGATGGATAAAACGCGTAAAGCAGAGACACTGATAATAAAGGCGTGATTTGTGAAGCTTCACTAGGGCTACGATTGGTTGAAATAAGATGCAAACATGAGAGGGGAAAGCATAGCAGTTGGTGTGTAAAATTAATTAGTTGTTCTCGGACGTGTTTGCGAGCCGTGTAGAAATTTCTTAGATTTTCAACTTGGACGTGTGCAAATTTAATAAAATCGCTGTGCCGAGCCGTCGAAAGGGAAAATAGAATGCGAAATTCTAAAAATTGTCCGTTGCGGGACAAATTCGACTTGCAAGCGGGCCATTATATAAACCCGTGTTAATAGGAGTTTAGCTCTCTTAGATTTTTTGATTTTATTCAATACTTTAAACAGTTTTGCTCTTTATTTTTTTGATTATTCGATACTTTAAGTAGAATACGTGGTGATTACGTGCTACAATAAAAGTTATTAGTGCACTTAGAGAAGATACAAGTGCTATTTTTCGGGGGTGTTAATAATCAAATGTTATTCGTAAACGTGATTGGATCCACAAAACAAGATTTAGATATACATAGATGAGTTCCTGAGAAGCCCTGAAACAATTTAGACGAATGGTGGTGTAGAAAAATTTTAAAGGCGACCAGGAATCCTAGGACGTAAACATAACCCAGCTGGAATGGCGGGATGAGCAAGTCTGATGTACATTGAAGCCACGAGTGCAGTAACTTTCAGGTAAATTATGCACTTTTGTTCGATCTTAGATGTTTTGGCGTGTGTTGGATATCTTTATAATTTGTTTGATAAAAATGGACAGTAGTAAATTTGTATAAACAACAAATTTTTAATTTTAAGGTAAAATTTTCTTCTATAAGTAGAAAGGAGTATTTATCAGGTTTATGTTTTTGATTATGATGAAAACTTGGGTCTGTCTTTGAGCTCAATTAGACTAACCTGTTAAATTAACGTAAAGGGTGGGAGATGCTCCTTTATTCAGACTTAGGTCTGCACATATTGTTAACTTAATTAGTATACATCCTACAAGGACTCTAATTCTGGATGCAAATTAAAATGATGACAAATTTTAACTTGAAATTTTATTATGCTGAAATTTAATTTTAAAATTTTAATGTATTATGAATATTGATGTAAATAGAGTTAACGTTGATGTTTGTGGTAGGAATGTGTTTTTTTTTATGAATGAGGATGAAAGTTTTAACTAGGTGAGCAGCCGAGGCGGAGAGAGTAAAGAGGCGATTATCAGAAGAGAATCACAGCAATCTGGACGGCCCAATCTGTGGGGCTCGAATGATCAGCAGAAAGTACCAGTTCCCGTGACCAAAGGCCCATTTTACAGCAATTTTGGCGCCCAACGTTGGGGCTCGAATGTTTTTTAGAAAGGACCAGTTAATGTTGAAGAGGATCACAGCAATATATATATATATATATATATATATATATATATATATATATGTATATATAGTTAGAATTAACGACCTCTGGTTTAATACTATTCAGTTTTTTCTTTTATGGGTTATAGGTCCTGTTTAAAAAAATAATAAAAGGCGTACTCTTTTTATTCCATCTGAATTTTCGAGTATATTTGTACTCTTGGTCACAGATTACTAAAAATTACACGTTGTATAAACACAGTTATTGCAAATAAATTTATACTTACAATAGTTGAGATTGTGTAATTACTGGCATGTGTAACAGGAAGCATTTTTAAAAAACTATTTCGAACAATTACAAAATTGACAGTTTCTGACATATAAATTAAAACATTCGTATATAAACATGCAAACTAAACTAGAGTGGAACTAAAAATAAATTATGAATATGCTTTATGGTAAATGATTATGAGTGGGGTGTACTAGTAAATGATATCTGGTTTGCAGGTGAATGTGTTTGTCTATGTGCAGTGTCTATATATTGTATATTTGTGTATGTTGTTATGTATGTGTGTGTCTGGTAAGCTTTGTTTTGTTGTGTAAAGTTGTATATGTGCGCGTGTTTGTGTGTGTGTGGCTACGTGTATGTATGTGTACGTGTGTATATTGAGTGTAACTACATTATTTTTCTCATTAGAACCTGTTTCTTTTTTTTTTTTTTTTATAATATATTTTATTATTTTGTGTATATTTGCTATTTGGGTGACTTGAAATTGAGCAAGTAAGTGTATATCGAACTTAGATTGGAGATATCTGTTTTTTTATTTATACTATTTGGACAGTTATATATGTGACACATTTCTTTGAAAATGCGTTTAGATGTCACTTTTTCGGTTTCTAATATTTTAGCGTCATTGAAATTCATATTATGACCTTTCGTTAAGACATGTGTAGACAAAGCACATGCCTGAGGTTTTATTTTAATATCGCTTTTGTGTTGCGTTATTCGCTGTTTTAAATTTTGAGCAGTTTGGCCTATATAGGATGCATCACAATCCGAGCAGTTAATTTTGTATATGGTATTCCGTTGATTTAAACAGGGAGTTTTATCTTTTATTTTAGAAAATAATTTTTTATTGAGATTAAGTTTTGTTTCATGATTTTTATGTTTTCTTTTTTAAATACTTGTATCAATTTAGGTGTTAAGCGTTCTATATAAGGTAATGTTTTATACGAAGTGTTTATAAGGTCTTTATTGTTTTTATTGGAGAATGTACTGCTATTTAGTGTTGTTTTTATTACAGTTGAAGGATAACCGTTTTCTCTTAAAGTTTTAGAAAATAATTTAATATTCTTATTGTATAATGAAGGATGGGAAATTCTTTTTATGCGATTTTTCATTTCTATAATAAAATTTATCTTGGTACTAAAATTTTGATAAGAGTAGAAGTTAATATATCGATTCGAATTTGTTGGCTTTTGATACCAGTCTAGTATGATTTTGTTTTCTCGTGTACACGACGAAACATCAACCTAACTTTCAATTACGTTCGGCATTTTTGTCAATCATATCTGACATTATCAATTTTTTACTTATGTCAGTTATAGACAGGATGCTACGCTCAACATTATGGCTATAAGCCAAGTATTAAATATATAAATATTTTAGGTAGTTAATTACACAAGGTAAGTTGGTAAATACTATCGTATTATAGTGAATAAGATGAAATAATAACTTAGACTTTTATGCAAAGCCCAAATGATCATTTCAAATCGAGCTAGTAATTGAAAGATGGAAAATATAAGGTCTTGGACAGGACTTGAACCTGATCCTGGTTTTGTCGGAACCATGCGTTTACCAATTATGATTGACAAAAATGCCGAACTTAATTGAAAGTTAGGTTGATGTTTCGTCGTGTACACGATTTAAATTTGTAAATTTCCCAATTGTGTCATCGGTCTCGGTGGCGTAATTGGTAATCGTATATATATACATATATATATATATATATATATATATATATATATTATTATACCGCCCCCCTTTGGGTTTAAACATATATTAAACCGCCCTACTTTGAGTTCCACCTATATTCTACCCTTTATTTTATAAACTTTTAAAATGTGCACACCTAATGCACGCCCCGTACTTGCACCGTTTGGTTGGTTCTTTAATTAATTATTTATTGCAATGCCTCGACTATTTAAGCTCTTAATCTCAGGGTGTTCAAGCTACTTATAGTGGGTTCCGTTATAAGTAGATGTGCTAAGTCCAACCAAAGTGCACTCTTTTGTTTTACTACTAAAATCGATACTCTACTTTTGTATATGCCAAATTTTCTAATAAGATCAAAGTTGCTATGTGCCAAATTCAATTACAACCAAAATTTGTATGACTATTTTGACGTATTAAAGATATATTTAAACACTCACCTGGTCTATACTCCGTTGATGCCTTCCTGAATGCTGGCTCAAAATCCTTATCACCGTATGCGTCTTCACAATGATGTTCTTGAATTTTCGTGCCGCTTCCAGGTGTCCTTGAATTTTAACTGCTCCCCAATACCTGAAATGACTAACCCAAATTTAGAATTTAGAAAAATCAGTGCTACAACTTCCCTTGTGCTAATCTCCGTTTCGAATCCTTGTTTTCTCTATAAATCCGTCCGCTTCTCCGTATCTAATCCCAATCTACTCGTTCCTGTATCTTTTTGCTCGATGCTCCTGCTACCTTTAAACTGCTCTCCAATATCCAACTTCTTTCCTTTGTATATCCACTCTCGATGTCCTTCTAACTTTAATCCGCTCTCCAATATCACTTCAAATCTGTATAACCACTCTCCAAATCCAATAATTTACCGTCGCACAATCACTACTACTCACTTTATACTTTCGATGCTTGTTTCTTTACCACTTTATTCAATTGAAAACTCCTTTTAAAACAACTATTTTTTATTTTCTTTTAAATATCTGTATACAAATTAGCACAGTTATGAAAACACGTCTTTTTACAAAATTGGTTCGAAAATAATCCCCTTTGTTTACTCTCTAAGGCGACCATGTTAACTCTCTTCTAGCCTACTACATCTTAAAGTTCATAACAAATAACTACGTTCGTGTCGCACATACCAAAGTTCATGTCTTTTATACAATTTCATAATCACATTAAATTCTAATATATGTCCTAAATCTTTACATTCCACCAATCATATTTTACGCTGTTATAACTAATAATTTTGAGTTTACAAATATTGTCCAAAAGTTGATTCTACATAAAATGAAACCAAAATAAATTATACTTGACCCTGGATGCATGTTGATAGTGAACATTCATAGACGCATCCGGCTTTTGGACCAAATGTACTTTCAAAGGCTTTTAAAATTCAAACTCGGTATAAACCCTTGAGCACTGCACATCTTATTACGTCACTTAGTCATTTTAAAATTTCCTTTTGGCACTTAATTTCAACTACTATATTTGAATGGTATTTTAGTATACATAAAATACGGCAAACATACATTTTAAGTTTATGTGATCAAATATGTGGATTATTTTTGTTTGGCATATACTACCTTGTACTAAACAACCCTTATAACTCTTAGTAGCTCCCTTAGACATTATATTGGCCCCACTGATTTTGAATGAAATTGGAAATTGCGTCGGCTTTACTCTTTCCTGGTGTGCATAATTTCTTGTTTTATTTAAAATCAAACCCCCTCTCACCTTTTACACAAACCCTTTTCGGATTCCTACATATTTTAATTATTCAACCCCTATTTTAATTCTCAACATGTCTGTATAACTATGCTACATACTAACCTAACTTATAAACTAAAACAAAACTAAACTTTCCGTCGCATGAACTATATAACAACTATTCTACTAAACCCTCTTCCTGTACAACCTTATATGGGTATAGATTTTCCAAGTGAAAACGCCCACGATATTCCCCTGTCATAGTAGCTAATTCAAATGTATTTCCTTCCGCAAAATACGCGTAATCTTGTACGGCCCTTCATAAAACAACAACTTCGCGCAAATGTTCCTGTCGCGGTTCGAAACTCTTAACCTTTTCACAACCACCATGTCTCCTATTTCAAAAGTCGTCCTTTTTTTGATCCTGCTACACCTTCGCTCGATATCCCTACGCTGCATCCTTTCGATCCTACGTCTAACACTGCCCAACAACTCTGTGATGTCTTGTACCTCGACTTCTTCCCTCCATGGCCTATCTGGTATAATCTTCCGAATCAATGTTATCGGACACGTTTTTGTAACTGAACTCGGTACACAATTCATCAAATTTTCAATCTGCGGCAGATATCTAACCCATCTATTATGGTGCTCTTGCGTTGCTAACCGTAGATATTTTATTACCTCCCGTATATATCGTTCGCATGGATTTGCTTTCGGATGCCGTATACTGCTAAATGACACCTTAATGTGCGCTCGATTTAACCCGTTCCTAAATCTTTGGTTGTTAAAATAAGTTGCGTTGTCTACCAAAATCCTTTCCATTTTCCCTACCTGGCTTCCAAATTCTTTAATCGACTGTAAAGCATGCACCGTGTTACTTCGCCTTGCCGGAAATAATTTAACAAATTTTGAAAAACGTCCACCATTACTAATATGTGCCGATACCCTGTTCACTCTAATCAGGTTGCTTAAATAATCAATAGCTACCAATTCCAACGGTCCGCTCACGCTCACACTCATCGGTACATTCTGCAACACCACGTTCTTGTCTTTCCTAAGATACAAATTTTGCAACGATTAATCCTTTCTTTTACCACCGTGATATCGTTCCGTGCATAAAACGCCTCCCTGAATACCCAAAATGTTTTTCTTATGCCTATATGTCCAAAATTTAAATGAATTTCATCTATAATTTCCACAGCCGCATCTCTGGATACCACTACTAGCTCTGCCTCACCTATCCTTTTTACTACGAACTGCCCTACGATGGTAAATCCACGGTACTCCTCCACATTCTCGCTTGTTAATCTCTCGCGGATCGAGCTCACCTCACTGTGCCTTTGCGTTTCCATAAGCTTGGCGTTTGTCCACCGACCAACATCCCTGAACTCCTGCAAAGCAACTAAACAATCCTTCACGTCTTTATTCTCTTCCACCTGCGGTCTGCTTAGAAAATCCGCCGTCACATTCTCCTTGCCTGGTTTGTACTTGATTTCAAAATCGTATTCCTGTAATACTAACGCCCATCTGTACAACCTGCTGTTTAGAAACTCCTTTTCTTCATAAATGTTACCACCGTGTTGTCGGATTCTATTAAAATTTGTTACCTAGCAGATAAAAACGCAACTTTTTCACTGCATATACTATAGCCAACATTTCCTTCTCTGCCGTCGCATATCTGGTTTCGCAGTCTTTAATACCCTCGAAATAAATACAATTGGTACCTCAGCTCCGTCCTGGATCTGCACCAACTCAGCCCCTATCGCATATTTCGACGCATCCGTTCTTAAAATAAATTCGTCTTTGAAATTTGGATATTTTAATGACAACTCTTTATAAAATGCACTTTTAAATCCTGGAACGCCTTCTCTCGATCAGCAGTCCATTTCCATCTTTCATTTTCTTCAATAAACTCACCAACGGCCACACAACTCAGAATATCGCGGTATAAATCGTTTATAATAATTTAGAACCCTAAAAATCCTCGTAATCCTCTCACGTTCTTTGGTTGAGCAATCTTTTCAACTCGTCCAACCTTTTATTACAAATTTTCATCCCATTCTCACTGATTTCAAACCCTAAATATGTAACTTTGTTCTTGAACAACTCGCATTTCTCCACGTTCAACTTCAAACCCCTTCGTCCAGCCTCTGGATCACCTTTTCTAAATGCTCCAGGTGTTCTTGTTCGTTCCTTGAAAAATCAACAATCATCCACATAGTGCGAACAGAAACATTCATACTCGTTAAACAGCTTCTGCATGGCCCTTACAAGTGCTGCTGAAGAACTACTTAACCCAAACGGAACTACAGAAAACATGTAAATTCTCCTTCAATACTAAACCCTGTAAACTTCTTACTGTCTTCATGCAACGGAATTAACCAAAATGAATTTTTAAGTCTAATTTACTGAAAACTTCATCTCGTACACTTTGTACAACAAATTATCCAACCCTGCGGTTGTTCATACTGCGGTTTCGTAATCGAATTCAACTTTCTCGCATCCAAACAAATCCTTATATCCCTTTTATTGGGTTTAGGAACAATAACTACCGGGTTCACATATTGAGTTTTCGCTGGTTCTATTATTCCATCTTGTAACATCTTGTTAATCTCGGCTTTAACCCTATTTCTAATAGCAAACGGAATTGGATACACCTTTGTATTAAACCCGTTGTCTTCCGTGACCTCTAACTTATGCATATATCGCCTCGCCAATCTTGGCTCTTCATTAAATAACCCTACATATTTATTAAATAATTCTTCTAGCTTCGCCTTTATCTCACTACTCACTTTTCCAATCTGTTCATCCTTAATTAATCTCATAAACATATTACATAATCGTACTTTAACCTGTCTATAATCACTTGTCCTATCCATTCCTAATCCCGACTTATCTATATTATCTCCATTCCTATATTCCTCACTAACCGTAGACACCATCCATAACTTATCTTTATCAAAATTCGAATCGACCTATCCTTACCATCTATATTCAATCCAAAATCCTCTATAAAGTCCATTCCTAATATGAAATCTATATGCAACCCCTTTGTAATTAAAAATTCTGCTTCTCCTGCATTTTTATCCCTACAAATATCGGTACACGGATGATCCTATAAATCGTTGTTAACTTTTTATTCATAGCCGACCATAAATTAACCCCATCAATCGCTTCTATTCTACCTTTTCCTTTTCCCCCGGTTTTTTTTCCCCCCCGGGCCCCCCGGGTCCTTTCCTTTCCCCTTGGGTTTGTCCCCCCCCCTTTTCCCCCCCCCAAAAACCTTTTTTTTTTTCCACCCCTTTTTCCCCCCTTTTTGCCCGGTTTTTTTTTAAATTTTCCGTAATTTCCCCCCTTTTTAAACCGGGAAAATTTTTCTTCCCCCCAAAAACCCTTTTCCCTTTTTAAAATTTTTTTTTAAAAAAAAAATTTTTTCCGCCCCTTTTGGGCCCCCTTTTTTTCCGCCCCTTTGGGTTTAAAATTTTTAAACCCCCAAATTTTTTAATTTTCCCCTTTTTTTTAAAAAAAGGCCCCAACCAATTTCCCCCCCCCCTTTTTTTTTTTTTTAAATTTTTATTTTAATGCCCCTTTTAAAATTTTTAAATTTAAATTTTTTTCCCCGTTTTTTTTCTTTTCCCCAAAAAACCCCCGAAAAAAAATTTTTTTTTTAAAAATTTTTAAAAAAAATTGTTAATTCCCCAAATTTTTTAAAAAATTTTTAAATTTTAATTTTAAAAAATTTTAAACCCCCTTTAATTTTTTTTTTTTTAAAACCCCCCCTTTCCCAAAATTTTTTTTTGGCCCCCCTTTTTTTTTTTTTCCCTTTTTTTTAAAAAAAAAAACCCCCCTTTCCCTTTTTTCCCCCCAAAAAACCTTCTTTTTTTCCCCCCCTTTTTCCCCCCCCCCCCCCCCCCCCCAAAAAAAAACCCCAAAAAAAAAAATTTTTTTTTTTTTTTTTTTTTTTAAAAAAAAAAATTTTTTTTTTTAAATTTTTAAATTAAAAATTTAAAAAAAATTTTTTTGGGAAAAAATTTTTTAACCCCTTTTTAAACCTTTTTTCCCTTTTCCAACTTTCCTTTCCATCCAAAAAACCTTTTTCCCCCTTTTTTTTTAAAATAAATTTTTTAAAAATTTTTTTTTTCCCCAAATTATTTTTTTTAAAATTTTTTTTTTTTCCCTTTTTCAAAAAACCAAAAAAATTATTTTGGATTCCCTTTTTTTTTTTTTTTCCCCCCAAATTTTTTTTAAAAAAAACCCTTAAAAATTTTTTTAAAATTTCCTTTTTTTTTTTTTTTTTAAAAAAAAAAACCCCCCTTTTTTTTTTTAAAAATTTTTTTTTTAATTTTTTTAAAAACCCCCTTTTAATTTTTTTTTCCCCCCCCCTTTTTTTTAAAAAACCCCTTTAACCCCCTTTCCATAATTTTTTTTTTAAAAAAACCCCAAAAAACCCCTTTTCCTTCCCTTTTTTAAAATTTCCCCTTTTAAAAAAAATTTTTTTCCAATTTAAAAAAAAAAAAAAACCCCCAAATTAAAAAAATTTTTTCCCCAAATTTTTTTTTAAAAAAAAACCCCCGGGTTTTTATAAATTTTTTTTTTTTTAAAAAATTTTAACCCCCAAAAAAAAATTTTTCCCCTTTAAAAAACCCCCCCTTTTTTTTTTTCCTTTTTGGCAACCCTTTCCCATATCCCCCAACCTTTAAACCCATTTTAAATTTAAAAAAATTTTTTTTAACCCCCTTTAAATTTTTTTTTTCCCCAATGTTTTTAAAATTTTTTAAAATTTTGGTTTTTTTTTTCCCGGGAAATTTCCCCTTTTTTTTCCCCGGGGTTTTTTTCCCTTTTTTTGGGGGTTTTTGGGCCCCGGGTTTCCCTTTTTCCCCCCGGGGCCCCCTTCCCTTTTTGGTTGGTTTTTTTTTTTTTCCCCCCCTTTTTTCCCCCTTTTTTTTTTTTGGGTTGCCCCCCTTTTTTTGGGGGGAAAAAAAATTTTGGGGGGTTTTTTGGGGTAAAAAATTTTTCCCAAAACCCCTTTCCCTTTTTTTCCCCGGTTTTTTTTTGGTTTTTCCCAAAAATTTTCCTTTTTTGGGGCCCCCCCTTCCAAAAAAATTTTTTTTTTTTTTAAAAAAAAATTTTTTAAATTTGGGGAAAATTTTCCCCCTTCCGGCCCCCTTTTTTGGGAAAAGGGGTTTCCCCCCCCCTTTGGTTTTTGGGGGCCCCTTCCCCTTTTTTTTGGGGGTTTTTTTTCCCCCCCCCCCCCCTTTATTTTTTTTTTCCCCCCCGGGGTTCCCCTTTTTTTTTGTTAAAAGGGGTTTTTTCCCCCCCCCAAAAAACCCTTTTCTTTTTTTTTTTTTTAAAATTTTTCCAAATTTTTTTTTTTTTCCCAAATTTTTCCCCCCTTTGGTTTTTTTTTTAAACCCCGGGAAAAAAATTTTGGCCCGTTTTTTCAAATTTCCCCTTTGCCCCAAAACCCTTTTTTTGGGTTTTGGGAAATTTTAATTTTTTGAAAATTTTTTTTTTTTTAAATTTTTTTTTCCCAAAATTTTAATTTTTTTCCAAATTTTCCCAAAAAAAAATTTTAAAAAAATTTTTTTTTTTTTCCCTTTTTAAATTCTTTGGTTTTAAATCCTTTTTCCCCCAAATTTTTCCCCCCCCCTTTTTTTGGTTTTTTCCCCCGGGTTTTGGCCCCTTCCCCCTTGGGGCCCCCCCCCAAATTTTTTTTTTTAAAAAAAACCCCCCAAATTTCCCAAAAACCTTTTCCCCCTTTTTCCCTTTTCCCCCTTTTTTGGGAAAAACCCCCCCGAAACCTTAAATTCCCCCCAAATTTAAACCCTTTTCCTTTTCCTTTCCGGTTTTTTTTGTTTTTTAAAAAATTTTTTTTAAAAAAAACCCCCCTTTTTTGGGGGAAAAATTAATTTTCCCCCTTTAAAAACCCCTTATTTCCCTTTTTTTTTTTAAAAAAAATTTCCCCCCGGGTTTTTTTTTTTTTTCCCCTTTTTTTCTTTTTTTCCCCCTATTTTAATTTTGGGTTTAAAATTTGTTTCCCTTTTTTGGGGGAAAAAAAACCCTTTTTTTCCCTTTTTAAAATTTTTTTTTAAAAATTTTTTTTTTTTTTAAAAAAAATTTTTTTTAAAATTTAAAAATTTAAAACCAAATTTTTTTAAAATTTTTTATTTAAAAATTTAAAAAAAACCCCCCTTTTCCCCCCCCCAAAAAAAAACCCTTTTTACCCCTTTTTACCCTTTTTTTTTAAAATTTCCTTTTCCATTCCTTTAAAATTTTAATGCCCCCTTTAATTAAAAAACCCCCTTTTTTTTAAAAAAACCCAAATTTTTTTTTCCTTTTTTTTTTTTTTTCCCCCCCTTTTTTTTTAAAAAAATTTTTTTTTTTTTAAACCCCCCTTTTTTTCCCCCCCAAAAACCCTTTTTCCCTTTTTAAAAAAATTTTTTTCCCAAAAATTTAATTTCCCCCTTTTTCAAAAAAATTTAAACCCCCTTTTTTAAAAATTTTTTTTTTTCCGGGGGCCCCCACCCCAATTTTTTTTTTTGGGGGTTTTTTTTTCCCCCCCCCCCCCTTTTTTTTTTTTTTAAAAATTTTTTTTTTTTTTTTTTAAAAAATTTTGGGTTTTTTTTTTTTTCCCCCGGGTTTTTTTTTTTTTTTTTTTTTTTGGGGGGGGGGCCCCCGGGGTTTTCCCAAAACCCCCCTTTAAAAATTTTTTTTTAAATTTTTTTTAAAAAAAAATTTTTTTTTTAAAAAATTTTTTTTCCAAAACCCAAATTTTTAACCCGGAAAAAATTTTTATTTAAAATTTTCCCCCTTTTAACCCCCAAAAAACCCAAAAAATTTTTTTCCCCTTTTTTTTTGGGGCTTTTCCCCCCCGGTTTTTTTGGGGGGTTTTTTTAAATTTTTTTTTTTTTTTTTTTCCCTTTTTTTAACCCCCATTTTTTTTTTCCTTTTTTTTTTTTTAAAAAAATTTTTTATTTTGGGGAAAAAAAACCCCCATTTTTTTTTATTTTTTTTGGAAATTTTTTTTTGGGGTTTATTTTAATTTGGTTTTAAAAACCCTTTTTAAAATTTTTTTGTTTTTTTTTTAAAATTTTTTTTTTTTGGTTTAAAATTTTTTTGGTTTTTTTCCCGGGGAAAAAATTTTTTTGGGTTTTTTTTAAAAAACCCCCCCCCTTTTTCCCCCCTTTTTTTTTTTTAATTTTTTCCCCCCCTTTATTTTTTTAAAATTTTTTTTTTCCCAAAACCCTAAATTTAAAAAAAATTTTTTTTCCGGGCCCAAACTTTTTTTAATTTAAAAATTTTTTGGGCCCAACCTTAATTGGGTTTTTTTTTTTTAAAAAACCCCAATTTCCCCTTTTCCCCAAAATTTTTTTTTTCCCCCCCTTTTAAAAAAACCCCCCCAAAAAAAAACCCCAAAAATTTTTTTCCCCCCGGGAAATTTTTTTTTTTTAAACCCAACCCCCTTTTAAAATTTTTTTTCCGGGTTTCCCCCAATTTTCCCAAATTTTTTAAAAAAAACCCCTTTTTTTTAAAAAAATTTTTTTTTTTTTTCCCCAAAAAAATTTTTTTTAAAATTTTAAACCTTTTTTTTTTTTTAAAAATTTTAATTTTTTCTAACCCCTTTTTTGCCTTTTTTTAAAAAATTTTTAAACCCCCAAAAATTTTTTTGGGGGGTTTTTTTTTGGTCCCCAATACCTTAAAAAAAAATTTTTTTTTTTCCCCCCAAACCCTTTGGTTTTTTTTTCCTTTTTCCTTTTTTCCCCCCGGAAAAATTTTTTCCCTTTTTTCCCCCCTTCCCCTTTTTCCCAAAAATTTTTTTTTTAAAAAATTTTTTAAAATTTTTTTCCCCCCTTTTTTAAACCCTTCCCAAATAATTTTTAAAAATTTCCAAAAAAAAAAATTTTTCCAAAATTTTTTTTTTTTTTCCCAAAAAAAAAAGGAAAAACCCTTTTTCCCCGTTTCTTCCCCCCCCCCCCAAAAAAAAAAAAAATTTTTTTTCCCAAAGGTTTTTTTTTCCCAAAACTTTTCCCAAAAAATTTTTTTTAAACAATTTCCCCAAAAATTTTAAAAAACCCCAAAATTTTCCCTTTGAAAAATTTAAATTTTGGCCCCCCCTTTTTTGGTTTCCCCCCGGTTTTGGCCCCCCAAACCCTTTAAAAACCCCAAAACCCAAAAAACCCCCTTTTTTTTTTTTTTTCCCCCTTTTTAAAAATTTCCCCCAAAATTTTTTTTTTTTTTTTTTTTAAAAAATTTTTTTTTTTAAAAAAACCCCCCCCTTTAAAATTTTTTTTAAACCCCCTTTTTTTTAAAAAACCCCTTTTTTTTTTTAAAATTTTTTTTTTAAAAAAAAAAAACCCCCTTTTTTTTTTTTTTTTTTTCCCCCTTTTTTTTTTTTTTTAAAAAAAAAAAAATTTTCCCCCCTTTTTTTCCCCCCCCAAAAATTTTTTTTTTCCCCCCCCTTTAAATTTCCCCTTTTAAATTTGGTTTTTTTTTTTAAAAACCTTTTTAAACCCCTTTTCCCCCTTCGGCCAAATTTCCTTTCCCTTTTCCCTTTTTCCTTTTAAACCCCCCCCAAAAATTTCCTTTTTTTTTTTAAACCCCCTTAAAAACCCCCTTCCCCTTTTGGGAAAACCTTTTCCTTGGCCCCCCCTTTTAAAACCTTCCCCCCCCCAAAAAAAAAAAATTTTTTTTTGGAAAAAAAATTTTTTCCCCAAATTTTAAAAATTTGGGCCCCCTTTTTTTTTTAAATCCCGGGTTTCCTTTTTTTTAAAACCCCCCAAAAATGGGCCCAAAATTTCCCCCCCTTTTTTTTTTTTTTGGGGGTTTTCTTAAAAAAATTTTTTTTTTAAAAATTTTTTTTTTTTCCCCCTTTTTTTAAAAAAAATTTTTAAAAAATTTTTTTGCCTTTCCCCGTTCACTTTTCAAAAAACCCAAACCCCCCCCCCGGTTTTTTTAAACCCTTTTTTTTCCTTAAATTTTAAATTTTGGGTTTAAACCAAATTAAGGGTTCCCCCCTTTTTTGTTTCCCAAAATTTTTTTTTAAATTTTAAAAATTTTTAATTTTCAAACCAAAAAAAACCCCCTTTTTTTTTTCCCCCCTTTAAACCCTTAAAATTTTTTCCCTTTTCCCCTTGGCCCCTTTTTTTTCCCCCCCCTTTTTTTAAAAAAATTTTTCCTTCCCCCTTTTAAAAACCCCCTTTTTTTCCCCTTTCCCAAAAAATTTTTTTTTTAAAAATTTTAATTCCTTTACCCCCCCTTTTTTTTTAAAACCCTTTTCCTTTTTAAATTTACCCCTTTTTTTTTTTTTCCCCCCCTTTTTTTCACTCCAAAAACCCAAAATTTTTTTTTCCAAAAAACCCCTTTAATCCCCTTAAACCAATTTATTTTTAAAAAACCCCCCTTTAAATTTCCCCCTTTTTAAAAATTTTTAAAATATTTTTTTTTAAAAAACCTTTTTTTTAACCCCCTTTCCAAAGGTTTTCCCCTTTTTTTTTTTTAAACCCAACCCCCAAAAAAAAAAAATTTTTTTTTTTAAAATTTTAAAAATAAAATTTTTTCCCCCCCTTTTTAAACCCCCTTAACCCTTTTTAAAATTTCAACCCAAAAATTTTTTTAAATTTAAAAAAAAGGTTTTTTTTTTTTTTAAAAAAAAATCTTTAAAAAATTTTTTTTTTTTTTTCCTTAAAAAAATTTTTTTTTGGGGGCCCTTTTTCCCCAAAATTTCCCCTTTTGGGGGAAAATTTAACCCCCCCCCCCTTTTTTTCCCCCCTGGTTTTCCCCCCCCCCCCCCCTTTTTTTTTTTCCCTTTTTTTTTTTTTTTTTTCCCAATTTGGGTTTTTTTTTTCCCCCCCCCCCCTTTTTTTTTTTTTTTAGGGGTTTTATTTTTTTTCCGGGGAAAATTTTTCCTTTCCCCCCCTTTTTTTGGGGGGGGTTTTTTTTTTTCCCCCCTTTTTTTAAAAAACCCCCTTTTTTTTTCCCCTTTTTTAAAAAATTTTTCTTTTAAAACCCCCTTTTAAAATTTTTTTTTTTTAAAAAAACCAAAATCCTTTTTTTTCCCCCCATTTTCCCCAAAAACCCGTTTTTTTCCCCAATTTTTTCCCCCCCCCCAAAATTTTTTCCCTTTTTTTCCTTAATTTTTTCCCCTTTTTTCCTTTGCCTTTTTTTAAAAAATTCTTTTTTTTTTTCCCCCAAAAATTTTTTCCCTTTGGTTTTTTTTTTTTTTTCCCCCCCTTTTTTCCTTTTTAACCTTTTTTTTGGGAATTTTCCCCCCCCGGGGGAAAAATTTTTAAAAAACCCTTTTAAACCCTTTTTAAACTTTTTCCCAAATTTTTTTTTAAAATTTTTTTTGTTTTTTTCCCCCCCCTTTTTTTTCATTTTCCTTTTTTTTTTCCTTTTTTTTCTTTTTTTTTTTCCCGGTTTTTTTTTTTTTTTTCCCCTTTTTCGGAAATTTTCCCCTTTTTTTCGGTTGGGTTTTTTTTTGGTTTCCCCTTTTTTCCCAAAATTTTTGGTTCCTTTTTGGGTCCCCCTTTTTTTGGGCCCTTTTTCCTTTTTGGGGTTTTTGGGGGGGTCCCGGGGGTTTTTTTCCCCATTCCCCTTTTTTTTTTTCCCCCCCCCCTTTTCCCCCAAAAAATTTAAAACCCTTTTTTTTTTGGAAAACCTTTTCCCCCCCTTCCCGGAAATTGTGGGCCCCCCTTTTTTTTTTTTTTTAAAAATTTTTTTACGGGCCCCCTTTCTTTGGCCCCCCTTTCCCTTTCTTTAATTTTTCTTTTCCCCCCCCCTTTTTTTTTTTTGGGTTTTTTTTCCCCTTTTTTTCCCCCCCGGGGGTTTTTTCCCTTTTTTTTTTTTTTCCCCCCCCCCTTTTATTCCCCCTTTAAATTTTTAAAATTTTTTTTTTTGGGGTTTTTTTCCGCCCTTTTTTAAGGTTTTTTTTTTTTTTATTAAATTTTTTCCCTTTGTTTTTAATTTTTTGGGTTTTAAAATTTTTTGGGGTTTTTTTAAAAAAATTTTTGAGGTTCCCCCCCTTTTTTTTTTTTCCCCCCTTTTTTCCCCTTTTTTTTTTTGGGGGGGGCCAAAATTTTTTCCCCCCCTTTTTTTTTTTCCCTTTTTTTTAAAAAATTTTTTAATTCCTTTTTTTAATTCCAAAACCCCCCCCCTTTTTTTTTTTTTCCCTTTAAAAATTTTTTTTTCCCCCCCCCCCCAAAAAACCCTTTTTTTAAAAAACCAATTTTTTCCCCCCCCTTTTTAATTTTTTTTAAAAATTTCCCCCCTTTTTCCCCCCAACCCCCTTTTTTTTTTTTAAACCCCCCTTTCCCCGTTTAAATTTTTTTTTTTTTTTTTCCAACCCCAAACCTTTCTTTTGGGTTCCCCAAAAATTTTTTTTAAAAAAAAACCCCCCAAAAACCCCCAAATTAAAAACCCCTTTTTATTTTTTTTCTTGTTTTTTCCCTTTTAATTAAAAAATTTTTAAAAATTTTTTTTTTTTTTAAAACCCAAAAACCCCTTTTTCCCCCTTTTTGGGGTTCAAAATTTTCCCCGGGTTTTTTTTAAACCCGGGTTTCCCTTTCCTTTTTTTCCCCCCAAAAAAAAAAAAAATTTTTTTGGGCCCCCCGTTTTTTTTTTTTTAAAATTTTTCCCTTTTTTTAAAATTTCCCCTTTTTTTTTTTAAAAATTTTTCCCCTTTTTTTTTTTTGGTTTTCCCAAATTTTCCCCCTTTTTTCCCTTAAAAAAAAACCCCCAAAAAAAAATTTTAACCCTTTTTTTGGGTTTTTTTTTTTAAAAAAAAAAATTTTTTTTTTTTTTCTTTAAAAAAAAAAATTTTTAAAAATTGGTTAAAAAATTTTTTTTAAAACCCTTTTTTTCCCCCACTTAAATTTTTTTTTCCCCCTTTTTAATTTCCTTTTTTTTAAAAAATTTTTTTTAAAAAATTTTCCCCAAATTTTAATTTTTTTTAAAATTTAAATTTTTTTTTTTCCAAAAAACCCTTTTAAAAAAAAAAAACCCTTTTCCCCTTTTTTAAAAAAATTTTTTTTTTTTAAAAAAAATTTAAAATTTTAAAATTAAAAATTTATAAAAAAAATTTTTTTTAATTTTTTCTTTTAAATTTCCCTTTTTAAAATTTTAATAAATTTTTTTTGGGTATTAAAAAAAAAAACATTTTAATTTTTAATTTAAAATTTAAAATTTTTTTTAAAACCCCTTTTCCCCTTTTTTTCCCTTTAAAATATAAAATTTTTAAAAAATTAATTAAAAAATTTTTAAAAAATTAAATTTATTTAAATTTTTTTTTTTTCAAAATTTTAAAATTCCTTTTTTAAAAATTCCTTAAACATTTTTCCTTTTTTTTTAAAAATTTAAAATTTTCCTTTTAAAAAATTTTTAAAAATTAAAATTTTTTCCCCCTTTTTTTTTAAAAAAATTTTTATTAAAGGAAAAAATTTTTTCATTTAAAATTTAAACCCTTGTTTTTTTTTTTTAAAAAATTTTTAAAAAAAAAAAAAAAACTTCCTTGGGGTTTTTAATTATTTAAAATTTTTAAAAAAAAAATTTTTTTTTAAAAAACCTTTTTTTTCCTTTTTTTTCAAGGGGGGAAAAAAAAAAATTTTTTTAAAAAATTTTTAATTTTTTTTAAAACCTTTTATTAACTTTGGGTTTAAAAAAAAAGGTTTTTTAAAAAATTTTTTTTTTTTTGGGGGGAAATTTTTTAAAAAAATTTTTGTTTAAACATTAAAAATTAAAAAAAAAAATTTTTTTTTTTAAAAAAGGGTTTTTCCTAAAAAAAAAAAAAAAAATTTTTTTTTTTTTTTTTCCCAAAAAAAAAAAAATTTTTTTTTTTTTTCCCCAAAAAAATTTTTTTCCTTTTTTCCAAAAACCGGGGTTTAAAATTTGTTTTTTTTGGGGTTGTTTAAAAAAAATTTTTTTTTTGGTTCCCTTTTTTTAAAAAAAAATTTTTTTTTTAAAAATTTTATTTGTTAAATTTGGGTTTAAATTTTTGAAAATTTGGGTTTTTTTAAATTTTAAAATTTTTTTTTAATTTTCGTGCAAACTCATTATGAGTCGTATTAGGTCCTGGGTTCCGGCGGTTTCTGCAACTCTTACCTCCGGTGCCGTCGGCTGGTCCGTGTCCTTGTCTGACGCCTCCGGGTCTGTCTGCCTCGCCTCCGTCTCCTGGATGTCTCCTCCTGCGTCTAGCTCTATGTCCTGTGTCCTAAGTTCATCGTTTAGTGTCGTGATTTCTGCTTCAATTCCGTATATCAGTCCCGATCTCGTAATCCGTTTCATTGCTGGGTCCGTCATCTCTGCAGCCTGTCTTTTAACTCGTATGCCTGAAAATATCTAACTACGGGCCCCACCTAATCTCAGGCTCCCGTGTCCTACTACTATTTCTGTCTAATTTCAACTCAATCTAGCCTTTTTCAGCCCCACGTTGGGTTTGCCACATATATTATACCGCCCCCCTTTGGGTTTAAACATATATTAAACCGCCCTACTTTGAGTTCCACCTATATTCTACCCTTTATTTTATAAACTTTTAAAATGTGCACACCTAATGCACGCCCCGTACTTGCACCGTTTGGTTGGTTCTTTTATTATCTATTTATTGCAATGCCTCGACTATTTAAGCTCTTAATCTCAGGGTGTTCAAGCTACTTATAGTGGGTTCCGTTATAAGTAGATGTGCTAAGTCCAACCAAAGTGCACTCTTTTGTTTTACTACTAAAATCGATACTCTACTTTTGTATATGCCAAATTTTCTAATAAGATCAAAGTTGTTATGTGCCAAATTCAATTACAACCAAAATTTGTATGACTATTTTGACGTATTAAAGATATATTTAAACACTCACCTGGTCTATACTCCGTTGATGCCTTCCTGAATGCTGGCTCAAAATCCTTATCACCGTATGCGTCTTCACAATGATGTTCTTGAATTTTCGTGCCGCTTCCAGGTGTCCTTGAATTTTAACTGCTCCCCAATACCTGAAATGATTAACCCAAATTTAGAATTTAGAAAAATCAGTGCTACAACTTCCCTTGTGCTAATCTCCGTTTCGAATCCTTGTTTCTCTATAAATCCGTCCGCTTCTCCGTATCTAATCCCAATCTACTCGTTCCTGTATCTTTTTGCTCGATGCTCCTGCTACCTTTAAACTGCTCTCCAATATCCAACTTCTTTCCTTTGTATATCCACTCTCGATGTCCTTCTAACTTTAATCCGCTCTCCAATATCACTTCAAATCTGTATAACCACTCTCCAAATAATTTTACCGTCGCACAATCACTACTCCACTTTATACTTTCGATGCTTGTTTCTTTACCACTTTATTCAATTGAAAACTCCTTTTAAAACAACTATTTTTATTTTCTTTTAAATATCTGTATACAAATTAAGCACAGTTATGAAAACACGTCTTTTACAAAATTGGTTCGAAAATAATCCCCTTTGTTTACTCTCTAAGGCGACCATGTTAACTCTCTTCTAGCCTACTACATCTTAAAGTTCATAACAAATAACTACGTTCGTGTCGCACATACCAAAGTTCATGTCTTTTATACAATTTCATAATCACATTAAATTCTAATATGTCCTAAATCTTTACATTCCACCAATCATATTTTACGCTGTTATAACTAATAATTTTGAGTTTACAAATATTGTCCAAAAGTTGATTCTACATAAATGAAACCAAAATAAATTATACTTGACCCTGGATGCATGTTGATAGTGAACATTCATAGACGCATCCGGCTTTTGGACGGCAAATGTACTTTCAAAGGCTTTTAAAATTCAAACTCGGTATAAACCCTTGAGCACTGCACATCTTATTACGTCACTTAGTCATTTTAAAATTTCCTTTTGGCACTTAATTTCAACTACTATATTTGAATGGTATTTTAGTATACATAAAATACGGCAAACATACATTTTAAGTTTATGTGATCAAATATGTGGATTATTTTGTTTGGCATATACTACCTTGTACTAAACAACCCTTATAACTCTTAGTAGCTCCTTTAGACATTATATTGGCCCCACTGATTTTGAATGAAATTGGAAATTGCGTCGGCTTTACTCTTTCCTGGTGTGCATAATTTCTTGTTTTATTTAAAATCAAACCCCTCTCACCTTTTACACAAACCCCTTTTCGGATTCCTACATATTTTAATTATTCAACCCCTATTTTAATTCTCAACATGTCTGTATAACTATGCTACATACTAACCTAACTTATAAACTAAAACAAAACTAAACTTTCCGTCGCATGAACTATATAACAACTATTCTACTAAACCCTCTTCCTGTACAACCTTATATGGGTATAGATTTTCCAAGTGAAAACGCCCACGATATTCCCCTGTCATAGTAGCTAATTCAAATGTATTTCCTTCCGCAAAAATACGCGTAATCTTGTACGGCCCTTCATAAGGAAACAACAACTTCGCGCAAATGTTCCTGTCGCGGTTCGAAACTCTTAACCTTTTCACAACCACCATGTCTCCTATTTCAAAAGTCGTCCTTTTTTTGATCCTGCTACACCTTCGCTCGATATCCCTACGCTGCATCCTTTCGATCCTACGTCTAACACTGCCCAACAACTCTGTGATGTCTTGTACCTCGACTTCTTCCCTCCATGGCCTATCTGGTATAATCTTCCGAATCAATGTTATCGGACACGTTTTTGTAACTGAACTCGGTACACAATTCATCAAATTTTCAATCTGCGGCAGATATCTAACCCATCTATTATGGTGCTCTTGCGTTGCTAACCGTAGATATTTTATTACCTCCCGTATATATCGTTCGCATGGATTTGCTTTCGGATGCCGTATACTGCTAAATGACACCTTAATGTGCGCTCGATTTAACCCGTTCCTAAATCTTTGGTTGTTAAAATAAGTTGCGTTGTCTACCAAAATCCTTTCCATTTTCCCTACCTGGCTTCCAAATTCTTTAATCGACTGTAAAGCATGCACCGTGTTACTTCGCCTTGCCGGAAATAGTTTAACAAATTTTGAAAAAACGTCCACCATTACTAATATGTGCCGATACCCCTGTTCACTCGTAATCAGGTTGCTTAAATAATCAATAGCTACCAATTCCAACGGTCCGCTCACGCTCACACTCATCGGTACATTCTGCAACACCACGTTCTTGTCTTTCCCTAAGATACAAATTTTGCAACGATTAATCCTTTCTTTTACCACCGTGATATCGTTCCGTGCATAAAACGCCTCCCTGAATACCCAAAATGTTTTTCTTATGCCTATATGTCCAAAATTTAAATGAATTTCATCTATAATTTCCACAGCCGCATCTCTGGATACCACTACTAGCTCTGCCTCACCTATCCTTTTTACTACGAACTGCCCTACGATGGTAAATCCACGGTACTCCTCCACATTCTCGCTTGTTAATCTCTCGCGGATCGAGCTCACCTCACTGTGCCTTTGCGTTTCCATAAGCTTGGCGTTTGTCCACCGACCAACATCCCTGAACTCCTGCAAAGCAACTAAACAATCCTTCACGTCTTTATTCTCTTCCACCTGCGGTCTGCTTAGAAAATCCGCCGTCACATTCTCCTTGCCTGGTTTGTACTTGATTTCAAAATCGTATTCCTGTAATACTAACGCCCATCTGTACAACCTGCTGTTTAGAAACTCCTTTTTCTTCATAAATGTTACCACCGTGTTGTCGGATTCTATTAAAAATTTGTTACCTAGCAGATAAAAACGCAACTTTTTCACTGCATATACTATAGCCAACATTTCCTTCTCTGCCGTCGCATATCTGGTTTCGCAGTCTTTTAATACCCTCGAAATAAATACAATTGGTACCTCAGCTCCGTCCTGGATCTGCACCAACTCAGCCCCTATCGCATATTTCGACGCATCCGTTCTTAAAATAAATTCGTCTTTGAAATTTGGATATTTTAATGACAACTCTTTATAAAATGCACTTTTTAAATCCTGGAACGCCTTCTCTCGATCAGCAGTCCATTTCCATCTTTCATTTTTCTTCAATAAACTCACCAACGGCCCACACAACTCAGAATATCGCGGTATAAATCGTTTATAATAATTTAGAACCCTAAAATCCTCGTAATCCTCTCACGTTCTTTGGTTGAGCAATCTTTTCAACTCGTCCAACCTTTTATTACAAATTTTCATCCCATTCTCACTGATTTCAAACCCTAAATATGTAACTTTGTTCTTGAACAACTCGCATTTCTCCACGTTCAACTTCAAACCCCCTTCGTCCAGCCTCTGGATCACCTTTTCTAAATGCTCCAGGTGTTCTTGTTCGTTCCTTGAAAAATCAACACATCATCCACATAGTGCGAACAGAAACATTCATACTCGTTAAACAGCTTCTGCATGGCCCTTACAAGTGCTGCTGAAGAACTACTTAACCCAAACGGAACTACAGAAAACATGTAAATCTCCCTTCAATACTAAACCCTGTAAACTTCTTACTGTCTTCATGCAACGGAATTAACCAAAATGAATTTTTAAGTCTAATTTACTGAAAAACTTCATCTCGTACACTTTTGTACAACAAATTATCCAACCCTGCGGTTGTTCATACTGCGGTTTCGTAATCGAATTCAACTTTCTCGCATCCAAACAAATCCTTATATCCCTTTTATTGGGTTTAGGAACAATAACTACCGGGTTCACATATTGAGTTTTCGCTGGTTCTATTATTCCATCTTGTAACATCTTGTTAATCTCGGCTTTAACCCTATTTCTAATAGCAAACGGAATTGGATACACCTTTGTATTAAACCCGTTGTCTTCCGTGACCTCTAACTTATGCATATATCGCCTCGCCAATCTTGGCTCTTCATTAAATAACCCTACATATTTATTAAATAATTCTTCTAGCTTCGCCTTTATCTCACTACTCACTTTTCCAATCTGTTCATCCTTAATTAATCTCATAAACATATTACATAATCGTACTTTAACCTGTCTATAATCACTTGTCCTATCCATTCCTAATCCCGACTTATCTATATTATCTCCATTCCTATATTCCTCACTAACCGTAGACACCATCCATAACTTATCTTTATCAAAAATTCGAATCGACCTATCCTTACCATCTATATTCAATCCAAAATCCTCTATAAAATCCATTCCTAATATGAAATCTATATGCAACCCCTTTGTAATTAAAAATTCTGCTTCTCCTGCATTTTATCCCCACAAATATCGGTACACGGATGATCCTATAAATCGTTGTTAACTTTTTATTCATAGCCGACCATAAATTAACCCCATCAATCGCTTCTATTCTACCTTTTAAAAAGTCAGCATGTTTTATCACCACCCTCTCATCTACCAGCGACAACTGTGAACCACTATCAACTAAAGCAACATATAAACACTCATTTAAACTAATATTAATGAACAAAAGGTTCTTTTTATTCAAATTATAATTATTTAACAATAAGTCTTTCAAACTATAAACCACGTCGACCTTTAATCCTATACATTCATTCTTCCAAAATTTTGCGTTTTTTTTTTCTGCGGGTGCCTCGTGTATCTGCACCACTTCAATTTGATCCGTGTCCTGAGTCCTTGCGCTGGTCGTTATGTGGTGGACGTTCGCGTCCCTGTCCGTCCGGCTATATCCGTGCTGTGTACCTCCTCCCGTCGTCCGGCCGTCATCCGCATTGTCGTCGCGCTGGTACCTGTTTCGTCTTTGTATGTCGTTCTCCCGGTGTTCCCTATTGTAGTATGGTCTCCTGTTTCCGTCGTGTCCCCAGTGATTTTGGTGTCCGTGGTTAAAATAGTCCTGTCGGTAGTTGGGTCGATGTTCGTGATGGAAATTGTCCTGTCTATGGTTGAGTCGCTGTTCGTGGTACGTATGTCGTCGGTTGTCTTCCCTATAACCCCGGTTTTGATCCCAATAACTAGTCCGTGTTTTTGCCTCCAGTGCCGTTGCCAAATCGAAATTTCTCATAACGCTTAAAAATTCTCGCAGTGTTTTAACATTATGGACCACAACCATCTTAGTCACTTCCGGCTCCATGTGGCCCGCAAGTAGTAGAGTCGTCCTCGCCCAACTTTGGTGTCAAGTGCTGTGCCTGTCCCTGCAATTGTACCCGTGTAATTTTAGTCTCGTCGTCTACGCGGTCTTCGTTGTCTTGTAGCTTAGTCCTGCGTTCGTCCTCTGTCCGCGACTCTTCGATTTTGTCTGTTAGGTCCGTTTGTAGTTCCGTGTGTGTTTCTGCAATCTGGTCTGTTAACTCCGTTTGTTTTTCCGTGTGTGATGTCTTTACATCTGTCCGCGACTGTTCGGTTTTGTCTGTGACGTCCGTATGTAGTTCCGTGTGACTCTGTAATTGTGTCAGTCAGACCCGTTTTTAGTTCCGTGCGTGTCGTCTCAAACTCTGTCTGCCATTCGTTAATTTAGTTCATTATTTCCGTGTGTGCTGTCCTAAACTCGTTTCTCAGTTCGGTGTGTGATTCTTCAATTTGGTTTGTTAAAGTCGTTATTTTATTAGTTAGATGCGTATTTGCCTCTTTTTGTTCAATCTGTGACGTTTCAAATTTGTTCGATAAATTTGTCTGTGAAGTTTTAAAATCGTTCGATAAATTTGTATTTGACTGTTCAACTTTTTCGTGCAAACTCATTATGAGTCGTATTAGGTCCTGGGTTCCGGCGGTTTCTGCAACTTTACCTCCGGTGCCGTCGGCTGGTCCGTGTCCTTGTCTGACGCCTCCGGGTCTGTCTGCCTCGCCTCCGTCTCCTGGATGTCTCCTCCTGCGTCTAGCTCTATGTCCTGTGTCCTAAGTTCATCGTTTAGTGTCGTGATTTCTGCTTCAATTCCGTATATCAGTCCCGATCTCGTAATCCGTTTCATTGCTGGGTCCGTCATCTCTGCAGCCTGTCTTTTAACTCGTATGCCTGAAAATATCTAACTACGGGCCCCACCTAATCTCAGGCTCCCGTGTCCTACTACTATTTCTGTCTAATTTCAACTCAATCTAGCCTTTTCAGCCCCACGTTGGGTTTGCCACATATTTATACCGCCCCCTTTGGGTTTAAACATATATTAAACCGCCCTACTTTGAGTTCCACCTATATTCTACCCTTTATTTTATAAACTTTTAAAATGTGCACACCTAATGCACGCCCGTACTTGCACCGTTTGGTTGGTTCTTTTATTATCTATTTATTGCAATGCCTCGACTATTTAAGCTCTTAATCTCAGGGTGTTCAAGCTACTTATAGTGGGTTCCGTTATAAGTAGATGTGCTAAGTCCAACCAAAGTGCACTCTTTTGTTTTACTACTAAAATCGATACTCTACTTTTGTATATGCCAAATTTTCTAATAAGATCAAAGTTGCTATGTGCCAAATTCAATTACAACCAAAATTTGTATGACTATTTTTGACGTATTAAAGATATATTTAAACACTCACCTGGTCTATACTCCGTTGATGCCTTCCTGAATGCTGGCTCAAAATCCTTATCACCGTATGCGTCTTCACAATGATGTTCTTGAATTTTCGTGCCGCTTCCAGGTGTCCTTGAATTTTAACTGCTCCCCAATACCTGAAATGATTAACCCAAATTTAGAATTTAGAAAATCAGTGCTACAACTTCCCTTGTGCTAATCTCCGTTTCGAATCCTTGTTTTCTCTATAAATCCGTCCGCTTCTCCGTATCTAATCCCAATCTACTCGTTCCTGTATCTTTTTGCTCGATGCTCCTGCTACCTTTAAACTGCTCTCCAATATCCAACTTCTTTCCTTTGTATATCCACTCTCGATGTCCTTCTAACTTTAATCCGCTCTCCAATATCACTTCAAATCTGTATAACCACTCTCCAAATCCAATAATTTACCGTCGCACAATCACTACTACTCACTTTATACTTTCGATGCTTGTTTCTTTACCACTTTATTCAATTGAAAACTCCTTTTAAAACAACTATTTTTTATTTTCTTTTAAATATCTGTATACAAATTAGCACAGTTATGAAAACACGTCTTTTACAAAATTGGTTCGAAAATAATCCCTTTGTTTACTCTCTAAGGCGACCATGTTAACTCTCTTCTAGCCTACTACATCTTAAAGTTCATAACAAATAACTACGTTCGTGTCGCACATACCAAAGTTCATGTCTTTTATACAATTTCATAATCACATTAAATTCTAATATATGTCCTAAATCTTTACATTCCACCAATCATATTTTACGCTGTTATAACTAATAATTTTGAGTTTACAAATATTGTCCAAAAGTTGATTCTCATAAAATGAAACCAAAATAAATTATACTTGACCCTGGATGCATGTTGATAGTGAACATTCATAGACGCATCCGGCTTTTGGACGGCAAATGTACTTTCAAAGGCTTTTAAAATTCAAACTCGGTATAAACCCTTGAGCACTGCACATCTTATTACGTCACTTAGTCATTTTAAAATTGCCTTTTGGCACTTAATTTCAACTACTATATTTGAATGGTATTTTAGTATACATAAAATACGGCAAACATACATTTTTAAGTTTATGTGATCAAATATGTGGATTATTTTTGTTTGGCATATACTACCTTGTACTAAACAACCCTTATAACTCTTAGTAGCTCCCTTAGACATTATATTGGCCCCACTGATTTTGAATGAAATTGGAAATTGCGTCGGCTTTACTCTTTCCTGGTGTGCATAATTTCTTGTTTTATTTAAAATCAAACCCCCTCTCACCTTTTTACACAAACCCCTTTTCGGATTCCTACATATTTTAATTATTCAACCCCTATTTTAATTCTCAACATGTCTGTATAACTATGCTACATACTAACCTAACTTATAAACTAAAACAAAACTAAACTTTCCGTCGCATGAACTATATAACAACTATTCTACTAAACCCTCTTCCTGTACAACCTTATATGGGTATAGATTTTCCAAGTGAAAACGCCCACGATATTCCCCTGTCATAGTAGCTAATTCAAATGTATTTCCTTCCGCAAAAATACGCGTAATCTTGTACGGCCCTTCATAAGGAAACAACAACTTCGCGCAAATGTTCCTGTCGCGGTTCGAAACTCTTAACCTTTTCACAACCACCATGTCTCCTATTTCAAAAGTCGTCCTTTTTTTGATCCTGCTACACCTTCGCTCGATATCCCTACGCTGCATCCTTTCGATCCTACGTCTAACACTGCCCAACAACTCTGTGATGTCTTGTACCTCGACTTCTTCCCTCCATGGCCTATCTGGTATAATCTTCCGAATCAATGTTATCGGACACGTTTTGTAACTGAACTCGGTACACAATTCATCAAATTTTCAATCTGCGGCAGATATCTAACCCATCTATTATGGTGCTCTTGCGTTGCTAACCGTAGATATTTTATTACCTCCCGTATATATCGTTCGCATGGATTTGCTTTCGGATGCCGTATACTGCTAAATGACACCTTAATGTGCGCTCGATTTAACCCGTTCCTAAATCTTTGGTTGTTAAAATAAGTTGCGTTGTCTACCAAAATCCTTTCCATTTTCCCTACCTGGCTTCCAAATTCTTTAATCGACTGTAAAGCATGCACCGTGTTACTTCGCCTTGCCGGAAATAGTTTAACAAATTTTGAAAAAACGTCCACCATTACTAATATGTGCCGATACCCCTGTTCACTCGTAATCAGGTTGCTTAAATAATCAATAGCTACCAATTCCAACGGTCCGCTCACGCTCACACTCATCGGTACATTCTGCAACACCACGTTCTTGTCTTTCCCTAAGATACAAATTTTGCAACGATTAATCCTTTCTTTTACCACCGTGATATCGTTCCGTGCATAAAACGCCTCCCTGAATACCCAAAATTTTTTAAATGAAAATTTTTTCATCTATAATTTCCACAGCCGCATCTCTGGATACCACTACTAGCTCTGCCTCACCTATCCTTTTACTACGAACTGCCCTACGATGGTAAATCCACGGTACTCCTCCACATTCTCGCTTGTTAATCTCTCGGGATCGAGCTCACCTCACTGTGCCTTTGCGTTTCCATAAGCTTGGCGTTTGTCCACCGACCAACATCCCTGAACTCCTGCAAAGCAACTAAACAATCCTTCACGTCTTTATTCTCTTCCACCTGCGGTCTGCTTAGAAAATCCGCCGTCACATTCTCCTTGCCTGGTTTGTACTTGATTTCAAAATCGTATTCCTGTAATACTAACGCCCATCTGTACAACCTGCTGTTTAGAAACTCCTTTTCTTCATAAATGTTACCACCGTGTTGTCGGATTCTATTAAAAATTTGTTACCTAGCAGATAAAAACGCAACTTTTTCACTGCATATACTATAGCCAACATTTCCTTCTCTGCCGTCGCATATCTGGTTTCGCAGTCTTTTAATACCCTCGAAATAAATACAATTGGTACCTCAGCTCCGTCCTGGATCTGCACCAACTCAGCCCCTATCGCATATTTCGACGCATCCGTTCTTAAAATAAATTCGTCTTTGAAATTTGGATATTTTAATGACAACTCTTTATAAAAATGCACTTTTTAAATCCTGGAACGCCTTCTCTCGATCAGCAGTCCATTTCCATCTTTCATTTTTCTTCAATAAACTCACCAACGGCCCACACAACTCAGAATATCGCGGTATAAATCGTTTATAATAATTTAGAACCCCTAAAAATCCTCGTAATCCTCTCACGTTCTTTGGTTGAGCAATCCTTTTCAACTCGTCCAACCTTTTATTACAAATTTTCATCCCATTCTCACTGATTTCAAACCCTAAATATGTAACTTTGTTCTTGAACAACTCGCATTTCTCCACGTTCAACTTCAAACCCCCTTCGTCCAGCCTCTGGATCACCTTTTCTAAATGCTCCAGGTGTTCTTGTTCGTTCCTTGAAAAAATCAACACATCATCCACATAGTGCGAACAGAAACATTCATACTCGTTAAACAGCTTCTGCATGGCCCTTACAAGTGCTGCTGAAGAACTACTTAACCCAAACGGAACTACAGAAAACATGTAAATCTCTCCTTCAATACTAAACCCTGTAAACTTCTTACTGTCTTCATGCAACGGAATTAACCAAAATGAATTTTTTAAGTCTAATTTACTGAAAAACTTCATCTCGTACACTTTGTACAACAAATTATCCAACCCCTGCGGTTGTTCATACTGCGGTTTCGTAATCGAATTCAACTTTCTCGCATCCAAACAAATCCTTATATCCCTTTTATTGGGTTTAGGAACAATAACTACCGGGTTCACATATTGAGTTTTCGCTGGTTCTATTATTCCATCTTGTAACATCTTGTTAATCTCGGCTTTAACCCTATTTCTAATAGCAAACGGAATTGGATACACCTTTGTATTAAACCCGTTGTCTTCCGTGACCTCTAACTTATGCATATATCGCCTCGCCAATCTTGGCTCTTCATTAAATAACCCTACATATTTATTAAATAATTCTTCTAGCTTCGCCTTTATCTCACTACTCACTTTTCCAATCTGTTCATCCTTAATTAATCTCATAAACATATTACATAATCGTACTTTAACCTGTCTATAATCACTTGTCCTATCCATTCCTAATCCCGACTTATCTATATTATCTCCATTCCTATATTCCTCACTAACCGTAGACACCATCCATAACTTATCTTTATCAAAAATTCGAATCGACCTATCCTTACCATCTATATTCAATCCAAAATCCTCTATAAAGTCCATTCCTAATATGAAATCTATATAACCCTTTGTAATTAAAAATTCTGCTTCTCCTGCATTTTATCCCCTACAAATATCGGTACACGGATGATCCTATAAATCGTTGTTAACTTTTTATTCATAGCCGACCATAAATTAACCCCATCAATCGCTTCTATTCTACCTTTTAAAAAGTCAGCATGTTTTATCACCACCCTCTCATCTACCAGCGACAACTGTGAACCACTATCAACTAAAGCAACATATAAACACTCATTTAAACTAATATTAATGAACAAAAGGTTCTTTTTATTCAAATTATAATTATTTAACAATAAGTCTTTCAAACTATAAACCACGTCGACCTTTAATCCTATACATTCATTCTTCCAAAATTTTTTTTTTTCTGCGGGTGCCTCGTGTATCTGCACCACTTCAATTTGATCCGTGTCCTGAGTCCTTGCGCTGGTCGTTATGTGGTGGACGTTCGCGTCCCTGTCCGTCCGGCTATATCCGTGCTGTGTACCTCCTCCCGTCGTCCGGCCGTCATCCGCATTGTCGTCGCGCTGGTACCTGTTTCGTCTTTGTATGTCGTTCTCCCGGTGTTCCCTATTGTAGTATGGTCTCCTGTTTCCGTCGTGTCCCCAGTGATTTTGGTGTCCGTGGTTAAAATAGTCCTGTCGGTAGTTGGGTCGATGTTCGTGATGGAAATTGTCCTGTCTATGGTTGAGTCGCTGTTCGTGGTACGTATGTCGTCGGTTGTCTTCCCTATAACCCCGGTTTTGATCCCAATAACTAGTCCGTGTTTTTGCCTCCAGTGCCGTTGCCAAATCGAAATTTCTCATAACGCTTAAAAATTCTCGCAGTGTTTTAACATTATGGACCACAACCATCTTAGTCACTTCCGGCTCCATGTGGCCCGCAAGTAGTAGTACGATGTCGTCCTCGCCCAACTTTGGTGTCAAGTGCTGTGCCTGTCCCTGCAATTGTACCCGTGTAATTTTAGTCTCGTCGTCTACGCGGTCTTCGTTGTCTTGTAGCTTAGTCCTGCGTTCGTCCTCTGTCCGCGACTCTTCGATTTTGTCTGTTAGGTCCGTTTGTAGTTCCGTGTGTGTTTCTGCAATCTGGTCTGTTAACTCCGTTTGTTTTTCCGTGTGTGATGTCTTTACATCTGTCCGCGACTGTTCGGTTTTGTCTGTGACGTCCGTATGTAGTTCCGTGTGTGACTCTGTAATTGTGTCAGTCAGACCCGTTTTTAGTTCCGTGCGTGTCGTCTCAAACTCTGTCTGCCATTCGTTAATTTAGTTCATTATTTCCGTGTGTGCTGTCCTAAACTCGTTTCTCAGTTCGGTGTGTGATTCTTCAATTTGGTTTGTTAAAGTCGTTATTTTATTAGTTAGATGCGTATTTGCCTCTTTTTGTTCAATCTGTGACGTTTCAAATTTGTTCGATAAATTTGTCTGTGAAGTTTTAAAATCGTTCGATAAATTTGTATTTGACTGTTCAACTTTTTCGTGCAAACTCATTATGAGTCGTATTAGGTCCTGGGTTCCGGCGGTTTCTGCAACTCTTACCTCCGGTGCCGTCGGCTGGTCCGTGTCCTTGTCTGACGCCTCCGGGTCTGTCTGCCTCGCCTCCGTCTCCTGGATGTCTCCTCCTGCGTCTAGCTCTATGTCCTGTGTCCTAAGTTCATCGTTTAGTGTCGTGATTTCTGCTTCAATTCCGTATATCAGTCCCGATCTCGTAATCCGTTTCATTGCTGGGTCCGTCATCTCTGCAGCCTGTCTTTTAACTCGTATGCCTGAAAATATCTAACTACGGGCCCCACCTAATCTCAGGCTCCCGTGTCCTACTACTATTTCTGTCTAATTTCAACTCAATCTAGCCTTTTTCAGCCCCACGTTGGGTTTGCCAATATATTATACCGCCCCCTTTGGGTTTAAACATATATTAAACCGCCCTACTTTGAGTTCCACCTATATTCTACCCTTTATTTTATAAACTTTTAAAATGTGCACACCTAATGCACGCCCCGTACTTGCACCGTTTGGTTGGTTCTTTTATTATCTATTTATTGCAATGCCTCGACTATTTAAGCTCTTAATCTCAGGGTGTTCAAGCTACTTATAGTGGGTTCCGTTATAAGTAGATGTGCTAAGTCCAACCAAAGTGCACTCTTTTGTTTTACTACTAAAATCGATACTCTACTTTTGTATATGCCAAATTTTCTAATAAGATCAAAGTTGCTATGTGCCAAATTCAATTACAACCAAAATTTGTATGACTATTTTTGACGTATTAAAGATATATTTAAACACTCACCTGGTCTATACTCCGTTGATGCCTTCCTGAATGCTGGCTCAAAATCCTTATCACCGTATGCGTCTTCACAATGATGTTCTTGAATTTTCGTGCCGCTTCCAGGTGTCCTTGAATTTTAACTGCTCCCCAATACCTGAAATGATTAACCCAAATTTAGAATTTAGAAAAATCAGTGCTACAACTTCCCTTGTTAATCTCCGTTTCGAATCCTTGTTTTCTATAAATCCGTCCGCTTCTCCGTATCTAATCCCAATCTACTCGTTCCTGTATCTTTTGCTCGATGCTCCTGCTACCTTTAAACTGCTCTCCAATATCCAACTTCTTTCCTTTGTATATCCACTCCGATGTCCTTCTAACTTTAATCCGCTCTCCAATATCACTTCAAATCTGTATAACCACTCTCCAAATCCAATAATTTACCGTCGCACAATCACTACTACTCACTTTATACTTTCGATGCTTGTTTCTTTACCACTTTATTCAATTGAAAACTCCTTTTAAAACAACTATTTTTTATTTTCTTTTAAATATCTGTATACAAATTAGCACAGTTATGAAAACACGTCTTTTTACAAAATTGGTTCGAAAATAATCCCCTTTGTTTACTCTCTAAGGCGACCATGTTAACTCTCTTCTAGCCTACTACATCTTAAAGTTCATAACAAATAACTACGTTCGTGTCGCACATACCAAAGTTCATGTCTTTTATACAATTTCATAATCACATTAAATTCTAATATATGTCCTAAATCTTTACATTCCACCAATCATATTTTACGCTGTTATAACTAATAATTTTGAGTTTACAAATATTGTCCAAAAGTTGATTCTACATAAAATGAAACCAAAATAAATTATACTTGACCCTGGATGCATGTTGATAGTGAACATTCATAGACGCATCCGGCTTTTGGACGGCAAATGTACTTTCAAAGGCTTTTAAAATTCAAACTCGGTATAAACCCTTGAGCACTGCACATCTTATTACGTCACTTAGTCATTTTAAAATTTCCTTTTGGCACTTAATTTCAACTACTATATTTGAATGGTATTTTAGTATACATAAAATACGGCAAACATACATTTTAAGTTTATGTGATCAAATATGTGGATTATTTTTGTTTGGCATATACTACCTTGTACTAAACAACCCTTATAACTCTTAGTAGCTCCCTTAGACATTATAATATATATATATATATATATATATATAACATATATATATATATATATATATATATATATAATTTATTATTATTATTTTCACTTCTTGACCTTCAAAATGTATAAATATACTTTTCTTGGGTATTAGGTCAAATTAAAAACACTAATTCAATCCATTTAATTTATCACTTCAAACATTTCAACCCTAATTGCGGGTCTTTTTCAATGACATATAGTTCTAAAAACATTACATTAAAAGTTTAAAAACTTAGCCGTTATCATCCCAGCTTTTGAATGGAAACATACAACTTTTGATCATTCCTGCAAACTAAATTCCTATTTCAGTTACATATGTAGACAACTTGCTATTGGTCAATAACTTATATTAAAAACCTTAGATAATAAATTAAATATATACAATTAAAATCCCTCAAACTCATACATGTTGCTATTGGTCAATAACTTATATTAAAAGGCTTAAATAATAAATTAAAATATACATTTAAAATCTCTCAAACCATACATGTTTATTGTGCAAGCTTTTAACAATGTCTCTATGAACATAGAAATAACTACTTGCCTTCAGAGAACCAAAATTATTATATCTAAATTTACTCTAATTTAGAGTAACATTCGTTTTTTGTAAATATCTTCGTTTCTATTAACTTTACGAAAAAACTTCAAGAGGCCGAAATTAAAGCCGATAAAATTTTCTATAAACCAGAGTTTGTGGCATGTAATTTTGAATGCATCGTGATGGTAACTGGCGTTTCAAAAGACAGGTAAGTTTACGTATGTAGCAGATCATCACTACGAGTCGCCTGAAATGATGATGTACGATCTATACTTTAAAAATTAATGCTGATTTTAACATATAAAATATCCACTATCAACATAAAAAAATCGTATTTTAATTAATAACTCGGCGAATTTGGGCCGTACAGAAATGAATAAAAAACGAAATTGTTCGTAATTTAATTTCTCTACAACTTTTATTTAAAACATTTCTCGATTCGAGAGTCCATTTTCGAAATATTAGCGAAAAATGCGCGACGATCGTACGTGATTTCGTTGCGTCGCAAAACTACAGGTGTTTAAAAAAATTGTCTCTGCTCTATTTGGTCGTACAGACTTGAATAAAAAAAATGGAATTGTGCGGGATTTTGTAAGCTACAATTTTGATATCTTGATAAATTTCCGTAAAGTTGACATTTTCAGAGTTATTTGCAAAAAACTAATTTTTATGACCTTTTGGACCCTCCCCTGTCCGTAATGTAGCGTCTACATGTGGAGACTTTTAATATGTTGAATAGTACCCTAAAACAAGTCTGTTTACAAAGTTTCAGCCCAGTCAGTTTTATTTCCTCCAAATCGACAAATTTCGAGTCATTTTACTGGGCTAATCAATACAGAAATGAATATTTCCCAACTGTTAGTTTTCGTTGCTAGGTAACAACTACATACATGGAAATATAGACTTTTTCTTCTGTTTAATATTATATTTTATATTCATTTTACTATTTTAGAAACAAAGGTGGATAGGGCAACGGGCTACCAATTTTTAATTTCTTAGAATAAAAGCAAGTAACAAGATGCAATCATGCAAATAATTAAGTTAACACTTATCATATATCGTTTTTTTAAGGTTAAACGATTTCAATTTGCAAAATATTATTCGTCTACATTTAAATTTTTAGTAAAGCAAAAATATTGTTGTTCAGTAATTTTGGTATGAATTATGGGACTAAATAATAACTATAAATAATGGTATAATTACAATCACTGATATTTTCAATACACTTTTGTAACTTGTAAACACATAACAGTAGACACTATTATTATACGTAGGTAGTCCTATAACAATACTCAAGAACACAAATATTGAAATGGAATTTTCTTTCCATCCCTGTTTGTTTTATAGGATATCGTAAATCTTTGGCGAATATAGGGGGACGGGGATGGCGGATCCAGCCTCTGGAATGGTTAGAATGCACCCTAGAAATTTCTTAGTATGTTAGTTGTTATTTTAAGCTCCCTCATCTAGTCATTACTTTAGTCATAACCTTTTTCACATCTTTCCTAAATTTGTAGCATTGCTTTGTATTGTATTATACTTACAATACATTCTAAGATAATCCTTAAGTAATCCCTAACCGAGTGATGCGCTGAACTGCATTGTTAAATATAACCTCAAGCTTCAGGTGTTGATTTAGGACCATTTAGTTGGCACGTTCCTCTCATTATGTATTATGTTTAAATAATAGCTTTTCTATATCCTTCCTGAAATAAAATAAAGAGGTACAGACGACGTTTCACCTAGAAATTCGCCAATTTGGTTTTTTCTATGCGATATACTAATACTAATTTGTATTGTTGAGTGTGGCGTCATTGCGGTCAACTGCGTGCCACTCTTCCGCACATGTACATAGAAGCTAAACTCGTTGTTTAGACTTTTTAATTGATGTTGACTGTCGTCTAAGAATTTATTATATTTAGGTAAAATTGATGAAATTAACGATTCCAATTTATGAGTATTTGCATGCTTTTATATTTCATTTCACTTTATTTTGACTGACTAATTATAAATTTTTAAATTTGCCGCCTTTTGTAGTTTGCCACTCTGGACAGCGTCCCCTTTCCTCCCCATCGGCCCTGCTGGAGCGTATGCACTAAATGGCCCGAGGGGTCAAAATCACAATTACTTTTAAGTCTTGGGTGGATGCGCCGTTTCAATCTAGTTTAGTAGGTTTATTTGATTGGTTTAAGTTAATTAGGTTACCTAATTTAGTTTTATTATTTATTAGCCCGATGTTTAAAGTTTTGATTTAATACCCGGTATTTTGTTCCCCGCATTTAGGTAAGATAGTGATCGATTTCCTGTAAATTTCATCGTGTATATGTAGATATTTAGGTATTTTCTTTTTGTATTTTTTTAATTATTAATGTGGCATCGTTGTTCTACCTCTCTTCCCACTTTCGGAGTAACCTTTCTCGCAGCTTTGTCATAACTAGCGACCCCCTACATTGAATTTTTTTTCAATGCTCTGCCCGAAGGTACTACATTGGCTAGGAAGCGAGTTTGATTTTACCTGTAAATTTTGCCGAACCCTTGCTATTGCAAGCAAGGTAGAGATCTTTAACGTGCGTGATAACACTCACACACGGGACCTCCATTTTATCTTTCATCCGAACGAGGGCGTATTTTTGTGAAAAATGTTCGCCTAACATTTTTTAAGCGGACCGTGTCGGCATTCGAACTCGGGACCTTGGACAATAGTGGTCACACGCATACCAACTACGCCACGAAGCCGCCCATAACTAGCGACCCTACATATGATTTTCCAATGCTCCACCCGAAGGTACTACATTGGCCAGCACGCGAGTTTTTTTTTACCTGGAAAATTTGGAATTTTGCCGGACCCTTGCTGTTCCAGGCAAGGTAGGGATCTTTAACGTGCGTGACAACACTCACACACGGGACTTCCATTTTACCTCTCATCCGAACGAAGGTGTATTTTTATGAAAAATGCTCGCCTAACATTTTTCAAGCGGACCGTGTCGGGAATCGAACCCAGAACCTTGGGCGTAGTAGTCACACACATACTAACTACGCCACGGACCCGCCCCATAACTAGCGACCGCGGTACTGAAGAATACGATGTAAATAACTCATCTGTTGCGGCCTCATTGGCTTGCTCATCTGCTTTGTCGTTTCTTCGATTGCCGTCATGCGACCTAACCCAATAAAACTTCAAATCCCGAAACCCAAGAGCCGTGTGCGCGTTTCTCCTGACGTACCTTTGATGATTTGTCGAGGTATTCATGTTTGCCAGAGCAGTCAGAGCCGATTTGCTATTGCTAATGATAGACATCCACGTGTGCCCGAGTGATTGATGACGTACTCTATAGCTTCTCTTATAGCTATCAACGTGCATTGAAAGATTCTACTACAATCCGCGCTTAGTTCGGAATCTAAACACTTTCCTCTTTTTCTTATACACAACGAACGCCGCTCTTGCCTGCCCATCGTCCATTCGTGATCCATCCGTATAATTGTGACCCTCTCCGCGTTTTCATCACCTTCGACAAACTTGCTCCCCTTGGCATCGGCCGGATTCCCTAATTTAGATATAACGATTTTTTCTTTCGACCTCCCTAGTTCCAAGGTCAACAATTTCGACGACCTCCTGCCCTTTCTCTATATTTACGAATCTTCGATCTCTAATCTCCCTGACGAACGAATTCGATTGGGAGAATCTTATTAATCACCAAGGCCTTCGTGGATATGGTTCTGTACGCCTTCGCCTGCTCGTCTCTGAATCCCCGGCTTATTTTTGCTGCCGCAACCATTCTGTTCGATATCTCGCTCCCCTTGCTTTTGACAAACTGCGCATGCGTCTTCCAATTTAGTTTGTTATCTAACTTGACACCTAGGTATGTGATGGCTTCCTCGAAGGGATCTTCTCTTTTCCAAGCTTCAACATAAGGAGAAATTGTCTCGATTTTGTTCTGAAATAAAACGCCTCTGACTTCAACGTGTACAATTTTAACTTGACCACCCGTGACCATTCGTGTAACCTGTTAAACTCCTAGTTCGGTTTCATTCGGATCCTCATTAACAATCTCGACCTGATAATCAAAAGCGTATTATTCGCAAATCCAACAATAGTGCATCTTTTGGACAATTTCAACCTAAAAAATGCTCTTATATAATAACTTACAGAATGTGGAACCAGAACATGACTCTGGGTGGCATCCCCTAGTCACTACTAGCGTTACAATATCCCCCGGAATTTCAACCTCTGCCAATGCCCTCGAAAAATAACTTGACCAATGAAATCAGGTTTTGCGAACAATTTCTGCATTTCAACTCCCAAACGATAGATGGCCACCATCCACCAAGCAGCAGTAAATGCTCCTGAAATGTTCAAAACCACGACGACGCAATGCTCCGTTGCTTTCCTCGCCTGCTTGATTTCTTCGACTACAATCTTAAAGCGTCGATGGTCGACTTACCTTCCACGAATCCAAAGTGTCGCTCATTAAAACCGCCGCTGTCTCGTACCGCGTACTCAATTTGCGGGTTATGACTCGATCCAAAGTTTTCTCCAGTACTGGTAGCAAGCTAATTGGACGATAGCTGCCCGGGTCTGACGCATCCGTATTTTTAGGTTTAAGGATAAATTTTACGTTCTGGACTTTCCATGCAACGTGGAAATACGCCCTTCTTCAAACAAAGGTCAAACAACTTGATAAAGACATGCGGGGCCAATTGGCACACCTCCAGGGCTGTGTCTGAGGTGATGCCTTCTTAAGGTTCATCCTTCTTACAGTCTCGTAATCGACACCTTATCGGCACCTGTCCCTTGCGCCTCTCTAGCTCACCGACGTATAATGCCGTGCATCCCCTCATTCTTCTCTGGATTGTCTGATGGGAAAAATTTCTCCAACAAATATTCTGACATAATTTTAAATTCCTCCGAATATTTTCCATGATCTTTTTTGACGTTGCCGAGCGTAATCTTATGTTGCTACCCATTGTTCTTTTTCGAGTTGCGGGTGCGGAATTCTTTAAATTTCTTTGTTCGCGTTTGTTCTATCGCCATTTTATCTTCTTGATTACATTAATTATACTCCATCTTGCTCTGTTCTCCCAATTTTCCCGCCCCGCGTTGGTAGCGGTGCCTTAAGTTGCGGATTTCCGCCATCTAGTGGTGAGCTCCCGAGTTCACCAAGGTACGCTGCTTTTAAACGCTTTATTCCTCGGCATAGAGTGCGCCGACGCGTCTACCACAACGTCGATGACTAGTTCGTTCTCGAGCGTTGGGATTCTTTCGCTGAATTTTTGTTTAAACCGCTCCCAATTTGCTTTTTTATTACACAACCGCGGGAAAATAGTTATTTGCTCGTTTACGCATCCCATGATTATTAGCTTGTGGTCGAAGAGAGTGGCCTCACCCGATCTTAATTTCCAATTACAAACATCCTTCAACATCTCGTGCGAGACTGCAGTGACATCGACGAAACTGCTGTCCCTATACCCCTCAAACGTCGATTAATCATTGTTGTTTAACACGCTCAATTCCCATTCTGTTAATAGATCAGCGATTCGCGGCCTCCTGTCATCTTATATCGACTGCTCCATAATGGGGATTTGACATTAAAATCCCCCAATTATTATTTTTCGATTTCATCCAATTTTCTGGAACACATTTGAATTATTAATTCTTCGATTTGTGGGTTTTCGCGCAGCGAGTCGACTGGTGGAAGGTACGCACTTATAACGTAAAAAATGTTAGCCCCAGTTTTTATTTCGGCTCCCCCTCCCAAAAACCATTATCTTATGGTTATACAGATGTGGTTCCTGAATGAACCCGACATCGATCTTGTTTTTCACGAATCGTTTAACGAAACTGCTAGTCGCCCCTTTACTTTTCCCTAAATTTAATTGGGCGCATTAATCTTCCTTCTTGTAGAGATTGTTTGGTTTTATAGTCCATAGTCGATGTTGCGTGATTGCGTTCATCAGTCATTGGATCGTGGGGCAACTGCTCGAATTAGCGCCATGGCTTGTTCTATCGTTTGCCCTTGCGCAAACCACACAGCAGAGCAGTGCCTTTCAGCAATATTTGAATTCATATCCGATCTCGGCACAGTTACTGCACCACTATACCTTCTCCCTGCATTCCATCGACATGTCTCTACTTGTAGTACCGCTAACACGTCGTCATCGTGAAGTGATCCCGGGCCCACTCTCTTCGCCACCTGAGGTTTATAGCTTCAGCTAATATGCGTCTTCGAAGTGTGGGGGTCACTTTGAAGACGACGTTGGCGAAGAGAGTCCTAGGCCTTTTCTGCCTAACCTAAACTTCTCCCTCGAGTGATCTTCCAGCTTCAAATCGTTGAAACGGGTATTCTAGCTGGCGATCAAACGGACGAACGAGCTCTTTCCTTCATCTTCGTTTCGACCCCCTAAGAGAACGATCCATGGACGCCTCTTTTCGATGGTCTCTGCTACGAGCTTTTTGCGCCCCTCTCCCCGCCCCGACCTTGGACTACAACTTCTTTGCATCTTTACGACCAGTACAATCAGCAACAACACCCCCTCTGCGTGTCCTTCGAGCTGCAACAATAAACCCATCACATGCAGGATGAGCGTTCTTCTTAAGGGTGTTCATCGCATCTTTCTTCTGGTCTGGCTTGGTGCCAACACGGATCACGAAAGTCGACGTAACACCCGCAGCTGCTGTAACGTGTGATGTCTTTGCCGGTATTAATGCTCCCTGACCTCTCATCTCCTGCTCTCTCGGGACGACGGCGATCTCCGCTGTACCTCCTGATGCGACTTCTTACCAACATCCGCAACGCACAACCTCATCGCCCGACCCTTACCAATCAGTTGATTCGTAACGTTCCGCAACTCGTTCACGGCGTTCCGAATCACCTTTCTATGTCGACGACAATCGCTTCGGAGGTGGCTGACACCTTTTTGCAGATAACGATATACGCCTTTCTCGTCCTAAACATCAAAAGGTCCAGCTCGTCAAGGTAGCTAGCAGCAGCGCTCCCGCTACTGCTGGTCGTCGTCTTGAACTATCTTCTCGATGTTGAAGGCAATTTCGGCCCAGCATGATCCACAAGGGGCTCCGACTCCCTCGACCCAACCACCGTAGGCTCGACTCTTGTCTCCGACGACCTTCTTCTGAGCTACAACATCACGTTCTTCACCATCACCTTCAACCTCTTCTCGACAGTGCCCTTAGCATCTGACCTGTCTCTTTCTCCTTAGCAACGGCTCGTCTTCTCGGTGGACCACCATGATGTCAAAAAAAGGTAAAAGAACAACGAATCGAAACCAACAAGAAACCCAGCTCGAAAAACGACGTGACTGTCGCGAAGTTCAAACGACGTGACTGTCGCGACGCTCAAACGACGGAAATATAAAATAATTCACTAAATAACGTTACAAATAACATCAACGCCAAAAAAATTAGCCTAATAAAAATACCTCAATTATTTATAAAATTAACCATGAACAGATCTGTATTTGTTTATTTATTCTAACCTCAAACCTGCAATACAAATTTATAAAATCTTCGGCTCTGGCTGGTCCGGTCAAATTTAACTATTCGACCGAGTAAAAATCGCGTTAATGGAATGCGGAACCGGAAACCCACGAATTACAGCATAAGTTCGATTTGCACGTGCACTTTAATATTATAATATTTTATTTAAATTTTTAGCAATTTATTTAATTTAAAATGGGCTTAGGTTTTAGGGTTCTTTAATTATTGTACACAAAATAAATAAAATTTTACAATACATTTCTAAGTTTTACGCTGTTTTTAGCGATAACAATTCCACATTTACTACAAACGCCTTTATATGTGTTTAAAAATTATTTATTAGTGTCTGATTTATTAGATTTTCTGTTTTTGTGCCAAAAGGGTTTTATTTATTAAATTTATTTAGTTTGAACTCGAGTTTTAGGTAGAATATAAATCAAACGCGATTTATTTGTAATTTATTCAAATTAGATTTTGTTTTTGATTTTATTTCACTACCCCGCTTTTAAAATATTAATACTGCACAGTATTATCTCTATATAAAACTTACTTGTAGCTGTTAATCAAGGAGCTCCGCAAAACATGTCCGCTCGATTCAACTGCTAAAGAGAAAGTTCCCAGATTTTCTAACAGCAGCCACATTCTAAACCTCTCATTTGTTGGTTTTATTTTAGAATCAAGAAGCTGCTGAATACGCAAACTTTAGAAGAATTAATGTTCACTGTTTTAACTACCGTCGAATACTAAAGTACAAAGGAACGATGCCCTCTTATATACCCTATAGATTATAGAATGAGAGCTGAAGGTTATCGAACACACCTGAACGAAATTATCTGCTAGGTGGGGAACTAAAATGAGAAGCAAATTGAAAGAGCGCAAGCGCATGTGAAAAAGTTACGGAATACGTAATTTTCAGAATCAACCTAAAGTTATCAAGTGCGACCCGGCGCAGTCAGGAGTGCGACCTAATGCGCTTACGCCATTTGATCATGGGCTATTTAGGTTAATCGACGCTACCCACTTTGGATTAGTCCCAACATCTCCTGATCAGGTTAGGCTAGCCCAACATTTCCCGGTTAGGTTAGGTTATAGCTCGTTATTTGTAGTAAAATTTTTACCATATAATACCGTAAAAGAAATAAAACCCGTGTCATTAGTTATTTTTGTACTATCGATTAAAAAGAGAAAATTAGAATTGAAGGAAGTGAATTTACAAAGAATAAAGATAGAACACTAAGAAAAGACAGTCGCATTAAAGCAGCAATATAAACATTTAGCAGAAAAAGAACGAAGATGGTACAGTTAAAAGAGAGGTTAATAAATCTTTTTATAATCAGCTGGAAAATTTTGGGCCTATCTGGCGTTTGCATTTACAGTTAATAAACGATAAACGTATTCGTATATCGAAGTTCTTGTAGAGAAGATTAGGCATAACGATGTATATTTTTGAAAGGGATTTTATAAAATCCAGTTTACTAAGATGTACGGTACAAGAGAAGAGCTTACGGAATGGATTTGATTTGCTTGCCTATAGAAGAGCATTTTACAACATTTAGAACTAATGGTATTGCAATATATAATAGTAACTCATTTTCAAAAGTATAGGACTTAAGGCTATTTCGGATGTCTGGAAAACATGGAGAGTGCCTTCTTTACACAGAAAGAGGTATAACAAATGGACGAAATTCTAATGCAAGAAAGAAGAGGGTGTGTACATATTACGAAGTTCTGAAGACTGGAGGGAATAGACGGAGGAACAGAACGTGTTATTGCTGCAATTAAAAAGTAGATCCCAGAAGCAGTGAGCGTTATATTTTCTAATTCGAAAATCAAGACGCGCTGTACGTATCCAATTATTGGTTAGAAGAGGAACTACAAGAAGACAATGTAGATCTAAATTATAAAATAAGAATTAAATTAGATAAGTTGAAAACAACTTCGAAAGAAATGGCTGTTTGTGTGTAAAAATGTATATTCTATATTATGTATTTTATATTATCTAAATAAAAACTAAAATTAGAAATTGCATATTAGGTATAGGGTTCTCCGCAACAGTTAAAGATAGGTATACTTAAACGATGATCTTGAGAAGTAGTTGAAACATGGTAGTTGAAAGTGCAGTGATATCCATTTATTACCCATATGAGAGAGAATAGGGTGAAAGTGGTGTAGATTTGAACTTTGACTACGAAAAAATGAAAGTGAATGGCTACTCGTGATGACATCACGCGATCCACGAATGGACGATCTTGAAGGGTACAATCATTTCCAAAACGGATCTTCGATTTCTTTATGGGGAAATACATGCAAAAATGAACGATTTTGCGCTATTCACATTGTTACAGTATGCGGTGCAGTCCAGAAAGAAAATCGCCCGCACCGAATACTGCAATAAAGCAAGTGCAGAATTCAAGTGTTAGCTAAAACCGTCACAAAGGGGGATGAGTCTCACGGAAAGAAAAATTAGAAACTTTAGCAAGTAGATTTATTTACAAACCGTTAGTTAACAAACATGGTATCCAAAGGAATATTTACAAAAACCAAAACGAACATATACGTAACGTCCCGTTAAAATATTATATAAACGGAAACGTCAACTTGCATATAAAATAACAACTCCGAAATATACATAAAAGGTTAAACAAATATCAATTAGGGTTTATTTCCGACACCTAAAACATTAAAATCTAAACAACAAGTACAAATATACTTTTGTTTTCAGCTCTAAATAAATACAAGAAGAAAATTAGACATAATATGTATACAGTAATACAAGGCTGTTTATCTGCTCTTTACCGAAGTGCACTTCCTAAAAGTACTATCGCAACGCTAAACCAAAACTAACCAAGTGTTACGCTTAATCTAAATTATAATTAGTAATGAATTCGTTAATGTTAGAATTTCCTAAATTTTAAGTTAAAATAAGTGAAATTGCTTCAAACGCAAGCTTCTTCTGTTTAGCTTAATTGTGACTTAAAAAATAATCGCGTGATCACTTTGTGCACTAACGCGTGAAAGTAAATTTTGGAACCGCGGTCTGTAATTTATTGTACCATAACCACGAGTAAAAAAAAAACTAAAGTACTGGTGTGGTTATTAACCAAAGAGAAAAGAATTACCTGGGTAGGTTCCATTGAAAGCAAAAAAAGCAGAATATTCGTACCTTAAGTCCCTTTGTGTGCCAACGAGAAGTAGCTGCCTTTCGTGGAGACTATTCGCTCAGTATGTACCCTATCGTGCATCGCCAGCCCGCCTCTGGCATCATCGTAGCAGATCTGAAAGTGCGTACTTACAATTGTCCACGGACCGGATACTTCTAGGAAACAAGTTCACTAGTTACAGCACTTGACTAAGTGTAACTTTATAAAAACTGAAGTGAAGCAATGCTTCTTAAAGAAATGCCTCTTAAGTAACACCTCGACTTTTCAGAGTCTGTTCACGTGAAAATCTTCTTCGACGCTCTGCCTGTATATATAGGGAGGTAAGACATCAGGTGGTAACATATTTTCCTTCCAAGACTATTTCCCATTGATAAAATACAACTTGCAAAAGTATTTTCAGCACACCACCTGCAAACCAGTGCAATTAAGAAACCAAAAGACGACTACCACGAGATAAGTCCGCAACTCACATGACAACACTATGTAGTTAAATGTATGACAGGAGGTGTCCTATTTCCTGTATATAACTATAGAGATTTACTATTTCGAAAACTACTACCGGGAACAGTTAAGCAGGTGGACAAGTTTCGTTGTTCGTAATCTAAGTGTACACTTGTGCGATAACGGAACGCGATAGCAGTATTTCATGCTAAGTCATTATACGTATTTGTTGAAGAGATGCTGTGTTTAAGCTTATTTTATAGAACCAATAATTCGAGAATTTTTTAACCAAAGCAAACTAACAGAATAGATTCCACATATTTAAACTTAACTAAATACTTAATGAGATGCTTGAACAAGTAATCATTTCAATTTAAAAGGTAGTCGATCTTGTTAATTAATACTTAAATAACTCGAAAGAACATAGGGAGTGTGAAGTTTAAGTTAGAAATTTTATGACGTGTTTCTTAATAAAAAGTAGTGACGAAGTAATTGAAACTTAGTATTTATGTAAAGGATGCAGAAATGAATCGGTTGCGGAAATTTAACGTAACAACATTTCCCCGAGAACGAGAAAAATCCCAGGGGATATCTTAACGTATTTATTCCCGTCAAAAACATATTCTTACAATGCAAATAATTATTTATACAATATTCAGGGCCGAATTTAGAAAACTCAAGGAATTCTTTTACTTTTATACAAGATACAATATGTTTAATAGATATGAGATGCAATTTGGATATTCAGTAATTGAAGAGCCATTTTATGAGTTAATTCACTTAACACGTAACAATATTTACCTAATTTTCTGGACAAAACCGCAACGTAACGCTTGTATAAATTGAGCAGCATAGGCCTTTATATTAGTTCATTTATATTTTATTTTTAATAATTTATTTTTCATTTTCATTCTATTTAACAAAATTTCTTGATTTTATAAGATAATCACTTTTCATAATTTTTATGTTTGCTTTTTTATTAGATCATATGTGTAGTTATCGTTTTAAAATTTTTTTAAATTTATCATTTTGTTAGGTAACATATTTGTTTTATAACCAGCAACTGAATTAAGAATTTTTAGTTTATTCATGATGACTTTCAAAGTGCCGAAAGCGTTCTGGATTTTTAATAAAGATATTTGCACGTTTAACTTTTTTTTATGTTTTGTAAATAATTAATTATCCGAACGGTGACTGACAAAAACAATTTTTGGTTTCTTATTTGTAAATGATAGTGAAGAAAATTTAGAACATAACTCAAGGATTTTGTTAGTCACTGCTATCCTCTAGGTTAAAATATGTTTATGATTATGGGCGGGTGTACATGTTTTGAATTGCTAATTTTTTTCCCTTGACTATTATCAAATAATGCTTTCATTGTGGTTATAGTAACAATGTTTGAAAAAGACCGAATTTGTAATTATTAATTTTGCAAAGGAAAATAAAAGTGCTTAAAATATAACCTTGGTTAGAGGATATGATGATTATATCTCATATCTGAACAAACCGGACAAGTGTGTTTATCCTTGTGTTTTTCTATTCGCGATATGTTATCTTTAGGAGTGTTCAACTCGTATTTTTATACTTAATTCCCACTTAAAGGCAGTCTTCGTTAGACATAATTCATTGCCTATTTAATTAAGTCATAGTTTAATCATGTTGCTTTCCGAATTCATTTTGTTATTAATATACAACAGATGGCAATAACTATGTGGGCGAGGTCAATTGATTCGATAATGTTCCGGTTTAGGTCAGGGTCGGATTCGATACATTTTTAATGAGTCACGTTTTTCTTTTATTGACCTGCAGCCATCCTACCTTACCCACTTCTTATTATTTCAAGGTAAGACAGCTAATGTCACTAGAACAATATAATTACTCAGATATTCTGCAATTACGTGAATTAGAAACGTAGTTTCACAATATTCTAAATGGCGTGGTTTACATAATACATGCTATGTCGAAATTGATTTGATCCGCTCCTGATTCGAACATCATAGATGGAGGGGAGGAATTATCGTTGTATACATCCTTGATTTTAAAATATAGTTAGTTATCGCGTTACTTCGGAGGAGCGAAAGTGAAAATGATATATATTTTCGTTTATGAAATACTCTGTTACAAAGTAGCAGTAATTAGCAAAATATGAAGGTGTGACACTTTTTATAAACAAATTTTTATATATTTTTTTTTGTTGTTTTACGATGGTTTCTCACGATGAAACGTCGGATACTGAATGTCAGAAGTTAATATCAGAGCACCTCAAAAAAGAAGAAATCATTCAAAATTTATTTCCACGATATCGGTATTACAGCAGGTGATTTTTTGCATCATTAATTTTTGTTATAAATTAATTTCAATATCAACAGTTATTGTTTTTGTTATAGGACCATACAAGATCCGGCCACTCAGAGGTTAACATGGTATAAACCTCCATTAACTGTGCTAGTGGTCAAAAAGGTCAGGGATGCGTCTGTGTATTCGCCATTTGTTCAACTTGTGCATTGGTTAATACAGGTAAGCGCTGTATAATTTATTAATAGCGTACTACTGTATTTAATTATGTGCATAATGGCGCTTTATTATGTATTTGTACAGTAGATTAAGAGCCTGAAGGTTCAATTCTTTTTTAGCCGTTTTTAAAAGATTTCTCTATAACGTTCGCCACTGACAATAGCAATAATAATAGGTAATCCTTATTTTTCTATAAACTGACGATATCTAATCTCAATCATCACCACATCCGTATGTTGCTACAGTCTTTAAATCGCTAAAAATATTTTCTATCATTTATAATGTGCTAAACAACAACGCTTTATTGTGCTTATTTGTTGTTATAAACTCTATCGATTATCATCGTCTCAAAAAACATTTAATATAGTAGAAAACACGAAAGAAAATATTTGCGTCATGACTTGTAACCAACCGTATGTATTAAGTTGAAAATTTCAAGTCAAATGTAGCATCTAGTTCATAAATACCAAATTAATATCAGTTGTGAAAAATATTTTATTTTCACACAAGTAGTTGCTTTTACTACTTTAAAATTGTCGTCTTAATACTTTAAGGGTTTTTGGGTCTTTGGCTCGAAATAGATCGATTCGAGCCAACTTACCTATTATACAAGTTGCTTCAGTTAGCCGCTAGAGGGCTTCAAAAATCGTGAAAAATATTTGATATTTTAAAATAACTCGAAAACGCGTCGATAGATATCGACCATTTTTGGGGTGCGAGTTTCTACTTTCAATTGACATCTTTTGGTGGTGTACGCAAAATGATGTATTGTATAAATATAGGATCATTACCTTTTTCCTGTTTATGCAATGACTACCAATTTTTTTTTATGAGTAGCCGACTTAATTTGGAAACTTTTTTGTCTCTTGTAAAATTTTGATTAGACGAGCGGTTTGACAGAAAAAAATAATTTCAAATGTCTGCATCATTGCTGCATTAAGTATAAAACGGGGCAAATCAAAAAGCATAGTTTAGTAATTGGCTTTGCTTTTTATTTGTTATTTAATTTGACTGTCATTTAATCTCAGTTTACCTGTCAAGTCGTGAATTTCTGCTTAATTCAATAAAAGTTAGCATCTTTCATCTTACATTATGAGTACTTACTCAAACAACGAACAGGTGGATATGCTTTTGGTTTTCGGATTTTGTCAAGGTAATGGTCGTGATAGCGTCAGAGTCTATAGGGAAAGATTTCCTAATCGCCGAATGCCAAACCACCAAACATTCGCAAATATTGAAAGACGTCTTCGTGAAAATGGTAGCTTTCAGTCAAGAAATGCGGATCGAGGACGTCAACGTACCACAAAAACTGCGGATCTGGAGGAACAAATTTTGGATAGAGTTGAAGAAGACCCAAAAATAAGCACCAGACGCTTAGGACTTGAACTACAAGTTCCTAAAAGTATTGTTCATGACGTTTTAAAGGAACAGTTATTACACCCCATACCACGTTCAACAGGTACAAGATCTTTTGCCTATCGATCCTGAGAGGCGTCTAGCTTTCTGTCAATTTATTCAAGAATTTAAAATGCAAATTTCAGTCGCAAAATTTTATTTACAGACGAAGCTTCTTTTACAAGATCTGGTATTACTAACATACATAATGAACATGTTTACGGCGTAGAAAATCCTCATGCAACTAAAGTGACTCACTATCAACATGAATTTAAGATTAATGTCTCGGCTAGAGTTATTGATAATTTTATTATCGGTCCTGTTGTCATACCAAATCGATTAAACGGAGACAATTACTTCAACTTTCTACAACAAACATTACCGAATTTATTGGAAGAGCTGCCATTGTTACTTCGCCAAGACATGTGGTTCATGCACGATGGTGCTCCTCCCACTTTACTCTAGTTGTTCGACAACATTTACACGAAAAATATCCGGATCGATGGATCGGAAGGGGATATGATGCTCCTACAAATTGGCCAGCACGATCGCCGGACTCGACGCCCTGTGATTATTTTTTGTGGGGTACCTTAAAATCTAAGGTTTATTCGTCTCCACTTGATAGCGAAGAAGAATTGTATAGACGAATTTTAAATGCAGCCAACTCTTTAAAAAATAATGCACAAATAATACAGAGGGTTCAATTAAACTTCTTACGAAGAGTTAATTTGTGCATTGAAGAAAATGGCGGCCATTTTGAAAAATTATTGTAATGGTCCAACACTTGTACTGCGCTGTTAATTTTCAATGTTAGTAATAAAAAATACACAAAACAATGAAATAAAATAAAAACAGAGATTTGAAATTATTTTTTCTGTCAAACCGCTCGTCTAATCAAAATTTTACAGGAGACAAAAAAGTTTCCAAATTAAATCGGCTGCTCATAAAAAAAATTGGTAGTCATTGCTTAAACAGGAAAAAGGTAATGGTCGGATATTTATACAATACATATACATCATTTTTGGAACACTCATATGCTTTTAAAATTATTGCGTACACCACCAAAAGATGTCAATTTAAAGTAGAAACTCGACCCCAAAATGGTCAAAATCAAATCAAATCAAATGTCCATTTTTATATTACATAACCTTCTCTGTCATTATCTTAAATAAACCTGCTCACGTATGTCGTTACTTAAAAACACAGAAATCATATTGCTATCTTTCTCGTATCCATTGGTAAAGCTTTAAAAGAATCTAAAAAGTATGTTGTGAATTGCGCTAGGCGCCCGTGACGTAGATATCTTCATTCGTGGTTTCTAGTATACCAAGGAATTGTTATGGGTATTGTAGACGTCAGAGAAAATTGACACCACAACAGACGCTTGGTTTGAAACCAATTGTATATTATAGCGTCCTACAAATAAATTATTTATACATAAAATTTATAAACAAATTAAATGAGTTAATGTTATCATCTTCATATGTCAAGTTAATTTAAAAGAAAGTAGTTATTAACAAATTAACTGGTTGTTGCAGAGCCAACAATCTTTAACGGTTTTCTGTATACAAATTAAATAGACCCTCGTGATTCCAAACTAGGCTTTACCTTTAGCACGCACGCACCAACTTGCACACGCGCGCACACCGCGCTCGCTCGCGCTCACGCACACTAGGTGCTATCAGAAAATTTTCCCGGGCTTGTGGACTGTACTCGGCACTCCTGTTGGATTTGACTCTCTAGTGTTGGTATAACTCAAGTGAAAAATAACCTATCTCTAGACTATTAAAAAAAACATGCATCACCCGATTTATTCGATAATTCCAGTGAAATAGAACCAAAAGATACTATGAGCTGTAACTTGGCTAAACTTGTGTAGTAGTTGTAGTTACCGTTACCGTAACTCGTGAACGTACCTATCTATTCTATTCACTACTATATATATGGTCTCCCGTAAATATTAGATTACCTGTTAACCATGGATGGGTCTCATTGTATGGTCTATCTAATTATCACATCGTGACCTTTGTGAAAACCTTACGATTTTCGAAATAATAATGATTTTCCAATTTTGAAAATAACCTCACCTTGTGTTAGTCTATTGATGGACATTTGAATAACTGAAGGAATTTTTTAAATCAGATTGTTTCAAAATACTCTGGAATACCGATGTTAATAGTGACATATCTCAATTATTCTGAATTAAATAAGGCATCGTCAGAATAATCTAGCACTTTCCGAATTTGCTCTTTGCCTTGCTACGTTCCTAGACGTAGCCGGAAGAAAAGTAAACACCATGCTAACTACCAGCCACGGAGAGTGGGTGGATTCGCCTACATACCAAAAAAAAACAAGAAAAAACAAAAAAAACATCGCGTACGATTATCTATTAACAAATAATAAAATTTAAATACATAATTCGGTACAAACAAGAGAACGCAATAAAATAAGCGTTCTCATTTCAACGCCATCAATTATATTATACGGACAAATTGGATAGTGGATCCACGAAATGTGCATTTCGCGGCTAACATGTTGTAACAATTTTATTTTCGCATTAAAAATCTCTGCATTAAAGGTATAACGAATGTTAAAACACCTTTATTAACTAAAGTAATAATACGTGTAACAATCAAATTTTTGCATTAATACAGTATCTAGAGCCGTTAGTCTATTTGTTTCGGAGGTCGGTGTATTCCACAGCCACAGGCACGCGCGTGAGAGGATTGACAACCCCCCTCGGGACCCTCCCACCATGCAAGAACGCGGCAGGGGCACTCGTCGATAGGTAAAAGCAGCGACAGCATGCATTCGAAGAGAATGGCGAGTGACCTCCGGGTCGCATTAATTGTGTAACACACTTCCTGAGTAACGCGCAACTACGACTTACAAACTACGACTTACAAACTACGCAACGAAAATTATATTTATAACTAAGATTAGACCATGGAAGATTACGCTACAAAATTTATGCAACTTTGAATCAATGTAAGAAACCCACTTCGCTTCAACACCGGTATTTAAAGCATGGAAAGCAGGAATAATTAGCTGCAGACTCCGCACGGCGATGCAGTTCCCAATCTAGCCAAGGACAGCAGCCCGGGGTTTGGTTCGTAATAGCTTTAAGATTTCCTCAGTGCTTCCTTCTAAAAGCACGTTATTTCGTTTTGTTTTATAGAAGCACAAATTTGTTATTCAGTTTATCTGTAGCTAAGCTGGTTTTCTCCAGTATCAAATTTAAATTTCACTTAGTTTCGTAGATATGTGACTACACGTGGCTTCAGCATAAATTAACAGCTGCGGCTACGTCACTTGTTTGATTAAAATATGCCGTCAACAATTGCACAATTGCAAGCAGATGTTTAGTAGTACATTACTACCACCTTTGATAAAATTAGAGAATATCTTTGTGAATATTTTGACTTCAAATCGATTTTAATACTGTTAACTTAAAAAGAAAGTTTTGTATATTAATTTGTAAATGACCTACACAGATCTGATTGGGTTAGAAAACCTTAGTATAACCAGTCACACTGGGTTGTAATATATTTGAGTAAGAATCAAGTTGATAAACTTTACATTAATTTTTCAAGTAATTCAAGTATTCATTTTATTTTATTGCATTAAATTTTATTTACAGAAACAGAAAAAATTCTTTCTAGTAAATTTATAATCCACGCTTAAAGTCTTTTTATTCTGATCTAGTTTGATCAGACCTGATAAACAAAAAGCAATAAGAGTTCAATTTTATGGTACCCTTATGTAGGAAACATTCTTTTGCATTTTTAGACATATTTGAGGGACACAAATAGTGTTCCCATTTTTATGTGACTTAATTATTATTTTTCCTTACAGGAACAGCGTCTTATTCTGTTAAGACAGGTTTTTGTCAGCGAAGGCGATCTTTTTTCTTTGGGTCTCCACGTCCGCCCTTAGAAATTAGCCATGCCATTTACATGAATCAATCTGGACTTGGTGGCGCCTGTTTGTTTTAGTTTGAGTGTGACCCCCACAGATTTCGACTTACCCCCATTGCTCATAGCTCTAACCAAGGAATAGACCCCTAGTTACGTCGGAAGACTTTGTTTTGCAGACACCTAACTTGATGCATGGTGATTATAAAGTATTGTCGGCCAGAAGTATAGAAAAGCGTTTCACTAGCGCCCATGCGTGAGGCTAGCGGAGCCATTTAGAGAGAGGAAAAATAGTTACAATGTAATAAAACTCTGAAAAAAAGGAAAATGAATGCTTAAAATTTTCCAATCGCAAGTATGTTAAATTTGCGTATTAAATGTAAATTTACTCCCTAGCAAGTATGTTGAATTTTGAAGTATTAAAGACAAATTTAGGTTTTAAAGGTAGTACAGGTTGGTGTTAAGCTTAAGCATTAAACACAGCCCACGTTGTAGCGTCGTTAATTCTAACGACGTATACCCAGAAGCACCATCGCAATCAACTGTTCAACAAGTATGGTGGACACCATCCACCGTTGATAAATAAAAATCTTTGACATGCATAACAGGATACAAGGCACATACCTCCCTGCGTCAGGATACTTAACTTGCCAACTGCTTGGGGGAGGAAGTCAGCACAACAACGTGGCTACAATCGCAATTACAGTACTGGTACACGGCAGCGAAGAGGTGGGCTACACCCAGTAGGAGTGCCTTTGGCCTCCAGCAAAAAAAGCTAAAAATTGAATCTGGTAAGATGAGGTAAGCGTGGGAACATTCACCAAATACACGCAAGACATCTCTAATTGACTGGACAAACAATAAACGTGCATTGCTTTTAAAGTGATAGAACGAGTAATCTAGAACATATTTCGTCGCACGGGCTGCAGAATCAAATTTAGAATGGTTCAAACAACACCAATTCGAACTGTCAATTCCTAGCGTAGCGAAGCGCGGTAAAACCTGAAAACACGTTTTTATTGGATAGTTCAATACACTATAAACGACAAGGAAGACCAGCAAAAGGATAGGGATAGGAGAGTGGAACGAAAGGAACGAGAAAAAAAGGGAAAAAAACAAAAAGATTAACACCAACACCAAGTACAAAATCCAAAAAAAAAACTAAAATCGTAGAAAATAAAATAAAATACAATCCCAGTGTAGTTGTGTATGAGTGCGTGTGCGTGTGTGTGTATATGTGTGGATGTGTGTGTGGGTGTGTAAGAAGGGTGTGTGTGTTATGCGTGTATAAAGTGTGCGCGTGTGTGTATATGTTTGACCGCTGTAGTCGCTTCTTTCGACAGGCAGATCGCATCACGGGGCTATTCTATTCCCGGGCCCACAAGGAGAGAACGGAAGAAAGAATAACCAAGAAGAGAACAGAAGAAAGGAAAACCAATTAGAACTGTGTGTTTATGAAGTGTGTGGATGTATGTGTGTGTATGTAGTGCGTGGATATGGATTGGACGTGTATAAAGAGTATGTGTGTGTGTGCGTGCGTGCGGGTGCGTGTGTGTTTGCGTGGGTGCGTGTGTGCGTGCGCGTGCGTGTGTTGGACCGCTGTAGTCGCCTCTTACGACAGGCAGGTCGTACCGTGGGACTATTCTATTCCCGGACCCACACGGGTGCAAGAAAAAGCAAGAAAACGAAAGAAAACCCCGTAAAACAGGAAAGCAAAACGAAATCGTAATGTCTAAAATCATGTCTGAAGGAGAGCAAAGTCGTCATAATCTGGGGCGCGAGGACTAGATATTGGGCTTACAGCGTTTACGCCGCCAGAAGGAAAACAGAGCGAGATCGGGAGCATTAGGATTGTCCGGATGGTCAGGTTTCAAATCCTTAACGTGCCAAATGGACTTGTGACCGGAAGGAAGGATCAGTAAGTTCGTAGGTCCAGGGAGAAACGACTTTAGAAATGGGAAAGGGACCAATGAATCTAGGGGCAAGTTTGGCTTTAAAATGACGGGTAGCTTCGGACAGAGTGAAATTACGGCGCCAAACAGAATTTCCTAGTTGATAAGAGACAGGACAACGGCGGAGATTATAGCGGCTGTGAATTTTTCGATACCCGGCAGAAAGTTTTTTGAAAATGTGGGAACGTATATTCTTAAAGTAGTTGGGAAGGATGTTCGGGATCAGGAATGTACATGTCGTTTATTGCGAACAACCGTCCAAAATAATCGCGGGGCAAGGAGACCATCCCGGTTAACGATGTAACCTTCCGAATATCAATGCAGAACCGATAGGAATCGTCTCTCTTAACTAGGACAATGGGACTAGACCATGGACTAGTAGAAGGTTCGACGACCTCTAAGCGGAGCATTTCGTTGAGTTCTTAATGGGAAACCTTAAGGAGTGGAGGAGAAAGATGATAATAACGTTGTTTGGTGGGCTCGACTGACGTGCGGATGTGGTGTTGTACTGAGGAAGTACAACCGCGACCAGGAGGTTGTTTGGAAAAGGAGGAAGTGATTAAGGAGACGAGTCGAAGTTGTTTTTCGGGACCAAGGTCGGAGATAATGTGGGTAGGAGCGGAAGTAGTGATGGCCAAGGAGGAGCAAAAGTCCATTGACCATCCAGAAGACCAGGTACACACTGCATAGACTGCCAGAAGTCAATGCCGAGTATAAGTTGGTGGGAGACATCGGGAATAACCAGTATATCAAGGGTAATCACGAAGTCTGGGAGAGTGGTGGGAATGGAGACGAAACCTAGTATGGGACATTTCAAGTTGTTGGCTAGGCTGCAGAAAGATGAAGAATACTTATGCAGAGCAAGGTTCAAAGGACGTAATCGGTGACAGCCAGGACCACCAGTGTGATTGTACGAGTGGCTCCTGAATCTAACAGCCCAGTAAAGGGAATCTCAAAGGTTGTACAGATAAATATGGGCGTTGATCGCACAGATAGTTTAGCACCGAACGAGATTGGTCCTCGAGATCAGAAAAAGGGATATCCGAGGACAAAGAAAGAATAGGGTCTTCGCCTCGGCCGAAGACCCCTATCGTCGGTTTACTGACGCCATACATGTTAGGCAGTTAGGTCGGGTAATCCCCTTTCTACCACAACCATAACAATGTCGGACTTGCGGACTAGGACAACGAGTAGAAATATGTCCAGCTTGGTCACAATTGAAGCAGGTGACCTGACTAATAGGAGCAGACGATACAGCAACAGAAACGTTATGTCGACTCGGAGGTGTAGGACGGGCCTTGATATGTCGATCAGGAGGGCTGAGTATATGTGTGGAAATCGAAGCTGGTGCGAAGGCAAAATCTGGTTCCACCTATGTTTTTGTCCTGGCTAGGGTTACGTAGTTTTCAACGCGAAACTTTCGGCGTTTTAATTGTAAACACTCGGTTTCCAACTCTTGTAGAGATCGAACCGTAGGTAACCGGTGAGATAGAAGGGGATCAATTTCGGGAAATAACATCTAATTGTATATCATCCGGTATACTTCCGTGACTACGGAACATATCGGTTATACAAGCTAGGTACTCGATAATTCCTTCCGTTGAGTCCTGGGTTCGTGTTAAAATGTTTTGGAATAATCGACGTTTATAATCCGGGGGTTCGAAATGTTGGATCAGTATATTGGACAAAGACTTTCAATCAGAAAACCTATGCCGATTACTCCGATACCAAAGCAACGCCTTACCTTCGAACAAATCTGCTGCAGACTCAAATAACTGCAGTTCTGACACATGTCGAGCTCGTCGGAGTTCTTACACCCGTTCTAAGAAATTATGTACAGACAGGGTGTTTGGGTTGCCAGAAAATTTTAAATTCTACTTCGACACCGGGATGTATTGGTGGAAAGCTGACAAAGGATATGTGGTTGACCTAGGCACTGTAGCAGAAGCGGATTCCTGTTCAGGTTTCGATTCCGAGTCGGAAGTAAGCAGAGGAGGTTCATCGGAATCGACACTAGTAGGGTGTGCCGGGCTAGAAGTAGCTATCGGAATTTCGAATTACGTAGCAATATGACGCAATTTTTTTATTTTTGTGTCAACGGAGCCGCTAAAGTCAGCAGTAATTGGTTATGGGCTTGGCGTTTCTCATGCGTTGGAGACATCTCGAACAGCGTCGTTCGGTATGCAACCATATGTAGCCATATGTAGCCAGAGCATGTTTTAACTCTAGGACAGCGGCCGTAACCGCTGCCAGTTCGGAGGCGAAATCAGGCTCCACGGGAACAGTACTAAATCCTGGTTCACGTTCCATGCGGTACGCATTCTGTACGGACCTGCGTAACTCGTCGACATTATCCTCGAGGTCAAAGCCTCGAGATGCTAGTTCGTATTGTAGTTCGGTTTGTCGCAATCGATTTACATGGATGCGCCAATATGCCATGGCACACCAAGAAAAAGGAACAACCAATTAATAAATGGTATTTCAAGCGATTTGCTGACTCGTAGCACAGTTTAGAACCCACAACGTCGAAAGGACGGGCGGTAGAATAGAAACATCGGAGAAAAAAAAGAAAAAACAAACTCGAGGCTTGATGGGGAGAACAAAATATACAGAGAGGGAAGGAAGAAAAAGAAAAATCTTGAGTGCCAGCGTTTTCAACGGACTAGGATTATTGGCGAAAACACAAGTCCGATAATCTGAAATTAACCAACCGATAATATCGAGCGATTAGGAAAGAAACAAAACTAAAATTTGAACCGCATGTGAGGGACAGCAAAGAGCCGAAAAAAGAAATGAATAACAGTCTGAACGTAAAGGAACAAAAAAATACGTAGCATCAGGCCGAGAAGCAAAACAAAAATGGGCAGAAATTAGGCGAAACCAAATCGAAGCGAACGCTAACCCAAAACCAAAATCGAAACAAAAGTTAAGCCAACGTTACACAGAGCAAAGTCGGGGCATAAAAACAAATTAACTAAAACAAATTCGCAGCCCTACGCCAGGGCGTCAGTAATTATGCTACGTTCCTAGACTAGCCGGAAGAAAAGTAAACACCAGGCTAACTACCAACCGCGGAGAGTGGGGCGATTCGTCTACATACCAAAAAGAAAATAAGAAAAGAATAAAATACATCGCCCACGATTATCTATTAACAAATAGAAAATTTTAAATACATAATTCGGTACAAACAAGAGAACGCAATAAAATAAGCGTTATCATTTCAACGCCATCAATTATATTATACGGACAAATTGGATAGTGGATCCACGAAGTGCGCATTTTGCGGCTAACATGTAATAAAACTCAGTAAAAAAAAGAAAGTGAATGTTTAAAATTTTTCAATCGCAAGTATGTTAAATTAAGGTATTAAATATAAATTTACTCCTTAGCAAGTATGTTAAATTTTGAAGTATTAAAGGCAGTTTTAGGTTTTAAAGGTAGTACAGGTGTTAAACTTAAAGTATTAAATACTGCGCATGTTGTAGCAAAAATTAACGACGTATACCCAGAAGCAGCACCAGCGCAATCAACTGTTCAACAAGTATGGTCGACTGGTTTTACACCATCCACCGTTGATAAATAAAAATCCTTGGCATGCATAACAGAATACAAGGCACATACCTCCCTGCGTCAGATACTTAACTTGCCAACTGCTGGGGGGAGGAAGTCAGCATAACAACGTGACTACCATTGCAATAACAGTACTGGTACACGGCAGCGAACAGGTGGGCTACACCCAGAAGGAATGCCTTTTACCTCCAGCAAAAAGAGCTAAAAATAGAATCTGGCTACATGGGGTAAGCGTGGGAACACTCACCAAATACACGCAAGACATCTCTAATTGACAGGACAACAATAAACGTGCATTGCTTTTAAAGTGATAGAACGAGTAATCTAGAACATATTTCGTCGCACGGGCTGCAGAATCAAATTCTGAATGGTTCAAACAACACCAATTCGAACTGCCAATTCCTAGCGTAGCGAAGCGTGGTAAAACCGGAAAACACGGTTTTATCGGATAGTTCAATACTATGTAGACGCTATCGGAAGGTTTAACAAATTGAAGCTTACCTACAAACAGGCTATGAACTATTTAACGATGGCATTATAAACTTTACGTTTCAAAACAAATAGATTTAAATTGAGGAATTATTCGAAAGCGTATTTATTGCAGAAAATAAAATATGCAAGATGTAAACTATTTAATTTTAGCCCAAACTTGTCGTTGTTAAACAAAAAGGGATTTGAGCTGAAAATTTATTGGACCGCGTATTGACTATAAACCAGTAAAAATGTACGGGATGTTCAAAATAAACGTAACAGCCTTTATTTCAGCAATGGACTTTGAGCTCTTGTGGTGTTAAAAATTTAATCAATCTGGCCTGTACCATTTCTATAAAAATTACCTTAGGAATTGTAGTTTTCAAAAATGTATTACACTCATATTTCTCTTATTAGAAAACAAGCTAATAATGATCGAGATGGTCAAGGAGTACCTTTAATCCATCTGAAAATGGCTGTTTAAATTAACTATTGTGTTATTTTTTTCGAATTGCGCTGACTTTATTTACGAACGCATATGAGGAGTTAGCTAAGCAAATCACAAGGGTTCGATTTACCATGTTTAAGTGGTCCCTAAAACATGTTTAAGTTTTCAATTGTGTTGAAATACCATTAAGTGTAACAAGACATCTTGATGATTCATAACAATAACTTATACGTTTCTAGTCGAGAGACCACTACCTGCAATCCTGTGCTATTGTTAAGAGCTATCATAGGTATCATGAGTTAAGTGTTATGTCTTGGTTTGAAAAGTAAACGGGTTTTTTTTTGTACTCTTCGGTTGCTGAATGTGTACCTCATACATTTCGTCAGTGCAATATTCTACTTAGTACGCGAGTTGCTTCGCTCTTGGTTTGCGTTGTGGAATGTATTATAAATTCAAATGCGTTAATTTTGTAATTTGACTTTTGATTGTTAGTATTACGTATATTGCTACCTTCTGCTCTCCCGGCGGACGTTGTAGTATGCTATAATGGATTCTTCTGCAATCAGTACACACCACGCGAGTATGCTAACATGCATTTCGTATACGGCGAGTGTCGCACCAACGCACATGAAGCGGCTCGATTGTATGCAGAAAGGTATCCAAATCAACGTCATCCAGACTACCGTGAATTTATTAGAGTACATAGTACATATACAGAAGGCGGCGCGAACGAAGGCAGACTTTGGTATATTATTGAAGATGAAGTGCTGGATGAAATCAATACCGATCACACCACATCACTACGAGCTATTTCCCGTCGAACCGGAATTTCAAAAACTTCAGTCCATCGAGTGTTAACCAACTATCAACTTCATTCGCATCACATCCAACGGGTGCAAACACTCCAGCCGAAAGACTATCGTGCCAGGTTAGTATTTTGTTGTCAGATGCTGCAGAGGCTTAACGCAAAGCCCAATTTTTGAAATCAAATCTTGTAGAGCGATGAATCTGCGTGTCGGAAAATGGAATTTTAAATCTCCATAATCTACATAGCTAGGAATTTGAGAATTCCCGTGTAATACGACAATGTAGATCGCAGTATCAATTTAAAATCAATTACTATACTGGAATTTTAAACTGGGAGATTCTAGGGCTTTTTGAGTTGGCTGAAATATTAAACGGGGAACGATATCTGCAGTTTCTGCAAAATGATCTTCCAATTCTATTGGAAGACGTACCTCTAACATTGCGGTGCACTATGTGATTCCAGATTGACGGCTGTCTTGCTCACTCCAAGAAGTTGGTCGGTTGCTGAAGAAATCCCGAACAACACCATTACACCCACAATCGAATGGTGTGGTTGAGCGCATAAATGATACCCTAGGTAAATACCTTTTCAAGGTGGTCTTCCAACATCAGAGAGTCTGGAACCAATATTTAGATCTATTTCTATTGACCTGGCGGTTTTCGGTTCCTGAGAACACCGAACCGACACCTGCATGTGCCATGCTGGAACGCAAAATACGTCTACCGTGTGATCTTGAGTTTGGCTGTAATCCCGGAGATGACATTGTGGACGAGTGCTATGCTATGTCGACAAGCTCAAACGCTAGATGCACGGCATCCATGGTAACGTTAGGAAAAATATCCAGATCGCAAGCGATCGAATGAAGACCAAATATGACATAAAAGCGCAGGAGTCTGGTTTTCCACGGGGCGACCGGATCTGGTTATACAAACCACAGACGGAGACGTAGATTTTTCCGAAGATAAAAGGAGATTGGCAGAGTCCGTACGAAGTTGTAAAAAGGATCAACGATGTGGTATATCGGATTTGTAAGCTTCCAAGGGGAAGAATAATTGTGATGCAGGTTAACCGGTTAGCACCCTACGATAGTGATGATATATAAACAGGAGTAATTTAAATTATCTATTGTTAAATTGGTAAACCTATTTGTTCTTGATAAAAATAATCATTCAACTGCGATTCTACTAGTAGGGTAATATGTCATATTATTTCATTGGTGTAATGTGTTTCTTTTTTAACTGAAATAATTCTAAATCATTGGTGTAATGAGGCTCTTGTAAAGCAATTTTACATAAAATTATATATTTTTAACTATAACTAAAAAATGTTAACTATACCCAAAATGGCATTATTTTAGTCAAAAAATTGGCATTTTGTAATAAAGATAAATTTAACCTATAAAACACAAATAACATTAAAAATAACAGGAAATTAAAAACATTGTATAAAGCGTAAAAATATTGACATTTTATAATAATAAAATTATCCATGCCACAAAAATACAATTAACACTAACAAGAGCTTGTAAATACTAAATGCTGGTACTGCTTTAAACTTCTTAAAAAATATTCGCATTTTAAAATAAAGAAATCTTTTTCGTCATTAAACCCTTTACCTAAATTATCCTTCAACAATAAGGAACCACAGTGGTGTGTGTGTAATAGTAACTCGTTTTTGCGCGCATCATTCATCATACAAGTGACTGTTCGTGTAGCTGCCGTCGAGTTAACATGTGCATTTTCGAGTAGCAACAAGTTTTTTGTTTGGCAGCAGTGTGTTCATCATAGAACCAGCAATCAGTAAGTGCACAATCATTTTACATACAACATTTGAATTATTAATTGCATCCAAAGTCATATTTGGTGGTCCTTTATTAATCGAACATCCATTAGCAACCCTCAATAAACTTCTTAATTAATCCGCATTCATAACATTGTTGTCCTTTGATCAGATTCAGCTTTATGTTTTAATTACAGTTAATTAACTAATTAATTAAGAAGTATACGATTGAGTTTATTAAGATTGCAACGTCAATCTATACAATTCCGCATTCGTACTTTCGCAAAATATGGTAAAATAACTGATTTTCAATACTAGTTCATCCCTTTCGTGTATGATTCATGAAAAACCCGCATTCGTTGTACCTGATATTTACAGTTATGGAAAACAAGTTACATATTTTTGTTTGCAGTTTCTCAAATTTACAGGTAGTAAATCGTGTTTGCTATTTGCAAGCGCCTTCGCATTATTTGTTCATTTTATAAAAACCCTGCATCTTAGAATTTATTTGAAATTTTATGGCAAAGATTTTATATAAGCTCAGGAATGAACTTTATTTATTCCACTCCAACACACGCATTGCATCTTTGGTTCATTTTTGTGGAGCTTGCATTAAAATAATTATTATTTTACACTTTACACGTAGTATTGTTTCAACGAAAATGAGCTACGCATTAGAAAAATCGGTAGTCGTGACCAAACAGACTATTGAACGTTTGAAAGCTTTTGAAGCCTTATCTAACAATATTGATGAATTGCAGAACCGGCTCAAGTTCACCGCCGCGTTTAAAATTGCATCAAAATTATATAACGAATTTCAGTCAGTTAACCTCAACACTTTAGTTGATGAATCTGAGAATTGGTCGGACCTTTGTAATTATATATTTGAAATCGATTTATTATTTTGCCAAATAGAGGCTGTTCACATGAGCATCAGTGATGTTCCGCAAAATCAAGATTTGCAAAGTCCAGTTGAGACTCTGATGATGGAAACGCAAGTGATAATGTTACATCTCAATTCGGTTGAATCAGTAGCGTTGGAAGTGCCAACTTCTCGCAATAATGTAAGGTTACAAAAAATTGAATTGGCTCGTTTTGCAGGTGAGCTTAACGAGTGGCCTACCTATATAGATTTATTTAATGCACTCATACACAATAACGACGGTTTATCGACCGTGGCTAAATTCCAATATTTGATCTCATCTCTTTCAAAAGAGCCTTTGTCTATTGTCAATCACTTGCCTTTGACTTCTGATAATTATTTCATAGCATATAATGCGCTTTGTCTAGATATCAGAATGAACGTGTCTTAGCTACTATATATTATTGGCAATCAATTTTTAACGCACCAAAATGCAACAGTGATTCAGTTCAATCATTACGAAATTTATTAAACATTTTCAATGAAAACTTAACTGCACTTTCGCAGTACCAAAACATAGATCTTTGGGAATTCACACTTTTTAATTGGTTGATGCAAAGAATAGACAATTCTACTCGCAAGGCTTTCGAAATAAAATTCGCAAATGTGGAATTTCCTGTTTTTGAAGATTTGAAACAATTCTTAACAGACATATGTCGTGCATTAGAAAATAATTCGTTGGCTAGTGTTTTCAACACTAATAACATCGCAAGCAAACCTTCATATAGGCCAAATATTAAGGATCGTCCTCGAGTATTTTTAGCTTCTACTGAAAGTGAAGCGCCAAAACCAAAATGTGCCCATTGCAAAGCCACAATACATTCACTTTATAAATGTTAGTCTTTTTTGCAATTGCTGGCGACTGAACGCTTTAATATTGCAAAATCAGCATGTTTGTGCATAAATTGTCTTAGTTCGTTAAATTTGTTAAATTCATGCAAGCCGACGTCTACTTGTAGGCATTGTTCGTCTAAACATAATTCGTTATTACATTTTTCGAACGTTGCTCCCAGTGCATCTGCCGCAGACGATGCTACAGGGTAACCCTCTTCGCAACCCGCACAAATTTCCATTTCCATGTCTTCGACTAGGGGCTTAAACAATTTGTATACTAATCACACAGTTTTGATAGTTACTGTTTGTTTTTGAGATCAAAGATAAATGGAATAATTTCCAACTTGTAAGAGCAATTTGTGACTCTGCAAGTCAATCAAGCTTTATGACTAATCGTTGCCGCAAACGTTTAGAACTGCCTTTTCAGCAGGCTTCCGCACCTATTAAGGGTTTAGGTCTAGTTGCTGTAGGTTCTTCACATGGACAATACAATGTCAAATTCGCCCGGTCAAGTCGTCAGATTTTTCACTAATATTTTTCCCAATGATTTTACCTAACATTTGTTCAGACTTACCAAGTTTCCCTCTGCCTACGCAGCAATCGTTTTCTAATTGGAAACTCGCAAATCCACAATGGTTTTTGCTGGGTTCAATCGACGTGTTATTAGGGACAGATCTTTTCGCACTTATTGTAAAAGATGGTTTTGTTCCTGGTGATGGTGTTCATCCACCAGGTATAAATATTGTATTTGGTTATGTTTTTTTAGTCACAGTTTCCGCACCCGCACCAGTTCATTCATTTTTTGTATCAGCAGAATCATATCTCGACGATACATTAAAGTAATTCTGGAATTTGGAAAAAATTCCTTCGAAATTAAACATTTCTTCTGACGATCAACAAGCAGAGGATTTATTTGTTGACACGCATTTTCGTGAACCGTCAGGTCGCTTTGGTATTCGGCTACCTTTCAAGGACCCCAAGAATCTTCTCATGTTTGAGGGTTTTTTAGACATAGCCGATCGCAGATTATTATCTCTTGAACACAGGTTGGCCAGTCAATCTATTGTCCGCAACGTGTATGTTGATTTTATGAATGATTATCTCAAGTCCGGACACATGTCAAAAATGTCGGATACATCGGATCCAAATTCATATTTTATTCCGCATCATTGTGTTTTCAAAACAAATGGTGACACAAAAGGTATTTGTGTGGTCTTTGATGCATCAGCAAAGGCACAAAACAATGTTTCCCTAAATGATTCCATACTTAGGGGAGCCAAACTTCAAGCAGACATTGCCGAAATTTTACTTATTTTTCGTACTTACATTTTTGTTTTCACGTGTGACATCCGTCAGATGTTTAGACAGGTTGTAGTTTGGGAACCGCACCGCAATTATCGATTAATTCGTTGGAGATGTACTCCTGAGGAATCGATAGGTACATATCGCCTCAAAACGGTGACGTACGGGGTTACTTCTGGCTCTTTCATTGCCATTCGTTGCCTTCTTCAATTAGCGAATGAAGGTAGACATGAATTTCCGCTTGCTTCGCAAGCACTTTGTTCAAATTTATATGTCGATGACCTAGTCTGTGGTGGCCAAGATCTTTCAGCGGTCTTGTAATTACGCAATTAGCTTATCGCCTTGTTACAGTCAGCTTGTTTCGAGTTACGCAAATGGACAGCTAATAATAGCACAATTTTGGAAGACATTCCATCAGAACATATTCAGTCAAATCATTTGAGTTTTGATAGTGATTCAATTGTCAAGATGATAGGCCTCCAATGGCATTCTAATTTAGACATATTTTCTTTTGAAGTCGCAATAGATGACTCTCCTTGTACAAAACGAACCATTCTTTCAGAGGTGGCCCGTATATATGACCCCTTAGGTTTTTTAGCACCTTTAACATTTTTTGCCAAACATCTTATTTAGTATCTTTGGGCGTTAGGCTTAGATTGGGGCTCTACACCTCCGGAAAATGTTTGCACGCAATGGAAGAAATTTAAAGATTCTCTTTCGCAATTGTCTAAAGTCAGCGTACCTAGATGTTTGACACCTACTTCATTTTCTCTTTGTCAACTTCACGCATTTTGCGATACTTCGGAACTAGGCTATTCCGCAGTTGTTTATTTTAGATTTATAGATCACCAAGGAAGAGTGTCTATATCTTTTGTCATTGCCAAAGTCGCACCGCTCAAACGCATCTCTATATCTCGTTTAGAGTCATGCGCCTCCGTACTACTTTCAGATTTAGTAGATTTTCTTTCACAAATCTATCGACATTATTTACATATTGATGAAATCTTTGCATGGAGTGATTCCACAGTCGCCTTATCGTGGATTTGTTCTTCGCGACACAGGTGGAAGACTTATGTAGCCAATAAAGTGACTCATATTCAGGAAAGGGTTTCTCCGGTTTGTTGGCATCATATTCGTTCAGCTGGCAACCCAGCAGACCCAGCGTACAGAGGTTTATTACTTCAAGAGCTTATCGCGTGCTCCTTATGGTGGGCGGGGCCTTCATGGCTTCAATTGTCGCTCGATTTATGGCCTTTCGCAGCACGCTTTTTTGTTAACGGATATAACTGGAGAAGAAAGAATTTTGACATTTGTTTCAGAAGTGTTACCGTCAATCATCGACTCGCTTCTCAATCGATTTTCTTCATTTCGCAAAATTCATTGCATGTTGGCGTATTGTTTCGTTTTAATACTAATCTTCGTAAGACTTCCAAATTTTCCGGTGCTTTAGTGGATTATGAATTATATCAAGTTTTACTATACATTGTCAAAGATACGCAATCTTCCTCATTTAAAACTGAAATCGAATGCATCAAAAGAGAACTCCCATGTTCTAAACAATTTCAAAAACTTTTTCCTTTTTTGGATAAGGATGGAATACTTTGTGTTGTTGGTCGATTGTCCTATTCATCCCTGCCGTTTGAAACTAAACACTCCGCACTTCTCCCCAGCAAGCACCGCTTATCGGAACTTTTGATTTTTCAAACTCATCATGATCATTTACATGCTGGAATTAATACAACAATGTATTTAATTGAACAACAATTTTGGATTTTGTCCGCAAAGCGTTCGATTAGGTATTACTTATCAAAATGTAACCACTGTTTTCATTTACGTCCAACCCTACATTTGATTTTCCAATGCTCCACCCAGAGGTAATTTACGTCCAACCGCATTTGTTCCCACAATGAGCGACTTACCTTCTACAGGAGTTATAGTAGTTAAGCCCTTCAGTGTAGTTGCAGTCGACTATGGTGAACCTTTTTCCATTCTTTTATCACGTCGACGTGGCTCTAGAATTCAAAAGGCCTACATATGTATTTTTGTTTGCCCTATAGTCGAGGCTCTTCACATTGAAGTAGCTTTCGACTTATCAGCGGAATCATTTATAGGGCGGCACCGTGGCGTAGTTGGTATGTGTGTGACTACTACGCCCAAGGTCCCGGGTTCGAATCCCGACACGGTCCGCTTGAAAAATGTTAGGGGAGCATTTTTCACAAAAATACACCCTCGTTCGGATGAGAGGTAAAATGGAGGTCCCGTGTGTGTGTTGTCACGCACGTTAAAGATCCCTACTTTGCTTGAAACAGCAAGGGTTCGGCAAAATCCGAAATTTTCCAGGTTAAAAAAACTCGCTTCCTTCAGGTAGAACATTGGAAAATCACATGTAAGGAATCATTTATAGCCGCCTTGCAAGTTTCATTTCACGCCGTGGTCGCTGTTCTAATATCATGTGACAATGGCACTAATTTCGTTAGGGTCAACAAAGAACTCATTTCGTATATGGAAAACGCCGTAGAGGGTGAAGCTATTGCTTGGAGTTTTCATCCCCCTTCCGCACCTCACTTTTCTGGACTATTAGAGAGCGGTATGAAGTCTGTCAAAACTCATCTCCGTCGCGTTATAGGCATGCAAATCCTTACATACGAGGAATTCAATATTGTTTGCATTCAGGTTGAGGCATTGCTCAACTGGCGTCCTCTATGTAGCATATCAACATATCCAAATGATCTCAGTGTTCTTTCACCTGGACATTTTTTAGCGCTCGAACCATTAACTGCGTCTCTGCATGCAGATTTGAACCATTTAAAACTCTCTAGATTGTCTAGGTGGCAGTTAATCCAGCACCTACATCATGATTTTTGGAAGCGTTGTCACAATGAATATCTCCATAATTTATACCAACATAGCAAATGCATCAAAACCTGTAATCTCGAATCGTCAAATATTGGCACTTTGGTGCTCAGAATTGTCGTCCCGGGTGTGATAACATTGCACGTATTGCGACCGTTCGCACCGCTTCAGGCCAATACAAAAGGCCAATGGTAAAGTTTTGCACCTTGCCTACACAATAATCCGTTAGTTTTAATTTGGTATATATGTATTGCTTGCGCACATTGCAATCTATATAAACTTAGTTTTTTTTCTTTTTGCATATAGGTACATATAGTTCATATTATCGTTTGGAAATTAACCATTTTTGGTAATTTCGGTGGACTGTACGTTTCGTCCTTAAACCCTTTACCTAAGTTATCCTTCAACAATAAGGAACCACATTGGTGTGCGTGTACTAGTAACTCGTTTTTGCGCGCATCATTTCATCATATTGTGACTGTTCGTGTAGCCGCCGTCGAGTCAACATGTGCATTTTCGAGTAGCAACAAGTTTTCATTTGGCAGCAGTCGGTTCGTCATAAAACTAGCAATAAATGCACACTCATTTCCATACAACATTTGAATTATTAATTGCATCCAAAGTGGTGGTCCTTTATTAATCAAACATCCATTAGCAACCCTCAATAAGCTCCTTAATTAATCCGCATTTATAACAACTACAGTAATTTGTCACGTCTCTTAAAGCTTTAAACTGAAACGTATTGCAATCAACTTTTTACATTTAGGGCAAGTATTACAATCTAAGCTGCGATTAGAATTGAACCGACTTTGGAACTCCTTTATCATAATTTATACCTATTCAAATTCTACTAGTTATTTCAGGAACGCTCCAATATCTACAAGAATTACGCAAATTACCTTCTCGATATTTCCTACTGGTAGGGTTTGAATATACCTATTGTAATCTTAATAACCCTTAAATGTAAAACCCTTGTACCTGTCAATAGAGTGGTCTCGCATTGTAGGACCTGTCAATCATCAGATATTTGAGTATATCACATCACAGGGTGCACGCCAATTATCTTTTGTGTATTCAAACCCTTAGTTTACATTCCGATGTATTATTCTAGATCGAACAGGCGCAACCGTATGGATCTAACATACAGTACCCACTAGTGTTGATGTTGATACAGTAATTTAAAGATTCGAAAGCAAAATGAGTTCAAGTTAATTTATGCATGAATTGTGTGAGGTACGTGTAATCAAATCTATTTGTAAATAAATAACGAGATGTTAATAATCCAATGTTTGTTATAACAATTAGTGTTTTAAAATTGTTTTTATGATTTTTATATTTTTATTTAAAAAAGAAAGTTTTTATTTGCTTTTTTTTTAATTTCAAGCATGAATGTGTAAATATAAACATACTAAGTAAAGAGCAGGCGAAATTTCTTTGTCATTGCGCCGGGTATTTTTGCTCCGGCCATGTCTAAAAGTATTACATCGGTTTATTTACTAGACACTTTATTTAAATTCAATATTTGCATATTTTTAATATATTTTGGATAACTTGTTTAACAACATCATAGCATTGACCACCATTTGTTTTACAACTATGCAAATATTAGCCATGCATAATATATTTGTTAAAGAATTTCAAGCACATTTTAGAATACTTGCAAGTCAAACGTGTTCCGGATATTTTGAACTGTTTAATACAATTACAAGTAAGTCGACATTAAATACATCGTCTGTCTTCCTATATGAAATCGCATTGTTTGCAATGAAAATACTATGTTATTTACTACTTTAAATTAATGATATCGGGGATGGCCTTCTCTTTTTAGTATTAATTATTCGCTAAATAAAGGAAGAGCTATACTAAGCTAAAAGTGATGCTGGAATACAGATTTATTTATTTTGTTGTATGACGTAAGATTTGCGGATACGTAAATGGCTATTTGACTAAAATATGCATGTAAAACATGGTCGGGAGTTGTTACGCCTGCGTAGAACACAGTCGGTCATTAGGAGAAATCTCAAGGACGATTTTGTATCTTTGTCTATGGTTGTAATTACTTGACTCTAAAACAAGATGGAGAGAAGGAAAGTGTGTGGCTAAATATAATACAGGGCAATTTAAATACGTGTATGAATTTATAAATAATGTTTATATAACCCACAGTTTTATGACAACTGTCACTTTTAAACGTTTCTTGTTTTTTTTTTGTTCTATGTTTGTTTCGCTTATAAACAAGTTTTCTTTTCAAATCAAACAACATTAGTCATTCACAATAACTGGTAAATTACTATAATTGTAATTATAATAACACAATACCTATACAATATCGACTTATACGTTTTATTTATACTTCGAAACGAACGTCTCGTTTCAAACGCGAGGTGATATTTCAACATCATGGCTTATTTTGAAACGATGATGGAAAATAGGAAAGAATTCGTTAAGTGCAACCACATTGGGAATTTAAACAGTGAACATGATTGTTATGAATATTATTCTATTTCAGATTAATTGTAGAATACGCATTTAAAACAAAGTTCAGAATTTATTATTTATACTTTCGCGTAGATTTTAACCGTTATGCAGTATTAGACTGCCCCCCTCCGGCAGAAAACTACTTATTTTAGTTCTTGCCTAAGCTTGACCTTGTGAGATTACATTCCCGTTTCTTTCAATGATTGCTGCTCGTTCATCCTTCATTTCCACTTCCACGTTCGTCAGCCTCCCACGCGCTCGCGTACTCCGGCGCCCGCTTAACCGTCGCGAGCGCGCAGAATATAATTCAGTACCTTGTTTAGGTAAGCCGTCAAGAGATTACCTAGATCAAGCCTAGGCAAGGTCTAAAATAAGTCGTTTTCTGCCCTTCGGGGAAAACGCTGTCTATAGTAGTCTTGTGTTTTCGGCTTGACTTTGTGAGACGTGTTTAGAATCTGACGACGTGGAACCGTACTATGACTAAGATTAGGTATACTCGTGTAACGGCCAAAACGGAAGACAACAGCCGAGAAGCAACGTATGTCGTGCCATCGTGATAAGGTATAAAGGAAAACACATAAAGTAATTTATATTCTACACGTAATATGACCTTAATCTAAATGGGAACACATGCAGACGTACATAAATTCTGTAGCAGAGGCCGAGGCAGCTTGAAAATATCTTTATAATAGAATTTAAAAGAGTTCGTCTTCCCTTTCCAGTTTCCGCTTTTAATATAATATCTAAAGGCACCTCGTTTTGTAGTTTGTGTGAGGACACTGCAAATGTAATTCTGTCCGGTAAGTAATTAATTTTTGCTTTTACGAAAGCTGTCTTAATCTAGCCCGCCATGATCGCTCTCGAGACTGGGCCTACTCTTCCTCGAGTTGAAATAAAAAGATGAACTGATTTATTGTTTGGGCCTCTTCTTTTCGAAGAGAGCTCGATTAATGCATTTGTCCGATGCACTGGGTCCAAATCTGTATCGCAGTTCTCTAATAGCTTCCAGCCTAACTGTGACAGACATCTGTAAGAAGACCTATCTGTTTTAGACCAAAGTCGGGCCAGAACGACTTTGATCCCAGTTCTCTACTCATCGATTGTTCATTTATTTTCAATAGTGTTAAGTCGTGTATTCTGCGACCCGAAGCTAGCAGTAAAATCAGAGCCAATCTTCTGGACACCTGGAATATACTACTTTTGTCCACATCGTGGGATTTCATCCAAAGAATGAGTTTATTTACGTCCCAGATAAACTTGTTAATTGAAATTAGGCTCCTAATTTCAATAGCTTTAACTATCCTTTTAACTAGTGGATGACCCGATATCTGTTCGCTTTTGGTAGGGTCCGCTAACGTAGCTATTATGGATTTATGCGCTTTGATTGTGGCTGGCGAAAATCCTTTAGCGTTATGCAAGTAAGCCAGGTATTGAGCGACTGACTTTGGTTCAGGGTTAACTGCTAATATGCCCTGTTACTTCGTCCGTGCAACCCATCTTCTCCAAGGAGCAACGTATTTTCTAAGGGAGGATTTTCGCCATGAGCTTTCGAGCAAATCGCCATCCACCCTGGACCGATTGCAAATCAAGCCGGTCCACCCCGTACCTTCCAGGCCTCCAAGCGTAACTTCTGTGCTTGGTGTAAGGGCTTTAGAGTCCGCGCATCTATTAGGGATTGCTTGAGGGTTTGCTAGTTGAAAGGGAGGTGCCAATGCACGTGCCTTCAGGTCGCATTTCCAGAAAATCTTGTCCCAATTTGGTACTATCACTATATAAATACCTTTTGCCGAATTCAGGTGGTTTAAACTCTCGCTATTAGACCGGAAGCGGAAACACTCATGCTAGATGGTATACCCATGCCCTACTGAAGGCATTCGTAAATTCGACCCGATGGTTCGTCACATTCATTGATACGTATCACAGCACCACCCTCGAAACTCTGCTTGCAAAAAGATCTATTTGCGGTATACCCATACCCCATCTCTTGAAAATTTGACATGTTATGCTCGGGAGCAAGTGCCAATCTGGCAAGTCTTTGCTCCTCGATAGGCTGTCCGCTTCGCTATTGTACACTCCTGGTTTATATTGAGCTATCAAGGTTATCCCTCAAGTCTGTGCCAACTCGAGCAGAGTGTACGTCAGTTCCAACATTTTCAAAGATCTCATTCCTCTTTGGTTCTTCAAATAGGCTACTACCGTACTGTTGTTGGATTGAAGTAGTACGGTCTTTCACTTCATGGGGCGCACGTTCTGCTTTATCATCATGTAAACTACAAACATCTCTTTGTAGTTTATGTGCCACTCCTTTTAAGCGAGAGACCATAGCCCCTTCGTTACAGAACTTTGTATCTGAGCCCCCCACCCCAGCCCGACTCGCTCGCGTCTGTGGCTATATATATATATATTGTGGGCTGGGCCTGGAAAATCGAGGACTTCATTTCTAAATTCCTCGCCCACCAATGGCATTCCGCAAGCACTTTTGTTGAAATCTTGTGATTCAAGAACGGCTTGTTTTCTGGAAGCATCCGACTTGCGTGCAGCAAATATCTCGAATGCAGCCTTCCCAGAGGAATAGCGAAGGCTGCGAAATTCATTTTGCCTAGTAGGCTTTATGCTATCTTCCAATTCCAGCATTGTTTGCTTTGAATCTGTTCTAGGCCTCTCCTTATAGAATCCGCCTTCTTTGAAGGCAACGCCACCGTGTTTAGTTCTGTGTTCCAATTGATTCTTAAATAGTCCAAACTTCGGCGGAGTAACAATGTAAAATATTGCGGTGTATACTACGATAGCTAATTAGGAGAGAAAAGTGGACTGTATAAAAAATTAAGTGATAATTGAACAAACAACAAATAATTAATGTTTTAATCAGTTCAAGCGTTTACTAAAAGCACTCACCTGTTGATTTATGAAGCCGTGCCAACGAAAAAAACGATGTAACATCTACTCTGTTTTTGCGGGTGTAGCGAAGCACATTTCTGACAATAGCGGTTCTTCTATTTAGGAGCTCTACGTAAACATGTAAACCAGCGATGCGGACAGTTCGAACGACAAATCGATTCTCTTTGAGCTTCGTGGATTTTCCAGTTACTACACTGTTTGCACATGCGGAATAACAACGTTTATCACTCGCGGCACATGTTGGCACGTGCTTCAAGTAAAACCATGGGAATTTTACTCTAATAAATTTAAATATACCGCGGCGAATGTAAATAATCAACAAACTCGACAGAAATAAAATTTAGCTTTAAATTATTTACATTATAAACGAAACAAACAATATTGACTTTTCCTTGCTGACACCACCCCAAGGTTTCCAGAAACAATATCGCTTCCTGTGTTTGGACATAAAGACTGTCTGGGTACTATGGCAAGAAACCTTCGATATCTCTCCTTTATTGGGATGTGATAGTACGCTTGAGAGATAACTATCTTGGTTATGAAGTCGTTGTTTTAAAGAAACGAAGGAATTTTTTGATGGTTTGTAAACCGAAACTCCCGTGGGCATAGAAACTGGTTTAAACGTTTCAGGTTGAGAATTTGTCTCTTTGTCCCGTCCGGTTTTGGTATGACTGAGAATATCCGAGATAAGAACCCCGTGGAGAAGTGGGATTTCTCCAGAATTCCCCGTCTGATCATGTTGCGCGTTTCCAAATCCATGTCCAGATGCGTGTGTTTGTATTGCATTTTGTGTTTTACAAAACCTATTAAGGGCGGTTTTTTGACAAACGGTATTAAATAGCCGCTGAAGGTCTCCAAAATTCTTCGTGGAGCTCCAATCGCTTCTCATTGCCCTCGGTAATCCCTTAACTGGGCCGTCTTGAACGCTGTTATTGTTTTGTCATTGTTTACTTGTTCTTTTCGCCAATCGATCGGGTTTGTGCGTATAACCCCGCTTTCTGGAAATTGAATTTCTGTGTAGCTGATCTTTTCTGGTAGAGAACGCGGCCGTTTTTCCAGAGGGGCGTCTTGGCCGTAACACTTCCCTATTTGCCTTCGTTTGACCCCTAGCCGAGTTGTGTGTTGACATAGCAAAAGTAGAGAGTTTTGTTAGGGGAACGAAAGGAATCTCCGTAGTATCTGGTCAATTCCGCCAGAGATTCTTCTGTAAATAGATGAATAGAAGATGTGTAACGTTCCGTTTATTTTGTTACCTTATATTAGAGAAATATGTATATAAAGTCCCTTAGTTTGTGTAAATAATTCATCAGTTTAAAATATAACAAAAAGCGCATTGCCCGCATATCCCTTCATAATTTCGACAGTTTTTTTGGAGGTAATCAAAAATGCGGAGGTCTGTGACGTTTATGAAGTAAGTTTGTCAAGTTGAGTTTTGTGATATAAAACAAATCGCTTAGAGCGGATTTATTCAGTTTTTACATAAAATATGTAGTTACAATATCATAGTTAATCGAACGTTTATTTTGGTGGTTCAGGGAAGTTATAATACAAGTGCCGAGTTTTGATTGTTGATCTTCGCTAATAGCGTCACGTGCTGCACGTGGTTAATCATTCTGTTGTAGGTTGAGTCATCCTCTGTTGTTGTTTACGTTTTAGAAGTATTAATTAATGCCAATGAATTTGGGAGTTACTGTCTGGAGGATGAGTGGAAATTACGTTACGGTTGCGGTAGGCCCGTAATATAACCCAGTTGTTGGGGATCAAGTAATAGATTAATTGTCACGTGTTTGAAAGTAGAAAACTCGACACCCTCACAGTGTTGACTGGTACAATCTACCTTACAAGGTAAGCGACTGTATTCGTAGATTTTACAGTGCAGCCCCAAATACGTCGATTATAATTGAATGTTTGTATAATTAAACTAAGCACAACCCGTACATGAAGTTGTGTTAATCCCTTATCACCGAGTCCTAAAGTGTGTGCGCTTTATTGATACTCTACCGTTGTCGTGAACAACAAACACATTTAACTAGTATAAATAGTTAAACCATATTATTTCCAATTAATGTAATATTTAAGACAGTTGTAATGATACTTCCATTTATTAAAAATTATTATGATTACATATTTGCTGAATTAAGATCACAATTTACATTTTGAACTGAAAGTTATTGTTGCCGTTAAGTTAGCAGCGTAGGGTTGCATGCACACGGCGTCCTAGGCATTACGTTTCAATTATTTTATTAGTTACTGTGTAAGTAGAGCAAGTGGGGGTGTCCTGTGCACTCAACTCCACCTTAATTTTATTACACATTGCTTTACTGGCCAGTACACCTTATAGTAATAATAATTGTATGCCATTTACTTTATCGACAATATTACTTGTGGTAATGTTTACATTTACTTGTTCATATATGTATGTGCCATATTTGTTTATGTAACCAACCCATGTATTTATTTCAGTCGTTGGGATTTGTTAATAGAATTAAGTAAAGTTGTCTACGTGCATTATTTTAGTAAGAAGTTTATGTTAGTAGGGTGAATTCAACCTCTCTACTCTGCGAGATTTTCTGAGGATTTTATGTTAATTATCGAGCTGCAAGGAGTTTACTGGCCAGTGACGAGATTCTCCTTTTGTCATCTAGCATTGTGACATTACTGGTGGTGCCCACCCGATTTTTGATGTTTTACCGAATTCACATCTCATTATAATTGTCATCTTAGGGCATTTAGCAATCCCAATCTACGACTTTTGTCTGACCTACCCCTCACCGGCTAGAGCTAGGCCGCTCACGGGTCCCGATCTGTCCCTTGGTGTCGTAGTGCTGAATTGGCCTGTAACAGATGGCGGCATTGTTTCTAACAGTGTTCCCACCTGAGCATTTCTTGGAAGGAAAAGCTTCCTTCCTTGTTTTATTACTTCTGCCCTTAGGCCACACACATATTGTAAAACATCATCCGAGAGCATCCTGAAAACCGCCTTGGGTCCAACTAACAGGCTATGAACATCCTTCTTAATTATTGGGTATTTCTCAATTAAGGTTTTCATTGATTCCGCAAATGCTTCTCTCTGAAGTAAGAGCCATAAAGAATGATTCCCAAGCCCGTGTCAGCCTTCACCATCTGCTCTTGACAAGTCGCTTCCGTGGGCAATATATGGCTAAGTTGGTTGTTCACTTTTAATGCACTAAAAACTAGCGAAGCTTCCAATTTCTTTTGAACATTCGCATACCGTATCTTATTGAATGACTGTTTTCCTAGCCTGAAGCATTCTATGCCCTGCGCTTCTATGTGCGGTTTAGGCGGTGGGATCAGTGGTTCCTGTTCCCTTGTTTTTGCATTAAAGTCCATATCCATAAACTCATCTTCGGATGCTTCATTGTCTGCCAAGTCCAACAGCAGAGGGATATTTTCACGCTTCTCATCATAGTCAGAAGAGTCGTCATTCGATTCGAATTTATCCCTACGCGTATCCTGATTTGTGGAACCAAAGGTATCCACAAAGGATTTAAACATTACTTTTAATTTCTCTGTAGTTTTCTCTAATCTATCTAAGCGACTTTCTTTTTTGATTGTGAACAAGCCGACACTCAGCTAGAAGTTCTTCCGCGCGAGCTCTCTATATCTGATAGATCCTCAGAAAGCTGATGAGCATCATCTTAGCGAGATACTAAAAGAGGTATTTTGTCAGTCAGGGCTACGATTACCAATTCATTTTTATCCTTGCTGCTAAGCTTGCCGGTCTTATAATCAAGCCAACGCAAAATGGCCAATCTAACATTTTGACCTTCATGTCCCTGAAGGCTTTTTCTGAGAGGCTTGCTGCCCCCGGACTAAATGTCTGAACTAAGCCCACTGTAGGGACTGTGTACCTTATTTTATTTAAAGTTTGCGGGTCACATATGTCTCCTAAGAGCTCGTTCTTACAATAAACGCCTTCCATTGGTTCCAACCGGTAACGAGGCATCTGCCAGATTTTTGATACGCTCAATAATAGCAGCCTCATCTGGATTGCTAGGGACGATTTCCGCCAGCTCTACCAGTGTTTTGACTTTATCCATTTCTACAACAAAAGAGATCTTAATAGATGTTATAATAAATTTCTGATGAGCCGTACGGCTCGCATTAATCACCCTGCGTCGCAAGCTCGACTAAGATCGTGGCGCGCGGCTCAGCTGAGCCCTGCGGCTCGTATTTGCACCCTACGACTCAGAAATCTTTGAGCCGCGCGATTCAATTGGGAGAGCAGTCCCTTAATGGGGGGACGGCTCCCATAGTCGAGCTTGCGGCTCTGAGGATTGATCCCTTTGCCTCCTAGGACCGAGCATCGCTACAGCGAAGGCGAGGGCCCACCGTCCTATTGTAGATAACCGGGACTAGGAGTGCTCGGTTATCATAAGGCATGATGCTATACCATTAATAGAGAAAAACCCTTGTTGCTCACCCAAAATTGTACGTAACCGATCACGATTGCACTACTACGCAGAGATAAACTGTACATACACTCATTGATGCGAAACAAAGCGTTTGCGCTCGCGACGGTCAAGCGGGCGCCGGAGTGCGCGAGCGCGTGGGAGGGCTGACGGACGTGGAAATGGAAATAAGGGATGAATGAGCAGAAATCATTGAAGAAACGGGAATGTAATCTCACAAGGTCAAGCCGAAGCCACAGGACTAAAATACAAAAATTCAATACTGCACTGCTTTTTGTTTCTTTAATTTTGAAATTGATGAAGCAAGAATAAATATTTTGAAAGAAACCATTTCTTATAATTCTTTAAAGTTAAAAGGGCTAGGGAGGGGATTGATCAAAATGCTGATATTTAGGTTTTCTAGGTTTATTAATGATTTTCTTAATTTGGCACAGTACCTCAAATGAATGTGATTATGCATTATCGTGTCTACCGGTAGCGGTAAATACTACATGGCTGAAAACGAAATTAGATAATAGTAATAATAGTTATTTATTATACAAGGGAAAAAAGTACTAGATTTTAGCTGGAGCTGTGTTTGTCTCCAGACGCGAAGCGGAGGGAGACAAAACACCAAGAGTTAAAATCTTACATTTTTAGGCGTGTATAATACACTATTTTTTTCTGTAACAGGCAAAACGATGATTTAATATTGAAAAGAATATTACAATATATTGAAGTCAAAAATCAATCAATGTCAAATTTGAAGTTTCAAACAAGTAGGCTGTTATACCTATAGGGACAGTTATACTTGCGTTGCTAAGGAAACTTTTAAAGTAATCAAATATCTGTCAATTTAATTCTGGGAGTGGTTTCGAAAATTGCTTACTTAAGTTCTTTCTTACAGTTTAAAAACGTCGATAAATACAGTTAAAAAGTCGATAAACACATCGCGCAAGCGCAATGAATAAAGCGGGCGTCGCCACTCGCGGATGGCAGCGCTAACCTTATTACAGATTCCGCGTGGCCAACTGCCAATGACGTCACCAATGCATAAAATATATTGCGTAATAATCGGAAAACATATAACTTTAAAGACAATTGATTATATCCGCGAACAAATTAAACTAGGAAGTACTCACATAATAGGTCCAGATTCCCGCGAAGTACGCCAATCGTCCTTCAGGATAGGTTAAGACGGCGTCAGCACGTCCATAAGGGCGGCATGCTGGCCCTTTTTAGGCAGTTAAAGATGGTACTGCTCCGGTGCTTCGGCGGAACATGGTCATCCGGCTTGTCTAGGGTCGTGCAGTACGGTTCGCCAACAGCTGCAGATTACCTACCTATGCAGGGAAAGACGGGAACATGGTAAAGGTCGACAAACAAGATAATCAGGGCAAGGAAATCTACATAGATAAAGATATGGCACGATACGATACCTGACACGACCACACTCCTTGAAGATCAAAGGCAAACAGCCACGTTAAAGAGTTTAACGGAAACCTCTCACCACTTTGTCCCTACTCCACTCGCGCCGCGCGATCTGGCGCAACGCACTGTGACGTAACGGAAATACGCGCCCCGAGTCTTTTGAAATTATGGCGCGAAACTTCCGCACATCAAAATTAACCTAAAACAATGTTTAAGGGCCAATTTGATTGGGACGTAACAATCGCGACAAAGCCACAAAAGAAAAAACTTAAAAAAACAAAAAGTCTGTTAGCACAGTAACAGCTTAAAATCTAAGTCCTAACTACCCTATATAAAACCTACTTAAAACCTACAAAATGTTTATATAAGGCGCCACCTGGTTTTTTGACCGATAACACGTCTACCGAATTACCAGGAAACGGAATAGGTAGCCACATTGTTTTTGACTACACTAATGATCGACATCTGATAAAACATAAAACATGAATGTAACATGTTTACATGTGCTCTGTGCTTTTTAAATTAATTCTTAGAGTTAAACTGCAAGTTTTATTGTTTTATTTATACCATCTGAATACTAATCTACTGGGTTATCTGGTAACATTAGTGTTTTTAAGTGCAGTGTTTTTATTGAAGAATAGTTTCTACTAGAAGCAGTTAATTTTTCTACAAAATTGCAAGGACATTCATAAAATTAGTTATCAATACACAGTGATATTCTTATCTTCAGGTGTTTTGTGATTTCTAATAAATATTGTTTGGAATTTGAATTCAAGACAGGGCTGTATTTAGCAGCATTCAACTTATTATTTATTTATGTTGGAAGGTATTTGGAGTTAATGTTTCAATCATGGGTGAAGATGGAGACAAACCTGTCACTATCTCTATTAGTAAAAAGTGCAATAGTTGTCTTAGAGGTGTCAAAGGTGATGTGAGATGCATCTCCTGTGCTTCCTCTTTTCATCCTGGCTGTGCAGTAAGACTAAAAGGTACACTTATAATTGGATATGATAGGTTGTTATGTGCTGAATGTGCTGCACCCTCCATTATCTCTGATGAGGAGTTTGGTGATGACTTTGCTCAAGATTCCAAAATTCTACGAGCAATCTTAAAATGTATGCGGCAAAATGCTGAATTTTTTCAAAATAAGTTTCTTTCGATGGAAATTGAAATTGCTGATTTAAAGAGCAAATTAGTAAGTTTTCAAAGTGGTAGTTCCATGGTGAACCATGCTGCAAGTTCTCACAATCATAAACTGGGTACACAGTTAACACCTACTCAGGTTTCTAATTTACCAATAACTAATGACCAAGTTAGTAAGGCTATACATTCAGTAGAATATGCTGTCGCAGCAAAGAATAGTAGCAAAACTATGAATACGATTATTTCTTTGAATAGTGATTGCTCAGTTCCTGTGACTATGGCATCTAATGTGGAATCCGTTTCTAACACTGATTTATGCAATGAATCCAATTCAGAAAATTGTATGAATTCTGAGTCTTGATTGGATGTTGCTAATAGGAGAAAAAGCAAATTAAAATCAAGAAACAAGGTTATCATTGGTACCCAAACTGTGTTACCCAATTCAGCTCTTTTTAGTGGTAGTGTAAAGAAATCTTGGCTGCATTTGAGTAGAGTTATGGCTAATGCACAAACTCCAATTGTGGAAGCCTCACATATTTTGAGATACATGCAGGAAGATGGTGCCAATGGTGTCTGCTTTAAGATCGGCACTAGAGGTAATTTAAATTCTTTTAAACTGGGAATTCCTGCTGATATTGTTGAAAAGGTCATGTCTCCTTCTTATTGGCCTTGCGGTGTTATGGTACGCTTTTTTGAATTTAAGGACAGTGATAAGGACAAAAGGGAATCTAAAATAATTGCTAAAAGTTCTTTGCAAAATACGACTGTGACTAACAAATTGCCTGATACTGAATTACCAGCTTCATGACTAACAAACCCACAAGTTAATAACAGACATTCATCATTCATCAACGTTTTTTACCAGAATGTTCGTGGTCTTCGTACAAAAACTGTTGATTGCTACCGTGCCAGTTGTTCTTTCAATTTTGAAATTATTGTCTTGACAGACATGGCTGAACAATGATATTTCCAATTATGAGTTATTTCCTTCTACTTACACTGTCTTTAACACCAACAGGAACTATTCTGCACTCAATTGTGACCGTGGTGGTGGCTCACTTGTTGCTATTACTTCTAATATTAATACTTCCCAGCTTCCTGGTTGTTCCAATATACATTTTGAGGACACCTGGGTAAAAATCGACCTATTTTCGCAGTGTATAATAATATGTGGAGTATATTTTCCACCCAACTCAAATTGTGAATTATATCAAGAATTTATGGACAATGCTGCAAGACTTCAAATGGCTCATAAAAATCCCAAATTTTTAATAATCGGGGATTTTAATTTGCCTAAAATTAATTGGGTACCTGATGCTGATTTTTTCAGCACATGTGGCACTTTGCCAATCGAGGCTGAAAATCTAATTGAGAATATGCAATTTCTTAATTTACTGCAGGTTAATGGTGTTTCTAATTCTTCTGGTAAGTTTTTGGATCTAGTTTTTGCAGATGAGGGGCTTTATGCTCTAGTGCGTGAATCTGATCTTGCTTTAACTACTGTGGACTGTCACCATCCTCCCCTGCTTATTTCTATCAAGAGTAATTTTATTCCTCGTATTAGGTTTTGTGAGAATGTCCAAGTCTTTGCTTATAAAAAAGCAAACTATTATGAACTTAACAGTATGTATAAGTCAATTGATTGGTCAGTTTTAGACAACTTTCAGAGTATAGATGAAGCCATAAATTTCTTCTATTCAACTGTTTATGAAGGTATTAATAAATTTGTTCCCATATTAAAAAGAAAGTCTGGAAAATATCCGTGTTGGTATAGTAATTCTTTAATTAAACTTGTTCAATTAAAAAATAAACTATATAATAGGTATCAGCACTCTAGATTGGAAACGGACTATGTTAGATATTCCACGGCTCGTAAGGAATCAAAACGTTTGATTGACTTTTGTTATTTAAAATTCATCTGTAATAGTGAGCTAATGATTTCCGCCAACACAAAACATTTTTGGTCTTTCATTAAGTCATTAAAGAGAGATTCAGGCATTCCAAAACGGATGTCATACAATGGCAAAATTCTAAGTGATGCTCGTAGTTTTGCCAATGCTTTTGCCTCAATGTTTGAATCTTGCTATGTTAATCACTTGAATGATCCTTCCTCTTCTAGCAAATGTTCATATTCTTACAATAGCACTACTCTTGTTTCACATATCTTTACTGAAGATGAAGTAAAAAGAAAAATTCATGCCTTAGATTCATTTAAGTGTGCGGGATCTGACGGCATTCCTTCCTTATTCCTACACCAATGCTGTGATAGTCTATCACAAGCTTTAGCGATTCTTTTTAATAAAAGCTTTAGTAGTGGAACATTTCCCCTAGCTTGGAAAAGGTCATTTTTAATCCCAGTATTTAAATCGGGTGACCGTTCTAAAATCGAGAATTATCGTGGCATATCAATTTTATCCTCTGTTGCTAAGCTGTTTGAGTCCATCATATGCGATGAGTTATTCAGTGTATTTAAAAATTGTATTGATTGCTATTGAACAGCATGGCTTCTTTAAAGGCCGCTCCACTGTCACTAACCTTGCCATGTATCACGATTTTCTTATAAATAGCTTGGAAAGTGGATTACAAGTTGATACAGTATACGCCGATGTTTCGAAAGCTTTCGACAGTGTTTGTCACACGTTACTCATTGATAAACTTCGTTTTCTTGGTATTACAGGTTCATATTTGAAATGGATATATTCCTACTTAGTGAATCGCACCCAATGTGTGAAAATTGCAGGCATAATATCCAGAAGCATCAGTGTTTCGTCAGGTGTGCCTCAAGGGTCACACCTTGGCCCAATTCTTTTTATTCTCTTTATTAATGACGTTGTTTCTGCATTTAAAAATATGAAATGCTTACTATATGCCGACGACTTAAAGTTTTTTGGGTGTATTAGTTCTATACATGACTGTCTTAAAGTACAAGAAGATATTGACAATCTAGTAATCTACTTGGCTCATAATAAACTCAAAGTAAATATTGGGAAGTGCAAAATTATGAGGTTCACTAAATGTAAAGACTTGATTTTGTTTGATTACTGCATTGGATGTTCTAAACTCGAAACTGTGGTAACTATCTCTGATTTAGGGGTTGTTTTGATGTTGGTTTAAATTTTATTAATCATATTAATTCAGTTGTCTCTAAAGCATTTAGGATGTTGGGATTCATTAAAAGAAACTGTATACACATCAATGATGTCCAAGCTTTGAAATCATTATACAATTCTTTAGTTCATAGTATTTTAGAATACAATTGCATCATTTGGTCACCTTATTATGCCACTCACATCCAGAAAATTGAGCGTGTACAAATCAAGTTCATTAATTTCATTCTCTGGAAGCTTAGATATCCGTATGCCGAAAGTTCACATGACATTCGGCGTCAGTTGGTCGGTTATCAATCACTGCTAGCTCGACGTACTGCAGCGTTTATAATATTTCTTTATAAATTGCTACATGACATAGTTGACTGTCCGGAATTACTAAGCATGCTGCAGTTTCGGATACCAGTTAAAGTCACCAGGAGTAATTATTTATTCTACATCGGTAGTCATCGTACTAACTATGGGGCTAGTGCATTTAGTGATAAGTAAATGGAAGTTTACAATGCTTCTATACCATCCGATATCGATATTTTCAATGTCACGTGTAAATATTTGAAGAAATCTTTATCCATTTTGTAAAGTGTTAACTATGTTTCTCATTTCCTCATGTATATTATTACTATTTGGGTATTACCTGTAAGTAATTAATTTATATAAATAAATAAATAAATAAGCACAAATTTGTCGGGGAGCATGAAACACTACTTAAATTAAAACGGATACGACAAGTCGCCTAACCTATCTAAACTAAAACTAACATTAAAGTTTGTTCGTGCAAACACACATGAGCGTTGCATCAAAACTATTGTTTGTTGGCAAAAAGTGCCCAAATTTAAAAATGTTCATGAGAGTGCGTTAATCTACACTCTAGCAAATTTTTGTTACTGGTACTTTGGCTTACTAACGATACACATTAAAACTTGTCCATGACATAGTTGTGAATCAACAAATTTACCGAAAGTACCACCTTACTAAATCCTTACATGGCTAACCTAACAAATTACATTTCTATATCAGGTTAGCTTTTTCACTCAAAATTCAAAAAAAAATAATTCCCACGTCTGGTCATAGATACCACACGTTAGGAAGATAAAAAGATAAAACAAGATCTCAAATTGTTGTTAAAGATAGTAGATAAGATAACGATATTAAGCTTAAATTGTTATCATCAAAGGTAATGGATAAGATAACGATATTAAGCTTTAGTTATTATTTGAGATACTAGGTAAGATAACGCGATAATAAGCTAAAGTTATTATCAGAGATAGTAGGTAACGTAACGCGATATTAAACAAAAGTTATTACTAAAGATAACCGGTAAGATAACGCGAATTTAAACAAAAGTTATTACTAATGGTAGTCGGTAAGATAACGATATTCAACTAAAGTTATTATTAAAGGTAATCGGTAAGATAACGATATTAAAACTAAGGGTATTATCAAAGATAATAAACAAGACAAAGGTATTGGCTTAGTTATTACCAAAGACAATAGATAAAGGTAAAGATAGAGTGACTCCGTGGAGTCGTAAAATAGGCATTTCTCGTACCCTCTAAAAAGAGCAACCTGTGAAGCAAGTCCGTTTACAATAAACGGCACGAGGGACCGGCAAAGGCATTTGGGTGCATTCCTGCACCCGGCGTTGATGGATATCGGTGATACGATCACCCGATACCCACACGGTATATAACGATATACACATCCACTCACACATTCACACACTCATACATACCTTCACTGCCAGTGCCCATGCGCTGACAGCGGCACCGCATGACCTCACGAAAGATTCCCAGAGACGGGGTCCAGGTGTCTGTGAAAACCACCCGCGCAACCACACGGTGACTAACAGAAATGAAAAAGCAGTAGAGAAACACGAACGGTAAAAAGAAGGAGGTAGGTTATTTGGAATGCATAAGAGGCACTTCCAGATAGAAGAAAGTAGAGGAAGGGGTCGCATTGAGCAAAAGAGACAGAGAAAGGTGGATAGCAAAGCACTACTCAACCAGCCAATGTGGCCAGTAGCTCGGAGTGAGGGAACATCACTCTTATGTGGCAGACGGGTGTTCCGGGACAAGAACAGGTCCACCGAAAGAAGAATAAGGCATAGCGGAGACAGCGGGATAAGAAAAAGTAGAGTTTTTGGACAAGCGTCCGAGAGAAGGTAGAGAGTTGTCCCTATTGAAGCACAGATTGGTCTGAAGGACCACCTGCGATGTTAATCCGACAAGATAAGGTAAATCATAAGTTGAAATTCGCTAGGCTCTTAAGAGAACTAGTACGATCATTTTCCTAACGAGTGCATCCACTACGATAAGAAAATCAGACAAAAGTTGACACAACAACTTAAAAGTATCATTACAGATACATTCACACACAATACAACTATTTTAAGGTAGTTTTTCAAAACGGTAGCACCCTAAACACACAAAAATGCCTAATTATAAGCAGTTAAATACAGGTATACTGTCCCCATATGCTAAAACAACCGAGAATTTAATAAGATATCAATAAGAAGCAATAGCGTCTCACCACAAAGTTCAACAAAAAACAATGAAAAAAAATGTTTATAAGTTATGTTGATTTAGTAGAAAAAGAAAGAAATAATGGTGTAATATAATGTGGGCGACTGCAATAATTCAGAAGAAAAACGCATGGAATAGACAATCCTAGTTTTTTGCAACTGCGAACATGGACTATTTCTTACAATGGCATAGACTGCGCATGACCTATGTGAGCCCAAGGAAGAAAAACATCCACTTTAACATCAGCTAAAACCAATCATAAAAATTCAATGAGTTATTACAACCAAAGTTACGACAATTACCACACAAATTTAAATGACGCAAGAAAAACTACTAAAAACCGAATAATATGCAGTAGGAAAAGTTCGAGGGTTGATTAAATGAAACAACAGAGTTATATTGGGGGGTGTAGAGAATGAAGTGATATATAAGTAACGGTATGGTCAAGGAAAAGTCAACCAAAAGAAAAAGATAGCTAATTTAAGGTAAGTAAAGTTAAACGTGTAAGAGATTATATACTGTATGCAGAGAGGGAATAAGTAATTAAAGTTAACTAATTGATGGTGAGAACAGAAAAATATTAGGTAAATTGTGAGGAGAATAGAACGTGAAAAACTTAACTAGCATTTGGGTCAGCAGAGAATGGCTTAAGGTCTTTAATATGCCACCTGCCTTGGCTTTTCCTTCAGCATCCTGAAGTTCGTAGATAAGGGGGCTAATGACACGAGTGACCTTACAAAGAATGAATTTAGGGGCTAATTTTGAAGAAAATTTCTTAGATGCATCCGATAAGACATAATTCTTTTTCCAAACTTGTTCGCCCAAGGCGAAGGAAATATTTCGTTTACGTAGATTATAGTGGTCCTTATTCTTTTCGTAAGCTTTTAACAAATTTTTTCTAACGTCGTTAAAGATAGAAGGTAATGACTGTTGGTCTTTGTCCCAGCGTACTTTATCGTTAAATTCAATTACGTTAGTATCGTCCGGCACTAAACCATAATAACTCTTATCGATTGGGGCGTATCTTCCAAAAACAAGAAATGACGGAGTGAATTGGGTTGCTTCGTGTTTCGATGTACGCAAAGCTTGAGAAATTTTAAAAATATGTTCATCCCACGTAGTATGGTCTGAATCAATATAGGAAGCGATAGCGGTAATTAAAACTCTATTTACTCTTTCGGTAGGGTTTACTTGGGGATGGTATTTTGCGTTAAACCAAATTTTTTGTACTTTGTAACTTTTAACGAAATTCTGAAAATCTTTAGAGATAAATTGTGCAGCATTGTCACAAAGAATAATCTGAGGGACACCAAAGATAAGAAAGACATTTTGTTCTAGGAATTTAATTATAGCTGCAGAAGTAGCTTTACGTACGGGTTGCACCATAACAAATTTAGAAAACCAATCGGTGACAACTAAAAGATATTGGTTACCTCTTTTCGATCGGGGGAGAGGTCCTAATAAGTCAAGCGAAATTAATTGAAAGGGATAAGATACACGTTTAAAGTTGCCCATTAAACCAGGGCGAGCATCTTGCGAACTCTTATATTCATTTTGAATTAATATTTAAGACAATATATATCAGGTCTACAATACTGAGGTAAATCAGAAGGTAAAAATGGTACAGCTACTTCAAGTCAGTACGATAAAGATATTTAACGGTGAAAACTTCCTATAAAAACATTCGTAAGGAATAATATTCAAATTTTATCACGCTAAGTAACCAAAACACTAAAGAAACACGTTTAAAACTATATGAGGCAAGGTTAGTATTTAATAAAGGAATATATCATTGATAAACTACAAAAAGGCACTCCAAATTAGAAAAACACGTAGGTAATGTATTATTTAAGAAATAAAACAAAAACTATAATCTAGCATTTTCAAAAGATATTCTAAAGGGCAATTCACTACAATAAACGTTTGTAAACATAAGGTGTCTTTAAAATACGTTCGAATAACCTAATCAAACAGGGAAATGCCTAAGGCACTTTTTTTTTTTAGATAATGTAAACACACAAGGTAATTTATGTATGGTTTTTTAAAAAAAAACAGGAAGGGTTATGTTTAAATTTAATATAAATAGATAAGTTCATAGTAAAGCGTGTTTAAAGCATGCAATTACTTAAAATGCTTATGTATTTGTATTTATTCATATATAAATGATGCACTCACCTGTATAATTTAAAAGCAGGGTGGAGGTATAAATCCTAAAAGCTTGCAGTTCTGTTTAGAACAACTAAACACATTTTTCAGATAATTTCAGTTATCAAAAGCACACACGCCATATTTAAATTAGAAAACCATTAAATCAGCTAACCATTTCACATACAACAGCTGTATATTTCAATGTCAAAATGACCGCCTACATTCAGATCGCCAAAGCAACTGATTTTTGACATCTAAAAGAATGTGGCGTGTTCCGAAACGCGAGTATAAGTTTTCAAGGTCAACAGGTATTAGATAATCGATTTTTTTTTAGTAAAAAAGCTATTAGTTAATACATTGTATCTTTATAAAGGAAGTTATTATAACCTAAAAACAAAGAAAAACCTCACACGTTAATAAGGGCGCCATTTTCTTACGGTTTAAAAACGGATTCTTACAGTTTAAAAACTTTGATAAATACAGTTAAAAAGTCGATAAACACATCGCGCAAGCGCAATGAATAAAGCGGGCGACGCCACTCGCGGATGGCAGCGCTAACCTTATTACAGATTCCGCGTGGCCAACTGCCAATGACGTCACCAATGCATAAAATATATTGCGTAATAATCGGAAAACATATAACTTTAAAGACAATTGATTATATCCGCGAACAAATTAAACTAGGAAGTACTCACATAATAGGTCCAGATTCCCGCGAAGTACGCCAATCGTCCTTCAGGATAGGTTAAGACGGCGTCAGCACGTCCATAAGGGCGGCATGCTGGCCCTTTTTAGGCAGTTAAAGATGGTACTGCTCTGGTGCTTCGGCGGAACATGGACATCGGGCTCGTCTAGGGTCGTGCAGTACGGTTCGCCAACGGCTGCAGATTACCTACCTATGCAGGGAAAGACGGGAACATGGTAAAGGTCGACAAACAAGATAATCAGGGCAAGGAAATCTACATAGATAAAAATAAGGCACGATACGATACCTGACACGACCACACTCCTTGAAGATCAAAGGCAAACAGCCACGTTAAAGAGTCTAACGGAAACCTCTCACCACTTTGTCCCTACTCCACTCGCGTCGCGCGATCTGGCGCAACGCACTGTGACGTAACGGAAATACGCGCCCCGAGTCTTTTGAAATTATGACGCGAAACTTCCGCACATCAAAATTAACCTAAAAACAATGTTTAAGGGCCAATTTGATTGGCACGTAACAAAGTTGTTTATATCTGTTGGTTTGAAAGCGATGAAATTATGATAGAATGTTATGTCACACCTGAATGTTACAAGTGTGGACCGACCCGGCTTTAAATTAAATATCTTCGTGTTCTTACTTATTTGCACATACCCGGAAAAAAGTACTCATTTTTTTCCCGGGGAAAAAAGTAAATTCATAAAAAGTGACATTTTGTTACCTGTCAAGAAACGTTATGTCAAACTTTTTCCTCTCACAGAAAAAACTAGTTTTTTAGTTTAAAGTAAGTTTGGCGAGACCGTAAGACTCGTTTGGTGGCAAGTGCTTTTTTTAGTTTGTCTAAAATAATAAATGAACGAAAAATAATACGAATTTTTATATCTTCCTGTATAAAAGCTTGATTGTTGTATCCAACTGTAAGGTTATGTATTTATTTAATCTTTCGTTAATTGTGTTTGGAATATTTGTTGTAGTAAATAAAAAGATGGAACAAACTTAGATAGTTATTTTTAATGCTCTGTTCAGTTTTTGACATAACTAAAATATGGATGAGAAGTGCATGAACGAAGTACTCTAAGAACTAGGTCTCTGTAGTGACTATAAATATTATTTAGTTAGATTTAGAAACAAGTTGGTTTTAGAAAGACTACAATTTTTAATGGTTGTTTATATATTTCGGTTGGAAATTATCTCGTGAGTCAAAATATGGGTAACATTTAGTGCAGAGACATTCTCTTGAGAAGTTACGTAAATAATAATTTCATGATTGGGAACTTTTTCATTATAATTCACTTATTCATTATAATTAGTGTTGATAAAAAAATAATTGAACTGGTACATGTGCAAAAATAATGTTGAGGCGAAAATAGTGTCGAGGTAAAAATAGTATTGACGTGAAAATAATGTTGAGATTTCAACTTTGGTTAGTTAGTAGTGGAAATGTTTTTACTAAATCTAAATAATCGAATGGGCACATGTATGAAAGTGTTGAGGCGAAAATAGTGTTAAGGTAAAAAATAGTATTGACGTTTCAACTTAGATTAGTAATCGAAATGTTTTACTACTAACTTAAGAGATTTCAACTTAGGTTAATAGTCGAAATGTTTTATTACTGAAACAAAATAATTGAACGGGCACATGTTGGAAGATAATGTTAAGGTGAAAATAGTGTTTAGGTTTCATTTTAGGTTAGTAGTCGAAATGTTTTTACTATTAAAACAAAATAATTTAACGGGCACATGTACGAAAATAGTGTTGAGGCGAAAATAGTCGAACGACCACATGTGCGAAAATAAATAAAACGTTAAAGAGCTAGAGACCATATCCGCAAATTGTCTAAAAAAATTTATATAATTTGTATACTTTTGGTCAAGTTTCCATTCGGTAAACTGTGTTTCGGTAAAGTTTAAAGTTGGTGATATTTCTTTTAGGTAAACTTTCCTACCGGTTAACTTTCCTTTTGTCGGCTTTCCATTGGTATAGTGTTTTCGGTAAACCTTTGTAGAATCATTTATGTTAATTCAGCTTCTATTGTTTTACACAAAAATTTGCCAATGTATTGTAACAAAAAATCAAAATCGGACCTTTTTACTCGTCCTACAAAATTTCTTATTCAATTGTCACACAATACTAAATTAAAATTACATAGACGTTTTGCCAAATGCAATTACACAGGGATGCGTTCTCTTATGTGACTTAAAAACATGGAAAACGCATTTTCTGTGGACCCCTTCCAAAATGTTGCTGTTACATAAATTCGCCGATGTGGTATGAGAGCACTGTGGTGAATACGGAAAGACAATGCAAAATTCTTTGAATTTGCTCCAAAATTCCTCTATCTGATTTGTGCAAACATTGGTTATAAGATCTACAAAATTGTGGTGGTGGTTAACTGTTTGAGGGATGTATTGTTGACTAAGGTTAACTAGGTCTCTATAAAACCCTGCCACTCGTCTGCCATATAGTTGATCCAGATAGTACATAATCGGAAATTATTGATAGCAATGTAGCAGATGCACGGTTTGGCACAAACACAACCAAGCCTTGCTTTGCTAATGTATCATATATACCTAATAACCATCGTTGTTGTACTATCTATCCCCTATTAAATTTTCTTTGGGCGACCATGCTTTTGTCAACTTGAACAATATGATCTGAACCTCCGACTATTGATAAATTTCTCTGCTGTAGTAATTTCCAGAATCAAATGTCTCGAAAATATTGATTCGTCTGAATTAATGAATCTTTACTTGTGTCAAGCTGTCGGGTTGTATCTCCAACTGGAGATTGGCAGCACCATAATTACATCAGTTGAGATATTAAGAACAGTGATAAATGACAGTGTTCAAAAAATGTGCCATGCAAAAGGCTTAAGTTGGAGTGGTGTCATGGGCAGCGTGTTCAGTTAAATTCTCGCAATCAATCTATTTCTGCTTCCTTCACATAAATATTAAATTCCAAATACTTTGTTTTACGTTTAATAAGAAACGCCCTATAAACCTTCTAACTTGAACAACTCCACACTCCTTATGTTATTTTGAATCTTATGAATGTTCATTTAACGAGTTCGATTACTTTTCAATTGAAATGAGCTCGTATTTAAACGTCCTATAAAATTTCATTAAGTGTTCAATACAATGTTAAATACTTGGAATCTATTCTATGTTAATTTGCTTTGCTTTGGTTAAAAATCCTCGCAGTATAAATTCTTTGAAATACGTTTCAACCAACTGCGTCGTTAAAATACTTTTAATAGTTTTCTTTAAAAGGTTTGTTGTAAATACTAAGAAATTCTATCAATGCGGTATTTCGTTATCGCGCAGATGATCACGTTTACAGGCAATAAAATTGTCCCCTAGTTATCAGTTCTCGGTAATATAATTAGAAATAGTAAATCGTTATGGTTTTATAGAAAGAAAGAGGCAACCTGTCATACACTTCATAATACTGCTAGGCGGGTTGTACACATACCTAACCATTTGAACAGAGGTTTTTCCTATGCGAATAAATTCATGGAAGTTGTTGTAGTATATTGAGACCTTTTGCTTTCGTTCATTGACTCTTGTTTACAAGTAGTGTTCTAGAAATATTTTACAGTTGTTGTCTTGAAAATACTTTTTCAGATGCTCTTCTTAGAATACTTTGCATTTTATCTATGTGAATAGTTTTTTGGAACGAAAACATGTTAACTGTTCACCCTATATATACAGGCCGAGCATCGAAAGAGATCCGATTCTATACAGCGTCCTTTCGCACGAAGGAACTATGTAAAGTTGTGGTGCTACCTATGATACTTTCTTTTAAAAAGTATGTTTTACTTTAGTGTTAAAATCAAACTTAGTCTAGTGAAATTGTTTCATAGAGTATCCAATCCATCGGCAAGTGTAAGTATGCACTTTCACATATGCTACGATGCTACCAGAGGCAGGCAGCTACTCTTCTTAAGATACTATCACTCTGTTTTTCCTTGACTCTTATATGAAATCTGGCTGCTTCTTTTGTTGGTTGATAACCACATAAGTGTTTGAGTTCTTTTCTTACTCGTGATTATGGCACAATAAATTACACACTGCCGTGCAGTAACTCGCACTCCCATGTTAGTGCACAAGTGATTACGTGATTGTTTTTCAAGTTACAATTAATATAACCGAACTTTGCATTAGAGCAATTTTACTTATTTTAAATTATTATTAGGATATGCTAACGTCAACAACTTGTTTACTAAATTCTAATCTAGATTAGGTCTAGCACTTGGTTCATTTCAGTTCAGGATTAGGCTACTTAAGCTTACAGTTATTTATTACTTTTAAGAAGTGCACTTCAAGCAGCAGGTACAACAGCGTTGTAATACTGCATATATTATGTCTAATTTACGTCTTGTATCTATTTAGGGCTGGAAACATTAAGTATCTTTGTATATGTTATTTTGATTTTAAGATTTTATGTGACCGAGAAATAATTTCTCATCTATATTTGCTTAAATGTATATTTCTATATTGTGTTATATATGCGAGTTGACACTTTTGTTTACATAATGTTGTAACAGGACGATTACAGAAATGTTTGATTTGGTTTTTGTAAATATTCCTTTTGATACTATGTTTGTTAATTGACGGTTTGTAAATGGAGCTACTTTTCCAATTTTTCTTTCTGTGTGACACATTCCACTCTACGACATTTTGAGCTCTCACGAAATCCAATTTCCATTCTACCCTTCTGTTTTGTTGTGGTATTCGGTGCGAGCCATTTTCTTTACTTTACTACTTTCTTTCTTGTCTGCACGGAATACCGTATTAAGCGTAATTGAAGACCTAACCCTGATCGCAACAACGAGCAGTAGACGGCAACAAATGGTCTTGTTGAAAATTTTCAACGAATGAAGCATTATTGTATTGGAAGAATGCATACAGTTCTATGTCACTTGTTATGTTCATTTCGATATGAAAGGTATTTAAGAAATGCACATCAAATGAAGGAAATAAGTATAATGTTACAAACACAAAGGCACCCAACAAAATCCTGATCCAAATTTTGTATGCAGCAAGTTACTCCTGTCAAAATAAAATGACACAGACGTTAGGGATCTGTATATGTAATAGATAGCTAGAAGGCTATGTACTATGTTTGTTACAACAGATTTGATGTATGGAAACAAAATTGAAACATTTTCAGCATTTCTAGTCTTTGAGTAAATGTTCATCTACTCATATTGTGTTCTATAGCTATACAATGCACACTTTTAGCATGTGCTGAGATGGGAAGGAGAAAAATGCGCAGATCGGACGAACTCTGCACTGTTGTTTTGGTGCATACATTAATTTCTTATGTATTTCTTAAAATCAAAATAATCCACATTTTTTTGAATTGGATTATAAAAACAACATTATTTTTGACCTATTCTGCTAATTTATTTTCTTTTTTGACTTTCCCGGTTTCCAGACCAATCTCGTTAAAAATACATGTATAAAGGTCCTTACCAGTTGTTTCAATTTCTCAGTGTCATAAGTCGACAATAACTAATTCAGGTACAGTTGTTCATTTTAATAGTTTTTATCAAGACCCAGTCGTCAAAACAGTTTTTTTTTAAAACTAATTAATAGTTAATTTCTTCAGCAATGTAAGTACTTGAAAAGAATGCGCATCTTATGGTTGATTAATGTTGGTATTGTTTTTAGAGTAATATGAATAAGAAGGAGATGATTCATAATCAAGGACGACAGATTGTTTTTAACGCATTTGAATATTTGAAATGCGAAAAAGTTTAAGGAACTTCTAACCTGAGCAATTTGCAAGAACGTATGGCTGAAACAGCATGCATTTCATTGTGGACCGTGCAAAGAATTGTAAAGGAAGGCGTAGGCAAACCTGACTGTTGCAAGTACACTAGAGACAAACGTATAGAAACCAAGTCCAAAGTCGACAGTAAATGGGTTTGAGGAAGATCTCCTAAGAGCCATTATGTAGTGGTTTGAGGCAGTTGCAGTACATAATACATTTATGTAGATCGACTTTAGAGGTAGTGTTTGACGAATTTAAAAATGATTGCCCCATTACACGAGAAAATTAGGCTCATACAGAAAAATAGTTCTAAGTGCAGGATTTTGTTGGAAGAGATCTGCGAATAACAGAAAAATTTGAACAAAGCAATATAAGGACAAAGCGTGCTCTATTTTTAAAAATCTTAATACGTATAAAGAAACATTGTATACAACTATGAAACATATCTGCATAGTTCTCACACTGTATCAAAGAAAGTGTTGGAATGATGGCACCACAAAGGGTTTGAAATCATCAATTTCAAAAGGGAAACGTTTGATAATTGTTCATGCAGGTGGGAAAAATGGTTTTGTTCCGAATGCAGCGTTAATATTTAAGTCTGATTTGAAAACTGGAGATTATCATGATGACACGAATCATTGCAATTATAAAAAGTGGCTGCAGAAAAGTTATTACCAAATTTGGAACCAATGTCAGTGTTAGTGATGGACATTGGCATTATATCTCAATGGTATTGTACACATCAAGTTGTAAGAAAACATATGCAAAAGTGGTTGAAGGAACAAAATATCTTCTTTAAATGTAATGATACCCAACGAATATTATATTCCAGAATAATGGCAAATAAATCTGTTCATCGGGTGTTATAATTGATCAACCATTAGCAGAACAGGGTCATGTAATATTACTTTTACCTCCGTATCATCCAGAACTAAACCCTATCAAGAAGATATGGACATTACTTAAAAACCAAGTCACTCACTGCATGTAGTGTAACCTTTAAAACAGGCAATGTATGAAGGATTTAACAAATATTGGAGTTACAGAGTGGAGCAAAGTATGTTTGCCTGTTGAGAAAACTGAAAACAAATATGTTGAATGAGACGCTTTTTTTAATAGACGAGGTTCAAGATCTATTTATACGGGTTGATGGTAATAGTGATGTGAACCCACATAAACTAATTTATGTATCGCACTTCTGTATAGTAGTTAAATGATAGTCTTTACTTAGCACTTGTAGAAAATAGGTCCAATAATTGCATTCATTATTTTGTAATATAGATTGGAAGTTTTTAAAAACAGGAAAGCCCTAAGCAAAGAGAACTTCATGTAATTATTACATTTTGTTTTGTATCATTTATACTGAAATCTTCAGGGCCATGCCAGATTATATTGAAGCCAGGGTACAGTAAGAATTTTGTCGCCCTTTAAAGACAATTCATATTATAATAGTGAAATTATGCACATTTGTAAAGATATATATTTTTATTAGAAACACAGTATATTACAAAAAAATAAACTAAAAAACCTTTCAATGAAAAAATAAAAAACATTGTGAATGAACAAACTAGACAGAACAATAATGTATCTATAACATTTTTTACAACAAAGTTGTTTGTCTTGCTTTATTTTGAGTAAAATCTTTTATTGAATTTTGTATCTTCAGAGAATCATCATACCACATCTTGCTCGATTGAATTGTTCAATGTTTCCTGTGTCATTGTTGACCATAAATAATTTCCTATTAATTTATAAAATGATTGTTCACCTTCAGCAACCATTACTAGTAAAGTTAATATTATTTTCAAGCTATTGTTAAATTCGGAAATGTCTGAAATAAATAATTTTTTATTACGTATTAGAAGATTTTCATGGAATTATCTTTGTCGTAAACATATATCTTTCATTTCTTGCATCGTCAAATAATTTGATCTACAAAAACCCAAAAAGTGTTCCCAGACTTCAACTTTTTTGCTCAAATAATCTAAAAATATAAATCTTGTTATGATTGCAGTTTTTCCTGCCACTCATGTCAAGAGTTCAATCTAACACAATTGAAAAGTACATAGTTTTGTACAACGTATTTTAATGCCTTTCTTTATATTTCTTTCTATAATTGATAATATTTCATATTATATTTTATTCCCCAAATAATGTGACAAGTGGTCACTATCTATTTGAATACATTGGATATGTTCGGCCATGACTGTACTAAATTTTGAAACGGTTTCAATGACTTTAAAAAAATTACCGGTATTTTTGTGAAGAGTTTATGTTCTGTTCATCGAAAAGCTAAATTTTGTCAGGATAAATATTGTACTATTACTATAATTCTTTCTAGAACCATTGACAGTTTTTTCTTGAGCAATAAGACTTTCGTTCCAATAATTTTCAGATTTATTTTTGATGGAATTATATAATTGGGCCAAATCCTTACAGCATTTAACATGAATTTTACTTTATTTATGCCTGATCAAATGTCCCCAGTCGTTAAAACCATTTTTGTCTCCTAAAGGAGTAGACCCATTTCTAAAAAGTTTGCAGCAACAACAAAACACTGCTTTTTTGGCAGCTCAATATAATAACCAATTGCGGTTTACAACCTCTCCAGTGGATAAATATTTTTACAACAATTTTTCTGAAAAACTTTTATGAGCATTCTTTAATAATACTAGTATACATTAATGCACTCCTTCAAAACTCGTTATTGCATTATTTGCAAATTATTTACAGGAATATTTTTAAATAAGGAAACACAAATTAATAGGTAGAAACTCAGGTGACTGAGCGAAGGTGACCAATAAAAAACAACAAACTGCAGTTTCTCATATTTTGTGTTGTTGCACAATTTTGCTAAAAATAGCCATTTTGGAGTTCATTAGCCTATAATTGATAAACAAATTCGTTAAGAATATCGTTTTTGTATTACTCTATATTGATGGTGGAATTGAAAAGAAATGGGATCAATTTTTTGTCTGCAATATAATCCAAATGCGGAATTTATGAATGTTGTGGAAATTTTAAAAAGATGCAGATTATCAGTGCTCCAAGAATGCAAAGTTTGTGAATTCACGTATCTTGATAAACCATACTTTGTCAAAAAAATGTTAAATTTAGAAAGGTATCATTAGTTAAATTATTGGCAAACAATTATGTTCGAAACAGTTTTTGAAAACGACCATCTAATATGCATACAGACCATTTTTTCGCATGAATGTTGAGCGTTTTATAACAAAGCCTAATTTCTTGAATCACATACTTTAAATGTTTTGATCGTTGTTATTTCATATGTTGATGGATGTCATGTACAACTTTTTAGCTTTGTACGGTTGGCCTACCAACACTATTTTTATGTGTGACATGCTCAGTTTTACAAAACACACTAATACAATTTATAATGCACCTATAAAATTTTTTGGGCAACTAAGTTTGGAACAGCCCTCAACTGTCCAAACATAAAGTATTTCCAAATTCTATGAAATAGCTCGCCAGCTCCAAAATATGCTTGCGGTACTATATTAGTTTAGTGTTTTGTTGTGAAAATCAATAATGCTAATTACATAATACAAAACTTTACTAGAAAAGTTCTCAAATTTTATCAGTAAAAAAACATTTGACGTTCAGGATGCTAAGATGAATATTTTAAAATCAATGAGCACCTTTGATCAACGTAGTTTTTATATGTCACACTGTAAACGAGGCACGTATGCCCCTAGACCATGCAAAATGTGTAATTTATTGAGTTGTCATGGGTTCCCTTGAATTATTTTTTCTGACCATTTAAATTTTTTACTAATATTGTCCAAACTAAAAGTATCCATGCTGACTCATTAAATCCCCTGTTTTGTATTTGTATGACTTTGGGCATATTGAAATTTCCAATAATAATCAATATTAAATTCTCAAACTAGTTAAGCTTAAAACTGAATATCTATGATTTTTGTATGCTTTTTATAACAAAACAAAATGCCTAATAGCTAACTTGACTATCATTTTTACTATTGTATGTCCATGTATTACAAAAATCGCAGCTGAAGAAATATACAAAGTGGTTCACCACAAACGAAACACATGTTTTTTGTCACTACTATATTTTTAGAAAAATTGATTAAACTCATAAATTTTGTTTAGAGGGGTGAATTTTTTATTATACATTTTTAACTTCTCCATTTCATCTCTTAATGAGTTGGCAAAACTAACTTGGGGGACTAATTTATTTTAAAGAGCAGTTTTGAGCCAGTTTCCATTCAAAACTGAACTGAGTATTACATCTGACTTTTGCAGATCATAAAGAATGGCAAATGGTGCATAATAAATAAATTTGACATTTATTGAATTTCACAAATAGCTTGCCACTCCAGTAAAAAAGATTGGTTCTTAAGATGTAACATGTCAATTCACTGTTCCCTTGCCATGTTACATTGTGGTCCCATTTCCTTCAATATAAAAGTATTATTCGTCTTAATTTTATATTAATACCGTTTACAATCACAAGTTAGTTTTGATTTGTGTAACATTTCCTTTTAGTGTTATTAAATAATACACTATATACATCGATCTTTAGTTTTAATTTAATATTCTTTCTTTTGTATAAATAATATAAATAATTAAGCTCAGATGTAATTTTCTAATTGGTAAACCTTTAAATAATGTCCATAAATACACAAGTGGTGTATATATGAATCTGTCATTTATGATAGTTTTCTTGTTTTGTTCCTTTCTCAAAATGTGTGGTTATCTTTAAACCAGAACAAATTTTTGTTTGTCTTCATATCTAACGGTTTTTTGAGCACATGCTGTCTTCTGATAAAGATGTCCTTTCTAAAGCCATGATGTCGTACCTGGTATGTAGAAGGTGTCTTTTCTTTTATTCTTCTTAACATACATAAATATCATTTAGAATACTAGAAAAATGCTTATCGATAAAGCCTACCTGAATAACCCCTTCAAAATATTAATGAATGGTAAGCTGATTACAGATAAATTTTTAGACTTCCTCGTGGCATATTACAATATTTCGTTTTTGTAACACGTTTATTTTCTAGGATCCTTGGATGGCATATCCTCGGGTTACATATTCCTTGCTGAAGTATCTTCAGGTGATATATTCTCCTGTAAAATATTCTCTGATGGAGAATTTAATTATCTATGTTAGGCTATCTAAGCCTATGTATTAATTTTACTACCTACAAATATTATCTTTTATCGTACAAGAATTCATGTAGCTGTTATTTACCTTCTAAAATAAATTAAATGTTCTGTTGACAAAACATTTGGTTGTGGAACGGAAGGATTGGCTCTTACAAATTAGAAGTTTGACGTTAACAACCAAAATAAACAACAAGGGTGTTCATCTCAACAAACCGTAAGAAGATCCTATAGTTTCGAACAAGCTGTAAGCTCAATGTTTAAGTTTACTTTTCCTTTTATATATCTAGAATATAGGTATGAGTGTATCTTATTTACTTTTGTTATGGAACAATGTGCATGTGTCACATTTTAAATTTTAATTATCTAGAAAAATAATGTATGTTAAACATAGTCATGCTTTTAGAGTAGTATTATTATCTCATGGCGGGTGACGTCACATGCGCAATAGGTTCAATTTAAACTTAAACCTCTAGATTCACAACGCTACAGTACAACCCACAAACTTCTTGCTAGCAATGTGGCTTTAATACGTCGTCACGAATATCCCATTTATTACGTTAAGTAAAATATTGTTTGTAAGGACCCCGTTCATGCTGGCGGTATCTAGAAGTTCATAAATATATGAAATAAATCCAGACCTCCATATAATATCGGAGCTTTTACTTGTTATTAATTATAAACAATTCTAGATTCGTAGTTTCTTTATCCGTAAATATTTGTTGTGGCAACAGTGCACATACTCAGCGGATCCCAATACTGTATATACCGAATGTGAACCGTAACTGTCATTGTCATTCTCGCTCTTATCAAGGTCTTATTGTTTCCAGTTTTCCGTTTTAATATTTGTATCAAGTAATAGTCATCAAAACAGTTTTTTTTATAACTAACTGATAGTTAATTTCTTCAGCAATGTAAATATTTAAAAAGAATGTCCGTTCAATGATTAATTATGATATTTTTTAGAGTAATATTATGAATAAGAAGGAGGTGATTCATAGTCAAGGACGACAGATTGTTTTTAATGTGTATAAGCAATATTGCTTTTGTTTAGTCAGAAAGGTTAAGATTATTAATTATTCAAGGAATTTTTTTATAGCTAGATTATCGATGAAGTGCGTAAAAAATATATTATTTTAGCAAATATTTTTAAACTATAAATGAGGTTATGTAAAAAATATATAACCTGACAAGATGCAAACCTTAATTACCTTTCTTTTCATACTATACCTGTTCCTCTTCCTTCAATTCTACAGCACTGAATTGTTGATTCTATGATCTATTAAAATAAAGTATGAGATATATGCAATTTATAATAATATTAATATAACAAATGATATAAAAACCTTTTGGTATTAATTAAAAATTGTTTTGTTTTGTTTGTTACAACACCATGAGTGTCATTGTGTAAACATATTCTTAAAACGTTTTTGTAATAAATCTTAGTAATATTTTCGAGGTGGGCATTTGACATTTTTATAGTGTTTATAGTTTATAGTTTGTGTTTAAAACAAAAACGTCTATTGATTTGAAAAAAACGAATATGTAGTACTACCAAATTGTTTTTGTTCTACTAGTGACTATGTGTTAAAATATCTTGTGTACACTGATCCAATCAATCAATAACCTGAGGTATCACATCTAACAATAAGCTCAGGTCATTTTTATAGAAGAGCAAAAATCAACATAAAACTATTTAAAACACATTCCTTGGTTGCTCGACAATTTTTTGCTCTGGCAACACTGGACGTGCAAGCAGTCGATGTTTTCTAGTCTCACTTTTTTATTTTGATTATTAATATAGCTTTTCAAGGTCACCCGCCATGACATAATAATACTACTATACTTACCTATACCTTAACTAATTTAATATTATCTTTGCTTTTCTATATAACCTTATGGTTTGTAAACAGAAAAGCTTTCATGAAACCTTTTTTGTGGATTTTGAGGTTATGTTCAATTTAAATGTTCAATTCAAATTCTCTTAACTAATGTTAAACACAACAAAGTGTATTTATGATTTCCTTTTATTTAGAGCGTTAATTTGGAATTGTGTCTAAGCACAATAATAATTTTAGATTTTCTAATATCTTATCTGGTAGCATTTAAGACAAAAATTTTAAAATTATGAGAGTGTAGATATATAAACTACACTTACTGATTTTGTCGTATGAAAATTTGGTTGTAAGAAAATAACGGTATATATTTAATTTTTTTATTGATGTTATTAACTAAACGTCAATATATAAGGTGTATTAAGATATTTTCTTTTGTCACGTTCTAAATTGCATCCCTATAACTTGTCTGGGTAAAATTTAACTTTGTTCTCTAAACCCCGGAGATATAGTCTTTTGCAATCTATCGCAGTCACAAACGGTCGACGCTAGTCCTGCCAGAGTTTTATTTAGACTGTGTTGTACACCCATTCCTACCTGTAAAAAGGAAGGGTGCAAAGAGACAGCAGGGGAAAGGAAATTTAGGTCAGTTGAGTTCACTTGAATAGTAATGCATTTTGAGGATATAATGATCTGGAGTTAATTCCAGATCAACTCGTTCATTTGAATGGACATCAACTAGTACAAAAATATTGATTACAAAATCCTTTTTTAGGAATAAAAGTATTTTTTCTGTGACAGGATAAAAGTTTGAGATTTCATCTCTCTTGACACTTAACAAAATGCCACTTTCTATGAAATTACGTGTTCTCCAGGAAAAATATGAGTACTTTTTAATATGTGCACATAAATAAGGACCCGGAGATATTTAATGTTAGAATATTTTATTATTATTCAAAAGTTACATTTCCTTAACATAAAAAATACAGTTTGTTAAATGAGTCTTGTAGTGTGAAGGACATGTTCCTTTAACAATTAGGAATGTGTTACAGTGGAATTTTCTTGAGTTGAAATCATATTTTCTGCTATAGTCACAACTGCCATTGACGTATGTGGTCGCAAATGTGATCTTATTTCAGCCAATGCACTGCCACACAATCTAAACACTATTAGCTATTTCTTTCCTGTGCACTATCGATTGATCAACATACTTTTCAGCAACCATTGATGTCTTTCAAGCACCATCTTTCTTTAATATCATCATCTCCTCCAGATTCAACTAAAAGTGTAGCAGACAATGGAATGCACGACCTGTATATGACTTAGCATTTTCAAGTTGAAAATTGGTTAGTATTTCAGCTATCGTATAAAACTGATTTCTATCCACAACCTGATTGTTACATTTTCGATTATGCTATGCAGAACGCAGGTGGTGGTCCCTTGCTGCTGTTGAACGAAGAGCCTATGTATGTTCTATAAAATTTAATATATTTTTCAGTACCTAAAAATCTCCTGTTTACATTGTTACGTGCCAAGGGTCACTTAAACATTGTTAGTAGTTTAGTTTTAATACACGGAAGTTTCGCGGCATATTTTCAAATACGCGGTGCGCGGAATTTTAAATAGACTAAGCGTGTACTTCCGTACGTCATAGTAGTGAGTTTGCGCAGATCGCACAACACTAGAGGGGTAGATGAATACTAAAAAAGAGTGGGGACGAGTTTTGGTGACGCTCTGAATCGAGGCTGTTTTCCTTTGATCTTCAAGTGAAGTAGTCGTGCCGGGTATCATATCTTATCTTACTATGTAGATTCCCTTGTCTTGCTTATCTTTGTTTGTCTTTCCCTAATTAACCTATTCCTGTCGTTTCACTACATTTAGGACTGATACGACCCTGGAGCAGCCCACGACCAGAGATGACCCGGATGTCCATGCTCAGCTAACACCACCGGAGCCCGGAGCAATACCTTCATTATCGACCCGGAAGGATGATAGGCGTACCTGGGGAAAGCCGGATATCTTATGTGAGTAATTTGTTTGTTAAAATTATTCGATTTTATCTTTCACTGTTTAATTTTTATATTTCTGATTATTGCGCAATATACCTTTTGTATCGGTGACGTCATGGTAGTTGGCTACGCGAAACCTGTAAAAGGGGTTCGCGTTGCCCTCCGCTAGAGGCGTCGCTCGCTTTTCTTATTGCGCTTGCGCGATGTATCGTATGAACTTTGGTAACTGTATTACCGACTTTTAAGAACTATCTATCACCATATAAATGTATCACCATCCGGAGTGTAATACTTTGCAAACTGTTTTATCGACCATATCACCAAGAAAAGGGAAATAACAACATCATTCTTTGTTTGCTTAAGTTTCACAATTAATAACATTCCCAAATCTTCAATATCATCTAATGTTACCTGACTGATTTCACAAATTCGACAGGCTCCTGCAATCTCAAATACATCAACAATACTTTGATCATTAAATAAACATCATAACGAGCATTATTTAAAAAATCACTAATATGTGCACTTGTAAAAATCGCAGCCTCTTCTTTGGTTTGTATCTTCCCATTTTGCTTCAGAAATGTAATTAGTTTACAATATTTTGAATTGTCTACATTATTATTGGACTGCAACATTCTTTTTATCATTGAATAAAATTCCACCACACTGTTGATGTGGCCAGTTCCTAAAAATAAGCCAATAACACAGTATCCAAGAAGGGACTGCATGTCCGTTCACATTCCATAGGTGGTCTCGTAAATTTTCTGGGATTTAACTGACAATAATTTTAGTGATGCTAGTTTTGCTATTTCTAGTAATTCCGGTGAAGTGAGAAAAATCTTGGAATCAGAAATGTCCATTTTTGAACTTTGAATATTCAAAATAACTAATAAACAACTTAAGTTCGCAATTCTTTAAACCCAATCACAAAATTAAATTGACAGATATTTGATTAAAGGTTTCCTTAGCAACGCAGGTCCAGCTGTCTGTATGAGTACAACAGCTTACCAGTTTTTAAACTTCAAACTTCACGTCGATTGATTCTGACTGACATATTGTAATAATATTTTTTTCAATATTAAATCAGCGTTTTTCTTGTCATAGAAAACAATAGTATATTATACACGGGTAAAAATAGTAGATTTTCAGTTCTCGGTGTTTTTTCTCCCTCCGCTTCACGTTGGGAGATACACACAACCTCGACCTAAAATCTAATACTTTGCCCCTTGTATAATAACAACTGTTTTAACTGTCAATATATATTTTGTGCAGTCTTACTAATGCAATTGTAGCTGACAATCTAGAAATTACTAATAAAATATCACGTCTAATATGTCTAAATAATTTCACCTAGTTAATGATGGCTTTTAATAGGTAAAAAATAAGTGCTGGTGTTTTGCACAAAATAAACCTTTTATTATTTTAGATGAAAAATCGTATAAAATGCAATAAAAATTATTAATATTAGGGTGGTGAATGTTAGAAAAAGGTCTTCAATGTGTAATGTTGCATTGATCATATTATAGCCATGTATTGTTAGATAGTTGTGTCATATTCATACACTTCCTTTAGTGTGCTTAAAAGACTAATGTAAAAAAAAACATAATAGGGCGTCAAGTAAAAAAAGTTGTATTTCTTAAGAAGACAAACAATAAAATCCTTTTGCATCTAGAAAGGAGTGTGTTTGCTGTATAAAGGTAACTTACAGTCGCGAGATCCGATATACTGAATTTTGCTACGTTTAACTAGACTTTGAAACGTGGGACTGGTATTGACCCAAATTCAAATTATATCACCCTGGGAAAAATGGACCATGATTTTCAACAAGTAAAATCTCTATTATCGCAAGATTTTTTATTTTGGTGTTGTTATTAAATTTTTTCAATATACGAACTTATTTATTTTCTTTATAAACGAGCATTAAAATATGTTAATTTGTTTTAGGAAAAACACATGGTGGTATTCGTTGAAGTATCAGTAATGGACGATCCATTGCTAGAACAATTCACACTTTTTACATCAATCAAGGATAAGCTAATGACGTTTCGTGATGGCAAAGATGATCTCACAGATAAAATAGATTTTATTATATGTATGGGTGGTGATGGGACACTTTTATATGCTAGTTTACTATTTCAACAGTCTGTTCCACCGATCATGGCCTTCAATTTAGGTTCTCTAGGTTTCTTGACACCATTCCGTTTTGATAATTTTCAAGAACAAGTTAGTAATGTACTCGAAGGAAATGCAGCGTTAACATTAAGAAGTCGTTTAAGATGTATTATAATAAAAAAGGAAGAAATGGAAGTAAATAATAGTAACAATAAGAAACAAAACACAAACCTTTTGGTATTAAATGAAGTTGTTGTTGATAGAGGCTCTTCAGGATATTTATCAAATATTGATTTATTTATTGATGGTAAACATGTAACAAATGTTCAAGGTGATGGTTTAATTGTTAGTACACCAACGGGGAGTACGGCATATGCTGTAGCGGCTGGTGCATCGATGATACATCCAAGTGTGCCTGCAATAATGATTACACCTATTTGTCCACATTCTTTAAGTTTTAGACCTATTGTAGTTCCTGCTGGAGTTGAATTAAAGGTAAGCATTAATGGTTTTATTAGGTAATAAAAAAGTTTAAACATTTTAAAAAATACTTATTGCCATGAATGTTTTGTTTTAAACAAAAGCACGTGTTTATATTATCTACTTAGCAACAATTGCATAATGCCTATTTTAAAATAGTAAGTGGATTTGAACAAAACTTTAAATTCACGATTGTTTATCCTATGGATTATAAATTTATCACCAAAGCTGGAGAGATAGAGAAAACGACGCATCGTAGTAGATGATGGTGCTATAACTCATAAAATTACAAAGAAACGGTTTGAGAAAGTTTGTATGGTTGATTTTAATGACCTATTAAGCATATTCTGGGAGACTGAAAATTGTTAATTACTAAAACACTAATTTTGAAGGTGGTAAATTCCAGTATAGCATGTTTAGATCTTGCAGAAAAGTCAATATGAGTAGTGAAATTATTTGTTAACACTTTTATAACATAGGAATGGCATGAAAATTATACAAAAAGGGTTTCATATGAATTGTCAAATGAAAACAAATGGTTGTATTTGTTTAACAAACTTTTCACACAATAAAACTGAATCCTTAGTTAATTGACTGTGGATTGTTTGTGTCAATTTGTAAGTATTCGAAGTATTAGTTGTTACCAGCTGATTCAGTACTCCCACTCCAAAGTCTACCTTACTTCCAAGTGTTATTTTGTGTTGGTGTTCAGTAGTAGTGTGCTTATAATATATACAATGCTACCCTATAACAGTGATTAAAATTATGTCGCCTTGCATAAATAGCTCATTTCTACTTATGTTAGTTATCATAAAATTGAATTTATATACTGTTAGTTACAAAATCGTACGGATCCCTTTATATTATAATATATTGAACTTTTCTATTTGTTAAGCTAAATGTGTATCTAATGTAACCCTCAAACTTGTTACATAATTGATGTCTTTTTCATAAGGCAAACTCTAAAATCCAGCAGAAGCACAAAGTTAAGTTTTGTATATCCATTAATGGAAAGATAGGAGCAATACTTTCAATATTCAGAAATTAGGTACCGGGTGTTCTTAGACGTATAGTCCTTATAGAAACAACCAAGAAAGAATAACTGTTCAAGAGTTGACACACGGCAAGCACACTTCCTGAAACAGTAAATTTATTTACAAATTTTAAGTGACCTGGAAGTGTAGAATATTCAAAATTTATAAATATTGTAGTTGGTGGTTTGGCAATAAATTTGAATTTCACGTATTAAATGAATAAATTAAGTTCCAAATATTTTTTCTGGATTTGCTAGCTTGAATTTCTATGGTGTAATAAGATTTTTATAATGTTAAAAATTGAGTGCGTTTCGCCAACTAATTGATTGAAATTTTTCAGCAGGTAATGCTTTTGCAGAACGTTTGTTCTTGGGTTTAAAACAAATTCACACTTACATACATAATACTCAGAGACATAAATGACTTAAGTAATTATTTGTTTAGCAAAGGATTACTTACAAGAATTAAAATGACTACCAATTTTGTGATAGTGCTAAAAATTTTTTTAAAAATTCAACAGATTCATTTAATTTACCAATGACATTTTTTATACGATCCTTTGCAATTAGCATTTTGAATTTAGTACATACATATTACTTGCATTAAAATTAATTCAATTAACAACTGGTGCATAATAAACATCGATTTTTAAGACTTGTTCCAAATACCAATTGATTCATAGCATACCACGTGTAACATTCCTATTTTCTCATCACTTTTGTCTTTTCTATTGGTAGCATTTCTTTTATACAAAATAGCTTGTCACTCTTACTATTGGTACTTGATTTTGACTTTTTACCGATTACACATTTATAATTATGTATTTCACAATAAAAATAAGTAATGTATGCTACACTATAGATGCACCGTTACAGAACGTTTTAAAGAAAACACAGTTCACTCTATTGTTACACCACTGTATCACTGTTTGCATCATATGAGTTAATTTCTGCATTTCGTTTTGTTTATTTTCGACACCGAACAAATTTCACTTTGAGGACAAGCTTATTTGTATCAGTGAAAATTTAAAAAGTTGAACTTTATGAAGTGGGAAGCATTTACTAAAATTTATATTGTTCGCCGTTTCGACAAATATCGAAGTATTGTTCTTGAGAGTTTACTGAAACTAAGACGATATAACTATGAACAATGGATTGGAATACGTGTCAAACATGCTTTTATACTGAGAATAGTTCTATTCGTATTAATTCAGGAACTAATTCTTTAACTTTTTAATAATTAATTTTACTATAGTGTTTATAGTAAGTCTTTATTTGACCAGGTCATCTCTGACACACAGTATGACATACAAATTATTACTACAATTGTATTTAGCTCATTCTTGATTTGTTAACTGTATGTGAGTTTACAAATTTAATTTGTTTTTAAATAATAACAGTTGCACAATAAATAACATGCACAGCACACCTGTTAAATGTGATTACTGTTTCGCAATGTTCTAGAAAGTATTCAAAAAATATCCTTGGAATTTGCTTAATTCCCTATGAACATGTTACATATTACTCTTACATGATGTTATGTTGATAACACATTTTTGATAGTAGAAATCAAAACAAAATGATACTAAAAGCTTTATATCTTTTAGTTAGATAACAAAGGATTAATAGATATAGTTTTTAATATCTTGAAAGATTGTGCAATTGACAACACGTTTAGCCAATAGTGCAAATTATTCACTAAAATAGGGCTCTTAATTTCTTTTTAAATTTATTATCTACTCTTAATTTTAGGTAAAATATTCTCTAACATTGATATGTCATAAATGTAGCTAGTACTTTTGAGAATTTAGAGAAATTTTAGGAAACTGAATTGCTTATTATTATTATTAAAAATAAACTTTGTAGAAAAATGTAGTAATTAACATACACTGCTGCCACTATTGATTGCTTCTATTGTAAAAAAAGATTGACCATTGTTTAAGATGGAATAGTTAGAAATGTTGCGCTCAATGTCTCCAATGATAGTTTTTTTTATTCAGTACAGTTTAATTTTATTTGGTTTGGAAGCAACATGCACTGAGTCTTTAGTCTTTGTGATTATTTCAATTCAAATTTTCTATTCTTTTTTTTTTGTATTTATTTAAAATTCAGTTGCTATAGTTTAATTGTTAATTTTACTTTCTTAATTACACTCTACTAATAGTCTTACATGGCATCTCAGATATTCATATCCGATTTTCCTGAAAACATCCTTTTAAATCATAATGTAGATGAACAATATACTTTGATTGCTAGTGTAATGTTCCCTTTATTACTCTTATTATTATTCATTTTAGAAGCTTTTATGAGAAAACTAATGATATGTTCAAGGTTATAATTATGTATTAAGTTTTGGAAATTCTAGTATTATTACCGATATACCCTAACTAAAAGGAAATATTGGTAACATTTAAATCTGTTTGATTATTCTTTGTTAGCTTTGGCCGCCAGTTGTTTCACATGGATGGATCTAGGGTTGGTAACGGGTGATTTTAAGATTATATACCTCTTTGCGTACCTTGACTTTAGTTTTATTTATTATAGTTAATCAAGTATAAATACCTGCCAAAGGCAAAAAAGGATAACCCCTGCAGCAACTCTTTACGTGTTGTAAATAATACCAAAAAATTTAGCAGAACTCTTAGCACTACTACACTATCAAAAGGCTCAATAATTTCACTTATTATTATTATTTATATAGCAAAAATACATTAGATGTCCTATTAAACACAATGAAAATTACTCAAGTTTTTTCATTATTTAACGTACACAGAAGTTCTTAAAAATCTACCTGACTATAACTTTTTGGCCAAAAGAATAAAGAATACATTTCTAAGTTACTACTCACCTCTAAGAAAATACCTTAAACTACTTACAAGAATTATGGCGGTTACAGTAATAGCTTTTCGAATTGCTCCTTTTGTTTCATACCTTTTGATGATGGATCCAATGTATCAGTGCCTTACCAATCGTATTTATTTTTGTAATAAATTGATGCAGAGCTCCTTCGTCTCCTCTATGTCAGGTACCCAGGTTATTTTACCAAAACGATTATAAAGTAGTGTTTACTGGTAATTAACGGCAATTCTATTGCTATTATAAAATTATAACTACCGGTATTTGATAGTAGATTTAATTTTCCTTTTGTTAATTAGTTTAAATTCTAATAAACTTATTCGTATTTGTCGAATTTATGACTTTACCGCCGAAGTGTAGAACACCTCAGCACTACTTGAGCTCAAAATTGCCCAAGTACTTTTTTTTAAATTGAATATATCACGTAAAGAACATTAATGAATCTAACCTCAGTGGCTTATATTTATAACTTTTTCTGGATGCTGAATCAGTCTTCTATCAGACCAATTAGTTCGAAGAGTGTTTCCTTGAAAACGCGGGATCATGTCCCTGCCAGTTTCGACAGGATTTTCCACGTAATATGACTCAAAGGTATGGTACTTTTTGCCAACTAGGTTTCATGTACAATTTACGTGATCACTGAAACAAGGCTGGACTCCAAAGTATTGGACTACAAATTACATTAACAAAATATTTAAAATATATGAATTATTCCTATTTACAGGGTTAGCGGTCATTACACTAGCAATGAACTTCTATTGTCATGTAAATTTTGAATCTCTTCTGTACTAACTAAATATTTTCATTGTCTACTATTATCACACATAAATGTATAATGCTTAACTGCTTAGGCGATGCAATTTCGACTATTAATTCTGATCGTAGTTATTGTTGCAATACTTATTACTGAAATCTACCTAAAGTCATATTTTTTATATACAATAATTTCTGTACCTAACTACAACATAATTAAATTTGATGTTATTTAGTAGACTAGGAAAGGTTGCTATGTACACAGTGCATACAAATTTAAGGTTATCAACCGGTCAAATCCTAATAACGAACATTGGTTTGAATTTTTATTTATTAAGTTTCCAAATATTAAGTTGCTTGTAAACGTTATATTGCCCATATGACAAGCAGGCCAGCAAGGAAAGAACGAAATTAGTAACAGAATTCTCGTCCAAATTACTGAAGGGTAAGAAAGAGAAAGAAAACGAATGCAATGCTAAACACAGTCGGAGATTAAGGAAATTTAAAAGCGAAACGACAGTACACAGGAACCATTTCACCTTTTTCTTAGAACATCTGTACATGAAATGCTAATTAAACATAAAACACATGTAAAATATAACTCTAATACATAACTTTTATGAATTTAGCTGGCAAAACAAAATTAAATTGCTGGTAAGGACAAACAGCTGCATTCTCCACTCCTTTCGTACTAACATTAAATATTAATTATATCTAATAACGATCAAAGGGAAAGGTTTTTGTAAACAAAAGAAATACGTCATTATACATCCCTTAAACATTGCCAATTAATTTAGGATAACAAAACTAAGTAGCATTTACCCACTATAATGAATAAACCATTTGTATTGGTTACAGAAACGACTAATTAATCATATTTACACAACGGAATAAATATACATAATATAAATAGTTAATTATTTTCTATATTGTTGCAGACCAAATTAGGTCTAAACAAAAACTACTGAAACATAAAAGCACACAAAAATACATATTTTCAATAGTACATTTAAATACAAATCCTGAAATAATTGGACACATCTTATAGCCTAAAGTATTCCTCTTAATGTTTCTAGAATGTAGGCAATCTACATATGTCAAGGGGCAAAGTAAACAGCTGTCGCCCATCATAATATAATATTTCCTAGGTTGTGAAGGGTTTGAGTAACTGCAATGTGTAGTCATGTGTAGTCATCTTAATTTGTAACATACATTCCTTGCATAGAAATATTTTTGCTGGTACTTAAGTATTTTCAAAATAAATATCCAAATCGTCACAGCCAACATTTTAAGCACACTCGGATGATCTGAGTGAAGCAAGTTCAATCTCAAAACCACTGGTTATGCTGACTAACCTGAAAAAGTCAGGCCCAATTCTTCCCAGGGAAGACCATCAAAGCAACGCAAACAAGAAACAGCAATCCCCCACAGCTGGACATGATGTTCTGCTTACTATAATTTAGTTCTGGGAAAGATTCTATCTCTCAAAGGAACAACTTTGTACAAACGAATTTTCAGAACCCTGTGTTATAAATTTATTAACTGTAGAAGTCCACTTCTTTTCCAATTTTGCAGACCTTTGCACTTGTGTATCAACGATTACTGATAAAGTTAGGATAACATCATCACACAAATTTATTTATCTCCGGTCAAAATTGCAATATCTTGCCACTGTCCTTCATTGAATAAAAGTTGATACAAACAATAAATTAGCAAACATTGTCATCGTCGTATAAAAAAAAACACTGCATCTCAATACCCTCTATATCTGTGTCGCACAAACTCTGAGCATTTCTTAGTATCTCTAACAACATGAGGGAAGTTTGAACTAACCAATCAAACAGGACAGCAAACTGCACATTAACATTGTTGATGTATCACATCAGAAATGAGTAACAGTATTAGGCATCAGACAATAACCCAAAACAACCTAGTTATAAAGATTCCAGATTACATTACTTATTGTCAACTAGAATATAATACCATCTTCACATAAAATGAGAGCGCGTATGGTAGTTACTGCTCTTAACAAACCGATCGGGTTTTACTGAACATTGCACAACCACATTCCTCTTTATTAAAGGACATAGAATATTTCTAGTTACACCATTACTTATTATTATCTCCATAAGAATTGAAAACAATTCAGTGCTGTTCTGGCGAGGACGATGCACATAATAATAATAATTCATGTAATTTCCTTCAAAACAATTTTCCGTCGATAAACAATCACACGAAAGGTATTTTTCTAAGAGAAACATCAACATTAATTGCATTGAACTTACTTTGGAAAACCCCATTGGTATCTTTGCATATTCAAAACCTACCCTAATGTTTCAGCAAGCGAATCTACAGTCGGTAAATGGAAAGACCCACTTTTACCTCTTGGTTGTAAATGTTCTAAAACAACACGAAACTACATCGACCCAAGGCCTTATGCACGATGTGTATGAAAAGTTGTCTACATTTTCATATAAAATTATAGAAAACCACTTAATATTTAATATTATCGAAGGTGTAGAGATAAGCTAAGTGGAAATTTATATGTGTTAAACAACCTTGCAGCACACGTCCACCACATTGTAATATCTCTGAAAACAAATATTTTAATAACCGAAAACCACGTTTTAAACTTATAATCTTTAAGAAAAATGCCGGCTTTTAATGCTATATTGATATAGAGTAAATTTGCAGTATTTAAATAACCGTGAACACACCTGCAAATGTAAAATTTAGTTAAGTAGGAGTGGCAAATACTCAAATGTAGGAACTGTGCACTAAACAAATCCCCTGCAAGAAAAATTAAAAGGTCGTTGTAGAAAGCTACGATCGAAATAAATTATTATTATTGAGCCGGTTTTCCTCAAGTGAAGTACGTGGTTATTGTCTAACTGATACAAATAATGTAGTGATCACCATTTAAAAATATTAGAAATAATGTTTGATTGCTATGTGAGTTTTATTGTCTAACGGTTATTTAAAGCTACGCCCAAGGTCCCGTGTTCGAATCCCGACACGGTCCGCTTGAAAAATGTTAGGCGAGCATTTTTCACAAAAATACACCCTCGTTCGGATGAGAGGTAAAATGGAGGTCTCGTGTGTGTGTTGTCACGCACTTTAAAGATCCCTACCTTGCTTGAAACAGCAATAATTTCAATGCCATAAACATAAATATGCTCTAAATGAATTTCGTGAAAAATTGATCAAAAATGATTATTGCTCAATGGACATTTTTATTATTATGATGGAACTTGGTGGGACAACAGAACTAAGGAAAAACGTCTTGGACTTCTGCAATAATTCGGGCAGTTATGTTGGCGAATCGTAGCAACCAAAAATTAAAAACTAGTTTTGGAGAACCGCATTATGAAACAAAGTTTTTGTGAATCTTGTGGATTTCCAAATGATTAGCATGCAAAACGGGAATTTATTACGTACAGATTCTGCTTTCGAGTATTTGTTGCTTGTACTTAATTAAATGTTAAATTTCCTATTACTGTGTTCACGGTTATCTGAGTATTCATTAACAATTTCTAATACTTTCTAAATTGAAATGATTGCTTCTTCAACACCCTGTAGGTTTTATTGGTACATGTAATCACTTAAATAATGCAAATTTACTTTATATGAATATAGCAGTAAAGCTGGTATTTTTAATAAAGATTTAAAATTTAAAACGTGATTTTTGGTCATTAAAGCATTCGTTTTCAGAGAGATTGCAATGTGATGGACGTGTGCTGCAAGGTTGTTTACAAACATACATAAATTCCTGTTTAGCTCTACACCTTCTTTAATATTAATTATTAAGTGATTTTCTGTAATTTTATTCAAAAATATAGACAACTTTTCATACACATCGTGCATAAGTCCTTGGGTCAATGTACTTTACTGTTGGGTTGGAACGTTTACAACAAAGAGGTAAACGTGGGTTTTTCTATTTATTGAGTGTCGCTTTGCTTGCTGAAACAATAGGATTGGTTTTGAATATGCAAGGTTATCAACGGGCTTTTCCAACATAAGTTCAATGCAATTAGTTTTGATGTTTCTCTTATTGGCAGGTGAATGTATTATAAAATACCTTTCGTGTGGTTATCGACAGAAACATGTTTTGGAGGAAAATTACATGGTGAATAATAATTATTATGTGCATTGTCCTCGCAACAACAGCACTGAATTGTTTTCAGTTCTTACGGAGATAATAATAAGTGATGTTGTAGTTAGAAATATTTTTTGTCCTTTAATAAGGAGGATTGTAATTATGCAATGTTCAGTGAAGCCGTTCGGTCTGTTAAGAGCAGTGAATAACATACGCACTCTCATTTTATGCACTGATGGTATTAAATACCAATTGATAATAAGTAATGGGATATTGAATCTTTAATCTGTTGTTTGGGATTATTGCCTGGGCCTACTACTGTTACTTGTTTTTGATGTGATAAATCAACAATGTTAATGTGCAGCTTGCTGTCCTGTACGCTTGGTTAGTTCGAACTTTACTCATGTTGTTGGCGATAATAAGAAATGCTCCGACTAGTTTTTACAACACAGATGTGGAGGTAATCAAGATGAAGTATTTTTTTATACGACAATGGTGACGTTTCATACTTTGTTGTTGGTATGAACTTTTATTTAATGAAGGACAGTGGCGAAATATTGCAATTTCGACTAGAGATAATTAAATTTGTGTGATAAAGTTTTCATAACTTTATCAGTAATCACAGGTAAATAAGTAAAAAATGTGCAAATGTCTGCAAAATTAGAATTGCAGTTAATAAATTTATAACATGGGATTTGAAAATTCGTCTATTCTGAAGTGAGTATAAGAAAAGATAGTTCCTAAAGCTTCAATTGTGATATTTTAATGATATATGCAACTGACCATGAATAATCAATGGAAATATAATTAGGAAAGAGTATGGGTTTTTACCTTTTCATTGGGGTGTTTATATTTTAAAAATGAGTCACCCTCAATAATTACGGTCCTTGCTTTATGAAATATTATGCAGGTGGATATTTTTATTCTTGAAATTATTAATTTCTAGCGACGAACGTAACAAACCTTTAAGTTGAAAATTGGCCAATTAAACTGTTTAAACATAAAACCTATTTCCAAGAAGGAATACAAGAAATGGTAACCCATGTAGTTACTAAATAAAAATTATCACCTTTATGTAATTTAACAACATATTTTTCTTCCGGGAGTAAATTATTGCAGACTACCATGTATGTACTATGATTTGTAAAAATTTTGTCAAACAAAAATCTTGTATCCGAAAATTAATTTGGCTAAGGCTGATGAGTTTTTAATTAAAATGGTTCAACAGTGCCATTTATTTTTCTGATGATTTTAAAATAGTAGAGAATAATGAAATTATTCGTTCCAACTTACGTCGAACTTGCCCATTTATTGAAGATGGTCTTATCCTAATTGGTGGTTGAATATCTAAAGCTAATGTAAGCTATGACAAAAAACTCTCAATATTGTTACCAAAATCTGACCTTCTGGTTCACATGATTATAAATTACTATCGAATTTATGGTCACTCTGGAGTTCATGTATTACAAGCTATTCTAAGCAACCATTTTTGGGTTATATCTGCATGCAGTACCATCCGAAAGTGTATTTGGAATTGCAACCACAGTTCGTATCTCTATGTATCCTATAATGGCATATTTGCCTTTCAAGTGAGTGAATGCAATCCAAGCACTTTTATATACCGGAATTGACTTTATGGGCAGCTTTCATATTACCGTATGCTATTTGTTTGTTTGGCTACCCACGTTATACACCTGGAATTGGCCACTGACTTTTCTACGTTTTCTCTCTAAGCAGCATTAAAGCGATTTCTGTCACAAAGGGGAACCCCACAATGATATTTTTCGATAATGTAACAAATTTTGTGGGTGCCAACAAGAGACTTGATAAATTTATGACTTCGTCTGTACTACTGTATTTAAAACCCCGTTCCAAATGGAATTAAATATTCAAAACATTCCTTGGAAATTTCACCCACCCAATGCTCATTTTGCTGGGATTTGGTAGTTCCAAATAATATGTATGAAAACTCTTATCTCGTATCATTAGTCAACAGCATTAAGCTATGAAAAGTTTTACATAGTTTTATACCAGATAGAATAAATTTTGAATTCTTGACCCTTCCTTAACTTAATTAAGTAATGAACCAAATGATCTATATAGATCTTGAAGATGAGATGCATTTTTGCATTCCTCGTTCGGCTTCACTTGTTATTGTAACTCCGGGCGTAATTTATTACACCTCTACTTTTTGTTCGCAAACCAATTATTTTTTTCGTCACTAGGTTTTCCGTCTTGAAACTGGCTGGACACGTATCTCTACTTATTTCTATTCTGAGCTAGCCTACACAGTTCCCTGAAATTTCCACAACCTATATACAGCTTGGTTCTCCTTCTATTGTTTTGTAAATATATACCCTATTTCGCTGATATTCATTGGTATGTAAAAGGGATTGAGCAGCCTGTGCTACCAAGATCCCCCAACACTTGGACATTTGCCGATTTGATAGTTTTCTAGTACATTCCTTTGCACCATTAACATTAGTTGAGAATATTGCAAAAGCAGTACCTGTAGTTGCTTATAATAATCATAGGTTTAAGTACAGTTATTTTTTTCGTCATTAGGTTTTCCATCTTGAAACAATCGTGGTCATAACCTGTGTTCCACATATTCACTTCTCATCTGTAGATTAGAATTATACAGTTGCAGCTAATATCACAATTTTTAGATACATCAGGTTTATCATAACAATTGCCACATACTTCTTTGTCAATACAGTTCCTAGACTATCGATCAAATCCATTAGAATTGGAAGCACCATAACATATTGACATATTCAAATACAGAACATCTATTAAATTCAACGTACAGATTGTTTACGTCTCACATCATTTTGTTTTCGACCTTACTTAAGGTCGGTTTGATGCAGCTCTAACTTCTTTTCTATTCTGTGCTAATCTAAAAAGTTCTACATACCTTTCACAACCTAAATTTCTAATAATTTGACTAACGTAGCTTGGTCTAGGTCTTCCTACACTCTTCTATCTTTTTCCTATCTACCTGGCTCTACATAGATATTAGCAACCTGATGGTTGTTAAAGCACTCCGACATGTTTACATGATTCCCGTTTATAAGGAAATGAAATATAACCTGGTTATCCCCTTTAAAAAAAGGAAAAGTGTTAAATTATATGGTATGGCAAAGCTTAAGCAACGAATCGCTACCAACATGCCAGACCGCTAACTAATTGTGAGTTATGTCATGGAGACGTTAATTAAGTTTACATCTAAAGTACATGTTATTCTATTGTATACATTAGTCTCATATTTTAAAATGGCAGAGCATTCTGTATTCATCTTCTTATATACTCACCTCTATCTTGCCATCAGTACTGATTTTAGCTTTATTTTACTATTAAAGAGTATTTTGTAGCAATTCCAGAGTAAACTGCATCTATTCCAACTATTTTGACTTGTGGCATTTGTTTGCTAGATATATGGCTGGTATAACGGTTTCCAAGATCTTGTTCGACATTATTTTTAACTTTTATGGCATCGTTTTTATTCTTACATTTTAAAATAATGGAATTGCCATAAACATTCCTTAGGCTATTTCCTAACAGCAAGAACTAATTTTTGCAACTATATCAGACTCGGTTTCAGTTTTATTAGTTCCAGATGTGAATTTAATTACAACATTTTCACTTATAAAAATTGGTGAATATAAAAGTTGGCCTTATTTGTAAACCAGTTCTCACAACAGCCGTACATAACAACGCGTCAGCAAATAGATTGAAATCCAACGATATCCGCAAGAAGGAGATAGTGTCTTTGTTAGAAGTGAAGTCGAGTTGCAATGTTTCAACATGAAGTAGTATGCACACCAAATGTTAATTTGATTCATTTATTACTAGTATTGTGTTCTCATAATTAAATAAGCTATTCAGTAGTTTGGTTTTTATTATCATTTAAAATAATTAACTTGGCTTGTTTGAGTCTGCGTATTATTGTAAGAGAGCATATGGAGGTTAAAGATTATTTTTATGGGATCAAACCTATGCTCTTCCAATTAGGTCCTATATGATTTCTCTGGAATTGGTTTTAATTTTGTGTTGTTCAATAATTTTTTTTCTTATTCTTACTAATATGAAATTATTATTAATTTACAATTTTGCAGATCTCGGTTTCTCCTGACTCCCGCAATACATCATGCGTGTCCTTTGATGGAAGAAACAGGCAAGAGTTATCATTTGGCGATGTGTGCGTAATTGAAACACCATCATCTATTGTCTAAAATATTTTTTTTTTAGATTAAGAGTAACTACATCAATATATCCAGTTCCAAGTATTTGCTCACAGGATCAGATTTCAGACTGGTTTGCTTCTTTAGGCGAGTGTCTTCATTGGAATGTTAGAAAACGTCAAAAGCATTTTGATGAATTATCAGATTTAACTCATTCAAGTTCGTATGACACGTTGGACTCGTTTGAACAGACCGAACTGGAAAAGGAAGCATGACATCAGACAAATTTGATAAGAAATAGCTGTGAAAAATAGATTATGTTACCAAAAAGGTAGTTTATACTTGAATTTGAAGGTTTAAGGTTCAGAAATGCATTTATGATGAACATTCAATTTTAATTATTTTTTTATCACTTTTATATTGCTTGTTTTTATATTTGTAACTTTTTTTATACTGAATGTGTTGGGGATTTACAGATTTAATTAAAATATATTTTTGTATTTTTGTTATATAACTCTTTAAGTAATAATATCTGCCATTATCTGTTTTTAAAAGGTACTTCAACTGTTTACTAAATAAATGTCATATGCAATTTTATTATAATATGATATACAAAAAATAAGTAACTTTTAAGTGCAGTTAAAAAATTTGCTAATGTTGGTGTAATATTATCGTTTTTGGACCTGCACCTTGAGGTTCTAGAATACTCGAACGTATAGAATGGCTTGCATGTTTCTCCGAGCTAAATAACCGAACTATAAGTTTAACCAAACTATTGGGGACTTTAGTGAGGAAGCACAGACAAAGACAGGTCCCCGAAAGAAGGCAGCAGCTCTGTTGGTACAGAATGGCAAAGACTCTAGGGGGCGGTATATCATTCTAAAGCACATTACTGCAATATGGAAGGCAACGGGAAACCACCCCGTTACCCTCCATGTACACAGCATACCAAAAACGTTTTTAAAAATGATATTCTCTGTGGTAAATAATTCCGGAGTTAAAATAGTTCCCCATTCGGATCTCCAAGAAGGGACTACTTTGGAGAATGTGATTGACAGGTTTAAAAGAAGAACAGAAGCATGGAATGTTAGAAACACGAGGCAAGTAGGTAAACTAGAAAATTTGAAAATAGAAAGGGATAGATTTGCATTAGACAGTTGGGATTAGTGAAGTTCGGTGGTCAAGGGCAGGAGATTTTTATAGTGGAGACTTTAGGGTAATCCATATAAGAACAGTAAAGAAACGCAGGCTATGAGGATAGTTATGCAGAAGCATTGTGTATGAAACTACTAACAAAAGAAAGAAATAATACTCATGGTTAGATTAGAATTCAAACTGGTAAATACAGTAATAATATTAGTTTACATGCTCAGCTCTAGCTACAGCGATGATGAGGTAGAAGTGATCTACAAAGATGTCGAAGAAATACTAAGATTCATAAATGGACATGAACATTTAATAATTACATGAGATTTTATTGTAGTGTGGTCGGTGAGGGTGGGGAAGAAGCAGTAGTAGGTTTATTTGGTGTGGAAACGAGAAATGACAGAGGAAATAGATCAGTAGAATTCTGCGGCAAAAACAATTTAATCATCAGAAATACAATATTTCAACATGATGACATGTGGAAGAATCCAAAAGACAGAGGTATCAAATATATTTTTGTTAGACAACGGTGTAGGAATCAAGTAAGCTTGTAGAAGCTACCTGGAAGCAGATACAAACACTGACCACTACCGTTGACTTCGAGAAAGTAAAAGGATACCCACAAAAGATTTGAGAAAAAATCAAACGAATTATTGAAAGCTATCGGAAAAATTTCTTATACTAAGAAAGTAGAAACAGAATTGAATAATATTAAATCCAGCTTAGATATGACGACCAGAGATATTCTGGAGTGTATAAACAAGAAGGAAGTTAGGAACCATGTGTAATAAAGTATATTCTGAATTTAATAGAAGTAAGGCAAAAATACAAAAACAGACCACACGAAGCAGGAAAACAAATATACAAAGCCACAATATGTGGAAAATTATTTGCAAATGCAACAATGCTAAAGAACAATGGATTGAGGAAAGATGTAAAGATGTACTAACTATGATGGAAATTGGAAAGACAAACGAAACATATAAACTAATTAGAAGGAACTTTAGGAATTCAGAGCTATATAGCAAAAATATAAGGTGCAGGAGGAAACATCATTATAGAAAATGTAAATAATTGGATAAATACCAAGAATATATAAGGTATTTATCTATATGGAGGACTGGAACCAGAAGTACTAGAACAGGAAACAGGCATCGAAAAGCACCACTTGGGGTGCCCAATTCTTAGAGACTAGTTTGAGTCAGTATTAAAGAGCCTGAAAAATAATAGGTACAGATGAAGTGCAAGCAAAAATTCTAAAAGCTGCCGGATAAGCAGTAACAGCAGTAACGTCTCTTCCAACCTGTAAGCTATATGCATGAGACAGGCGAGATAACCAAGGATTCCAAACACGACACAATAGTCACTATACCAAAAAGAGAGGTGTGGATAGATATGAAAATTTTCCAACAAGTTTGACAGCACACGTGTCAAAAATATGAACTTGAAAGGTACACAGGAGAATGGATATGAAAGGTCATTTTAGTTTTAAGGGAAATTATAACTACAATAGAAAAAGGAGAAATCATGCAAATCTAAAAAAAACCTATTTGACAATATAAAATGCTAAAAATGTTTGAAATACTAAAAGATAGGAATTAGTTATAAAGATAGACAGATAACAGAGATTTAAACAAAGAGGAAACAGACGTAATAGAACTATAGCAGGAATGTAGAGAAGTAAATAAAAGGTTGGGGAAAAAGGAATCCATTATTTTTGCGTGAACTTCAAGACTTTATTTAACATGTTTCGGATTGTCCGATTTGGGTCAAATATGCACCATTTTATTCTATAATTTGTTGCTATTTTAAATGTTGCTTCATAACGCCTCTCTCATAGAAGTCTTGGTCCTTATTGGTGAAAAACTCTAGCAATCGATTTTCAAAATCTCTTGATGCCAATTTCTTATCACTCGGGAAGTTTTGCAATGCGAGAAAAAGGTGGTAATCGCTTGGTGCTAGGTTCGAACTATATGGTGAATGCATTAAAACTTTCCAACCAAGCTCTTGGAGTTTCTGGCGAGCCACTACAGACGTGTGTGGTCTGGCGTTGTCCTGATGGAACACAACACTTCTTCTGTGGGCCAATTCTGGCCGTTTCTGGTCAATCGCTAGCTTCAAATAGTCCAGTTGTTGACAGTACAGCTCCGAATTTAGTGTTTGGCCATATGGAAGCAACTCATAATAAATGATTCCTTTCCAGTTTCGCCAAATGTACAGCAGAACCTTTCTGGCCGTTAGTCCTGGTTTGGCGACCATTTGAGCTACTTCACTGCACTTTGACCACGATCGTTTTCGCATAATATTGTCGTATGTGACCCATTTCTCATCCCCAGTCACCACGTTTAAGAAATGGGTCGATTTCATTCCGTATGGCCAAATCTTGTTTTTTGGTTAATTGGTGTGGCACCCAAACATAGAGTTTCTTTTTGAATCCAGCGTTGTGCAAATGGTTTAAAATTCCTGCATGATACTACGATTACTAACATGCCGGTCAACTTCGATTATGATTATTTCTGTGATTTTATCGACATTTGTGATGACGGACTTGCCTGTGCGAGGTGCATCTTTAACATCAAAAATACCTGAACGGAATCAACGAAACCAAAATTGCACATAATTAGCTGTTACAGTATCGGGACCATAAACACCATTCACAAGTTTAGCTGCCTGGCTTGCATTTTCGCCTTTATCAAAGAAAAACTTAAAAATGTACCGAATTTTCTATTTGTTAACTTCCATTGTTAACACCCTGTAATTCACAACTGAATAAACCAAAAAAAAACTGCAACATAATTTTTTTAGTGCGAAATATCACCTCGCAACGAGCATAAATCCGAAATTGTTTGATCGATACTTTACGAGATATTGATCGCTACAGCCATCTATCAAAAAAATAATGGATTTCTTTTTCCCCAACCTTATATTAGGAAATGGATAAGGCATGGATGCGTGGTATCTTTATTAATTTTAATTTGTATATAGAAGCAATGAATACTGTCAATGCATAAACACATTTGGAATTACTATGCAGGGACAAATGAGCAATATACTTAAATTTGCAGATGATATAGCGGTATTAGCATCTAGCAAGGAAGCGTAAACAATCTTTAATGAAATGGAAACAGTACTAACAGAGAGATATGCTATAAAAATTAACAAAATAAAACTAGTGCTAGTATTTAAAGGAGGGAAAAATAAGTCAAAAACAGAACATAAGTTAGAAATCAGAATTTACAAGAGGATTTCTGCTGAGAAACCTGGGAAAAGTGCAAAAGAGCAAAAGATATAAAATAGAGATTAGCACAAGGTCGCTGCATTTAACCAGAAAAAAACACTTATGTTCAGAGATAGCAAACATGGAAACAAGGAAAAGACTGCTGAAAGCATATGTTTGGAGCACAACACTCTATGGCTGTGAAATATGGAAAGTAGGAAAAACTGACAGGAAAAAGATTGAAATCTTTGAAATGTGGTTGCTTCAGTAGTTTTATAATGCAGATATCATGTACAGACAAAGTTAAGAACAACAGGGTTCTATAAATAGTACGCTAAGAAAGAAATATGTGGCAAACAGTAAAAAAAATAGGATAATATGGACACGTCTAAGACGTGATATCTTAAAAGGTGCGAAATGAAAAAATAGAGATAGAACTAGATTAGCCTATTGCGCACAGACAGTGAAAGATATAGGTTGTGTGAATTTCAGGGAAATGTGCAGGTTAGCTCAGAACAGAAAATAATGGAGATAAGCATCCAATCGATTCCAGGATGGAAAACTTAATGATGGAAAAAAGTAAATGAATTTACACCTAATGATTATCATAAACAACTACAGGTGTTCGTTTTGCACTATTCTCAACAAATGCTGATTGTGGAAAATGAGTAATGGGAAAACTATTGATTCTGCAGATGTCTGTGGTGAAGGACCTTGGTTGTTGTCGGTTTCTTAACCCACTTTGCTTACCAGTGAATATCTGTGAAATAGGATATATTTTTAGAAAAAGAAGAAACTTGTATATAGGGTTTGTCGATGTAAAAAGGGAAAAACGTTCACAGAAATTGGCATGTGTAATAAGAATAGGCGCATACTACATAACTTATACAAAGAGCAAGTAACGGTAATAAAATTAGAGCAGGAATGTAGAAAAGTAATTGATTATTAGGAAAAAGGTGAGATAGGGGTGTGTGCTGTCCAAATTAGTTTGAACTTGGATATTGAAGAGGCAATGAGTATTTTCAAATGTGCAAGAAAACATTTGATATTATTTGCAGTGATAAACGATTTATATGCTAAGATTTGTAGATATAGCAGTTTAGCAAGTAAGAGTTAGAAGCAACTCTTAATAAAATGGAAACAGTTCGAACAGAGATACAGTATGAAAATTAACAAAAATAAAACTAAAGCACTAGTTTATAATCATCATCATTAGGTCTTCAGTCCTAGAACTGGTTAGACGCGTACCATCATTGTTTCCTATTCTGAACTAACCTACACATTTCCCTGAAATATGCACAGTTTGCATCTATGACTGTCTGATCTAGGTCTACATCTACCTCTTTTTTCCTATCTCTGCTTGTAATATATCACATACTATTCCCCAAAAATGCCTTAGAACGTATTCCGCCCTACTATTTCTCTTTTTCCCCAGATATCCTTGTCCCCCCTACTATTTGTGTAACTTATTTGTTATTATCTTTGTCTGTCCATGCTACCGTTTTTCTGTCTGCGTTTCAGACTTCCCGTATTTCAAAGGCATACTGTGCTGTGCTCCACACATATGCTTTCAGCAATTTTCTTCTTATTCTGTTTGTTGTCTTTCCTCATAGGCGACATTCTTTCTTGTTAGATGCAGTTCGATCACTTTCTATTGTTTTACAGTTATATGCCCTATTTCTCCGACCTTCAATGGTTGTGAAGGGAGGTAAGCAATCTGTGGCTGCCAAGTTCTCCCAACACTTAACCATTTGGCGATTTAATATTGAAACTGTTTTTTTGAAGCACTAAAACACCAGCCCCACGTTGTGAGCCAGTGAAACTGTTCTTTTTTTTATATATATATTACATGGTTACATGATTATCCTCGCGCCTGGGCAAGTGTAACGAAGTCTTCCGACATAACTAGGGGTCTATTCCTTGGGTAGAGCTATGAGAAATGGGTGGGTAAGTCGAATTCTGATTGTAAGTTGAACTTAATCCAAAACAAATAGGCGCCACCAAGTCCTGACTTATTTATGATAATAGCGTGGTATATTTCTAGGGGCGGACGTGGAAACCCAAAGAAAAAAATCGCCTTCGATGACAGAAACCCGTCTTAACTGAATAAGACGCTGCTCCTGTAAGAAATAGTAATAATTAGCTTAATAGAAGGGTGGAACACTATTTGTGTACCACAAACATACCTAAAGAAATATTAAAAAAAATATCTCCTATATAAGTTGACATCAAAATTACACTCTTAAGGATATTAGTTTCTTGTAGTTAATTTTGACCATATTTGATCAAAATAAAAAACTTTAATCTTGAACCAATAATTTACTCAAAAGATTCTCTTTTAAAACAAAATTCAATGCAACAAAATTTCATAAATAATTAAATGAGTTCATGGGTTTTAAATTAAGGTTTATCAAAATAGTTGATAATCAAACATTTTAAAACTTAGTGTAAACTTGTTACAAAAACAAAGGTCCGACCCGTGCAGATCTGTTCGGGAGGGTTACAATTTAAAACATAGTTACTCAAGTCTCCTTATCTAAATTATTTGTGTTAGTTTCAATTTCTAATAAAAAAAAGATCACAAAAATATTCTTGTTTACTCAACTTAGGCAAACGCTGTTCAAAGCATATGTTTACTAGAACACAGGTGTCAGCAGTATATTGCAGACAAACAAGTGACGTCAAAAACACCTGAACACCAACAGAACAAAATGAACCACGTGTATGGTTTCTTAAACCATTAAAAATTGTGAATTATAATTTTTAACACTGGAAAATTCCAGTACAACAAATAATTGAAATTTTATTATTTTCGTGCTTTTATGCACTAAACAAAATAGCGTGTTTCTAATTTGAAACACGGAAAATTTCTTATAGTTATCTACGAACCAAAGCTGCGTTTTGTAGCTGTGAGGAGGTGTTGTAATATCAAACGTCATCACCATACTTCCATCAGCTGCTGCAATATGTTGAACCCTGCTGTCTTATCAAATAACATCCTAACGTTGTGTACTAAAATGGTCTTCTATAAATTATTCAAATTTTCCATCATCAAAGTTACTTCCTACAGACTGTAATACAAAGTAGTTTTACATCAGTGGTTGGAATAGTTGTTTTCAAAGTTGATTTTATGGTGGTTATTTGCGCGCTAAATAAAATATCTCAATTAAACAAATTAAATAACGTTCGTAGGATACCAACCGCTATTTAAAGATGGATCTCGACTGCTTAAAATGTAACCGCAAATTGGCGGCCTGCTTCCAATCGTACATTTTGACTCAACAATCTCGCATGGCCGACTGGTTATCACCCTCGCCCGAACGACGGCGTGTTCCCGGTGGGGCTTACAACCAAAACGCGCCTGCGAACAGTTATCGAAGGCACAGATATTTGACTATACATAGAATGCTACATATAGATACAGCTTTAGCGTATTACCAAACTTGTTAAATGTATTTTACTTATAATTTTAATAAAAGCGTTTTATAACTTTGCACTTTTATGGATGGATTTAATAATCAAGAAATAAAATTGTTACAATATATTTTCCAATTTATCTTTTCGCACAGTCAACATTAGTTGCAGGTATTTCGCAGCCATTAGGTTTTCCGTCTCAAAACTGGTTGGACATGTACCTGCACTTATTTATATTCTGAGCTAGCCTACATAGTTCCATGAAATTCTCACTCAGCATGTGTATTCAGGTTAATCTTCTTTGGGAATTAAACCACTCATAGTTTTTAAAATCAACTTTATTTACGTTTCGATTCATGACCTAGGATCGTTGTCAAAATAATAAAAACTTCAAGTTTGACATTTATGACATAAATTGAAGGTGACTTTGATTTATTGATGTTTGAAATATTTGGTTTGAGTATACTAAGCAAAAATTTTTAAAGTTTAACAGAATGATTGCCTTCAATTTGTGTTGTGACCTGGGATCGGCTTTCTTTAGGTAGCCAATACGCTTAACGTGAAATCAGCTGATTAATTTTTATTGGTGAATTTTATATAAATTCAATAACTTGGAATTGGAAAACATTTTTTAATAACATGTTTCTATTTATACAATTGAGAGGATGGTCATTAAAGAAGTGTGCGATTGCATTATTGAAAGGCTTAAGTAGTCGTTTTTTTATATTTATTTTGAGGGGGAAAATTCATTATGATTTAAGTTACCTCTTTGGTAGATTTTAACATGTTTCTGAGGCGACTCTAAGGCGGGTTTACACTTGTCAGATACCAATGTTGTTCTATGAAGATTGTATATGGATCTGAGGCGACCCTATGGCGGGTTTACACTTGTCAGATACCAATACTGTTCAACGGAGATTGTATATGGTTTTGAGGTAACCTTATTGTGGATTTATACTTGTCAGATACCAATGCTGTTTTACAAGGATTGTTAATATGCTTATTTTTATGTAATTAGTTATTCTATGTATAAATAGAAATCATGTAAGTAGGCTGTATTTCATGTTAATATTGCAAGGAAAACCCAGGAAAAACTTGCAATGCTACCTAGATATTGTGGGCATTTGATTTTCATTTGTTATTTCTTTTGTTATTTCTTTTAGTAATGGAATCCATTGTTTACTGAAAGTCACGGATTCGTTTGCAACTCAGTTATTTTTATGTAGAGTTATATAAGCAGCTACTTTGATTTTGCGTTTTTGGTGGTTTTCTTCGTTTTCTTCTTTTCAGGGAGTATGTGTATTCTGCTCGTTCCCTTTCTATTGTTTTCTAATTTTATACCCTATTTTACCGAGATTCAGTGAAGGAGGTTAAGCAACCTGTGGCTATCAAGATCCCCCAACACTTAGACATTTGCCGAAATAATGGTTTTCCAGTAAATCCTTTCATACACTTAACATTATTCGAGAATATTGCCCAACCAATTCTTGTAGTTACTTATAATAATCATCATGTTTAAGCACAGTTATTTTTTCGTCATTAGTTTATCCATCTTGGGATTGGTTGGATGCGTACCTCCATTGATTTCTATTCTGGGCTAGCCTACACATCTCCCTGAAACCTCTACAGCCTACATCTTTTACTATCTGTGTGCAGTAGTCTAATCTAGGTCTGCCTCTTCTTCTCTTTTTTCCTATCTCTGCTTCTAAAATATTCCGCACTATTCCCTCATGCCGTAGTATGTGGCCTATCATCCTATCTCTCCTATTTTTTACCGTTTTCCACATATTTCTTTCTTCCCTACCATTTTTAGTACCTCTTCGTTCTTAACTTTGTCTGTCCATGATATCTTCATCATACGCCTGTAACACCACATTTCAAAGGCTTCTACCTTTTCTTGTCCGCTTCTCCTACTGTCCAGGCTTCACAGCCGACAGTGCTGTGCTCCACACATATGTTTTAAGCAATCTTTTCCTTGTTTCTATGTTTGTGGTCTTTGAGCACAGTAGTTGCTTTTTCTTGTTAAATGTAGCACGACCTTGTGCTAATCTTTGTTTTATATCTTTTGTGCTTTTCCCATCTTGCGTTATTTGGCTTCCTAGGTAGCAGAAATCCTTAACCTCTTGTAAGTTCGTGTTAAATACTTGTATTCTTGTTTTTGATTTATTTTCCCCACCTTTGCAAACTAGAACTTTAGTTTTAGTTTTGTTAATTTTCATACCGTATGTCTCTGTTAGAACCGTTTCCATTTCATTAAGAGCAGCTTCTAACTCTTCCTTGCTAGACGCTAATACCGCTATATCATCTGCAAATCTAAGCATATCAATTTTTTGTCCCTGCATAGTAATTCCAAATGTCTTTCTGCATTTGACAGTATTCATTGCCTGTTCTATGTACAAGTTAAAAATCAATGGGGATAGGGCACATCCCTGTCTCACCCCTTTCCTAATGTTTACTTCTCTACGTTCCTGCTCTAATTCTATTACTGCTGTTTGCTCTTTGTATAAGCTATGTACTATTCGTCTATCCCTATAACTCATTCCAATCTTTTTGAGTATTTCAAACCTTTTTTTCCAATTTACATTGTCGAATGCTTTTTCCAAATCTACAAACGCTATATACATGCTTTCCCCTTTTTCTATTGTTTTCTCCATTATCACTCTCAGAGCTAAAATAGCCTCCCGTGTTCCCCTGTTTCGCCTAAACCCAAATTGGTCTTCTCCTAGTATTTCTTCAGCTCGTTTTTCCATTCGTCTTTGCACAATTATAGTTAATATTTTTGACACGTGGGCTGTCAAACTTATTGTTCGAAAATTTTCACATCTATCCGCGCCTTTCTTTTTTGGTATAGTTACTATGATGCTACGTTTGAAATCTTTGGGTATCTCGCCTGTCTCATACATATAGCTTACAAGTTGGAAGAGACGTTCTGTTACTGCTTGTCCAGCGGCTTTTAGAGTTTCTGCTTGCACCTTATCTGTACCGGCGCCTTACCATTTTTCAGACTCTTTAATGCTAATTCAAACTCGTCTCAAGTATAGGATATCCCAAGTCATCATTTTCAATGTCTGATTCCTGTTCTAATGCAGTTAGTTCCTCTCCTGCATATAAATTCGCTATATATTCTTGCCATCTACTCACTTTCTACGTTTTCTATAATGACGCTTTCCTTGTGCGTCCTTTATATTTTTGCTATACGGTTTTATATCCCTAAAATTCATTCTACTTAATTTGTATGCTTCGTCTGTCTTTCCTATTTCCATCTTAGTTTGTACTTCTTTGCACTTTTCATCAATCCATTGTTCTTTAGCTTACCTGCATTTCCGAATAATTTCCCATTTTATGGCTTTGTATCTCTGTTTTCCTGTTTCGTCTGATTTATTTTTGTATTTTCGTCTTTCTTCTATTAAATTCACGATATCCTTTGTTATCCATGGTTTCTTATTTTCTTTTTGTGTATACCCCAAAATATCTCTGGCCGCCATGTCTAGGCTGGATTTAATGTTATTCCATTCTGTTTCTACTTCCTTAGTATCAGATATTTTCCTGATATCATTCAGCAATTCATTTGACTTTTTTTCGAATCTTACTTGAATATCTTTATCTTTTAGTTTCTCTAAGTCCAAGTGCCTTTTTCCGTTCCCTTTTTTCAGATTTTTAAATTTAAGTGCGGCCTTCATAATTACGATGTTGTGGTCAGTATCTGTATCTGCTTCTGGGTAGCTTCTACAGTCTTTTACTTGGTTCCTAAACCGTTGTCTAACAAGAATGTAATCTATTTGATATCGTCCTATATCTCCTGGCATCTTCCACGTATATCGTCTTCTAGCATGATGTTGAAATAATGTGTTTGTGATGATTAAATTGTTCTTGTCGCAAAATTCTACCAGCCTATTTCCCCTGCCGTTTCTCGTGCCTAAACCAAATAAACCTACTACCGCTCCTTCCCTACCCTCACCTACCACAGCATTAAAATCCCCCGTAATTATTAAATTTTCATGGCCTTTACGATCTCAATATGTCTTCGATATCTTTGTAGATCGCTTCTACCTCTTCGTCACTGTAGCTAGAGGTGGGCATGTATACTTGTATTATTACTGTGTTTACCGGTTTAGATTCTAATCTAACCATGAGTACTCTTTCGTTCTTTTGTAAGTAATTTTCTACACAGTATCCTATCTTTTTCCGCATAACTATCCCCACACCCAAATTTCCGTCCTCTGCTCCTGTATGAATTACCCTGAAGTCTCCACTCCAAAAATTCCCCGCCTCTGGCCACCGAACTTCGCTGATCCCTACTATGTCTAGTGATAACCTATTCATTTCGATTTTTAGGTTCTCTAGCTTACACTAGTTTATAAAGCAAGGAAAAATAAATCAAAAACCATAATAAAAAATAGGAAACAAGAATTTACACGAAGTTAAGAATTTTTGCTACCTACGAAGCAAAATAATGCAAGATGAGAAAAGTGCAAACGATATAAAACAAAGATTAGCACAAGGTCGTGCTACATTTAACAAGAAAGCAGATCTGTTATGTTCGTAGACAACAATGTAGAAACAACGAAAAAGTTGTTGAAAACATATGTGTGGAGTACAGCACTGTACTGCTATGAAATATGGATAGTAGGGGATAATGGTGAAGCTCTTGAGAAGTAGTGCTACAGATGTAAGATGAAGATATCATGAACAAGGAGGTCCTAGAAATAGTAAGAAATATGTGGAAAACATTAAAAGAAATACGAGATATGAATGATATGATACTTTCTAATGCATGGGGGAATAGTGTGAGATATATTAGACCCCGAGAAAGGAGAAAAATGGAGGTATAGGTAGACCTAGATTAGATATAAGGATTTAAGCTGTGGGAATTTCAGAGAAATGTGTATGTTAGCTCAATATAGAAAACAATGGAGAGTTAGGCATCCAACCAGTTTTAAGAATAAAGACCTAATGATGGTGTAATATTAAAAAATTGACCAACATTTTTGAACACAAATTAAATATAGAAGTTATGATAAACAATATCGCTTTTATAAATGAAGAGTTGCGCTTTTATAAGAGCATGTATCTTTGCGATATAAACCCATCATAGTATGGATCGTTACTATTATTAGCAAAAGCTAAACACTTAGGTTTAAGAGGCTTGGGATGACTAAAAAGAATATAGGTAATTTTTCTTTTATTTACAGTGATTGCAATGCAGCAAACCAATTTTTTACCAGAGGAAATTCTTGCAACTTTATTTGAAAGACATTTTGAATTGTAGTCTTCTAACAAAAAGCCATAACTTAGGATGTGTGGTTTCTTTTATTAGTAATTTGGTTGTAATTATTTAAGAAATAAATAAGGTTTTTTATCATCTTACATTTTGTTTCTTTCCACAACTTTGTTCTGAAATAGACACTAACTAGTTTCTGAAATTCTAGTTATTGGATTAGTGTTAAGCGCATTCACAAATGGCTTATTATCAATCTTAATTTTTAGCTTTACCTGTTGTCCTAGTAAAATGGGCAATTGTAAACAAAATTTGGAATTGATTGCAAGTGTCTGCCAACTTGCTCGTATGATCGACAAGGCGGTATCTTAACATTAATAGTGGTTTGATGCGTGGGTGCCATTTGTTTTGTGAACAATTTAAGGAAGTGAATGGGCAGCCCTATGTGTAATGGTATAATTGGAATACAGTTCACTCAGACAAGTAATGCATTTTATTTTTTGGTGAAAATATGTGATTTTTATACACCTGATGTAATAAACATACATAAATTAATTAGTATTTTTCAGTACTTTATTTTTAATTTGTATTTACGCTATTTGTTATTTTGTAAGACTGTACCATGTGTGCCCTTAGTTTGTAAAGCAGCCTTGTTTAGCCACACGTCAGATAGGTTTGCGGGCATCGGTAGTACACAGACACGCTCGTGTTTGCCCCTCATTTTGTAAATCTACTCAAGCTCTAATAAAATAAATAATTATATAGTCCTGCGTGCATTTGTTAGTTAATTTATTATCAACATTTGGCGTATTAAACATGGGTCCCTCACCGAATTATTGAACTAGCAATTACTTAAATTTAATTGGAAATGTAAGCAGTACACCATTGTATTTGAAATACAAAGTTTAGGAACCTCTATTTCGCCTACTTTAAGAAAACAGACCACAACTAAAGGGGGATAAAATATTGATTGTTTGCAGTTACAAACTGATTTCTACATAAGACTCGATGCTCGGCCCTAACGGTACACTCATAGCAAAGCTGTAAGTCCATTCCATTAATTTTATTCATTCTTCCTATAAAAACGTATTTGTACTAAAAGATCGCCTCTTTTATTTATGAATGAACTAAATGAAAAATATTACAACACAATTGTTTAGAGTATCGAATAAGTAGTGCATGTTTGCAAAGCTGAACTGAAGTGAAAAAATCTTGATTCAGTGATGTTCAATTCTCTTAAATTACATTACGAATTATTAGGTAGTGAATATTTGTTTTTAATCTCACTTTTTGTGTATAAAGCTGATGTGCTCCAATACCTCTTTCTGAAACGTATTACAACAGCTATTTCGACTAGTATACAACGAAAAAGTGCATTGTCATATAATTACTCTCTCTCTCTCTTATCTCAAAAGAGTTCTCAAATTTTGTCACAAAATCTCTCTCGCATTTGCATACGGGTTTTTGGACCACCTTGGATTTTAAAAAATTATTGGTATTCCTAGTAATTTTTGCTCTCAATTATGGCGACAGAAATTGAAACTTTCTGTAAAAAAAACGAATGCTCTAACGAAAGGCAACAAATTTTGGAACGTTTATTAATAGTTTATAACAAACAACCACTCCTTCTGCCCCTCAATTAACCTAATTGCGGAAACAATTAAACGATTTTGAATGCTTACCAAGTGCATTTGATGACATTCAGTCAAATTGATGCTATTTCTGAAGATGTTGACTCTGAATTGGCACAACGCGATAGCTTTGACGACAAATATTACGTTCTGGTTACGGAAGCCGAATTTTTGTTAACCGTGAGCATAAAAGTTAATTCTGCAGACTCCGTTATAGAGCCTAAAGTCTCCAATACTGACAGTTCACCAGGGCAATCTCCTAACTCTCTTCACTCTGGAATCTCAAGTACTAATGATTGTTCTGGGCATACGCCCTTTGCAATTACTCTAAAGGTGCATACTCAATGTACATTTGTGAAAAGTTTAATGCTCTCTCTGTGGAGGATAGAATTTTCAATACGAAATCTCTAAACTTGCGTATAAGTTGCCTTGTTCGTGGTCGTATCGGCAAGGATTGTAATTCTAGACGTACCTATCGTGGCTAGGCATAACTCTCTGTTGCATATTGGTAAATGTCTATCACAATCACCCGAAGTAAACGCCCCAGGTCCGTCTGGTATTTCGCAACCATCTCCTTCATAACAAAAAATTTCGCTCTCTTTGTATATTGATAATAGCACGAACGTCTTTCTTTCTACCGCTGTCGTGTCTATCTCAGGATCGCAAGGTAAGCTCCATAATGCTCGTTTGCTCCTAGATTACGGAAGTCGGAGTAATTTTATTACAAATGATTTGTTGCACCCAATTAAAGCTCCAATGTGATAACTTTAAAATAAACGTCACTGGTTTAGCCAATTATCTCTCAAATCAATGCAAAGTGTAATGTTTCTCTAATGGCCAAGCACAGTCCCTATACTTTAAAAACCTCTTGCTTAATAATAACTTCAATTACTGGCAATATCCCAAGTGCACCAACTGAGATGTCACATAAAATTGCCGCCAAATGTAAAATTGGCTGATCCCAATTTCAATACTCCAGGCAACGTAAATATATTCCTAGGAACTAACTGTTTTTATGACTTGTTATGCATTGGGCAAATTTCTCTAGGAAAAGACAATCAAAATTACAAAAGACGCTTTTTGACTGGATCGTTAGCGGCCCAATGTTCTCTAATTTAACTTCAAATGTAGTTACTTGCAACTCTTCCTCTAGTTTGATGTCTATTCAAGACCAACTTGAAAAATTTTGGGAAACCGAGAAGTGCTCTCTGAAAAAGCATGTGTCAATAGAGGAGAATAAATGTGAACATCATTTTGTCTTTAATACTCATAGGGAACCCGATGGTCGATTTGTTGTCACGATTCCTTTAAACGAATCTCCTTAAAAACTAGGCGATTAGCAAAAGTTTGCAAAGAAAAGTCTTCTATCTTTTGAAAAGCGACTAAGTTTAAACGAACCTGTTCAGCATGGGGGTCTTATAGTGTGGCATGATTGTTCAAGAGTGAACATGTTTTAAAGTGCTCTGTTATATTTTATTATTTTTGCACAGTGTATAAAACAAATGTATAACAATTTTCAAGGCAGTTTAGAGTATAATTTGATTTTCAATAAGGTGGTGAAATTGAACATACAATTAACTCAGTATTGAATTCTTAAACAACCAAAAATTACAATTTTTGAAGCATTTTGTGTAATAAAACAAAGACATTTACTTGGTATCAACAGTGATTAAGTTATCTTAAATGCAATTAGTGATTGTTTGTTATCTCACCAACTGTGTGGATAATTAAAATAAATAAACCAGGACTGTATTTTAAATATTTTCTTTTTCTGATTACAGTAGATTTATTGTTTAAGATGCAAAACTGTAATAAGTGTTCAGAAAAATCAGATAACTTATTTGATTGCGATCACTGCAGTAATCATCTGTGTAAAGACTGTGCTCAGTTAACTGAGACAGAAATTAGATGTCTGAAGCTTAGTAAGCGCAAACTAATATTTCTATGTGATGGATGTGAGAAAGGTTTATTTAGAATTCCAGAATTCTTAAATAAATTAAGTATTCTTGAACAAAAAATAGAAGATTTACAAAAGCAAAATGAAGATCTTGAAAAACAAAAAAGTGCAATAGGTTGTGAAGAAACAATAGCAGAAATGATTGATAGGCAAAATAGATCACGAAATAGTATAATACTGAATGTTCAAGAATAAAATGGTAATTCATACACTGAAAGAAATGCAGAAGATAAAACCACGGTTGGTAAATTACTTGGGAATTTTGATATTGATTTAGATAATGTTAAAACCTTTAGACTGAGTAAGCGCATGGAAAACAAAAATCGGCCAATTAAGGTTTTAACAGGATCTCGGGATGGAGCAATGTCTATTTTAAGAAATAGAACAAAACTACCAAATCAAAATGTTCGGATATTTGGAGATCAAACACCGAAACAACGGCAATATTATTTGGATGTTAAAAAGAAACTTAAAGAAATAACTGAAAATGGACATATCTCAAAAACCATTAAATATATTAATAACAAACCAACAATTGTATATAAAGACAGAAATTCAGAAAACCAAATGGCAATTCGTCATTAATACTCAATTCTCACATAATCTATTTAAACGTTCAAAGTATAACGTCTAATAAGTATCAATTAATGGCTGATGTGATGTGTTATAATCCTATGATGGTGTTGTTATTGGAAACTAGAATAACTAATAATGTGGAAGACAGAAATTGCAATTGATAATTATATCTTAGTAAGATGTGACTCTATTAGCAGGCATACTGGGGGGATGTTAATTTATATTCGTAAGGACATTGATTTTAAAACATACAAAGAATATGAATTGGAGCCAAGTTATTGGTGTAAAGCTGTGAAAGTGCTATTATTTGGGTCACTATGGATCATAGGAGTGTTATACCACTCCCCAAGTGCAAGTGATGCAGTGTTTCTTAATAACTTTGAAGTATGGAGTGAAAACCTATTTAATACGAACCTACGATGTATAATCTTTACAGGATAACATAATTATTTCCAATTGTATAAAGTCAAGGCTCATTGCAAACATATATTATTGTTTAATCTAACTGGTACATATGGAACCTAATTTATGCAGACTGGTTTTCGAATATTGTTCAGTCTTGGCTGTCTATTTATATCAAGTAGATGTGATATTTTAATATTAAGTTTAAAAAAAACTCCCTTGGTGTGATCTGTTCATATGTCATTTATATGTCTGCTGTTTTTATAGTTTTAACAACATCCCCATGTTTGGGGTTGTTTTGATTATTTGGCATTAGATTTTAAGTAAGTACTGTGATATTTTAAAATGTTTTTTTACCTTATTGACATTTAAAAAATTTTTTGTAGTATCTTTGATAAAGGCAACAACCTTTGCCGAAACGTTAGAATATTAATAAATTGATGCAAAAATAATATCGTATCGTTCTTTGGACGACAATATCCCAATTTGAAACCTACAGAAATTGATTTTAAAAATATTAGACTAGTCCAATTGACTAAAAAGGAGCTCTATTTGTGTGTATATATATATATATATATATATATATATATATATATATATATATATAGGGTGCAGCCCCTATGAAGACCTAAACATAACTCGATGTTATAAGCATAACAGATACAAACACACCAGTAAAAACTGTATGCAGAACCAAAGCTGCACATATTGTGTAGGCAAACACGATGAAAAAATCTGAAAAAAAAAACGCTAAACAATGTGTAAACTGTTTACAGGCTAATGACAAATATGGTTTAAGTCACGACACTAAACATACAACCTATGACAGGAACGGTCCCGATAATGAAATTTTACACTAACTTAGCCATTTGGAAAGTCAGATACTTATAAATATTTAAGAAAAAATAATAGCCTCAATGTGGACTGCTTAGAATTTGATTCAAATTTACAATGCAAAGAAAAGTTATTGTCAACTATTAAACCATTTTCAATCATACACTTTAACAACGGAAGCATTAAGAAGCATTTTGATGAAATGTCTATTTTATTGTTACAACTCCATAATGTATTTGTCATAATCGTTTGTACAGAAACACGAAATCTCATTAACACAGATATCTACAATACCCCAGGTTATAGTCTAATTTACAACGAAGGAATTGTACACCAAAATTTTCAGATACTTTTAATAGATAACTTAAACACTATAAAAGTCAAACTTCAATCAACCACACAAACAATTAGCAATTACTGCCATATAGAGATCCCATGTCAGGAAATTTCCTAGAGCATCTTGAAAGCTATTTAAGTATATATGCTAAAGAAGATAATCTCATTATATTAGGTGATATAAACATAGACATCTCCAAACCTGAATTTGTATCGGACACTTATCTAAACATAATGCACGAATATGGATTCATTAGCACAATTAACAAGCATACCAGAGTACAAGAGCAAAGTAGCTCGTGCATAGATCATATTTTTCTTAAGACTAATTATAAACTTGACGTGATATCCACCATTGTTTTAAGAATATATCTCTCATATCATTATCCCATCATCCTATAAATAGGATCAAGGGAAGAAAGAAGCACTCTCAAACTTTCAAATACCTGTCACCTAATAAACTATAATAGACTTAGAAAACTATTATCCAATGAACAATGGCTTGAAGTATTGAACAACACTGGTAATATATCTTTTGATATATTTCAAAAGAAACTATCCACATATGTAGAACAGTTTACAGTAATTAGGACAACTAAAAATGCAAATAAAAAGTGTACGCCGTGGAGAACAAGTGAATTAATCACTTCAATAAAGAACAGGGATACTCTATGGAAGCTACTTTGGCAACATCCCAATGATGCAGATCTAGCACAAAGATACACGAAACATAAGAACTGTTTGACATCTCTCATTTGTAAAACAAAAATTCAGTTCTATAAAGATAGACTGCTAGTTAGTAATTGGAACCAATCAGATATGTGGGATGTTATTAACGAATACACGAACAAGTATAAAAATAAAAAGAACCGTCCCCCAAATATAAGGATTGAAAATGATGTAATAACAAATCCCATCGAAATCTCTAAGTTTAATGAAGCATTTGCAAGCGTAGAAAGAACTCTAGCAAGTTTTTTTGTTAATCTTCGTTGAGAATTAAACCACTCATAGTTTTTAAAATCATGCATATTTACGTTTTGATCCATTATCTAGGTAAACAAACCACAACAAACATACAAGGAGTATTAACCCTAGCAAGGAAAATAAAAACAAATAGATATAAGCCAGTCAGTCAACTAGATGTAGCTAAATCATGTATCTATCACCAGTTACTGAAGACGAAGTCAGAAAAGTAATTCAATCCTGGAAACAAAACAAAGCACTTGGATCTGATAAAATTGCCCCAAAACTCCTAAAAGAAACTTGTCAGTTTGTTGTCCGGAAGAATTTAAAAAAGTCACAGTAGTCCCTACTTATAGAAGTGGAAACAAGGAAAATACAAATAATTATAAGCCAATCTCCCTCACCTTGTACTTATCAAAAATATTTGAACATTGTACAAAACTTAGAATGAATAGCTTTCTGAAAACCAGGAATACACTCTCCCCCATGCAATTTGGTTTTATGGAGGGGAAATCCACTGAACAAGCAATTGCCACCCTAACAAATTGATGTTATAAATCACTTGATCAAACTAGACCTTCCATAGCAGTTTTTATAGATTTAAGTAAGGTTTTTGATACTCAATCACAAAATATTGTTAAACAAATTAGAAAAACTTGGATTTAGAGGTAACATATACAAAATTCTAGAGTTTTTTATACTGGGTGGAAAACAGCAAGTAAAAATTAATGAAGCATATAGCGAATGGTTGACTGTGGACCATGGTGTGCTGCAGGGAACTATATTAGGACCACTCCTGTTCATCATTGACATAAACGATCTATTTTATTGAATACAGCAGAAAGAGACCTACAAAAAATATTCAGATTTTTTTTAATCTTCTTTTGACAACGATCCTAGGTCATGGATCGAAACATAAATAAACATGATTTTAAAAACTATGAGTGGTTTAATTCCCAAAGAAGATTAAGAAAAATGCTAAACAAACCACAACAAACATACAGGGAATATATATATATATATATATATATATATATATATATATATATATATATATATATTCAGATGGTTCGAGTACAACAAACTAATAGTGAATCATGAAAAACAAAATTTCTTAGCTTTAGATGTTATAACGACAGTATCCCTAACATAATCAGTATAAAGACCCACTATAAGGATTGTCATCTGACAACAAACTGTAATTGTCCAGGGATTAAATGACAAGACTGGGCTAATTATCTAGGAATATGCTTTGATTCAAATCTGAGGTGGGAACACCCACACAGCATCTCTCATGAAGAAACTTAAATATACTGTAGTCATGCTTCATAAAGTTTCTTATATCCTATGTAGGGAGCAGTTAAAAACAAATTTCCACACACTATTTCTATCACATCTAAGATATGGTATTATTGCCAGGGGATGCACATATAAAAATGTATTAGTCTAGACACCCTCCACAAAAAAGAATTACGTCTAATCCTCAAGCATCCACTAAGATAACCCTCAAATCTTTTGTACAAGAAAGAGCTTGTTACGTGCAATTTGCACTTTAACATTGTTAGTAGTTTAGTTTTTGATATACGGAAGTTTCCCGCCATAATTTTCAAATACGCGGTACGCGGGAACTTTTAAATGAACTAGGCGGTGCTTCCCTACGTTAGAGTAGTGAGTTTGCGCCGTGTGTTTATCCTTAGAGGGTTAGACCAATACTAGACAAGGAGTTGGGGTGACGCGCTGAATCGTGGCCATTTTTGCCTTTGATCGTGAAGAAGTGCACGTTTCTATCTTTGGTAACGTATCGTTAGGGTTTACCTATGTAGTTCCTTCTCTAATTATCTTTTTGTTTGTCTACCTTTACCTCCTTCCTGTCAAATCCCTACATAGGTACAAATCTACCGCCACCTAAGGACTTTCGAACTTCATGCCTGTGGATGTCCTCCATGTCTACCGCAGCTAGCCGATGCTGAGTTGTACGCATTTGGTAGCGTCAGCGTATCATCTTTAATTCCGCCGGGAGGAGCCTGACTGGAGTGGTTAGAAGCCTACCGGAGCGCGATTTCAGGCGGAAACAGGATACCTAATGTAAGTAATTCGTTACTTAATTTGCATGCGCTTATTTCCTTGTTTTTGAATTATTTAAATTTGTGTAGTATTACGTAATATTGATGACATCATCAGTAGTTGAACCGCGCCGAAATCCGTATAAGATTTGGTGCTGCCAACTGTGATAGTGTCTCTTACACCACGTTACCGGTGTAGTAATTATCGAACTTTAAAGTTTAACTACCGTTTTTAAATGTAAGAAGCTATATTGCCAATCGGAAAGATATTTTACAAAATAGCGGTGCTCTACTGTAAGAAAAATAAACAATTCAAGGTGGCACCGAAACCAAAAATATCAAGGCAAGCAATATATGGTACTGTAAAGTTCCAAGAAATTATGATCTAGGTAATGTTAAACTATAGTTACAATTGGCAACATTTGGGCAAGTCTAACAGCGGTCCGTCAGGATTCATCCCTGGGACCTTGGTCTTAGTAGTCGCATGCGCACCAATTAAGCCATGAAGTCGCTTGATGTCCAATACCCCACCACTCTATTAATATCGGGTAATTTCTATGTAAAAACTTCAGCCAAAAATGAAACCTAAATTCTCACAGGGTCGAACATTTTTGGGGTAAATACTTTGAGCCTAGCATAAAGTCTACAGCTTAGGCTTTTGAGAAATAGGATGCCGCATGTCTAATAAATTTTTGGGCGGGGAAAAGATGATTCCTGAATAAAACATTCACCCAAAATGCAATTTAGACTTTCCGTTTGTACAAAAAAAACGCCATGTGCCAATAAATTTTTGGTAAAGGGATGATATCAAATTAAAGCCACCTGAAATAAGATTTCCAAAATGTTTTTCTGAACATTCCTTTAAACAACTGAAAAGTTAATAAGTAATAGAGTTGAATTTGTGAGTAAGCCCTCTTTTTCAGTGTAAATTTGTTACTGAAGCTAGTTCAAAGTAACTTAATCTTACTACTTGATGGGTATTAACTGTGGTGGACACTTTTAATAAGTAAAACTACAAAGTGTCATATTTTATTGTAATCTTTATCGACATGTTTAATAATCAGTACACAAATTTTTAAACTTCTAAAATAAACTTAACTTACTTCAAACAAACAATAATTAGCATGTAGCGAGCTATATAAAAATTAGAAAACATAACTAACAAATATATGTTTTGAATGGTACAATACAGTTTGTTAAGTTCACACTTAAAGCTTTGGTTACGTTAATTTTTAATAGTATATTATGAACATGGCGCGTGATAGAAATCTGTTTTCATTCTTATATTATTATTATTATGTAAATGTGTATCAGAATTAACTAGCCTTTTACAAGCTCTTGTAATAGTTCCAAATTGTGATTCTACCTCATCTCGTTTATTTTCAAAATATCTACAAATCTCACGCACTCCTGGACCAATATCACAATTTGATAAATCGTACATTGACGTTGCTTTCTTTTCTTCTTTTGCAATTTTTACTGAAACGTCCTCACTGCTACGCACTTTTCTACCTAATCGACATAACGATTCAAATAATACTAATTTATCTTTAACAGGTACATAACTATCAGAATTTTGGCATCTTTTCAATAGAATCTCAACGTTTTGCTGATCATTTTCTTTTGGCAATGTTGGTATTGGTAATGGTGGTGGTAGCGTAGGTGGTGAAATAGGTGTTGTTTTTATATAATTAGAATTCCAGTCTTTTACACAGTCTTGCTTTTTGGTTTGACGTTCAGCTAATGTTAAAATGTCTAAATATTTAACGGCATCTAATGGCGTTTGTCGAATCAACTCAATTGCAATGGTTTTAACCCATAAGTCGAATGTACGCTCACTTGCAGTCTACAACAAATAGGTTTATGTTAATTGGATAAATTACATAATTGTCATAAAATAATGTCTTAGAATATGTACACCTCGACCTATGTTAACATTATCACTTTCATCATTTTCTCAGTTATTAATTCTACCAATCTTTAATTCAAAGAACAGCTTTAAAAATTTATCATATACCAGAAAAAAGTAAGCTGAAACAAGTAAGTTGCCCATTCCGTTGATAGTACATATTAATTGAGTTGTATATTTTCAAATCTACCTAAATCCACATTTGCTAAAAATTACACCAAAATTGGCTTCGAATAATAAAAAGCTCTCTATGTTATGTGATTAAAGAAAGTTTCAAATGAGGCTTACTCGTGCTAATAGTAACAGTAAAATACAAGGTTGGTTTCAAACTCAGTCCTATCTGTTACACCTCTGGCACAGTTTTCATTTCAATACTAGGAATAGAGGCTTTTATAATCCCAAAGGGGAAGCTTTTTCCCATTGCTAATTAGATACTCAGTGCCTGTAAAGTTTGTGGTTGCAACTTCTCAGAAACGAGATGAAGGACTATTAATTTATTGGTGTGTTTTGCTAAGCACGCATTTCTCAAGCAAAAGGAATGTGTGGTTAGCGCGCTTAGTCAGTGATAGACGTTTTATGGTGGAGATTACAAGTCCATGGGAAAGACGCATTTTAAAGAAGGATTTGTCTTCCAATTATTGGATGAAATCGAGGTATTAAGCATGAATGCCCATTAAGTGCGAAATATACTTTTTGCATTCTCTCGTAACTCTCCAATTACCTTAATAATGCATGGTGTTGGCTGAAAGTGTAGGTTCAATGGACTTCACGGCAAGAGTCTGGACCAAACATAGGAAACCGACTTCACGGAACCATTTCTACCCGAAGACAAGGAGAGGATGTCTTGGCCCCAGTCATTAGGTCAAGTAAACCTTTGGCGTATTTTTAATTGTTAACCATAACTGTTTGACGGCAATAATTTACAACCATGTATGGGGACTTAATAAATTACACCCGGGGTTAACGTAATTGACGCCAAACGGGAAGCAATAATTCGTAATAACGTGCTCCAATAACGGGCCTGAATGGCCACCAAAGAAATAACCGCCGAAGAACCCATATTCGTGATTTTGACTGGGTAAGTTTTCATATTGTAATTTGTGTACTTTAACCGTGACGTCATCGATGCGATGCAGTTTGAGGCATAGTCCTTTTTGGATCAGTTTCACAGGTTTGACGACACGGGGAAATTTAATCTTAGATAAATTTGCACGTATTATTATATTTAACTGTTTGGAATGGACCTGCACCTTGACGAAGTTCTAGATTACTAGAACAGGTGGAATGGCTTGTGTGTTCTAATGAGCTAAACAGGCAAAATACAGATCCAACCAAAGTAGTAGGGTTGTTAGTGAGGAACCAGACTAAGACAGATCCCCGAAAGAGGACAGCAGCTCTTTTGGTACTTAGATTGGCAGAGACCATAGGGATTGGTATGGCATTCTAAGACACACAACCGTGATGTGGAAGGTTACGGGGAGACTACCACATTACCTCCCAAGTACACAGCGTACTTAAATTGCATTTGAGGAGATGACATGCCTTGGGGTAAAAGAATCCGGAAGATGCGATCAGAAAGTTCAGAATAAGAATCGGGAACATTTTGCGAGTTGGAGTGTGGAATGTTAGAAGTATGAAGCAAGTATGTAAGCGAAAGAACTTGAAAATTGAAATGGATATATTAGCACTAGGCATAGTAGGGATCAGCGAAATTCAGTGGCCAGAGGCGGGGGATTTTTGAAGTAGAGACTTCAGAATAATTCATACAGGAGCAGAGCAAGGAAATTGAAGTGTGGGGCATAGTTATGCGAAAAAAGATAGGTTACTTTGTACAAAATTACTTACGAAAGAGTACTCGCAGTTAGATTAGAATCTAAATCGGTAACCACAGTAATAATACAAGTATACATGCCCACCTCTATCTAGAGTGACGAAGAGGTAGAAGCGATCTACAAAGATATTGAAGACATACTAAGATACGTAAAAGGACATAAAAATTTAATAATTACAAGGGATTTTAATGCAGTGGCAGGTAAGGGTAGGGAAGGAGCAGTACTAGGTTTATTTGGTTTAGGCACTAGAAACGACAGGGAAAATAGGCTGGTAGAATTTTGTAACAAGAACAATCTAATTGTCACAAAAACATTATTTCAACATCATACTAGAAGACGATATAGTGGAAGATGCCAGGAGATATAGGAAGATATCAAATAGATTACATTCTTGTTAGACAACGGTCTAGGAATCAAGTAAAAGACTGTAGAAGCTACCCAGAAGCAGACGTAGATACTGACCACAACATCGTAATTATTGTTAGTAATAACGCTAGTGGTTGTGATATCCCACGTGCAGGTTACGCCACTGAAGTGCTGTGCTCGTATTGCGACTCGCCGGTAGGCAGGTGTAGAGAGTTCCGACGTGACCATGGTATACAATAAACGTGCACGTGCTATAACACCGTGTATCAGGTTTAACATTCATAACTATTGTATACATGTATTATATTTAAGTTGTAAGTTATGTTGATTTATTCCTGTATTAACCTGAGTTCTGTTTCTTATTAAATCGCTATATATTAATGCTTCTTGCTAACTTTCATAACGTGTTTATTGCTCTGTTCCATCACATCCAACAATTATGAAGGCTGTCCTTAAATTTAAAAGTTTGAAAAAAAGAAACGGAAAAAGGCACTTTGACTTTGAGAAACTAAAAAATAACCACAAAAGATTTGAAAAAAAGTGAAATGAATTGCCGAAATACATCAGGAAAATTTCTGATACTAAGGAAGTAGAAACAGGGTGAAATAACATTAAATCCTATCTAACCAGTACTAAAGAACGTGGTGGTGAGGTTCTTATTGCCACCAAGAAAGACTTACCGTTTGTAGTCATAACCATTTCTACTACTGTCTTGAATGTTGAGCACCTGTTTATCGAATTCTGGGAAGGTTAATTTAATTTTGTTCTGGGTGGTGTCTACATTCCTCCAGGATCCTCGTCAGAGGTGTATATTGACCACTGCTCGGCAGTTGAGCAAGTAGTTGATAAGTATCCTGCTTCTTCTTTCTTTATTTTTGGTGATTATAACTTACCAGCCGCAGTATGGGAATCGCGTGATGAATTATTAGTACACTGCCGACCGGGGTACCCAGCTACTGAGGTGGCAGAATACTTCAATTTCTTGGGGTTTAAACAATTTAATAATATACCTAATGACCACAATGTATTTCTAGACCTAATTTTTGCTAATGTATCTAACTCAATTGATGTGTCGCTTGCTAACGATTGTCTTTTGCCCAACAATTACCACCACAAGGCTCTCGAATGCAAACTATCTCTTACTACTAAGTGTAGAACCTTACAATTCAATGAAACGTATAGAGATTTTAGAAATGCTGATTATATCGCATTAAATGAATATTTTGGACAAATTGCATGGGATTCTCTCTTGAGTAATTTGGATATTGATGAGTCTGTTAGGACTTTTTATGAAACAATCAATGTCGCCATTGATAGATTTGTACCAGTAATCAACCGTAGATTATCTACCTATCCCAGATGGTTTTCCAGGGACTTGATGTCATTAATACATGAGAAAAAGAGAGCACATGCTATATTTAAAGAAACCCGTTCTCAAATTGATTATTTACGTTTTAGTACTTTACGTGATCTTTGTAAACAGGCTACAAAACGCAATTATCTTAATTATGTCCAATGTAAATAAAGGGATTTGTTCTAATCCAAAACAATTCTGGGGTTATGTTAATAGTTTAAAAGGGGAACATTTACCCGAGAGCTTGTTTCATGATGATATTACTGCTAATAATGGCGATGATATTGCCAATCTCTTTGCCTCTCACTTCGTAGGAAACTATAATGATACCCCCAAGGCTTTCGATACTAATCTCGCTATGACCGATTCACAAGTTGATATCCCATTTATACAGTTTTGCTTGGAGGAGGTATTCAATGGTATCAGATCCTTTCCTGATAGGTTGTCAACGGGTCCTGATGGGATTTCACCCATTTTTCTAAAGAGGTGTATATTTACTTTGTGTAAACCACTTCAATTCCTATTTAACTTGACATTTAAACTTCAAAAATTTCCATCGATGTGGAGTACAAGTTATGTCATACCCGTTTTTAAAAGTGGCAATAAAGAGGATATTAGAAACTAACGGCCAATATGTCTGTTGTCTTCTATACCTAAACTACTTGAAAGGTTACTAATTGTGTACTTAAATTGGTATTGTTGTAAATTAATATGTGATAACCAGCATGGGTTCATTCAGAAAAGATCGACAGTTTCTAACCTACTTGTCTATCAAAACACAATTACCACTGCTTTGGAGAATGGGTTGCAGGTTGATTCAATATATACAGATTTCTCTAAAGCTTTCGATAAAATCAACCATTCCATATTGTTAGGAAAATTGAAAGCTATAGGATTTCCGCATTACTTACTTCAATGGCTAAAGAGTTATCTCAGTGGCAGGTCACAGTCGGTAAAGATTAAAAATGTTATTTCAGCACCTATGGAAGTTTTATCTGGAGTGCCTCAGGGGTCACACTTAGGGCCCCTGCTATTTAACTTATTTATAAATGACATTGGCTTGTTTCTTCCTGGCAGCAAGTTCTTACTATTTGCTGACGATTGTAAATTGTTCAGAGTAGTTGGGAGTGAATCTGATTGTCATGACCTTCAGAAAGAACTCGATTCATTTTATAATTGGTGTGAGAATAATGGGATGTTTCTTAATATTTCCAAATGCTGCAGTATAACTTTCTCATCTTCTAGAAACCCCATTAAGTATGTATACTCTATCAATGGATCGCATTTGAAAAGTGTTGATACAGTACGCGATATGGGTGTTTATTTTGATAGTAAGGTATCTTTTGTTCCTCATATTAATACTATTACTTTAAAATCTCTAAGAACATTAGGATTTATTACAAGACACGCGCACAACCTTTCAGTGACAGCGATTAGAACATTGTATTTGTGTTACGTTCGGAGTATACTTATGTATGCCTCTCCGATCTGGTCTCCCCATTATAATGTACACATTCGAACTCTTGAAGCAGTGCAGAATAGGTTCCTAAGATTTTGTGCATATAACACTGGAACAGTATTCAGTAAATTTAATTGTGATTATGACCTCATTCGCCAGGCTTTGCAATTACCACCTCTGGAAACCCTACGTGAATATAATGACCTTCTAGTTTTGTATAAAGTTTTGGCAGGAGATATTGATTGTTCCGAATTACTTAGCCTGATTAGTCTTAGGATACCACTGTGTAATACTAGAGACACATCATTTTTTTTGGTGCCCTATCATAGGGTTAATTATACTTATTTCTGCCCCCTAACTAGGATGGTTAGGTCTGCTAATGCGCATGATGATGATAGGAATTTCACAATCAGAATTTAAAAAGGAATTTAAAGGGAGTATAATGGGCTGTTTAGAAACCTACAGTGAGCGTCACTAGTTTTTTTTAAGTTTTTTTTTATATATTTTAAGTATTGTATGAATTTGACATATATTTTATAATTCATGTTAGTTTTAATATTCTGAATTATTTATAGCATTTAAAGCATTATTTATCAATATTAAAGGTGTAATCCGTATATGTGAATAAATAAATAAATAAATCCAGTTTAGACATGGCGGCTAGTGATATTCTGGGGTATACACAAAACGTAAATAAGAAACCATGGATAACAAAGGATATCCTGAATTTAATAGAAGAAAGACGAAAATACAAAAATAGATCAGATAAAACAGGAAAACAAAGATACAAAGCCAAAAATTGGAAGTTTTTCACAAATGTGGGAAAGCTAAAGAACAATGGATTGATGAAAAGTGCAAAGAGGTACAAACTAAGATGGCAATAGGAACGACAGAAGAAGCATACAAACTAATTAGAATCAATTTTAGGGATATAAAAACATATATAGCAAAAATATGAGACGTGGCAAGAAACGTCATTATAGAAAATGAAGAGAAAGTGGGTAGATGGCAAGAATATACAGGGAATTTATATGCATGAGAGGAACTAACAGCGTTAGAACAGGAATCAGACATTGAAAATGATGACTTGGGATATCCTATACTTAGAGATGAGTTTGAATGAGCATTAAAAGGTTCTAAAAAATGATAAGGCACCAGGTACAGATAAGGTACAAGCAGAAACTTTAAAAGCTGCTGGACAAGGAGTAACAGAACGTCTATTCCAACTTGTAAGCTATATGTATGAGACAGGCGAGATACCCAAAGATTTCAAACGTAACATCATATTGACTATTACCAAAAAACAGAGGTGCGGATAGATGTGAAAGTTTTCGAACAATAAGTTTGACAGCACATGTGTCAAAAGTATTAACTAGAATTATACAAAGACGAATGAAAAACGAGCCGAAGAAGCACTAGGAAAGAATCAATTTGGGTTTAGGTGAAACAGGGGAACACTGAAGGTTATTTTAGCTCTGACGGGATAATGGAGAAAACAATAGAAAAGGGGGAAAGCGTGTATATAGGGTTTGTAGATCTGGAAAAAGCATTTGACAATGATAAATGGAAAAAAATATTCGAAATACTCAAAAAGATTGTAATGAGTTATAGGGATAGACGAATAGTACACAGCTTGGAAAAATCGCTGTATGTTTGTTGTGGTTTGTTTTGTATTTTTCTTAGTCTTTTTTGCGAATTAAGCCACTCGTAGTTGTTGAAATTGTCTTTATTAACCTTTCGATCCATGACCTAGGATCGTTACAAAAATAATAAAATTTCAAGTTTGACATTAATGACATAAATTGAAGGTGACTTTGATTTATTAATATTAAATATATTTGGTTTGAATACATTAAGTGAAAATTTTAAAGTTTATAAGAATGAGTGCCTTCAATTTGTGTTGAGCCCAGGGAGCGACTTTTAGGTAGCCAATACGCTTAACACGAAATCAGCTAATTAATTTTTATATAGTTAAATTTCATATAAATTCAATAACTTGAAGATTGGAAAACATTTTTTAACATGTTTCTATTTATACGATTGAGAGGATGGTTATTAAAGAAGTGTGTGATTTACATTACCATAAAGCTTAAGTAGCAGTTTTTTATATTTATCTTGAGGAGGAAAACTCATTATGATTTACGCTATCCTTTTGGATGATTTTAACATGGTTCTTAGGCAACACTATGGCGGGTTTACACTTGTCACATACCAATGTTGTTCTACGAATATTTGATATGATTCTGAGGCAACCCTAAGGTGGGTTTACACTTGTCAGATACCAATGCGGTTTTACGAGATTGTCAATATGCCTAATGTTAAGTACTTAGTTATTGTCTGTATAAATAGAAATCATGTATGTAGGCTGTATTTCTTGTTAATATCGCAAGGAAAACCCAGGAAAAACTTGCAATGCTACTTAGATATTGGGACATTTGATTTTCATTTGTTATTTCTTTTAGTAATGGAATCCATTGTTTACTGAAAGTTATATAAGCAGCATCTATGATTTTGTGTTTTTGGTGGTTTTCTTCTTTGTCAATAATTTTTGCATCCTTCCATTTTATTTTATGACTGGAGCTTCATGCATGTTGGCAAATCATGGATTTTTCAAGTTTTCCATTTTGTATATGTGATTTATGTTTTTTAATCGAACTTCAAATGGTCTGGAACTTTGCCCTATATAAAACTTGTTACATTCGCATGGTATTTTGTAGATGCATTTTTTGAATTTTGTATTGCGTTTTTGGGTTTTGTGTTTGTTAATTGTGTTCTTAGTGTATTGTTGGTTCTAAATACTGTTTTGATTTTGAATTTGTTTTCTATTCTTTGGATTTTTTCGAAGAATCCTTTTATGTATGATATTGAGAGCATTTTTTTATGAGTATTGTTATTTCTGTTTTCTTCGTTTTTATTTTTTTGAAACTTTATTCATTTCTTTCTCTATTACTCTTTTAGGATACTTGTTTTTTATTAGTGTACATTTGATTAAGTCTTTCTCTTTCTTTAAAATTTCTTCGTTTGATGATATTAATTTTGCACTATCATACATGGTTTTGTAATTCCTCGTTTGACACAGTGTGGGTGGTTTGAATCAAAATTTAAGTATCTGTTTATGTGTGTTGGTTTCTGTATACTGATGTATCAATTGTATCGTTTTTGCTAGGTAGAATATCTAAAAATGGAAGTTCTTCATGTTGCTCTGATTCATATGTAAATTTAATAGTTATTTCTATTTTGATAATTCAATCTGCAGAGTTTTTAATTAGTTCTATATTATGAGGCCTATAGCATACGTATCTCCGCCAGATTAGTAATTTCAATTCTTGTGTGAAAATTCCTTTTTTTTTTAATTCCTTCATGACTATATTACTAAAGATTGGTGATGAGTGGACTTCACATCGCCATTCCGAAGCTCTATTCGTAGAATTGGTCATTTATTTGAAAATATGTGGTATTGATGCATACATCAAGTAATTCCATGATCGACGATGTACTTAGTATCTTTAAGGTTGTCTTCTTTTTGTAGTTTGTTTTTATAATATTAAGCGTTTTGTCTACAGGGATATTTGTAAAGAGATTTACTACATCAAAACTTACCATTGTGTGTGTATTTTCAATGTTGATGTTTGATAATTTTTCTAAAAAGTGTTGGTTGTTTTATATGAAAGACTTCGTTTTACCTGCTAATGGATTTATAATTTTTAGAAGAAATTTTGCTAAATTATGGCACGGTGAATCTAGGGAACTTACGGTAGGTCTTAAAGGAATGTCTTTTTTATGAATTTTTGGTAGACCATAAAAGTGGGGTGGTTTACTGTAATGTGGGACCAGTTTGCTTCTTTCTTTCTTTTCGAATTCATTTTTAAATTTATATAGTTTTATATTTTATTTTCAATTGATTTTGTTGGGTCATGTCTAAACTACTGTAATTCTCAATGTTTAACAATTTGTTAACTTTTGCATTGTAATCATTTTTATGCATTACTACTGATGCATTGCCTTTGTCAGCAGGTAGAACTATAATTGAATTATTGTTTTTTAGATTGCGAATTGCTTTTATTTCGTTACTACTTACATTTGATTTTATTTTGTGATTCTCTTCCCCTTCGATTTCGCATCGTACTCTAAATTCGCTTGCTTGATATTCTACGAGTTGGTTCACTGTTTTCTCAATACATTACATTTGATTTTCCAATGCTCCACCCGAAGGTACTACATTGGCCAGGAAGCGAGTTTTTTTTACCTGGAAAATTTTGAATTTTGCCGAATCCTTGCTGTTCCAAGCAAGGTAGGGATCTTTAACGTGCGTGACAACACTCACACACGGGACCTCCATTTTACCTCTCATCCGAACGAGGGTGTATTTTTGTGAAAAATGCTCGCCTAACATTTTTCAAGCGGACCGTGAACCCGGGACCTTGGGCGTAGTAGTCACACACATACCACTATGCCACGGAGCCGCCAACTGTTTTCTCAATACAGCAGGAATGTAGAGAAGTAAATATTAGGAAAGGGGTGAGACATGGATGTGTCATATTCCCATTAATTTTTAAGTTGTATATTAGAGACAATGAATACTGTCAAATGCAGGAAGACATTTGGAATTACTATGCAAGGACCAAAGATTGATATGCTTAGATTTGCAGATGATATAGCGGTATTAGCATCTAGCAAAGAAAAGTTAGAAGCTGCTCTTAATAAAATGGAAACAGTTCTAACAGAGAGATACGGTATGAAAATTAACAAAAATAAAACTAAAGTAGTAGTATGCGAAGGAAGGGAAAATAAATCAAACACAAGAATACAAACATGTAACGAGAACTTACAAGAGGTTAAGGAAGCCAAATAATGCATGATGGGAAAAGTGCAAGTGATATAAAACAAAGATCAGCACAACGTCGTGCCACATTTAACAAGAAAAAGCAACTACTGTGTTCAAAGACAACAAACATAGAAACAAGGGAAAGATTGCCTAAAACATGTGTGGAGCACAGCACTGTACAGCGGGAAGCCTGGACAGTAGGAGAAGCAGACAAGAATAAGGTAACCTTTGAAATGTGGTGCTACGGACATATGATGAAGATATGGGCAGACAAATTTCAGAACAAAGAGGTACTAGAAATGGTAGGGGAAGAAAGAAATATGTGGAAAACAGTAAAAAGTAGGAGAGATAGGATGGTGGGTCACATACTAAGGCATGAGGGAATAATGCGGAATATATTAGAAGCAGAGATAGAAAAAAAGAGTAGACATATACCCAAGTTAAGACACTTGCACACAGATAGTGAAAGATGTAGGCTGTGGGAAGTTTAGGGAAATGCGTAGACTAGCTCAGAATAGAAATCAATGGAGATACGTGTCCAACCAGTCCCAAGATGGAAAAACTAATGACAAAAAAATAAATGTACTTAAACATGTGGGTTTTTATTATTGTCTAGAGGCTTTCTAACACCACAAATGAAACATAATTATACGAATTATTATAAGTTTAATGAACATAAAAAAACGATTATAAACACGGTGTTCGATTGTCCAACAATAAAAATAATATACGTCAAATCGCACTGGCAACGAGTCTAATTACACTTAATCAGCACTATTGATACTTCCTTAATTATTAGAGATCGCGGCTCAAACTGCTGTTTTAGATAGTCTTTATTCTGAAGGCGTCTCCTTACAGAACTCGTCTTATCACTCAAAAAGTGAGGCGTCTTAAAACTGCCACGCTCAAGCTTAGCGATTGTCTTACTTCGGCTTCAGGCGGCTTCTGTCCTCTGCCGTTTTCCAGTCCTTTTACGTGCATTTCTCCCGTTTCCCCTCGGACGTTACACCCTTTGTGCTTGACAGATAGAACTGCTCAAATTGCTTGCATTCCCGTGCATCAATGGCGTATCATGAAAAGTATTGACTTAATGTTTAAAATATTACATATGTACTAACCTAATTATTAAGTAAGATCCTACAAACATGATGAGTATAAGGAGCTACAGGTATTGGTTGTACAATATTCTTGAATAATGTTAATTGTGCGAAAGTATTTACTGGAAAACTACTAATTCGGCAAATGTCTAAATGTTGGGGGATCTTGGTAGTCACAGGCTGCTTAATCCCCTTCACATACCACTGAATCTTGGTAAAATAGGGCATATAATTAGAAAACACTAGTAGGGTAACCAAGCTATATATAGGCTGTTGTGGGAATTTCAGGGAACTGTGTAGGCTAGCTCAGAATAGAAATAAGTGGAGATGCGTATCCAACCAGTTTCAAGACGGAAAACCTAAGGACAAAAAATAAGTACACTGAAATCTGGTGATTAGTACAAACAACTACAGGTGGTGATTGTGAAATATTTTCAACTAATGTCGATTGTGCAAAAGGGTATATTGGAAAAACTACTAATTTGGCAAATGTTCAAGTGCTGGGGGAGCTTGGCAGCCACAGGCTGCTTACCCCCCCTTCACATACCACTGAATATTGGGGACCGAACTACATCTATCAAGAAAGAAGAGCGAATATGTTCAAAGACAACAAACATAGAAACAAGAAGAAAATTATTGAGAGCATATGTGTGGAGCACAGCACAGTACGTTGTAACAATTTCGATTTTCTGTTATTCAAATACACAATTTTTGTTCAATACTCCTAACCAATAAATGTTAAATTTCTATTGAAACCTTTTATTCTAAAATTCATACATAGTACGCCCTCTACATTAGAATAGCAAAAGTACACTTCAAGTGAACTTCTAGTTGTTTCTATCTTGTTTCAATATCCTCCGTCCCGGCGCATGCTCATATAATTAAGATTGCCTCGTGGAATAAGCCATTTTTAATATCAGATGTAGTCAGTAGACAAGTATTATTCTGGGCTTGAAAGTTTTTAATTAAACATGCCGCCCGAACAATTATTTAAGTGGAGTCAACATGTACCATAAGTTAGTTTTGGTAATAGCATCGGCCTAAAATGGTTGTAGATATATTTTTAGGGTAAGAAAGTATTTCACAAGCTTACCCCAAATTTGTATTCTTTCGTTTCATTTCAGCTCAAGTTCTTCTAATTCTTCAAGTTTTTTTTTAGAGTTTTAAGGATTAAACTACCTTTCATTAAATATGGAGATAATTATAATTCCGAATTTTAAAATATTAAAGTCAAGTTACAAGTAAAGAAGTTATGGAAATTTAAGTATTGCACAGAATACAATCGTTAAACATAAAGCATACACTAAAGTGAGAAGCAGTTTCATTTGTTACTAGGCAGGAATGTAGAAACCCGCACATGTTATTGGTTTGTATGAACGTTAAATCCAGACCTCTGCGTCAGCCACGCTCAACTATAGGAGCAAGGACGCAAATATTTTAAAAATAATTTATATAATGAAAAAAACCGGCTAGAAGCAGATGGTCAGCGGTGAGTCATCCTCCATTTTTATACTTATATCTTTTCAAGAAACTTTCAATTAAAAAGCTCAGATAAATTTTCGAATAAGCTATACATAAGTTTGTTTAAAATTAATTCTCAAAATTTTTGCTAAAGTTGATAGTTCAATTAATTTGTTTCATTTAAAAATTTAATTTAAAAATTTAATATTTGAATAAGGCATAATTGACCTTAATATTTTAAGATCTTTGTATAAGATTATGTTTGAAGTTACAAAGTTGTATTGAAGGGTTTGCTTTATTGAACATGTGATATGATAAGAATTGTTTGCCGAATTATAATGTATAACACATGGTGATAATACACCTGAAGTATAATTCAATGTCGACAATAAGTACTTTTCTTTGACCTTTGATTTTATCAAAAATTGCTATTAAAAATGTAAAACCATAACCTGAGAAATTATTTTTGAATATGTAATTTTTTTATGAACTGAAAAGGATCCTATTCAAGTAACATGAAGTCACTGTAACATAAAGTGAAAGTAATATATTTTTTAAAGAAAACTGAAATAATTTATGCAATTAATAAAACGATATTCCAAGAATGCTTAGAGATTAATATTAAATAGTGAAAACGGAACTGTTTCGAAAGTCTCTGTATAAATAAGTTGTATAAACAATGTATTGTAACGATTTTATTTCTTATCTAGATGTGTTCATATAATTAATCTCTTTATTTAATAATAAACAATATAATGCATAATAATGCTATACAATCCACTAATTAAATATTACCTATTGCCGAATAAAATATTAGCATTCAATTCAAATTAAAATTTAATTTACACGGTGACAAAATAAGTTTTCATTTAGTGTCATTCCTAGAGCTCCCTCTGTTAGACAGTTGTAAGGTAATCTTGTTGCCGGGCAGCAACTCGCTTGACCCCGACACTTCCAATACAGCTGTGGTGAAAGCAGGTCGAATTGTTCCTTGAATCCGAGGACAATGGTTTTTGCAGTTTTTTCGTGTTGGAAGCACGTACGATTTAAGTTGTTCTTAGGAGAGAATGTCATCTCCGAAAAGCACTTTGGTATTGTCCACTTGTTGGAACAGCTCGCAGATGACGAGAAATTTTTGTTGAAAGGCCGTAGTTAACAGTAAGTAAAATTTGATTCTGTAACCATATTAAGTAAAGATTTTCAGTGCAACTTTATATATAACATGCAATTTTACATATAGTATTCAATTTGAATTAACATGCAACGTTTGATAATATTCGTAGTTTTAATCTATACGTAAAGCAACTTTGAATTAACAGGCAACTTTGAATTAACATGCAACGTTTGATAATATTCGTAGTTTAAATTTATACGTAAAGCAACTTTGAATTAACATTCAACGTTGTATATAATATTTATTTTGGAAATAATGTTCGTAATTTTAATTTATATGCAGTTTGTTAATGGTGTGAAAATTGGAAATAATGTTTAGCTTGGAAAAAAACATACAACCTTTAGTTAACAGGAGACTGGTTTAACGTAATTGTAATTAATGCACAAGATGAATATATAGGAATTTACGCTTTGTTCGAGTGAGGATCTGGCGAGATTTAATTACTTAAAATGGATGCCGAGTAGCTTGGAGTTTCAGTAAGCAGTAAAATTATTTGTTCCGGACAGGAGATTTCCTTATTTTAATGCTGACGCAAGACGCCTAGCAGGTATTTTTCAGTCAGACGGAGTTCTGGTATGTAGAAATTTGTTTTCGTATGTTAGCTGAACTATGGACATAGCAGTTAGATAATTTTTTGTTTAATCAAGTATTTAAACTTCAAGATAGGTCAAGGACAGACTGTGGATATGTTTTTCAATATTAAGCAATAGGAATCTGTAACTATTACATGTCTAAATCTTTTATTAATTCACTGAAACTACGGAAGATGTCATTATGTGATAGAGAAAGTAAAATCTTCTATTTAAGAAAAATTAGAAATTAAACTTCTATGTTTGCTATTTCATTAATAACTCACTGGAATTATTTATTGTAAGGTTATGGTAGATCCACCCAAACCAACATTTTTGTTATCAGTAAGTAACAGTTTAGAAAGCAACTTTATGCTTAATCAATTTGTTAATAAAACTTGGCTAGATATTTCTTACAGAAATAACCACATTTAACTTGATTGGTACTGATTTTATCCAGTGCCTTTGTAAATAATTTTCACAAATTAATTTAATCAAAAATATATAATAAATGAAATGATATTTTGTAAAAAAAAAGGCACATTAATTGAATACAAGAGGAATAGATTTTTATTTTTGAACAAGACTATTCTTTTTCATTAGAATGAATGAAAGTTGATTCGAATTGAATTTTAAAATTTTGAGTATAAATGCACAAACAGTGCTATTCTTTGTTTAATCTGTTCACAGGTAAAGAAGTGAAGTACTAAGGTCAAAGTCGAGCCATAAGGTAAGAAACTTTAGGGATTATGTTGTCTTTAATAAACTGTATAGCGGTTATAGAATAAAGGTGGCGCCTTATTCTTCATATTTTTAGTCGCAATCCAACCCCGACCCACAGCTCGTGTTCCACCCAGAGCATATAGTTCGACTAGTCGCTTTGCCTTTGAGATTTCCACAACTTTGGGCCAATTTCCATCAGAACTTGCCGTGGGCTCTATTCGCTTACTGGAAATTCTCGTAAAATAAAATCCCATAATAAGTGAAAGGCTATAGTATATATAAATGTTTTTTTAAAAAAAAAGTCAATAGAAAAAATATTAAGTTGTCTCAAAATTTTCTTTCTTTGAAGTCAACAGTAATTATCCTACAGAAGCAAACTGTTTATAATTAAGAAACATTAGTACTGAAGAAAGGTATCATTGGTGTTAAAGTTAAAAGTTTTTCATGAAAGTATAATTTTGATTAGTGATTTACATATAATTATTTTTGTGATAAACTGACTAGGTAAATACTCCCTGTATGTTTGTTGTGGTTTGTTTAGCATTCTTCTTAATCTTCTTTGGGAATGAAACCACTCATAGTTTTTAAAATCTATTTTATTTACGTTTCGATCCATGACCTAGGATCGTTGTCATGGATCGAAACGTAAATAAAATAGATTTTAAAAACTATGAGTGGTTTCATTCCCAAAGAAGATTAAGAAGAAAACTGACTAGGCTTTAATGAAGCCCTAGTTTGAAAATGTTTAGGTGTGATTAAATTTTCAGATAGCACGAGATCGTCGTTCCTATTCCAGGTTGCAGAGACCAACAGTAAGTATTTTTGTTTATGTTGCTTGTCGTAAATTTTTTTTCTTTCGAAGATTTCCGTATCTGATCTTCGAATAATTTCTTATAAAACACTCATTAAGATACGGTGACGTCCAATAAAATTTCTTTTGTTTTATCGTATACCATCCTACGACCCTAGCTCATAGCTCTGCCCTAAGTTAAAGAAACTTAGCTGGCTGGAAGAACTCTTTAGAGGGACCCTTTTTTCTCAAAGCCATTCAACATCCTTTTTACCCTGGGCTTGACTATCAAACAGGAACCCATCGTAATCTATCGAGGCTCTGCCGCCTGTATGGTACAGCAGACATATTATTTTCCTTTTAAAGAATAAAATTTGTTACAACGTCTATGAAATAGTAGCAGTAGGAAAGCAGACAGAAAGAGATAGAAGCTTTTTAGAATGTTGTGCTTCAGATGTATGAAAATGATAGCATGGACAGACAAGGATAATAACAAATAAGTTATAGAAATGGTAGAGGAAAAAAGATCTGTGGAAAACAAAAATAAAAATGAGAAATAGAAGAGCAGGATACGGTTTTGGGGAATAGTATGGGATATATTACAGGCAGAGCTAGGAAAATGAGAGGTAGAGGTAGACCTAGATCAGACTATCGCACGCAGATAGTGATAGATGCAGACTGTGTAAAAGTCAGAGAAATGTGTATGGTAGTTCAGAATGAGAAACAATGAGGTTATACGTTTAACCAGTTTCAGGACTGAAGACCTGATAATGATGATGTATAATTCCACCTTTCAGTTGCATTTAATAAAGTAAAATACCCTCAGCAGTACTGCGCATGAGAATAACTTTTAATTTTAACAATGAATGTTTTAATGAATTAAATTATAGCAACCATAGTAAGAATTTTACATAAAGCTCCTAATTACAACATATTATACCATATTTGTGGCAAATATAGGATAATGTCACAATTCAAATTCAAATAAATGTTGTGTTGTTATAGTTGACAGTTTATGTGTATTTAATGACCAGACTGCTAATTTTTTCTACATATGCGCTTACAGTAAAATAACATCAAACTTCCGAATGTCAGCATTGTATAGCTTAGCTAACTTATGATTGTATTATAACCCATGGTCTTTGTTTATAATTAACTAATTATGCACCTAGAGATGCAGGATTAATCTTTTCCGGGTAATAAAAATAGTTTGAGTTCTAAAAATAACCGTTTTATTTAGCAAATGTAAAGCTTAAAATACTTATTACAAATCTCAAGAAAAAAACAATGAAAAATGTTAAAGGAAAAAGAAGTAGAAAATATTACAACGCCGCACAAAACTGCCAACTGTAACATACTAAAACAAAGTTAGGTTCATAGTTACATTTATATTATACAATAACTAGCACTTCTTACTGTCTATGATGTCCGCCCATATTTATCACAAATAGGGTATATCTTTATTATTCAATCAATCCCTTATTTATTTCAATTATATAATTAAATGCGTTGGATGTGTCAGGTAAATATAAATAAAGACAACATAGGAACAATAAGCATATAAATACAAAAATAAAAGGTTTGGAATTATATTAAGTGAACCAATTTTAAGAATTTAGAAGCGGCTTCTGGAGATCTAAGGCCTTACTAAGTATTCTTTAACGGAATACAAAGTATTTTCCATTAAAAATGCTTTCATTGTAGCTTTGAATTGTACAGAAGGCAGTTTTTTATAGTAGGATGCAAAACGTTGTAAAATGTGTAACCAAAGTAATTACTTCGAACCAGTCTATGGTAAGGAGGCTCCAGGTTGGACTTACCACGTGCGCTGAAGTGTGTATATTTATTTGCTTTGAATACTTAAGTGGATTTTTCCAAATAAAATTAAACTTGTAGTATATAAATACATAGAAGTTAATGAATATTAAGTTTTGCAAACGACTACGGCACTCATTGCGATAACCTGATGTGCCATGGTATGTATTGCACAGCATTGTAAATGAAAAATACGTCTGCTAGATGAGCAATTACCCCACGCTTCAATTGTATGACACACGACAGTGAAACACACCAGAATAGCGTATTTTTAGGACGTCCAGTGATGCAGAATTTTTTAATGTATTAATAAAATATGTTTGATAAAATGTTTTTGCTTAGACTGTGACAATGTTATCCCAACTTAAAGTTTCATCAATTGTGACCACTAGAAATATAACATTGCTCTAAACAAGATTTATTTGTTTCCAGTGAAAAAACCACTTGTTTGGTCTTATGATTGTTTAGACAAAGCTTATTGTGATGAAACCAGTTGTACACCAAAGATACGGATGTGCTACTGTTTTGTGGGAGCCAAGAAAAATTTATACCCTTGGTGATAAAATGTAGTATCATCGGCATAAAGAATAAAGTTAGTATTGTTTATGTACATAGATAAATGATTAATACAACATAAGAACATTATTATTACCTGTAAAGTGAGAATAATATTCAATCCCTTATAGAGTGATACACTATTTGGTAAAGAACCAGCTGCTAGGCTAAGATGTCGAAGTGGTATGCGAAGACTTCCTAAAGTTTCCTCAGTATTTGCACTTCCTACTAGGAGCTGTCCACCACGTATTACCACTCTTCTTGGCCACCATACTTTTTCATTGCCACATTTTACCAGAAGTTCTCCTGCAAAAATAAATTTATATTAGTTACTTTAATAATGTAATTTGTAGTATATAAGTCTACACTCCTCATATTTCACAGAGGATGTACAAAATAAAATATTTATCGTTGTAATATAAGAGAGTAATATATGCACCAGTCTAGCAAAATAAGCTGACTTGGAGGAGAATTTGAAAGCATTTAAAAAGTAAGTCTTTACAAAATTTATTTATTTATTTATTTACGGGAATTCCCATTATAAAACAATATTTTCTTCCAAAAAGTATAACAAATACTAAAAACTAAAGTAGCTCTAAATTAATAGTATAACTAGTGACTATTGTTCGATTATACAAGTCCTACAGCATAACAAATACATTTATATTTCTACCGTGCGAATACATTTTTTAAATTTAATTAATGAATTACAGAAAGGGTCTACTTTTAACTTATTAAATAAATTTAAAGATCTGTCTAAAGGTATATGCCGTCCATAATTTGTAGAATGAAAAGGAATACTAAATAAATTATGGTAACGCAAAAGTCTATTAGGAACATTAAAATGAATTCTCTCGATAAGTTGTAAACAGTCAATTTTCCCATTTAGAAGTTTATACACAAAAACCAAATCGTTACATTTTCGACGAGTTTCAAGCGTTTGTAAATTTAAGATATTAAGAATACTCGAATAATCGTGATTATCAATAAATATTTTTAGTTTATATGCACAGTAACGTAAAAATTTATGGTGAATTCTTTCTAATGTGTACATGTGTATCTTATACATAGGAGACCAGATCAGCGATGCATACTCTAAAGTTGAAACAACCAACGACATATACACGCGTTTTAAAGCTTGTATAGATAGCTCGGCACCATATCTGAGAACAAAACCTAGTATTTTGGAGGCTTTAAGGAAAATATAGTTTATATGATCATTATAATCAAGTTTGTTATCTAGTATTATGCCTAAATCTTTTACAGAGTTTACAGAGCAGAGCAAATTTCCATTTATAAAGTAACGGCTATCAAATTTTTTGGATCTGTAGAAACTCATATGGTAGCATTTATTGATGTTGAGTGACATTGTTAATATTGCACCAGTTTATCAAGTAATTTATATCTTCCTGTAAAAAGTCAGCATCCTGTTGTGAGTTTACAACTTTATAAAATTTAAGATCATCAGCGAATAATAGATACTTGCTATTTGCAAAGCATTTTCCTATATCGTTGATGAACAGATTAAATAATAAGGGCAAAATATGTGCTCCTTGAGGAACTCCAGATGGAATGGGAATACTTCTGGAACTGAACGAGCCGATTTTGACCTTTTGTGATCTACCTGCCAAAAAACTCTTTAACCATTCAATTATATTAATAATAATAATAATACTGTCTTTATTGCCCAACAGCAAATGCCAATTACAGGACAAACAACACAAAAAATAAATACAATTACAAACATAACATTTTGATACAGTCACTATACAGCATGTACAATATATGAGAATAAATGAAACATAGAGTATACTTATACATGTAATGCATCTACTTAAGCCTATGTACCTAGCTAGAAGTTATAGTACTAGTGAAATGATTTAACTCATCATTGAAAATATCACCATTGCTACAGAAACTGTTACACAAAGAGCACATAACAGTTATGGGTGCTTTAAGCAGCAAGTTTGTACGAGCAGAAGCAACATAAAACACAAGTTTTCCTCTACTACCACTACGTGGTATATGGAACTTAATTTTAGATAATATATTCATACAGTCAATATTATTGCGTAAAAGCTTATGGAGGAATGTAATGGCAGCTAATAGATGCCTCGTATTAAGAGAACTCATGCTGAATTCATCAAGTAATGCTTGATTTGGAAACCCCCTGGGTGGATAAAAATGATGTTTTTTATACCATAAGTACTTTAAAAATCTACGTTGAGGACCTTCCAGAAGTAATTTATATCGCTCATAAAAGGGACACCATACTACAAGACAGTATTCCAGGCGTGATCTCACCAAAGCAAAAAAAAAGTAATTTTAGTGTATTGATATTAAACTGACTACAATTGCGTAAAATGCAGCCAAGTGTTTTATTAGCACATGCGATTATATATAAAATATGCGAGTTAAATGAAAGATTTGAATCAAACACGACACCTAGGTCAATAATACTGCTACATCGAATCAACATAGAAGAAGCCACTGAGTAGTTGAACACTAAAGGTTGAATTTTACGCGAGTAAGTTACCACTTTACATTTGGTAACATTCAAGCTTAGCTTGTTATTTATGCACCAATCATTCACAAGGTTTATATTATCTTGTAATTTAATACAATCGGTTAATGTTTCCACGGCTACAAAAATTTTAACATCATCGGCAAAGACTAACACTTCACAGGTTAATACTGAGACTAAGTCATTTATATAAAGTAGAAAGAGCAACGGCCCAAGATTGGACCCCTGCGGTACACCAGAAATGGGTTTATATGGAAAGGAACAGAAACCGCCATGTTCGACAATCTGAGTACGATTGGATAAATATGAAGTCAACCATTTAATACTAGGGTACAAAAAGTTGTAACCGCTTAGTTTGTTAAGCAAAATGTTATGGTTGAGACGGTCAAAGGCCTTAGAAATATCAGTATACACAGTGTCCACCTGGCCTTGACAATCAAGAACTTCAGCCACAAACTGAACAAAACTGCACAAGTTAGTAACTGTTGAACGCTTCTCAACAAAGCCATGGTGATGATGAGAAATTGCACTTTTAACTGCGTTATATATAATGACATAAACAACCATCTCAAAGATTTTAGAGAAATTTGACAGTATAGTAATTGGTCTGTAGTTGCTAACGTCACTAATATCATTTGCCTTATGCACAGGGCAGACGCATGAAATCTTCCACACACTGGGAAAAGTTCCAGTTTTCAAAGATAAATTTATAATAGTTAGAAGCGGTGATACAAACACAGTTTCACAAGCTTTAATTAAAAAGCATGGTGTACCTGATCAAGTCCCGCTGTTGGCTTATTTTTTAATTTTCGAATAGCATGCATGACATCGCTTTCCGATACGATTTGAAGATCAAAATTATCATTATAGTGCATAGCAGGTACATTTCCACTACCCATTGTTGGACAATCTGGGTCCTCAAAAACGGCGGAAAAGTGTTCCGCAAATTTATTCACAATATCTTGGGGATTGTTAAAATAAACACCATCACTATGCATTCTCCCAGGTATTCTGGATATACCTTTTTTGGACCTAATAAAAGACCAAAAATTTTTACTGTCAGTGTTAATGGAGATTTCTATTTCATCTAGGTAATTTGGATATGCAGCTCTGGTTAGACTTTTAACCACCAAGCGTATCTTCTTAAACTCAGCAAAGTGGTACTGAGAGTTACAAACTTTGTACTTTCGAAATAGTTTCTCCTTTAACCTGATTGTGTAAAGTTTTAGGTTTGCTGGAAATAAATGCTGCATGCGTGATGTAGCCAGTAGATTTGGAATGGCAGAATCTACTTTTCATGCTTGTTTTAATCAGGTGTTAAATTACTTTATGTCAATCGCTCCAAATGTAATAACATTCCCAAGCAGCCATAAGGAAAAAATAGAAATAAGCAAGTGCTTTGAAAAGGTTTGTATTTTATCAACATTTACCTACAATAACTACATTCAAAATGTACTTTAGATTGCTTGTCTTTCTGGTGTAATTGGAACCATAGATGGAACGTTTATTCCCGTTTGAAAACCAATTCATAAACTCAAATTCACATATGTAAATCGGCATGATTTACCGTCACTAACCCTACAGGCAAGTTGCAAATGAATCTTTAAACTTGTTAAATAAGTCAATTTACAGGCCATTTGTAATGCTAATAAACAATTTTTGGATGTTTTTACTGGAATTCCTAGTAAGATACATGATGTGCGAGTTTTCAAGTTGTCGCATATAAGCCAAACCATCCAACACATTTGCAGTGACGAGTTTTATTTATTGGGAGATGCGATATATCCATTACTCAAGTGGTTAATAACGCCATATAGAGATTACAAGAATCTAACACCTGAACAACAATGTTTTAATAAAAAATTGGCTACAACGTGGGTTAAAATTGAAAATGTATTCGGTTTATTAAAACAGAGATTTCGCCAGTTAATCCGAACAGATTTCGAGTTAGTGGACACAACATCTAAATTTATTATAGCTTGATGTGTATTACATAATGTATGCATTAATGCTAATGATGAGTGGAATGAGGAATACAACGATACAGAAATGGATGATAATTTACACCAACCGGATGATGATGTAAGAGCAAGACAAGAAGGAGAAATAAAAAGAAACTATTTATGTGAACATGTAATATACTTTTAAAAATGTACTATTTATATCTATATTAACTGTAACATTTTACTTAATTTTCTATTTATTTCATATTTAATTAAAAATGTAACTAATAATTAAATCACTCAGCTTCTAAATTAGAATAATTTTTTGTTTGTAATGAAAAAATTGTCGTAAGAGCTCCATTTTTTCATTATGGCACCTATCTTTATTTGCCTTCTGAATTTGTAACAAGATATTCGACAGCTTTGCTGCATGCTTCCTCTTTTTGGTAGGTGTTTTTTGCATGGTTACCTTGTTAGCACTGCGTAACACCTCTGGTTGGATACTATCATCGATTTTTGATATTTTTCTCAATTCATCCTCATATTCTACAGTCTCCCTAGATGAACCTGACGTTGAGTTAGTTATGGTGGCTGTTTTTTTCGTTTTAATATGGTTTTGTAGCGGTTTTCACACTGCATACCACTACGCTCTACACTTAACGTTTCTTTTAAAGAGCATGCAATGTGATCCCACATTAGTTTTTTTGTTTTAAAACGTTTCATAGGGCCAACCTGACTAAGCGATTCTTTATATTTATCCAGAAGAATGGATTCTGCAACGTTCCACTCTATAACCTTTTGCCCTGTTGACGTGGAGGGTTGTAGCTGCTCCACTAATGACTCCTCTTCCAGAATATTAGCAGTAATGAGAGCATCTTTAGCTATAGTAATTAAACTTTTCTCGCCTAAAACAATAGTTTATTAGTGTCCCCTTACAAACAGTAGACATTTTAACATACCATTAGTTTGTATCACTTTACATACGTATTTACCATCCTCTGTAAGACTGCAGTTACCCATCTGGTCATACATAAATTCCTTAAATTCCACAGCCATTACATACGTTTTAAGATTTATATTTGTGATTAACACAAAAAAACAGCCACTTGACATTTGACACCTTGATTATTCCAACTGTTTGACCTAGAATTGAGCGAGTGCGCACCGAACATGTACTGCCAACCACTCGGGGCGCGTTCAGAGTGCACTTGCTTTGACCCAGTGCAGGCCCAACCGAATACATCATTAGTAATTTGAGGATAAGATACATCATATTGAGTTATGTTGTTTGGTGTGCTCGTATATAATGAATTTTCTTCTTGAGAGTACACAGTTTTGAAGTAATCTCAGAACAAATTTGCAATATCTTCACCCTGAGTTTTTTGTTGGTCTTCAAAAAACATACTATGTGGTAATCCATATAAAGTGTTTTTGTTTTTAAAAATGCCCAAAAGGCTCTAGGATCAGTAGTTAATTTGTCATTAATATCATAAATATAATTCGCATAACCAGTTTTTGCAAGTATTTTACATCGTGTTCTTAGAGAAGTAAATGTTTGATAAGTAGCAACACTTGGATATTGCTTATATGCCACATGTGCAGCTTTCTTTTGATCGACGAGATTCTTTAGTTCTATTGTAAACCACTTAGGGAAGCTTGATGTAGTATAACGTCATCGAGGTACATAAAGTTTTATGCCGGTACGTAACACATTGTGAAATTTAGAAATGGCTTCATTTACATCAGGAATATTTAAGAGAGTCTGCCAATTTATTGAGGCAAGATAGAGATTCAAAGCTTTGTAATCAGCATTTTTAAAATCGTAAAAAGGTTCAGTATATTGTAGCTTAATATCATTAGTATGAAAACAAGATACTGCAAATGAGTATGCGTCATGATGTATAGATTTAGGAAGTAATGGATCTATTGCAGACTCAATAGCTAAATCATGTTTATTTGAGAATACTAGATCTAAATAAACATAATTACCATTTGGGATGCAACAATTTTGGGTAAAATTTAGAAATGAGTATCCTTGAGTGAGAACTATGGCCTTAGGGTCTTGTGAACAACTAACTGCTACACCTGGTTCTAAATTAAATCATTTTACATTGGGCAAATTGAAGTCGCCAAACACATAAAAGGTATGATTATTAAATCTCGAAACTAAGTCATCCATTACATCAATATGGCATACATACTTTTCAATAGGACTGGCTGGAGGAATATATACACCACCGACAATGAAATTCACATTATTGAATGAGCATAATAAATAAAGTTGTTCTACTGATTGTTGTATAAGTTCTAGTTGTTTCACTTTTATGTGGTCTTTTATAGCAATTAGAACACCTCCACCCCGTGATTTGTCACTAGTTTTATCAGAACGGTCACATCTGTAGATCTTAAATGATTTGAATTGCACGTCTAACTCAAGGATGTCGCTTGAGAGCCAGCTCTCCACAAGAATAATTATATCATAGTTTGATAAAGCAATTGCATTAGATAATTCAACACATTTTGTACGTAATCCTCCTACATTATGACAATAAACTTGTAATTGGGATGAACATATACTCGATTGCTTACACTTATTTAGTTTTTTTTATCAGTGCGTTGAATAATAACTGGGATGCCCTGTTTGTAAATGATAGCTAAATTATTTTTCCCATTAGCTTCTTTTGTTTTTAATTGATCAAAAACTACCTTATATTGTTGTTGTTGCAGTTTAGTTCTATCCGGGCCAATCATTATGTTCTTTGAGATAAGCTTACGTTTCAATTTCAGAGCATGTAATATAGTGGAATTATTTGACAGTATTAGCTTAACTGGACGTGTCTTGTTATTAATCACACGACCAACTCTGATTACTTTTATTATATCGTTAGAGCTGATACCCACTTCATTAAGCATCGAACTAAGAGCTTTTTTATCATCATCAATCTTTTGCTCCAAAATGTTTGACGTTGATTCCCGCAAATTATAAACCATCAGATTGCTTGCTCTAACTGTGCGCTCATGTATCTCAGCACATACATTGTCAATGGAAATTTTAGATTCATCAGACTTCAATTTCACTATTTCCCCTTTTAATTTAGTAATTTCACTCTGTAAAAAGTCAATTTTACGTAATAAATTTGGTGTTTGTTTGAAGGCAGATTTACACTCATCACAAAAATATATTAAGGCCTTTTTTGATAAATCAATTACCCTTTTTTCAGTAGAGCTAAGATTGCTACAATTTTTATCAATGTTTATCAGTGGATACTGATGAAGTTCTTAATAAAAATCAATATGTTATGATGATCAATGTAGATGAATCACATCGCGATTGGTTTCTAGACTCTGGATGTTCAAATCACATGTCAAGACATAATGATTGGATGAGAAATTTCAAAACAGACTTACCAGCCACTGAAATTATATGTGCTAATAAGCAAGTGATAAATTCAAAGGGTATTGGTGATGTTCCTATTTGCACACAGGATGGCGTGAAACACATCACAAACACCTTATATGTGCCAGAACTGTCATCGAACTTACTATCAATTAGTAAAATTGTTGAAAAACAATTAGTTTGTATTTTTGATGACAACAGTTGCAAAATTTATCCAAAAGAGGATGTAAAAATCGTTGGAAAAAGTTGTGCTATTGCATCAAAGATAAATGGCATGTATAAATTAGATACCGCTTCAGTTGCAGATATTAAAGATGCATTCAACCACAGAATTAGCGAATATAGCTTCAAATGCAGATACTTGTTCAAAAATCTGGCATAAACGTTTAGGACATTTGAATATTGAAGATATGAAGACATTAAAACAAATGTCAACAGGCCTTAACTTCACAAATATTTTTGATGAAACTTGTGTAGCTTGCTTGAAAGGGAAGCAGTGTAGAAAGGCCTTTAAGAAAACTGTACCACGTGCTAAAGCTATGTTAGAGCTAGTTCACACAGATCTGGCAGGACCAATGGAAATACAATCCATAGGAGGTTGTTGTTTTATGCTTGTATTTGTCGATGATTTTTCTAGAATGAAATTTGTTTATTTCCTAAAAGAAAAATCACAAGTTTTGGATAAATTTAAAATCTTTAAGGCACTTGTCGAAAATTATACAAACAAGAAGATAAAAGTTCTCTGATCTGATAATGGTGGTGAATACGTGAATAAAGAATTCGCTGTCTTTTTAAATAGTACGGTATCAAACACAATTTCACGATCCCTTACACTCCTGAAATCAATGGTGTTGTTGAGGCGAGTACCGGGCCTCAACGTGTTAATAAAATTTAAGAGCAGGAATTACATTTTTTATTGAACAGTTACTTGCAGTTTGTTCTAATACACAGTCTCGCTGCTTTAAATTTGTGTACATGCAAATAAACCCTGGTTTCTCAGTATAAGAAATATAAATTACATACATTAAATTATTTTGAAATATGTCAATTCGAAAACTCCTAGATTCTTTTTCTAAATTGAATAACAGTTAATGACACAACAAATACAACCAATCAACACACTGTCAGGCGAACCTGTTGCAGTAACAGGTGTAGCTGAGAGAGCTATACGTTCTATATGCAAAAAGGCTAGGTGTTTACTGCAAGATTCGAATTTACCAAAGTCTTTTTGGGCAGAAGCTTGCAATACTGCAGTCTATCTACTTAACCGTTCCCCACATAAAAAAATACCAAAAATGATACCGGAAGAAGTGTGGACAGGGGTTAAGCCAGATCTATCTAAACTTCGGGTGTTTGGCAGCCGCGTTTTTGTACACATTCCAAATCAACTTAGAAGAAAATGGGATCCAAAAAGTAATGAATATTTATTTGTAGGTTACTGTGAAGATTCGGTTGGTTACAGAGTCTTTAAAGATGGGAAAATAACTAGAGCCAGGGATGGTTATCTTATAGAACAGCCATTAGCAGAAAAAAAACAATTTTTTATTGACAATTTTGATGCAGATTATGTGTTTGTACCAGAGTTTTCAGTTCATAATAGCACTGAAAAAGTTGATCCAATTCCTTCAGTGGGTGCAAATGAATATCAAATTGAACCGGAAGAAACTCAATCTGATAATGAAAACCATAATAATAGTGTAGGTGAAATGGAAAATGAACAAGAAATAACTCGAAGATATACGTTAAGATTATGGAAAACCAAAGATTTTCCTGATCATATAGTGTATTTTTCAAATGTTCAAAACCTTTCTGATCCACTTACTGTTTCTGAAGCCCTTTCAAGACCCGACAAGGATGAATGGTTAGCAGCAATGCACGATGAATTTAATTTTGTAATAGAAAAGGAAGTTTTTGTGCTAGTTGATAAACCAGACAACGTAAACGATATACCTTGCAAATGGGTATTCAAGTTAAAGAAAGGCTCAGATGGTCAGCCATTAAGGTACAAAGCAAGAGTAGTTGCAAAGGGATTCACTCAACGTTGTAACAATTTCGATTTTCTGTCATTCAAATACACAAGTTTTTGTTATTATAGTTTGAGACAAAGAAAAAGGAACACAAACTTTATTTATACAAATACCAGAACATAATATTACATGTGTTCAACACAATACTTGACAGAGTACGCCGTTGCTATAACCATTGACGTAAAAAGTAAAGTAACTAACTTTACCACTAAAAATATATAATTACCAAAGGCTGTGTCTAACATAACATACAACGTATAAAATTAGGTTTGTTAAAGGTAGGTAAACAAAACATTCTAATATTAACACCCTCCCTCAAACCTACATTTAACTTACATACTAGAGAGGCCAAGCAGTTTTACAAAACCAATAAATTTTTCGGAACCCAAAGATTTTGTAAAAATGTCCGCCAACTGCTCATTACTAGGAATATATTTAACAGTAATAATCCCTTTAGTCATCAAGTCAACTACAAAAGAAACTTAACATCTATGTGTTTACAACGCTCTATTGTTTTCAAAGTTTTCTAACAACTTAATTGTACTTTGATTATCTTCGTACACACAAAAGGTAATTTATATTCTATATGCATATCAGTTAACAAATTTTTATGTATAGTAATTCGCATCGAAGCTGAGCATAATGATACGAACTCCGATTCTGTAGTTGATAAAGCAATAACAGACTGTTTTTGCAACTCCACGAAATCAAGTTGCCAAAAACTTTAAAGCAATGTCCACTATTAGATTTTCGATCATCATCATTTGCCCAATCTGCATCCGAATAGCCTACTAAAACTTCATTTGAACAATAATAATGCAATTTATAATCAATAGTTGATTTTAGATATTTTAGGACCCTTAATAAATGTTTGAAATGTTCATCAGTGGCATTATCCTGATATTTACTAAAATAACTGATACTATAACATATATCAGGTCTTGAACCTATCATAATGTACATTAATGATCCTAATAATTCTTTATAGGGTAGTTCAGTTTTTAATTTGTCCTTACAATTTCTTTGTAAATTTAGGTTTCTTTCAATTGGGGTCTTAAACATTTTACTATCATTAACGTTAAACCGTTTAATTAAATTTTCTATCAAAAGTGTCTGATCAATTGTTATTTCACCTTTTTCGAGATTTCTTATAATCCGTATGCCTAGAAATTTATTAACATTAGGTAGTTCTTTCATTTTATAATGTTGACATAGTTTAGTTTTAACCATTACAATAAAATTCATATCATTACTAGCAATTAAAATGTCATCGACATATACCAATAAATAGCAATGAATATTTTTATTTAGAAAAGTAAATAGACAGTAATCTGACTGAGACTGTTTAAAATTTAAGCTTGTCATTAAATCGTTAAGACAGTTGTTCCATATTTTAGGAGATTCTTTCAAACCATAAAGTGCCCTTTTTTAATAAACAAACTTTATTCCTGTTACAATCTTCAACTTTTAATCCCTCAGGAATTTTTATAAAAACTTTTTCCTTAAGTGAACCGTTTAAAAAGGCATTTTTTACATCTAACTGCACCATAAACAGATTTTCTTTGTTACAAACAGATAGCAAAATTCTGAATGTAGAAAGTTTTGCTACGGGTGCATGTATTGAAATGAATTTAGATCTTTTTGTTCAAAACCTCTGACAACTAGTCTTGCTTTGAATAATTTTTGTCCTTTGTCATCCTCTTTTATACGAAACACCCATCGATTGCTTAATATTTCTTTATTTTCGGGTACATCAACCAGTTTCCAAGTTTCATTTTCTTTTAATGCGTTTAATTCGTCATCTATAGCTATTTTCCATTTATTCCAATTTACCGATCTTGCTGCTTCATTGTAAGAGTTTGGTGTGTCCACACAATCACTTAACAATGCCAAATAACTTATATCCAATTCGTAATCATTTAACCGATGGCAATTTAACATTTCGTTTTGGTCTGCTGGTTCCTGTAGCCAATTCGTTTTCATTACTTTCATTTTCGGACTCTTCTGCATCACTTACATTTTGTCTGCAGCCTTGTACCCTATCGTAGTTATCCTTTTCAAAATTTGTTTCATCAAACAATACATTTCTACTGTGAAGAATTTTATTGCTACTTTCTTCCCATAACCGATAACCATCTTTCGTATAACCTATAAATTTACATTTCACACCTTTATCGTCCAATTTTGTTCTAAGAGCATCTGGTATTCTTGCATAAGCTACACAACCAAAAACACGCATGTTTGATACATTTGGTTTTTTGAGTGTCCATAATTCAAACGGTGTTTTATTATTTATTAAACATGATTGGCACCTATTATTTATATAAGCGGCAGTGAGTACTGCTTCCGTCCAAAACTTTTTGTCTAAACTTGCCTGCATTATCATTGATCTTGCCCTGTCCATCAAAGTCTGGTTCATGCGCTCAGCGACACCATTTAATTGAGGGGTATATGGAGGTACATAGCTGATCTCTATTCCCATTTCTGCACAAAAACTGATTAATTCTTTAGAACAATATTCCCCGCCATTATCACATTTTAATTTTGCAACATTTCTATTCATTAACGAGGTTACTTTTGCAACATATTCTTTAAAACATTTAGTTACTTCACTCTTTTGACTAATTATATTGACCATGACAAAGCGCGAGTAATCGTCTACAAAAGTAAGAAAATAGCGTTTGCTATCGTGTGAAGTGGGTATTATGGGACCACACAGGTCACTATGGATTAATTCAAGCACATTTTGCGATCTAGTCGTTTTTGAATAATATGGCAAACATTTTAGTTTTGACTTTATACAAATTTCACACAATTTATTTTCATGCTCGTTAAAAAAATCTAACCCATTAACTAGACTTAAATTTTTGATTTTTATCAATGAGCTATAATTTAAGTGCCCATATCTTTTATGCCAAAGATCTACATGCGATTCTTGTGCTAAATTTCCACTTTCTACGTTACAAATTTTAAATACAATCTTATAAAGATTTCCTACTCGTTTACCTCTAGCATAAACACACCCATCTTTTTCTATAGACACAATTCCATTATAGCAAATTATCTTAAAACCTGCCTTTTCAATTGCTGATATTGACAATAAATTTACTCTAAGTGCAGGAATGCACATTACATTTTTAAGTCTAATTGTTACCTGTGTTAAAGCAGGATTCCAATTTTCGGAGCAGTTTGTCCGCCAGATTCAAACACAGGTTTCTAGCGAACGTATCGCTTTAAAAAACAATATATTGAAACAATAATTACAATTCGTTTTAGTTATAATAACACGACTTACTTTGGTTTCCCTTTTCTCTCGTGAATACACAGCTTAATTCTAAATAAATTCAAGTAATAAACAATAACAATTCTTTGACATTTAAATCATCCAGTTTTCAGGGCACCCTCTCTTTAGTTCATTGCGTTACCGGGACGACAACAATTTCAGCGGCGTGAGTAGCACAAGTGTTGCCAACAACCTGCTTATCTTTTATTTCAGAAATAACCTCTATATCACCAGTGCATGTTGCCTTCATACTCTTTCCTTGCTCTGCCAAGTGTATCAACTTCGCTTCTTCAAAATTTTGTTTGTTTATTAGCATACCTTCATCGTTAGTGTAATGATGCGTTGCTCCCGAGTCTGCAAACCATTCCATTTCACCCATTTCTTCTGAAACAGTACAAAAAGCTACGGCATTTTCATAATTCGATTCATCGCTTGATGACTTCTTGCTTTCAGCCAGGTTTGCTGTGTTATGTGTATTTTACTCACATTTTAACAGTACATTGTGTCGAGCGGTGACCAAACTTATTACATGTATAACACTTAATACCACACACCTTTTTTAAGTGTCCTAACTTTCCGCATTTAAAGCATTTCATGGGCCTCTGTGCAGTAAATGACGATGCTACATCCCTTACACCTTTTTCAGCACTTTTGTTTACATTAAACTCTAGAAGTCTGCTTTTTACAAATTCCATTTGTAAGTCATCTTTCGATAACGTTCGAATTGCAGTGACTATACTTTCATACGCAACAGGCATCGACAGGAGTAAAAGCAAGCCATGTCTGATTCGTCAAAATTGCTTCCGATATCCTTTAACTCTCTGAATATTTTATCTACCTTTGAAAAGTGATTTTGCAAATCAGTGTTAGCATCATACTTCAATCGAGTGAGTTCTTCCAACAAATAAAATTTCGAACAAGTGCCCTTTTTCATAAAAATACCTTCTAATTTCGACATCATTTCAAATGCGTTTTCAATTCCTTTGATATATTCCAAATGGGAATCTGCAATGCTTTGCACAATTATCATTACCGCCTTGTTATTTTTCTTATGCCACACCTCGTTTCTGCTTTGAACAGGAGTCGCAACAAGAACATCACTTACTTCAGCAGCTTTCATTACCGATTGCAATCTAAACTTCCAATTATCGAAGCTATTTCCCGCGAAGGGAACAATTCCATGCTTATTTTCAAGGCTTTGTTGAGAACGGGTCTCCATTTTTATTAACACTGTGCAATTTACAAAAACCGAACCGATACTATCGCGAGCACGTTTTTACCAATGATCATAACCTTATTCTTTTTAATCTTTTCTTTTGTCTACAGATCTGGGCCCATAACCATTGTTATTATAGTTTGAGACAAAGAAAAAGGAACACAAACTTTATTTATACAAATACCAGAACATAATATTACATGTGTTCAACACAATACTTGACAGAGTACGCCGTTGCTATGACCATTGACGTAAAAAGTAAAGTAACTAACTTTACCACTAAAAATATATAATTACCAAAGGCTGTGTCTAACATAACATACAACGTATAAAATTAGGTTTGTTAAAGGTAGGTAAACAAAACATTCTAATATTAACAGTTTTGTTCGATACACCTAATCAATAAATGTTAAATTTCTATTGGAACCTTTTATTATAAAATTCATACATAGTACGCCCTCTACATTAGAATAGCAAAAGTAGACTTCAAGTGAACTTCTAGTTGTTTGTATCTTGTTTCAATATCCTCCTCCCCCCCCACATACTAGTATAATTGAGGTTGCCTCGTGGAATAAGCCATTTTTAATATCAGATGTAGTCTGTAGACACGTATTTTTCGGGGCTTGCAAGTTTTTAATGAAACATGCCGCCCGAGCAATTATTTAAGTGGAGTCAACATGTTCCATAAGTTAGTTTTGGTAATAGCATCGACCTAAAATGGTTGTAGATATATTTTTACGGTAAGAAAGTATTGCACAAGCTTACCCCAAATTTTTATTCTTTCGTTTCATTTCAGCGCAAGTTCTTGAAGTTATTGGAGTTCTTCAAGCTCTTCAAGTTTTTATTCACTTTGTAGTTTAGCGTTTTAAGGATTAAACTACCTATCATTAAATATGGAGATAATTATAATTCCGAATTTTAAAATATTAAAGTCAAGTTACAAGTAAAGAAGTTATGGAAATTTAAGTATTGTAAAGAATCCAATCGTTAATCATAAAGCATACACTAAAGTGAGAAGCAGTTTCAATTGTTACTAGGCAGGAATGTAGAAACCCGCACATGTTATTGGTTAATATGAAGGTTGTTACGTGCCAAAGTGGCCCTTAAACATGTTTAGGTTAATTTTGATGTGCGGAAGTTTGGAGCCATAATTTCAAAAGACTCGGGGCGCGCATTTCCGATACGTCACAGTGCGTTTGCGCCAGATCGCGCGACGCGAGTGGGTTGGACGAATAACCTCGCGCCGACGTGAAAAAGACAAAAAGTGGGGACAAGTTTCCGTGACGCTCTATAACGTGGCTTTTTCGCCCGAACCTTCGAGTGGAGTGGACGCTTTGAGGTATCGTATCGTGCTTATCTTTACCTATGTAGATTTCCTTGCTTGCTTATCTTTTGTTTGTCGCACCTTATACCATGTTCCCGTCATTCCCTGCATAGGTAGTAAGAAATCTGAAGCCACCTTGGCGAACCGTACTCCACGACCCTAGACGAGCCTGATGTCCATGCTCCGCTAGCAGCTCCGGAGGAATCACCATCTTTAATCACTCCGGGATGGAGCCCTGATGGACTTGGAATAGAAGCCAACTTTACCCCAGATACATTTTCATGTGAGTACTTCATAGTTTAATTTGTTCGCGGATTTAATCAATTGTCTTTAAAGTTATGTTGTCCGATTATTGCGCAATATAATTTATCCATTGGTGACGTCATTGGCAGTTGGCCGCGCAAAATCTGTAAAAAAGGTTAGCGATACCATCCGCCAGGGGCGTTGCTCGCTTTTTTATATCGCGCTTGCGCGATGTATTATCGACTTTTTAATTGTAAGAATTATCGTTTTTAAAACGTAAGAAGGTTAAATCCTGACCCCTGTGTCAGCTACGCTCAACTATAAGAGTAAGGACACAGATATAGCAGATGGTTAGCGGTGAGTCATCCTCCATTTTTATTCTTATATTTTTTTTTCAAAAAACTTTCAATTAAAATGCTCAGATAAATTTTCGAAGAAGTTATACCTAAGTTTGTTTAAAATTAATTCTCAAAATTTTGCTAAAGTTCATAGTTCAATTAATTTGTTTCATTTAAAAATTTAATTTAAAAATTTAGTATTTGAATAAGGCATAATTGACCTTAACATTTTTAAGATCAGTGTATAATATTATGTTTGAAGTTACAAAGTTGTATTAAAGGGTTTGTTTTATCGAACATGTGATATGATAAGAATTGTTTGCCGAATTATAATGTATAACACATGGTGAGAATACACCTGATGTATAATTCAATGTCGACAATGAGTACTTTTCTTTGACCTTTGATTTTATTAAAATTGTTATTAAAAATGTGTAACCATAGCCTGAGAAATTACTTTTGAATATGTTAATTTTTTGTGAACTGGAAAGGATCCTATTCAAGTAACATGAAGTCATTGTAACCATAAAGTAAAAGTAACATATTTCTTACAGAATACTAAAATAATTTATGCATTTAATAAAACAATATTCCAAGAATGCTTAGATATTAATATTATATAGTGAAAACGGAACTGTTTCGAAAGTCTCCGTATAAACAAGTTGTATAAACAATGTATATATAAATATTTTTTTAAAAACAAAATTAATAGAAAAAATTTTAAGTTGTCTCAAAATTTTCTTTCTTTGAAGTCAACAGTTGTTACGTGCCATTGCCACTTAAACATTGTTTTAGGTTAGTTTTTGGTGTACGGAAGTTTCGCGGCATATTTTCAAATACGCGGTGCGCGGGAATATTTTAAATAGAGTAGGCGGTACTTCCGTACGTCAGAGTAGTGCATTTGCGCAGTGTGCTTATCCCTAGAGGGGTATAGGAATACTAGACAAAGAGTGGGAAAGTTTCGCGGTTCCGTCTGGAACAACGTAGCTTTTTCGCGAATACCTTTGAGTGGAGTGCTCGGTTTCTTTTCTGGTAACGTATCGTTAGGTTTACCTATGTAGATATCCTATCTAATTATCTTTGTTTATCTACCCTCATACCTTATTTTCCTGTCCAATCCCTACATAGGTAAGACATCTGCCGCCACCTAGGCGCACCGATCTTCACGCCTGAGGATGACCTCATGTCTACCTTAGCTAGCCGGAGCTGATTCGTACGCATTTGAGAGCGTCGACGTATCATCTCTAATTCCTCCGGAAGGAGCCCCGACTGGACTTGGTTAGAGGCCTACCCGAGCGCAATTTCGAGCGAAAGCAGGATTTCTGATGTAAGTAATCCTTTACTTAATTTGTTGTGCTCTATTCTTTGTGTTTGAATTACGGAAATTTACGTAGTATTGCGTAATATTGATGACATCATTAGTAGTTGACCGCGCCCCAAATCTGTATAAGAATTAGTGCTGCCAACTGTTGATAGTGTCTATTACACCTCGCTTCCGGGGTTGCATTTATAGAACTTTTTTATATGTAACCACGGTGTAGCGTAAGACAGTGCTTGACCTACAGAAGCAAACTGTTTATAATGTAGAAGCTTTAGTACTGAAGGAAGGTATTATTAGTGTTAAAGTTAAAAGTTTTTCTTGAAGGTATAATTTTGATTAGTGATTTACATATAATTATTTTTGTGATAAAGTGACTAGGCTCTCATAAAGCCCTATTTGGAATAAGCTTAGGTGTGATTAAATTTTCAGATAGCACGAGGTCGTCGTTCCTATTCCTGGTTGCAGAGACCACAGTAAGTATTTTTGTATATGTTGCTTGTCGTAAATTTTTTATCTTTCGAAGATTTCCGTATCTGATCTTCGAATAATTTCTTATAAAACACTCATTAAGATACGGTGGCGTCCAATAAAATTCCTTTTGTTTTTTCAAATACCATCCTACGACCCTAGCTCATAGCTCTGCCCTAAGTTGAAGAAACTTAGCTGGCTGGAAGAACTCTTTAGAGGGATCCTTTTTTCTCAAAGCCATTCAACATCCTTTTTACCCTGGGCTTGACTATCAAACAGGAACCCCAAATAATCTATCGAGGCTCTGCCGCCTGTATGGTAGAGCAGACATATTTAATAGAAGGCTCGAATGTTACAACGTGAAGGCATTGAATACGAGGAAACCTTTTCTCCAGTAATCAGACGTGAAGTTTTACGAATGTTGATTGCATTAGCATCACACCAAAACTTTGAAATTACCCACATGAATGTGCAAACTGCATTCCTAAATGGAGATATTAATGAGACAGTTTACATGAAAAAACCTGAAAATTTTGTAATGGCTGGTGAACTAAACAAAGTTTATTTGCTTAAAAAGGCTATTTATGGTTTGAAGCAAGCCTCCAGAATGTGGAATATTAAAGCCCATAATGTAATGTTAACTTTAGGTTTTACTCAAAGCAGGTATGAACCTTGTATATATTACAAATTTTCAGAGAAAACAACCATGTTTATGGCTCTCTATGTAGACGATTTCTTTTTGTTTTCAAACAACAAAAAGGAAAAGGAAGAGGTGAAAAGAAAACTCGTGTCCAAATTTAAATTGAAAGATCTTGGAAGAGCTGAGTTTTGCCTAGGAATAAAAATTACCTATGGAAATTCTACAATAAAGTTAGATCAGACTCAGTACATTCTTGATCTTCTTAAGAAATTTAAAATGGAAGACTGCAAACCGATTAAAACTCCAATGGAAGTTAATTTAAAATTGCAGAAGTCTGAAAAAAAATTACCGGATGTACCATACCAATGTCTTATAGGTAGCCTTATGTACTTATCGACATGTACAAGACCTGACATAGCGTTCGCTGTAAATTACCTTAGCAGATTTAATACTAAATATTCACTAGAACATTGGACACATGCTAAAAGAATTCTTCGTTACCTGAAGGGTACTGCTCACCAGGGTCTAGTGAACAAACCTAAATCTAAGTGTGATCTTCAGGCTTTATTGATGCAGACTGGGGTTCAGACATTGAAACCAGACGTTCAAATACAGGACACGTGTTCATGTTGGCTGGCGGACCCATCTCTTGGGGTAGCAAGAAACAGCAATCAGTAGCTACTTCAAGCACTCAAACTGAATATATGGCGCTATCCGATGGACTGAGAGAAACATTATACCTAAAATGGATTCTGGTAGAATTATGGCAAATAGATGGTCCTACGGTAGTGTGCTCTGAGAGTCAGTGCTATTAAGCTTGTTAATAACCCAGTGTTTCATTCTCGAACAAAGCACATTCATATTCGTCATCATTATGTGCGAGAGGTCGTTGAAGAAGGAGAAGCAGAAATTCGTTATTTATCAACTGACAATATGATTGCTGATATATTAACGAAATCATTGGGAAAAGTTAAATTTGAAAATTGTAAAAATGGTTTAGGCATGTTTTAAGAAACAAGTACGTCACAGTTACTGTCTTAAGTGGGTGTGTTGAAGTTAGTACTTGTGCACTTACTTATTTAGGAACTATATAATCCAGTTACTGTGAAGTTGTGATGTTTTTTGTTTTACATTGTTGATTTTTGTAGTACTGTCAATAAAAAGTATTTTCTATTTTTCATCCTTATGTTAAAATATAAATAAGCACTTCCATAAAGACCTCCAACAAGAAATAGTAGGGAAAAAAGATATCTGTGGAAAACAAAAAAAATGAGAAATAGAAGGGCAGAATAGGTTCTAAGTCATTTTTGGGGAATAGTGCGGGATATATTACAAGCAGAGATAGGAAAAAAGAGGTAGAGGTACACCTAGATCAGACTATTGTACGCAGATAGTGATAGATGCAGACTATGCAAATTTCAGGGAAATGTGTAGGTTAGTTCAGAATAGGAAACAATAAGGGTAGGTGTCTAACCAGTTCCATGACTCAAGACCTAATGATGATGATAGCTTAATTACTTTCAAAGTTAATTATTTTTCTGTAACTCGAAGTTTCTTTAACTCGCATTTTTTTATAGACAATTGGATGTTTAAGTTTTTGAAGTTCGACTGTATTTATAACAAAAATAAAGGATGCTTCTCAAAATATAATTAAAAATCGTAGTCCTTTAACCCTAGCGGCACGTAGTGGAATTAGCAATATAGTATTGGAATCTGCTCACGTTTCAAGGCGAGATTACGGTCGTAAGTAGAGTAGCGGCGCATACTCACATGTTTAATTTTCATAGAACTTTGTAGCATTTGTTTCTTAGTTCGACTATTATATACTAGAGGGCTCTATAGATGCAGTTGTAAGGCTAGGTTTGAAGTTAATAAACACCTCTGACCGGAATGTTTTTTTAGTAGTTCGATTGTTGATTAATGAACGTTGATTTACAACTAAAAAAACGTGGATATGATAAAATGTCGTATCTGACAATTAAAATACGTAGTCTATTATGGGTGATCCTGCATTATGCAAATTACTATTTCAAAGGTTAAGAACTATATTTCATAAGTATATAGATACCAGTTGATGTAAATAAGAAATGCTCTATTTTGTAAATAACATGACTAAGTCTTGCGCGTTTTATCTAATAGAAGAATTAGAACAGGTGAATAGAAATTTGCTTCATGTTAAAGCATGTAGGCAGCGAACACATTCTAATAATGTGTTATTACATACAACTTTTATCCAATTCTAAGCGATTTAATCTAATTTAACCTAAAACATCAGAAGCATGCATTTTAAAATAAATTTCAAACTTTTATGAATGGTTACGCAAATGTATAATAATGAGACAAAGTTTCACTTTACTTATTACCAAATTTAATTATAATAATATGTAACGGTAACACCGACCAACAACGGACGAACGAATGTATCAGGAAATATATCACCGAAATGGAACGCAGGAAATTGGTCAATTAAATTCCATCTGTTCTATCAGTTTTTGCTTTTCCCTCTCAATAAAATTTCTGATTTATTGTTAGAGGACGTCATTTTGCATGTATATGAAAGTATAAACCAGTACGTTATGTATATTGTCTGGACATTCTTACTCCATGCGGAATTGTATTTTTAATAGAAAAATAGCACGTGTTCACTAACTAAAGAGCACAAAAAAAGCTGATTGTGTAGAGCTAACCATGCTCGTACACCAACGATTTCCTAAAGCCTAAAAGATATAATTTTAACGTGTAAAATAAGGTATTTCAAATTTTGCAACTTCTTTCAACACTGCTAGACTTATAACACAACCCCTGCTCCATAGAGCCAGCTTTAGACAAATGGCGGCCCCAGTCAAAACGCATTTGGCGGCCTTCCCGCTTGTATCAATAAATAATAATTATTAAAATATAAGAAATATAAAAGAATTGTCACAGTATTCGGTATATACTAGGTTATCATAAAGTAAGGGATATATTTTAAATCATTACAACTTTTTAATAAATTAAGTTAGTAACATAAAATAAACGAAATCTAGTTGCTTAATGAATGGGATTTTACCGTATCTATGAGAAACAAAAGCGTTGTCATAACAATTGTTGACACTAGTGTCAAAACGAAATTATTCAATTTGAAGTTTTATTTTGAAATTAAATCTCAAGTAAACGTTGAGTTCAAACGACTCAACTGTAATAACATGGATTTACAAACAAGAATTGGTTTAGTTCAGTGCTATTATGAATCCGGCAGAAATTACACCGCTGGATTACGAAGATTTCGCACGAGAATGGGTTTGAGAGCGGGACCCTGTCAAATGAAAGCGTACCGCAATTTGATACAAAATTTGAAAGAACAGGGTCTGTAACTGACTTACCAAGATCAGGAAGACCAATAATTAGTGATGTCCAAGTTGCAGAGGTTCTTCATGAAAATCAAGACAGCCAGAAGCAATTCACTCGCAATCAGCAGTGCAAATGCGATATCCAAGCGATTGCAAATGCCGTATACCACGGTTTGGAAAATTTTACGCCAAATTCTAAACATGTATCCATATAAACTGAAAATGCTGTTTGAATTAAAGGACGCAGGTTTGGCTACTAGGTACGATTTTTCTTTGCGAGTAATGGCTCAGATGGAAATTGAACCCGAATGGTTATCCCGTATTTTATGGACAGATGAGGCACATTTTACTCTGAATGGTGGAGTCAATACTCAAAACTGTAGAATCTGGTCTGCAGAAAATCCGCAACAAATCGTTCAAAAAGGTCTTCATGACAAGAAAGTCACCGTTTGGTGCGGTTTTACAGCTGATTTTATTATTGGTCCGTATTTCTACGAGGAAATGCAGAATAGACAAGCCGTATCTGTAACTGTAAATGGTGAACGATACTTGCAAATGTTACAAAATTATGTTATTCCACAGCAGCAAAACGAGCACTACGGAATTGAAAACATCATTTTTATGCAGGATGCGGGGGTGCTCCATCCCCGCACATTTTTCGACCAGTCAAAGAATTGTTAACCAACGTTTTTCAAGATCGCGTGTTAAGCAGACATTTCGTAAATTCATGGCCACCAAGATCACCTGATCTAAACCCAGCGGATTACTGGCTGTGGGGTTATTTAAAAAGTTTAGTGTTTAGAAGACGACCAACTACGCTACAAGAATTAAAAGACAGTATTACGGAGCAAATTGGTACAATTCAACCAGAAATGTTACGAAATGCTGTGTACAATTTGGAGGTAAGGATGGTGATCTTACAACAACAAAATGGAGGTCATATTGAGCAATTGCCGTAACCTGTTTTGGGCATACTAAATCCCATTTCATAAGCAATTAGATTTCATTTATTTCTTGTTATTAACTTAATTTGTTAAAAAGTTATCATAATTTAAAATATATCCCTTACTTTATGATAACCTTATATTTGAAAGTAAAAAGGAAGCAACTGTGATTTAGTAACAATTTATTATAATTCAAATAATATCGATCTTAATGATATTGATATAAATTAAAATATAAAGTATTAAAATTTAACTTTTCTAGCCTTTTTGGTAGCACAATCGTTAATAATTTCGGAAAAGTTAAGGGTAGGGGTAATGCTGTTTTCGATGGAAATCACAGATAGATTAACCAATCTATCTTGCGACATCGTGGAGCGCAAATATGTCTTAATCAATTTTAATTTTGAGAAAGTTTGCTCTCCACTGGCCAGTGTCACAGGAGTAGTAAGAAAAATCCGTAATGCTATGTATACATTGGGCATAATATCCACGAACCTGTTCGCGCACACGCAACGCAAAACTCTCAGAGCCGATTCGCCATTTCTTGCTCGTTCGGATACAGGAAATATTTTTGCCAAAGTTTTCAGTTCGCTTAATAGGCTGGTTCCGTCAATATCACTTTGCACCCCATCAGAAAGTAGATGCTCCAGTTCTTTGCACTGTCGGAGTAAATCAGCATCACACATCTTTTACTGCTGCCATGTCGTTCAAAAAGCCAAACTTTGCAGAAAAGTTGTATAATTGGTCGACTCTCTGCCGTATCGACATACAAGCTTGACCCATTTTATTGCAACAAACAACTCGACTCGTAGCTTTTCTTTAGGATCTTGTATTGTTTCATCTGTTGCCACGTACGAAAATTGTATTTTCTTCTTCCTCTTTCGAATTGATGAGACAGGTTGGAAACAGCTTCTTCTTTAGTCATTTCCAGATCATCAACTGCCAGTTCCTTCGTTGTCATAATGGCAGATTTAAATCCATTTTCTTTGTACTTCACGAGGAATTCTTCAGTTTTCTTCAAAATTGATACAGCTACATCCATTTGAATATCTTTTGACTGCATCAGTTTGCTGATTACATTACATTACAAGAATGTCATACCAAATTATAAGCATAACTAAAAACTTCATATTCTTAACCTGTTTTGCTAGAGAAATTGCTTCGGCTGCACATTTTGGGTAAGCCGTCTCTTCGTGCAGATCGATCCATTAATGTATCATATATTTCGTCAACTTGACACCGAATTGCCTTTACGCAGTCAACACGACATTTCTAACGTGTTTCTACTAATGGTTTTACTGTCAAAATACTTATATATTTTCAAAATGTCCCATCTATTTGTTGCACCAGCAAAAAGAACGTAAATTTGTGATTTCGAAAAACGTATTTCCTTCACAAGACGACTTGGCCATATCACCTAACACTAGATTTAAACTATAGCATCCACAAGGAAGAAAGTATGCTCTATTATTTTCTCTCAATATCTGAGCTCGAATACCATTTTTACAGCCACTCATATTCGCTCCGTTGTCATAATCTTGGCCTCTACAGTCTAGAACTTTTACTTAAACGCTTCTGGCACCAGTACTGTTTACCTTTATAAATACAACAAAATGCTCTACAATATTCTCATTACTGTCCGCAATGTTAACAAACCGAATAACCATGGTCATTTGTTCATTGTGGCTAAGTCAGGAGTACAGTCGAGAATAACTGAGTAATATTTTGTACGAAGTATTCTCCTTTTTATTTCCTCAAGTGTGTGGCTGCTAATAAATGTATAAATTCGTTTTAAATGTTTTTTCCCAAATAATTGTCATGAATTTCTTCGCTGGTTACTCGCCGTACATGTTCCGACATGACTGGATCAAACTGCGCCAAGAGGTCCACCAACCGCAAAACATTTTCATTATGAGGATGATTTAACTTTTCAACAGATCCCCGAAATGCGAGGTTATGCTCTGCTAAATATATTATGATCGCCAGAAGCCGTTCTAACACATTTCGCCAGTGTACCTTTTCTTTTTCTATCATTTCCGGCGCTTTTCTATTAATCGTTTGATTTTTGTTTAAACGCATTTCTAACTCGATCCATTGTTTTTGTGCTTTGAAATGGCACGCTGATGTTTCGTGTTTACACAAATAAGAGGCAAGATTTTGTTACATTCCAAATTTGGAGATGTACACTTTTAAATTTGTAAGTGAATTTCCGCCATTATTTTTTAAAATAGACTTGTGCATTTCCGTCATTTCGGACAGTTGCGTTTGCGCAAAAGAAATGCGCAGACGCGGAGTGATGGCGCAAGTGCGCGGTGTGTGACACGACATTATTAGCCAACGAGACGTCGAACAGTGACGTTTACCTGTGTCGTTCCTTTGTCTTTTCTCTTTCAGAATGTAGGTTTCCCTTTATCTCTACCTTATATCGTTGCCTTCACCTTATTCCTTCGTCCTGCCTACAAACAGAAGAAGAGGGAAGACGATAAATCTGGATTCAACGATAGCATAACGTATCCCACCCCGAACAACCCCAAACACAACCCAAACGAGATACATGGAAATCAGCACGGCCCCTGCGCAAGGATGACCGCGAAATCGTGAAGAGTTCCACATTTTTGGGCGAATGCCTTTTATCTTTTTTAGGGTGCATCTTGTATCACTGTAAACATATTTGGTATGTGATACAATTTGAGACGTAATTATGTCGTAATATCTTTGTTGTGCAATAATGTGAACGTGGATAGCACCCGTGTTGCCAACTGTGGAAGTGGCTCTGAACGCGTGACGCCGGGGTTATAACAGTTACGCCGGGAATATAACAATTTTTCCAATTGTTGGACCTACCGTTTGCAAAGTTGTTTATTGGAGATCCAAATAGCTTGCAAAAGAAACAATAGGCACGGTTTTTTTGCATTAAGTATATTAGCCAACGGCGATCAACTTTTTCTTTGTTAGGCAAATGTCTAATATAATAGAAATCGGAAAAATGTCTTCGATCGTCAGGGATTTTTGGATAATTAAAATTACGAACTCTGTTAACTCCCATTCCAATCAAAAATCACGCTGATTCTGATCAATAAATTCCGGCCACATTCCAAATCAGACATACGATCATTACAATCCGATAAAATTTCAGGATTCGGGACAACTGTACACGTACCTGGTTCGATTGGAGCGTCTGTATTAATGGTGCCATGCCCTTTTCTTCATAATTTTCCGTAGGTGGAGTCGATGGAGACTCCTCTTCTTCCTTCACACTGCTTTTAAAATGTTTAAATATCGCACCTTTCTGAGATGCAATAAAAGCTTCAGCGTTTCTTTTGCGTTTACGCTTTTCAGCGCCGGAATCACTTTTACTTCCCTTTGCACTACTCATATTTTCAATATTTGAAATCGTAGTTATGAACCTCAAAATATTTTCTACAAAAAATCGTTATCAAAAGGAATATTTTACTGCTATTATGATCACACAACCTCACTCATCTAAAACTCGGTTCTAACTAACAGAAAAAAAATAAGACGGAAAGGCAAAGCTACCTGGTCGCTAAGTCATCCCGCGACCCGCATAGACATGCATTTATTGTTATTTTTGTATTGTTTTATGACATGTTTCTTAAGATGATACATTCCAAATTTGGAGATGTACAGTTTTAAATATGCGACTAAATTCCCGCCATTATTTCAAATAAACTTGTTAAATTTTCGTCATTTCGGACAGTTGCGTCGGCGCAAAGGAATGCGCAGACGCGCAGTGGCGGAAGTGCGCGGTTTGGACACGACATGATATTAGCCAACGAGACGTCGAACAGTGACGTTTACCTGTGTCGTTCCTTTGTCTTTTCTCTTTCAGAAAATGTAGGTTTTTCCTTATCGTTCCTTACCTGGTTTTTCCTTCGTCCTACCTACGAACAAAGAAGTGGGAAGACATTAAATCTGGATTCAACGATGGCATAACGAAACCCACGCCCAAACAACGCCAAACGAGATACATGGAAATCAGCACGGCTCCTGCTCAAGGATGACCGTAAAGTCGTGAAGCGTTCCACATTTTTAAGTGAGTACATTTTATCTTTTTAAGGTGCATCTTGTATCACTGTAAACATATTTTGTACATGATACAATTTGGCAAATTATGTCGTAATATCTTTATTGGGCAATATTGTAAACGTGAAGCGTTCCAGTGTCGCCAACTGTGGAAGTGGCTCTGAACACGCGCGCGGTGTTATAACAGTTGCGCGGGAGTATAACAAAAAACTCATTTATGGCTGCTGATTGCAATGAATCTTTAGAGAAACTATTCTGGGACACTGTTGCCTATATTAAGTAGTTTTTTGTCCAGAAAAAAATTTTCAGGAACCATATACGACTCGCATAGATCGTCTAAAAAAATTTAAGGGAAATGTGTAATTAGCCACTGGTTGCTTATTGTAATATTGTTCTCATTTCCTGGATTTGTTAAATGACAGTGAATAACTATTTTTACCGCGTTACATTCAGGCCAATACGGTAATAATAATAATCTGGTAATGTACTGGCGGCCCCCTAAATTTGGCGGCCCCAGGCGGTCGCCTTACTCGCCTGACCATAAAGCCGGCTCTGCCCTGCTCCAAGCAGGGATCTAACTGTATTGCCAAAGGCCATGGTGCGAAATATTTATGGAGCTTGACGGATCCATTATCTCAGTCTCCTAAGTCGCAACTCCTGAAGTCAAAAATTACAGGATTTTGTAAATGCTTTGATATGTGTGCCACTAACACCTACGGCTATTTTCACTAAGTCAGAACTGTTACACTTACATGTCAGTCATTTTGACTTATAGCACATTTTTGGTTTTCGCTTATCCTGTGTACGAGTTTGAAAAATTACGTTTGCATCACCATGCACGTAACTGCTAACCAAAGCAACCTCAGGATAACGAAAGTGTAGATTTGCTTAATATTTTATCTGTATATTGGCATGGCGAAAGGGTGTCATGCGAAACTCACGTTCAAATAAAGCTCTACAGAAATACGAGACATATATTTTGTATATAATTAAAGACATTAGTTTGCCGTGGTCGCTGTTCCATGATTCTTGCTGCTAATAGATGTCTTAAAACTGAAGAAAAAGAGAGAGGTGTATAATATGCCGAATTCAGGAACGTGAAAGCTAGAAAAATACAAATATTTGAGACTAGCACCAAGAAGGTCATGCCAAAATTAAGGATGTGACTAGAGTAACGGGCACAGAAATACAAAGAAAAATAAAAATGAAATGAAAACCTAAACAAAATAATTCAGGAGGGACTGTAGCAGTCGGGGTGAAAAACTGGTCGGTTTCGGGTGGCAGCTTGAGGTGGTGTGGCGTGGGTTAAAAAGCAAGAAACAATAAGAACTAATTATTCTGAAAGTGTCAGAGAATATAACAGTAAGCAGCTGGCTCCGCAATCCCACTGCAAAGCGTTTGACTTTACCTATCACCCGAAAGAAAATAAAATACAAAAATGAAGAACACGGCGATACAAACGCAGAAAAATGTGTATACTGTAAACTATAAGGGCAATTTCCAATACAAGAGATCACCAAAATAAAAGATATTTCCATAAGGTGTTAAAATATGTACTTTTCAAGTAACATACTGTAGAGCCAATCGGCCTGCGTATTATCAGAAAAATTACATTAGAATGCAAACGAAGCGTTTGTATGCGAAAGATGATTGACGGGCCCTTCGGCATTACATCTAGCAGATGCACTTGTTTGACAGGTACTAAGATTTTGCATTTAAGGGTTATTTAGATTATATTAGGAAATCTCAAGAATGTTTCAGTTCAGTTCAATTCAGTTCACCAATCACGATATTCCCTTACGGGGTAACCAAACCTAGTACCTCTTTCCCAAAGGATATGCAGAGTATAGCCCTACACTACTACACTAATTCTACTCCCAGCACCATTCACAATCTTTCTCCACATCCTTTGCCTCTGCGACATTCACACATTGCTTTTGGTATGCTCTTTAGTTCCTCTAACTTCTCACCTGTCGTTCTTTCAGAACCTTCTCTACTACATCCAACCATCTTTTACGCGGTGTGCCCCTTGCAAGATGACTGGTAGCAGTCATCTTACTTGCATATATGCGTTTCGTAAGTCTATCCTCGTTCATTCTTTCCACTGTCCAAACCATCTACGCATGCTTCGCTCGCTTAACTCCTTAAGGGTCACTTGCACCCCACACTCTGCTCTGACCTATCCATATGACACCTTGTCTCTCGATGTTTTTCCGCACACACTTCTTGGGAACCTCATTCCTGCAGCATTTATACGACTAACATGCTTGTTCTGCCTGACCCAAGTTTAGCTCCCATACAGAAGAGTTAGCACAAACACAATGTTGTAAATGGCCAGCTTTACATTTATACTGAATCCTTCATTCCTGTTCACTGCCCACATACTTCCAGACTTTTCTCCAGCATTTGCTCTTCTTTCTATTTCACCATCCAGCTCTCCATTACTTAAAAACTTTCTATTGAGCTACATGAAATCATTCACTTTTCTATCGTGTCATTGTCCATTCTTAATACAAAGGCATCAATTCCGCCATTTCTGTCAAAAATCATTACTTTCGTCTTATTTACATTCACTTTCAATTGCATATTTTCACACGTTTCCAACAGCCTGTCAAGCATTCGTTGCAAATCTTGTGATGATGACATTTGTTTCACCAATTTTCACTTCTTCCATTTCTTCGCAAGCCTGCCTGATACATTTATCCATAAATACATTAAACAGCCATGTAAACATCACACTTTGACATTGTGAAAGGTGTATGACTCGAGAATATGACTTACATAATTTTTTATATGTTCTCAAACGATTGAAGTATATATAAATTGCTGTCATGAATATTGGAAGTCAATTCTGATTCATGCTTTGATTACTATATATTCTAGTTTAAAATTTGGAAAAATGTAACAAAACTTACTGTTCATATAAATTATTGTAGTGATAATATAAACTAATAATTAGTGCTTGGATAATTAATTATAGTGCTTTCATAATAATTAATTAAGGAGATACCATCGTAAGTTTTAGAAATTAATATTTGTACTGTTAGCGATCAGCTGGAAAAAACGTTGTGAGAGCTTTTTTAGCCAATGCCATTGTAATTACGAGTAACTGAAAAGGCTTGTATAGTCAGTGTGAAAATAAACAGCGGTTGTTTTTGCAAACAGACTTTTCGTTACAATGGTGTCAAGTAGTAGGATTAAATACTTTTGAACGATTTCTGTTTGCAAGTCTGTCACTCGTAGTAAAAAAGAAAAGAATAGCAAAATTCTTTCTTTCTTGTAGGAGTTCAAGCCGAGCGTTGCTGCCTGAAATTCCGTAAAACTACAGGAAAACTTTACAGAAAACTGAACCAGACCGCCGCCAATTACAGGAAAATGCTGAGAAACAGAAATGAAACGCTGCAACCTTGGCAACAAAATTAGAAGAAAGTGATACGAGATTTACAGAAAAATTACAAGAACACGCAGAGAAACAAGACAAAAACTCTGCAAGCTTGGCAGCGAGAATAGGAGAAACTATCGCGAGGTTTACAGAAAAATTGCAGGAAAATGCCGTAAGCCGCGCAGAAAAACTGAACGAGACTGCCGTAAATTTACAAGAAAACTGCGGTCAATGGAGAGAGGAGTTTATACAGGAAGCTACGAACACCGCAACAGTGGTTGAACAGTTAAACGAGAAGGTTTTAAAAGAAATTATAAAATCCTCAGAAAAACTGGAAGTCAAGTTTTCTGGTGGCTTACAGAAGTTTGAAGCGCAGTTGGTGGACAACTCACAAGAACTAGAAGCAAAGTTGTTAAAGATTTCACATAAAATGGAAGAAGAGGTCTTGAGGATGAAAGAACGGATTAATTTTCTAACAGTGCATGCACCGGAGAGAGCCTTCAGTGTCGATGATATGACAACGCGCCCTAGATTTGAGGACGTCGTAGATTGAGAACTGACATCAAGGTTCAGAGTAAGATTGCCCACATTTGAGGGAAGTCATCTTTTGGATCATTTAAATCCGAAGGTTTTACAACCTGTAAAAGTTACATATTCCCATAAATGGTGACAGATGATAAGCCCTACTTTTTTTTACAATGCTCCACCCGAAGATAGCACATCGGCTAGGAAACGATTTTTTTTACCTGGAAATTTTTATTTTGCCAAATCCTTGCGATTCCAAGCAAGGTAGGAATGTTAAATGTGCGTGACAACACTCACACACGAGATCTACATTATATTTCTCATCCGAACGACGGTGTATTTTTGTGAATAATGCTCGCCTAACATCTCTCAAGCTGTCCATGTCGGGTAATCGTACCCGTGGCCTTGGGATCAGCAGTTATATTCTAACCTGTATGATTTATGAAGCCACCTATAGGATAAGTCCCTACATCTGATTTTTCAATGCTCCATCCGAAAGTACTACATCGGCAGAAAGCGAGTTTTCACCTGGAAATTTTGAATTTTGACAAACCATTGCTATTCCAAGCAAGGTATGGATCTTAAACGTGCGTGACAACATTCACACACGGGATCTACATTTTATCTCTCATCCGAACAAGGGAGTATTTTTGTAAAAAATGCTCGTCTAACATTTTGTTGGGAATCGTATCCTGTATCTGGGGCTTAGTAGTCACACGCGAACAAAGTAAGCCACGAAGCCGCCAGAGGATAAGCCCGCAGGCCAAATTGAAAACAACGGAAAACAGAACCGTGACAAAGAGGTCCCTCAAACTATGCTGTGACTTAGAATGGAAGGGAAGAAGATAGAAAAGATAAATGGGAGTTGGTTGGATATTTGGAGCTTTAAAGCAACTAGGTAGAAAAGAGAACTTGAAGGGCTCGCATTGAGCAAAGAAGATGTACAGCAAAGCACTGCTCAACCAGCCAAACTAAAATCAGCAGCCCAAAGTGGGGGAGAATCACTTTTATGTAATGCACGGTTGTCTCGGGACAAAGACAGGTCTATTGAAGGAAAAATTAGTCTAAAACGAAGATAGGGGTTATTAAAAAGTAAAGATTTAGGATAAGCATCCTAGGGAAAGGGTTAATGACAAAATACGGCGTCCTATACTAACACGTCGTTGATTAAATATAACTAGGCTCCAGGTGAGACCAAGGCAGATTATCTTACTGAGTGCATCCATATAAGAAAATCTGACAAAAAGTTAAAACAACTAATTTAAATATATCTTCACGGAAACTTCAAAAAACAATAGCTACCACAAATTCACAGAATAATTAAACGGTAGGCAGTTATTCAAAATTAGAAGTAGAAAAAGTTTCCAATATACTGAAAACAACAAAGGATTAACGATGAATAACAACAAAAGGCGACAGCCCCTTGCCAAGACGTTCAGGAAAAAAAGAGAAAAGGTATAAACGTCCATATGGTACAGAAAAACAGTTGATAAAGAAAATTGTAAAAAATTATTGATATATTTCAGAAAGAAATCACATCCAATAGAAATTCTTCGTAGTTACAACTGTGGAAATCGGCATTTTACTACAGCGGATAGTTCTCGAGTGTCCAAGGTAATAATTCTAAAATTTTATTACTTCATTATTTTTTAACTCCTTAACGGATATCCCTTATCAAACTATTTTATGTTTGTTGGATAGGCTCAATTTTCTTCTTGAAATTATGTAGCATAAGCTAGGGGTATAATTTGAAATTCAAAAGGAGGGTTGGAGGGGGTAGATGAGGTTGAGGGGATGAAATATAAAATTAATATACAGTTTTAAAACTTCCCATTCGATAATATAATCGACCTATTTTTGTTCAAATTAAAAATTACAAAATCTTAAGGTTATTAAGGGTGGCTAGTTTTAAAATGAAAACCCTGTATATAAATCCTTCTATTATATGTTGAATGTTAAGAAAATAATTTCGTTGAGTTTACTTTGCGGGGAATTTTTCCTAAATCAAAATCTAAGAAATAATTTTCATATAAAATTTTTAGGGCCAATCTAAAACAAATGAAGTGTTTATATTTTTTATCGGTTAAAACTTAGCTCCCTCCATAGATCAGTTTAAAATAATCACGGTGAATAACGCTGCCCTATTGCAGGTCCATATCGAGGCGTAACAAAGACAAATTTTTGTAAGATGATCAATTATTTATTGCATGTCACCAGCTTCCTGCTCACCGATAATGAAAGAATTAACAACACCCATTTATGACTTTCCAAATAGAAGGTAGAAAGATGACCAACAACCAGTGAGGCGTGTAAAATTAAAGGAATGTTTGGTTTTGTGTGGAAGGAGCCTTGTCTTGTTTTGAAATTTAAATATGTTTTACATATGTTTACTGACATATTTGCAGTCGAGCGTGTAGGATTAGAATTCAACCAACTTGGTTGCGTTGTTCGCTTTAATAATGAACATTGACCAGACCACGCTATGTACTTGGACGAAATAGTGAATTTTATGTAGCCTTGGATATTATTGCATTATTACGGAACGCATTTTAAACACAACGATTGTATGTAGGGTTCATTGGTTAATTTATAGATTAACTGTGTTTATTTAACTGATCACTGTTAACGTGTTAAGAAGAAAATGGAATGTAGAACTCCAAGTTCGGATCAATTGGTGAAAGATGTCCATAAATATTACTGGCGCCCATAAATATTACTGGCGCTATTTACGAAATGTTTGTAAACCCCCTTGATCGTTCAAAAAAGTAAGCTCTAGCTCCACGTAAACGGATAGCTTTAACTGGAGCTCCATTATGGTGTGAAACTGCATCAAATCAGATTTGCTCGACATATTTTATTCTCGTACCAGGGTAAATAACAGCAAAATAAGTTGTAACGCTAGTGCTTTATTTAATACAACATAAGGTCGTAGAAATGGGGTTATTAATTTCAGTCGGTTAAATGAGCTTTTGTAGTGTACACTTAATAGCGAGGCTATTCCAATATAATATAAGTTTATTTTATTTTTGATAACTAAACGAATATATATATATATATATATATATATATATATATATATTGCTGTAATTAAAGGGTTAATTTAGGGGTAGTTAAGTCATAGGGGTCGTAGAATAAACAAAAGAAAACCCCAAATAACAAAAGCACATAATTACAGATATTAGAAGAGTAAATAGGTCATTATAAATATTGTTAGTTGAGAGCACACTGTATATAACAGTACAAGCAATTAAACGCATATCCAAGAGTAGTTACAAGCAAATATAAGATTTAAAAATGTAATGAAATGCGTAAAAATTAAATCAACGGAAAACCTATATGAATTGGCTAGATAAATATTCAACAAGTGCATTAAATATATCATCATTTACGCAGGTTAAATTATGCATTATTTGAAAAGCGTGCGTGGTAAAAAAGTATTACATTTGTTCAAAAATCCAATTTAACTAGGAAATAAACAAACACCAAATTTATTTCTATTTAAATTAGAATAAAGCAAATAACAAGAATACGTGATTTAATAAACGAAAATTCCTGGGATTTCTGAATTAAATGTGATGTTATGTGAATGAATTACGTGACAACTTGAGCGTTTTTCCAAGTAATTAAACTACACAATTAGTAAAGTTTCCGAAATAACACAAGAGATAAGACAATTGGTGTCGCCCAACACGTGAAATCAACGAATCGCAAACAAAGGGGCAAAGCCTATAAATACGATAACAATTGAACAACGAGTTAGTATACATTTGAAACTGGGCAGTCGTTATACTCAAAAGTGCTAAATTATTCACTCAAACAGTTAAATAAAAGTAAAGTGAAAATCATTTTTATAAGAGTGTAAAAATTGTGTAAGCGAGTCGTTCTACTACAGACGTAAGTAAACCAGATTTAGTGAAATTATACAATTTCTAAAAATAAATAAAACAGGGCTCTTGGATACGAGTCTAGATACGATCTTGGGTACGACTTTTGGATACGATTTTGAATACGGTTTTGGATACGAGTCAGAAAGACTCTGGAGCTTACTGCCTGTTAAATTAATTACTGACATGTATTTTGGTTGGATGTCGACTTTCAAATTCGACTCAAAACATTTAGACTGGACACGAAAACTCCTGGGGATGCAGAGAAGCTACTAAACCACTCCAGGTTAGATATTTTAATATGATTTATTTCTGTAAACTGTTTTAATTCAATAATAATTCAAAAATGTAAGAGCCGACAAAACCGGGGTTTCTTTGATAAATTTATGAAAAACAATAGGCATCCTGAAACGTTTCAAAAAGTCTCTATATGTAATAAAAATCTCGTTTTGCTGGCTTCAATTTCTCAAAATCTGGCAGATGTAAATATTCTGAAAAAGGGGAAGATATTTAAAAAAGTTGTAAATATTTAATCATTATACTGTGTATTGTAGAATTGCTTTATTTAATTGAATCAGCTAGTTGAGGCAAAGAGACAAAAAGTTAACATTTTTACAAAGGCATAATATAGAGAAATAACACAGCATTTTATGACGCTCATCGTAGGGGCTGGTGTAGTATCACAGAATTTTATGGTCTGCCCAAGTCGTGGGGCCTAATATAAGGGAATATCACAGCATTTTAGGACGCTCATCGTAGGGGCTGGTGAAGTATCACAGCATTTTACTACGCCCAAGCCGTGGGGCGGAAAATATCACAGCAATAAATATATATATATATATATATATATATATATATATATATATATTGCTATGAATAAACAGGAATTGGAATTATCGAGCCCCGACGTTGAGCTGCCTTATTAATATTGCTATGCTTTCTAAATTATTCGCGCTCCATCATTTGGTCGACATATAAATATTGCTATGTATTAACTGGATTTATCAATCTCGGACGTTGGGCTGTCATATAAATATTGCTATGAACTCCCTCCAGGAACTTAACTGGATTTTATCTTGAACCGTCCTTGTGGACCAATAACAAAACTTGATATGTTACCGCCTTACTCGTTATCAATGGCGTATTCAACTTATAGCTCCTCCTTTATTGTTTAAATTATCAAATCACTCCCTTTAACTTTATCTTATGACCTCGACTAGCATTTATTTAGAATTATAAAATGAAGTTATTTAAATTTTATATAATGAAACAAATATTATGTACAGTTTTTGTAAATTATTTAAAATACACTTTTCAATTAATTAATGTTGTAAATCTCATTTATCAAAAATCATATACTTTTTAATCAAATCTAAAGTCACCAAAAAACCTATTGTTTTTAAAAAAAAGAAGTGTGGAACGTTCAAAACCTCTTATCATATAACGCACTTTATATGTATGCAAGTCCTCTGTTTTGTTGACTTCCTCACATTCATTTATATTAAGCAAATTCAATATTCAAATAAAAAAATAGAAAAATAATGTCTTATAACTAAAAATCTAACCTGGTCTATTTTCTTCACTATTTCCTTCTCGCAATTGACGCATCCATCATCAGCTAATATTTTCCATGCATTCTACCATCCATTTGAATAAAAATTATTTCCCCAATTCAGGATTCAGTTTCTGATGTAACATTATTTGCTTTCAAATAATTGTGGCCTGCTCGCAGGTGCCTCGTTATCAAACATGCGGCGTTTTGACGAATCTAATCGCTTTTCCATGTTGTACATAAACAACTGATGCAATTCGACTTTTAATTTTCATATCTGCCGGTTATTTACGCAATTTTTAATCACCTCTCTTTATCACAACTACTTGTACGCATTTACACTATGCTTCTCGAAGCTCTATTTCTTATCTCCGCATTAACCTAATTGTTTGGAACTCTTTTGAATGCGTATTTAATTACACTTTATTATGTTTACTTATAAATACGCGTGCTTCCACTGAAAAATATCATTATTTGCATTGCCTAAATTAACTAAAACTGTATCTACAGGGTGTTAAATATTTACTATTTACTTAATGCATGTCTTCCTTGTTTCTACGCTAACTATGCGTCTTCGTGTGTCTATTTGCGTCGCTTAAAACTACTTATACTTTTTATACAGGGTGTTGACTGCTTACTATTTACAAACTATCTCCATTTCTCAATTCTTTACTAAATAAATGCAGTTTTCTGCTTCCTATGGTAATTTCTAATTCCTAAACGACCTTTACTATAAAGTACACCCTTAAACAAGCCCTTATCACAGCAATATATATATATATATTGTTGTGGTTTCAAAGGTTTAAATTTGGGGTAAGCAATACAATTTCGACTACCCTGTATAGAGAAAAGAACAAATTATGTACGCACAAAATTTATTTAATTCGTTTAGGGAGAAGGGACATGTGGTGTTCTATTTTTATAATTAATAATGGTATGTTAGAAAGTACATAAAGAAAAGCAGTTTTAAAACAAATGGAATACACATAATTAATTTTAATTTATTTTAATTCAAGAAGTAAAAGCATAAGAAAACCCACTAGGGTAAGGAAAATCTATAACTCCAAGGCAAAAGTTCTTTGTAACAAGCAGATGTCAGTTTTATACAAATACAACGAAATATAAACTCCAAGAATTGTTGTGCTAAACGGTCTATAATTAACGAACACCTGCATTTTTAAAAGGTTACAGTCGTCGAAATTATGAGCATAGTAAGACAGGATTTCATAGAACATATTTTGAACCGTCAGTTGGCTCGAACAACAAGCTAACAAATTTCTTAAAGAGCAAGGGGAATGCACGATAAGTTAGATACTACAGATAGAGACCGAGATAAAAGCGTTGATATTTAAAACGCACATACTATATTCACGTGGAGTGAAGATGGGCTGTCAGCAATATCGATTTTCTATAACACAAGTGGGGTTTTGAACGCGACAGCAAACATGCGTCAGACAGAGAAAAAGATAGTACAGGCGGAGTTTTATGACGACACAAAATAGTATCATTGGTTAAGAACAGGCAGTTTTCTAAATGTAGACAAACGCGACAGGTGGGAGCGATTTCGGATACGTACGGCACGTCCACGGAGTAAATTTCAGGAATTTTCAACACGGTTGTATCAAAATTTGTAGAATTTTAATTTAAAAATAAGCTTATCGCGTGAAGTGTGTCCGGGAGGTAGCATTTTGAAATGATATAAATACTCTAGCTAAATTATTACCGTGCTCTTTGTCTCTGTCTTCTTGCCGCTTTTATACTACTTTACTACAATAGACCAACATTATAGTAGAGTTTTTGGTTATGTGAGTATTAGACATGTTCATAATACAGTAAATATAGTGCTTGCACGTGTAACTGAGTAGTCAGGCCTTCTATTTATTAACGCGAAATACGAGTAGTGTATATTAAATTAATAGTGGTCTGGCTACTATTATACTAAGTTACAAAATCAATAAATAGAAGCATAATATACGTGGGTAAGCATCTCAAACAACCAAGATTGTATGCTGTTATGGAATGGCACTTTGAAACAAGGCGCTTGGCGAATAGTTAGGGTTATCGTCTGTGAATCCGCTCAGTCTGACAGCGCATGGTCACGAAACTGAAATGTTCTGGTGATCGTCGTCGAAGGAATGGAAGCCTGAAGCATTCTCCAGGTAATTTATTTCAAATTTGTTATCTGATAAACTTTTGTAAAATTTTGGTGCTGTGTGAGTGAATTTTGAGGTTTATTTATGGTTATATAAACTTATTGGAAAAGATACATGTACTGGACAATTTATTGGGGTTATTTAAATATTGAAAAAGGGTGTATTTAAAACTTACTAAATTTTATTCTGAATATAACTTAGATTAATCTTAGATTAATCTATGCAAGGTAAAAGGCATATACAAAATAAACTGGGTTATTATGAGCTCACCATACTCCAGTGTACAATCATTTTAAGGTAATATGTGGGGCCCTTCTACTCATATCTCATTAAATTTGTTTGCAAATAAGTAGAAAATCAAGGACTTTAAAAACATATCACATTTTGAGTTTGTAATTAGTGTACCAAACAGTTTTTATACATGTGAATAATTTGTCTGTAAATAGCTGTAAATAAAAAATTGTATGATTGTTGTATTATTTGGTGATTCTATTGAATGGTGTGCGAGTGGGAAGGACGAATGGTTGTATATTTAGGTATCCGAGAAGAGGCACAGCTGAGCTAGCCAGTGAAGCTGCTGAAGGTTTTTGAAGCAGAAATTTTCACGGGTAAGAAATGTTTTTTTTTTTGAAATTTTTTTTATTTATGAAAATTATTTAATGACACTGGCTCGATGTTAAAAGTGCAAATCCCTACCATATATACATATATATATATATATATATATATATATATATATATATATATATATATATATATATATATATATATATATTGCCGTGGAACCTTCTTATCAGCCTCTGAAACTTCCTAAAAATCGTTCGCGCCAGTTACAAAAAAAACAAATCAATTTACAAATCTAAATTGACGTTCACAAAATTTTCCTTACCCGCTTTCTGCCTTTTCTGAAATTAATTTCTTCAGCAGCTTCCCTGGCTAGCTCAGCTTTTGTTTTATATTCAAAATACCATATAGCTATATGTATCCTGTTCAATACGTAAAATACCGTAAAATACACATTAAAGTTCACTCTCACACATCACAATTTCAACAGTTAAAAAAAACAGCAAATTCAAATGCGTTACCTGGAAAAACTTGAAGATTCCATCTCCGTTGACGATGTATTATGTTCCTGAACCCCTCGTCCAATTGGTTAAGCGTGCGGCTCCACAAGATGTTTTAAAGATGACCACAATCTAAGTTGCGCTTCCTGCTACCCATCCAATATCAATTTCAATATCCAAACCCATGTATATTACACTTGATTATTATCGCATTTTTAATTTACGAGCTTGTTAAAGTATTCGTTGGACCTCGATTAAATTTAAATAAACTCGACACTAACCGCGTCTCAAACTATAAGGTCACAACCAATTTAATATTGAACTTTACAAATTTTAATACTTACAAGTTTCGTCAGTTGCTTTTTGTATGTCGTTATGCGATGCAAGATTAAAGAATAAAAGAGACCCCTATTAATTTCGTTCCCGTATTTATATCATTCAGCTAGGCCCCTTTGGCCACACTTTGCTCGAAAGACCTAATTGTAAAATAATATTTCTCCAAATTTTGTCTAACCGTTTTACGCTTCTAGAAATATTCTCGCGTCACACGCTATCACAACAAGACTATCACATCCACCTGCCGCGTGCTCGTGTATTCCCAAACTAACTATTTCGACCAATCATACATTTCAGTGACGTCTTAAAACCCCGCCTGTGATATCTCTATTTCCGTCTTATGCATATTTGATGTCGCATTCTAACCTTGCTTGAGTGGTAGAAAATCGATATAGCTGCCCGCGTCCACGTGGATGAGTACGTGCTTTGCGATAGTCGGTTGAACAATATTCCTTGAAACTTGTCTTGTTATGCTCCAAAATACATAGAAGTCGACTTTTCAAAACATGCAGGTGTTCAATTAACGAACGTTTAAAATAACATTTCTAGGAGTTTCTTATCATGGTATTCAATCCAACCGATATATTTGTTTGTTACAACGAAAGCTATTCGCCTTGGATTTATTGATTTTACATGCTCTTGTGCATTCTCTGACGTTATAACCCCTTAAATTAAATTACATTAAATTAATAATTACTTTCTATTGGCTTATAAAGCTAATTTTCTTTATGAACCTATTAACTTTTAATCCGTAATTATACAATTATGTCAATACTCATTCATTTAAATTAAATAAATAAAATTAATTTTGCCCGTAAATATTATGTTCCTTCCTCTATACAGGGTGTTTGAAATTGCATATATATATATATATATATATATATATATATATATTAATAGTTATTAAGATGAAATGAAAACCCAACTTTGTATTTAAAGTTGAATTACCATTTCAAATCGAACTAGTAATTGAAAACCACTAAAAGAACGGCTACAGCAGGATTTGAACCTGCAACCTCTGATTCTCCGGATCAGTGCTCTAACCAATTGAGCTATCTAGCCTAATTGTTTAGATGATGTTATACTTAATACTACTGAAGCTTGGCCCTTGTTAATGATTTTCAATTACGTCTTGCATTTAAGGAAATTGAATCTAGTTATATACATAATTCATGTACTAATAACTTGATCATCCCATTTTTGCAACGTTCGGAATAATACAAACATGTAATTATATTATTATTAATACAGAAGAATAATCCACATATGGAATGCAAATGAATGCTTGATATATATTAATAGTTACCATTTCAAATATTAATATTAATATATATCAAGCATTCATTTGCATTCCATATGTGGATTATTCTTCTGTATTATATATATATATATATATATATATATATATATATATATATATTGATATGATACCGTTGCACGCCGATGTAGTTATTTATACGTTCAGTCTCTTGCTGACCCCACCGCTCTGTTTTTTAATATCCTAAAACTTAATATGCCTCGGCTAGCTCAGTCTAATTCACACAAAGTGCACAACGTTACGCTAACAAATAATTTAACACCCCCCCTATCTAATACTTTTCCTGCTTTGAATGAGAAAAACGAAATCGACTAATATTTGTATAACGAGAAAAAAATCATATACACTTCACAGCTTAATATGTTTTACTGTATGACAAAATAAACCCATGAGTCAAATAATAATAATTTTTAAATTGTTTATCCCCAAAATTATAGCTCCTTTTCCTTATTTTAAAGCCAGCAAAAAATGACACTGTACTCTACTGGAAAACCTTTGAACGTTCAAGACCTTTCCCCTTTTTGCGTAATTTTTCACATATAAGAAAAAATTTTTGTTGACTCTTTACATAAAATATTCAGGTATAATAAATGTCAATGTTCAAAATAAAGAGAAAATAATGCCTTATGCTAGATAGTTCTGACCTGTAGTTTTCTTTTTGCGTCCTTGTTCTCCCTGGATCTGCTACTGCGTGCTGTGGATCAGTACCCCTGGCTTACTTTCAGTTGAGTTGCTCCATTCAATGCTTACAACAATGCTCTGTTTTGTGCGCCTTTGTATAGATTTAAACCAATATTTTTATTCGGATTTCCTCCCAGTACTATCAATTTATTTAGTTTTCAAATTTTACCCCGTTCAATCAATAATCAAGTATTTTCTTAGTTTACTTAGATTTACCCAGTCTTTCTTAGATTTACTTAGATTTTCGTAATCTCACTTAGATTTCTAGTTTTTTCTTAATATTACTTGGATTTACTTAGATTTTCGTAGTCTCACTTAGAGCCCTAAATTATAAATATTTAAAATTAATTAATTAATAAACTTTTACTCATGTTTTCCAGCAAAAGGCGAAACTTGTCTCATTTATTTCTCACTATTATTTACTTTAAAATTTTCTAATACCACTTTTACAAATATTTAATTATTTTAATTTTAATATTCACTCGTTGCGTAAATTCTTGACTATAAGTGACGTGAACTGTGCTCAGTTTGAATGAAGACTGTCTACTTATCAAATTCGCGTGTTATATAAGCAACGCCCCATCTAAAATTCATTGGTTATCGGCGTTATTTGTTCAAAGTTTACGACCAGCCATCGGATGTTTTGAATACTTTGGGCTTTTACAGGTATCCGTCTGATAATAATTCGCCGAAACGATGTTTTTGGTCACGTAGGATACCAGTGGATTTCCATTATATATTTATTTTAGACCGTCTGTTTTGTTGTTACAGGAATTACTAATTCGCCTTGGCACGTAATTTAACTTATGGCTTTTGTTTGTCTAGATAATACTTTGGGTTTTATATTAAATCGATGTAGAAAATCACGTGGATAAAAATGACGTAAATTAACATATTTCTGTTTACATCCTGCGTTTCCAAAACGTATTTATTTCGGAAGATGCGTTTCTTATCAGAACGCTATGCTATCGCTTTTCACTATCGCATGTTTAATTTTAATAGGAATTGCATCATGATTTCCTAGCCTTTACTGCATTTACTGCGTATCTATTTACAATTTATGAATGCTTTTTGGTTTAAGACAAGTTTGATTGCGTGCAGAGTTATTTCTTTTGCTGAATGTGTGTTTGTTGTTGAAGGATATGCTTCCCGGCATTAATTAAAGTCAATTGTGATTTTTATACAAGGTGTTAAATGTTTGCTCTTTGCAAATTACGTATTTTTCATGATAAATAAATGTAGTTTTATAACTTCTAGTACTATTTACATGTATTGTGACCATTATGACTCAATATACCCCTAAATAACCCTCTTATCATAGCAATACTATGTAGTTTTCGCCCCCACGTTGTTGCGACATATAAAAATTGATATGATAACGCCGTACTCGGTGTTATGACGTTTTTACTTAACTCCACCGCTCTGTGTTCTCAAACTAAATTTAATCTTACTAATTTTACTATTATGCCACGGCTGGCCCTTTTTAATCTACACAGAGTGCACAACGTTACGATGATCAATTTTTCTCTTCTCCACCCCTTTATGATTACCTATTTGTTTGAATTGATAAAACGAAGTCAATTAGTTTCACATAATGAAAAGAAATATTATTTACAATTTTTGAAAAATATTTAAATACACCCTTCAATCAGTCAATATCATATGTATTATTTGTCCCACAATTTATATACTTTGAATTCAATCTAAAGTCACCAAAAACTACCTTTTTACCAAAGAAACCTGGAACGTTCTAGACCCCTTTATAATATATTATGTAAGTTTAACGTATGCAATGTTTATTGTTGACTTCATTACACTTTTTATATTAATTGAATAAATTCAGTAATGAAATTTAAATAGAAAAATATCTTAAAATTAAATAGATCTGAGCTGCTACAGGTTGTTCGGGTTGTGGATCAACACCCCTTTGTTGTCCTCATTCGTTTATCACTGCTCTGCTTAGTTGAACCAATGGAATACATTACCCCTCGTTTTCCATAAATTACTTCGTGCTTCTTTATTTTATATGCCTTGAATCTCGCAACTCAAATTTGTACCAGAATTGTACCAAAAATATGTTTGTCGACACTGATTTGAATTGTTCTCTTGACCCAGATTTGAATTGTTCTCTTGACCCAGATTTGAATTATTCTTATCGACGCATACTTGAATTATTACAACTTGCAATGTTCAGAAATACACCATCATTCGAAATGTTATATCACAGATTCGAAGTATTCAGAAATGTACCACCAATTCGATAACGCCGTACTCGGTGTAATGACGTTTTTACTTAACTCCACCGCGCTCTGTGTTCTCAAATCAAATTTAATCTTACTAATTTTATTATTATGCCACGGCTAGCCCTTTTTAATCTACACAGAGTGCACAACGTTACGATGATCAATTTTTCTCTTTTTCACCCCTTTATGATTACCTATTTGTTTGAATTGATAAAGCGAAGTCAATTAATTTCATATAATAAAAAGAAATATTATTTACAATTTTTGAAAAATATTTAAATACACCCTTCAATCAATCAATATCATATGTATCATTCATCCCAAAATTTATATGCTTTGAATTCAATCTAAAGTCACCAAAAACCACCTTTTTACCAAAGAAACCTGGAACGTTCTAAACCCCTTTATAATATATTACGTAAGTTTAACGTATGCAATGTTTGTTGTTGACTTCATCACAAGTTTTATATAAATTGAATAAATTCAGTATTGAAATTTAAATAGAAAAATATCTTAAAATAAAATAGATGTGACCTGCGATATGTTGTTTGGGTTGTGGATCAACACCCCTTTGTTGTCCTTATTCGTCTATCACTGCTCTGCTTAGCTGAACCAATGTTTGAGTACAGTTACCCCCCGTTTTCCATAAATTACTTCGTGCTTCTTTATTTTATATGCCTTGAATCTCGCAACTCAAAATTGTACCAGAATTGTACCAAAATTTAATCGTCGACGCTGATTTGAATTGTTCTTTTGACCCAGATTTGAATTATTATCATCAACACATTCGAAATATTCTATCGATCCAAATTTGAATTATTATCATCAACACATTCGAAGTATTCAGAAATGTACCACAAATTCGAAATGATATATCTCAGAATCGAAGTATTCAGAAATGTACCACCAATTCGAAATGTTATATCGCAGATTTGAATTGTTATATCATAGATTCGAAGGCGTTAAACGGCAAAAGAAGTCTTCGTAATCGTTGCACTATTGTGTCTGTAACATACACTTGATATTCTATTAAATATTAAATTACGCGTGACTTTCTGGTTAGCAGTGACGCAGCTTCGCCCTGCATGAGTTATAAACTGACTTGTGTTATCATTGCTCTATGTTATATAGGCTCATCCCACTTACATGTGGGCTGGGTTTTCAAGCAGTTTTGCAGATATCTCAACCAACCAGGTCTTTAATATTCCCTGCATTTCGAGGTTGTTTCGGATGTAATTTCTTCGGTTTTCCGTGTAAGGTTTATTTGCTATTAATACATTGTTATCTTTGCCAGACGTTGTTTTGTATAGATATCGCCTTTTGGATAATTGAACAAAATAAGTGATGTAACTTCAATGCTGTTTTCGTTTGTGTATTTTTATGCGTGTTTGAAACTGCGTTTTCTTATCAAAAATGTTCATTGTTTCAGCTTAATTGCATAAAGCTTTGTTAGGTTTTATCTTTTTCTTCGGCGTCTTTATTTTATAACTAATTAAAACACTTCTCAATGCGTGTTTAATTACATGTACTATCATTTCTCTGAATACGCGTTCTATTGTTGAAAGGTATGCTCACTACTTAAAATTAATAAAGGTCTATATACAGAGTATTGAATGCTTGCTATTTACATAATATACGAATTACCTATTTTTCTGCCAAATACGCGTTCTATTGTGTAAGATATGCTTACTTGCATCGTTTAAAGTTGATTACGGTCTATATACAGGGTGTTAAATGCTTGTTATTTACATAATGTATGAATTATTGGCAAGTGATTTAAATTCAGCGACGAGGACATCCTGTCGAAGCGTTTCGCCCTAATGAGTCTGATGAGGCATACAATTAATCGACCAATAAATTTAGTAAATGCTGCCAATTAATTTAATTATTTCCACCATTAGTACATATCCCAAAAAAAAGTTGTTTTTTTGACAATAAATATAGTAATAGCTTCAATATAATTAGTAATTGATAAAAATGGTTTAATTGTGTTAATTTACTACAAAATTGAAATCATAGGTTAAGAAAAAATCACAAAAGAATAATCACAACAACAAAAATCAAGCAAACATCTCAAGGTTCACAGTAAAGACTGGGCTTTGCTTACTTTTGCAGGCCTTCCGGGACCTCTTTTCGCGTTTAGTGAGATAGCCTTAGTCTCCATTGAAGGTGAGTAATCAGAGTTGATTATAGCAATGCAAATAAATGTTTGCACACGTAAGACTTGTAAAACTCAGGGCAATTACAGTGCGATTCTTTGAGCCATTCTCCACCAATGTTATATGTGAAAATCCATATGCGGTCCAGGTGACCTTTGACGAATGTGTCAAAGGAACGATAGCGCAGCTGCTTGGTGTTTGTAAGAAACTTATTTAGTTCGGTATCTGTAATGGCTTTTCGATTGGTGGTAGTAGAGAGGTTAGATGGAAAAAAGTAGTAAATAGTTTGCTGATGTTGTGTTTGCTGAACATGTTTCATGTAAAGTTGTGAATATTGTCATGCGTTTGTTGATAGCTTTATATTGATTGGAGGAACCTCTGCAAAGGCCACCGAATGACCGTACACCAAATTCCTTTGGTTGGACCAACTTTTGAGCAATTTTCCAACCATGCCAACAAACTTGGCGAGAGGAAGCTTGCGTCGGTTCGTGCCTCTAGGCCCCTTCATGTGTCGGTTTGTCGCTTCTAAGTGGTTATTTGTTTTGGGTAGCCGACAGCATAACCTTCATACCAGGTATTCCGCTCCTCAACGTAGTTTACGTAAAAGTAGTCCAAAAATTGATGGATTTCTTGATTTTCAGTTTCATTTTTCCATTTATCAACAAACAATTTTCAACCAAATGAAAATTCTTTTTCTGATCGGCACCGTTGCAAATCTTAAATATCCTTTATCACCTCCTTTGTCTTGGGATAGGTAAGAGATTTTGAGTGTTCTTTTACATTTTTCATAACGTGAAAAAGGCACATAATACGTTTGAAATTATGTCCAAACACAGCAGCAAAACCATTTGTGATTGCAGGGGCACAGTCGCCAAGAAGAACGGTTGGATTAAATTGAGGGTTTGCTTTCTTTAAAGTAGAAAAAGCAAATTCGTAGTCTGCTGAGGCCTCATTGGTAACTAAGGTCATCCCAAATGGGTGGAAAATCTTTTGCTTATCAACACTTCCAACCACAATTGCAGGCCACTCTTCCAAGTTCAACTTGTATGTAGCGTCGATGACTACCAGGTCGGTAAATTGCATTAACGAAAGTAGCCGTTTGGTAGACCACAAGATGCCCACCTTCCGAGTAGAGTAGTCAATGTTATAAGCCACCACATACGGTTCGTCATCATCCTCTGGGATAGGTAACATTGGCTGAATGTAGGCTTCAAGCTCACCAAGTGTAGTGATTTGCTTGTCCAGTGTTGCCCGATAAAGTTTCAGATGATTAGTAATTTGGAAATAGTCAGGTGGATTAATATTCTAAAATGATTAAAAAATTATCACTAGCACGAATATTCTTACTGATAATAAATACCTTGTCAATTAAAGCGTCGATTATTTGTTGTGGTTTGTCAACACCCATATCGTGCAGAGCGTGAATTACCTCTTTTACCTCTTCAGGTATGCCACGTGGATCTTTTGCTTTATGGCCATGAGGTAGATCAGTTTTGAACACCAAGCAATCATCATCATCATCAGGACAGGAGATGTAGGCACAAAAATCGCATTGTCAGTATTACATAAGAAGTAATATTTCTCGCCGCGAGACATCTTGGCACATTTATGACCGTTGCTGCCATGGTAGCCAATTCCACCAAAAGTCTTGATAAATCAATAGCACTATCATAATTTCAAAAGACTTGATAAACTTGTACGAAAAGTTTTTTGCCCTCCTTTTCTTCGGTAGCTTCTCTGGAGATCTATTTTCGATGTTTTCGTCATCATTGAATGTTACAGGTTGGGATGGAACAGTTGCCAAATGAGATAAATCCATGCTGTAGGTGATAATGATGGTAAAAACACAAAAGAGAAGAATGAAGAAAATATGAATGACAGCAGTGCAGACAGAATGGCAGCAAATGTAGACAGCAGACAATTTGTATGACAGTAAATAAAGCGGCTATATTAACACAAGCAGCCTAAATTGAGCTATTTTAGCATATTTTGGATAATTCAGATTAAAAAACAAATTTTTTACTGGAATAAGTACTAGATTATTTGCATAAATTCAATTTTGATAACATTACTAATTATTTGGGGAAAAATTTCAATTTACTTGGGAAAAGTACTAATGGGAAAATAATTAAATTTATTGGTATGACTTACTAAATTTATTGAGCCCAAAACCTTATTGTCGTCTGATGAGCCCGAAACGCATCGACAGGATGTCCTTGTGGCGGAATTTGAGTCACTTGCCATTAATTCTTTTTACTTTGTGTGTATGTGTGTGTGTGTGTGTGTGTGTGTGTGTGTGTGATTATATATATATATATATATATATATATATATATATATATATATATATATTTTGCTGTGGCACGGCTGAACTTTTGTTCGCCACTAAAAGAGTGCTGTAACATTGGTACAGCAAATTGTAAATTTGAAACTATTATCATACTTTCCTTTTCTTTATTTTGCCTGGTTAGCTCAACGAAAAATTTTACTATAAAATTTAAAAAATTAAATAAAACAGCAATATCAAGAAAACATCTATACATTCAAAAACAATTCTCTTTCATAAAAAAGAATTTATACATCAGTTAACAACTTCATAAAATTATTACTAAATAATCCTTACCTAATCTTTGTTAAAATTTACAAAACTCAAATCTCTTCTCTTGTGGATAATCTACCTATCTTTTATTAACACGCTTATAACGGTAATTGGCCAATAATCCTTGACAAATAATCTATTAAGGAGCAAATGCTTCGAACTTCGGCACTAAACTTTTTGGTGAATATCCGCTTCATCATTAGATCTTCAGTCCTGGAACTGGTTAGACGCGTACCCTCATTGTTTCCTATATCTTTCACTATCTGCGTGCAATAGTTTGATCTAGGTCTACCTTTACTTATTTTTTTCCCATCTCTGCTTGTAATATATCCCGTACTAGTTCCCAAAAATGCCTTAGAACGTATCCTGCCCTTCTATTTCCGCTATTTTTTTTGTTTTCCACAAATATCCTTGTTCCCCTACTATTTCTGTAACCTATTTGTTATTAACTTTGTCTGTCCATGATATCATCCTCATACATCTAAAGCACAACATTCCAAAAGACATCTTTCGTTTCTTTGTCTGCTTTTCCTGCTGTTCCTATTTCATAAACATACTGTGCTCTGCTCCACACATATGTCTTCAACAATGTTCTCCTTGTTTCTATGTTTGTTATCTTCAAACATAGCCGCTGCTCTTTCTTGTTAGATGCAGTTTGGTTCCTCTTCTATTGTTTTACAATTATATACCCTATTTCCCTGATATTCAGTGGTATATGAAGGGAGGGTAAGCAGCCTGTGGCTGCCAAGATACCCCCAACACTTGAACAAGTGCCGAATTGATAGTTTTTCCAATATATCCTTACGCACAATCAACATTAGTTGAAAATATTTCACAACCAACACCTGCAGTTGTTTATAATAATCATCAGATTTAAGGGCACATATTTTTTCGTCAATAGGTTTTCCGTCATGAAACTGGTTAGACGCGTACCTTCACTTATTTATATTCTGAGCTAGCCTACACCGTTCCCTAAAATTCCCCCAGCCTAGATACAGATCGGTTCCCTTTTTATTGTTCTCTAATTAGATGCCTTATTTCACACAGATTCGATGGAATGCTTATAAAAATCATCATTTTTAATTACAGTTATATTTTTCGTCATTAGTTTTTCCATCTTGGAACTGGTTGCACGCGTATCTCCATTGATTTCTATTCTGAGCTAACCTACACATTTCCCTGAAATTCCCACAGCCTACATCTTTCACTATCTGTGTACAAAAATCTAACCTAGGTTTACTTCTATTTCTCTTTTTTCCTATCTCTGCTTCTAATATATTCCACACTATTCTCTCATGCCTTAGTATGTGGTCTATCATCCTACCTCTCATTTTTTACTGTTTTCCACATACTTTTTTCTTCCCCTACGATTTCTAGTATCTGCTTGTTCTTAACTTTGCCTGTCCATGATACCTTCATCATACTTTTATAGCACCACATTTCAAAGGCTACTACCCTTTTTTTGTCCGCTTCTCCCACTGTTCAGGTTTCACAGACGTACAGTGCTATACTCCACACATATGTTTTAAGCAATCTTTTCTTTGTTTCTATGTTTGTCGTCTTTGAACAGAGTAGTTGCTTTTTCTTGTTAAATGTAGCACCACCTTGTGCTAAGCTTTGCTTCATATCTTTTGTGCTTTTCCAATCTTGCGTTATTTGGCTTCCTAGGTCTCAGAAATCCTTAACCTCTTGTAAGTTCTCGTTACCTATTTGTATTCTTGTTTTTAGTTTATTTTCCTCTCATTTGTATCCTAGAACTTAGTTTTTTTTTGTTAATTTTCATACCGTATTTCTCTGTTAGAGCTGTTTCCACTTCATTAAGAGATGCTTCTAACTCGTCCTTGCTAGATACTAATGCCGCTATATAATTTGCAAATCTAAGCATATCAATCTTTGGTCCCTGTATAATAATTCCAATTGTCTTCCTGCATTTGACAGTATTCATTGCTTCTTCGATGTACAAGTTAAAAATTAATGGAGATAGGGCACATCCCTGTCTCACCGCTTTCCTGCTCTAATTCTATTACAGCTGTTTGTATATAAGCTATGTACTATCCGTCTATCCCTAAAACTCATTCCAATCTCTTTGAGTATTTCAAACATTTTTTTCCATTTTACATTGTCGAATACTTTTTCCAGATTTACAAACCCCATATACACGCTTTCTCCTTTTTCAATTGTTTTCTCCATTATCACCCTTAGAGCTAAAATAGCCTCCCGTGTTCCCCTGTTTCGCCTAAACCCAAATTGATCTTCTTCCAATATTCCTTCAGCTCGTTTTTCCATTCGTCTTTGTACAATTCTAGTTAATATTTTTGAAACGTGTGCTGTCAAGCTTATTGTTCGACAATTTTCACATTTATCCGCACCTCTTTTTTTTGGTATAGTTACTATGATGTTACGTTTGAAATCTTTGGGTATCTCCCCTGTCTCATACATATAGCTTACACGTTGGAAAAGACGTTCTGTTACTGCTTGTCCAGCGGCTTTTAGAGTTTGTGCTTGCACCTTATCTGTACCCGGCGCCTTACCATTTTTCAGACCCTTTAGTGCTAATTCAAACTCATCTCTAAGTATAAGATATCCCAGGTCATCCTTTTCAATGTCTGATTCCTGTTCTAATGCTGTTAATTCCTCTCCTGAATATAAATTCCCTATATATTCCTGCCATCTAGCTACCTTCTCTACATTTTCTATAATGACGTGTCCTCCCGCGTTCCTTATATTTTTGCTATATGGTTTTATATCCCTAAAATTCATTCTAATTAATTTGTATGCTTCGTCTGTCTTTCCTATTTCCATCTTAATTTGTACCTATTTGCACTTTTCATCAATCCATTGTTCTTTAGCTTTCCTGCATTTGCGAATAATTTCTCATTTTATGGCTTTGTATCTCTGTTTTTCTATTTCGTCTGATCTATTTTGTATTTTCGTCTTTCTTCTATTAAATTCAGGATATCCTTTGTTATCCATGGTTTCTTATTTTCTTTTTGTGTATACCCCAGAATATCTCTGGTCGCCATGTCTAAGCTGGATTTAATGTTATTCCATTCTGTTTCTACTTCCTTAGTATCAGAAATTTTCCCGATATCTTTCAGCAATTCATTTGACTTTTTTCAAATCTTTCATGGATATCTTTATCTTTTAGCTTCTCATAGTCAAAGTTTTTTAGATTTTTAAATTTAAGTGCGGCCTTCATAATTACGGCGTTGTAGTCGGTGTCTATATCTGCTACCGGGTTGCTTCTACAGTCTTTTACTTGATTTCTAAACCGTTGTCTAACAATAATGTAATCTATTTGATATCTTCCTGTATTTCCTGGCATCTTCCACGTGTATCGTCTTCTAGCATGATGTTGAAATAATGTATATGTGATAGTTAAGTTATTCTTGTCGCAAAATTCTACCAACCTATTTCCCCTGTCATTTCTCGTGCCTAAACCAAATAAACCTACTATCGCTCCTTCTTTACCCTCACCTACCACAGCATTAAAATCCCCCGTAATTATTAAATTTTTATGTCCTTTTACGTATCTTAGTATGTGTTCGATATCTTTGTAGATCGCCTCTACCTCTTCCTCACTGTAGCTAGAGGTGGGCATGTATACTTGTATTATTACTCTATTTACTGGTTTAGATTGAAATCTAACCATTAGTACTCTTTTGTAGGTAGTTTTCTACACGTCGTTCTATCTTTTTTTCGCACAACTATTCCCATAACCGAATTTCCTTCCTCTGATCCTGTATAAATTACCCTGAAGTCTCCACTTCAAAAATTCCCCGCCTCTGGTCAGCGGAGTTCGCTAATTCCCACTATGTCTAGTGCTAACCTATCTATATCGAGTTTCAGGTTCTCTAGTTTACCTTCTTGTTTCATACTTCTGACATTCCACGCTCCGACTCGCAGAATGTTCACGAATCTTTTTCTATTGTTTCGGATCACATCCCCCGAAGTAGTCCCCTCCTGGAGATCCGAATGGGGGACTATTTTACCTTCGGATGTTTTTACCTCAGAGGATGCCATCATGTTTAACAATTTCTCTACGCAGTGTACTTGAGAGGTAATGTGGCGGTTTCCCGTTGCCTTCCACATCTCAATGTAGTACCATCGGGTTGAGCATTGGGGACGTGGCCGCAAGCATAGCGGTCCCTTAATTAAATTGTAATGCCTTCCACATTGCAGTAGTGTGTCTTAGAATGTCATCCCGATCCCTATGATCTCTGCCAGTCTAAGTACCGAAAAAGGTGCTGCCCTCTTTCGGTGACCTGTCTTAGTCTGGTTTCTCACTAAAGACCCCACTAATTTGCTTAAACCTATAGTTTGGCTCTTTAGCTCATTGAAACGCGTAAGCTATTCTACCTGTTCTAGTATTTTAGAACGGCGTCAAGGTGCAGGTCTGTTCAGAATGGTGTTAAAACTTATCCTTGAAAAAATAGCATCATTACTTGTAGGCAATTTAATTTGTCATTAGCCTGCATAACCAAACGGAGCTATATGGACCGTTTTTTAATAAGATATTGTCTTCAAAATAATCCAAAGATGATCACCACGTTAACGAAATCCGTCAATAAGGTAGCAAGCTGTAGATATAGGTTAAAATTTAATAATTCATATTGTTAAATTACTATGATAAAATTTATTTAATTTATTGTTTTAATTTGATTAACTGGCAAGAAAGATTTTAACAAATTTTATTAGTATTGTATATATGACGATCTATTATGGCATTGGGCTTATGTACAGTTGTAAAAATGACCAATTTAAAGTAATAAATGACACATTTCTTCAACTAATTAACCATCCAGTCTCCAATCTTAATTTTTGTTGATTTTTCAGAACAGCCAAGGTAATCTCTTTTTATTACTATATCTTATTGGCTTTAACGACTGTCGTTTCTATAATAAACACTTATGTAAAAGAACGAAGTCAGAAACTAGATTGATAAAAAATATTCTAGCCTAAAAAGAATTACGTGCGAGAAACCTCAGGGGTCAGGATTGGGTCCGCTGCTGTTGGTATTCACACGCTTAATTCAATAAATATTCCAAATGTCACTTGTATATTTATGATTCACAAATATGTTGCACATTTAATAAATACTACATTGTAGATTACAAAAGGATAGTCAATAAAGACATAAACAAGTTTGTTAATTTTACATAACAGCATTCTTTAAACATCCTTTACAATCTAAATTAATCTTATTTGTTTCGTATTCAAATCAAAACTCAAGACATAGTTAATTAGAATGTTCGAATTTTGTTTTTGTTTGTAATGTAAGATTTGACAAAAAATCGTATCATTATTATTACGTCTTCAGTTCTGGAACTGGTTGGATACGTGCCTCCATTGTATCCAATTCTGAGATAACCTACACGTTTCTCTGAAATTCCCACAGTCTACATTTTTCTTCCCCTACCACTTCTAGTACTTTTTGTTCTTAACTTTGTCTGTCCATGTTATCATACGTCTGTAGCAGGGATTACATAAATACCCTGAGGAGCCCCTGATGGTCAGTCAGTCCCGATCTTCATAACTTTAACATTGTTGGTGGTTCAAGCTACTCACCATAATTTTTAATTATTAATCATCGATTATTAACTTCAAGTATTTTGCCAATTTCAATTAGTTTAGTGAATATAAACGTTTAAAGTTGATTGTAACAGAAAGGAGTCAATTTTGTAATTATATAATTGAGAATAAATTCGATAGAAGAGTTTTTTGGAAATAAATGTTTTTAAAAAGAAGCTCCCAAAGGCTCAAAACCCATCTTGTGGACTACTTGAAAAATGTTTGGTGAGTATTTTACACAAAATACTTTCTCTTTCAGAGGAGACGTTAAATGTAGGTAATGTGGGTGGGTATAGTCCTCTATGTTAAGATTCTAAATCTCGAGGTACAAAACTCGCTTTCTGCTCAATGGAGCATTGAGAATTCAAATCTAAGGTACACGCACGTTTCTCGTGTTGAACGTACGTTTACAGATATTCCAAACAAAATACACTAAACTGCAAGACAGTTTTAATCCGTGTTATATTCTAACCGCTCGCATCCAGACAAGCAACTCTTTTTTGTTGAGCATTGTGTGTACTGCGGTTTCAACATTATTACTCATTGGGTATGTGACGTATCTTCCAAACGAGCAGAAGCGCGCCTTTTACAGTCAGGAATTGTGTTTTGAGAGAGTAACTCTATAACTATGTTTCATTGTCAAGCCTAATGACTGACAATAGCGCGAGATGTAACTAGAAATCAAGTGCTTAATACTGATAATGTATGAAATTTAAGTTCGTCATTTACTACAGTAGCTTCCGGTATATATCACAAGGTTGCAGGTTCAAATTCGGTCGACGGCTTTACTTTTTCTATTCTTAATTCAATTTGAAGTCGTTTAGTCTTTTATGGAGGTCTTAATTAATGTGTCACCTAAATAATTAATATTGCTAATACTAAAATCAACGGAATCTATGCCATTGCACCGAATAGAAATTTTAGTTATATTAGTAGCACTTGTTTGTTGAAATCAATTAGACTAAATTCGTTTCTTCAAATAATTTGAGATAAGTACACGCTTTATTCGCGGTCACTGTTAATCTTGCCACAACTTTTTATAACGAAGGCTTAATAACATTCCTTGTGGTATAAAAATAGCATCTTCTTTTTGACAATTAATTATGTTGAAAATGATTTAGCAACAATAAAATGACAACGGCAGAGGCGTTTGTAATTTTGTTATTGCATTATTATGGTATAATAATTTATGTATATTATTATTGTCTGTATAACCCATTGTTTTCAAATAATTTGGATTGCTTTGCGTAATGCTTAACAATACACCTGCGTATCAACGTAGACCATCATTTAATTATTAAAAAAAATTTGAATTGTTCTTTTGTTTTGTCTATTCATTCCTGTGGTTTACTGCATTATACACGGTGGTTCGTTCAAAATGGAATACACATATTTTAAGGAGCAACGCTACTACAAAACAAAGGTTAATTTGCTATAAAAAGTTAGTATCGACTAAAAATGTCGGAATGAAAGGAAAAACTCTCTAACAATTTTTGACATGAATCTTAAACGCAGAGGAGGTAATTAGAACAAACTTCAGAAACAGGTTATACTGAAAACCTTTACAATTTTTTTTCAAAGGTATTAGAAGATTTACTTTAAACGTTCGATAGTAGGTGTAAACTGGGGCCACAGCAATAAAATTTCCGATCATTTATACCAATGAATAAGAGAAGGAAGTTCCGCTCATAAGAAATGTATGGGAATTGTCTCTATGTAGACTATATGTGTGTGGAAGAAAGATAGGCATACATTAACCTAGTCACCTTGCTTCTCTGTTACATATAGGTAATAAATTGAACTTGCTATGCTTTCCGCTAACCCTATTTAGACTACTTTTGAAGGATCCCGTTTAATTATGTTTCTCTCTAACTGTCTAAAACACAAGACTGGTCTAAAATATCAGGGGAACAAGAATCTAGCAATAATTTTAATATAGAATTAAGCCCTACACAGCTACAGCTCCTCAACCTTAAATTTATAACCAGTTTTATTTATAAACATTCCCTAAACCTCTAAAGCATTGGATGATCTAAAGTTTTTGCGTTAGTTGTATTTTAAAAACTGGACATGAATCAGACGGTAATTACTCCTGTAGTTTATTCGGAAACAATTATTCTATATATGCAATTACCCTATGTAGTAATTGATTTTGGATGTACTAACTACACTATAGAGCAATTTGGTTTCTAAACCTAAAGGTGGCACAGGCAATAAAGATGTTATTTATTGGTTAACCACGTTCCGAATGAACCGGCACCTTGACGAAGTTCTAGATTACTAGAACGGGTGGAACGGCTTGAGTGTTCCAATGAGCTAAAAAGACGAATCAAAGGTTTTACCAAATTTGTGGTATTTGGTGAGGAACCAGACTACGAGAGGTCCCCGAAAGAGGGCAGTTGCTCCTTCGGTACTTAGATTGACAGAGACCATAGGTGTCGGTATGGCAGTCTAAGACACACTACCACGATGTGGAAGGCAACGGAAAAACACCACATTACCTCCCAAGTACAAAACGTATTTAAATTGTAATAAACATGATGGCATTCTCTGGGGTAAAGATTCCAGAGTTAAAATAGTTCCCCATTTGGATCTCCGGGAGGGGACTACTTCGGAGGATGCGATCGAAAAGTTCAGAATAAGAGTCGGTAAGCTAGAGGACTTGAAAATTGAAATGCATAGTACTAGAAATAGTAGGGATCAGCAAAGTTCGGTGGCCAGAGACGGGAGATTTTTAGAGTGGAGTCTTTAGGGTGACTCATACAGGATCAGAGGAAGGAAATTCGGGTGTGGAGATAGTTATGCGAAAAAAGATAAACCACTGTCTAGAAAATTACTTACAAAAGAAAGAAGGAGTACTCATGGTTAGATTAGAATCTAAACCAGTAAATACAGTAATAATACAAGTATACATGTCCACCTCTAGCTACAGTGACGAAGAGGTATAAGCGATCTACAAAGATATCGAAAACATACTAACATGCGTAAAAGGACATAATTACGGGGATTTTAATACAGTGGTAGGCGAGGGTAGGGGAGGAGCGGTAGTAGGTTTGTTTGATTTAGGCACGAGAAATAACAGGGGAAATAGGCTGGTAAAATTTTGCGACAAGAACAATTTAATTATCACAAACACATTATTTCAGCATCAAGCTAGAAGACGATATACATGGAAGATGCCAGGCGATATAAAAAGAAATCATATAGATTACATTCTTGTTAAACACCGATTTAGGAATTAAGTAAAGGACTGTAGAAACTACCCGGAAGCAGATATAGACACTGACCACACCATCCTAATTATAAAAGCCGCTCATAAATTTAAAATTTTGAAAAAAAATAGAAAAAGGCACTTTGACTTTCAGAAACTAAAAGATAAAGATATCCACAAAAGATTTGAAAAAAAGTCAAATGAATTGCTGCAAGATATCGGGAAAATTTCTTATACTAAGGGAGTAGAAACAGAATGAAATAACATAAAATCTAGCTTAGACATGGCGGCCAAAGATATTCTGGGGTATACACAAAAGAAAATAAGAAACCATGGATAACAAAGAATATCCTGAATTTAATAGGAGAAAGACGAAAATACAAAAAGAGACCAGACGAAGCTGGAAAACAGAGATATAAAGCCATAAAATGGAAAGTTATTCGCAAATGCAGGAAGCCAAAAAGCAATGGATCGATGAAAAGTGCAAAGAGATACAAACTAAGACGAAAATAGGAAAGACAGAGGCAGCATACAAACTAATTAGAATGCATTTTAGGAATATAAAACCGTCTAGCAAAAATATAAGAGGCGTGAAAGAAGACATCATTATAGAAAATGTATAGAAAGTGGTTAGATGGCAAGAATATATACAGAATTTATATGATGGAGAGGAACTAACAGCACCAGAACAGGAATCAGACATTAAAAACAATGACTTGGGATATCCTATACTTAGAATTGAACAAAAAGAAGGAGAAAATCAATTTGAGTTTAGGCAAAACAAGGATACATGGTAGGCTGTTTTAGCCCTGAGGGTGATAATAGAGAAGACAATAGAAAAAAGAGAAAATGTGTAATATAGGGTTCGTAGATCTGGAAAAAGCATTCGACAATGTAAAAAGGAAAAAAATGTTCGCAATACTCAAAAAGATTGGAATGAGTTTTAGGGAGAGACGAATATTACATAGCTTATACAAAGAGCAAACAGCAGTAATAGAATTAGAGCAGGAACATAGAAAAGTAAATATTAGGAAAGGGGTGAAACAAGAGATATGCCTTATCCCCATTAATTTTTAACTTGTACATCGAAGAGGCAATGAATCCTGAAAAATGCAGAAAGAAATTTGGAATTATTATGCAGGGACAAAAGATTGATATGCTTAGATTTGTAGATAACAGCGGTATTAGCATCTAGCAAAGATGAGTTAGAAGCAGCCTTTAATGAAATAGAAACAGTTCTCACAGAGATACGGTATGAAAATTAACAAAAATAAAACTAAAGTACTAGTATGCAAAGGAAGGAAAAATAAATAAAAAACTAGAATACAAATAGGAAACGAGAACTTACAAGAGGTGAAGGATTTCTGCTACCTAGAAAGTCAAGTAATGCAAGATGGCAAAAGCGCAAAAGATATAAACAAAGATTAGCACAAGGTCGTGCTACATTTAACAAGAACAAACAATTATTGTGTACAAAGATAACAAACAGAATCAAGGAAAAGGTTGTTGAAAGCATATGTGTGGAGCACAGCACTGTACGGCTGTAAAACTTGGACAGTAGGAGAAGCGGACAAGAAAAGATAAGAGCCTTTGAAATGTGGTGCAACAGACGTATGATGAAGATATCATGGACAGACAAAGTTAAGAACAAAGAGGTTCTAGAAATGGTAGGGGGAGAAAGAAATATGAGGAAAATAGTAAAAAAAATAGGATTGATTGGACGATAGATCAAATGCTACGGCATGAGGGAATAGTGCGAAATATATTAGAAGCAGAGATAGAAAAAAAGAGAGGTAGAGATATACCTAGGTTACACTATTGCACGCAGATAGTCAAAGATGTAGGCAGTGGGAATTTCTGGAAAATATGTAGGCTAGCTCAGAATAGAAATCCGTGGAGGTACGCGTCCAACCGGTTCCAAGATGGAAAACCTTATGACCAATAAATAAAATATTTGTACTTAAATCTGGTGATTATTATAAGCTACTACAAGTGTTAGTTTTGCAATATTCTCAACTAATATTAATTGTGTGAAAGAATTTTTGGAGAATTATTAATTTAGCAAATGTCTGTGTTGGGGAATCATATATTTAGAAAACAATAGAGGGGGAACCGAGCTGTATCTCGGCTATAGGAACGTCGAGGAACTATGTAGGCGAACTTAGAATAGAAATCAATGGAGGTACGCGTCCAACTTGTACCAAGACGGCAAATCTAATGGGGAAAAAATAATTTCCCTTAAACCTGACGAGTACTAGAAACAAATACAGGTGTTAGTTTTGCAATATTTTCAACTAATCCTGATTGTGCAAAAGGATTTATTGAAAAACTATTAATTCGGCAAATGTTTAAAAGTTGGGAGACCTTGGTAGCCACAGGCTGCTTAACCCTCTTCACATACCCTACATTTGATTTTCCAATGCTCCACCCGAAGGTACTGCATTGGTCAGGAAGCTAGTTTCTGTTTACCTGGAAATTTTGAATTTTGCCGAACCCTTGCTATTGCAAGCAAGGTAGGGATCTTTAACGTGCGTGACAACACCCACACACGGGACCTCCATTTTACTTCACCCGAACGAGGGCGTATTTTTGTGAAAAATGCTCGCCTAACATATTTCAAGCGGACCGTGTCGGAATTTGAACCCGGGACCTTTGGCACAGTAGTCAGACGCATACCGACTACACCACGGAGCCGTCCCTCTTCATATACCCTACATTTGATTTTCCAATGCTCCACTCGAAGGTACTACATTGGCCTTACATGTGATTTTACAGTGCTCCACCCGAAGGTACTACATTGGCCAGGAAGCGAGTTTTTTTTACCTGAAATTTTTTTTGTATTTTGCCGAACCCTTGCTGTTCCAAGCAAGGTAGTGATCTTTAACGTGCGTGACAGCACTCACACACGGGACCTCCATTTTACCTCTCATCCGAACGAGGGCGTATTTTTATGAAAAATGCTCGCCTATCATTTTTCAAGCGGATCGTGTCGGGATTCGAACCCGGGACCTTGAGCGTAGTAGGGTACTACATTGGCCAGGAAGCGAGTTTTTTTAACTGGAAATTTTAAATTTTGCCGAACCCTTGCTGTTGCAAGCAAGGTAGGGGATCTTTAACGTGCGTGACAACATTCACACACGGGACCTCCATTTTACCTCTCATCCTAACGAGGGCGTATTTTTGTGAAAAATGCTCGCCTAACATTTTTCAAGTAGTTCGTGTTGGGAATCGTACCCGATACCTAGGGCTTAATAGTTACACGCGGACAAACTAAGCCACAGAGCCGCCAAAGGATAAACCCGCAGACCAAATCAAAAACAAATTGCACCGTCGATGGCTTTAGTGTAAAGCCCAACGGAAGACAGAGCCGAGACAAAGAGGTCCCCCATACCCACGGCCCAGTGTCGTGAGGTTACTACCCTCAAACTATGCAGCGAGTTAGAAAGGAATGGAAGAAAATAGAAAGGATAAATGAGAGTTGGTCGGATATTTAGAGCTTTATAGCAACTAGCTAGAAGAGAGAACAAGAAAGGCTCGCACTGAGCCAAGAAGATGGACATCAAAACACTGCTCAACCAGGCAAGGTAGGGATCCTTAAGCGTACGTGACAACACTCACACACGGGATCACATTATACTTCTAATCCGAACGAGGGCGTATTTTTGTGAAAAATGCTTGCCTAACATATTTCAAGCGGACCGTATCGGGATTTGAACCCGGGACCTTGGGTATAGTAGTCGCACTACACCACGGAGCCGTCGTCCTCTTCATATACCCTACATGTGATTTTCCAATGCTCAACTCGAAGGTACAAATTTTCGAGAACCTGCACAGACTACTATTAAAAATCCTACACATGTCTATCTTAACAAGAAATTTACCATATTTTTGTATTTACCCTAACACTAAGCACAATCTCGATGATTTTAACAAGTAGGGGTAATTGAAAGCATAGCAAGGTCCATTTATTACATATATGTAACAGAAAAGCTGGTTAATTAGCAAAGTGATTAGGTTAATGTAGGTCTATCTATCTTCCATAAACGTATAGTCCATATAGAGACAATTCCCAAGTATTTCTTACGAGCGGAACTTCCTTCTCTTACCCATTGGTTTAAATGAGCGGAAATTTTATTTCCGTGGCCCCAGTTTATCGCTACTTTCGGGCTCAAGATTATAAATAAGTAATCTTCAGTTTCTGTATAAAACCGAATGATTTTGGGAATAAACTGAGGCACAATAAAGGAGTCTCCTCAAAAGATTCTCTAACTACAATGAATAAATTCGGAGAATGCTAGCGCCCCTAGAAACAGGAAACGTTACCACTAAAGTCCAATCCTTCTACCAGCGGAAATCGAGAGACAAACTTCAATTCACATACCCACTTTTCAGAGCCAACTTAGACAGGTGTAGTCTAAACATCGAGGGAATTACAAATAGCAAACAAGACGCACCGTTGGAACCGTCTCGAACCCGCAAGTGGAATGAAGTATGTATTCAAGGAAACTATAGACCTTTGAAAGCGCTCCTAAGATGGAACTGGCAGTGGAAGCACCACACTCCAAACATAACAGCTATATTTATCAGACGATATGATCACAACCTCTGTTAATAAAATCACAAAAGCGATATTAAAGTATGGATCATCGAAAGAGGAAACTTCACAGTGGCATCCGTAAACAAGCTCTCATGCGGAAAGTTCGCTTTTTACTGTGATGTTCCTTTGAAATTTCTGTAATCATATTTCATTTTAATAGTTTCTGTAATAGTAAATCCTACCAAGACGGTTAGGTTATTTCCTTTAAGAAATACAATTTTTAGGTTACTACAATTTTGATCTAAGATATAATTATTTCTGCATCATATATTGTTCATATTCACAGGACTTCCTCTGTACTGTTTTAGCCCTGTTCCTCTACGTAGCACCTTACCTTGCCACTATTGACACTGAGGGTTCTAGTGCTTGCACTGTTAGGGAATTAATCTGTTCTTCCATCTTCAGGACCTCTTCTTCCCTTTTTACGCGAAATCTTTAACAAATTTGCTTCTAGTTCTTGTGAGTTGTCCCCCAACTGTACTTACAATTTCTGTAAGCCGCCGGAAATTTTGGCTTCCAGCTTTTACAGGGATTTTATACCTTCTTTTAAAAACTTATCTTTTAACTCTTTAACCGCTGTTGCAGTTTTCGTAGCTGTCTCTCAATTGACTATCGTTTTCTTGTAAATTTACGGCGGTCTCGTTCAGTTTTTCTGCAAAGCTTACGACATTTTCCTCTAATTTTTCTGTAAACATGGTTGTTAAGAATTTTCCTTTTTCTACCAGAAAAAGGTCTTGTTCGACTACTACGTCGTTGGTAGTTGGTGCAGAACAAGCAGTACAAGTAAATAATGAGTCGTTATTAAATCTATTTAATACAACTCATTATTTACTTGTTGTACTGTTTGTACTACACTAACTACCAAGAACGTAGTAGTCGAATAAAACTTTTGTTTGGTAGGAAAAGGACAATTCTTAACATTTGGTGACCTCAACGTGATGGCTTCAGTTTAGTAGTAGTCACAGCATTAGTTGTAATCAGTTGGTAGCTGGTAAAGAAAAGTTGATTGATTGGCATGGAAGCGAAACGAGCAATTCGTAATGCTGTAAGAGCTCATTTCAGAACTGATGTGCAAAAGTTTGAAGATATTCTGAAAGCTGGTGCAGCTGAGTTAAGCAGTGATAGTTTTCAAGCATGCTATGACATCTTAAAAAAACGGTTTGAGAAAATACAAGTCTATCGTGAAAAGTTTTAACGTCCATAACAGGTAAAGATATGGTGCTGAAACTGGTACGGCAATCGAGGAAAGTGTATAGCATGAAGTAATATTTAGTACATGTCATGCTACGTACTTTTGCCGCATGAAAGAAATAGGGGCTAGTATTGATGTGCCACAGTCAACTAATGAACATAGGAACCCTCAATATTTCCAAAAATTGAGTTAAAAAAGTTTGGAGGTGAATTAAAGAATTGGATACCCTGGTGGGCTCAATTTGAAAAGGTTCATCTGAATTAATAAATTTCAGTAATTAGATCCAAGCATGTTACCAGGATCAAAAGCTAAGAAATTAGTAGGGGGTATTCGCATTCTAGCGAAAACTATCCGAAGGTAATTGTTGCACTAAAAGCGAGATTTGGGAAAAAGGAGTTGCTTTCTGAACTCTTACGTTCGTAAATTTATAACGTTGATTGTTGATAGAATTACAGTGAAGGACAAGTCATCGATCGGTTCTTTATAAGTTGACGTGCTTAGTAAAGAAAAGGCGCTAGAATCTTAAGGCATATCGGCAGCTAGTTGTTGCAATATTCTAAAGACATCTTAGTCAGTAGACACATTAAGAGTATGGCAATGACTGGCTAAAGTTTCTGATGATAGTGTGTTCAAGCAATTGTTGGATTTCATGAGTGAAGAAGTTATCAACGAACAAAAGATAATATTAGCCGGCTAAGGGTTCAGTAATGTTAATACAGATAAGAAGAGCAAGTTCTACGTGAAAAATACGCCGTTAGAGGAAATTCCAACTGTTTCAGGTTTAGCTAATCCATCAGAAAAACCAAAAGTAGATGTGTGTGCATTTTGTAATAGTGGAGGAGAGCACAAAACAGTCGATTGTTGTAACGGGAAATATGAGCTCATGATGAGCTCAGATGATCGGCGTAATGCTGTACGAGAAGCAAAGTTATGTTTATACTGTTTGGGTTCTAGTCATGTAGCAAGGTTTTGTAGAATTATAGTGGATTGTCAAAATTGTGTCAAACGCCATCAATTAGTCATGTGTCCATAATTTAGTAAGAAGGAGGATAAGTCGTCTTCAAAAAGTAATTACATTTTGAACAACTATGATAGCGAAACTCTGCAAACTAATTCAATGAATTCGGAATTTTGTAGTAAACGTTAATGGTCCGGTTGAGTTTAAGGGAGGCTTCTAGATAAGCTTAGTACTATGATTGACAGTGGTTCTCAAAAATCCAGCATTTTGGCGCACACTGCACAGCAGTTAGGTTTAAATGCAGTGGGACGCGTAAAACTTGTGCATAGCTGCATGGAGGAATAAAGACACCAGAAACATTACACTAGCACTATGTTGTACAAGTCAGTGGCGTAAATGGCAATTATCAATGTCAAATTGAATGCATAGATGAGGAGAATTTGTATAGCGGCATTCACCAGGTGAGCAATGGCCCTTGGATGAACGAGGTAACGAAAAGGAAAATCTTTTTCTGTGACCAAGACAAAGAGATGCCCGAAATTAAGTTAGTCATAGATGCAAACGCATATGGGAAGTCTCTTATTGTTCATATCGTTCAATTAGAGTGTGGATTATTAGCCATTGAAACAAAGTTGGGTTGGTTCTTGATTGGAAAATATGAGACACATTACGATAGTTCTACATTTTCAATGGCGTGTACAATATCAATGGTCAATGATTCTGTTTTGAGTGAGTTCTAGAAACTAGAAAGTATTGGCATATGTGATCCGGTGGAAACGCCGAATCAGTATGAGCTTCAAGAAAAAGCCAGAAATCATTTTGTAAAAACGGTCAAGCGGGATGCTGAAGGTAGATACGACGTGCAATTGCCATTTACGTTGAGTCCGGATAATTTACAGAATAACTTGGCTATTGCAGAAAAAAGATTGAGAGCGTCCTTAGAAAAACTGAAAAGGAGCGGAATGTGGAACGAGTATGATAAGGTTTTTAAAAAATGGTTAGCAAAAGGAATTATTGAGGTCGTATCTGAGAAGGACGGGGGAAATTCACTATCTACTGCACCATGCCGTAGTCAAAACGAACAGTCCTACTACTAAGATCAGGCCTGTGTTTGATGAAAGCAAAGAAAGACATCTCATTAAATGATTGTTTAGAAAAGGGAGTAAATTTGTTAGCTTTACTGACAAATGTGCTCCTTAGAGTCCGCGATGGAAGGATTGGTGTAGTAGCAAACATACAAAAACCATTCTGTCAAATTAGTGTGTTTAAGCCGCATCGTGATTATCAGAGATTTTTATGGTGAAATGATGAAACTCAAACTCAGTTGAAACTTCTTCGATACAGGTGCGTCGCATTTGGGGTAAATGCAGTAGTTGATTATCATGTATCAAAAGTGTCGCCCGAAGAAGCGGACGTGGCAGAAAAATTGAAGACAGACTTATATGTAGATAATGTAGTGACATTATAATTTGAATTAGGGCCGCTATACTTGCGGCCACGTCCCCAATGCTCCACCCAGAGGTACTACATTGAGATAATGTAGTGACAGCAGTCGAAAGTCAAGAGACAATGTATCAGTCTAAGGCAAAGTCAATACAAATCTTAGAGTGCGCTTGTATGGATTTGCGCCGTTGGGAATCATCATATGATAATTCTAAGAACGGATTGTCGGAAAGCAAGAAGTGTGACGTGGACTTGACTTCTAATCTTGGTCTGACATGGGATAAGCGATCCGGCCGACTATACGTTAAACTTCGTGACGTCGAAAAGGCGAAGGTGTTTACCAAACAAACAGTATTATCAGGTTTACAAAAGGTATTTGATTCACTTGGGGTTTTGTCACCACTCACTTTGCTGCCTAAAGTTTTACTCCAAGAAGCTTGGGCATTAAAATTGAATTGGGATCAATTATTACCGGATGTGTAAAAAGGTTTAAGATATGGTTGGAATCGTTAAATATAATAAAAAGCATTGGTATTCCTAGACGTTTGTCGTTTTCGCGTGCAAAAAGTGAATAGAGTCTACACTGCTTCATGGATGCTAGTAAGTCGGCTTATGCAACAGTTATATATTTGAGATGCAAAAAGGCCGGTGAAGTATCTGTGCAACTGCTTCAGGCCAAGTCCAGTGTGGCTGCTGCGAAGAAAGTCACTATACCGCGGTTGGAACTGTTGGCGTGCGTAATTGGGTGTAGGATGACTAAATCTGTTTGTGATACTTTATATTTGATTTGTAAAAAATACTATTGATCCGATTCGTTAACTGCTATTACTTGGATTTCTCGTTGTGAAAATTGGAGTGTTTTTGTTGCTAATCGGATAAAGAAAATCAGAAGCCTTAATAACACAAGTGACTGGAGGCACACCCCGAGCAATCAGAACCCAGCTGCCCAGAAGCCTGGCCAGGGAACAAAACCTGTACCGAATGAAGAGTTGGTAGATGTGGAAAGGCGTAAAACAATTTTGTCGGCGAAAGAAGGTGGATCAAGTTGATGTCAGCCTTCCAGCAGCAAGAGCTGAAAATACAGCGCCATTTCAAGTTGTGGAATTGATTTGGCTGGGCCGTTGTTCTTAACAGGTGGTGCTAGAGTGTGGATAGTCCTGTTTACGTGTGCCGTATACATTTCATAGAGTGGAATTTCCATCCCGTCACGTCCACCCACCTTTTGGCATAGTAGGGCCCTTCATTTAGAGGTAGTGAAATCACTAAGCACAGAAAATTTTCTTTAGACTAGTTTTGAAATGAAAATCTTGCACATTACAAGCGTTGCCTTCGAGAAATTACTATAACAGTAATTACGAGGTATATGTAACATTCTGGAAAGTGCGTTTATTCTATTTTTACTGCAGCGGCTCATATTTGCCTAGCGATAAGAAAGAATGATGGCATGTTGTAATACAATCATGTGTCTAGCAACAAGAATGGATAATTGGTAGGTATCGTATACAAAGGGCTGTTCTCGTAAGGTTTGATTCTAGATTTCTCTCCATTTTTCTTAAATATGGGATTTTTGTATATAAACTAGTATCCCATTGCAATAGATTAGTATTAGTTTGAGTTCCGTCCTAATAAACGTTCAATATACATAAAGTAATCTAAATATAAATTCGCTTACGTAATGTGTTAGATAAATAAATTACCAGTGAGATTAGTGCTATAATAGTGATCAATTCATCGTACTTAGAAGATTCAACGAGTGCCTACAAATAGTGATTCAGCTAGTGCTAATATATAAATAAAACTTTAAATATTTGTAATTGCGAAGAATAATTATCACACTTGTATTTATCGCGATTAAAAGAAAAAAGGAAAATTAGAAAACTCGTTACATTACGTTATTTATAATTGTTTTTAAAATTCACTAAATAATGGTAATGGCATTGTGGTTCGGCTTTCTTGCATATACATTTTACATTCGAATAAGGTATTAGTGTCACCACGTCACTATTAATCAGCAGATGCTCAAATCTTTTAACATGAATTTTATTAAATTGTGAGAAAGTAGATTGTAATCTCGTTTATTTCGTACGTCTCCTTTTATTAATTCTTGTTTCCTGTGAATAAAGAACAATCTAAAGACATATATTTAAATAAACACTTCCTACAGATTATATTCTTTTGTTTTTCAAATTAAACTTGTAAAAAAGTTTCTGCATTTTTCGTAACTCAAGGTAATAAATTATAATACCATGGGCAAGGACACTTTGGAAGTAGTAGGTATTAATTGTATTTTTGGAATTTAAAAGGTGAGAAAATATTTGATTAAGTTTTATTCTGCAACCCTTCAGACTGTTCTTAAGGTTTGATCAATAGAGGGTTTGAAACGTCCTGGCAAGTGCACGAGATTGGCACAACATACAAGTTTTAAACCAAAGGTATTTGGCTCCACCACAATGATCAAGATTACGGGAAATGACGCGGTGCCATGTATTCTTGTTGGAATCGACGATATTGTAGTTAAAACTTCTGCTAAATCTGGTCATTACTCCACTCCGGTATCTAAACACTTTACATTATTTACAAGCAGGTCCATCGCCTAAACAATTTGATACTCTATATCCCAGTAATAAAATACAAAAAACCAACAATTATAAGACGAAAGGAGAAACTCGTCAAAGTGTTATCAAATGTGTTAGTTCCAGGCGAAGAGATGTGAATTTTGTCGCAATACAGGTCATGAAGGGAAAGACTGCTATTTTAAGAACAAAAAACCACCCGATATGCGAAAAATGATGTAAATCCCAACGAAAAGTATTCTAAGGACGTTTTAATTAATGAGCATGTGACCATGGCTTACTTAAATTTAGGTAGTACAATAATAGCGATAACAATGAGTGAAGTAGAGAGATTGCGATTAAATCGATACCAATAACAAGATTTTAATAAAGGGGTATGGTGATGGGAAGTGTATGTCGTTGGAGAAACACCTTTTCATTAGAAGTAGACGGCGTTAAAGCAAAAATTCCAGATTCAAAGCAAGATGTACCTGTATTAATAGGACATCCATTCACCGATTTACCCGGAGTGATCCTGACTAAGGACTGCAAACAATTAGTTATCGCCGACGGAGAGATAGTTAAGATAAGAGATGTTATTGAGAAAACCCAGAAAGTTGCACTGAACACAAAAAGCATAAAAGCAAACAGGAACTTAGAAAATTTGCAGAAGAAATGGCGATTGATATAGTTCTCGTCCAAGAACCTTACACATTTAACCACAAAATACCCAGTATGCCTGTATCTTCTAGAATAATTATATAGGGTGAAAAACTCATGGCGGTGACAATTGTTTTTAATAAAGACTTGACAATTACCAAAATTCACAAACACTGCGATAGCCTCTGTATAACAATACAAGAAGGATCTAAAACATTAGGGAAATGGATAATGACAAATATATACTGGCCACTCGCACACCAAATAGAACCGTACCTACGACAAATTTAACAAATTGTGTAGGAATATCAACACCTACCAGTACCTGTTGTGATAGATCCGAACGCGAAATCACCTCTGTGGCAAAGTACAGAAACTGATGATCGGGGGGAATTATTAGAAGCTTTAATTAACCAACATTAATCACCTCGAAATTGAAAATCTAGAAAGAAATTCAAACATCACTGTAGCGCGGGAGCATCATCACCAGGGGAACGAACATATAACTTAAACAAATACAGAATAGCAAAGTCAGAATATCAGGACAAACTTGAATCCCAAAAACGTCTAAGTTGGGATGCTTTCCTGGAAAAGCATCTTCAAATAAACATGTGGAGAATGCCATACAAACTAATACATACAACTGACTGGAAATCTACAGCAGAGCTACTTTTACAGACGCTCTTGCTAGATGACAATGACGAAAACGAAGATCAACACCAACGACAAAAACGAACCGACATGTCAAGGAAATATATAACCGACCTACCGACTGATCATTTCACGGAAAAGGAAGTTGGGGAGGCAATAAAATCAATTCAAAACAAGAAAGCGCCTGGTCCGGATGGCATTAAATCTGAAGTTATCCAAAGCTTACAAGAACAACTAATTAAACCTCTAACTGGATTATATAACGAGAGCTTACGACAAAAACGCATACCACGAGCCTGGAAACAGGCGGATGTGGTAGTGATTAGTAAGGGAAACATAAAGATGCTACATAACCAGATTTAGAAATATATACAATATATACAATATATACAATATATACAATATATAATAATATACAATATATACAATATATAATATATAAATATATAATATATAATAATATATCAATAATAATATATATAATATATAATATATAATATAATAATATATATAATATATATAATATATAAATATATAATAAATATATATATATACTATAATATATAAACTATATAATATATAAATATATAATATATACAATATATACAATATATATATATATATAAATATATATATATATATATACATATATAAATATATAATAATATAAATAATATATATAATAATATAATAATATATATAATATATATTTAATATATATATATATATATAATAAATATATAAATATATAAAATATATAATATTAAATATATACATTATAATATATACATATATACAATATATAATATATCAATTAAATATATCATAATATATAAAATAATAATATATAAATATATAATAATATATATACAATATATAAATATATACAATATAATATATACTAAACACGTTAGGAAAAATACAGGAGAAATTTCTTTGCAACGAACTACAACAGTTCAGAGAACAAGTAGGGATAAACACAAACCATATGTGCCAAAAGAGCCATAAGTGCGGTACTTGATACAGTATACAACAGGAAATACTACAGCGGTAATTCTGACAGACATATCGGGAGCATTTAACAACCAATGATGGCCAGCACTTTTTAGAAGGGTTTTACATAGGGTGTGCAACAGACATATACTATAGCTTTAAAAGCTATTACCAAGACCGATATGTTAAATTAAAAGGACCACACATAATCACAAAACGCATAACGACAAGATGTCCACAGGGTCGTCTGGGACCTTTTCTGGATATCTAATAAAGAACTGTTGAAATATTACAGACGGATGGTAGTGTCGAACAGCGTATGCGGACATCTCCATCGTGACAAAAGGGAACAACGTAACATAAACAGTCAGATACATAAGAACAACAATGGATACAATAAACAACTTGGAGTGAAATAAACTGCAAAATCAAAACAAAAGACTGTATATACTCTTCTCAAAGGAAGGACGACATCGTTATCATCAGTGGAAGTACTGAGGAAACGAACAAACGTATATCTAGGGGTAATCCCACATGAAAAATTAAACTTCATGGGACATATCATACAAGTGTGTGACAAAGCTAAGATAGTAATGCATAAATTAAGTAGTCTAGCGCAACATCAGGTTAGGATACCCGTTAATAATGTTCGAAGATACATGAACGCAATCTTAACATCGATGGTTGCGCATGGGGCTTACATGTGATTTTCCAATGCTCCACCCGAAGGTACTACATTGGCCAAGAAGCGAGTTTTTTTACCTGGAAAATTTTGAATTTTGCCGAACCCTTGCTGTTCCAAGCAAGGTAGGGATCTTTAACGTGCGTGACAACACTCACACACGGGACCTCCATTTTACCTCTCATCCGAACGAGGGTGTATTTTTGTGAAAAATGCTCGCTTAACATTTTTCAAGCGGACCGTGTCGGGATTCGAACCCGGGACATTGGGCGTAGTAGTCGCACACATACCACTACGCCACAGAGCCGCCTGCGCATGGGGCTACTGTATGTGCACACAGACTAAATCTACTAAGACCAGAAAACACAATCAACAAGACCCAGAGGACAGTACTGGTGCGGCTGACCGGGGTGTACAGGACAATGTCCCTGGATGCTCAGACAGTTGTGCTGGGAATATGTGCGATGAACTTGGAAATAAAACGACGAGCAGCACTATATTGACTAAGAGAAGGAGAATAGAGAGGGTACGGGTAATTCTAGATATAGAAAACCCAACCAAAAAGATCATTCGAACCAAAATCATACAACTTTGGCAAGAACGATGGGACAACGTAACGACGAGAAGGAGTGTTTATAAACTCCTCCCTAGCGTGGAGGAGCGACTGGATCTCAAACACCTTAATACACTTTCTAACGAGGCATGAGAGTCATTGACGTTAACACCTGCCAATGCGGAATGGAGGGAATACTTGAACATATGGTGATCCATTGCCATCTAGCAAATAACGCTATAAACAACACTAACCAACAACAACTACAAATTAACACAATTTACAACATCTTACGGGACGAAAAACAATACACAACACACGCACAAACACACATATACAAAGACAAAACACAATACATCAAACAACTCAAAACAAGACGAACAAGAAACTAAAGAAGGAATGTAATGTACATAAAAAATATCAATAGGTTAAGACTAGGAAGAGTTGGCAAATACCGTTTGGTTAGAGTCTGCGCGCGAAGTGCCTGATTTCCGGCTGGCGATGGTCGGGCGCGCGCGCGCAGTAGGTTAGGCTTCTTGCCGAGTCTCCTGATTTCCGGCTGCCGATAGTCGGAGTCCCAGCAGGGAGCAAATTAGTCATAAAATAGGTAAGTAGTTTTAAGGAAATAAGTAAGTTTGGGCAAAGTTAAAAAAGCAAGGGACGCGCATGCGCTCCTCGATTTCCGGCTGCCGATGGTGGGGAACCTGGGGAGGAGCAACGTAATATATGAGTAGGGTAAAACTGTAACTACAGGTAGTATATAAGTTTAACATTAGATTTAAGTGATCTCAGGGGTAAAGGGTTAGTCAGGGCTTACAAACAATAAGTATTGTAATGGGATTTATGTAGTATTGGATTAGCATCAATTTTTAAGTCTAACGAAGTAGTATAGGTTAGTAATTGCAAAAATTCGGTATTGAGTTAACATGTGCTGCATAAGGCATAGTACGATCTGCTATATCATATTAGCGAGCAGATCATAGATATAGTTAGCATAAAAAAGAATGAATGTACATAAAAAGGTCCACTTTGGGTCCTAGCGATAATTTAGTTAACATTATTGTTTAGTCTAAAGATAGGAATTATTTTAAAGATTTATTTGTGGAAATTAGCTTGCGGTTGAAAAAGTGAAACAAATATTGCATTCCGCGAACAATAATTTCCTTAGGCTCTAATAATGAAGCAGTTATAGCTATAGTAAACTTGGCAGACGTTGACTTCGAAATTGGATCAGATAAACTTTTCATTAGAGTGTGGCCTTGTGTTTCTGCGGGTGAACCATCCACCCATACGGAAAATCTAGTTATACAAAGTAAATCGTACGAATTCATGTCACTATTAAAAGGCAATATTAAAATAGGTCCTGTAACCGACCAAGAGCGAAAATTCCTTATTAAGTTACTTGAAGAATATGGAGAATGTCTTTCACGAAATTCCAAGAACATAGGTTGCGCAAAAACGGCCGAGTTAGAAATAACATTAAGTGACAATACTCCATTTACGCACACGCCCTATAGTATGGCAATATCCCAACAAGAAACATTTAGGAAAATGATTCAAGAATCGTTAGAAAATGCTGTTATTCGCGAATCGGGTTCACCATATTCTTCGCTCATTCTACTAGCTAAAAAAATGATGAGGAACGAATGTGCATTGATTATAGGAAGCTAAACTCTCAAACAGTAAAAGAGCAAAATAAATTCACAGCTTTTGTGACAGCCGAGGGACAGAATGATTTTAATCGAATGCCTTTGGGCCTTACCAACGCATAGTTTTCCAAAGATCCATGAACCGACTCTTGGCTTTTTAAAAAATTTTGCATCCGTTTATTTAAACGATATGCTGATTCAGCACATACCATCGGCGAAGCCATGCGTAATTTAAAAACATTTCTTCAGGTTTTATTTGAAGAAGGTTTGAAATTAAATCTGGAGTACTATTTCCTGCAGACATCTGTTTCTTACTTGGGATTTGAAATCTCCGATGGACAAGTAAAACCGAGCTCTGACAAAATTAGGGCACCAGAGGCGTTTGCGATTCCAAAATCAGTCTACCACGTTCGTCAGTTCTTAGGACACTCGGGTTATGTTAGACACTTTGTCAAAGGTTATGCTGCCATTGCAATACCTTTAACCAATTTATTAAAGAAAAATGTAAAATTTAAATGGGAAGTAGACGAACAAAGTTCTTTTGACATCTTCCGCAAAAGACTCGTTCAAAAACCATTTTAATCAGATTCGATCCAGCTTTCATTTGACTTAGAGACCTTGGCGGTAGTTGAAAGTTTAAAAAAATTTAAATGTATCTTTTAGGAATTCATTTCACAGTCGTAACCAATTGTAATGCACTTAAAGCTTCCAGTACAAAAAGAGATATTTTAGTGAGAATTGCACGATTGTAGTTACAACTCCAAGATTTGATTTTCAAGTGACGTATAGACCAGGAAATAGATTAAGGCACGAGTTATGTATCCCCCAATTGATATACGTATAAAGAAATAGAAATAATGAGGAATTATTAGAAAATGTTAAGAATACGCTAAGTGAAGTGCAACAAAGTCACACAAGGACAATTTATAAAAGTTCATGAGAACGGATGCAATACTTTGTATCCAGACGATAGTGACACTGCAGGCGGCAGGTCACAGACGGTCAAGATACCGCGATTACTTAGAAATTAAGATTACAGCATTGTATTTATAAATAGTATTAAGAATAAGCAGACATGAGATCTGCAAGTTCCCACAGCCATGTGAGGGGGTAGTCACATTATAAAAAGCCCGGGAGCTCTAAGACCAGGCAGTCAGTCAAAGTATTCAGCTTTAACATTTCAGTTGCTTAGGTTACTCACCATAGTACAATTAACTAGTATAATTTTGACTTAAAGTAATTTTAAATCAACTTGTCAAAATTCCATAAGTAAATTTTGTATTAATTAATAAATTAGTTAAGAAGTTTTGGAACTGGTTTTTAAAAAGGCAGCTCCCAAGGTCCGAACCTTAACTCACGTAGATGCCTTAAGATGAAATCCAACAACTAATGAAACATCACTCGACTAAGAGTTAAGGATAGAGCAAGCTGTTTGGGTTCTGGCCAGCCAACTAACGAACTAGAAACTAAAATCAATCCGACAGATCTTAATCAAACCACGCGAAACTATGACTATGAAAAGAAAATATATAAAAATTATGTGATGCACGACGGGAGATTATACCGTATTACTGTTAAAGGCTTACTTTGGATAGTACCATGTGGAATGAGACATCAGATAGTCAAAATAGCTCATGATCACAAACGTCATTTTGGTGCAAAAAAGACTCTCAAACAGCTTTGCGAACATTACTGGTTTTCCCGTATGAAAGAATACGTAGAAAAATATATAGCATGTTGTACCGCTTGTGTGTATAATAAACGCTCCAGTGCAAATAGAAGGTTTTATGCATCCTATAGGCAAAATTCCAACCCCCCTTCACATGCTGCACGTAGACCATGCTGGACCATTTCCTAAAAGTCGTAAAGGTAATATTCATTTGTTGGTAGTCATAGACGCGTTTACTAAATTCATCTTTCTCAAACCTGTCAAATCAACAAAAGCCAAACTCTTAATTTATTACCTACAGGAAATCTACAGCTATTATGGCCACCCCATAACTATTATAACAGACCAAGGGAGTAACCTTTACTTCTTCAAAAATTCAAGAGTTTGTAAAACCAACAACATTAAACACGTGAGAATGCGGTTGCCACCCCGAGAACGAATTGCCCGGTAGAAAGATTAAACCGTACGTTTATAGTAATTCCCCTAGCTGTGACACATGACAAAGATCGTTGGGATGAACATGTAAAAGATGTTCAAGTAGCTATTAACTTCACAGTTTCCAAAACTACCGGAAAGCTCCAACCAAATTGTTATATGGGTTCAAATTAAGAAGTGGGGATGATTTCCCTTTGCTAGATGAAATAGCCCAAATTCCAAAAATGATCGACGAACTTGAAATACTCCGAAAAGACGTCGCTGTTGAAATAGCCGCTGATCAAAGCATACATATATTCCATTATGATAAAAGACGAAAGAAGGCCAAGTTATATGAACTCGGAGATCTTGTACTAATAGAAAAACAAGGCAGAACGTACTAAACGAGCCGCAAACTGTTACCCACTTATGCCGGTCCAAGATCATCAAGTCAATACTTCAGCATGACCGATATCTAGTCACCGACATGCCAATTTTCATAGAATTTCAAATGCCAGAAAATAATAAAACATTGTTGCTGTGGATAAAATTAAACCATGGGTAGTACCAGGAGTTGTTTCAAATTCCACCGGTGTTACCTTAGAATCTGATGGTACCGATACAGAGGAGATGGATACCTCGGGACGATGCGAAAACCAGTATGGCCGAATGTAAGGTACGTTAGAAAGTTGCAGGTAAGTGCGAAATGAATTTCAATGAGGGTGCTATATTTAGTCACATTACAAAGCACGCATGTACTTGCTATTTTCTAGGGGTTAAACCAGTAGGTGTTAGTAATAATTCTGTCAGGTAGATCCGTAGTAAAATTCTTTTAGAAGCAAGAGCAAGCGGTCAGTTGACTTCTTCAGTGGTAGGATAAACAGTTTTATTTTAAATTTGTATGTGTGCGTACTTCTAATCGATTAAATTACAAATTGGTAAGTTATCACTGAACAATTTGTGTGCATGTATTTGCATGGATGTAAAGCCACATTGACATCGAATTAAAAATAAGTTGCAGGAGAGCCTATTAAGTGTTGAAATTAGTAAGATTATTCTTTAATTATAACGAAGACCATTTAACAGTTCTTGGGAGAAAAACACATTATATTAAAAACTAAAAAGGGTGTAGCTAGGAAAGTATAGATAAAGCAGGAAATCGTATGCTTAATAGAAGAAAGTGCTGTTAAATGGACGAATGCAGCTACAAATATAAGGGAACCTCTGAATAATATAAATAAATTATGTTAATAGGCTGATTGCACCGCAGGGAAATGAAAACAGTGCTTAATAAGAGTAACCTTGACATAGATTATCAAAAAATTAGATGTTTCCGCAAGAAAGCTACCAATAGAAATAGCGTAATGACAAATGAAGCAAGTACAACAAAGTAGAACCAAAAATATAGCAGGTAGCTGGATCGGGAAACATGATTCAAAATATTCAAAACGGGATTTTAAAAACGAAGTAGCTACGATATGAAAAGCTGCAGAAATAGAACAATTACCAACAGAGTTAACTAGATACAGGGACGAGACCGTACAAAACCCATTACATAGGCTGATAAGCAAAATATATCAAGAAGAACTACCCTCAGACTTTGCAAAGAGTAAATTAATTATGTTTGCAAAAAAACAGCATCGACGAAATGCAAAAAAATTTAAATCTTTAGTGCGTTAAATCATTGTTCAAAAATATAATACGGTATAGAGTAAAATACAGCAAATACAGCATAAAATCAGTTTGGATTTAGAATAAACAATGGTGCTAAAAACACAACCTTAAAACTAATGTTGGTACTAGAAGAAAAGATAAGAATAAAAAACTACAGTAATAGGGTTACAGATATGATCAAGTCTTTGACGATGTATATTTGAATACACTGTTTAGGATTTTAGAGGGAGGATGAATAGATTACAAATACAGATGGCTAATTTACAAAGTATATATGAAATAAACGAAAGAAATACAAATAAATAATGAGGTAGTACAATCGAAAGTTGGCAAGGGTGTAAAGAAATGTATGTGTGTTATCACCAATCCTATTAAACTTATATATATATATATATATATATATATATATATATACATATATTACTCATATTTAGACCAGGGTAGAAAATTAATTAAGTGCATCAAATAATTTTAATCACCGTGTATAAGGAAGCTTTGGGAAAAGGTACGCGTTATTAAAACCGTGAAGCATAAAAATTTATTCGTTCATTAAAATAAGATTTAAATTATTCACTAAACGCTTTCCATAAAAGGAAGCAGAATTAAAATGCTCAACTTGGATGTAATTTAATTATTCCAAGTAAAGAAACAAATAGAAAGTACGTGCAAAATTTATATAAATTAACTCAAGTTCCAAGTAACAAGTATTAAACAAAATGTACAAATAATAATTAATATTTAATTAGGATTCACTAAAAATTAAAGGGTAGAAGTCAATGCCATTCATTATTATTTTAATTGAAGTTAACTAAATCATTAGTAACATATAATATGTATAAAAGCTTGTAAAAACCCAATAATATTCAAATCGTAGAAGTGTTATTTAAAAATGTTACGATTGAACACACCTGCGTATTTTTAAAAGTCAATTTCAGTTTAATTTGTTTAGATAAACATGTAGAGCCTACGTATATGGGAAACGGTCGGATGCTTTAGCACGAAATACAAAACAGCGTTTATTTAAAAGTCACGTTCTGCTTAAATTTTGCAGATAACAGATGGTTACAGAGAATGTTGAAGAAACCGTCGCTTAATATTCACGGGAAATGCTAATAAAATGGGTTATTTAACAGTCCACGTGGATTGAAATAACCGATAATAAAGAATATCGATTTGTACCACTCAGAACAGGGTAGATAGAGACGGATAATATGCGCAAGGCAGAGACACATATAGTAAAAGGCGTGATTTGTGTAGCGTCACGAGGGTCACGATTGGTTGAAAATAAGAGGTGGAAAAATAACATTTCTACACAAAATTAATTAGTTATTCTCGGACGTGTTTGCGTGCCGTGTGGAAAATTTCGGAGATTTAACTGGCGCGAGTGCAAATTTTGTAGAATAGCGTGCCCGACTGTCGAAAAGGGAACGTAGAACGCGAAATTCTAGAAACTGGCCGTTTGCGGGACAAAACCGACATGCAGGCTAGCTAGTATATAAACCCGGGATTATAGGTGTTTCTCTCTCTTAGATTTTTGATTATTCGATGCTTTAAACAGTGCTCTTAGATTTTCGATTTTGATTCAATATTTTAAACAGTTTGCTCTTATATTTTTGTGATTATTGAATACTTTAAAACAGTTTGCTATTTACGTGCTACGATACAAGTTAGTATGCGTTAGTGCACTTAGAAAAGAAGATACAAGGTAATAAAGTCTAGTTATATTTGCGAGTATTACTGTATCCAAATTTGTAACGATAAATGAATAAACAAAAGTAGGCAGTTTTGGGGTATAGCGTGAAAGAAGTATGAATTTCTTTGCTATTTTTCGGGGTGTTAATAATTAAATGTTATTCGTAATCGTGATTGGATCCACAAAACAAGATTTTGATATACTTAGATGAGTGCTGAGAAGCCCTGAAACAACTTTAGATGAATGGTGGTGTAGAAAATTTTAAATACGTTCAGAATCAGAAGCCGTAAACAGAACCCAGTTGGAATGGTAAAATTAGCAAGGACGATGTACATTGAAGCCACGAGTGCAGTAACCTTCAGGTAAATTATACAATTTTGTTCGAACATTGATGTTTTTGTGTGTGTTGAATAATTTTATAATTTGTTTGCTAAAAAAAAAATGGACAGTCGTGAATTTGTACAAACAACAAAATATTAATTTTAAGGTGAAATTTTTTGGTCTAAGTAAAAAGGAGTATTTAGCAGTTAAGTTCTTGATTATGATGAAAATTTGGGTCTGTCTTTGAGCTCAATTAGACTAACCTGTTTGATTAACGTAAAGGGGTGGGAGATGCTCCCTTTGTACTCAGACTCAGGTCTGCAAATATTGTTAAATAAATTAGTAGACATCCTACAAGGACTTTAATTCTGGATGCCAATTAAAATGATGACAAATTTAATCTTGAAATTTTATGATACTGAAATTTATGCTACAATTTAATTTTGAAATTTTAATGTATTATGAATATTGATGTAAATAGAGTTAACGTTGATGTTTGTGGTATGAATGTGTTTGTTTTTTTTTTTGAATGAGGATGAAAGTTTTTACTAGGTGAGCAGCCGAGGCGGAAAGAGTAAAGAGGCGATTATCAGAAGAGAATCACAGCAAATCGTAGCGCCCAAAAGCGAGGCTCGAGTTCCAAAGAAAATTTTTGTGATTTTATTCCAGGAAACTGGCGAGGCTTTTTGTACATTTCACAGCATTTTATGACGCCCAATCTGTGGGGCTCGATTTGAAAACCTTAGTTTAAGATTAATGGTGAGGTTTCACAGCAATATATATATATATATATATATATATATATATTGGTGTAATAAAGAGGTCACGAGAGGTCATTAAAACCCAAATTCTATAAATAAAACCCCTCCAAAAAGAAGAAAACGGGAAAAATTGAAATTTCCGAATTGTTAATTGCTCTAGATAGATACCATAGAAAGCATATTTCATTGCACTCGCGTTATTACAAAACACAAAAGAAGCCCCTTATTTAATTTAAGACCTTGTGCATATAAACCCTTTTATACTTAATAAAAACGAGTTTCATTCTAAGAGATAAACACAAAGCCATTTAATACATCCACGTAAAAAATCATATCAATCTTATTGCATTTGCAAAGGATAAACAAAGCAATTGCGAGCTTCAATTGTTTATATAATTAATTTTCTGTGTATAAAGATGCATTAGAACACGTTTCATTTGGCATATACCTAAATTAATAGATTGAGATGAACTCATTGCGTGTTACTCTATCCCTTGAGTTCATTGCACTTCTCACTATTAATTTGTTGAACGCATTGCGAGTTGTATCCCTTTGCGTTCGATCGGCAGTTGGAGTCGGCTCATTATGCGTGGTATCCCGTTGAGCCATTGCACGACTCACTGTCCTTTTAAGATCCGTTAATTGTACAGACAATGCGTGTTGTATACCTTTGTCTATAAATTGCCCTTAGTAGTACTTCTGATCAACATTGGCCTAATTCAAGTTTTAACTATTTATTGGTGTACATTTAAAATGACGTGCATTGTACGGACATTGTACGCTTACATATTTTTTTATAGGTGTTGCCAAAGAAAGAATGACCGGACTCAGTCGGTGAGTAGGCGGGGTATTACACATACAAAATAAATATCTAAAGGAAAACCTGAAATAAAGAAAAGAAATTAACACGATTTAGTACTGATTATAATTATTCTAAATAACATTCTGGCTACACATAGCAGCGTAGTGTACCAAAAAAACAAGAAACAAGATCAATAACCACAATACATATATATCAAGAGCAACAAGAAAAAATTACTTCTTAAAATGGCACGCTGTAGTTTTTAGGTCCCTCCTCAAATGAATTAACCAAACAAAAATTACCCAATTACAACTCTAAAAATCACAGCCCTAAATCATCATTGAAATACCAAACCCATTACATAAAATTGTCGCAATAAATACAATATTTTTAACAAAAAGCATCTCCCAGAAGGTAATCATTTTAAACCATTTACACATTAATAAATAGCATAATTTTTTTTCCAGTTATTTAAAACAAATAGTACTGCATTCATATCAGGACAATAAATAACGAAATAGTTCCATAATTTGCGGATATGCAAATTAATTTTGTGAATGTCTGAGCTTAAAATGTAAAGTCCAAATAGGTATGGACTCAACTTAAACAAGAAAGAAATACTCACCAGCATGTCTAAGGTGTAGGCTAGTCACACTGTCTCCAAGGACAGTGCGAAACAGATGTGCTCGAGATCACGCAATGCGCGTGTCCTCCCATACCAACAGGAGCGGCGCTTCGAATGGATTTCTCCAGTCCACCGGATGAAGCTATAACAATTATCGTAACCCCCTTACCAAAAAAAGTACATTTTTTTGTTACAATAAAATACTCACCACACAAGTGTGTGCACGAAATTTTGAGGATAACACAAAAGGAAACGAAAAATACAATTAACGTCGTCAAAGGACGGATGTTTCTTCAAAAAATAAACATGAAAGTCTAAGACCTCAAAAGAAGATTGGTTTCCTGCAGAAAAACCAAAAGTAAAGAAAAGAAGCGAGGGAGAAAACCATCAGTAACAGCCAAAATGACAAAAGTGTCAAGCCTCAAAGTATGCTCGGGTACAACAAGAATGCTGGATAGAAAAAAATGAAATTACTTCAAACTGTGGTACCCAAGAATCGCAACAGCCGAAGAACCAAAGAAAAGAAATACTAACTAGTCCTAAAGTCGACTAAGTCGTGGTTTCCGAAGAACAGGATAACGAACTAGAAAGCACCTACCACAGGAAGTGGATCGAAAAATATACCGCCAGCCCGAAGACCGACAGAAAGTAACACCAGCTACAGGAAAAAGGAGAGGAATGTGGAACGAAAGAAACGAGGGAAAAAAAGAAAAACCAAAAAGGGTAACACCAAGAAACAAGTACAAGAACCAAAAAAAACCTAAGAATCGCACAAAAGAAAATAAAACCGAATCCCAGTGTAGTTATGTATGAGTATGTGTGTCTGTGCGTGTGTGTGTGTGTGTGTGTGTGTGTGTGTGTGTGATGTGTTGTGTGTGTGTGTGTGTGTGTGTGTGTTGATGTATGAGTATGTGTGTGTGTGTATGAACTGGGTGTGTGTGTATGTGTTGGACCGCTGTAGTCGCCTCTTACGAAAGGCAGGTCGTACCATGGGGCTATTCTATTCCCGGACCCACACGGGTGCAAGGAGTACAAGAAGAAAACGAAAGAAAGGAGAACCAAGTAGAACGGTGTGGGTATATATATATATATATATATATATATATATAATTAATAATAACAGGTTATTTGGTCTTCTAGTAATAAAGCTCGGTAAAAACAAATAAGAGTTTTATTACTAGAAGACCAAATAACCTGTTATTATTAATTCTATACACTGCTGGTTGTCACTTTTAACTAATTGTTATATATATATATATATATATATATATATATATATATATCCTCGATAGTGTTTAAAGCAACAATATAGTAAATTATAGGTTGGGAAGGTTCACTTCAGCCTAAGTGGTGAGGAGAATATCCTCTGAAGTGTTCCAGAACAACAGCTAATAATATATATATATATAGTCGCCTATTACGACAGGCAGGTCGTACCGTGGAACTATTCTATTCTTGGACTCGCACGGTGTAAAGAAAAAGAAAGAAAACCCAGCAAACAGGGAAGTAAATAAAAAGAAAACTCAAAGTCCAGAAATCAAAACCTAAGGAGAGCAAAGTCTGCATAAGAATCTGGGGCGCGAGGACTAGATATTGGACTTCAGGCGTTTGCGCCGCCAGCAAGAAAACGAAACGAGATCAAAGACATTAGGATTTCGTCGAACATCTTCAGGTTCCGAATCAGTATAGATAAATTTCTGCCTCTTATGGGCAGTTTTCCGCAAAACAGGGCAGCAGGGGGTATAGTAGTTGTAGCACGCGGTATAGGAGGTGGCGATGGTAGTTTAGAAAACCCCAAACGCGTCATAGAAGGAAATTGTTTGTTTTTAGAATTGGTGGTAAGTAAGTCAACGATAGAAAAAGAAAAGTATTGGCTGTACGAGAATCAACCTTACTAATAAAAACACTAGCAGAGCACACTACCGTTACGTTAAATAAAGGGACAAAAGCAGATAAAATTTCATCGACGGTAGATGAAGGACTAGCAGTATCACAGTTAGGAAAGAGAACAGCATTGGCTGTAGGAACATCCCCCTTAGAAAAAGGAGCAGAATCCGATAGCACTTCAACCATATTATATAAAAGAACAGAATCAGGTAGAAGTTTATCAACGTTACAAGAACAAACAGTATCAAATAGAACTTCGTCAATGTTAGTTAGATAAAGGAGTCGAATGAAGTTTATCAGCATGAAAGAAAAAAGCTGTACAAGAACAAACAGAATCAGGAAGAACTTCATCCACAATAGATATGGAAGCAGAATCAGGTTGACCTTCGTCAACATTAGATAACAAGACATCAGCTAGGATTTCACCAACCTTAGTTAAAAGAACAGAAGCAAGTAGCATTTTGTCAGCATGAGAAAAATGAGTAAGAGTAGGTAACGTTTCATCAATGTTCGATAAGGGAGTAGAATCAAGTAATACTTCATCACTGTTAGACAGCGGAGTAGGAACAGACAAAACTTCAGCAACAATAGGAACTGATTCCTTGACAATAGTAGCTAAAGAAACAGGGTCAAGTAAAACTTTGACGACAGCAGCAACAAGCATTATAGCTACGGGTTCCCTAACTTCAACAGGTTCTTCTCTACCCGTATTAGAAGTTATCGTCACTTCAGCTACAGCTGTTATTGCAGACACGACAAAAATTTCTCGAGTAGAACCATTTAAGAAAGCAGGAACATGTAAAATTTTGACAGCAACAGCAACAGGCATTAAAGATACAGAATCATGAACTTCAACAGGACCTTTGCTGACTAAATTGGAAGTTATCGTCACTTCAGCGACATTTGTGCTTGCAGACACGACAGGAATTTCGTGGGCAGAATCGTTTAAGAAAGCGGAAACAAACTCTTGAGAAGCTACCTGCAAGTCACTAATTCGAAGTATGGCCTGTACTGGTGTTGGAGGCACCGTTTGGGGAGGAAGTGAAAATGTCGGGTCTGGTTGGTCATCTTTTGAATCGCGAAGGACAGAAGGAATTTGGTTCTTGTTAGTAGAGATTCGGTAAGTAAGGGCGTGATAGCCGTAAAAATCAATATTACAGTTCAAAGGCTCATATGGCTGAAAAGCGTATGAGGTGATGGTAGTAGGGCGATCAAAAGGAGGTATAGAAAAGGATGTTAACTAGAAACGGAAGAAAGTTTGTTCGAAGCTGCATTTGCCGAAGAAGGGTATGTTTTGATAGTAGGAGCAGGAAGACCTGGATGAGGGACAGAAGAGAACGTAGAGTGAGAAGCTGAAGAAATTAGGCACCTAGAGGCGAGGACAGAATTTGAAGTAGGACTCGAAAATCTATTAGTAGTAGGACGACAGTCTGGACAGTGCGGCGAGAAACTCCTTTATATCCGCAACCATAACAGTGGAGTATTTGAGGACGAGTACAGCGTGTAGAAACATGACCAGGTTTGTCGCAATTAAAGCATCTGACCTGACGAGTAGAAGCAGAACTAGGAAGAAGAACAGTAGAAAGTACGGAAGAAGTATCTGATCTACCCGTAAGCGTAGGATAAACTTCAACGAATGTGAAGTATAAGTATTTTTCTCAACTGTAACAGACTTATACGCAAGCTCCGGTTCGGTAGGACCCATAGTTCGAGAATTTATTTCGTCTAATAGGCGTTTATTATAATCCACGGGTAGGAATTCGGAGTTTAATAAAGTAACAAAGTCTTTCCAACATCTGAGGGAATGCTGATGTGTTCGGAAGAGAAGTAAAGGCTTTCCGGTAATTCCGGAGTAAAAAGAAAAAGTTGCTGAGCAGAAATATTACACGAAACACTGAGTTCCTTAATACGAATTAAGAATTCCGGTAGAGAACCTTCACCTGAAAAAGAAACATTCAGTTTAGCGAGCGGATATCCTTTTGTAGGGGTCATAGTAGACAGTACTAGAGGTATCCAATTCTTCCTCGGAATCAGAAGAAAGATAAGGAACTTCTCCGGAACGGCGGTAGCTACATTAAGGGTTTGTGGGCTAGACGAAGGTTGCTGAGTAAAATCTGCAAAAGTAACACGCTTGAACTTTCTAACAGTCGTCTCAACATGCGAACGAATGGTCTGTAAAGCGAATAATAATTTATTTTTCCTAAAGGCTTCCTCCTCGGAGCTAGTCACCATCAACTCACAACGTTGTTGAATGTGTACCCATAAGGAGCGTAAACGGGCAAACATTATCAGTAACATCCCCAGTAAAGCCGTCTGAAGACGGTCCAAGCTCGGTAAGCGGACGTTTAATAGCCTCATGATCCTCTGTAAACGTAATCGTATAAGGGCTAGGAGTAATAGACTGATTCATTTCCACTTTAATCACGTTACGGACGGCTTTACGCAACCCCTCGACTTTAATGTCAGAGTCAAATCTTCGAGAAGATAACTCGTATTGGAGTTTGGGTTTTAACAGCCTATTCACATCCAAACCCCACGTAATCATTGTGACAAAAGAAATGCACGCTGTATATCAGAGTAAAGCAAAATCACCAACCTCAACCGAATAAACTATAAAATATCAGAAGTGAGTCGCAACAAAACGATTTTATTCAACACGAAAGCGATAAAAGAATTAAATTTCAAAAGGAGTACGAAACGTAAACGAATAAACTCAATAAAATCAGAAATAGGGCGCCAGAGTTTTAAAGGGTCTACAATTATTGGCGAAAACAGTAGTCTAATAATCTGAAATTAGCCAACCACTGATGTTGAGCGATTAAGAAGGAAAGCAAAACTAAATTTTAAGAAAATCGAATCCACACAAGAAATAAAGAAAAGAAATAAATACCAGTTCGAGCGCAAGGGAAGAAAACATAAGTAGTATCAGGCCAAAAAAAAACTGATAATGTAGGAAATTAGGCAGTAACAAAACAAATCGGGCCAGAAATTAAGCAAAACAAACTCGAGCCGACGTTGGGCGCCAAAATTTATGCTAAGTTCATTGACGTAGTCTAACACAAAAAAAACAAAGAAAAAATGACCGGGCTCAGTCGGTGAGTGGGCGGGGTATTACACATACAAAAAAATATCTAAAGGAAAGCCTGAAATATAGAAAAGAAATTAACACGATTTAGTACTGATTGTAATTATTCTAAATAACGTAACAGTGTGATGACCACTCGTCAGGAAGCCGTACAGATCAGCAACCCCACCCCCCAGCAGATTACCATTTTAAGTTTCCTTATATTTTAATAATTACTGCTATTGATATTGTTGCATTAATTAAATACATTAATTACGTTCTGTGCTGTCACGTCGTTCTTTTCCTACATACTGCGTTATTTTTTCTACTGATGATAACTATTTAGTGGCTGAAATGCATATTTATTCATTTAATAATTTTTGTGGGCCAGGGTTTATTATAATATACTTCAAAAACATATTGGGATACTTGGAGAAATTCTGGTTCAAACATTAAAGTATTTGAAGTACTTCTCTTAGCTACGTACTTCATCCTTCAAATACTTTCAAAGTATGAATTAATAAATTTAATAAAGTACTTATTGCTTGAACTTTCAGTATTTTCCTACGGTATTTTGACAATTATTATGCAATCACCTCCCATACCATTTCAATCAATCCAAAACAACCCCAATCGTGTTAAATAAAATGCTATTTTCAAAATTCCCGTTAATCAAAAACAACTATATGTACCACTTTTTGAATTACAACACGAAATTAAACTTTTAGAAAAAATTAAAATAAATTTTTTGACTACGAAAACAATAATTTGTATAGAAAACCTAAAACTGCGTATGAATCACTTGGAACATTTCAGTGCGCGATATAGCTTTACATGAAACTGGTTTTACTCTCTAATATCATTGTACGATAAGCACTTAACTCCTACAACTTTACAACCTTGTCTGTTTTTACAACAATTACCCTTATCTAAACATCCACTTACTGTCAATACCAATACTATTCGGTCGCCAGACAACCTTTTTGCTTTTACCATCTTTAAATGACCACTTCGTAAAATTATAATACAAACATTGTAAACTGTTGCGACGTTAAATTGCACCGGCGCCCTGACAACAACCTACTTTACTTTAAAATTACCCCTGTCAATCACTCCCTGAATGTCCATGGCAAGTCAATCGGATTAACCGATTAGGACGAGAATAGAATTTAAAAAAAAATTAAAGCTTGACATTTAACGTTATTGCCATGTTGGCTTATTTCCGCTCGCTTACTTGCAATGAGGGAAATCCGGGCAAATTATTAACGCTTTTTTTCTTATCGCTCGTGGTTTAATAAATAATTAACAGTGGAAGTTGGAATGCGTGATGTATGAAACGGAAAGAATTTGCGTATTACGGTAAATCAAGGAGGCTGCGTGTTGCAACGATCCTATTGAACAATAGATATATTCGGGTAGATGTCTAAGTTGAAGTTTATAGAAAAGGTAATCATGATGTTGATGTCCTTCCTACAAGCATTGTAAGAAATATCTAGTAAATAAAGGAATTTTCTACTGGAGTGAGTTCTACAAACTGTTTTAGATTGTGTAGGTCAGTAATGCACTACTAGGTAGTAGACCAAATATTTCAACCGCCGACAATTTAAAGCGTTATTATTGGTTAAGCAATTGAGTTGTTAGCAACGAATAAATTAATAATAGAAGCACTTCAAATTGTATGGAATACCGGGCATTGATCGCATTATATATCAGATAAAAATGATTACCGGTAGATATCATGTGGATGAAGCTGAAAAGTACAAAATAATAAGTATACAGGGTGCCCTATTTCTTACACGGTGTATGGGTAACTCTGTTATTTGTTACATTAGAGAAAAGGTTAAATAGGGAAAGTAGTGCAGTTTTTAATGCCTAGTTCAGCCATAAAGAGATAATTAACATACAGGGTGTAGCAAAAGCGTTATACCAAAATAACGAAATTTTGATCTTTTTGTTTTGCTTCGTGGTTCATTTATTGTAATAGATACAGTAAAACGTTGTAGATGTTTTTAACATTATTTTAAAAGGAGAATAAGATAAACTTATTTGTTTTTACATGGCTTTGGTCATGTTCGAGTAAATAAGTGAGGTGATGTTTTTTTAAATGGAAACCATAATTGGCGGTAGTTCTGATAGAAAGGTATTTTTGTTCTCTTTTCAGTGATGTACTAGCAGTGTACATGTTCAACATAAAAATTTTTGAAAAAATTTAGTTTTTATGAAATACGAAACTTTGTATTAAATAATATGTGAATATTTGAGCTGATTTTAAGAATCAAGTAGCCATATGACACATACCAATAAATTTCACTTGTTTGATTAACAGAAATTAGATCTGTTATTTTGTGTTTATACGTACATTATTTTCTTCTAATAGTTAGAATGTCCTATACAAGTGAAGAAAAAAATGACATGCTCTTTTGCTACTATTCTTCGAATCGTAACTCACGTGCAGCAGCGGATTTGTACTTTGAAAGATACATGGAACGTAAGCAACCACACTGTCGGATATTTAGCAAACTTGAAAATAATCTTAAGGCATATGGTACATTTACCAAACCTAAATTCGTACGAAAATATGAAGAAACTGTTGAAACCCATTGTGTTGGCGTTTGTTAACTATAAACCAGAATTATTCCACCAGCAAGACTAAACACTACCCGTGTTAGTTCTCTTAGTGCTCCAAAGTTGATCGCCGCTTTGTGTCGGGTTTGAAATAATCAATTAAAGTTCTAAAGTTTTATTTGGATACCATACAAATTTTTACATGACATCAATCAAATCAATAACTACTACTTATTTTATTCTCCGCCTCCCTTAACAAATATAACTGTAATAACTAAACAAGCGTGTTGACGCGACAAGAATCTTCTACTGCCGAAATTGTAAACCACTGTGCAACTTCAAAGGAAACTGTGAGGTGTATTCTGAAAAGTCGGAAATATCATCCCTATCACTATTCTATTTCGAATACATTGTATCCAGTGGATAATCAAAGACGGATAACATTTTGTGGTTGGTACCTTAATAATTGTGAAGAGGATTCATATTTTGGAGAAACATTATGTTTACTGACGAGACTAAATTTACAAATAACAAAATATTTAATCGACATAACAAGGTATTTTACTCTCACGAAAATCCTAAACTTGTGGGTGAATCCAGAGATCAACATCAATTTGGTATTAATTGTTGGTGTGGAATATTTTGTGGAAAAATTATTGGACCTTTTTTTTATAACGACAATTTGACCGCTGCAAATTACTTAAATTTCTTAAAACACCAACTGAAAGAATATTTGAATGAATTACTGCTTAACATCCATTACAGACTAAAGTATTTCCAACACGATGGTGCCCCTGAACACAGTGGTACATCAGCGAAGCAATATTTAACTGATCGATTTGAGCACGCGATTGGTAAAAAAATGGAAATTGATTGGCCTGCTCGTTCACCACAACTTACGCCATTAGATTTTTATTTGTGGGGTGATTTAAAAAATAAAGTGTATTCTACTACTCCTCAAACGCTTGAGGATTTAATAACTAGAATCCAAGCAGCAATTGCAAGCATTGGTGCACGAACGATAGAAAAAGCACTTCGTAATGTTAAAAAACGATGTGAGCTGTGCCTTCAACAAAATGGTGAGCACTTTGAACACCTTATAAAGTGATTTTATATTTAAAATTTTTAACATAATTTGTTTTTGATATTTTTGTTGCGTCATGCATAAGTATTTTATTATTTAATACCAAATTTCGTATTTCATAAAAACAAAATTTTTTCAAAAATTTTTATGTTGAACATGTACACTGTAGTACATCACTAAAAAGAGAAAAAAAATGCCTTTCTATCAGAACTACCGCCAATTATGGTTTCCATTTAAAAAAACATAACCTCACTTATTTACTCGAACATCACCAAAACCATGTACAAACAAATAAGTTTATCTTATTCTCCTTTTAAAACAATGTAAAAAACTGTATTTATCACAATAAATAAACCACGAAACAAAACAAAAAAGATCAAAATTTCGTTATTTTGGTATAACGCTTTTGCTACACCCTGTATGCTAATTATCTCTTCATGGCTGAACTCGGCATTAAACACTGCACTGCTTTCCCTATTTAACCTTTTCTCTAATGTCACAAATAACAGAGTTACCCATACAACGTGTAAGAAATAGGGCACCCTGTATACATACAATTTTATTTACAGTTTGCACCGGATAAAAGTTGGAATTCGTATGCTTTTAGAAATCCGCGTGTTAGTAATCTGAGAGAACAATTTTTAATAAAAAGTGTGGAATTTTTTTTTCTTGAGGTACAGCATGGCGTTGTTTAAACCACCAACTAGTCTAGAATTTAATGAAAATGTGAAGGTATCGTGGGTTAAATGGAAACAAAAATTTGAAATTTATATGAAAGCCTCCGATAAAGATACGGCTACTGAAGAAGTAAAAATTGCCATATTATTAAATTTAATTGGTGATGATGGTCTAGAAATCTACAATACCTTTGATACTAACAAATTGAAATCAGTAAAGGAAGTTTTGCAAGCATTTGAAACATACTGTTTACCCAAACGGAATGAAATAATGGAAACCTTTAAATTTAATAATATGAATCAAACAGAAAACCAAAGTATTGATGCATATTTGACCCAATTAAAAACTCAAGCTGCTTTGTGTGGGTTTGTTTGCAACTGTAATGTTAATTATTCTGAACGAATGATTCGTGATAAATTAGTCGTAGGAATTTTTGACAAATCTGTTCAAGAGCGACTTCTACGCGCAACCGATTTAACTATCTCAAAGGTATTGTAAAGCAATAGAACTAGGAAAAATGCACGTTAAAGTATTAAATCCTAACAGTGACGTACAAGCTATAGTTAAAGTTGGAATGTCCCCTAGAAATATGCATAGTACTAAACCTAAAATAAACTGTACTAGGTGTGGCTATGAACATTATTCAGGCAAATGTTCTGCATTTAATAAAACATGTGCCAAATGCCAAGGAAGAAATCATTTTGCAAAAGTGTGTAGAACTAATGTAAACAAAAAAATGAAGAAACTGAGGCAAATGCATTGAATTCTGGTATTAATAAGAAATCGCTAGTGCAAGAGAAATCAAAAATTGCTGAAATGAAGACTACAAACGATGATACTGACCTGTTTATAGGACGTATTACTACAGAAAAGGATCAATCTGCGTGTTGGTATGAAACACTTGATGTAGAAAGTCACAAGGTAAAATTTAAATTAGATACTGGTGCTGACACTAGTATTCTGTCATATAAAAATTTTCTTGCTTTGAATTGTAACAAAAATTTTAATTCAACACAGATAACGCTAGTAACATATGGTAATTATAGAATTAAACCAAAAGGGCAGATAAACTTAGAATGTAAGATCGGTACAATCACTAAAAATATTAATTTTCTAGTAGTAGAAGCTGTCCGTGAGTGCATTTTAGGTTTACATGATTGTGTAGTCTTAAACCTTATAGCCAGAATTGAAATTATTGATAGTTGGGCTCAGATTTGTTAACTACTAAGGTGGTATCTGCAACCAATATGCCAGTTGTAAGGGAGGAAGGTAATATAAATAGAAATAGACAAGTAAGGATAACTAAATTACCTAAACATTTGTTAGATTATGAGTTAAATTAGTTGCACTATTAAGTACTTAGTTTGCTAAAAAGATAAAGGTTTTGTTAATTTACAAAAAAAAGCTTGTTATATATTTAGGTATCCTTAATCTAGTCATTAGATATATAAGCACATAGGTGGTGGCAGAGACACTACAAGTGATACAGAAGCATCGAGTAGCCTGATGAATGGAACATGGATATAATGAGAGATATAATAAATACTTTGTCAATTACTCTTGTGCTTTAATTATAATTAATGACAAAGGTATAAAATAGGATCAACAGGGCAGAATCACTTGAGCCTATCGCACATTTATCACTTATAATTACCATTAATTAAAATTTTGTAGCATGCACCGTTTAAAAAATCTGGAAATGCCAGCTTGTTATTAAGTTTGCACGACCATATTAAAAATAAAACAAAAATAGAAGTAAAAGGACTCAATTTGTATTAATTTATACATAAAAAACTACCTAAACCGACCTCTGATTGAATTCAAATCTGTTATGTTCAAGAGTCCGTTTCGAATGGACCTGCACCTTGCCGAAGTTCTAGATTAATAGAATAGGTGAAATGGCTTGCGTGTTCTAATGAGCTAAAGAGCCAAACTACAGGTCCAACCCAAGTAGTAGGGTCGTTAGTAAGGAACCAGACTAAGACAGGTCCCCGAAAGAGAGCAGCGGCTCTATCGGTACTTAGATTGGCAGAGACCGTAGGGGTGAGTATGGCAGTCTAAGACACACTACCGCGACGTGGAAGGCAACGAGAAACCACCACATTACCTCCCAAGTACACAGCGTACTTAAATTGCAAGTAACATGATCGAATCTTCTAGGGTAAAAGATTCCCGAGTTAAGATAGTTCCCCATTTGGATCTCCGGAAAGGGACTACTTCGCAGGATGCGATCGGAAAGTTCAGAATAAGAATCGGGAACATTTTGCGAGTCGGAGCGTGGAATGTTAGAAGCAAGTTTCTACGTACTTAGACGTAGCCAGAAGAAAAGTAGATACCTGGCTAACTACCAGATGCGGAGAGTGGGGGATTCGTCTACATACCAAGAAAACAAAAGAATATAGTACATCTCCCACGATGGCTCAAGTTTAATTTAGCAACCATGTTTTTTTAAGGGATCGTATATATATTTCGACGTAGAATTCAATGCTGAGTACAAAAATGGCAACCATTTTGTTAGGAAATGAAAAATAAAAAGGTTATGAATTTTTTTATTTTCCATGTTAAGTCTATGGGAAAATTATTTTTATCAAATTATTTATTTTAAATGAAAATTATTTAATAGGTGGCGTCCCCTTCTGTTGTTTACATTATTTTTGGCGTCTCTAACCTTTCACTCTTGCTTCAACCGTCATTAAAGAGAATGTTTATTAACTAGAAGTTGGACAATGTTTATTATCCGGATAGTTGACTGTATTTTATTTGATTATTGTTCCTTAAGGTCATGGCCGACTTCGTAGCGTTATGGAACTGCCGAAGATTGCCTACAACCCGAGAAACGGCGACATCTTGGGCTTTCGAGCAGGGCCTTCTTCCGCGCACTAAATCCTGTGGCCGCCATCGTTCGGCTATGAGAATAAAACCACAGCATGGATATGGCGCGTTCTATTGCAATGCAGGCGGTGGTAAATGCAGAACTCCTAGCATGGCAAAGGACACTTGGTTAGAAGGTTCACGCTTGAGCCTCAAGATGAAATAAGGTTTGTTTGAACTACAAATTTGTAAATTTCTACTCTAATTTTATTGTATCTAGGCTTATGTATGGATTTGCTCATGACGAGAGCTATGACCGTGTTACACACGAGTGTATGAATTTTGACAGTTCGCCGGAAGAACAAACTGCACTAGACCGGGATACAATACCTGAGCGGTAAGAAATAAAACAAATAGCACAAATTAAAACAATTTATTATTTATGTTTATTTTATAGCTACATGTATTGCCGCCAGCTTGTGGCCGATCACTTTTCTCTTGAGCAACATGAACGCGATAAAATTGGAGGACCTGGAATTGTTGTGCAGATCGATGAGTCGAAGTTTGGTAAACGCAAGTTTAACACCGGTAGAATGATTGAAGGGCACTGGGTTCTGGGAATCAGTTGCGAGCAAACTTCGGAGTTCAGAATGGTAATATGCCCCGAGAACAGTCGAACTACGGAGACATTAGTTCCCATTATTGAGGAGCATGTTGCTGCCGGTTCGACGATTTGGACTGACGGCTGGCGCGCTTACCTGTCCCTTCCGCGTCACGGCTATGTTCATGCAGCTGTTAACCATAGCGTGAACTTTGTCGGTAAGTGAATTTTATTTTAATTATATATGATTAAGTATGTTATTTAGATCCAGAAACTGGTGTAAATACTCATCGGGCCGAAGCTCTGTGGCGTGCTCCTAAAGACTACTTCCATGGGAAGCACGTACCTGAAGAAGCTTTTGCAGAACACCTGTGTGAATATTTATCGTGTCGTTGGAATAAGAAAAATAAACGGGATCCGTTTGAAGCATTGTTGCAAGCTATCCGTTAGGAATTTGGTGACTTTCGTGCATAATCAAAAATTGTTTTCTTTCATCCTTAGAAAAACTAAGCCCGAATAAAAATTGCTTATTTTCAAATTTATTATTATAATCATAAGGTTAGGTTAGGTTAGGTTAGGTTACGTTACGTTACGTTAGGTTAGGTTAGATTAGGTTATGTTGGAATTGGCTTTTTTAGGGTAATATTTATTAATTATAAATTTCGAAAATAATTTTCCCATAGACTTAACATGGGAAATAAAAAAATTCATAACTTTTTTATTTTTCATTTCCTACAAAAATGGTTACCATTTTCGTACTCAGCATTTAATTCTACGTCGAAATATATATACGACTCCTTAAATAAGGATGGTTGCTAAATCAAACTTCTACCGCGTTACTATTTTACAAAGGACAATTATATTCAACGGACAATTTAGAAATTTAGCTACGAAGTACGCATCTCGTATTCACACAAAATAAAATTAATCAGTATCGAATAAAAAGTGCGAGAGCTTTTGTCAAGTGTTTTTAAATTGTTACCTAATAATTTTTGTAAAGTAACTAATTAATAAAGCGAATAAAAAAGTGCGTTCTTTTGACACGCATCTTTAAAAATAGTACATCGCACCTGTAGAGTGATAATATCGAATCGCAGCAACAAATAATAGCTCTACAATGTGACGTTTCTTGTCACGTAACTACACCAACCGTTGATACTGAATATGCCATTGACGCACACAAAAGAAAACAAGTTGCATACCTGTAGGTATCCTGATACTTAGCTCGCAAGCCGTCGGGGTTAAGTCAGCATAGAAACGTCATGGTTGTCAGCATACATTTACTATGCTACCATAATTGCAGCAGCAGTCTACGGACAAAAGTAGTGTTCTACGTAAAGAAAGAAGTTGTTTTACATAACGAAGGAACCCATTTGGACTCCAGCTAAAAAAAAAAGCTAAAAAGAGCATCTGATTATAATGGGTACGCGCAGGGAAAACTCTCCGATTACACGCAAGACACCTCCTAGTTGTTGAACAAAAAGACGTACATCGCTTTTTGAAATACAGTGACGAATAAAATGTAGAAAACCCTTCGACGCACAAGCTGCAGAATCAAACTCAACAATGGTTCAAACAACACGAATACGAACTGCCAAATCCTAGCTTAGCGAAACGCGTTAAAACTGGAAAACCCGGGTTTATATCGGATAGTGCGCGACTTTATTTCAACAAGTCGTTACCTTAGAACAATAGAGAAAACCATTATACGGCGATCGTAAGATATACCACGATAGCGGGTACCTAAAAACAGGATATAACTATTTACTTGTAGCATAAACTTGTCGTTTCGAAATGAATGAGTTCAAAATGAAAGTTTGTAGAAAGCGTATTTATTAATGTAATCAGGATGTGATTGAAGAATTTAGGAGATGACGGGGTTCCTAACACAAGGCCTAGACTATTTAATTTATAGAATAAATTTTCGTTTTAAAAGCAAAAAGGGGTTTGAGTTGAGGAGTTTATTCGGGAGCGTGTTTATTATGAATTATGTTGAAGGATTTAACAGATTTATGGTAAAACTGGCTTATGAAGTAACAAGTAAACTATATAAGGGGTTGTTGAAGAATTTAAGAATTTAAACGGAATTTATTCGAACGAGTAATGAAATTGGAACGTAACAAAGTAGGTAAACTAAAGAACCTGAAAATCTAAATCAATAGTTAGCACTAGACATAGTACGGATCAGTGAAGTTCAGTGGGCAGAGGCGAGGGATTTTTGGAGTGGAGACTTCAGGGTAATTCATACAGGAGCAGAGGAAGGAAATTCGAACGTAGGGAGAGTTATGCGGAAAAAATAGGACACTGTGTAGAAAATTACTTACAGAAGAACGAAAGAATACTCATGGTTAGATTAGAATCTATACAGGTAAACACAGTAATAATACAAGTATACATGCCGACCTCTAGCTACAGTGACGAAGACGTAGAAGCGATCTACAAAAATATCAAAGGCAACTAAGATTCGTAAAAGGGCATGAAAATTTAATAATTACGGGGGATTTTAATGCAGTGGTAGGTGTGGTTAGGGAAGGAGCGGTAGTAGGTTTAGGCGCGAGAAACGACAAAGGAAATAGGCTGGAAGAATTTTGCGACAAGAACAATTCAATCATCACAAACACATTATTTCAACATCCTGCTAGAAGACGATATACGTGGAAGATACCAGGAGATATAGGAAGATATCAAATAGATAACATTCTTGTTAGACAACGGTTTAGGAATCAAGTAAAAGACTGTAGAAGCTACCCAGAAACAGATATAGACACTGACCACAACATCGTAATTATGAAGGCCGTACTTAAATTTAAAAATTTGAAAAGAAGAACGGGAAAAATGCACTTGGACTTTGAGAAACTAAAAGATAAAGATATTCAAGAAAGATTCGAAATAAAATCAAATGAATTGCTAAAAGATATCGGGAAATTTTCTGATATAAGGAAGCAGAAACAGAATGGAATAACATTAAATCCAACTTAGACATGGCGGCCAGAGATATTCTGGGGTATACCCAAAGAAAATAAGAAACTATGGATAACAAAGTATAACCTGAATTTATAGAAGAAAGACGAAAATACAAAAATAAATCAGACGAAACAGGAAAACAGAGATACAAAGCCATATAATGAAAAATTATTCACAAATGCAGCAGAGCTATAAAGCAATGGATTGATAAAAAGTGCAAAGAGGTACAAACTAAAATGCAAATGGGACAGACAGATGAAGGACACAAACTAATTAGAATAAATTTTAGGGATATAAAACCGTATAGCAAATATATAAAGGACGCGGGAGAAAACGTCATTATAGAAATGTAGAGAAAGTGGGTAGATGACAAGAATATATAGGGAATTTATATGCAGGAGAGGAACTTACAGCGTTAGAACAGGAATCAGACATTGAAAATGATAACTTGGGAGATAAGTTTGAATTAGCATTAAAAGGTCTGAAAAATGGTAAGACGCCGGGTACAGATAAGGTGCAAGCAGAAACTCTAAAAGCCGCTGGATAAGCAGTAACAGAACGTCTCTTCCAACAGGTAAGTTATATGTATGAGACAAGCGAGATACCCAAAAATTTCAAACGTAACATCATAGTAACTATACCAAAAAGAAAGGCGCAGATAGATGTGAAAATTTTCGACCAATAAGCTTGACAGCACACGTGTCAAAAATATGAACTAGAATTGTACAAAAGCGAATGGAAAAACGAGCTGAAGAAACACCAGGAGAAGATCAATTTGGGTTTAGGCGAAACAGGGGTACACGGGAGGCTATTTAAGCTCAGAGTGATAATGGAGAAAACAATAGAAAAAGGGGAAAAGGGTTTGTAGATATGGAAAAAGTATTCGACAATGTAAAAAGGAAAAAAATGTACGAAATACTCGAAAGGATTGAAATGAGTTATAGAGATAGACGAATAGTACATAGCTTATACAGAGAACAAACAGCAGTAATAGAATTAGAGCAGGAACGTAGAGAAATAAACATTAGGAAAGGGGCGAGACAGGGATGTGCCATACCCCATTAATTTTTAACTTGCACATTGAAAAGGCAATGAATTCTGTCAAATGCAGGAAGACATTTGGAATTACTATGCAGGAACAAAAAATTGATATGCTTAGATTCGCATATGATATAGCGGTATTAGCATCTAGCAAGGAAGAGTTAGAAGCTGCTCTTAATGAAATGGAAACGGTTCTAACAGAGAGATACGGTATGAAAATTAACAAAACTAAAACTAAAGTACTAATATGCAAAGGAGGGGGAAATAAATCAAAAACAAGAATACAAATAGGTAACAAAAACTTACGAGAGGTTTACGATTTCTGCTACCTAGGAAGCCAAATAACGCAAGATGGGAAAAGCACAAAAGATATAAAACACAGATTAGCACAAGGTCGTGTTACAGTTAACAAGAAAAAGCAAGCACTATGTTCAAAGACAACAAACTTAGAAACAAGGAAAAGATTGTTTAAAACAAATGTGTGGAGCACAGCACTGTACGGCTGTGAAGCCTGGACAGTAGGAGAAGCGGACAAGAAAAAGGTAGAAGCGTTTGAAATGTGGTTCTACAGACGTATGATGAAGATATCATGGACAGACAAAGTTAAAAACAAAGAGGTACTAAAAAGGTAGGGAAAGAAAAAAATATGTGAAAAACAGTAAAAAATAGGAGAGATAGGATGATAAGCCACATACTACGGCATGAAGGAACAGTGCGGAATATATTAGAAGCAGAGATAGGAAAAAATAGAAGTAGAGGTAGACCTAGGTTAGACCATTGCACACAGATAGTGAAAGATGTAGGCTGTAGGAATTTCAGAGAAAGATTTTGTTTGTTTCATACCATTTTTTATTAACAAATTTTGAAGTCGCATAAAAACGTTAAAGCTGGGTGAAAACGGTTTTACATTTATAGGGATATCTCAGCTTAGGATAAAGCTAGGTTAGTGAAACAAACACCATTGTCTTCAGAATATTACAAACATTAATTTAGTGTATTACGAGGATATGTTTGAAACATTCATATTTTTAAGCTACAAATTCAAACTTTTAAAGAAGATAAAAAAAAATTGATTAAAATTTTCAAAAAATTCTTAATTATTTCTTAAGTGTTTGTTTCAAACGTACAAAAATTTAAGATAGGATCTCAAGGGGATCCTAGTAAAAAAATTTCAGCAGAGAGGCACCAACTACCATTGGTTAGTTTGTTACTTTGCTAAAATCACTACTATTAATTAACTTATATTCCGTCAGATAAGTTCAAATAAAAGTGTACAGCAAAATCTTTACTGCGAAAACTTAAGTCTTGTATGAAGGCTCCTTGTAACAGTGGTCATTTGTTTTTGTGGTAAACTGTAGATCCGCCCAGTTATAGTTGTTGGGTCATGTTTGGTTAGTATTTGATTCCTGTACACTCTCACAAAGTCTAAGTTTCCTTGGAACACAAACGATGGAGCTGGTTTGAAGCATGCAAAAAAGTTATCTCCACATCTTCATTTTCCCTGTCTTTTGACAAGATATTTGCAAACCACTAATGCCGATCATATTCACACGTTACATAATTATCGATATCTTCCATTGTTAATGTACCACTTTCAACTTTCGTTATTCAATGAATAAATCTTGGTTTTTACTTCAGTTTTACTGTGTGGAATAAAAGTGTGGTACTGTTGTGTAGATGGCTTCGTCACTTAGTTGGTTTGCGTGTTACTACTACGCCCAATGTATCAGGTTCGACTCCCGACACGGTCTGTTTGAAAAATGTTAGGCGAGCATTTTTACAAAAATAACTCCTCGTGTGGATGATAGGTAAAATGTAGGTCTCGTGTGTGTGTGTGTGTCGTCACGCACGTTAAAGATCACTACCTTGCTTGAAATAGCAAGGATTCGGTAAAATTCAACATTTCCAGGTAAAAAAAACTTTGAGTGGAGCATTGAGAAATCAAATGTAGTTCAGCTTCTTTCAGGCGGTGTTCAGTAAAATTTCTTGTTCAGTGTACAGTATATATGCTGTATGTTAGGAATATTTTCTTACTTCAGTTAAAAAGTTAAATCGGTGTCATTATTTGATACAAGTATGATATTTGCAGACTGGATCTTGCTGCAAGCCGTTTGACCGTGACCCCAACCATTACATACCCCTTTTCCATTAGCAGTGGTAAAAAAGTGCCACTCAGTCTCTACTTTGTAGTCACTTTCGTGATGACAGGTATTAACCAAATTTTGTCTATTTCTATACTGGGCTGCTGAACCATCAGAAAAGTAAAATATCTTCTGCAATAAAAGTAAAATATCAACTGTCAGCTGGAAAATTAGAATTTTTTTTAAATAAGCGAACATCTACAGTATTATGATTTAAGCATTCAGAAATAATTACAAAACTTTTATATTTTATAACTCCTAGTTCATTGCAGTGTACTGCAAAGGGATGTACAGTTGCTTGATTGTTATTCTAATGAAAAGTTGCGCCTCATTTAGGACAACAAAGAAATAGTTATCAGAAATGTCTAAACTGATAACAGTTTTATTTTCTTTTGTTTTCTTTGAGGTGACTGAAGTATTTTGATTATTGGTGGGCTAGAAATGACTGCTTTTTAAGTAGAATGAACTGTTCGCAAAAGTAATCCATTAACTCGTCAACACCTTCTGTAACAGTCTCAAAATTGCACCTGTCAACTGAAATCCACGATTTATATGTACTATTTTTTATCATAGCCTCTTCAAAGTGACTCAGACTTTCCTTTTAAAACATGTAGTCAAGGGTAGTTTTCACAAGCGTTTAGAAAACAGTTTAGAGTTTTGACCGAGAACATTGTCTGTGATAAACTTACTTTATAATTACTAAGATTGGTATCAGCAGCATCATCATTAGGTATTCAGACTTGGAACTGGTTAGAAGCATACTTCCATTGATTTCTATTCTAAGCTAATCTACATATGTCCCTGAAATTCCCACAACCTTCATCTTTCACTATCTGTGCTCAATAGTCTAATCTAGGTCTACCTCTACCTCTCTTTTTCCTTTCTCTGCTTGTAGTATATCCCGTACTATTCCCTCGTGCCATGGAACGTATGCTATCATTCCATTTCTTCTATTTTTTGTTGTTTTCCACAGATATCTTTCTTCCCCTATTACTTCTAGAATCTCTTTTTCTTAACTTTGTCCGTCCATGATATCATCATCATACATCTATAGCACCACATTTCAAAGGCTCCTATCTTTTTTCGGTCTGGTTCTCCTAAATCCACGTTTCACAGTCGTACAGTGCTGTGCTCCATACATATACGTTCAACAATTTTATCCTTGTTTTCATATTTGTTGTCTTCGAACATAGCAGCTGCTTTTTCTTGATAGATATATTTTTTCTATATCTTTGCATTTTCCCACTTCTATTGTTTTCTAAAAATATACCATATTTCATGGCTATTCAGTGGTACGCGAAAGAGATTAAGCAACCTGACGGCTACCAAGATCCTTCGCTACTTAGACATTCGCCGAATCAATAGTTTTCCAATTACTCCTTTCGCATAATCAACATTTGTTAAGAGTATTGCAAAACTAACACCTGTAATAATTACAATAATCATCAGGCTTGAGTAAGAATTACTTTCTTTATCATTATGTTTTCCGTCCTGAAAATAGTTGGACGCGTACCTCCATTGACCTCTATTATGAGCTAACCCACACGTTTTCCTGAAATTCCCATAGCCTACATCTTTCATTATCTGTATACAATAGTCTAATCTAGGTCTACTTCTACCTCTTTCTTTTCTTATTTCTGTTTCTATTATATTCCGCACTATTCCGTCAGGCCTTAGTATGCGACCTATTTTTTTACTGTTTTTCATATATTTTTTCTTTCCCTGCCATTTTTAGATTCGCTTTGTTATTATCTTTGTCGGTCCATGCTATAATCATCATACATCTATAGCATTCCTCCTTTTAAAGGTTTTTATTCTTCCTGTCTGTTTCTCCTACTGTCCTCGTTTCATAGTCGTAGAGTGCTGTTCTACACATATGCTTCCAGCAACTTTTTCCTTGTTTCCTTTTGTTGTTGCTTTTTCTTGTTATATGCAGCACGGCCTTGTGCTAATCGTAGTTTTATATCTTTAGTACTTTTCTCATCTTGCGTTATTTGGCTTTCTAGGTAGTAGAAATCCTTAACCTTTTGTAAGTTCTCGTTTCCTATTTGGATTCTGGTCTTTTACTTATGGTCTCCTCTAATTAGTTTGTATGCTTTGTCGGCATTTCCTATTTCCATTTTAGTTTGTACCTCTTTGCATTTGTCATCAATCCGTTGTTCTTTAACTTTACTGCATTTGCAAATAATTTCCCATTTTATGGCTTTGTATCTGTTTTTCTGCTTAATCTGGTCTGTTTCTTTTATTGCCTTTCTTCTATTAAATTCAGAATATTCTTAGTAATCCATGGTTTCCTATTTTCTTTTTGTTTAAATTCCAGAATACCTCTGGCCGCCATGTCTAAGCTAGATTTAATATTATTCCAATCTGTTTCTACTTCGTTAGTATTAGAAATTTTCCCCTTGTCTTTGAGGAATTCGTTTGACTTTTCTCAAATCTTTTGTGGATATCTTTATCTTTTAGTTTCTCAAAGTCAATGTGCATTTTCAGTTCCGTTTCTTCAAATTTTTGAACTTACGCGCGACTTTCATACTTACTATGTTATGGTTAGTGTCTATATCTGCTTCTGGGTAGCTTTTTTTACTAAATTCCTACACCATTGTCAAACTAGGATGAAATCCCCCTATGTCTTCTGGCATCTTCCACGTGTATCGTTTTCCAGCATAATGTTTAAATATTGTATGCGTGATGGTTAAATTGTTTTTGTAGCAAAATTCTACAACCTATTTCCCTTATCGTTTCTCAAGCCTAGACCAAATAAACCTTCTTACCATTGCACTAAAATCCCCCGTAATTATTAAATTTTCATGTCCTTTTACGAATCTCAGTATGTCTTCGATATCTTTGTAGATCGCTTTTACCTCTTCCACACTGAAGCTAGAGGTGGATATACTTGTATTGTTACTGTATTTACCGATTTAGGTTCTAATGTAACCATGAGTACTGTTTTGTTCTTTTGTAAGTAGTTTGCTACACGATGTCCTATCTTTTTCCGTATAACTATCCTCACGCCCGAATTTCCTACCTCTGATCCTCTTCGAATTACCTTAAGGTATTTGCTCAAAAAATTCTTAGCCTCTGGCCACCAAACTTTGCTAATCTCTACTATGTTATATATGTATTAGAATTTAAACTGGGAGTAGGCACGAACTTATTATTAGAGTAGTAGCACTGAAATTAACCCTCAATTTCCTAGCGTTAAAGGAGGTGTTAATTCAGCGGTTTTCCCAAAGAAGATGAATAAGTTAGTAAGAGATATAAAAGAAGCGTTTTAACGACAATTAGTTGAGTGATGCCTGATTACTGACATAACCGCTCCTAGGATTCGGTATAGTCTGTTTAAGAGGATTGGTGACTTTTTAGTTATTTTTATATTGATTACTTATTTAAATTTGTGAAAATTGTTAAGTTATCTAGTAAAAAACCAACTCCATTCCACTAGCTAGCTAGAAATTTAACCTATTTGTTTATTGACGGATCTCCTCTGTCCTAATCTGCACTTTTCCTAAATTTCAGTATATAACAACTAAATTGCTTGCAACATTATTTTTTGTGTATATTTAGGTAGCTGATATTGAAAATACCAAGAATTCTCCACTGACGTCAATTAATAAGACACCTGTATTTTTCAATTGATTAAAGTTCAGATTTCTATTACAGCAACTATAAATAAAACACTGATAATACATTCAAATTATACAATAATGTATCACAAATATTTATGTTATTCTATTTATCATCATGTTATTTAATACTAAGTAGAATAAATATTCTATTTGTTTAACATAACTAGTTTTATTTATATATAGGGTGTTAATTAAATGTGCAAACAAACCGTAAATAGTGAGGTTGGTTGAATTTGAAACAGAAATTCATAAAACTGTAAGTTGTAAATCACAGCATTTTAAGTTCAAAGTGTTAAAATTTAAATAAATAAATAATTTTGTACCAAAAAATTTTATTTTAGAAAAATGCAACATTCGGGCATACAACATTCTAAGTAAGAAATCTATGGTAACGAACGTCTTTTTATCTGTTCCCTAAGAGTGCAAATTCAATACACTCCGCTGCGAGAATCTAGACCAAATACAAGAAACGATCTTCCACGAAACCCTGATCTGCGAGCTGAGAATGCCGTGGTTACAGCTATTAAGCAAGGTATGCTTTTTGCATATTTTTTAATTGCTTACTTGCATGTCATTCTACAATCATTTGACGGAAATAATTTGCGAGTACATTTGGGGTGTAATATATTACAACCGGGGTAACGCATTAATTGACGCCAGCAAATAACTTAATAGCTTTAAGTTGTCCCCAGGGCGACGAACGTATATAAAGGGTTTTCATTAAGAGTGAAAAACAACACCAATCACGGTATTCCCTTTCGCGATAACCAAACCTAGCACCTCCTTCTCAGGGGATATGCACGGTATAATTCTAAACTACTACATTAACTTTATTCACAGCACCATTCACAATTTCTCTCCTTTGCTTCTGTAACATTCTTACATTGTTTTTGGCTTGCTCTTTTATTCCTCTTTCTTTTCACCTGTCGTTCTTTCAGAACCTCCTCTACTACATCCAACTATCTTCTACGCGGTCTACCCATTTCACCTCTAACACTCGTCTTACTTGCATGTATACGTTTGGTCAGTCTATACTCGTCGATTCTTTCTACATGCCCAAACCATCTAAGCGTACTTCGCTCGCTTAACTGCTTAAGGGTCACTTGCACCCTACACTCTGCTCTGACCCATTTGTTTGACACTTCTTAGGAACCTCATTTCTGCAGCATTTGTACGACTAACATAGTTCTTCTGTCAGACTTAAATTTCGCTTCCATTCAGAACACTTGGCACAAACACACTGTTGTAAATGACCAGCTGTGCATTTATGCTCAATCTTTCATTCCTGTTCCATGTCCGCATACTTCCAGACACTTTTCTTCTAGCATTTGCCCTTCTTCCTATTTCATCATTCAGCTTTCCATTACTCAAAAACTTTCTACCCATGTACACGAAGTCATTCACTTTCTCTATCATGGCATTGTCCATTCTAAATAATTAATCAATTACACCATCTCTGTCAAAATCATTACTTTTGTCTTATTTACATTCACTTTCAATTGCATATTTCTAAACCGACAGCCTGTCAAGCATTCGCTGCAAATCTTGTTACGATTGGGCCCACAACACTACATCATCCGCATACGACAGCACACTGATATTCGTTTCACCAATTTTCACTTCTTCCATTCATTCTCAAGCCTGCCTGATAGATTTATTCAGAATACATTGAACAGTCATGGTGACATCACACAGCCCTGTCTTACCACCTTCCACAATGTCAAAGTATTGCCTCATGTAACAATTCACATGTACAAATGCTCTACTGCCTTCGTACATCGCTCTGAGAGATTTTATCAAGCACTTGTTTACACCGTATTCACGTAGCGTCTTCCATAATTCACTTCTATTCCCAGAGTCACACGCCTTTTCCAGATCTACACATGCTGCATACATAGTCTTTGTGGCATGCATACACTTTTCGACAATTTGTTGCATTGCGAACATCTGATCCACACATCCTCTTCTAGGCATAAAACCACATTGAACATTGTTTGGTCTCTTTGTCGCACGTTCGCGTGGTTAATTTTAAGTTATTTAAATTTGTAGTCGTAAATCTAGTAGTAAAACTGTCATCCCTTGTTCCCTTATATCCTGCCATAAAAATTCCTTGTGCATCTGTGAATAAGGTGGACAGAGTAGTGAACAAACACTTGCTTATGGATATTGAAGCAGAACGGTCGTCGGTTTCTTCGTTCAGTGTACCGTAAGTTAGTCAAGTGCCCCAGACTTTCGTTGTTAAACCCTAAAAAACATTGTGCAAGTGTTACGTAACATAGACTCAATTCGCATACAGTCCACTTGGTTGAAAGAATAGGAACTGCAGCTTAGAACAACAAAACACCGCGGAGGTAAGTCCATTTATAAATTTATAAGACCCCCCGCGCGTGAACAAAATTGGCCTTCATCGCTGGATCTTTAATTAAATAATTAGTTCCTATCCTTTAAGCTCCTTATATTTAAATTTATAAAATTGTCGTAGTTTTTATTATGGTTAAACGTGTTACACAGAAAAGAACATCTTGCTTACACATTTAATGCTAAATACATCTGGTTTACGGTAGATTTTACAATACATTCCTTATCCTTTGTGGCAAAAATTAGGGTCGTCGTCGTCGGTATCCTTTTATGTAAACTATTTATGAGGGGTTATTGTATTGTAAAGCTTTACCTTATTTGTCGGTTCAAGTTGGAGGAACCATTCGGGTTCATGCAACTTGTATAACAAAGGGGTTATTGGTATTTATTTGAAACCTTAAAAGCTTTGTCGGGCAAGCACTGTAGTTAGGTGCATTTTTCTATTAATAATTTAATTTTGTAGATGAATTAGTAATTTAGCGTATTCGAGTTACGCATTGTTTTTACGTTAATTTTTATTGTCGTTCATTAATCATTAATCAAATATGGTTATATCAATTGATAAAGCTATTCTTGAAGCTAAATTTGTAGTTAAAAGGTTGGATCACATATACAGCAAAATAAACCAACCGGAAAACGTATCGATTGCTTTAATCAGAGCGTCGATTAAAACTGTCGAACAGATTGAAACGCTTTTCAAATCCTTTTGCAAGGATATTTTCTTTGATGAAGAAAGTGAACAATTGGATGAATTTTCTGCTGTTAGGGTGAAAATCGATGATTACCTATTAGATATTCGTATTATCGCTGAACAATGTGAATTAGATCGGGTAGAAAATAAGCCAAAGGTGGAAAATATGAATAATTCCTTTTCGTCAAACTGTGCAATTCGCTTGAAACATCTTTCAGTCCCCCGCTTCTCCGGACGCATATCAGATTTTGAGAGTTACAATGCAATCTATAAGCGGTTGATTCATGATAATGTCAGTTTGTCACCCGTTGAAAAATTTTGCCATCTCGTTGATACATTAGATGAGTCATCGCGTGCGTTGATAAAACACTTGCCATTAAATGATTATGCATACGTGGAAGCCTATAAAATCATTACTAATCGTTTTCAGTCCAAGAGGTTATTACTTTCAACATATTTTAATGCTCTCGAAAAATGCCCTAAAGTCAGTTCCTCAGACTCGCATGCGGAACTCCGGCAATTAATTAGTTGTTTTGATGAAAATATATTCGCGTTGAGGCAGATGGAAATAGATTTATTAGATTTCATGTTGTTTAATCTGTTATCGAAAAAATTAGATATAAACATTTTAAAGCGTTTCGAATTAGGAAATAGTGACGAAATTCCTTCGTTTAAGGATTTAAGGTCGTACATTGAAAAACAATGTAAAGTGTTGGAAATCAATGACATTGCTTCAGGAACATGCTTAAAAGCTCGAGATTCCGTAAAGAAAGAGAAAAGGAAGGTTCGTTAGCACTTCGGCTAAAACTTCTTTAGTTGGTACCACCAATGATGTTAAAAATTGTAGTTTCTGTCAAGCTGTGCATCCTATTTATAGATGTAAGCAGTTTCTCGATAAAACCCCTCAAGAAAGATTTGAGGTGGTAAAGTTTAAAAATCTTTGTATCAAATGCTTAAATACTTCACATTCGATGAAAAATTGTAAGTTAGATTGGTCGTGTAGAACATGTCATCAGTCGCACAATTCGTTGCTTCACTTCGATAAACGAGAAAAATCGGTGTCGCCACGCCGACAAACCCATCGTCAAAGGTCAGCGTCTCCTCGGAGAGCGGCGCCTAGACTTACTACTACTAGTAGACCTAGTGAAGACAATCTGTCGTCGTCGGTTGTGCATGAACAACCTGCCACTAGCTCGTTGATTTCGACGTCATTAGAACACACAACCACGCTGTTAGCTACGGCAATGGCGTCGGTGCTTGATTAGACAGGAACATTGCAATCTGTTCGTGTAATATTAGATAACGGATCCATGGAAAGTTTTATGACTGAAAGGTGCCGTCAGAAATTAGGTTTAAGAAACGGAGAGCCAATGTCACTGTTCAAGGACTTGGCTTGAATTCGTCGTTGGTGTCTGGTGCACTATCGTGTGTAGTCAGCCCTCGGGAGCACGGTCTCCAGCATATGGAATTGATTGTTATATTTTACCTAACATTTGTAATCAATTACCTTCGTCGTCGATAGGGGTCAAGGAATGGTCGCATACTCGAGGTTTGGCCTTAGCTGATCTTAATTTTAATGTTCCTGGTAAAATTGACATGCTACTCGGGCGGAAATCTTTGCTCAGGTTTTGTTGAATGAGTCTCGTTAGGGTAGCTTATAAACACTTGGTGCTTTAACGAGCCAGTTGCTATTACCAAATCATACCTTTGGTTGGGTTCCTTAACGGAATGTCGTTTCCCGAATTAGAAATTTCCTTATTAACGTTCGTCTGAAAAGTGTGAAACATTTCGTTGAGCCCTTAGACAGTGACATTCGGTCGATTTTGGGAATTAGCCTTAAAATATTCCTTCAATAAACACATTTCTCCTGAAGAATTGTAAAGGTGTTGTAAAAATCCAATTTGTGGAAAATTATAGACGTAACATTAGGACGGTCGTTTTGTACAAGTGGTCCTTGCCCTTTAAAATTTCGGAACCCTCGAAAATTCGTGGGTTATGAGATCAATTTGTATTAAAAGATTCCCTTGTCGTTAGAACGTCGTTTGTTACACAAATCCTGAATTGTATTTCAGGATTAATAGAAATTTAAATGATAGCTTGGGTATTGGTCCTGCTTTGCAAAAGGACATTGCAGTTTTGTTATTGCACTTTCGTGTACATCCTATCGTAATTACAGCTGACATTAAACAAATGTATCGGCAGATTTTGGTTAAATATACTCATCGTGATTATCAACGTATCGTCTGGAGATTTTCTCCGTCAGATCCTATTATGGACTTTAAATTAAATACTGTAACTTATGGAGTTTCGTCGTCGCCTTTTTTGGCCTTGCGTACTGTTCAAGAATTGGCAAGGTTAGAATCAATTAATTTTCCTTTCGCGTCATCGGTATTGGCGAGCGATACCTATGTTGGTGACTTAGTCACTGGATGCAATTCGATTAAAGCTGCTAATCAATTAATTGGTGAATTGAATAGTATTTGCACTAGTGGTGGTTTTCAATTAAGAAAATGGAGTAGTAATTGCCCGGAAGTGATGTCCAACTTGAGGGAGTCCCTGTCCAGTTCGGACGCAATTACATTTCAAGATAAAGATAGTGGTTCGATAAAAATTTTGGGCCTTTCGTGGCGTGCTCTTACAGATGCATTTTTATACAACTTAGACGTTGAAGAGCGCACCTGCACTAAGCGTAATATTTTGTCGGCTATCGCAAAATTTTTGATCCTCTCGGTTTGATAGCACCTGTAGTACTGTTCGCTAAACGTTTAGTTCAAGATCTTTGGCTATTAGGTCTCGGGTGGGACCAAGAGCCTCCATTGGAAGTCATACAAAAATGGAAACATTTTTTGGGTGAATTGCCAGCGGTTTCGAATATTGAGATTTCGCGTCGCATCGTATGTCATAATTTTAAAAGGGTGGAGTTGCATGGATTCTGTGATGCTTCTGAAGCCGGGTATGCAGCTGTCATCTATTTCCGTTCGTTCGATTTAGAAGATAATATTACCATATCATTAGTATGCGCAAAATCGAAGGTTGCTCCTACTAATCGCGTTTCATTGCCCCGTCTCGAATTGTGTGCTGCCGTACTCTTGGCAGATTTAGTAGATTTCGTCAAAAATACTTATAAAGATATTTTATCATTTAGTAATATTTTCGCGTGGTCAGATTCTACTGTTGTTTTGTCTTGGATTCGGTCTTCCTCGCATAAGTGGAAGACCTTCGTTAGCAATCGAATTTCGCATATTCAAGAACGTATTCCTCCATCTTCATGGTTTCATGTTAAGTCCCAGGATAACCCTGCGGATTGTGCCTCACGTGGACTTTTGGCTTCAGAGTTGGTTCATCATCCATTATGGTGGACAGGACCTTCCTGGTTAGTGCGTCGTAATGAAGAATGGCCAGTAACATCGCTGCCAAAACTTATCGACTCATCTCAGATGGACGTCGAATATCGTACTCTGTCGTTAACAGTCGTTATGTCTGAGAATTTCTTAGATATGTTGTTGGATAAATTTTCAAACCTGCAGAAAATTTGTAGGATTATTACCTGTATTCGTCATTTCATTCGTAATGTTCAATGTCCAGATTTGCGTTCAAAATATTCTGATGGTTTGTCTCTAGCTCAGCAGCAAGAGGCTATACATTTATTGATTAAAAGAGTTCAAACAAATGTTTTTGCTCAAGACATTGTAAATATTAAAACTGGAAAACTTGTTAGTAAACAACTTCGTAGCCTTAGTCCGTTTCTAGATAGTCGTGATTTGTTGAGGGTGGGCGGTCGCCTACGTAATTCTGACTTGTCGCATGATGCAAAATTTCCAATTTTGCTTCCTCTGTCGCATCGGTTAACTGAGATTATTATATTAGATTGCCATGAAAGACGTTTACATCCTGGTAGTGACGGTATCGTTCGGATACCTACAATCAAGACAGCTCAAGGGTTCGTTAAACGTCCTCTGGTGAAACTATGTTTACTGCCAATTACTTAATATTTAATGGTATGTACACATATATTCACTTATATAAGTTTGTCGGTTAGGTTTCTTAGTTAATAGCTCTAATTAGTTTTTAAATATAAAATAAGTTAGTTCATACTTATTTTGGTGGGCGGGATGTTCGGTCTCTTTGTCGCACGTTCGCGTGGTTAATTTTAAGTTATTTAAATTTGTAGTCGTAAATCTAGTAGTAAAACTGTCATCCCTTGTTCCCTTATATCCTGCCATAAAAATTCCTTGTGCATCTGTGAATAAGGTGGACAGAGTAGTGAACAAACACTTGCTTATGGATATTGAAGCAGAACGGTCGTCGGTTTCTTCGTTCAGTGTACCGTAAGTTAGTCAAGTGCCCCAGACTTTCGTTGTTAAACCCTAAAAAACATAGTGCAAGTGTTACGTAACATAGACTCAATTCGCATACAGTCCACTTGGTTGAAAGAATAGGAACTGCAGCTTAGAACAACAAAACACCGCGGAGGTAAGTCCATTTATAAATTTATAAGACCCCCCCGCGCGTGAAAAACATCATGTTACTCTGCGATCTCTTACGAACTCCCACAATAACAATTTTTTCATACACTTTTCTAGGTACACTCGACAGACTTATACCACCATAATTTTTGCATTCATACCTGCTGCTTTTACCTTAGTGCAAGGTGATAATGATCGCACTCTTCCAATTTTCAAGCACTTTCGCTTGATCTATACACAACTCTATGAGTTTGCACAAACATTCAATCAGCACCCCATACCCATACTTAGTATTCCACTAGTTTTTTATCTACATCCACCGCTTTGCTATTCTTCAGAGTTTTCACCGCATTCCTTACCTCGTCTATACGCTGCATTCAAATTTCATACTATTATCTACGTTTTTGACTATATTACTGCTCTCTTCATCATCCATGCAGTCATCTGTATCCTTCTTGTCACCACCATACATCATCTTAAAATACTCTTTGCAACAGTTTTTCACATTTGCTTCGTCCCAAACAATTTCATTTCTACTGTTAACAACGCCATTCACACGGCTATTTCCACCCTTTCTTGTCTTCCTTACCCATTTCCAAAACAAGTTTTTATTCCCTTCAAAATCACTCTGCATTTTATTACCCTCACTCTTTGCTTGCCTTCACTACTTCTTTCGCAATCGCCTTTTCTCCTTATATACTTCCTGAAGTTGATCTCCTAACCCAACATCTTTTTCTGCTATCATTCTCTTATATGCCACTTTCTTTTCCTCGACAACTTTTTTGACCTCATCGTTTCATCATGCATTTTTATTACATGTACCAACCATTGTCGTTCTACATACTTCTAAAGTGCATTTCATTACACTGTTCTTCAAACAATCCATGCTTTCTCCATATCTTCAAACATTATCCCATTCCTGTTTGCAGTCATACAACTCTCTAACATAGTAGCGTACTTTCTTTGAGTCGACTCTTCCAACAAGCGTTCTACTTTCACTCTATATCATTTCCCATTCTGCTTTCTTCTCCATTCCCACTTTCGACTACGATCAATTCTGGACAAAACTATAAAATGATCTATTCCACACTCAGATCTTCTCACTACTCTCGTGTCCTTTACCAGTTCTCTTAAACTTTCATCAAATACAACCAAATCAACTATACTTCTCGCATTTCCCTTTTGCCGCGTGTAATTGTGTATGTCCTTATGTTTATACCATGTGTTGGATGCAAACAGTTCTTTTTCCATGCATATACTCATTAACATATTTCAATTTTCATTCGTTCTTGGATCGCCAATCGGACCTACCACATACTCGGCATTTTCTGCGTAATCCGACCCAACTATTCGTATCAGCTAATAGAACCACGCGGTCATTCCTTTCGCGTCTGTCTAATACATTTTTCAACTCCTGCCAAAACTGCTCACACTCCCTATCGGCATTCACTCGAGTATAAAATACTACTACAAAGATTTTTCTAAAGCCCACTTTCATTGTAAGTCACAAGATACGGAGAGATCCTAATTCATATTATTTCATGCATACTTTTGCTTGATCATTTAAAATTAAACCAACACCTTTCGCTCCGAACTCATTGCTCTCTACTCCAGACCATAAACCCAACTTAACGTCATCTAATTCAACATCGTTTCCTTTCCGCTTTGTTTCACTCACACACAGCACATCCATGCGTCTTTCATTCATGATTTCATACTTTTTACCGTACACTCCTCTGACATTCCAAGTACTAAATCTCCATTCCTGATTCATGCGGTCCTTATCTGATGCGCCATATATTTTCCGTCTCAGTCGCCCACCATAACTTTGACTTTGACGAGGCTTTCGCAAAGGTTTTGTTAATAGTGTTAATTAGGTCGAACCAGGTTACTAGCCTAGATCGAAACTGTGTCGTTGTAAGTTTCACTACTAACCGTAACGACACCTTACCGTTCAGTGTTGGCATGTTTAGCCCCTCTGCCACAGACGTCGCGACGATTCCTAGTCCTCTAGGACGCCTAACGTCTTTCAATACAAGCTAAAACTTCCCTTTCCAAGAGGGTTACCTTGTAAGCCAGCAGAAAGTTGCCTGTGCTAGGACCACTAGGAGGTAAATGCCGTGTACTGACACACATCGAGCGCCATTAAGAGTGATACTTTTTGGAATTGTATGCTTCCAGGTGTGAAAATATCCAGTACAACTTATAGCATCATCATTAAAAATTTTTATTAAAGTGGTAGCTCAGTTGTGGGTGCCCATCGTTTCTTCAGCGCAAAAGGTATCATCGTTTTTCTATTTAAGCTTTACGCCATACTATAGCCAAGTTTGAGCGGAATTTCACTCTACACGACCAAAAATCACCAAGAAGACAATGTAAAGTGCGAAGTGATGAAAATATCGCAGCAGCAACAGCCAGTATTGATGAAGAGTCGAATGTGTTCGTTTTAAGACGATCTCAACGCTGGCGGCTATCTGAGACATCAACTTGGTGAATCTTGCGAAAGGATTTGGCCCTGTATCCATTCAAAGTTTTATTGATTCACGAGTTGAAATCAAACAATCGCAGTTTGCGTGGTGAGTTCCTTGATTGGGCCGTACACCAGTTGGAAGCTGATCCTGATTTCAGTGAAAAAATCATCTTCTGAGACAAGGCGCATTTTTGTATTAGTGGCTTCGTGAATACGCAAAATTGTCATTATTGGAGCAAGAAGAACCCATAAGTGTTCTATGAGGTGCCATTGCATTTAGACAAACTTACTGTGTGGTGCGGTTTATGTCGTAGCGGCGTCAATGAACCTTATTTCTGTCGAGATGATGAGAAAAGAACCGTTACTGTCAATGGTAACAGCTACGGATTCATATTACGCGAACTTCTTAAGACCATAAATATTGAAAACAGCTGGTGCTGTGCTTGATTTGATGAGGGAGAAGTTTGGAGACCAGATCATCTCAATACGTGGATTTGTGAATTAGCCGCCGCGTTCGTGTGCTTTAACACCCATGCATTTTTCTTTTGGGTCACATCAAAACCCATGTCTATACTCACAAGCTACACACTTTGGAATATTTAAAGACAAACATTCGTCAATCTATCGCAGACATAACGCAACTAATGTTGGACAGAGCCATTATATGTGTCAGCGTGTTCAAAGCCGTGATGGATATTAAACGATATTTTGTTCGGAACATAACTGCAATGTCTAAGCTTCAAAATAAAATATAATTTACTTTGATATTTTGAATAGTTTTTTTTCTTCAAATTTTACGAAGAATCACTTAATCAAAGACCCTTTACAGATAAACACACACTGAGTTCTGATAAGGAATTAAGAAAATGCTCCCTATCACGCGAAATTTTGAAAGCTGGTATAAATTGTACCTTTATAAAAATTTCTATACAATGTTTTGACTCTTTGACAATTTATAATAAAAAATACGTCGAAAGGCATCACGATATAAAAAAAAATTTCTTTAGTAAATACAGTGTCCCGCAAAGGGGTTTACACTCTTTGAATGTTATTCTGTTATTATTAATGCTAATTACCATTCATTAGTTTTCTTTTATTTTCAGTTCAGTTGCCAGTAGTTACAAGTAATTGACACGATGAATGGTGATCTTACTTTTGAGCAACGAAAGAAGTACAAAGACGATGGCGACCAGAATTGGATTCTGCGACACCGTCACGTATAAGAGTTATCAAATTACGCTACGTTTGAGAGGGGAAAGAACTGTGTGCGAACTGAAGAAGAAACGATGTGGTGGGAAGACATCAATATCGGACGAAAGCGGGACGAAAGCATTGGTATGAACTTTCACAAGATTTCCAAAAAAAGTTGATCCAGCAAGTTTCGCGTGAGTCATATGTAAGCAAATCAAGTGTCTACTACATTTTAAAGCAAGCAAAGTGGAAACCCTATTACATGCTAAAATCGGCAATGTACATTGTTAAATATGTAATTAAATTCCCGCGAATATTTTTAAATGAACTGGTAAATTTCCGTCGTCCCCGAGTCGAGCCTGCGCGGAGTGAATGGCGCAAGTGCGCGCGGTGTGATACGACGTCTTTAAGCTACGAGCCCCAAGCCAAGAACATCTACCGGGGTTGTGTTGGTGTCTTTTATCTTTTTAGGATGTAGGTTCCCTCCTACCTTATCTTGCCTTATCGTTCCCGATACCTGGTTGTTCCTATCATTCCGCTACGAGGGGAAAAAAGGATGGACGGATAAAATTTGGTGTCAATAATGGCGTAGCCAACCCACACCAAAACTACAAGGATCCTGAGATGTTGAGAAATACACGTGAGTACCCGTTTTATTCATATTGTGCTTAAACTTTAACCATTGTATCACTTTTAAACGTGTTTGGTATTTGATAAAAATGGCGCGTAATTTGCTGCGTAATTATACGTTATATTAAACCATTGCGCAATAATATGAAACGCGGGAACCGTAGTAATGGCGCCCAGTACACGTGTTGTTGATATTAACTTCGTCCGTAATTAACCTCTAATTTAACTTGTAAGAAATAGCTTTGAAAATTGTTTTCTAGGAAAAGGTTTTTCAACAAGTAATCTAATAAAAAAATATTTTTTTTTAAATTTTTAGTGGCTTTTGGGAAGAAAGTTCAATTTGGCAACATCGAATCTAGTAACTTTTTATCTTATGTCGTGGCGACATTTGAGGGAGCTTGTAATGTCAAACTAAATTATTAAGACTGCCATTTTTGAAGAGTGTTTGTTTACTTTTTATGTATGTTATTTCAAACTTAGTTAATTGGTATTTTACTCTTACAAAAACAGTGTATTTATATTTCAATTTTGTTGCATAATTACCTAACCTAATTTGGGATTAAGCTAATATATTTTAACAATTATCTTAACCTCATTTGTGAGTGAACGAAAATGGTTTTTGGATTTAAATAATTTGTTTTGTAAGTACCTCTATACATAGTTACCTTAATTAGTTTATTTGCTATCCCTTATGAAAAATTTTTTGATATCATATTAAGTTGAGTATATACCTGTTTTAACGAATTTTGTTTAGTTTATTGAAAGTTTGTTTTCCTTTGCTTTAGGTGAACAGGTCTGGAGAAAGAATTATGTCTTATCTGAAGCTATGAAAAAATTCTCTTTGAAATTAGCTCCAAAATTCATTTTATGTGAGGTCACTCGTGTTATTAGTCCACTTATCTATGAACTCTAAGACACTGAACGAAAACGTCAAGGAAGGTGGCATATCAAAGACCTTAAAACATTCTCTGCTGACCCGAATGCTAATTAATTTTTCACGTTTCATTTCTTTAACGATCTACCTAATGTTTTTGTCCCTGCTATGAATTAGTTAACTTTATTTATCCATTTCTTTTCTCATACAACACTTACCTTCTGCACTTTTGCCTTGTTTACCGCATTTTAGCTATCTTTTTGCTGGTTATTAATTTTACCTTGAATTTATTGTTAGCCACATATCTGTTTGTTATCTAGATTATCTAATTTAACTTTGTCGCTTCACCTAATTAATCTTGGCATCTTTTCTCCACCATATTATTTTGTTTTTAGCATTTATCTTCCGTTGTTTAATTTCGTGGTGATTGTCGTAACTTTGGTTGCAATAACTCATTGAATTTTTATGATTGGTTTTAGCTGATGTTGAGTGGATGCTTTTTTCGTCGGGCTCACGTAGGGGACGCGGCCTATGCCTTTGTAAGAAATAGTCCATATCAGAAGTTGCAAAAAACTAGGAGTTTCTATTCCATGCATTTTTCTTCTAAACTATTGCAGTCGCTCCCTTTATCCTATATCATTACTTGTTTTTTCTTTTACTAAGTCATCAGAACATATAAACATCTTTTGTTGTTTTTTATTGAACTTCGTGGTGAGGTGATATCGCTTTTTATTGATATCTTATCGAATTCTTGGTTGTTTTTAGCATATTGGGACAGTATGGTTGTATTTAACTGTCTATAGTTAGGCATTCTTGTGTGTTTATGGCGTTACCGTTTCTAAAAATTACCTTGGAACAGTTGGTTTTTTGTGTGAAGGTATCTGCAGTGATACTTTTAAGTTATTGTTTCAACTTTTTGTCTGATCTTCTTATCGTAGTGGATGCACTCGTTAGGAAGATGATCGTACTAGTTCTCATCAAGAGTCTAGTAATTTTTTAACTTATTATGTGTCATAACTTGTCTGATTAACATAGCAGGTGGTCTTTCAGACCGATCTGTGCTTATTAGGGACAACTCTCTACCTTCTCTCGGACGCTTGTCCAAAACTCCACTTTTTTCTTCCGCTGTCTCCGTTTCTGCCTTATTTTTCATTCGGTAGACCTGTTCTTGTCCCGGAACACCCATCTATCACATAAGAGTGATATTTCCATCACTCCGGGTTACTGACCACATTGGCTGGTTGAGTAATGCTTTTCTATCCACCTTTTTCTATCGCTTTTGCTCAATGCAAGCCCATCCTCTATTCTCTTCTACCTGGAAGTGTCTCTAGTACATTCCAAAATGCCTACCTCCCTCTTTTTACCTTTCCTATATTTCTACTGCCTTTTCATTTCCGTTAGTCACCGTGTGGTTGCGAGGGGGGTTTTCACAGACACCCGGACCACGTCTCTTTCGTGAGGTCATGCGGTATCGCTGTCAGTCGCACGTTGCCGCTAACAGTGCACGGATGTATGAGTGTGTGCATGTATGAGTGTAAGAACGTATATGTATATATATATATATATATATATATATATATATATATTGCTGTGAAACCACCAAAATCCGGGCTATTCCGCTTTTCGAATCGAGCCTCACGAATTGGGCGTCAAGATTGCTGTGTTTCCCTGTTTTAGATTCGAGCCTCACGAATTGGGCGTCATGTATGCTGTGAAACCTCCTAAATTAACTGGTCCGTCGACTTTCTTCTGTTCATCGCCTCGGCTGCTCCCCTAGATAAACCTTCATCCTCATTCATAAAAAAAAAAAACACATTCCTACCACAAACATCACCGTTAACTCTATTTACATCAATATTCACAATACATTAAAATTTCAAAATTAAAAATTCAGCATAAATTTCAGTATCAGAAAATTTCAAGATTTAAATTTGTTATCATTTTAATGTGCATCCAAAATTAAAGTCCTTGTAGGATGCCTACTAATTAATATAACAATATATGCAGACCTGAGTCTGAGTACAAAGGGAGCATCTACCACCCCTTTACGTTAATTAACCAGGTTCGTCTAATTGAGCTCAAAGACATACCCAAATTTTCATCAAGAACATAAATACTAAATACTCCTTTCGACTTAAACAAGAAAATTTCACCTTAAAATTAAAATTTGTTGTTAGTACAACTTCATTACTGTCCATTTTAAGTAAATAAATTATAAAGTTATTCAACACACACGAAAACATCAAAGTTCAAACAAAATAGTATAATTTACCTGAAGGTTACTGCACTCGTAGCTTCAATGTACCTCGTCCCTTTTGTTAATCACACCATTCCAACTGGGTTATATTTAAGGCTTCTGATTCTCAACGCTTTTAAAATTTCTCCACCACCATTCATCTAAAGTTGTTTCAGGGCTTTTCCGGAACTCATCTGTGTATATCTGACCCTTGTTTAATGGATCCAGACACGTTTATGAACCATTTAATTATTAACACCCCCGAAAAATAGCAAAGAAATTCATACTTCTTTCACAAATATACGCCAAAACTGCCTACTTTTGTGTATTCATTTGTCGTTGCAGATTTGACTAATTGGTACAGTGATTCAAAACTTTATTACCTTGTATCTTCTTTTCTAAGTGCACTAAAGTACATTCATTGTAGCACGTAAAAAAAACAAACTGTTTTAAATCACCAAAATATACGAGCAAACTGTTTAAATTATTTAATCAAAATCGGAAAACTAAAAAGCACTGTTTAACGTATTGAATCAAGTCGAAAATCTCCGAGCTTGTTCATATTAACCTCCGTATATATAGCGGTTAGCCTGTCTGTCGGTCTGTTCCCCAAAACGGACAATTCTAAAGAATTTCGCATGCTAGGTTCCCATTCCGCAGCCCGGCATGCGATTTTTGCGAAATTTGCACTCGCACCAGTTACATCTCAGAAATTTCGACACGGCTCGCAACTTCTGGAAATAACTAATTGAATTTTATACAGAAATGTTATTTTTACCTCTCAATTTTGCCTTTTATTTTCACCCAATCGCAACCCCGTGACGTTGCTCTACTCACGCCTTTTACTATATGTGTCTCGGTCTTGCACATATTATCTGTCTCTATCTACCCTGTTCTTATTGGTGCAAATTGATATTCTTTATTATCGATTATTTCAGTCCATGTGGACTTGTGAAATAACCCACCTTTAGCATTTCTCGTACCTATTAAGCTACGGTTTTCCCAAGATTCTCTGTAACCATTAATTATCTGCAAAATTTACGCAGAATGAGCTTTTTAAAAATACGCAGGTGTTCAAACATACTATTAATTCTCAGAGCTTTATTTCATGGTATTTTATTGGGTTTTTACAAGTTTTTATAAATATTATCTGTTACTAAAGGTTCAATTAACTCCAATTAAAATAATACCCTTTAATTTTTAGTGAATCCTAATTAAATATTCAATTATTATCAGTACATTTTGTTTAATACCGGTTACTTAAAATAGGGTTAATTAATATAAATTTTGCACGTAATTTCTCTTTGTTTCTTTAGTAGGAATAATTAAATTACACGTAAAGTTTTCTAATACTGCTTCCTTTTATATAAAGCGTCTTATAAATAATTTAAATCTCTTATTTTTAATAAAACGAATGAATTTTTATGCTTCACGGTTTTTTTTAATAACGCGTACCTTTTCCCAAAGCTTCTACACGGTGATTAAAATTATTTGATGTGATTATTTAATTTTCTACCCTGGTCTAAATATGAGTATTTTATATTTATATATATATATATATATATATATATATATATATTGTAGTGGTTTTAAAGGGTTAAATGTAAATATAAACAAAGCAATTTCAAAACACCCTGTATAAAGGAAACAACCAAAATTTAAGTGCGAAATTTATCTCATCTTATTCAATTTAAAGCATCAAGTATTACCATTATTTTATAATTAGGGATTAAGAATTTAATAGGTGTGTAAAGAAAATAAATTGCATAAGCCAATGGAAATAATTATTTAATGTAATTGAGTTGAATTCAAAGAAATATAACGTTTAAAACGCATAAGAGCGTGTAAAAATCGATATATCCAAGGCGAAACGCTTTACTATATGAAATACTTCGAAAAGCGAAATCCTATAAATGTTGTGTTAAAACGTCGGTTAAGTAAACACCTGCATGTTTTCTAAATGTCAACTTCCACGTATTTTGTGTAGATAAAGCTCAAGATTCTACGTATATTGTACAAACGGTCGGAAGGGTTATTTAAAGCACGTAGGCAACTCCACGTGGGGTTAGATAGCAGATGGACAGGAATATCGATTTGTACCACTCAAACAAGGTTAAAAGGAGACGTAGAATATGCATAAGCAAGGGACAGCGTTAATATAGGCGGGATTTGTAAGACGTCAATGCATAGACTATTGGTCGATATCGTTAGTTGTACATCAGACAAACACGAGAATGTTGAATGTTAATTTTTCAGAAAATATCGTAACGACGCGCTGAATTTCGAGGATTTAGAAAACGGTTGAACCCAAAATTTTAAGAAATATTATTGTAAATGAAGGACTTCAAGTGGAATGCGGCCGAGAGGTGGCATCGTAAATGGTATAAATACTTTTTGAAAATTAATAAAAGTCCCTTAGTATTTTGATCGCTTCAGACTACGTACCGAAGTTACCACGAGCTTGTAAGTATAGAAAATTATTTTAAATTAAATAGCACGGTGTTAGCCTCATAATTTGTACGCGGATTGTGCCGAGTCTAAATTTTATTGAGGTGCCACATATATTTTTAACAAGCTCGTGTAGTGACGGTATGTAACGTGGATTAAATTAAACAATTATCAAAGAAGAGTAATAATTGAATTTGGAGTTGGATGTATCGTGTATGAACAGCATTGCAGCATTACTTTGAGGGTGTTCAACTACTAATATCTGGAAGCAGAGCAGAGCAGTACCACGAAAGAACTTAATGGCATCATCAACGGAGCAGGGATCTTCAAGAAATTCCAGGTAACGCTTGAGAATTTGTCGTTGTTGAAAAACTATATTTAACTATAAAGCTAAAGGTCTATATAAAGCTGATTAATGTTTCTCAGGAATTTAAATAATTTTTGTTATGAGTACATGGGTTTTTGTTGTGTTTGTAATAAGAATATGCCAAATAAAGAGCATACATTAATCATAATTAACTGGATTATCATGAGCTCACCATGCTCCAGAGTTTCCTAATTGAAATTAATTATAAATACAGAAAGAAAGATAAGGTATTACTCAGGGCCCATTTACTCAGGTTACATTCAATGTGTTTGATATTGCTAGTTAAAATTCTGGACTTTACTAAATAGAATTTATTGAAGTGTAACTTGACCACTGAGATGTATATAATTTTGAAGTTTTATTTGTAAATAGTGGAAAATAGATATTGTATGATTGTTGTATTATTTTGTGGTTTTATTGAGAGCGCGCGTGAACGATAGAGAATATGAGAGTGAATCTAGGTATCCAAGAGGAGGTCTAACTGAGCTAGCCGGAAGCAGTTGAAGAAAGCAATTCAACCGAGGAAATGAGGCATCAGGGTAAGAAATATTATTTTCTTTGTTTTTGAATTTTATGACGATTTCAAAAATTAATAAAATTTTCGAATGTATTTTTTTTGTGGCTGTAATTTGATTCTTATAAAGATACACGGCAAATTTATGGCGACCCAAAAGTGAGGCTCGAGTTCCAAGTAAAATTTTAACAATTTTATTCCAGGAAACTGGCGATCTGAGAGATGGAGTCTGTGTTGTGTGTTTTGTATAAACTTAAGAATATTTGAGAGTGTGTGGGAGTGATTGAACGTATGCAGAAAAAGGAGTGGTTAAGGAGTCAAGGAGTGGAAATTGGAAGTGACGATAGTGCCTTGTGTGATAAAACTTCGAAAATGGAGGAAGCTGGAGGTAGTAGGGATCAGTCGAGGACGGAATCGGGAGAAGCTGGAAATGAATTAATTTTGAGAATGCTAGGGAGGATGAATGAAGAATCTAACAGAACATTAGAGGAAATGAGATTAAGTAGGGCTGAATCGAATAGAAAATTTGACCAATTAAGCCAGAAATTAGGGGATAAAATAGAAAAATCGACGAGGGAATTTTCTGAGTTTAAAAATAGCTTGACGGTAAAAATGGGGGAAGTTGAAAATAAGGTGGATAAAAATGAGCGTGATATTAGAGGTTTAAATCAGAAAATGGGACAATTAAGGACTGATGTAAGGATTTTCTGTGAGGACGAGATTAATGCTAAAATGACTGAGGTAACGGACTCGTGTAAGGATCAGTTAGGTCGGGTTGAGAGAGAAGTGACCGGGATTAAGCACAATGTAGCGACTTTAATGGGGGATGGTCCAAGGTTTGTAACAGGTAATGTGTCCTTAGAGCAGCAGATGAAATTTTATGGGGATAGTAGAGTAAACCCGCAAATATTTATTAACAATGTTAGAGGCTTAATAAGTAATTTATACGATGAACAGGCAAAGTTAAATGTTGTAAAAGCTTTACTAAAAGACCATGCTGAAGTTTGGTACAATTTAATAGGACAGGAAATTGACACTTACACGGAATTTGAGGACAGATTTTTGAAACATTATTGGAGTGACCACAGACAGGACCAGGTATGAGACGATTTGATAACGGGGAAATTTAAAGGAGAATTTTTAGGAAGTAGGGAGCAATATGCTATACGAAAGTATAGCATTGCGAAACAACTGAACCCACCACTGACGGACCGACAGATCATAAAATACTTGTCGAGACATTTTGAGGTGGAAGTAAGACAGCACGTAGCGTTACAAAACCTAGTGGACAGAGAGATGTTTCTGGAGTACCTGCAGAGGTACGATGACGTAAACAGTGGACGACCTCGGGAACATAGGGAAAGACAGGTAAACACGGTTAGGTTTGACAACAGACGGGAGAATTATGCAAGACGGGGGAACAATTTTACGTATCAGCGACAGAATTGGGAACCGCGACGGCCATTTTACAGGAGCAACAGTGTAGGAAGGGGACCTGCACCTAGACCGGGACCTACAAGACAAAACAGTTCACCGGACATGAGGGGGACTTCAAGTAACAACACGGACCGAGTGGAAACGCCTAGGACATACGCTGAAGTGACAGCTAGACCAGGACCGAGTAGGGAAAACAGAACAGGACAGGATTTTTAAAGCAGGACAAACCACTAGACATGACTGTGTACAAATATGAACATCCTAGGGAATTTTTGAAAATAGAGGAAGAAATTGAGCCAGAAATTGTAGAAAAATTTTGTTTGTCCATAATTGAGATTAAAATTTTTGAGAAAAATTTAGGAGCATTATTAGATTCAGGAGCTGAGGCGAGTCTTTACTAAATAGAATTTATTGAGGTGTAACTTGACCACTGAGATGTATATAATTTTGAAGTTTTATTTGTAAATAGTGGAAAATAGATATTGTATGATTGTTGTATTATTTTGTGGTTTTATTGAGAGCGCGCGTGAACGATAGAGAATATGAGAGTGAATCTAGGTATCCAAGAGGAGGCCTAACTGAGCTAGCCGGAAGCAGTTGAAGAAAGCAATTCAACCGAGGAAATGAGGAATCAGGGTAAGAAATATTAGTTTCACGGCAATATATATATATATATATATATATATATATATATATATATATATATATGTGAGGATATCTTATAGGTATCGCTCGACGCCGGGTGCAGAAATGCACCCACACGCCTTTTTCTGGTCCCTCATACCGCTTCGGATCCATCTATTGTTATCTAGTTTTATCTTAATATCTTTATCTTACCTATTATCTTTGATAATAACTTGAGACTTTGCCTTATCTTCTTTTGTTTTCCTGACGTTTGGTTGACCGAAACATTGTTCCCAGCCTCATTTTTGAAGAAAAATGGTCCAATGATGCCACTCCTCCACAATCAGCACCAAACTGTTACTCTTTGTGGATGCATTGGCTTTTCAGCAATAACGTGGTTTTCCAAGCCCTAGATGCGGTAATTTTGTTTGATAACGTAGCCGCCAAGATAAAAATGCGCCTCGTCAGACAAGACAATTTTTCGCCCAAAATCGTTGTCCAATTCAAGCTACCCTAAGGCCCAAACTGCGAAGCGATAACGAAGCGAATGGTAATGCGCCTTCAATTGCTGAGTCAATTGGACCTTGTTGGCGAATAATCCGAGATCTTTGTGCAGAATTCTCCTCAGGCTAGTGCGTGAAATGTTGAGCTGTTGAAATCGACGATGAGTAGATGTTCGTGGATTGAGTCTCACACTCTCGGCTACAGCAGTGACATTTTCGTCTGTGCGCATCGTACGAGAACGAGGACCATGGGTGTTGTCCACTGGCATGCCAGTCTCACGAACTTTTTGCACAAACTTACGTACAGCAGGCGCGGTGGGTGATTCATTGTTACACTCGGGCAACCGTTATACTGCGCAAATGTTATACTCGCGATATAATTCCCGCCAATTGTAACTTATACCGCACACGTTTTAAAAGTGATGCAACCGCTTTTCAAGTTAATTTGCAAGCACAATTTAAAACAAAACAAAGTATTTACATTCTCAGAGTCCCACGATGTTTTGCAGGATGGGTTCAATTCACGCCTCGTTGAATCAGATTTCCCTCCGTTCTTCCTGTGTCTTCTAGTGTCACTAGATAACAGGTACGATAGAAGATAAAGATAGAAAGAACCTACATGCCTAAAAAGGAAAAGACACACGACACAGATAGATGCTGTTTCGTCAAAGGCTCGTAACTTAATGGCGTCTTATAACACCACGCGCGCACTCCGCCATTCGCTCTGCGCAGGCGCGACTCCGGAACGACGGAAATTGACATTTTTATTTAAAAATACGCGGCAATTTATTTACAAATTAAATCTAACGTGATGCATGCCAGTTGGCATGTAACATCATTTCGACCAAAACTTTTTTTCAACAAACGCACTGTTTGGACTACACAGCACTTACTTTGGAAATAAGTTTACAATATTTCCCAACGTTGTTCAAGCGTAAAGCGACTCATTTCGTATCGCGGAGGTATGATACTGACTTTCTGTTAAGATTTTAGGCGGGAAAAAGCGGTCGGTGTCAAAATAACCTATGATTTAAAAAGAAACCACTAGATGGCCCACCCTTTATACTGGGCACGAGAAAATTCCATAGTTACGGAAGAATGAGCTATTTTCGTGGGTTTTCCTGAGTTATCAGTGTCAGTTGCTGTGTACTTGTTGCGGGATGCAATTGTTCCGGCTATTCACCAATCCACCCAACTGGAAATTGCTTTTTCCAACAATACGGCGCACCGATACATTACCATTGAAACGTCCGAAATTCCTGGATGAAATATTTGTCGAGCTGTTGATGCGCCAAAGAGGCAGTGTCGAGTATGTACACATCTCCCGATTTATCACCGTCTGTTGAGAATTCTGAAGAACACTGTCTGTGCTATAAAACTAGGCACGCTGAATACCATGAGAGAAACGATTGCGACTATGGAAACCATATCCCATTCGTCGATTTGTTTCACAATGTTCCAGACGATGTATTTCTACCAATGGAGGACAATTAGAACATCTCAACATTAGAATATTATCAGCAATGTTTTGAGTATCTTTGTGTCTTCCAAAATTAATATTTTTGTTATTTTTGTTTGAGTTATTAAAGTTCAAGCACTAAAATCCCGTTAGTGGGACACTATATTCTAATGCTTTAAGAAGGTTTGGTTATATACTATTGTCATGGCCTATAGGCATCCTTTAGGACAATGTGCACTAATTTTGTTTTTGGTTAGTTATGTACCTACGCTAAAGGATTAATATGGACCTGCAGGTCAACTAGGAATAATGGACAAATCCGGACCATAACGATTGACCTATTGACCCTGTAACCACAAAAGTCATCCACCCACTTGGACCCAGTGAACCAATTGACCCGCGACTCATTTTATCTCTAGCGTGCACATTATTTTAAAATTTACATTTTTAAAATCTGCAACATAAGTAGATTTCATGAAAATAGGAGTTTATTTATACCAAAGATCCATGCAATTAATAGATTTATGCTAATAGTCAAAGCATTTTCTGATGTTTACTGGTAGTCAATGCATGATAATTGCATCAAGTTTTAAAACACGAATTTAAGACGAATCATATGAATCATAAGTGCTTTTTTAAAAAAAAAACTATATTTATTGTGTGAACTTAAAAACGTATAAGGACCCATTATATAATACTATTAAAACAGGAAGCAAGAAAGAAAATTAATTTGCAGCAGACAATGTAATTAATAAATGAATATTAAATATAAGAATAAATTAAACCTTTCAATGATTGAATAATTTATTAGTTGCTACGTGTAGGAATGAATGTAAATTCATTGAATAAAAAAATGTTAAATGTACGATAAATAATTATGAAGAAGTATCAATGAGACGTGTAACACATGATTACCTTGAATTAATTAGGCAGTACCAGAACTTGAACCGCCTATAACAGTAGCATTAATGTCCTTATTTTCTTCCTTATAAAACGATATAATTCCTATTCCCTGTTTATTATACAAGAAGTATTTATTAAATAATAGACCAAAAGAGTATACAAGAAACCTACTAAAAAAGCAGTATCTTGAAACTTTAGAGCACTGTTTAAACTCCAAATAAATTTTAAATAAAAATTTGAAAATTAGGCACTGTCCGTTTGTAAGCAGTTCCCTGAATACATGCGCTCATTTGTTTATACATGTGATCGAAGCTGTCCTACTTCTCCAAAAACGTTTATTGTAAGTATCTTTTGCCACCTATACGAATAAGTTTCATGGTTTTGTAGGTTTCATGGAATGTTATGTATGTTAATATTATTGACCTGAGAGGCGTTTGGCGTCCCATCGATTGGGACACACGACCTCGTGCTACATCCTATTTTAGAAAAAGCGAATTTCTATGATTAATTTTATAAATTTTCTAAAAATCTTTAAATTGCATTATAAAAATTTGAAATTTTGACAATTTTAGGTTTTGTAATTACAATAACTGTGGTCAGACGAAAACCTGGCAACCAAAATATAATCATAACATTTTCTTTAACAACGAAGGAATAGTTATTGACTAATTTCGTGAAAGAAAATATTAAATGTAACAGTTCTAATTATCCTGGCACAGCCGTAAGTGATAGTAACAATTTAAGTGCAGTTGAAATCCTATCCCCATCTGATACTCTCGTTCCAACAAACGAGAAAACATTTAAAAAACTTTAAGATTAAGAGTATCTGCCAAAAACCTCTAGGAATTTTCCTAGCCCACCTGCAGAGAAGTGAAAGTTTTAATTTCATTGAGAAGGAAGACCATCGGTCCTATTCCGATTGACTAGATAAGGTTCGAGTATTGAAGGACTGCTTTCTCAATATTTGAGGAATTTCATTTCCCTAGCAAATGGCAACGCTAAAATAGTCTGCTGAAATCGCGCTTACTAATTTCTGAAATTCTGTAACAACTGGAAAAGTTAGAGAAAAAAGATTCCATTATTTTCTATGGAGCAAATCTTGTTACATTCCAAATTTGGAGATGTACACCTTTAAATTTGTGAGTGAATTCCCGCCATTATTTTTAAAATAGACTTGCCCATTTTCGTCATTTCGGACAGTTGCGTTTGCGCAAAAGGAATGCGCAGGCGCGGAGTGACGTAAGTGCGCGGTTTGGACACGACAGGGATTATTAGTGACGAGACGTCGAACGATGACGTTTGCCTGTGTCGTTCTTTTGTCTTTTCTTTTTCAGAATGTAGGTTCCTCTATCGTATCTCTACCTCCTATCGTTCCCTACTGTATCCTACCGTACTGCTACAAACAAAAGAAGAGGGAAGATGATAAATTTGGTTTCAACGATCGCATGACGCACCCACACCCAGACGAAATACCCTGAGATTAGCATGGCCCCTACGCAAGGATGACGCGTAAAATCGTGAAGCGTTCCACATTTTTAAGTGAGTACTTTTTATCTTTTTAAGGTGCAACTTGTATCATTGTAAACGTATTTGCTACGTGATACAATTGACACGCACTTATCATAATATCATTGTTGTGCAATAATGTGAACGTGGATTGTAAACTACGCAAAATGTATAAGTTTCATGTCGTAAAATAATTTAAAGCATACAACTCTGCTTGAATCTAACATGTTCGATGTCGTAAAAAGAATTGAATTTTGAATCTTAACTAATTCCGTTTATATACTAAATAATCTCTGTGCATCATTGTTCGACTTCCTTCTCGAAAATTAGTCATCTTGGATAATGTAATAATCTACGAGGATGTCGCGTTTAAAGATCTAATTAGTGTAAAGCTGTCGCGGTTGTCATGATTTATGATTCTCCTAAAGCGTCGTTTATTCTTTTCTAATGTACAAAGTTAATGGCCGCGGTCTCCTTTTCTCCGTAATGCGTAACGCTATTAAGCCGCGTTATCTTATCTATTTTATGGCTTTTTAATAGTCGCGCGTTTCTTTGTATCAGGGCGTTTGTTCATTGATACTTATAATAGGCTTTTAGTACATTTCTTAGTAAAATGACGTATTAGTTTATTAAATAACCGAAAATTCTGGAATTAGAAGGTTAAATTCCATAAAGTGGTATTTTAACAAGAATGAATATATTGTTTTTTATTTTAAATGTTCTATATACACACGGAAGGCAATTACATAATTAATTAAAGCTCGCAATTGTATTCTTAATGATTGTAAATGCAATTTACTTTTTAGTGATAAACGTATTACGTTTTCAACAAATAACACGCATATCTCAATATGAAACTCGTTTTTACTAAGTACAGAATGATTATTTGCACAAGGTATCTCACAAGGCTAAAATGACAAAAAATTGGGCTTTTAAGTTTATATTCGTTTTACGATTTTTTCAGAAATGTAATACACGGGATTTAATTACAAAATAAATAAGGGTTTGTTTTTATGTGCTAATGAAATACGTTTATATTAATACAAAGTAGAGAAATTAAATATTGGGACATAGCAACTTTTCTCGTTTTTCTTCTTTTTGTGTGGTTATTTTTCATTTTTCATTTTTCATTATCACGTCAATATATACATATATATATATATATATATATATATATATATATATAATACATATATTTATATATATTGCTGTGATAAGGGGTTGTTTAAGGGTGTACTTTATAGTAAAGGTCGTTTAGGAATCTGAAATTATAATAGGAAGACGCATAGTTAGCGTAGGAATAAGGAAGACATGCATTAGGTAAACAGGAGATATTTAACACCATGTAGATAGAGTTTTAGTTAATTTAGGTAAGGCGAGTAATGATATTTTTAGTTGAAGCACGTGTATTTTGTAAGTAAACATAATAAAGTGTAATTAAACACGCATTCAAAAGAGTTCCAAACAATTAGGTTAATACGGAGATAAGAAATAGAGCTTCAGGAAGCATAGTGTAAATGCGTACAAAATAGTTAACCATTTTTAATAAGAAAGGAGATTAAAAATTGCGTAAATAACATGCATATATGAAAATTAAAAGTCGAATTGCATCAGTTGTTTATGGATAAGCGATTAGATTCGTCAAAACACCGCATGTTTGATAACAAGACAGCTGCGAGCAGGCCACAATTATTTGAAAGCATAGAAAATTACATCAGAAAATACTTTAAATGCAAAGATTTGATTGGTTAAAATGAGCGACGAGTTTGTAGACCATACCCACTGACGGAGTAGGAGATCAATGATATATTAACAGGTACAGTGATAACGAACTCAGTTTTCAACTCAACAAAAGGCCGAGGTGCGCCACTCTGAGACAAAGTGAGATACGTAATTATTTAAAGTGAAAAGTTGTATTAGTGCGACTAAGATGAAAATTACGATTGCCGATTAAACGTAAGTAGATTTTGGGAATTTATTTAAACTAAAACATAATAATAATAGGGTTCCGAGTCCGTGGAGAATAAAATACAATTTCTGAGTCCGAGGAGAATAGATGGTTTGGGGAAATTGATAAGAAGTGATAAGTCTGAATGAGATGACAATAAATTGGAGTGCATAAGTATAAGTTAATAATGGTAGTCCAGAGGGTGATGGCAATAATTTAAATGCAATGGTTCAAGCGTGTGGATAGACAATATTTCGAATGGGCATGTAATAATCCTGAATTGGGGGAAAATAAATTTTATTCAAATGGATGGCTTAATGCATGGGAAATACTAGCTGATTATGGATGCGCCAATGCGAAGAAAATAGACCAGGTCAGATTTTTAGTTATAAGACATTTTTTTTCTATTTTTTTATTTGAATATTGAATTTGCTTAATATAAATGAATGTGAAAAAGCCAACAAAAAGAGTACTTGCATACGTATAAAGTGCGTGATATGATAAGAGGTTTTGAACGTTCCACACTTCTTTTTTTATAAAAATAATAGGTTTTGGTGACTTTGGGTTTGATTAAAAAGTATATGATTTTTGATAAATGGGATTTACAACATTAATTAATTGAAAAGTGTATTTTAAATAATTTACAAAAACTGTACATAATATTTGTTTCATTATATAGAATCGAATTAACTGAATTTTATAATTCCAAATAAATGCTAGTCGAGGTCATAAGATAAAGTTAACGGGAGTGATTTGATAATTTAAACAATCAAGGAGGAGCTATAAGTTGAATACGAAATTGATAACGAGTAAGGCGGTAACGTATCAAATTTTGTTATTGGTCGACAAGGTTGGTTCAAGATAAAATCCAGTCAAGTTCCTGGAGAGAGTTTATAGCAATATTAATAGGCGGCCTAACGTTGGAGAACGATAATTCCAATTCTTGTTTATGCATAGCAATATATATATATATATATATATATATATATATATACAGTGCTTCCCAAAAGTAACGGATAAATTCGATTAAATGATTATTGGCAATTTCTGAGTAAAAAGCTCTGACACGTCGATTTTTATTTTTAAATTGTCATTTAATTATATAATTTTTAACCCCCCACCCTTCAACCCCTAAGCGCCAGCATCCCCTACTTAAAAATTTTAAATGGCAATGTACCCCTTGTGATACCTCAATTAATAGCATTTTTCATGCAGAAATAAAATTTTACAAAAAATTCTAAATCGGTTGATAAATAACTGTTTTATTGAATAAAAACGTATTCGCTTAAAGTGCCAATTATCGGGTATGCCTTGACAAACAAAATGTTTGTAAAGTGTCAAATAAGTTTAGTGAAAGTACGTTAGTTAAGTGCGTGTTGTTTGTTTAATAATAAGTCAGTTTTATTCAATCAACAAAACTTGAATAAAAAACAAAAAAAAACCAATTTAAATTAAATGTTCAAACTGCTGTCCGTTAGTCGCTAGGCAGTATCCTAATCTAGAGACAAACTCTTGTTGAACTTTGTTTACTGTCTGAGGGGAAATTAAGCGAATTTCATTCCGGATTCTCTGCTTTAACTCGTTAATGTTTTGAGGCCTATTCAGATACACTTTAGTTTTTAAATAACCCCAGAGGAAATAATCCAAACGGGTTAAGTCGGGAGACCTAGCGGTCCATTCAATTTGTCCTCGTCTACCAATCCACCTCGTAGGAAATACCTGGTCAAAATATTCCCGTACTGGACGTGCATAGTGGGGAGGCGCACCATCTTGCTGTAGACAAATACTGGGATGAGGTAAATCAGGATCTTCTACATTGGGATGTAGTACCGCTAAAGCCCGAATTAATTCAAATTGGAGAAAATTTAGATACTGTTCTCCATTGAGCGTTCTCTCAAAAAAGTACGGTCCAATAACTTTATTACCCACTATTCCCGCCCAAACATTAATCTTTTGTGGAAATTGTGTATTTGCTTCCATCATCCAATGTGAATTTCATTAGCTCAATAACGGCAATTCTGCTTATTAACGGTGCCATTTAAATAAAATGTTGCTTCACCAGAAAACGTATTTCCTTCAAATCCAGGATTATCATTGCAAAGTTCCATCATTGTCTCACAAAATTGCGCTCGCCTATCAAAATCATCATCTGATAACTCTTGCGGTGAAACTTTTGCTTACAGAGAAAACTATGACTGCACTTTTTGATGCATTTAACTGTGAAGCGACTCCCGCAACGCTTGAATGTGGATTTTTCTGCACAAATAGCAAGTCATCCAATTCTGAATCTTCATCTAAAGCTGATGGACGTCCATTTTTAGATTTATCTCGTACGCGTCCAATATTCCAAAATTTATTTTCAATTAGGCTTATTGTTAATTGCGAGATTGGAGGGAGGTCGGGATGAATTACATTGAATAAAATTCGAACTTCTTTGTGCGTTCGAATTCTATCTCCAAAGCCAATCATCATTAAAATTTCAATCCTTTCGGCTTCGTTAAGTCTCATTTTTGCTGACTTATTATTAAACAAGCAGCACGCACTTAACTAACGGACTTTCACTAAACTTATTTGACACTTTACAAACATTTTGTTTGTCAAAGTCTACCCGATAATTAGCACTTTAAGTGAATAAGTTTTTATTGAATAAAGCAGTTGTTTATCATCGGATTTAGAATTTTTTTGTAAAATTCTATTTCTGCATGAAAAATGCTATTAATTGAGGTATCACAAGGGGTACATTGCTATTTAAAAATTTTAAATAGGGGATGCTAGCGCTTAGGGGTTGAAGGGTGGTGGGTTAAAAACTACATAATTAAATGACAATTTAAAAATAAAAATCGACGTGTCAGAGCTTTTTACTCAGAAATTGTCAATAATCATTTAATCGAATATATCCGTTACTTTTGGGACGCACTGTATATATATATATTACTCTTCATATTTAGACCAGGGTAGAAAAATAAATAATCACATCAAATAATTTTAATCACCGTGTATAAGGAATTTTATTAGATAATACGCTTTATTAAAACACCGTGGAGAATAAAAATTCATTCGTTTCAGTAAAAATAAGAGATTTAAAATCATGTACAAGACGCTTTATATCAAAAGAAACAGTATTAACAAGCTCTACGGGTAATGTAATTATTCCGAGGAAAGAAGCAAATGGAAATTACGTGCAAAATTTATATTAATTAACCCTATTTTAAGTAACCGGTAGTAAAACAAAACGTACAGATAATAACTAATATTTAGTTAGGATTCACTAAAATTTAAAGGGTATTAATTTTAATTGAAGTTAATTGAACCGTTAGTAACATATAATATCTATGAAAACTTGTAAAAACCCAATAAAATAAAGCTCTGAGAATTAATAGTATGTTTGAACACCTGGGTTTATTTAAAAAGCTCATTCGGCGAAAATTTTGCAGATAATTAATGGTTCAGAGAATCTTGTAGAAACCGTCGCATAATAGTTACGAGAAATGCTAAAGGTGGGTTATTTCACACTCCACATGGACTAAAATAATCGATAATAAAGAATATCAATTTGCATCAATAAGAACAGGTTAGATAGAGACAGATAATATGCGCAAGACCGAGACACATATAGTAAAAGGCGTGAGTAGAGCAACGTCATGGGGTTGCAATTGGTTGAAAGTAAAAGGCAAACTTGAGAGGTAAAAATAACAGTTCGGTATAAAAGTCAATTAGTTATTTCCAGACTTTGCGTGCCGTGTTGAAATTTCGGAGATTTAACTGGGGCGAGTGAAAAATTCGTAAAAACCGACGCGCGAGCGACGGAATGGGAACATAGCATGAGAAATTCTTAAGAATTGTCTGTTTTGAGGACAAAAGCGACGTGCCGGCTATCCGCTATATATACCGGGGGTAATATGAATTTCGCTCTCTTAGACTTTTGACTATTCGATGCGTTAAAAGCTCTCTTACATCCGCGACTTGATTCAAGATGTTAAACAGTGCATTTTAGTTTGATAAAGTAATTTAAAATTTTGCTCGTATATTTTAGTGATTCAAAATAGTTTGTTATTTACGTGCTAACATGAATGTACTTCAGTGCACTTAGATACAAGGTAATAAAATTTAGTATCACTGTACCAATTAGCAAAATTTACAACGACAAATGTATACACAAAAGTAGGCAGTTTTGGCGTATATTGGTGAAAGACGCATGAATTTCTTTGCTATTTTTCGGGGGTGTTAATAATTAAATGGTTCAAATACGTGTCTGGATCCACGAAACAAGGGTCAGATATACACAGATGAGTTCCGGAAAAGCCCAGAAACAACTTTAAATAAATGGTGATGGAGAAAATTTTAAAAGCGTTGAGAATTAGAAGCCGTAAATATAATCCTGTTGGAATGGTGTGATTAACTAAAGGGACGATGTACATTGAAGCTACGAGGACAGTAACCTTCAGGTAAATTATACTATTTTGTTTGACATTTTGTGTGTGTTGAATTACTTGATAATTGATTTACTTTAAATGGACATTAGTGAAATTGTACTAACCATAAAATTTTAATGTTAAGATGAAATTTGCTTGTTTAAGTAGAAAGGGTATTTAGTATTGATGTTCTGGATTATGATGAAATTTTAGGTATGTCTTTGAGCTCAATTAGACGAACCTGGTTAATTAACGTAAAGGGTGGTAGATGCTCCTTTTACTCTGCATATATTGTTATATTAATTAGTAGGCATCCAACAAGGACTTTAATTCTGGATGCACATTAAAATGATAATAAAATTAATCTTGAAATTCTTTTTAAAACTGAATTTTATGCTGAAATTTAATTTGAAAATTTAATGTATTCTGAATATTGATGTAAATAGAGTTAACGTTGATGTTTGTGGTAGGAATGTGTTGTTTAATTTTATGAATGAGGAGGTTTATAAAATTAGGTGAGCAGCCGAGGCGAAACAGGATCACAGCAGTTTATGACGCCCAATCGGTGGGACTAGAATTTTTTTGTTGAAAGGACCCAGTTCCCGCATTCAAAGGAGTATATCACAGCAATATATATATATATATATATATATATATATATATATTGCTACGATATCACCCTTCGCCAGATCTACAACGATCAATTACCTGCTGATCACCACCTCCCTGTGCCTTTAAAATAATTTAAAATAACACAATTATATTTATGCCTCGATTTATGCCTCATACTACACACAGAGAAAACGACGACATGATAACAGAGAATTTTTACTCACCCCTCGCCAATACTCAATATCTCCGCATAAGACAAACAAAATTCACCAAAAATTATATAATGAACTAAATAAAATTACTATTTACAAATCTGCGACCTTTTTAATATCATTTACTTTTTACAGAACTTTTAAATCAAATTTAAAGTAAATATTCTTATCAAATTAGCTGTTTACGAAGCTTTTTACCTTTTTATAGCAATTAAAGCCAACAAAAAAATTTTATTTTACCACGAATAGTTTCGTTGAACGTTCAAAGAAATATCCCCTTTCTTAAGCATACTCTTACGTACCAACCAAATGTTTGTTGACTTTTACACAAAATATTTAAATTACATGCAACTTTTAAGCTCACTTCTGAATACACCAATTATGTAAAATTATAAATGTAAGATACTATAAATTGAAAAGATAGCCCTGGTCTTATATTCCTCCTGTTTTTCTCGCTAGAGCTGCCTGGCCCAAATCGGTCGTTTGTTCAGTAGCTTGGAGTTGCCAACCAGCAGCGTAGCGTGTTGACCCAGTATCTTGGTCTTAAGAAATCTCGCGGGAGATAAAATATCAGACAATTTCCTAAAATCGTTGTGGTTACAGCGCCTACCAAAACAAACTGAAACGATCCTTACTGCAAGTTGCAATGATTTAGATAAATTGACTGTAATGGCCGATAAATTAGCTGATATTATTACACCAACAGTTTCGGCAGTTTCAGGCTCCACAATTCCGACTAATAATAATCGATCGTATGGACCGTATAGAAAACACAATCGCATTGCTCGTAGCCAAAGTGGACAAACTCTCCATGCGATCACGATAACGGTCAATGCCCTACCGTTCAACATCGAGGAGTAGATCAGTAGAAAAACCACAACACCGATTGTGCTGGTACCATCACAAATTTGAGAGCAATGCTACAAAATGCACACAACTTTGTGCATTTACACCAACGATAATTTAAACCAATAAAGCAACCTCAGGATGCGGCGTCTGAGGTGAAACTTTATCCAGTTGCTTATTTATCAAAGACAAACATCGAATATATACTTTTTAATAGATGCAGGGGCAGATGTATCAATTTTTCCTGCAACACAATTTGAAAAAGCTAGAGGCGGTAGCAAATTCCAGTTGGTCGCACCTAATGGCACTCACATTAATACCTATGGAGAAAAAATGCTGTTTTTAGACTTAGGCAATCGTCGTGTTTTTTCATGGCCACTTAGCTTAACCTCTATAGCCAAACCCATCATCGGCGCAAATTTTTTGAAGCATCACAACTTATTAGTTGACCTCAAAAATAGAGTTCTCGTAGACGGTGACACCCGCCTTAAAAAAATATCAAATTAACTAATATAACAACTCAAAAATTACAGCAATCAAGGCCTCTAAATTACTGTGTGCTTATCCGGAAATTACGCGTCCACAAACTACTAGCAAGGTAATCAAACAGAATACTACACACTTTATCGAAACGGCCAGCCCTCCTAAGCACGCAAAAGTTAAAAGACTAGACCCAAAACGGTTGGAAATAGCTAAACGCAAGTTTCAAACGATGATGAATTTGGGAATTTGTAAATCCTCCAAATCAAGTTGGGCTAACCCTCTACATCTCGTTCCGAAAAAGGACGGTGGATGGAGACCTTGCGGGGATTATAGAGCACTTAACTCTGTGACGAAACCATATAGGTACCCGATTAAACATATTCAAGACTTTAGTCATATTTTATATGGTGCAATAATGTTCTCAAAGCTCGATTTAATCCGAGCTTATAGCCAGATACCAATAGAACAAAAGGATATAGAAAAAACTGCAATCATAACCCCTTTTGGGCTATTTGAATTTCCTGTCATGATATGATGTTCGGTCTACGGAACGCAGCCCAGACCTTCCAGCGCTTTATCGACGAGGTATTTCAGGAATTACTTTTCTTGTACGCATGCCTCGACGATGTACACATAGCCTCGCAGTCGGAAGAACAACATTTTGAACACTTACGTCAAGTATTTGCTAAACTACAATCATACGGCCTGAGTTTAAATACTACAAAATATGAATTCGGCCAAACCAAGATCTCATTTTTGGGTTACGAAATCTCTGCGGATGGGATAAAACCATTAACAAATCCTGTGGAAGCAATTACGTCGGGGCCGACTCGGAAAACTAAAAAAAAAACTACGTAGATTCCTAGGCATGATTAATTTCTATCGACGATTTATACCTAGATCCGCCGAATAACAGTTTCTACTAATGGAACTGCTTAAAGACCCAAATAAAAGAAGCGACAATGCTATAATCGATTGGACAAAGAAACATCAAAAGTCTTTCGACTCGTGGAAAAACGTGCACTGCAACGCAACCCTGCTGGTATATCCTCCGAATTTAGAAGTAATTAAATTTATTCTTACGGTCGATGCATCGGTTTTGTAGTAGGGGCAGCGCTGCAACAGTTAGAACAAAAAGGTCGTAAACGTCTAGCATTTTTTTCGCAGAAACTAACAGACACTCAGAGTAATTACAGCACTTACCATAGAGAATTGTTAGCCATCTATTTAGCTCTTCGCCAATTTTCGTATCTTCTTGAAAGTCGACAAGTAACAATTCTTACCGACCATAAGCCATTGATATATGCATTTCATCAGAAAAGTGAGATACTACTACAAAAATAAATTCATCATTTTCAACATATTTCTCAATTTTCGACAGATATACAACATACTACAGGAAAGGAGAATATCACCGCAGATTATCTGTCGCGTATCGAAATAGTTACAAACAAAGCAATTATTGACTATAGACAGTTTCAAGGCGAAGAAGCTGAAGATCGAGAACTGCAAGACATACTAAACGGTACGATATCTACAGCAATGAAAGTTACGCTTACTAAAAACCCAGGATATCATAACGTACAAATATTTTGCGACAATAGGAACAGACCATACGTCCCACTGAAAATGCACAGAATTATTTTTGACCAATTGCACGGTATAGCTCATCCGGGAATACCAAGAACAACTCTTCTAATATCCGATCGTTTTGTTTGGATTGGCATTAATAAAGATTGTAATTTATGGGCAAGATCATGTTTGCAATGCCAAAATCAAAAGTCAGCAGACATACAAAATCTCCTTTAGCGCGATTCGAAATGCCAGATAGTAGATTCGCCCATGTCAACATGGACATTATTGGGCCCTTGCCTCCGAATAGAGGATATTCATATTGTCTAACTTTAATAGACAGATACTAGTATTGGTCGGAAGCTATACCAATCGATAACATTTTGGCAGAAACTTTCGCAAAGGCGTTAATCGAATCTTGGATATCTCGTTATGGCATTCCAGCAAGTATCACTACGAACTTAGGACGTCAGTACGACTCAAATCTTTTTGCCAATCTCAATAAACATCTTGGGATTAAATGTTACAACACAACAGTTTATCACCCTCAGTCAAATGGAAATATAGAGAGATGGCACCGAGCGTTAAACGCTTCCATTATATGCATAGAAACACAATGCTGGGTCGATAGTTTAGCATTAGTTTTGCTAGGACTACGTACCACTGTGAATCTATATATAGGATGCGCTTCTGCGGAACTTCTCTTTGGCAACAAACTGAAACTACCTGAGGAATTTTTCATCGTACTAATACGGTAGAAGATCCTACAAAATTTTTAAATAAACACCAACTGTTTGAAAGTTTACATCATGTTCACGTTAGAGTCCACGGATCTCGACACATATTCGTACATCAAGATTTGCAAAAGTGCTCTGATGTTTTCATTCGGACATATGCAGTTTGCAAACCTCTTCAACAACCTTAAGAAGGACCATTCAAGTGAAGCGAGATAGCAAATGTTTCGTAGTACTTAAAAAGAAAAGGAATACAATGTGTCTATAGATCGAGTCAAACCAGCCTTCATGATAGCAAATTTTTCGGAGGAATGTGTTCTACCCAAGGCTAAACCAGCTTTTCAGAGCCAATATCCCATAGCGATCAAACCAACAAGATACAAACAGACCCGTTTCGGTCGGATAGTCAATGCTCCGAACAAGTATCGCTGACGCTGGAGGTGGAGCACTGTAGCGGATCAGTCCAAGTAGGCAGGAGCGACGTTTTTGATTATTATTTAATTATTTTAATTAATTATTTAAATTTTGTGTATACACACATAGAAAATAAGAAATCGTGGATAACAAAGGATATCCTGAATATAATAGAAAAAAGAGACGAAAATACAAAAATTAATCAGACAAAACTGGAAAACAGAGATACAAAGCCATAAAATGGGAAATTATTCGAAAATGCAGGAAAGCTAAAGAACAATGGATTGATGAAAAGTGCAAAGAGGTACAAACTAAGATGGAAGTAGGAAAGACAGATGAAGCATACAAACTAATTAGAATGAATTTTAGGGATATAAAACCGTATAGCAAAAATATAAAGGACGCAGGAGGAAACGTCATTATAGAAAATGTAGAGAAAGCGGGTAGATGGCAGGAATATATAGGGAATTTATATGCAGGAGAAGAATTAATAGCATTAAAACAGGAATCAGACATTGAGAATGATGACTTGGGATATCCTATACTTAGAGATGAGTTGAATTAGCATTAAAGTGTATGAAAAATCGTAAGGCGCCAGGTACATTAAGGTGCAAGCAGAAACTCTATAAGCCGCTGAACAAGCAGTCTCTTCCAACTTGTAAGTTATATGTACGAGACAGGCGAAATAAAGACGAAAAAAAGATCCATTAAAATTATTTGTTGAATGTTTATTCAAATTTACGATAGTATAAAACCCAACAGCCTATTCAAAGATCCGAGAACTTCATACCTAAATTTCTCAAATTTCAGTTTCCTTAAACGTATAACTGTGACTCCTAAACCAACCGCCCAGTATAAGGTAACACGACCACGAGTTTTTTAGAAATTGCGAATATGTATAATAATTAATTTTGCATATGGTTGTGTTTAAGTTAAATCCCAAACCACAGCTACCGGTATAGAACATAATCGCGACCTTTATGGTTATCCACACATACATTAAAATATAATTAGCCATTTTAATTTTTATACTAATTATCGTTTTCAGGTTGGGTTTTAATAACAAACACACATATGTAGACAATGATGAAATTATACAAGATTTCCTTTGTTTTTGAGATGTTTGTTGCCTTGAGCAGTTTAATTCTTTTCTGTTTTCGACAGTAGTATGGTTTCGGCTCGTCTAACACGTAAATGGGCAATAACAATGCAGTACGATCAGCACAGGTTACTTAAATTACATAAGGACATTTTAATAAGATGGCAAAATAATTCAAGTAGGCGCTGATAAAAATTCTTGATATGTAGCAGATTAGCCGGAAATTACATGAATCACAGTAACGTGTGTGAACCCGATTAGCGTCGGTATTTTGTGAACAATTTATCATTACTTAACCAGAAAAATTTTGCCGCATACCGATCGTACATACATCGTAGTTTGCTAGAATAATTATTTAACTTTGTTTTCTTTAATTGATGTTAATCATAGCTTACATTGCTTTATTTATGGATCATGAAATATTTTAAGCTATGTAATGACCCTCGTCTTCATTTATAAAAATAGACTAGAGTTGCATAGATCTAAGGGAAAAACATATGAATAATACAACTTGTTCCCAAATAGAAAGAGAACCAGGAAGCAGTGGTGTTGAAGCGTTCGTTGTGGGTCAGAGATAATTGGAGGTTTCGAACACAGTATTAGTCAGAGATCCAAGTCTAGTAATTGGGTTCAGTTTTTGAAGTATATGTATATTCTGGACACGCTTCTAAAATCTAGACCAGACCCCATCAAATTTATGGCCGCGGGCCGTTTGCAACCGCATGCTCTTTAAATAAAAAATAATGCAAACATAAATATTTAAATGTGTTTCATTATTAAGAAATTAAAGAATTTTCTTACATATTATAGAAGTACGAAAATTAACATATTGATGATATAATCGTTATTAAAAATTAATTTAAAATGAACCAAGTGATAGTCGAGACTGTTTGGCGTCCTCAAATGAATGCATATTCGGAACAAGAATTGTAATTAATGAACTTAAAAGTTTATGTAGAGGTAATCGCTCAAGGAAGATCTTTTTAAAGTTTTGATCGCCTTCAAATTCGAAAACATCTGCTCACAGAAATATATTGAACCAAACATTCCAAAAATCCGTTGTGCAAGTGTTCGAAACCAACAAGTGAACACAATTTCAGTGTCAAACATTTTTGTAGAAACCAATATCATCACCAGCTTGTTCAGAAACAATTTACTTATTCACCGTACATTCACATGCAGCGCTTCTGTTCCGCATGAGTATAATCTGGAAAAGGAGCTGAACCGCGTTATGTATTATCCACTGAGTGTTGTCAGAAATCGACAACATAACCATACGGTTCGTCGACCATTATAGTAAATTGTGAACTTTTTGCCGGAAACATATACCTGTGTTAAACTGGAAATAAGAAACAATTAAAGCAATACCCATCGATTCTGTAAATAAAACACGCTACCACACATCTCGACGATCAGATATCGCCCCAACGGACTTCCGAACGCGCCTCGTCGAACGCGCGTTTCCAGTGATTACGTGTGAACGCATGCACAAGGAGTAACCAAGACGAATTTTGCCCCTGGTCATGGTCACTTGGACTAAGTCCACGGAGACGAAGCAAATCTTTTTGAGCTTCAGCATATGCTGCACTTGCGAGTACAGGTTGAGATACCGCACCAACGTTCCTAAGTAGGACAATGCCATCGATGCCAGCGATTCGGGCACACGTAGACGAACTCCTAGGCCGCACCAAAGTGCGTCAAGTGTGCCTGCAACCACCTAAGCGGCGCCTGCCCCAAAAGCAGGAAAGTTCTTGCGGTGTGCGTCAACTGTGGTGGCGCGCATCAAGTGAGCTATAGGGAATGCTCTGCATTTCCGAAGTCAAGGGTGGTCACATGACGGCAAAATGTTCTGCAAAACCGACGCCAGGACCGCTGTTGTGGGAGCCCACTCCTACGCCAGCGTCGTCAATGGCTCGGCTACGGCCGTGTCCATACCAACAACCAAGATCCCAGCTCTTGCGTAAGTTGAGATGCCAACCCAGGCAGCCACACCTACCCGCAGCGGTGGCGCGACAGCTACAGAGACCCCGCCCAGTGGAAACGTGCAGTGGAGTTCACTCATCGGACTTCTCGCTGAAATCGACTTTCAGAAATTGAGTGCGATCGCCAGAAAGCTACGGCCTATAATCGCCGAAGCCACAAACTTCGGTGATTTAGTCATGGGTTTCATTGCCTACGGGAATGATTTCAGCGAACTCTTCCATTTTAATGGATAGAAGTCGCAGAAATTGAGGAACCCTGTAGATAGCTTTCTGGAACGCGCAAGGATTGATGAGAAAACGATTTGAGTTGCTGGCGTTTGCGATGAGACTCGACTTAGACGTTGTCTTAGTGAACAAAAGGCTTCCAACTACAGGCTGTTTCACAACGGTCGAGATTGTGTTGGAGTAGGCACAGCGGCGTACGTAAATGCAAGCCCGGAGTACTACCTGGTGGACTCGCCAGACCTAGAACGACTTGAAGCAACTGCAATATGGCCCTTTACGCCTGGTTTCAGTTTATAACCGACCACGTGGCAAACCGCTTAGCACGCAGGACCTGGACGCGTTGTTGGATGCGAGAGAACCTGTGCTTTTAGTAGGGCACCTCAACTTTAAACATCCGTCTTGAAACAGTCAGGTAGCGAATCTCAATGGACGCATACTGCAACAGTTTGCTGAGATCCACGTCTTAGGACTAGCAGAACCCACTCGCTACGCAATAGAGGTAGGTCACATATACTAGACGTCGCGATACTTCACAAGTGACGATGAACACGAAGATCAGAGTCATTAGCGACCTCAGTTCAGACCACAACCCGGTACTATAGGAGAAAATGTTCGAAATACTCAAAAAGAGCAAACAGCTGTAATACAATTTGCTACGTTATGCAGCGTACGGGTCAGATAGAAAAAGAAAGAATATTTAAAGTGCGGACCTGCACAAATCACGATGACGAAACAGAACACAGAAAACGTAGAAATACCGGGCTAATTACCAATGAGAAGAGGGGTGTGGGGGGATTCCTAGCAACACAAAAAATACGTCGTCATCGATTTTCTATTTACAGTAAACATTAATAAAAAAAATTCTGTTTGCATCAACAAAAAAAAAAAAATAAATAGTTGTATTATAAAGAACAAATTTTAAAAATTTACGTACGAAGTGCACCTTTCGTTTGAAGTTTAGTATTCATTAATAAAAGAAAGAAAAGAAAAATTACTGCTTATGCTTGCTCACAATACCAGGGCGTTAAAGTAAAAAAAAAAATTATTTACGGTCGAACAAATTCTAATAATCAGGTAGTGAAGTACTATGGAGCACCAGCGACGCACGTGTTAAAGTAAAAAAAAAAATTATTTACGGTCGAACAAATTCTAATAATCATGTAGTGAAGTACTAGCGAGCACTAGCGACGCACGACCAAAAAAAGTAGGAAGAAAAGAGGTGCTCCCGATATATGGGAACACTAATACAACATACCTCCAAGTGCTGAGATCCAGATGTAGCATCACCACGGTTGACAGATGTTGTGCGCTGCGACACTCCCTGAAACAACGGCACACCTACCAGCGCAGTTGGTTCTACATCAGAAGAATAATCGGCTTACGTACAACAATTTGGCCTCCAGCTAGGAGCTAGAAAGAGAGCCAATTAACGGATACTCAAAACAAGGTGCCAACGATGGAATTTCTAGTCTAAACTCGCCGTTTTAGAGTAGATAGATTTAAATTGAAAATTATTCGCAAGCGTATTTATTATAAACAGGTAAAATATATAGGATGTTATTGACGTATGGACGAGTAGAAACGGAATCGATGTGGTTTTTAATTCATCGGCCGTAAATGAACGTGACAAATTAGAGCAGAAACCTAGAAAAGTAAATATTATGAAAGAGACGAGACAGGGATGTGCACTATCTCCGTTACTTTATAACTTGCATATCGAACAGGTAATGAATACTGCCACATGCAGAAAGACATTTGGAATTATTGTGCAGAGACAAGCGATTGGTACGCTTAGATTTGCAGATGATATAGCAGTATTAGCGTCTAGCAAGAAGGCATTAGAAACAGCTCTTAATGAAGTGGAAACAGTACAAACACAGAGATACATTATCAAAATTACCAAAAATAAAACTAATGTACTAGTAAGTAAGGGCGTTAGAAGCACCTCTTAATGAAATGGAAACTGTGCTAACTGATAGATACGGTATGAAATTAAACAAAAGTAAAACTAAAGTACTTGTAGAGGAGGGAAAAATAAGGCAAACACTAGAATACAAAGAGGAAATAAGAACTTACAAAAGGTCAAAGATTTCTGCTATCTAGGAAGCCACATAAGGCAAGATGGGAAAAATGTAAAAGATATAAAACAAAGATTATCACAACGCCGTGTTGCATTCAACAAAAAAAAGCAACTGCAATGTTTGAAAAGAACAAAGATAAAAACAAGGAAAAAATTGCCAAAAGCATGTGTGTGGAACATAGCACGGTACGGCCGTGCACAGTAAAAACCTGATGTTATAGACATATGATGAAGATATCATGTATCAAAGTGAAGAACAAAGGGGTTCTACAAATAGTAAGGGAGAAAAAAAATATGCGGAAAACAGTATAAAAAAAATGGGAGATATAGAATTATAGAACACGTTCAAAGGAGGTAAGCAAGAGAAGTAGTAGACCTAGATTAGACTATTGCACTAAGGCGGCCAACCGTCCCGAATTTTGCGGGATCGTCCCGCAATGGCAGTTGTAATCCAACATTACAAAAATTAATAAAATAATCCCGCACAACGTATAATGCGTTCGTTCCGCATGTGTCACATTCTTATGTTATTAAATCCGCCCCTGTTTGTGCACCAAAAAAAAGCAAACGTACGAGGTACGAGTCTTACAATACTAGCAGAAGTTGTGCGCGTGCTTTTGCAAGTTTGAACAAGAATAGAACGATCACTTTGTTTTAGTCATTTAGTGCAAGCTGTGACACGTAGTTTATAACTTACATTTGGTTTGTCGATTTCGCTAGAACATTTTTTTGTTTTATTCAGTTTTATTTACCAATGCCACCGACAGCAAAAAAGCGAAGTTATAAAATCACCGAGGAACTACAAAGATAGTTTCCTTTCTTGTAAGTGTTTACCACTTTCGGAAGTACGTTGGTACAAATGTAATGGAACATATTTTGTTGCTCACGGCGGGAGACATGATATACAAAGGCATATGGCAAGTGACACGCATAAAAAAAATTTAACCGCCGCAAGTACGTCTTCCTTACTGACAGCTTACTTTCGTCAAGAAAAATACGGTTACAGAGCAACAGAGGCGGCAAAATCCGAAGGTTTGTGTGCCTATCATTCGGTATTTCACAATCAAAGTTTTCGATCGATAAAATGTACTTCCAAATTAAATCAAAATGTTTTTGATAAGAAGTTTTGCTGTGGTTAAACTAAAGTGCGAAACGATTGTAAAGATTGTGTTTGCGTCGTATTCTTCAGATATTCAGAGGACAGAACTTAATGATGTCCGTTTGTCTGTATATTTACAGATGCTTAGAACCATAAAGACATTAAAATATTTCCCGCGTTAATGGGGTACTTTCATCAAATTGTTGAAATGTGTATGCATTTGTAGATTTTGAAAAGGCGTATGACTCTGTGAACAGAAGTGTATTATGGAAGGCGTTGCGTGAATACGGTGTAAGCAAGTGCTTGATAAGATCCATCAGAGCGATGTACGAATGCAGTAGAGCATGTGTACGTGTAAATGGTTACATGGGGCAATACTTTGACATCGTGAAAGGTGTAAGACAGGGCTGTGTGATGTCACCATGACTGTTCAATGTATTTATGGATAAATGTATTAGGCAAGCTTGCGAAGGAATGGAAGAATTGAAAATTGGTGAAACAAATGTCATTGTGCTGTTGTATGCGGATGATGCAGTATTGTTGGCCGAATCGTGACAAGATTTGCAGCGAATGCTTGACAGACTTTCGGAAATATGCAATTCAAAGTGAATGTAAATAAGACGAAAGTAATGATTTTTGACAGAGATGGCGGAATTGATGTATTTAGAATAAACAACGACACAATAGAGAAAGTGAATGACTTCATGTACCGCGGTAGAAAGTTTTTAAGTAATGGAAATGTGGATGATAAAATAGAAAGGAGGGCAAATGCTGGAAGAAAAGTATCTGGAAACATGTGGGCAGTGAACAGGAATGAAGGATTGAGTATAAATGCAGACCGGCCATTTACAACAGTGTGTTTGTGCCAACTGTTCTGTATGGAAGCGAAATTTGGATCTGGCAGAAGAAGAATGGTTAGTCGTATAAATGCTGCAGGAATGAGGTTCCTAAGGTGTGCGGAATAACGTTGAGAGAAAAAGTACCAAACGAATGGATCAGAGCAGAGCGTGGGGTGCAAGTGACCCTTAAGGAGCTAAGTGAACGAAGTACGCTTAAATGGTTTGGACATATGGAAAGAAGAACGAGGTTAGTCTTACCAAATGTATATATATGCAACCAAGATGACTGGTAGAGCTGTAAGGGGCAGACCGCATAAGAGATGGTTGGATGTAGTAGAGGAAGTTCTGAAAAAACGACAAGTGAGAAGTATGACGAATAAAAGAGCATGCTAAAAGCAACGTATTAATGTTACAGAGGCAAAGGAAGTGTGCAGAGAGCGAGGAATGTGGAGAAAGATTATAAATGGTACTGGGAGTAAAAGTAATGTAGTAGTTTAGAGTTATACCGTGCATATCCTCCCAGAAAGAGATGCTAGGTTTGATTACCTCGAAAAGGAATACCGTGATTGGTGTTGCTGTTGTGTTTTTATTACCATCAGTTGTCCCCTATTCGAGGGGTATCTGTAACATTTTGTTGATAAAAATTTTAACAATAAGACTCACAGAAGACAGAATATGGATCTATTGGAATAGTATCATTAAACAATACACGGATTTCTTAATATATCCGTTGTCAGTTACTACATTTAACCATTATCAATATTTTGTACGTTTTTTTACAATGAAACAAACCATCTGAACGACGAAACACATTTCAGTAGTAAGATTGTGCTATTTAAATTATTAACGGGACGCAAAAGATGTAAATCAATTAACATGAGTGCCATGTATGCTTAATAAAATAATTTTGAATGCCTTAAAAATAAACTGTGTTTGGAAAAATTTTGTTAAGTCTAATTCAAAGAAGAATGCCACTTATAGGGTCTCCTTGGATTAAAGAAATTATGTATATTCTACTTATTAAAAAGATCTAACGGTCGACAGATTTATCTCAGTCACGTGATGTTGGAAAACAAACTCGAGGTTCTAGAGAACTGATAATAATTATTAAACTTTAAGATATTTATACAGAACATTTTTTTATCACATTTACATCAGAAAAGTTACAGCCATTATACCGGACCTTTCACACTTTGTATATTATTTTAGTTGATATTTTTGAACAAATGGTTCACCACACTTTGATGTTTATTCCTTTGGAAACATCACTAACCTTAGCTTTGTAAAGTCTAAGGGTTGTTCTTCTTCATATATCTGTTCTCAATCTATTCTCAACCCCATATCTGCTGAAATATTATCTATTCTTAGAGCTTTTGGTAACTTAGTTGCTTTAGTGCTTTTGGAAATTTTGTTTCTAAAATTTAGCATCTTGTTTCCTCATCAAATCTTCCATGTTCTGTTTAGAGAAATAAAAGGTTCTCTATACCTTTCTCACTAACCTATTCTACTAACATTGTGCTCTTTTCACCTTTTATTGTCCTATTTCTATTACTAACCCTCTTGCAGAAAGACTTCTAATTTTTCTATGAGCTATACCTGGTCTACTATTATTTAATCTGATTCTGTGACCGCACAGTTACTAAGTTACCTATATTTGTGCCTATCTTTCTCCGTTGCTACACTTTTATATTTTTTTCCTTCTTCTAAATATAAGATTGTGTGCGTTATCGGTAAAAGAATGGGCTTAACTTGGAGCAGCGCATTCGTCTCAGAGACTCTCTAACTTAGGTTAGAACACCTCCTGACGCCCTTCTAACCTACGTTAAAGCGCTTCTCGAAGCTACTCTAATCTATGTTAGAGCGCCCCTTAACGCTACTCTAGCCTAAGTTAGATCAGCTGCTTTTGAAATGTTTTAGCTCAGCCCTATACTAAGAATAAGACATAAATTGCAGCTGTTCAATGTATTTATGGATAAATGTATCAGGCAGGCTTGCGAAGGAATGGAAGGAATGAAAATTGGTGAAACAAATGTCAATGTGTTGTTATATGCGGATGATGCAGTATTGTTGACCGAGTCGTTACAAGATTTGCAACGAATACTTGACAGGCTGTCAGAAGCGTGGAAAAATATGCAATTGAAAGTGAATGTAAATAAGACAAAGGTAGTGATTTTTGATAGAGATGGCAGAATTGATGACTTTGTATTTAGAATGGACAATGACACGATAGAGAAAGTGAATGACTTCGTGTACCTTGGTAGAAAGGTTTTGAGTAATGAAAAGCTGGATGGTGAAATAGAAAAAAAGGCAAATGCTGGAAGAAAAGTGTCTAGAAGTATGTGGGCAGTGAATACGAATGATATATTGAGTATGAATGCAGACCGGCCATTTACAACAGTGTGTTTGTGCCAACTGTTCTGTATGGAAGCGAAATTTGGGTCTGGCAGAAGAAGAATGGTTAGTCGTATAAATGCTACAGGAATGAGGTTCCTAAGATGTGCGGAATAACGTTGAGAGAAAAAGTACCAAACGAATGGATCAGAGCAGAGCGTGGGGTGTAAGCGACCCTTAAGAAGTTAAGCGAGCGAAGTACGCTTAGATGGTTTGCACATATGGAAAGAATGAACGAGAACAGACTTACCAAAAGTATATATGCAAGCAAGATGACTGGTAGAGCTGCAAGGGGCGAACCGTGTAAAAGATGGTTGGATGTAGTAGATGAGATTCTGAAAGAACGACAGGTGACAAGTATGAAGAATAAAGGAACATGCTACAACCAATGTATGAATGCTACAGAGGCAAATGAAGTGTGTAGGGACCAAGTGATGTGGAGAAAGATTGTGAATGGTGCTGAAAAAGTAATGTGGTACCTAGTCTAGAGTTATACCGTGCATATCCTCCCAGAAACATATTGCAGGTTTGGTTACCCCGAAAAGGAATACCGTGATTGGTGTTGTTGTTGTAAAGTGGTTGAATTTCGTACGGATGACACCAAAATGGGCTGACGTATAGCAGACATGAGACATATCAACATTTATTGGTGCAAATGCCCTACGATGGCTACAACATTAAACGAAGATAGCTTTTTCGACGAAATACGCCATGTCTCAAATTTCGTGAACCCCGATGTCATAAAGAAATGGGAGGAAAGGAAAAGCAATACGGAACAGCGATGGATGGAGAAGTTGCAAAATTTTATAAAAAATTAAATCCCATAGAAAATTGCCTGGCCATCGTCCAGTATCTTCTGTTTCCCAGGGACGAACGCACCCTATAGAACGAATGCCATGTGGACATCGGAAAAATTGTCACTTAAAGTTGAATCGTTGCGACCAATGCGTAGTGTAAAATTTAATATGAGTAATTGTGAAAAGTTTTATGACACCCTAAACCAAAACTCATAGTTAATAAAAAAATGTCACTCCAGTGAGAAATATGATTTTAAAAATAAATGATGACTTCAGTAAGTTGAGTTTGTTTCCTACATAATTTTAACACACTGATACGTCCTCAGTCCTTCACACTCACGACTCACCCCCAACTGCAAGGATGTCCCGCATTAACTTTTCATAAAGTTGGCCGCCTTATATTACACACGGTGAAAGATGTAGGCTATGTGAATTTCAGAGAAATGTGTAAGGTTAGCACAGAATAGGAAACGGAGATAGTTCTAGAACTGAAGACCTAATGATGATGAACATACAATTTATTTTAGCGAAAACAGATTTGTATTGTTGGAAATATATAAACCTTTAAGGGCGCGATCGCATCCCTCTATTTTCATAACACGAACTAATTTTAAAATAGCCGCCTTTGTGGTATGACTTTCGCATGATAGAGGGAACTACTTTATTTTAACTTTAGTAGTTTAGTGGTTCGTTTCCAAGTTAGGCAAGTAACGGTTGCTAGGATACGGTACGATGCTGGTTTTTCTCCATTTCTGTAACTATTCATCGTAAATGACCTTCAGCAATTTCGAAGTTGTTGAACAGCAAGCAAAGCGTTAGATATATTTGAAATCAAATAAAGTCAAGCATGACTCATCGTTGCGCATATGAATAAAACACAGCCACAATATTGTTATGCTACTCTATTACCTGGCGCTTCCCCATCTAAAAAGGATAGCTAGAAAAATATTCGTCGACTGTACAATTCAATGCAACCACTCTGAACTTATGTGTATAAAGTATTTCTGTTTGTAGTTAATTGTCAAACATTTTTAAGGTTAGGTTAGAATTTGTGCTTTGTTATTTAACTTGCGATTTTCTACTTTTCTTTTAAAGATAAATCTGAATACAACAAACTGTTTTTTTTAAAACTAAGAACCTCTTACACATTGAATAGTGTTTGGTCGACACTTATCAAAATGAACACGCTTCGTAACAAACATTTGAACTTTCAAGCTCAGTTGTTGGTGATGAATGTTCTAACATTTTTTGAAAGAGAACGTGATAATCATGGAACCTTGGCCCCATTTGAGTCAGTATTGCAGGTATAATCAAATTTTCAAGTGATATGTTGTGTTTTAACTGTTGCTTATTGTTAGCGAACATCTGAGGCTTGTGGGATAGGACTGAGTTCTCTTCGTTCCATTAAAAAAAGAGAGTTTTAGAAGCCCGAAAAGAAAATAAAGTTCCTGAGTCACCGAGCAAGAACCGAAAATTTAACAAGTCTAAATCGTCTGATGTAGATGGTTTTGTAATAGATGCGGTTAAACGAAAAATTTACGAAATGTATTCCAAATGTAATATAGTTTTCATAACAATTTTATTTAGTGTTTTTTAGTATTATGCTTTTAGGGCTCCATGTAACTGTTAAATCTTTACGACAAGAAATTGTAACCGCTCAAATTTTTAACTTCAGCCAGTCTAGTCTGACGAGACTTCTATCAACAATTGGTTTTTCTTTTAAATTGGACGATGGTAGAAGGGCTGTGCTTGAACAGGAACATATTGCTGCTGCACGAGTGAAGTTTTAAGAGCATATGAAATGTACAAACAATTGTAACTTTATGATCCTGTTTTCTTGGATGAGACGTGAATTTTAGTCGAGGTTCTGTTAAGAAGAGTTGGCATAATGGTTCCAAGCTCAGTGTAAAGAGAAACCTCCTGGAGAAGGAAAACGGTTAGTTTTTAAAGTTAAAATTACATTTAATAGAAATATTTTTATTACAGGTTCATAGTCGTACATGCAGGCAACAAAACTGGATTCAGCCCCAATGCAGCACTTTTGCATTCTATAAAATCTACAAGTGCTGACTATCATGGAGACATGAATGCAGCATTATTTACAAAATGGTTTGAAGAACGTTTAATTCCTAATTTAAGCAAACCCAGTGTAATTATTCTAGACAATGCTAAATATCATTGATTACTTGATTAAACACAATGTTAGTTGCGGCAGTCACACGTTAAAAAGGGAACTATTATCATTAATTAAAAAACATCCACAACCAAAAATTTATGAAATAGATACCCTAGCAGAAATGTACGGACACAAAGTTTTGTGGCTACCTCCGTATCACTGCGAGTTTAATCCTATAGAGTTGGTATGGGCGAACTGTAAAAAATATTACAATAAAAATGTTGGACGGCTTAACCAACTTTATAATGACACAAATGTCAACTTGATATGGCAAGAATCTTTGCAAAAAATAGATGGGTCATATTGGCAAAAATGTATCACACATGCAGAAAAATGTATGATGGAATGGTGGGCTATAGTACAGCAGTTTGATGTTGTCGAACCTTTAATTATCAAAGTGGGTGATACAAATAGTGATAGCAGTGGCTGTGATACTGATCAGAATAACCAGTATTACCTACATGCTAATTTTAGTTGGTTTTGTTAGCACGAGACCAACACAATACACAAGTGTATGGTAACGGTCACCTGCATTATTTATTGTGCAATATTTATGTTAACAAATTATTAATGTTTAGTGATTGATGTTTAACCATTCATGGCCTGCTAGAGTTTTTATACAAGAAATTTAGATTTAAGTTTCATTGTCATTATTATTTGTGCAATAAATTTATATCGACTCGTTTACAGAAAACTTGTTTGCTTTCAAAAGTTAAAAAAGGATACAATCATTACATCAATACCACCAACGTGACACTTTAAATTGGCCAAGTGTGTTGGCTACCACAAGGAAAGGTCCAGGGTGGGGTTGGTGTACGTAAGGAAGGAACTTAAATGTCAGGTTATTTTGTTTGGTTTGCAATTGACTCGTATACTTGAATATATTTTGGATAATGTTTAAATTAAATCGCAAAACTTTTACTGTAGGCACAGTATACAGATCCCCAAACTCTAATCCGCTTAGTTGTGTTGATGAACTAGATAATATATTATCTTATTTAGCACCAATAATGGATAATATAATATGTTTAGGTGATGTCAATGTGAATCTTTTCAATTTAAGTAATATTATCACACATTGCATTGATTCTTATAGATTCATCCAAGTAATAAACGAACCTACGCGCATAGTAAATAACAGCAGTACTCTTTATTGATTCCATATATTTATCAAGTGATGAATTATTTGTTCGTGCAGGTACTATTGATGCTGATATTGTTTCGGATCACAGAAAATTAGAGATTGTGTTAAGGATAAGATAAAAGTCATAATTAACAATACCTCTTCCATTAGTTAGTTCTTCAAGAAATTTCTGTTTAATACTTGACGATGATCTACGCTTTAAGTCACATGTTGCAAGGTTAATAAAAAGGTCGTATATAGCACTTAAACAACTATATGCTTGTCGGTCTATACTAACCTTACAATTGAAAAAGCTGTTGTCGGAAGCTAGTTTTGTCATTATTTAACTATTGTGATTTTAGATATGGTCCAAACCTTGATAACACTTCTATGACACAAATACAAAGGATTCAAAATACTTGTTGTCGTTTAGTTTTTGGACTAAAAAAATTTGATCATGTATCGCATAAGATAAAAGAGTTGCACTGGTTAAATATGGATAACTGCAGGAAACATCATTTGTTATGTTTTGTTCATAAAATAATTATAAATGACTTCAGAAGATATTGCTAAAATATTAATGACACGCTCCAAAGTGCATTGCATCAATATTAGACACACTAAAACTTTAACCATTCCCAAGCAACTGACTGCTATGTTTCAGAGAAGATTCATCTATAATGCTGTTTCTACTTATAATGCAATTCCAGATGGATATAAAAATCTTTTTTACTTTTACTGCGTTCAAGGTTCAAATCAGGGCGCATATTTTGGATAAGTAGTAACATAGCCTAATTGTATATTTTTCAATTATTGTGTAATTATTCATTTGCTTCACTCATTTTCCTTGTAGAGATATGTAGTGGTTTATGCAGGTTAAGTGTAAGATAGTCTATGACTAAACTTTCCCTGTACGGACCTACAAACATGCCTTATATACTAATATTTAATGTAATATTAACAACAATAAAGTCAATTTCAATTCGAAAGCTGTTCGTATATTTATTACTAAACGTTTATCTATTGACCTTAAAATGTGTGGTTTAAAAAATATTATTTACAAATGCCTGTTATTCACTTCTTTTCACCAATAGTTTTATATCATTTACATTGCTACGTATTGTGTAAAACAGTGTTCCTTTTAAGTTTTTGGTTGCTAATGACTTACTGTTCAAAAATACCTATATACACATTGTAAATGTTACAACAATTGAACCTATTTTTAATTTCTTAGTTATTCATTAAAAATAAAACATTTGTAATAATTTTGTTTTAATAAAGCACACTTTACAGGTAACAACTCCAAAGTTTTTTTGTATTGGAAATACATTTTCGATATTAGCATTTGATGAAAATATTAAACCGAAGACCCCAAATATTCTATTAGCTTGAAATATTTATTGAAATAAACGTTTAGTCGTTTTTGACAGAGTCGATTTAATGTAACAAAATAGCTATTCTTTGACAGAATAAACCAAAAAGGAATTCTTTTATGGTTTATTTCTAATGCCTAAATTTAGGTCTAGTTTCGTAAATTGTTTAATCCTAAATAAACTTTTCCATTTTTATTTTTAATTTAGCCTAAAATATATTTCATAATTAGTGGGAGTTTTGAAGTTTATTGTTTATTATAATCCTTTTTTGCCGGCAGCACAATTTGAGAAAATTTCATTATCACATCTATTTGACGTTACATTTGGACTTTGTATGACCAAAAAAGACGGAAGTCTGCTACGTGGGGGTAAAGAATGGGTACACTAATAAGTTGCCTATATATTTAAAACTGATTTTGACACTTTTCAAATTGAAAATATAATAACCATTGCAGACCCCTGGTGAAGATACACAAGACAATGAACGTCCCCAAAGTGAAGTGTAAAATGATGTAGGAAAGATTATCGTTTTTTGAGAACGTCCTCCCCCAGATCCTTCAAATTTGAAAATCATTTTGCCGAGTACCAAACTCGCAACCTAATTTGTAACAAAATGTATCCTATTTCCCTGCAATGGTTCCACTAAGATATTTTAATAAACATTACTCTTGCTAACATGATGCAATATTTTGCTTATATTGAATATTGTAGAGTATCTAGTTACGTTTTGGGATAAACATGAAAGTCTACAAACAACCATGGATGTTGAGGTTATGTCATTTTTGGCTTCATAAATATTCGCAATTAATCCAATCATTATTATATTACACTTATCAAATGGTAATTCACCATTTATTATTAGTTTACTTCATTTCAATGCGACAAAAACAAAGTCCAAAATAATTTAATTTGAAATATTCTGGTTTTAAACCTTATTCTACACATCATTAACAGTGCCATCTTCGGAAAAAGTCGTGAACAACTGCTATTAAAATGGCGTACAATTAATGTAATAATTCAATAAAATCCATTCAGTACACTACGGCTATCATGATCCATATTTTGAATTTTTTTACAGAACGATTATATATGTATTCTGCTATCCAACGAATGCTTTTTTTTATATACAAATTGATTCTGTTAGATGTAGTAACTAAAATAAAGTAAGTGAATTTTTACCATTACTTTTAACAGCTATTTCTTGCTTATTACTCCACTTTAGAAAAAAAAACAAACCTTAGTTAGAAAGTACAAAGTTTTGTGAGTCTAATGGTGAAGTTACATTTTGCATATTTTCAATCCCACAAAAGTTATTTACCAAACAGAATAACCTGTTTTTTGATGGATTTTAGGCAACCAACCATACATCCGATCGCGCCCTTAAAGTTATGACGTCAGACTTTCTTTTACGATAGTAATAGCGGTTCAATCTACAAAAATATAAAAATTGTTTTATTTTAAACAAACTTAAACATTTTTATAGGCATCCACCCACTTTTTTTAATAGTAAGTAGCAAATAGCAACCCACTCGCACACCTATTCACTAGCTAAATAGGAATATAACGGTTTCCAAAAATACAAAAACGCAAACCGGAAACGCACGCTACAATTATTCACAATTTTAACCATTATTTATTCATTTTAATAATAACAGACAATAATTAAATAATTATTAGTTTACATAACAACGCGAATGAGATTGAAAAAACTGTTGCTGTACCACATGCAAAGCATTCCATATTTATTTTTACCAATTTATCGCATCTTCCATTCTTTTATTTTTGAACAAAGCTGACTGTCCGTCCTGTAGTTGAGACATAAGTGAAGTAGTTAGTTGATATAGAACATTTTCATTTCAATACAATAACCTCCATTCAAATAAATTATAAACATCCTGATAACAACAAAGAAGCAGCAATTTATGGTCTGTGACATTTCATGTGCCCTCTCGAGATGCTAGTGCATGCAATATGTATTTATAATTGCACCTAATGAATTACGAGGCACCCACGAGCGTAAAAAATGAACAGACACTGAGAATATCTGAGTAAGCGTTGGTTGCCAAACAAAATATTAAGCTGTCGGTGTTAAAAGGTTTTTGCATTTTGCGTGTGGGAAATGAATCCCACTTAATAAATTTAATTGATGTATGGAAGAGGAGTCTTTCTACTACTTTTTGTGTTAGCGTGAATTGTACAACTGTTCAACTATTTTTTTTAAAACTACGACTTGTTTAATTTTTATAGGTTCAACAGCTTTTATGAAGGTTTATTTACTTTTACTTGTTTTAGTGTAAAGACCGGGCGTAGGTGGATAAAAAACGTTTCCTGGCAAAAAATAAGTAACGTTGTCATACAATTATTCATCTAAGTGTTAAAATTGATGAAAAAAACAGTCATGTAGTAAGCCTGGTGGTAAATCATCCCGGTTAAAAACAAATGCAACGAGTGGTGGAAAGAACGGAACAATTCCTAAGCAGATTTTAGGGGAAAAATTTAAAAATCATATAATTTGCATACGTTTGATTCAGCTGCACATACTTTTCTGGCATGTTTACACGATTTTTCTAATCATTTGCAACAAAAAAGAAAATGTTGCTCTTAATTTTTCTTCGTTCCTGGGCTCATTACCATGCATCATCGTTTGTGAATCATATCAATTTTGGATATTTAGGAATTTCAAATGCAAAAATTCTATCATATACCGCTATCTCACAATAATGGGCCGGCTATTCTTCCCTGTGGCATCCCGCGCTATTCACTAGTGCAACCTGTATTAGCTTATTTTCATCCAGGTAGCTATATACATATTGTTTTGATAAGGTAGTCACAAACATTTCACTCCTGTATAACTACGTTCTACTTAGCTGTATTGAAAAGTTCCTTATATCTGCAGTTTAGGACACAACGTTTGCTATTTATTGATTTGGTGGCATCCTGAAGCCTGCAATTTATATCTTATTCTTAGGATTGGGCTGAGCTAAAACATTGCAAAAGCAACTGATCTAACTTGGCAAGAGCAGCGTTAAGGGGCATTCTAACATAGATTAGAGTAGCTTCGAGAAGCGTTGTAACGTAGGTTAGAAAGGAGTCAGGAGGCGTTCTGACCTAGGTTAGAGAAGCGCTGAGACGGTTGCGTTGTTCCAAGATCAACCTATTTTCTTACCGATAACGCACACAATCTTAAATTTAGAAGAAGAAAAGAAATATAAAAGTGTAGTAACGGAGGAAGATAGGCAAAAATATAGGTGACTTAGAAATAATTTGTGTAGGCGTGCTAAACACCAATGGACGAAAAGTATTTGTGCGGGCACAGAATCAGATTAAATAATAGTAGACCACGTATAGCCCATCGAAAAATTAAACGTCTTTCTGCAAGAGGATTAGTAATAGAAATAGGGCAATAAAAGGTGAAAAGAGCACAATGTTAGTAGAATACGTTAGCGAGAAGGGTATAGAGAACCTTTTATTTCTCTAAACAGAATATGGAAGATTTGATGAGGAAACAAGGTGCAAAATTTTAGCAAAAAAATTTCCGAAAGCACTAAAGTAACTAAGTTACCAAAAGCTCTAAGAATAAATCATTTTGCAGCAGACATGGGGTTGAGAATATTCATTGTTCATTACATAAGTTGATAAACAGATATATGAAGAAGAACAACTCTTAGACTTTACAAAGCGTATATTAGTGATGTTTCCAAAGCAATTAGGATCAAAGGAATGCATATTTTAAAGCCGTTAGTGTGGTGAACCACTGTTCAAAAATACTAACTAAAATAATATACAAAGTGTGAAGAGTCCGGTATAATGGCTGTAACTATTCTGATATAGATGTGATACAAAAATGTTCTGTATAAATATCTTAAAGTTTAATAATTATTATCATTTCTCTAGAACCTCGAGTTTGTTTTCCAACATCACGTGACTGAGATAAATCTATCGACCGTTAAGTCTTTTTATTAAGTCGAATCTCCATAATTTCTTTAATCCAACGAGATCCTATGAGTGACATTCTTCTTTCAATTAGAGTTAACAAAATTTTTTCAAAAATAGTTTATTTTTAAGACATTCAAAATTACTTTATTAAGCATACATGACACTCATGTTTATTTGATTTATCATCGTTTGCTTCTCGTTAATAACTTAAATTGCTCTACCTTATTAATCAAATGTCTTTCATCGTTTAGATAGCTTGTTCCATTGAAAAAAACGTATGAAATTTTGATAATGGTTGAATGTAGTAACTGCAAACGGATATATCAAGAAGTCCGTGTATTGTTTAATGATACTATTTCAATAGATCCATACTCTGTCTTATGTTAGTCTCATTGTTAAAAGTTTTATCAACAACAAAGTGTTACAGATACCCCTCGAATAGGAGACCGAAGACAACTGATAGTAATAAAAACACAACAACAACAACACCAATCACGGTATTCTTTTTCGAGGTAACCAAACCTAGAACCCCTTTCTGGGAGGATATACACAGTATAACCCTAGACCACTACACTAATTCTACTCCCAGCACCATTCACAATCTCTCTCCACATCCCTCGATCCTTATACACTTCCTTTGACTCTGTAGCATTCATACATTGCTTTTGGCATGCTCTTTTATTCCTCAAACTTCTCACCTGTCGTTCTTTCAGAACCTCCTCTACTACATCCAACCATCTTTTACGCGGTCTGTCCCTTACAGTTCTGCCAGTCATCTTTCTTGCATATATACGTTTGGTAAGTCTATCCTCGTTCATTTTTTGCATATGTCAAAACCATCTAAACGTACTTCGTTCACTTAACTCCTTAAGGGTCACTTGCACCCGCACTCTGCTCTGATCCATTTCTTTGGCACGTTTTTCTGCAAACACTTCTTAGGAACCTCATTGCTGCAGTATTTATACGACTAACATGCTTCTTCTCCAGACCCAAATTTCGCTTCCATACAGAACAGTTGGCACAAACACACTGTTGTAAATGGCCGGTTTGCATTTATACTTAATCCTTCATTCCTGTTTACAGTCCACATACTTCCAGACACTTTTCTTCCAGCATTTGCCCTCCTTTCTATTTCACCATCAGCTTTCTATTATTCAAAAACTTTCTACCGAGGTACATGAAGTCATTCACTTTCCCTATCGTATCATTGTCTATTCTAAATACAAAGGCAACAATTCTGTCATCTCTGTCAAAAATCATTACTTTCGTCTTATTTACATTCACTTTCAATCGCATATTTCCACACGTTTTCGAAAGTCTGTCATCATTCGTTGTAAATCTTGTGACGATTCGGCCAACAATACTGCATCATCCGCATACAACAGCACATTTGATATTTGTTTCACCAATTTTCACTCCTTCCATTCCTTCGCCAACCTGCCTGATGCATTTATCCATAAATATATGAACAGCCATGGTGATATCACACAGCCCGATCTTACACCTTCCACAATGTCAAAGTATTGCCCCATGTAACCATTCACATGTACACATGCTCTACTGCCTTGGTATATCGCTCTGATAGATTTTATCAAGCACTTGCTTACACCGTATTCACGCAGCGCCTTCCATAATTCACTTCTGTTCACAGAGTCATACGCCTTTTCCAGATCTACAAATTCTACATACATTTTCTTTTTGGCATGCATACACTTTTCAACAATTTGTTGAATTGCGAACATCTGATCCACGCATCCTATTCGAGGCATAAAACCACATTGAACGTTCCATATCTTGCTCTGCGTTCTCCTACAAACTCCCTCGATCACAATTTTTCCATACACTTTACTGGGTACACTCAACAGACTTATGCCGCGATAATTTTTGCATTCATACTTGCTGCCTTTACCTTTGTGCAAAGGGATAGCGATCGCACTCTTCCAATCTTCAGGCACATTCGCTTGTTCTATACACAACACTATCAGTTTGCACAAACATTCAATCAGCACCCCAGACCCCATTCTTAAGCATTTCACTTGTTATTCCATCTACACCCGCCGCTTTGCCATTCTTCAGAGTTCTGATCGCCTTCCATACCTCATCTACGCTGCATTCAAACTTTATACTATTAACCCTTTTCCGACCAGTATATTACTGCTCTCTTCATCATCCATACAGTCATCCGTATTCTTCTTTCCAACACTATACAGCATCTTAAGATACTCTTTCCAACAGCTGCTCACACTTGCTTTGTCCCAAACAATTTCGTTTCTACTGTTAACAACGCCATTCATACGCTTATTTTCACTCTTTCTTGTCATCCTTTCCCATTTCCAAAACAAGTTAATATTCTGCATTTTTTCATCCTCCCTCTTCCTCAGTTGCCCTTTGCTTGCCTTCACTACTTCTTTCGCATATCGCCTTTTCTCCTTAGATACTTCTTGAAGTTGCTTTCTTAACTCAACATCTTTTTCTGCTATCATTCTCTTTTCCTCGACAACCTTCTTAACCTAATCGTTCCACCATGAATTTTTAATACATGTACCTGTCACTGTCGTACCACATACTTCCATAGCTCATTTCATTATACTGTTCTTCAAACAATCCCATGCTTTCTCCACATCTTCCAACTTCAGAGCATTATACCATTTCTGTTACCAGTCATACAACTCCCTCTTTAACATAGTAGCGTACTCTTGTTGAGTCGACTCTTTCAACAAAACTAGAAAATGATTGGTCCCACACTCAGATCCTCTAATTACTCTCGTGTCTTTTACCAGTTCTCTTAAACTTTCTTCACACACAACCAAGTGAATTATATTTTTCGCCTTTGCCCTTTACCATGTGTACTTGGGTTATGTCCTTATGTTTATACTATGTGTTGGATACAAACAGATCACTTTCCATACATATACTCATTAATATATCTCCATTTTCGTTCGTTCTTCTATCGCCAAACGGACCTACCATATGTACAGCATTTTCTCTGTGTATTCCGACCCAACTATTCTTATCACCCAATGGAATCACGCGGTCAATCCTTTCGCCTTTGTCTAATACATTTTCCAACTCCCGCCAAAACTGCGCACACTGGAGCATAACATGCTATTACAAAAATCATTCTAAAGCCCACTTTCATTCTAACACACAAAATGCGGGGAGAACCCAGTTCAGATTATTTCCCGCATGCTTTTGTTTGAACATTTAAAATTAAACCAACACCTTTTGCCCCGAACTCATTGCTCTGTACCCCAGACCACAAACCCAACATACCGTCATCTAATTCAGCAACATCTTCCCCTTCCGCTACGTTTCACTCCAACATAGCACATCCATGCGCCTTTCTTTCATGTCATTCATAATTTCATACTGTTTATCGTACGCTCCCCTGACATTCCAAGTACCAAATCTCCATTCCTGCATGCGGTCGTTATCTGATGGGTCTGATAATTTCCGTTTCAGTCGCCCACCATGACTTTGACGGTCCGAAGCGTTCGCAAAGGCGTTGTTAGTAGTGTTAATTAGGTTGAATCAGGTTACAAATCTGGATTGCAACGGTGCCGTTGTAGCTTTCCCTACTAACGGTAACGACACCATACCGTTCAGTGTTAGCATATTTAGCCTCTCTACCACAAACGTCGCCAAGATTCCCAGTCCTACAGGTGTGACTAACTTGATATTTTATTGTCTGCGAATAAAATCCTGCTGCAGATGGACATCCCCATCTGCTGTAAACACAAAATGCCAGCCAGTACAATCGGGAATATTTGCCGCTTTTGCGGTCGGAACGGACGCAAACGGCAAATCTGCTATGTCGAACAGCGAACGAGAGGTGGAACAAGTACAAGAATTGATCTACGCACATTAGACGTACTGAGCAAATCTAACAAGCAACCTCTACATTTGACTTTCTAATGTTCCGACTTAACGTACTACATTGACCAGGAAGCGATTTTTTTTTATCTGTAAGTTTTGAATTTTGCCGAACCCTTGTTGTTCCATGTAAGGTCCGGTTCTCTCTCACGTACAAGACCTACATTTTACTTCTCATCTAAAAGGGGGTGTTTTTTTATAAAAATAATATTTTCAAGCGGACCGTATTGAAATTTGAACCCGGGGCCTTGGGCATAGTAGTCACACGCATACCAACTATGCCACGGAGCCGCCTACCAAACCTGGCCACTCTAACTGCTGACCGGAAAGTTGAGGAAGACTTTGAAAGCCTTAGCATCGATCGTTACATAATATACAGTATCGGTAAGCAAATGAGCTATGCACGTAAAATACCAGTCAAGGATTGGAAGACCACTCCAAATACCTTGAGATTCCTCGAGCACAGCTCCGCAGATATAGTTATTAGCACTGGGGATAATATTGAAGAAAATGTCGGACTGACTACTACGAACATCACAAAGCTACGTAACAAATACTTAACTGTCAAAAAAAAAGTTTTACAACTGACATCCGCCAGTCTACTGGTGGACATACGAAATAGCAAGAAAACAACTCTGCATTGGATCCCCCTAAAGACTCAGAAAAGCTAATAAAAGAGCAAATAACGACCAAGAAAAGCTAACAGCATTAGAGGACAATCGTATTAAAAAAAATTAAACCTAACCATAAAAAAAGAGAAAATCCAAAGTATGGTAGGAACTATTCAATGACTTGTATGCTGATATATCGGGAAGAACCTATCAAATTATAACTAATAAACTAAAACTAAGAACAAATAAGGCCTTAGCTGAAGTCGAGATTAGAAAACGAGTGATCTTATTTCCAAGCACTCAAAAGCGGAATAGTCACGTATATGCATACCGATGCACGAGATAAAGCCTGTTACAGAGGAGGAAGCCATTACAAACAATAACACAAAACATGCAAAATCACCAGAACCCTATGGAATACCACCAGAAGTAATTAAAATAACAACTAAAAGCAATCTTAAAGCTGTTAGAAAATTAATGAACGATTGCCATATACAAAACACGTTTCCAAAACTTTGGAAGAACGCCACACTTGTTTTGATTCCTAAACAGCAGAAACAGATAAATGCTCTAACTACACATGGATCAATATGTCTATTGACATCTTTGGAAAGCTTCTAGAAAACATTATAAAATTGAAAAGGCTAAAAATATTAGGCAGAGAGAATATCAACACCGACAGTACTATGCACTAGTGGCACTGGATATTCACAATGCTTTTAAGTCCGCCCCATGGATGAGTATAATAGATTCGGGCTTTGCAATCGGCATAGATAAATATCTAATCAGGTTCATACAATCATACTTGTCAGAACGTTCAATAGAAACATCAATGGGAACATTTGAAATAACCTGCAGGGTTCCACAAGGATTCGTGTTGGTACCGCCACTTTGGAACGTGTAATATGACCAAATATGACCAAAGGCGAAAACGCATATTCAGTAGCATATGCAACGATCTTGCGACGACAGTAGGGTCAAAGACTAAGGTTGACATAGAAGCAAATGCAAATGCCGCTATCGATATAGTTACCCCAGTACTTGACAGGAAGAAAATTAAAATTGCGCCACAAAAGACGGAAATTGTCATCCTCACAGGGGACATGAAGCTGAAAAAATTCAATTTGAAGGTATACCAAGTGCAAATTACAAGCAAAATATCGGTACAGTAGATGGGTGTGCATACTGACCGTAACCTATAGATAACTACTCATTTAAAAGAAACCTGTCAGAAAGCATGTAGCATAGTTATGGAAAAGATAACTCCGAACAAAGGGAAACCAAAACCACAAAACCGTTCTCCAATATAGGCACTACCAGCAAATGATCGAAGCTATAAATCGAAAAATGGTCATAAGGCTCACATCAGCCTACAGAACAGTTTCCCACACAGGCGGTCTTCGTATTGCACACGTCCCACTTTTTCTTCCAAAAGATAAAGAACGCTAACGCGTTATGGTAAATGGCGTAGAATCTAGGAAGGAAGAAAAATCGGTTCTACTACCAAACTGGTACCATCATTGGAAAGAATACCAAGGGTAGACCAGGATTTTTATTACGCATGCGACAAAATCGTATGGAAAAAAATGGTGCGAAACAGATTATCGTCTGACGCAAGCACTGACAGTATGGGATATTGGGTACCTACCTAAGAAGAATAGGTAAAAAAACGAAAGCGCATGTTGGTACTGCCATAAGTAAAACGATACTGCAAAGTATACTATTTTTGAATGCCCCGAATGGGGCCATTATAAAACAAGAGCCCGACGCGAATGTACCAAGGAAATAGGCTAAGTCACATATCCACGACTATGATAAGAAACATCCTGGACGCGAAAGTAAAAGATGAGATGATGATGCGCGCAAGACACGAGAAATAGCTTAAATATATACGAGGCGTGTTTCTTAAGTAGGTACCATTTTGAAATTTAGCCGCTGCAGCACTCAAGTAGGAGTCTCGCGCATGCGCACTAGGTACCTACATCTGTTGGCTAGCCACAGACGTTATTGCGGCAACAATCGATCGTTTATACATTTGCTTTTGCGTATTTAAAATGCCTCCGCCGATTGAGAATTCCGCCGCTGCTATTCGTTTTCTTAGTGCTAAAGGCGCGAAAGCAGTTGAAAGTCGCAGTCAGATTTATGAAGTGTATGGACAAAAATGAGTGATGGGATGGTACGCAAATGGGTAAGAGCTCTGAAAGATGGCCGAAAGAATGTTCATGACGAGAAACGGAGTGGACAATTCTCAGTAATCGTTGACGATTTGGTGCAGAAAGTCTATGAAAAGTGACAAAGAACAGACGCTTTACGATTTCTTCGTTATCAGAGCTGTTCCCTCAAGTTTCAAGAACTGATAAGCGAAATTGTTACCGCACGCTTAAACTATCGAAAAATTGTACTGACGATGGGTATCTGCTGTAGCACCGAAGCAACGTCTAACCGCAATTCTGATACTGCTTCGAACGCACTATAAGGTAGGGAATTTAAGGTGGTAGGCGTCACACAATCGCAATAGGTCACATACTGCGGATGTAGTACGAATCCAGCAAACGTTTTTCTGTAAAGTGGAACAAGCACTGAACTACCCAGAGTAATTGTCACTAGTTTGGTACGCGCAAATTCCTTCAAATTTAATAAAAATAGATTAAGAAAGACGTAGATAATAATAGTAAGGAGCACTGAAAGAGTTAGCTTAGAATAGAAAACATCGGAGAGCTGTGTCAAGCCAACCTTAAGGTTGTAACCAAGAGAAAGAGAAAGACAGCCATACTAAGGTATGAGGGAATAGTGCGGAATATATTAGAAGGAGAGTTAGGAAAAAAGAGAGATAGAGGTAGGCCTATGCTAGTCAAAGATGTAGACTGTGGGAATTTCAGGAAAATGTGTAAGTTTTTTTTTTTTTGATAGTTATCCGAACCCGGTGGAGTGGAAAGCTTTTATAGCCAAAATGTGGGAATCTCCAAACGGCATACCCACTAAAACCACTCCCCTCGCGGGTGCGTCTGCCAACGGCTCCGCCGCACTGCAGCCTAAAAGGTTTATTGTGCTAACCCTGGTTAAGTATTATACCCAATCTGCAAAGCCTGCACGCCGAATCATAGAGTACAAATCCCTTGATGAAAGGGTATCGACTTCCTTTGGGTCTAACTTTGGTCGCCCGAATAAGCGCTGCCTCGTTCAAACCCAACGCCTCGCATCTGCATAGTACTTGCATTGCAGTCTCCAGTTCCTCTAAGCAGAGTCTGCATTTGAGGTCTCCGTTATATTTATGCATCCTCTGGAGGTAAACCTTGACAGAAGTGTGTCCTGTCAGGAACCCCACAGTGATTCTAAGCTGTTCTCTGCTTAAACAAAGCAGTTCCTGGATTCTGTTTTTGCTGAGCCCTTTTACTAGCGCCTTGTTATGTGTTAGTTCTGGTCTGTTCTGCCAGCCTCTTTGGTGTTGGTTGCACATCCATTCGCTGATATAGCTACGGATAGCAGCTTTAGCAGGTTCAGGACCGATAAATGGCCTTTTTTCGCCACCTGTCTTTCAAGTTCAGCTGCAAATTCATTTCCCTTGAGACCTTGATGGCCTGGAACCTACTGTAATGTAACAGAGTTTTGTTGCGCCATTTCATTTGTGCCTCAGTACATTCACACACCAGTCTGGATGATACTTTCTGACTTATAAGAGCCTTGAGTGCCGCTTGGCTGTCAGGTATAATATAGATGTCTTTTAATAAAGGCACCTCTTATACTTTCCCGCACACTTTGCAGTATGGCGTATATTTCCGTTTGAAAAACGGTAGCGTTTGCTCCTAAGGGAACACTTAAACGTACCTCCGGTTGCTCCCTAAAAAGTCTAGATCCGAACCCGGACTCGCCTTAGAGCCATCCGTGTACCAGATCATGCTGCCCGGAGGTAATCTACCCTTCATTTTGCCCACTCCACATCCTGGATAACAGTCTTGATGAGTGTATCTGGTGGATGCTGGGCAGTCATTTGGTCCGAACGCATCTCAAACAGATGCCCCCAATTTCTCCCAAGCAATCTCGTATGCTCCGTACCTTCAATAATCCTAGACTAAAGGTTCTTAAGTCTGTATAGTCCAAGCCTTGCCTTCCCCACCACCACCAAGTGTAGTGAGAGTAGGTCAAGGTGATTTACGCTCAAGGTCCCGGGTTCGAATCCCGACGCGGTCCGCTTGAAAAATGTTAGGCGAGGATTTTTCACAAAAATACACCCTCGTTCGGATGAGAGGTAAAATAGAGGTTGTCACCGCTGATGGTAAACCAGAAATAGAACGATAGGTAATTGGTCCCTGTTGTAACGATGGCAGAAGGGGAGGGTGGCTTGCTCAGCCAGGATGTCGTGGGTTGACGGCTTCGACTAAGGACCAGAATGGCGAAGCTCGAAGAGCAAGGGCGCCAGAGTCTTGCCACAAAGAAAATATAGAACCGTGACTCAAAGGTTCCAACTCATACACAAGTTCCCAAATACCATATCCAAGCAGCACAAAGCGGCACAATCGTCACGCGCTAACTCAAAACAATAATAAAAATAATAATCAAGGAACACGTATAATATTTACTTGGCACAAATACAAGTGACACAATGCAAAAAAAAAGAGAAAATAAAGTGATGCGTGGAGACCGACGAACGGTTCGGTACATACACGGGGTACCGCAAAATAGGCGAATGAATAAGTTGTAACTAACGCAAGTTAAAACGCGACGAAAGGCATGCCGCTCATCCGTTATATAAAGGCGCGGAGATAAATAATCTCTAAAATTTATAAATATATCGCGTTCGTAGGTGGATCTTTTACAAAACAAACTATCGTAGCATAAAAATAAACCTGAAAAATAAGGCAAAATACATAGCATATAAATCTGGTGAAATTAATAGTAAAGCAGATCACAAAAAAAAGTATAAACACACTGTAGGTCACAATTGTTACTACAAAACTTCGGTATCTAAAGAAAAAGTACACACAATAGTTCGCCTGAATAGTGATTAAACATGTAAACACCGAGGGGAAAGCAAAAGAATTTATCAAACGTTACTTCTAATTTCCAAAAATGTAAAAATATAACTTTCGTTGTGATAAAACTGGATTTTGTAATAATTAAAGCGTAAATAAATTTAGCTGATAACGTAGTTTAAATTGGTTGTTGAGGCGATACAAAAAAACAGGTATTAAAGTAAATATGTATACGACCTTCGAGATCCAGGTGTCCTGAGTACTCTTAGTAGTAGCAACACAGCTCTGGGCTCGATAATCGGCGGGGCGACTATTGCTTCCTTCCAGAACAGCAAATTTAAATTTGTAAACAAAAGCAATGAACAAGCAGGAACGGTGATCGAAAGCGAAAACTAAAGGTACTACCAAAAGTAGTACCGACGGCAGTCTAAAGCAGGTAGTACTAAAAGATGGTAAAAAAAAGAAGAAATAGAAATAGACAAAGAATTAAAGCGAGTTGGAAATTAATTTCGAGAACCGGATAAGATTTTGCAGAAAACACAGGATAACTTCAAAACTGGTCCCGTGTGTGAGTGTTGTCACGCACGTTAAAGATCCCTACCTTGCTTGGAACAGCAAGGGTTTGGAAAAATTCCAAATTTTCCAGGTAAAAAAAAACTCGCTTCCTGGCCAATATAGTACCTTCAGGTGGAGCATTGGATAATTACACGTAAGGTAGGCCAAGGAGAGTCTCCATAGCAGCAGTAGGCGTGGAACACATCGCCCCTGTAATACTTAGACAGGCCAATCTCTGCATCCTGCCCAACTTTATTTTGATGTTTGATTGTTCTGCCTTGGGTCACCATACCAAGGCTGCATATGTTATTGTTGGTCTGACCACCTTAGTGTACAACCAGTGTACCATGTTTGGTCTTAGCTCCCAGGATTTGCCGCAAGTGCGTCTAACTGTTGCTAAGGAGGTTTCCGCCTTGCGTACGGTCTTATCGATCTGCAGGTTCCATGTGATTTTGGAGTCCAGAGTGACTCCCAAGTACACCACTTCGCCCGAAAGGCCAATTTCGTTACCGTTAAGGAAGAGGGGTGTAATGCCCGCAATCTTTCTTTTCCGGGTAAAAGATACTAAAGTGGACTTTTGGGGTGTTGACTCGAAGACCTTCCCCCATTGCCCACCTCTCATTATTTTCAGGGCTTCTTCCATTCGGTCCCTGATAATATTATTGTATTTACCCTCCACTAAGACTGCTAAGTCATCAGCATATCCCAGCGGGGTAAACCCTTCTCTGCTCAGCTCCCACAACAATCCGTCCATGACTAGGTTCCACAACAGGGGAGCCAAACTCCCCCTGCGGACATCCCGTAGCCACCCGGACTGTCATGGTATCACCAAGCAGTTCTGTGACTGCCACGCTTCCACTTAACATGCAGTCTAAACACCTGCAGCAAGTTTCCTCCATCCCAACTGATCTGGTGACCGTCGAGATGGGGATGACGGATGTATTATCAAAGGCTCCCTCGATGTCCAAAAAGGCACATGTGAAGGTTAGCTCAGAATAGAAATCAATGGAGGTACGGGTCCAACTAGTTCCAAGACGGAAACCTAACGTTGAAAAAGAAATTGTACTTAAACCTGATGATTATTATGAATAATTACAGGAGTTAGTTTTGTAATATTTTCAATTAATGTTGAGTGTGCAAAAAATTTATTAGAAAACTATTAATTCGGCAAATGTGTTGTTGATCTTGGTGGTCTCGGGTTGCTTAATCCCTTTCACATACTACTGAATTTCGCTGAAATAGGATATATATATATATATATATAGGGTTAATTTAGGAGTAGGTTAAGTCATCGGGGTCGTAGAATAAACAAGGGAAACTCCCAAGTAACAGAAGCAGAGAATTACAGATATTAGAAGAGTAAATAGGTCATTATAATATTTTTAGTTGAGAGCACACTGTATATAGCAGTACAAGCATTAAAACGCATATCCAAGAGTAACTACGAGCAAAGATAAGAATTTAAAAATGTAACGAAACGCATTGAAATTAAATCAGTGAAAAACCTGCATGAATTGGCTAGATAAACATTCAAAAAGTGTGTTAATATATCACCTTAAACGCACCTAGAAATTATGCATTATTTGAAAAGTGTACGTGATCTAAAAGTATCACATTTGTTCAAAAATCCAATTTATTAGAAAATAAACAAACACCAAATTTATTACATTCAGATTAGAATAAAGCCAACAGCATTAGTGCGTGCTTTTATAAACGAAAATTCCTGGGATTTCTGAATTAGATGTAAGGTATAACATTAAGTTACGTGACAATGAGCATCGCTTCATGAAATTGAAATACACAATTGGTAAAGTTTCCCAAAATAACAAGTGATAAAACACTTGGTCTCGCCTAGCACGTGAAGTCAACGAATCACAAACAAAAGGGACCGATCCTATAAATATCTTGACATTTGAATATCGAGTTAGTATACTTTTGAAACTGGGCAGTCACTATACTTGAAAGTGCTAAATATTTACGTGAAAAGTTGATTAAATTGAAGTGAAAAATTATTTTAATAGAGTGTATAATTGTGAAAAGAAACGTACTTCTGAAGACGTAAGTAGATAAGATTTAGGAAATTATACCATTTCTAATAATAAATAAAACAGGGCTCTCAAGTACCATCTTGATTATCATCTTAATTATCGTCTTAACTACCATTAAAATCTTAAATTACAATCAAAATAACGTTACGATTCCTGTTAAAACTTTAAATAACGATCAATTACGATCTGAAATACAATTTTTGGATACGAAACTTTAGAGAATGCTGCCTGTTCAAGCAAATTGATGGTAAATATTCTATTGCGGAAATGAAAAACCTTTCATTGGAATAAACGCACCAATAACGATTTGGATATTAATTTTGTTGGATATCGACTTCAATTCTTAGGAATTCAGCGCACCTACTAAACCACTTCAGGTTAGATATTTTTGATATGATTTATTTTTAAAACTGTTTTATGTGAATAAGTGAAAAGTGTAAGAGCCAACAAATTGGGGTTTCTTGTATAAATTTATAAAAAGTTATAGACATCTTGAAACGTTTTAATAGGTCTTTAAAGGTAATAAAAACTCGTTTTGCTGGCTTGATTTTCTAAAATTTGACAAATGTAAATAATTTAAAAAGGAGAGAAGATATTCAAAAAATGTTGTAAATATTTAATCATTATACGGTGTATTGTAGAATTGCTTTATTTAATTGAATCAGCTAGTCGAGGCAAAGAAAATTATAAATTAATATTTCTACAAGTGCTTGAGTAATAAAAGCATAAATCATAGCATAAATATGGTCCAAGCGTAGGGGCTTAATATAAAGGAAATATCACAGTAAATATAGCTCGACCCAATCGTGGGGCTAAATATCAATATAATAACAAGGGTTATATTTTTCCTACAGTGAAATAACACGACATACATATGACATGCCCAAGCCGTGGGGCGAATATCACAGCAATATATATATATATATATATATATATATATATATATATATTGCTGTGGTAAGGGGTTGTTTAGGGGTGTATTAAGTAGTAAGGATCGCGTAGTAACTGTAAATGGCAATAGGAATAAGAAAACTGCATTTATTTAGCAGGAAAATAAATAATTTGCACATTATGTAAATAGCAAGCATTTTACACCCTGTATAAAGACCGTAATTGACTTTAATCAATGCCAGTAAACATATTTCAATAAAAGAACACATTCTACAGAGAAATAATTATACATGCAATTAAATCACGTCAAGAAGCATTCAATAAGTTTATAAAATAGATACGCACGAGATAAGATATACCTAACAAGTCTTCATGCAATCACGCTTGTAATAAAGAAGGAATAATAAAGCACTTTGATAAGAGACGCACTTTCAAAGATAAGTTTTAAATACTAGACATAAACGAAAACATGTGGACTTACATCACTCATGTTACACCAGTTATTTTGTTCAATTCTCCAAAAGCTTTATCTACACAAAACAACAGACATAAGCTAAATTAAAGCCCAACAATAATAACAAAACAGGCGGTCAAAGATCGTAAAACAATAGCAAATACCAGCATGATACGTAACTACAGAAATAAAACTTGAAAAGTCTAGGAATACCAAAAACAACAATGGTTGGTTACAACACTTTGTAAGACTGTTTGGACAAACCAATCAAAAATGTACATAGCCAAAGCTATATAACGCCCAGAGTTTAGGTGAGGTAGTCTCAATTTGAAGCACGTCGAACCTGCAACACTCTTACTCGAATATTTACGCGTCAAATAAATAAATTTTAAATTATATTATTGTGAAAAGTAGTGTTGTGTAATAATAGTTGATGACAAATTGCGTTGAAGATATATGAAAAACTTTTGCCGTTTTTGCTGAAAACGTGAGTAGCAATTTGTTAACTAAATTAAATTAAATGTTTATAGTAATTTAGGGCTCTAAGAAATCCAAGTCAAAAGTCTAATTCACAAATCTAAGACACCTACAAATTCTAAGGTGTATGTACGGGATCTAAAAAGGATCTGAGGCATATCCAGAAAAATACAAAGTAAAGCACGAGGTGAATTTTGGAAATAAGGAGTAACAAAACTATTGGTTCAAAGCACGTGGTTTTCAATTGAAGATAATAAAGGGGTGTTGATCCACAACACGCAACAGCAAATCAGAATATCACAGGTCAGGGCTAACTAGTATAATGAATCTTTTCAAATTTAAATTTATACACTGAATATATTTCTTTTTTCTCAAATTAGAAAGGAGTCAACAAAAATATTCAATACGTTGAAATTTACGTAAAGGGGATAAAAGGGTCTTGAACGTTCTAGATTTTTTTAGTAAAAGGTGTCGTTTTTGGTAACTTTAAATTAAAGTATGGGAGATAATTTATAGGATAAATGATCTAAATAATATTAATTGATTGAAGGGTTTATTTAAAGGATTACAAAATTGTGAAGTGTAGATATTATTTCCTTTCATTATACGAATATTCGTTTTATCATTCCAAATAGGTAAGATTTAAAGGGATAAAATTAATTTGATCATCGTAACGTTGTGCACTCTGTATGAATTAAACTGGGCTAGTCGTGGCATAATTAGAATTAAAAGATTAGAGAAAAACACAGAGCGATGGCGTTCAAGGGGACGTTCATTACATCAGGGCTACACAAGCGTAGGGGGACTTCATAGCAATATATATGGAGGTACGCATCCAACCAGTTCCGAGACTAAAACCTAATGACGTAAAAAATTGTTCTAAATTGTTCTTAAACCTGATGATTATTATAAAAAACTACAGATGGTGGTTTGGCAATATTCTCAACAAGGAAAACAAGGGGAAAATGGTTAAAAGCATATGTGTGGAGCACAGTACTGTACAGCTATGAAATATAGACAGTAGGAGAAGCAAACAAGAAAAAGATAGAAGCCTTTTGGAATGTGGTGCTTCAGATGTATGATGATGATGGCATGGACATACAAAGTTAATAACAAAGAGGTTCTAGAAATAGTAGGGGTAAGAAAGATCTGTGGAAAACAAAAAAAAAATAGGAGAAATAAGACAGGACACGTTGGGGAATAGTGCGGGATATATCAGAGGCAGAGGTAGGAAGAAGAGAGGTAGGTGTAGACCTAGATCTAACTATTGCACACAGATAGTGAAAGGTGTGGGCTGTGCAAATTTCAGGGAAATCTGTAGGATAGTTCAGAATAGGAAACAATGAAGGTACGTGTTTAACTAGTTCCGGGACTGAAGACCTATGGATGATGAAAAGTGGTTAACCAATAGCCATACCGTATAAGTGGTTATTCAATAGCCATACAGTACAAGAACGGTTAGAATACAAAAGTTGATGTACTAAGCGTTTGTTTTCACGATTTCATTTCTTGTCCAAAGTCGTCCTCCATAGAATAATTGTCAATTTTCAAATATTGAGAACACATTTGTGCAGATACAGATTTAGCGGAAGGTTCGTCATATAAAACGCAGGAATCCTAGTGTATGAAATTAGATAGTTAATCATAAAGAACAAACCGTACACTCACCTTCCTCTCAGTAAATTAAAGTTTAATTCCATCTATACTTATTAAAAATTACTTAATGAAATCCTTGGGCAAATAACCCTTCTAATAGCAACAATAATTGCGCAAATAAATACCACGAGTGCATTGCAAAAACGCAAAGCCATCACGAAAATTACAAAATAATTACAATTCCTTAAAAGTGAAAACGTCGGCGTTACGCCTTGGATCTTCTTAATAACAACATAAGAATTATTGCTAATACATATATAACAGTAATTTTTTAATTAATCCGATCTTACTAGATAAGTCGACTAGGAAAAGTAAAACAGATTTCCTACAACCATCAACGCGTTTCTCCTACAATCATAAATTCTAAGGAACAATATATACTTAACGATGACCGAGATTTTAGTGGGTTAGTTGGAATTCATTGAGTAATATATTTGGGTTTAATGAGTTAATCCTTATAGTCGATATGTGGGCAACGTATTCTATATACAGAATGCTAACATATAACATACATGCAAGACCACCTGAATTAAATAGATGCACTTAAATCCCGTGATTTAATGGAGCTGCTTGGAGAAAATAGAAATACTTTAAGTCAGAGGATCAAACTGAATATTTATAGAGTTCATTTGTTTAAAATCTAGGACACATTCTACTGTTACTATTTTAAAAACGTGATACTATAAAGAATTAATACTAGAAGTTCGTGCGCTATTCGAGTCCGCCAAAACAAATGAGCTGAAGTGTGTAAAATCGAAAGGGACAAAGCAACTAAATCAACAATAGATTGATTGATTGTTACAAGGGTGCATTTAATGAACTAATATAAAAAGTACAAAAGCGAAGAAACTAGAAAAATTTGGAAAGCCTCTAGGTAACCTCTCAATTCTATTTTAAGCTTATGTAAAAACTGCACGGCTCGGAAAAGCGATCAGCATCAATCAAAATATGAATTCAGCAGTATGATATAAATTATTGCACAAAGCGTTGAAGTAAATATGTTTAATGTTCATATAAATAAGCGCTTGTATGAATAAATTTATATAATTGAACTAGTAGTAACAATAATTTAATCATCGTGTTAAGAAAAATTAAGTATTGGTAAACACTGTAATAATTATCATAAGAGATTTAAGGTTTTCTGAGTTTGTGAGTAATAATTAGAAATAGTAAAAAGAAATTCGTTACAGTATAAATTTTAAACGCCGATAAGGATAGTGACAGAAAAGTATGGTGGGATTTTGAAGTACACAAATCAAAAGGTTCTAGTAGGTCACCATGCCTTGCTCTTATCTGATCCGTGAGTGGTTTCAAGCGAACGTCGAAGGTGTACAGCTGCATAATGGGACTTTCGGAGGACACTTCGGTGTTAAGAAGACTCTGGAAAAAGTTCGAGCAAGATTTTAACGGATAGGTTGCAAGGACGATATGAAAAAGTAATGCCACAAGTGTCAGCTGTGTGCGCCATTGGCAAACCGTAAGGCTCCAATCAGACAATACAACATGGGGAGCCCCGTGTAGTGCCAATTATTTTGAATAACAAGAGTATTAGTATTAAAATATACACGGTTCCTCGATGAGGGTTCATCAGTAATGGTGATTGAACAAGAGTTTGCACTTCGACTTCAAATATAAGGAGCTACGTGCATCGACGTAGCCTAACAAAAAAAAATCAACGAAAGAAAAGGTCGCGCTCAGTCGGTCAGTAGGCGGGGTATTTCAATTACCAAAAAGGAAGGAAGGCCTGAAATAAAACAAAAACCATGCTCGCACTCATTCAATAAATCCAAACGTAACATAACAAAAATTATTATTAAACAAACAAAAAAAACATGTTATATCAGCACAGTAGTGCCCAAACAAATGTAAACAAAGATAGCGCAAAAGCGTAACATACATTTAACAGGAAGAACAAAAAAAAATTCTTCTCAAAATGACGAGCTGTAGTTTTAGGTTCCGACCCTAAGTTAATTACCCAAAAGAAAGAAAAGAAAAGAACAAACTCCCCCACCCAACCACAGCTCTAAATATTTATCGTAAATACAGCAGTAACTATCTACAATTATTACAGGACATAATCAGTATGCATTCTACTCGGGGCCAAACATAACTCCTCACAGAAACACAGTCATTTACGTGGAACAAAGTCAATCATCTATAGCACCATGTGCATATGTAGTATCACCAACTACCTAACCCCCTATAATAAAATGGTGGCTACACACTCACCCTCGAGTTTACAACATAGAACTGGCTACTACTGTCTCTAATGACGTAGCAAAACAGGGGGCGCGTGATCTCGCTTTGGGGTTGTCCTCCCAACACAAAAAGGGGCGGCAATCCATCAGGCGAGGCACACAATATTGTTTACGCAAAATCCCCTAAAAAAACAGAAACGAAAAATACAATGATAACTTTGTTCAAAGTAATACCAGTGTTACCAACACAAGTGATTAGAAACTTGAAAAAAACGGTTTTATCAGATGGTTCAATACCTTATTTCAACGAGTTTTAAATTAGAAATCACATAAGAATCAATTATACGCGGTCTGCATAACAAGTTAACGGATACCTAAAACAAGGTATTGACTATTTAATTTTAGCATAAACTTTACGTTTCGAAATAAATAAGTTTAAAATGAAAATTTGTAGAAAGCGTACTTATTTTAAACAGGATGTTATCAGTGTATGAAAGAGTAAAAACGGAATCGATGTAAATGAAATAACCAAATACCGCCGAAAATAAACGTAACAAATTCCTCCTAGCAAAATTAAAAGGTCGGGGTAGGAAAGCAAAAGTACGGGAATGAGCAGAAAATTCGTTACGAAAACAAAAGAAACAAAAAAAAAGACACGCGCAAGAACAAAAAAAGGACTCATCCGATTCGAAGAAACAATATATACTAATAGAAAGAGAAGGAAAAGAGAATTCGCTTAACGGAATAAATAAAAAGAACCCAAAAGAAAGCGCTCCGAAATAAAAAAAAGAAATTCTCATCCGGCTCGACTAACCAAGGCACCGAATAAATCAAGAAGTTTAGAGGACATAGAAAAAGGAAAGGTAAAAGGTAGCAATCATCGACAAAGATGGACTGGCGCCTATATAGGCAAAGTCGTCAAGGGACGGATGTTTCTTCAGAAGAAACAGTAAAGTCTTCAACGTCAAGAGAAGAAATTGGTTTCTCACAAAAAAACCAAAGTAAGAAAAGGAACGAGGAAGAAAACCAACAGTACAAGCCAAAACAAGACCCAAGGATCAAGCCTCAAGTATGCAAAGGAGCAACAAGGGAGAACGAGGGGAAGAGAGGAAAAGCGCTGGTAAAAAAACTATGTACTACAAACTGTGGTAACCAGGAATCGCAACAACCGAAAAACCAAAGAAAAGAAATGCTAATTAGTCCTAAAGTCGACTAAGTCGTGTTTTCCGAAGAAAAGAAAAACGGGCTAGAAAGCACTTACCACAGGAGCGGATGGACGAAACACAAGCGGTATAGGAACCGACAGCAAAGAAGACCAGCCAAAGAAAAAAGGAGAGGAATGTGTAACAAAAGGAACAAGGAAAAAAAGAAAAAACCAAAAAGAATAACACCAAGCAACAAGTACAAGAACCAAAAAAAAACCCTAAGAATCGCACAAAAAATATAACAGAATTCCATTGTAGTTATGCACCAGTGTATGTGTGTGGGAGGAGGGGTGTTTTTGTGTTTGTGGGTGTGTAAGAAGTGTGTGTGTGTGTGTGTGTGTGTTGTGCGTGTACAAAGTGTGCGTGTGTGTATGTGTTGGACCGCTGTAGTCGCCTCTTACGACAGGCAGGTCGTACCATGGGGCTATTCTATTCCCGGACCCACACGCGGTAAAGAAAGAAAGAAAACCCAGTAAACAGGGAAGTAAATAAAGAGAAAACTTAAAAGTCCAGAAATCAAAACCTAAGCAGAGCAAAGTCGGCATGAGAATTTGGGGCGCGAGGACTAGGTATTGCGCTTAAGACGTTTACGCCGCCAACAAGAAAATGAAACAAGATCAAGGTCATTAGAACTTCACCGACATATATCTTCCGGTTCGGAAGGAGCATAGACAAATTTCTGCTTCTTATGGGCAGTTTTCCGCAAAACAGAAACAGCAGGGGATGTAGTAGTTGTATCACGCGATATAGGGGGTGGCAAAGGTAGTTTAAAAAACTCAAAACGCGTTATAGAAGAAAGGTATTTGTTTTTAGAATGGGTTGCAAGAAAGCCAACGGTAGAAAAAGAAAAAGTACTGGCTGTACGAGAATCAATCTTATGAAGAGAAACACAAGCAGAGCACACTTCAGTTAAGTGAGATAGAGGGACAGAAATTAGATAAAATTTTAACGGCGCTAGATAAAGGACTAGAAATATCACAGTTAGGAAAGAAAACAGCAGTGGCTGTAGGAATATCAACCTTAGGAAAAGGAGCAGAATCCGAAAACACTTCAACCATATTACATAAAGGAACAGAATCAGGTAGAAGTTTAGCAACGTTACAAAAACAAACAGTATGAAGTAGAACTTCTCCGATGTTAGATAAAAGGCTCGAATAAAGTTTATCAATATGAGAAAAAGGAACAGCACCAGACACAACTTCATCAACTTTACAAGAACAAACAGCATCAGGAAGAACTTCATTCACACTAGATAAGGAAGCAGAATCAGGTTGACCTTCGTCAACATTAAATAACAAGACATCAGCTAGGATTTCACCAACCTTATTTAAAAGAACAGAAGCAAGTAGCATTTTGTCAGCATGAGAAAAATGGGTAAGAGTAGGTAACGTTTCATCAATCCGATAAAGGAGTAGAATCAAGTAAGATTTCATCAATATTAGACAACGGACTAGGAACAGACAAAGCTTCAGCCCCAATAGGAACTGATTCCTTAACAATAGTGGATAACAAAACAGGATCAGGAAAAACTTGGACGACAACAGCAACAGGTATCACAGCTACGGGTTCACTAACTTCAACAGGACCTTCTTTATTCGTTACTTCGTTACTTCAGCTACGGCTGATATTGCAGGCATCATAATACTATCATAATACTGCTAAATACAGTATATCGAATGTACGAACAGTGCGCAAATTACAATTACCTACACAATCAATGCCAACGAAAGAGTTTAGTAAAGAATATTCATATTTGGAAGGCATTCCATGCGAATCATATCTTGAAGCGACTCATAGATTGCGAATTGGAGAGAGCCGGTTGCCACCAAAACACGTATTGAATGAGTATTACACGGTTTTAACGGATACGGGGTTTCAGGTGTAAGTAGTTCAACATCACTGTCCATCAGTGTGAATATATATCCAAACTCGACACCCTACATCAAGAAGTCAATGAATTTTTTTAGCTTGATAACTTTGGAGTTAATATTGCGAGTAACTCAATAGAGCCGAATAACTACAATAGGTCACGAGAAATATTGGAAAGTACCACCATCTACAAAGATGATCGCTATGAAACTGGGTTACTATAGAAATATGACAAGATTATACCCACCTATAGCTATCGTATAGTGTGGAAACACCTAATTTGTTTGGAACCTTAGCTGAGAGTTTGCATCAAAGTATAGGAGAATATGTAGGAAAAGTTTATGTCCGAAAATTAAGTGCTGCTGAAGTATGGTAAAATTTGTATATTCCGTATTTATCGCTATTTTCCGTAACCAAACGAAAAACCCTAGCAAGGACAAGATCGTGTGGAATACCGCTGCCGAAGTAATTAGGCAGCTCCGTGGCTTAGTTGGTTCGCGTGCGACTACTAAACCCAAGGTCCCGGATTCGATTTCCGACACGGATCGCTTGAAAAATATTAGGCGAGCATGTTTTTACAACAATACGCCCTCGTATAGATGAGAAGTAAAATTGGGGACGCATGCGTGAGTGTTGTCACGCACGTTATAAATCCGTACCCTGCTTTGAACAAACAGCAAGGGCTTGGTAAAATTCCAAATTTCCAGGTAACAAAAACTCGTCTCCTGGCCAATGTAGTACCTTCAGGTGAAACATAGGAAAATCAAATGTAGTGCCGAAATAATTTCGCGTTCGAGAACTAACTAGTAAACTGCCGAGCGGCCACGCAAATAGCAAGATTCGCGCAAGAGCTAAACGATGCAGTGGTAGACACGTTAGCACACTCTATACCACGTAAGAAAACGTTTAAAGACAACGTACCCAGGTGAACTTGGGAGCTAACCACTAAGAGGGCGGAAACCCGTAACTTAAGGCATCGCTACCAACGCGCAACGAGAGAATTAACAATACAAAGAAAGATGGAATATTCAATGTAACCGAGAATATAAAATGCTGATAGAAGAAACGCGAACAAACAAATTAAAAAAATTCTGCACGCGCAACCCTGAAAAAGAACCTTGGGGACGGCGTATCGCGTAATAAGAGGTAAACAACAGAAGATTGCGCTCGGCAACGTCAAAAAAGAAAATAGAGAATATATGGAGTGATTTAAAACGACAGGATATTTTTGGAGAAATTTGTCCCATCGGACGATCCAGAGGAGGCATGATAATTCGGGAAGCTACAGAGGTGCAAGGGACAGGTGCCCATAAGGCAATTCGCGATGACAAGACCGTAAGAGCTCTTAAGAAGATGAACCCTAAAAAGCGTGCCTATTGGCTTCGGGTGTCTTTGCCGGGTTGTTTAATCTCTGTTTGAAAAAGGACGCATTTTCATGTTGCCGGAAAGTACACAACGTGAAGTTTATCCCTAAAGCTAAAAAGAGCGGATGTGTCAACCCGGGCAGCTATCGTCCAATTAGCTTGCTACCTCTACTGGGGAAAGCTTTGAATCGAGTCATGACCACACGAATTGAGCACGCGGTGTGAAGCAGCGGTGGTTTCAATAAGTGACAATTTGACGCGCTAGTGTTCGTATTCGAAGAAATCAAGCAGGCGAGGACAGCAAAAAAGTTTATATTGTCGTGGCTTTGAATATTTCAGGAGCATTTGATGTTGTCTGGTGGTCATTTATCGTTTGGGAGTTGGAACGCAAGGATTGTCCGCAAAACCTGATATAATTGGTCAAGAAATATTTCTTGGGGCAATTGGCACAGGTAGAAATTCCGAGGAAAATTGTATCGCGAGAAGTGGAAAAAGAGGCCTGCTAGGGTCATGCTTTAGTTCCATATTCTGGAAGTTGTTATATGAAGGAATTTCTGGGTCAAATTGCCCTAAGGTGTTGAGTTTGCGGATGATACGCTTTAAATTATCAGATCAAGATTGTTAATGAAGATGCGAACTAAACCGAACGAGGCGTTTAACAGGTTACACGAATGGTCACGAGAGGTCAAGTTGAAATTCAACACCTCGAAGTCGGAGGGGCTTTATTTCGGAAAGAAACAGACAGCGTCCTCCTAGGCTGGAGCTAGGAGAGGAAAAGATTTCGTTCAATGACGCCACGACATTTCTCGGAGTCAAGTTAGATAACAAATTGCATTGGAAAGCGCATGTGCAGTTTGTCAAAAGCAAGGGTGTGAAGTATCGAACAGAATGATGGCGGCAGCAACGATAAACTGGGAATTCAGAGGCGAATCATTAAGGACGATCTACGCAGGAGCAATCGAACCGACGATGTTGTATGCGGCGTCTGTTTGAGTGGACAGTTGCAAGGTCAAGGAAGTCCAACAATTGACGAGCGTTCAAGCGGTCAAGGCAACGATGGCGTTCAGGACCACATCCCCGGAAGCAGTCTTGGTGATTAGTAGAATACTCGCAATTAAATTTCTCGTTAGTATAATATAAGCAATGGGCCGCTACACTTGTGGCCATGTCCCAAATGCTCCACTCGAAGGTATTAAATTGGCCATGAAGCGAGTTTCTTTTTTTTACTTGAAAATTTTGAATTTTTGTCGAAGCATTGCTATTCCAAGTAAGATAGGGATCTTTAACTTGTGTGACAACACTCACACACGGGACCTCCATTTTACCTGTCATCCGAACGAGGGTGCATTTTGTGAAAAATGCTTGCCTAACATTTATCAATCGGTCCGTGTCGGGAATTGAACCCGGAACCTTGGGCTTAGTAGTCACATGCGAACCAATTAAACCACAGAGCCGCCCAAAGAACTTACCAGTTAGTTTCAAATATACAGAAAAACTGAATGCCAAATTAAGCGCTGCTCAACTAGATACTCCGTATTTACGTACTTGGTATTTGAGAGCGCCTTATTCGTTCAGTTAAAAAAATGTTGAAATATATTATAGTCATCAGGAACCCATCTGATAAGCAATTATGGACGTGGTTGATGGAAGGAGATAATATTGTAAACTCTTGACCACTTGTAGAATCACAGAACGACGAGCTATCCACCGAATCACTTCCTACTTGGTTTTAAATGGTTATAAAAGCATGAGACAACGGAGTTTTATTAAAGAAAAATTGAAAAAGGCTCAACAATTGGCAACTGTGTTTTGGACCAGTTGGGTTAGTGAAGACTTACCGGAATTGACCAAACGTATCAAATAGTTTAACCAAAACGTACAGCCAATAAAGAAAAGAGATGTGGTGATCATCGTGGACGAGACAACTCCGAAACCGTTGGAAAAAGGCATTGTTATTCCTACCGCTGCTGGACGTAATGGTGGTCGAGTGCAACAAGCCGCGGTTCACACGAGGGTTGAGGTTTTTGTTCGCCCGGCAGTAAAACTTGCTGTTTTAGACAGCCATTAAATATGTGGTAACTGCTTCTACAGATCAGTATACCGAGGTGGAGGATGTTAGGCTACTTTGCTATTTATTTTTAAAAGTATCTAAACACCAGCGTCTGTCAATAGGTTGCGCATAGTGTGATTTTAGGAATTCAAACTTTTAGTAATTTAAAGAAGTCATTTTTGGATTGGAACAATTTATTTTTAGACACCCTAAATAAACCAATTAACGATAAGTTGTATATTTCAAGTAGATTGTTATAATATGTACCTATTTTAGGAAAGTTAACAATAAATTTCAAGTTTTGCTTTACACACTATACGCGCTTATCTTTCTTTTAAATTTAATTCCTTAACCCTTTGTATACTGCAAAAAAATTTCAATACATACCACTCCGGTCAATTGGACTCATGTGTACTCTAATGTGTTTTTCTTTATTTTAACATTTATATTTTGTATATTTTAGATATATTTATTCAAAACAATATTTACATAATGTAACAGAATGTTCTCCGCGTACATGATGATTACATCTACAGCATGTTCTTTTAGTTTTTCGAACTTTTCTAGCTATGGATATGCCACATCGTCTTCTTTTTTCGGAGGGTCATATGATGTACTGGTGGCGGTTCTTAAAAATGTTCTTTATATTGTGCCAACTGTTTTCCCAATTCTATATAAAATTTCTTCTCTTACGTAACTGCTTTTACAATTTCCATTGAGAGATATGTTATATTTCGTCTAAAGCTTTCGATCTCTTTTACCAATCTGTTCACCACATTTTCGCCTTTATTTTTCTTTCTTCTCCAGGTTTTCCACCGTAAATTTCTAACTTCTAAGCATATGACGTAATGCTGCCCAAAGTTGCCCAGAACTGGATACCTATCTTCTTGATTTTCAAGGTATATATTGCCAAAATGAACAACTTCCTCCATAAGTTACAAGTTGCTCATCTACGGTCATATCCCAACATGGAATAAATCCGTCCTCGAAACACCCGCGAATCGGTTGTAGTTTGGCAGAAGATATTTCTTTCTTTCTTGCAACTGCATTATCAAATCTAATCACTAGAAGTATACTTTGAAAACTAGTACTGTTCATAATATCGTTGAAACTCCACAATTGGAATACGTCTTCGTTTTTAGATTTATAACCCCAATAAGTGTTAGTAGTCCAAAAAAATTTTTGAAATTCACTTTGGTCAAGTGGTTTCCATTTATTTCCAAAGACGTTATTTTCTTTTACATTTGTCCGTCCATTTGATAATAATTTCTAACAACGGTTTTCTAAAATAAATTAAAAATGCAGAAGGTATTGTCAACCTCTCTGAAGGCATATTGTGTAAGTCCTGATTTTTCTCGCAAAATACTACGCTGACCTTGTCGCTTCTGTGAAGGGTTGACAAGATTTTCGAGCCATGCTTGTTGATTCTTGGATATAAAAGTAAAATTTGGTTCGCTAGTGGTGTTCTTTTCAACGTCGTCTATTGCATCTGAGTCAGAATCATTAGAGTGGTCCATTTCTGAATTTTCCTCACTTAGTGCAAGTTCAATGTCTGTTTCTCCATCATAATCCAATGAAACATATTCAATATCTCTCATCTCATTTATAACCAACTACCCACAATAATACTGAATATCGTATTTATTCGTTACTGTTACTCAAACAGCGGGGAGGTGCCTATAGTGCGTTTAACGAACAGATTCAGTAATTAAAATAATAGGATGGGCTTAGTTGCGCAGTACAAACTGAGCATAAGCTTGATTTACAGCGATCAAATTGTAAATAACCTACACAAATGTAATAAGTATTGAAAAATAGTGTTTTTGAAAAAAAAGTACAAGAGCAAACACTACGAAAGACGAGTGAACAAAAATAAAACAAAGACAAACACGAAAAACTAATTGACATTTGTAGGTTAATGTTACAAATTGAAATGTGTGGTTGTGCGAATCCGGCCAACCAATACAAAATCTTTATTTAAACTTGGCGCTGATTTATGGGCGGAGCATTTACTGAATCTGTTCGTTAAACGCACTATAGAATGGTGTGATTCCAATTGAGAAGTTCCTAATTCGTATGATCCCAACAACGGGGAAGTCCCTAATTAGTGTAATTCTACCGGGGAATCACTACATTTGATAAAACTGATTTTGTCTATAAGGTAACACTATGGGTCCAAAGGACCCAGATTGTAGTTCCCGATAGAAAATTTATATTAACAAGAAATAATTATTGCAATAAATTAACATCATCAAAAAATTACAAAAGGCATGTAAATAAACAAAGGCAAGGAAGCTACAGAGTCCAAAACCATTAGATATTAATATGAAAACACAATAGAGTTTCATTCGGGTCCATTGGACCCGCCCAGTATACAAAAGATACACACAATAAATTGATCGATTATTTCTTCGGTGTTTCATGTTTTGTCAATTTCCATTTATTGATTTAAATTAATAGAGACACTTTTTGTAGAAAACTACACGCGTATAATTTACTGATCTAATAACGTATACATATTTTAGTGTATTGTTCTATTAGCGTACATTAGAAAACGAAACACCGATCTGGACATTCCTAATTTAATTGAATATTAATTTTATTTAATGCGCGGGGGGTCTTATAATTTTATATATGGACTTACCTCCGCGTGGTTTTATTGTTCTAAGTGTCGTTCCTATTCTTCAACTAAGTGGACTGTATGCGAATTATAGTACCTGTTACCTTGGCACTTTCACTGTGTTTTTTAGGGGATTTATCGATAAATTCGGCGGCACTATTGACTAACTTACCGAACGAACAACCGTTTCGCTCCGATATCGATGAGAGAGTGTTTTAGTCACTACCCTTAGTCCAACTTAATTTCCAAAAGCACAAAGGAGGTTTTATGACAGGATATAACGGCACAAGGGATGACAGCTTTACTATTTGATTTACGACTTAAAATTAAACACGACAACGTGCGACAAAGAGACCGAACAAATTTGTTATAAGAGTTGGTAATGTTGAATTTTTAACCAACTTAACGCATGAAATTTGTTGAACATAGAAAAAGAAAACTATATTTTAGATTGCTTGAAGTATATTCATTAATCCCAACGTATTTGGAGTTCTTATTATCATCTAACTACTTGCTGTAGAGGTTAGAGCACTGCTTAATATGCAGAAAACCCGTGTTCAAATCTCATTACAGTTAACTTTTTTCTCAAAGCAAGAGCAACGTGGAAGGCGTAATCTAATTGCGTTCAAAAATAGTCGAAGAATTAACAAATTAACTGAGAAGATTAAATGGAAGTGGAAGGCTTGCAAGGTTTAACTGAAAGGAGTTAAAGGGTTAAGTGAAGAACCAAATGGGTTAAGTGAAAATGAGATAAAAACAAGTGAGATAGACTTGCAAATGTATATGTACCTAAGTATAATAGCGGTCAGATAAGTAGTATTAGCCAGTTTGTGTTCTGGCAGTTTTGGCTTACTCACTCGTCGCTTAGGGTATTTATTAATATGTTTAAAGCTCTAGAAAAGTTTTCGCATCGAATAGCTCCTGTACATGAAGAAATACTTATAAATGTAATACATTTCTGCAGTACAGCACTCGCTTCTCGTCCTCGAGCTGTTACCAAATAACCTGCTTTAAATGATTTGGAATTATTTCGTAACTATCGAAACACTTGAGATGAAGTATATGAAATTAGCATGCTTGCATCTCAAATATACCGCTAAAAATTTTCGTCTGTGATAGATTGACAACTACCATTATATAGTTCGAAAATACCGTACGAAACTCTTTCGCAATCTTTTGATAATTTTAGAAACCTTATTTGTGATATTTGTTTTTCTAGTCTAGTTTAATATATATATAAACAATAAACAGCATAAAATAGGTTTAACGATAGACACAATCTCTTTTTTATATTTTTTAACGCATCCCACGTATACTACGATAAAAATTATTAATCATATAAACAGCTTGTTTTAACTAAAGCACCCAGCGATCGTATATTATACATCAACGTGATATATTGTCAGCTGACAAAACAATTTGTGTCTGCGCTTAAACTGCTTTAAAACAAGTGTCACTTACGATAATCAAATTCTAAGAGGTGTGAAAAACCTTACTAGTAAATACGATATATGCTTAATTTGCTTATCTTAGGTACACCTACATTAAATACAATAATAATCGCTATAATTACTGTTATCTTTATATACTCACTGACTTTCCTGTAACTCCCTAATATGTAATGGCAAATACATGGTAAAATATTAGACTAATTCATGATAATATAATAATACTACAACATATTCCAATTTAAACCATTTTCTTCGGTCCAATACAAATCCAATTACTTAATATTTATATAAAATCTTTAGTCTACCATAGAGAACACTAATAATAATTAATATACTAAGGACTTTACCGTTCCGAATGGACCTGCACCTCGAAGAAGTTCTAGATTACTAAAATGGGTGGAATGGTTTCTGTGTTCCAGTGATCTAAAGAGTCAAACTACAGGTCCAACCAAAGTAGTAGGTCTTTACTGAAGAATCAGACTAAAACAGGTCTCCGAAAGAGGGCAGCGACTCTTTCAGTACTTAGATTGGCAGAGACCATAGGTGTATGGCATTTTAAGACACCCTACAACGATGTGGAACGCAACGAAAAAACCACCACATTACCTCCCAAGTACACAGCGTACTTAAATTGTAAGTAACATGATAGCATCCTCTGGGGTAAAAGATTCCGGAGTTAAAATAGTTCCACATTCGGATCTCTGGGAGTGGACTGCTTCTGAGGATGTGATCGGGAAGTTTAAGGGAAGAGCGGAGAACATTTTGCAAGTCGGAGGCTTGGAATGTCAGAAGTATGAAGCAAGTAGGTAAGCTAGAGAACTTGAAAATTGAAATTAATAGGTTAGCACTAGACATAGTAGAGATAAGCGAAGTTCGCTGGCCAGAGGCAGAGGATTTTTGGAGCGGAGACTTTAGGGTAATTCATACAGGATCAGAGGAAGGAAATTCGGGCGTCGGGATAGTTATCGAAAAAAGGATAGAAAGGACAACGTGTAGAAAACTACTTAAAAAAGAATCAAAGAGTACTCATGGTTAGATTAGAATCTAAACCGGTAAATACAGTAATAATACAAATATACATGCCCACCTCTAGTTACAGTGAGGAAGAGATAGAAGAGATCTACAAAGATATCGCAGACATACTAAGATACGTAAAAGGACATGAAAATTTAATAACTACGGGGGATTTTACTGCAGTGGTAAGTGAACAAAAAAGCCAAACGTTATTGAAAGTTAGGTTTATGTATAGTTATGTACACGATTTAAATTTATAATTTTCCCAATTGTCGTCATCGGTCTCGGTGACGTAATTGGTAAACGCATGGTACCGGAAATACCAAGATGCAGGTTCAAGTCCTGTCCAAGACCTTATACTTTCCTTCTTTCAATTACTAGCTCGATTTGAAATGATCATTTGGGCTTTGCATAAAAGTCTAAGTTATTATTTCATCTTATTAACTGTAACTTTAGTATTTATCAACTTATCTTGTGTAAAAACTACCTAAAATATTTATACATATATATATATATATATATATATATATATATATATATATATATATATTGCCATGGAGCTTACAAAAATTCGGGAACGAATCTTTTCAAATCGAGCCCCACGAATTGGGCGTCATAAATTTGCCGTAGAAGTCGGGAACTAAGTTTTTAACATCGAGCACCAGCAGAGTCAACATAAAAGTTTTCAAAAAAAAAATATAAAATTTCAAAAAAAAATTCCTTACTCTTTTATTTCGCCTTCAAATTCCTTCAGCTTCCCTGGCTAGCTCAGCTGTGCCTCTTCTTGTATACCTAAATTTACAGACATATCTCTTTCACACTCGCACACCATTCAATAAAACTACTAATTAATATCACAACCATACAACCTTTTATTTACACTTATTAACAGATAAATTATATTCACATGTGTTAAAACAGTTTGATACAATAATTATAAACTCAAATTATGATATGTTTTAAAGTCCTTGATTTACTAATGATTTTTAAACAAATTCATTGAGATATGAGTAGATAGGCCCCACATGTTACCCTAAATTGACTTCACACTGGAGTATGGTGAGCTCATTATAACCCAGTTTATTTTGTATATGCCTTTTAAACCTTGCATAACTTAAAACCAAAATTTACAGACCCGTTTACCCTTAACAATTCAATTTTTATCCTTGCTAAATTGTGGATGTTCTAAATACACCCTTTTTCAATATTTAACATCAATAAATTGTCCAGTACATGTATCTTTTACCACAAATCTCTACAACCATAAATATGCCACCAAAAAAAATCAACCACACAGCACAAAATTTCACAAATGTTTATAAAGCAACAGAGATTTCAAATAAATTACCTGGAGAATTCTTCAGGCTTCCTTCCCGTCGGAGATGAGGGCCAGAACACCCCTCGGCGTTGTTTTGATTTACTGTGCTGCTCAGCGGATCCCTAGGCCTCTACTATCTGCTACCTCGGTAAGCTATGCGCCTCAACTCACAGTACCATTCCATATATCATGCTTACAAACTCGATTACTTGAGGTGCTTACCCCCATATAACATGCTTCCATTTAATGATTTTTGTGTTTGTAGTAGCGGGACCTCTATTAATTTAAAACGTACTATACGTACTTCACATCAATAATTAGAGGTCCGCTACTACTGTTTCATACTTGCAACCACTATATTCACATATACTCACAGAAAGCTTTACTATTATGGTGGTCTGAATCGGCATTCAGCACTTTATCGAAGTAAAGAAACATAGAAGACAAGAGAACGTTAATAACCTAGGTTGGGTATTTATATTCTCCCAACACCCCCCTAGTGGACGCGCTTCCTGCGAAAAGCTTATTTTCAAAACGAATTCTACAAATTTTGAATATAACCAACGCTTAATTCCGCAAATTTCTCCCGCTGTGCTTGTTGTATACTTTGAATTCGCTTACAACCGTCGCGTGTGCATTTGTTTTTAACACTGTTGACTTTCGACCAATAATAGAGTTTTCTGTCATTACCCAAACTCCTCATAAACGCTATGCATCTCAGCTCTACGCATGTTTTATACATGTTTGCTGTCTCATTCAAAACCCCACTTGAGTTACAGAAAATCGATATTGATGACATCCCATCTCAACTCCACGTGTATATGGTACGTGCATTTTCAATTCCTTGCTTGCTTTATATCTGTCTCTATCTGTTGTATATAACTGATTGTGCATTTCCGTCGCTCCTTAAGATGTTCGTTACCCTAGTTGTTTATACCAAACTGACGGTTGGAAATATTTTCTATGAAATCCTATCTTAACATACGCTCGACTTCTTCGAATGTAACCTTTTAAAACGCAAGTATTTCTGTTAATTATCGACCGTTTTGAACATAACAATTCCTAGACTTCTACTTCTTGATAAAACTGACATAGACTTTTACAACGAAAACATTTGCCTTGGAAATATTGATTTTCTTACACAATTAAAAATTAAAAATTGACAAAAAGAAAATTTTATCCTTTTTATTTCACAAAAAGGGGACACCGGGTTATTGCAACGATATCACGGCAAAATTATATAGCGATCCAATCGCATTGGCTTGAATACCAAAAAAGAAATCTGTCGCATCAAAGTGAGGCTAGAAAATAACATTAAAAGAGAGAAAAATTATTGCATCGACGTAGCACAAGAATAGAAATTAAAGGCAACGAAATCGAGGGCTTAGAATTTAAAAATAATTGTACAGTAATAAAAATGGATAAAAGAATGAGGGAAGCAAGGGAGGCATTAAGGAATGAAGGAGTGGAAATAGGTTCACAGGAAAATGTGATCTTGCACGACACATAAATGGAAGCTGCAGGAGGAATGTTGGAGAGGAGTCACAGTGAAGAACACCGATCCACCCAAGACTCAAAGATAATGGAAATGTTGATGGCACTAAATGACAAGATGGAAAAGAATGAACAGGCCATGAAAAATATGATAGACAAGGCTATGCAAGAATTTGGGGAAAATTTGGATAAGTTGGAGGAAAATTTAAGCTCCAGAATAGAAAAGTTAAGTGATGATCTAAGGGAGACGAATCAGAAAATGGAAGAGATGCGATTCCAAACGCAAAATAAAGTTATAAATCTCATAGAAGATATTGACTGCGAAAGAGACGAAGCCATTAAGGTAAGATCAATACAAGAGGCTAATGAAAGGAAGTATAAGAATGTTTTTAATAAGATGCCAAGTAACTTTTATACTCTTTTAATTATTTAGTTAGATTTCGGTAAATGTTTGCAAAATTTTCTTGATCTGATTTAGAGTTTATGCAGTTAACATTTCGTTGAATTTACATGGTTTCAAGTATATTTCTTTTATTATCATTAGTTTCAGTATTTCAAATATTTATGTTTGTAAAATCAAATTTGTATAATTTTTCTAAAGCATGGGTGGCAAGTGCGGTGCATTTTTTCTTGTTGGTTTTGATCAAATATTTATGCTCGTATGTTCTTTTATGGAGATATTGTTTGGTGTTTCCAATATAAATTCCAGAGCAGTCCATACAATTTATATTGGAAACACAAAATAATATCTCCATAAAGAACATACGAGAACGCGCGCACGCACGCACGCACTCGCACACACACATACATGCAGGTGCACACGCACCCATCCACTGATCAATATCATATAACAAAGTTTGTTTTTTTATAGAAGTTTTCTATCAACTACTAGCGTTTATTATTCAATCCACAAGTACAACTTAAGTTTTATTTTAATAAAAAAAAAAGTCGTAGTAATAAAATATTCGCGGTACAATACTTACCCTAAATGGCGTTCTAACAACAACCACATCAAACATTGACTATGTTCCCTAAATTCTTTTGAGAGTGTATATATAATAGACGTATGTTTATTTTCTGTCTTAATTACTTTTTCATCGCCCACTATATAGTTTTCATGTGAAGTACAGTAATAAATACATTTTTCAACACTTTTCTCTATAATAAAATGAATAAGTTATCCTAAATTCCAAGTCGAGTGGGTGTTTGTATACATAATGATTTTTATGTATATCTCAAAACCTGATAAATTGTATAGTTACAACACCGATATATTACGTCAGTTATGGACTATGCCGTTGCATGGGTAAAGTGGCCAAATTTTTATAGAGTAAATATGTGATAGAAACATGAAATGGAGAAAACTAATCAAAGCTTACTAAGAAAACATGGACTTTTAATAATTAAAACGTAATTTTAAGTGTTGATTGTAGTGACTTAAATTTAGGTATCAGAATCGTTGAGTGACTAACTGAAATTAGATTTGTAAATAAATTTTAAAAATTTATTTTAGTTCTAAACAATGGAACTCTGGCGGTTCCAACTATAAACTCAGATAATTACAGTTTTATAAAATGCGGAGATTGTTACAACACATTCCCAAGTTGTCGATGCAATTGGGCGGTTACTGGAATCTCACCGATAGCTGAAATGGTCCTCGAAACACAGTGCTGTCCATGGATCTTACGCAGAAGATTTCTGAAGAGACATTAGTCGCTCACGACGGAATCCATTGGTGTAGTAGACGGAGTGCTATGCAGAAAGACTAAAATCACACGACGGCGAATCTCACAGCCTGTATTTATCACGCGTGCGTTGTATTTCTGTATACTGGAGTTTAATGACTTCACGAAGGTGTAGTTTAAACGTTGTGTTGTAGTTTCGTATTACCACAGTGTAAAGATGGCGCCAGAATGCAACAGAAGTAAGACAATATACTCAGTAGACATCGCATTGAAGCGTAAGCAAAAAAAATAGCCCGCCCGATGTACCACAACTGAAAAGGAATGCAAAAAATGCCGTGCTAGCTAAAAAGTCGCAAAGTGGGATGGGTCACAAACAAAGAAAAAGAAAACTTCAAGAAAGGAATTAAATTTACAAAAAATGTTACAAAAAAGGAAAACTAACCCGAGAACAAAATAATATTTATCCAACATATCCCTGAGGATTTACACAGTACAAAATCTTCGCAAAAATTATTAATACACTCCCTAATTACTTCAAACTAATTTAACATTTATATAAAACAGAAATTTACAAATGAATATTTTACGGATTGTTCCGAGTCATTTCTTTCATACAATTTCTTAAAAACTTTATATTCACATAAAACAGAAACTAATAAAAATATATGTACTTACACAATGTCAACAAGTGTTAAATAAATGCAAAAAAATAATGCAATAGTAGGCAATAGCAATAAAAGGAAAAAACCATCTACTGGCTGAAATGCATTTCGCAGCAGCTGTAACAAAAAATTATTAAGTAATAACGTCACACCTAGACAATAATGTACCTTTAAATTTTATATAAAAAATCATATGGACAGTCAATGCTGATCTTATTTAATAATTAATACAAACCTGAATTTGTAAATTATATCATACAATAACCAAATATAAAAACCTAATTGCTCTTGTTTATTAAAAGCACTGAAATTAATGGAGCGCAATAAACTACGTTTATAAACTAAATGTTTATACCAAACAAATTAAGTAGTTCTTGTCCTGTAAATTATAAACAAGACATACATAAATAAATACATCAAGCCAATTACGTGTGCTGACTCACAGAAACCAAGATACCAATACCCAGAAAAGAAACACGTACATACGCTGATGGGATGATGCCTTCAAAAGGTGCTTTTCCACACGTTCTGTCTGCGTTCCTGGAAGATTCTACGACACTGGAACTATCATCAAAGGAATTCAGCAAAACCAACAACACTTCCACCATATGATCATCCAGGTTCTGTCATATGTTTCAACCATGATCGACGAGGTGTACAAGGACAGATTTAAAATTTGTAGCTGCCGAAAAAACCAATCCTCGTGTCTCTAAGCCATTAATAAAACAAACAGCCTATGATGATTATAGTATTGTATAATCTGCAATTCACGTTCGCTCACAATCGCGTTAACTATAGTTAAGCCGGTATTAGAATATGCCAATATAATTGCTTACAAAAAATTGTAGAAGTTCAACACAGTAATCCTTTAAAACTTTCGGGTTCTAACAGTTTAAATCAAACACGACGCGAGTTACATATCCCCAAATTAGAATATATAGATAATCAAAAGTAATTATTAAATTTGAAGTAAGATTGTTATATTGTATAATTAATTGAAGGACATTATAAAAGGTTAATGGAAGTTCATAAACCAGACATGAGAACGGATGTGAATACATTGTATTCCAGACGTAACATGACACTGCAGATGCAGGTCACATCAAACAATAAAATTGCAATTATTAGAATTAAGATTGTTACTTTGTATTGTATAAATGAATAGATAAATAAGCAGACATAAACTCTGCAGTTCCCACAAGCAATGTGAGGGGCAGGGACAACATAAATACCCTCGAGAGTCCAAGATGGCCAGTCAGTCTTGAGCTTCACAACTTTAACTTTGTTGGTTGTTTAGCTACTCATCCTAATTTTTCTTCATTTAATTCCGTGAATATCAACTTACAGTAATTTTGATCTCAATGCGTTAATGAATATAATGTACTTGTAATTGAAACTTCAACTTATAAATCTGCATAAATAAAAATCGATAGAAGACTTTTTTGAAGATACTTTTTAAAAAGTCGCTCAAAAAGCCCAAAATTCTAACTCGCGGAAATGTATAAAAATGTGTAGTACAATACTGTATCTATATGTATACAAACCGATACAAAGTGCCTTTAAAGTACGTTTTTAATATTTTGAATAGCGTGAGCTGCATTTCTTGTATCACAGACAACAATAACCAGACTCGTAACTTTAAAAAACTTAAGACGAACTACCACACTTTATATCACGCAACAGCACTCATTTTTATAACGGAAAGCAATTCTTTTTCGTTTAAGCAAGGAAAGCATGTACAATAATAATCATCCAGCTAACTCGTACTTTCCTCGAAAACATCTATTTTGTAGATAATCAATCACATGAATCGTGTTCACGTCAAAACCATCCGTCTGTTTATAATAAGAAAATTAACTGCATTGCACTTGTGTTGGAAACTCCTTAGGTAACTTTGTATATTAAAACCTATCATATTGTTTGAAACAACGAACCACGATTGACAAACTGAAAAATCCGCTGACCGCCTGTCGCAGCACTTCAAAACAACACGTGTCTAAAGTATGCGACAAGGAATACCCTTCAAATTCAAGGCCCTTATGAACGAAGTGTAGGGAAAGTTGTCTAACCTTCAGCATAAAATTATAGATTATATAGCATAAACCAAAGCATAACTTATCTTCAAGACAGTGTAAATTTAACGAAGCGGAAATATTTAATGGATCGAAATCTGTGTTCGCAACTAATCTTGTAGAAAAAACTAATTGCAAAATTTCCGAAAACAAATGTTATTGATAATCGAATATCGAATACCACATTTAAACACCATGTCAACATAAAAATAGATTGAATCATTTTAAAATTATAATTGCATATTATCCTAGTAAAATCCTACAGTGTGGCAATAAGTAATCGTTTGAATTGAAAAAACAGTCGAAATCGTTAATAAAAGTTCAAGTGTCGGAACTGCATTTAACATTTCCAATTCTCACCACAGAACGAGTTATAGAAGAAATAGTAATTGGTTTGTTTGTGTGCTTGTCTTTGTAAGCATTTTAGCTTCTATTTAAGATGACTATACGATTCCTGCATTAATCTTCATTATTAGAGACCCAGAACTGTACCTAAATTGTTTCTAATAATTAATCATATTTTATCGATTAGCCTTCTTGCGGGTAGTATCATATTAACTAATATTTACTGACCTTCGGCTGTCCGCTGGAAAAACAAAGTGGTATTAATTTATTTGCTTTTCGAAGGGAATTGTTTTTCAGTAATGTTTGTTCATTTTTGCTATCCGAAGATGGTAGGATGTTACAGAATATTAAACTATTAAAAAGAAATTATCAAAAAATGCCGTTTTCAACGGTCCTGCTCCTTCAAGAAGTTCTAGAATACTAGAACGAGTAGCATGGCTTGCATGTTCTAGTGAGCTAAAGAGCCGAACTATAGGTTTAACAAAAGTAGTGGGATCTTTAACGAAGAACCAGTCTAATACAGGGCAGGAGTTCTTTCGGTACTTAGAGTGGCAGAGACGATACAGGTCGGTATGGCATTCTAAGACACACTACTGAGATGTGGAAGGCTACGGTAAATCACCACAATACCTACCAAGTACACACTACATTTGATTTTTCAGTAGTCCACCCAAAGGTACTACACATTGGCCAGGAAGCGAGTTTTCTTTACCTGAAAATTTTAAATTTTGTCGAACCCTTGCTGTTCCAAGCAAGATAGGGCTCTTTAACGTGCTGACAACATTCACAGATAGAACCTATATTTTACCTCTCATCCGAACGATGACGTATTTTTGTGAAAAATGCCGGCCCAACATTTTACAAAAGGACATTGTCGGGATTCAAACCACGGACCTCGGGTTTAGTAGTCACACGCATACGAACTAAGCCACGGAACCGCCTCGCCCAAGTACACAGCATACCAAAAACGTTTTCAAAATTATAGTATTCTATGTGGTAAAAGGAATTGGGCGTCGCCGTGGATCAATGTAGTAAGCGTAAGACTACGGATCCCAAGGTCCCGGGTTCAAATCCCGACACGGCCGACTGCTTGAAAAATGGCAGGTGAGCATTTTTCACAAATATTACGCCCTCGTTCGGATGAGAGGTTAAATGGAGGTCCCGTGTGTGTGTTGTCACGCACGTTAAAGATCCCTACCTTGCCTGGAACGGCAAGGGTTCGGCAAAATTCTAAATTTCCAGGCAACAAAAAACTCGCCTCCTGGCCAATGTAGTACCTTCGGGTGGAGCATTGGAAATGTAAAAGAACGGTAAAAGGAACTGCTTCGGAAAATGTGATCGGCAAGCTCGATAAGAACAAAACACGTCATCGTTCAGATGAGAGGGAAAATGTAGGCTCCGTGCGTGATTGTTGTCACGCACGTTAAAGATCCATACTTTGATTGGAAAAGCAAGGGCTCGGCAAATTTTAAAAAAAATTCCAGTTAAAAAACTCTCCTCCTGGCCAATGTAGTACCTTCAGGTGGAGGAGCATTGGAAAGTTAAATGTAGAGGAATGTTAATGGCATGAAGCAAGTAGGCAAGTTAGAGAATTTGAAAAATGAAATGGATAAGGTAGCATTAGATATAGTAGGGATTAGCAAAGTACGGTGGCCAAAGGCGGGGGATTTTTGGAGCACAGACTTTAGTATAATTCATACATGATAGGAGGAACAAAATTCGGGTGTGGAGATAGTTATGCCGAAAAGGAGAGGCCACTCTGTAGAAAACCCCTCCAAAAGAATGAAAGAGATCCCGTGGTTAGATTAGAATCTAATCCGATAAATACAGTAATAATACAAGTATGCCCACCTCTAGCTGCAGTGAGAAAGAAGTAGAAGCAATCTATATAGATATCGAGGACAGACAAAGATTCCTAAAAGGACACGAAAAATTAATAATTACGGGAGGTTTTAATGGAGTAGTAGATGAGGGTAGGGAAGGAGCTGTAGTAGGTTTATCTGGTTTAGGCACGAGAAACGACAGGATAAATACCTTGGTAGAATTTTGCGACAAAAGCAATTAACCCTCACAAACACATTATTTCAACATTATGCTAGAAGACGATACATGTGAAAGATGCTAGGAAACAGAGAGATATCAAATAGATTACATTTATGTTTAACAACGGTTTAGAAATCAAGTAAAAGACTGTAGTAGCTACCCAGGAGCGACACTGATCACAACATAGTAATTGTGAAAGCTGCGCTTCAAAATAAAAAATTGAAAGAAAAAGGAACGGAAAAAGGACTTTGACTTTGGGAATATAAAAGATAGGGATACCCACAAAAGATATGAGAAAATGTAAAACGAATTGCTGAAGGACATGTGGAAAATTCTGATACGAAGGAAGTAGAAGCAGAATGGAATAACATTAAATCCAGTTGACATGCGGGACAAACAAAAAGAAAATAAGAAACCATGGGCAACAAAGTATATTCTGAATTTAATAGAAGACGAAAATACAAAAACAGACCAGATGAAGCAGTAAAGGAAAGATACAAAACCATAAAATGGGAAATTATTCACAAATGCACGAAAGCTAAAGAACAATGGGTCTAAGAAAAGTGCAAAGAGGTACAAATTAAGATGGAAATAGAAAAGACAGACGAAGCATACAGACTAATTATGATGAATTTTAGGGATGTAACATCGTATAGCAAAAATATTAGGGACGCAGGAAGAGAAATCATTATTAGAAAATGTAGATAAAGTGAATAGATAGCAAGAATATATAGAGGATTTATATGCTGCATTTAATAAGAGAAAGCCACTACTATGTTCAACAACAACAAATATAGCAAGAAGGAAAGGATTGTAGAAGCATATGTGTGGAGCAAAATACAGTACAGCTGTGAAACGTGGACATTAGGAGAAACGAACAGGAAAATGACAGAAGCCTTTAAAATGTGGTGCTACAGATGTATGATGAAGATATCATGGACAGACAAAGTTATGAACCAAGAGGTTCTAGAAATAGTAGGAGATGAAAGAAGTATGTGGAAAACAGTAAATATATGAAAAAAAGGATAACAGAACATTTACTATGACATGAAGGAATAGTGCAGAACATATTAGAAGTAGAGAAAAAAAGGGAGGATGTCATATATAGACAAAGTTAAGAACAAACGTAGGGAAAGAATGAAATATGTGAAAAACAGTAAACAATAGGAAAGATAGGATGATGAAACACATAGTAAGACATAAGGGAATAGTGTGGAATATATTAGAAGCAGAGATAGTAAAAAAAGAGAGGTAGAGGTAGATCTAAATTACACCGTTGCACAGAGATAGTGAAAGCTGTAGGCTGTGGAAATTTCAGGAAAAATGTTTAAGTTAATTTAGAAAGGAGAACAATGGAGATACGCATCCAACCAGTTCCAAGACGGAAAACCTAATGATGAAAAAAGTAACTGTATTTAAAACCGATTATTATCGTAAACAGACGCAGGCGTTAGTTTTGCAATATTCTCAACAAATGTTGATTGTGCGAAATGAGTAATTGGGAAACTATTGATTTGGCAAATTTCTGGTGGTGGAGTATCTTGATAGCCGTCATATTGCTTACACCCCTTCGCTTACGATTGAATGAAAGGGTATATTTAAAGAAAACAATAGAAAAAGGAGAAAGGATTTGTCATTCAGGAAAAAATATTCAACAATGTAAAATAGGAAAAAATATTCGAAATACTAAAAAAATGGAATAAGTTATATGGATAGTCGGATTAGTACATAGCTTATACAAAAAGCAAACAGTGGTGATGGAATTAAAGCAGGAAGGTAGAGAAATACATATTAGGAAAGGGGCGATACAAGAATGTGCGTTATCCTCATTAATTTTTAACTTGTATAACGAAGAGGCAATGAATACTGTCAAATGCAAAAAGACATCTGGAACTATTTTGCGGAAACAAATTATTGATATGTTTGAATTTACAGATGATATAGCGGGGTTAGCATATAGCAAGAACGAGTTATAAGCAGCTCTTAATTAAAGGGAAATAGTACTAATACAGAGATAGTACAGTACGAAAATCAACAAAAATAAAACTAAAGTAATAGTATGCAAAGGAGGGAAAATAATTCATAAACCATAATAAAAAAATAGGAAACGAGAATTTACAAAGGTTAAGGATTTATGTTACCTAGGAAGCCAAATAACACAAAATGGGAAAAGTGCAAAGAATATAAAACAAAGGTTAGCACAAGGCCGTGCTACATTTAACAAAAAAAGCAGCTGCTATGTTCGAAGACAGCAAACATAGAAACAAGGAAAAATTGTTGAAAGCATATATGTGGAGCATATGACTGTACGGTTGTGAAACGTGGCCGGTAGAAGCGGACAGGTAAAATAACAACGATGTTCTAGAAATAGTAGGGGAAGAAAGAAATACGTGGAAAATAGCAAAGAGAAATAAAAGAAATGGGATGATAGGTCATATTGTAAGGCATAAGGGAATAGAGCAGGATGTATTAGATGCCGTGAAAGTAAGAAATTGAGGTAAAGGCTACTACTTACCTAGACGTAGCCGGAAGAAAAGTAAATACCAGTCTAACTATCAAACGCAGAGTGAGGGGATTCGCCTACATATCAAAAAGAAACAAAAAAATACACATCGCCCACGATTATCTATTAACACATACAAATAAATAAAGGATTCTGTACAAACAAGCAAAAAGAAAATAAATTAAGTGTTATTATTTCACAGCAAACAATTATATTGTATGGACAATTTAGGAATTTAGATACGAAGTGTGCATCTCGTATTTCACACAAAATAAAATTAATCAGTAGTAAATCAATATGTGAAAGCTTTTGTCAAGCGTTTTTAAAATTACATCTAATACTTTTTGTAAAGTAACTAATTAGTAGGAAAGAATTAACGTGTGGAAGCTTTTGTCAGACATCTTTTAAATCGTACATAGTACCGTTTGTAAAATAAACCAATCAGTATAAAAGAGTAAGCGTATGCCTGTCCAACATTTTTAACAAAGGTACCTCACACCTGTAGAGCAATAATATCGATTATTAGCAACGAACAATAGTTCTACAATGTCACGCAACTACACCAAACGTTGCTACGGAATATGCCATTGACACACACAAAAGAAAACGAGTTGCATACTTGTAGGTGTCCGGATACTTAGCTCGCAAACCGTCGGGGGTGAGTCAGCACAGCAACGCTATGGTCGTCAGAATCTATTTACCCTGGTACCATAACTGCAGCAGCGGTCTACGGACAAAAGCAGTTGGTCTACAATCAAAAACAGTTGGTCTACAGAAAGAAAGAACCCATTTGGCTTCCAGCTAAAAAAAGGCAAGACACCTTTTAGTTGTCGAACAGGAAAATAAACAAACGTGCATTGCTTTTGAAATACGGTAACGAATACTGTAAAAAATATTTCGACGTACAAGCTGTAGAATCAAATTCAATAATGGTTCAAGTAACACGAATTTGAACTGCAACCCCTCGCTTATCAAAGCGCGATTGAAACTGGAAAACCCGCGTTTTATCGAATAGTGCGCGACCTTATTTCAACCATTCTTTACATCGGAACAATAGAGAAAACCATTATATACAGTCGTAATGTATACCAAAATAACAGATACCTAAAACATAATATAAACTATTTAATTGTAGCATAAACTTGTCGTTTCAAAATAAATAAGTTCAAAATGAAAATTTGTAGAAAGCGTATTTATTATTAATTATGTTGAAGGATTTAACAGATTACCATTTTAAAAGTAAAAGGGATTTGAGTTAACCAGGGAAATTTTAAAGCAAATTTAGAACGTAACAAGGCACACACAGATTTTTGTACGGCGCACAGATGTAAGAATTTCAGGAAAATATGTAAGATAGATCACAATAGGAAACAATGGAGGTACACGTCCAACCTGTTCCATGCCTGAAGAATTAATGATGATCAAAAAATGCTTTTGAAATCAATTAGTATAAATATGTTTAAGATTGGTAATTATTTTTACAAATAGTATTGTTTTATCTACTGAAATCCATTGCAATATTTACTACTTCTAAATGTATATCATTAAAATTACTTTCAAGGTCACACGGTCACGCCTACTGACGATTTCTCAATGTTCTAGATTTTGTTCTATTTCTTTAACAACTGCGTCTACTCCAGGTAGACTAAACAATGCCACAATTATTTGATATTAAAACCAATATTATTTTATTTTCAACCATGTTTAAGCTTTTGAGGGTTGGAAAATTTTAAATATACCTGTAACTTTACAGCTAGTGACCTAAGAATCCACCGATGCTGTACAATAATATAAAACTAAATTAATTATAAAAAAATACATTAGATAAATTCACAAAACGATCTATGCATATTTATTCATTTCGATTAAAGAAAATGTTCCATAGTTATTGGTAACGATCGAAGGCCGACTTATAAATAATTTACATCTCTGTTTATTTGTCAACATTTTTTAGATAGAATCGGAGCAGAATAAATTGTGTTACAGTCAACGGCATTTGCATTTATATGGAAGCAACTGAAAGTGGTACTATAAAAGCATCAGGAATACACACGATGATTTCCGAAAGAGAACAAGAATTACGCAAGGAAGCCAAAAAACGACGGACGAGTTTGTAGTTTGTTTATAGAATGCCTTATACCTTTTAACAAATACTGTATCGGAAGGTCGTTCAAACAGGATTTACTTAGTTAATTAATTAGTGCTCTGCTGCATTTTGATACATTTCCGGCATATTCTGAAAAAGTAACATTTTCTGACGTAATTTAATATTGGGCGTGGTGCCACGTCTAGTATATAGGTCAACAAAAAACTTACAAATCGACCTTTTAAATAGTAAAAGACAAAGTTGATCCAGTTATGTATTTGTTTGACTACGAATATATTTATGATAATTATAAAAATACCATAAAACGAGTGTAAAATGAAGTTCGAGGTTCCGTACCCGTTGCGAACCTGGTACTGGGTTTTAACAAAATGTAAATTCTTGATCTACATTCTATTGTACCACGTTTGTACTCTTCTTTTTGTTTGTACCACTACGATTTGGCCATGCTAAACGGACCTACGCTAGAAGAAGTTCTAAAATACTAGAACGGGCAGAATGGCTTGCGTGTTTCAGTGAGCTAAAGAGTCGAACTATAGGTTTAACCAAATTAGTGGGGTCTTTAGTGAGGAACCGGACTAAGACAGGTCCCCGAAAGAGGGCAGCTGCTTTTTCGATAGTTAGAGCGACAGAGACCATAGGGGTCAGTATGACACTAAGACACACTACTGCGATGTGGAAGACAACGAAAAACCACCACATTACCTCCCAAGTACACTGCGTACAGAAATTGTTAAACATGATAGCATTCTCTAAGGCAAAAGATTCCGGAATTAAAATAGTTCCCATTCGAATCTCCGGGAGGGGACTGCTTTGGAGTATTTGATCTACAAGTTTAAAGGAAGAGCCGGGAACATTTTCTGAATCGGAACGTGGAATGTCAGAAGCACGATGCAAGTAGGTAAGCTAGCGAATCTGAAAATTGAAATGAATAGCTTAGCATTAGACGTAGTAAGAATTAGCGAAGTGCAGTGGCCAGAGGTGGGAAATTTTTGGAGCGGAGACTTTAGTGTAATTCATACAGGATCAGAGGAACGAAATTCAGTTTGGAGAATATTCATGCGAAAAAAGGCAGGACACTGTGAAGAAAACTACTTACAAAAGAACGAAAGAGTGTCTCTCCATAGTTAGATTAAAATCTAAAGCGGTAAATACATGTCCACCTCTAGCTACAGTGATGGGGAGGTAGAATAAATCTACAAAAATATCGAAGACATACTAAGATTTATAAAAAGACACGGAAATTTAATAATTACGGGGGATTTCAATGCAGTAGTAAGCGAGGGTGGGGAAGCAGCGGTAGTAAGGTTTATTGGGTTTATGCACGAGAAATGACAGGGGAAATAGGCTGGTAGAATTTTGCGACAAAAACAATTTAACCATCACAAACACATTATTTCAACAGTATGCTAGAAGACTATACACGTGGAAATGCCAGGAGACATAGGGAGATATCAAATAGATTACATTCTTGTTCGACAACGATTTTAGAAATCAAGTACCCAGAAGCAGATATGGACACTGACCACAACATAGTAATTATGAAAGTCGTACTTAGATTTAAAAATTTGAAAAAAAAAAACGGAAAAAGGCAGTTTGACTGAGAAACTAAATGATAAATATATCCACAACAGATATGAGAAAAAGTCAAAAGAATTACTGAAAGACATCGAGAAAATTTCGGATACTAAGCAAGTAGAAACAGAATCGAATAACATTAAATCTAGCTTAGATATGGTGGTCAGAGATATTCTGGGGTATAAACAAAAGCCATGGGTAACAACGGATATTCTAACTTTAATAGAAGAAAGGCGAAAATACAAAAACAAACCAGACGAAGCAGGAAAACAGTGATACAAAGCTATAAAATGGTAAATTATTTGCAAGTGCAGAAAAGCTAAAGAACGAACAATGGATTGGTGAAAAGTGTAAAGAGGTACATATTAAGATGGAAGTAGGAAAAACAGACGAAACATACAAACTAATTCGAATGAATTTTATGGATATAAAACATTACAGCAAAAATATAAGGAGCGCGGAAGGAAACGTCATTATAGAAAATGTAGATAAAATGGTTAGATGGCAAGGATATAGAGGGAATTTATATGCATTAGAGAAACTAAAAGCACTAGAACAGGAATCAGACATTGAAAAGGACGATTTCGGATATCCCATACTTAGAGATGAGTTTGAATTAGCATTAATGAGTCTGAAAAATAATATGGCACCGGGTATAGACAAGATGCAAGCAGAAACTCTAAAAGCCGCTGAACAAGCAGTAACAGAACGTCTCTTTATTACAACCCCGCCGCGCCGGTACGCGTGCCACTAATGACAGTTGGTAGCGATATTAGATAATGTAAAAATGACGAGCAATTTATAGATGACGTCACACAATATGCAAATTATTGCAACACAAAAAAAAGGACGAAAATACTACTCACATAAATTGCCGGGTTTCTTGCGAAATTACTCCATGATGGGTACAGCGGGGCTCCGCTAATCTTCCGGGCGTCGGCTACTTCGCTAATCTTTCGGGCGTCGGCTACTTCGCTAATCTTTCGGGCGTGGGAATTCTTGAGCCAGGTTGAATCCAAATTCGATTTGTCTTCTCTCTATATGTAGATACAAATAAGGTAAAGGAGACAGGGGAAGGCACGATAAATTTGGAATCACAGGAAATCTACATATCAGAAAAAGACACGATACGATACAACTACTCTTGTTCACATCTCGGAGGCTAGTTCCAACGCGTATCTCGGAAATCCCCCACTTCCTTCTTGACCCTTGCGTCGGCGCAAATCTCGCGCAACGCGCTATCTGAAGTGACGGAAATACGCGCACAAGTCTTTTTAAATTTATGGCGCGAAATTCTTATATATTAAAACTTAATTGAGAATGTCTAGTGCCGAATTTTTCGGCACGTAACATCTTCCAGCTTGTAAGTTATATGTATGAGATAGGCGATAAACCCAAAATTTCAAACGTAACACCAAAGTCGCTATACCAAAGAAGAGGTGCGGTTAAATGTGAAAACTTTCGAACAATAAATATTTATGGTTCCGGGTTGGGACCGTGTCATTTTATAAACTAAAGTCGACGTTTCGCCCACTTTTGTAAGGGGCTTCATCAGGACAAAAAGAAAAAGAAATATAAATATAAGTAGTATAGGATTGGATGGTCCTAGCACAGCGCCGCCGCTAATGGGTTTTTAATAGGTTTTCTCATTAAGAACCCATTAGCACTAATCGCTTTTTAATTGAAAAATTCATTAACGCTAATCGCTTTTTAATGGAAAAACTCATTAACGATGTTGTCATTTTTCCTTACATCACATTTATCATTACCGCCACCGCAACCTAAATGTCATATCATACTTTCTATCTTGTTTAGCTCATCTTTCGAGATAAATCCATCTTGTTTGGTGTCAATTATTATAAAATTTTTCTCAGCTACCTGAATTTCTAGGAATTTTTAAGATATCGTAACTCCCTAAGGCGGCATCCCAATTTTAAGATTTTTCTACTAGCAGCGATTTATGACCGTCCATATAAATTTTTTAGCCATGCGACACATTAAATTGGTCTAAAATTTTACGCAGAATCCGAATCTGTAAATAGATTTAAAATCCGACCACCCCTTACCCTTTTACACGCACACCCCCCTAGCAAACATATAAAAGATTATTTTTGTTTCTTTTAAGATAAGTGTACCTTATTTTTAGGCATTATAGACAAATTTGAAGCTTGTTCTTTAATAAAACATTCTAAACCCAACACACTTTATCAAAAACATGAGAGACTATTAAACAGGGTAAAAATTTTATCAATTTCCTATCTTTACATTTTAATTTCTAAACGCATGTCATAACATAATTATGTAGTTAAGTCAATGCTAAACTATGTACATTTAATCTATACAACTTACAACTACTATATACACCTGACCTATATTCTTGTGCCCCTATGCATAAGTGGCGGTTCTACCAGAGATGACGTAGTGTTTATCATCCTCTCTCAATAAACCAACTTTATTGATTAATTGGGTATACAGATTGTGTTTTATACTCCGAATACACACCATGGTATGCATGAGAGCACTAGAATTGTTAGTTGCAATATCTCTAAAACTACCCTCCTCGATTCCCCTAACGACACTACGAGAAATTCCTTTGATTTTTTCACTACGTCCTTTTCGCTTATAACGCAATATGACTAGGTCCTAGTTCCAACAAACTCTAGGACCAAGTCACCGTTAAACTCATTTTTGAATTTTCCCAACACCTTTTTATTAACAAGAGGGAGATTATAACAGATTTAAAATCCGACCACCCGTTACAGTTTTACATACATACCCTCTAGCGAACATATAAAAGTTTTTTTTTGTTTCTTTTAAGATAAATATATCTTGATTGGTATCGACTAATATTAGATTTTTCTAGAGAATTCAAATCTGTTTGAATTTTTCAAATAGGACCACCCCTTACAAAGTTACACCCTGTTAAAGCCTTGTACTTTTACAATGTACGGACAGCGTCTCTCGGCACCTAAATGTTTGCAACCCAACATAGACGCAGCTAAAATTTAATCATCAGGTTTTCGCTTTACTAGCGCGGTTAATTAGTGTAAAGTATACTTTATTTTAAATAAAAAAATCGAATACTTGACTAGGTTCATATAGGTAAAATCACCACAACGCTATGCTATCGGCTACCTAGTTTCGGCTACTTTTCCAAGGTCGTTGTGACGTCATAGCCTTTTATAAATAAAGAACAATGTAATACTATTCTAAAATTTTTATTCTGACATTATACATAACAAAATTTAAAAATATTGAATGCCAAGCATGGAGCCATTTAAACTTAATTTTAATAAAAAGTTATACACAGAAAACAGTCCTTTCTTTATGTTTGTTTGGAGTGGTTTTAATTTTATCTAATTTTATTCGCAGCTTAAAATTTAAATCGACACCCAAGTCCTCTATCTCCTTTTCTAGCCAATAGTTTGATAAATAGACACCGTCTAGGTTTTCAAAGGTTGTCTCTATATATAAAGTCTTTGATTCCACCGACAACCAGATCCATTCCCTCGTGTAATTCTTGCAGCTTGTGACAACCTTTTAATCGCGGTTTTCCCACTAAATCCTGCATACGTATCTTGTTAGCTTGAGACTTCTTCTTGTCGGTATTGGAAGGAATCCGTATTCTCCCACTCACTGTTTCCTAGTTGCATGTCCACCACTTTTGGGAATATATGTTTGTTATAGGTTGTAAGACCCTCGGTTTCAAATGATTCGAAGGGTTCGATACTAGGCAAATATACTATGTTTAGCGGAACCCCTTTGCGTGTGGTATACGACAAGGTTACAAAACCCGCGTTCCTTAGTTCGTCTATGTTATCTGCCATTTCGACAAATACGTTTTTAGAATAACCTTTTAAAAAGTATACGGATTTAGTACCATCCTTGTCCGCAAGGACGCCTACATAACTAAAAGAGTTTTTCTTACTAACCACAAATGCATACAGCTTGTAGAAACCGGATGTCTCTAAGTCAGTCCATCGGTACATAGAATCATCTTTTAATTCTTCCTCATTTTCTCTAACAAGTTGTTCTTTGTCTAACACATCTGTGTCTTGTTCGCGTATTGTCGCAGTGTTTTCCATGTAGTCCAACTTTCGCCTTTTTGCGTCCATTTCCTCTAATTCCAACTGTCTTTTTCTTCCACTTACTGCGTATGGCGTGCATAATGGGGCAATTTCTTTTAGCGTAAACGGATAGAGTTTACTGCCAATATTTGCGCGTTATCGTACAACCTCTGGACTTATGTTAGGCGTATTTATCAACTCCAATTCCGAAATCATTATTTCTTTTGGAATTGTACAATATGGTGTTGCAGATTGTGTAAAATTAGTACTACCTGCTTTAATGTAGCACTTGTATAAGATTTTTATTTTATCTTGGCTGTCTTTCTCCTCTACTATTTCTAAATAATTTACAGATAAATAGTTGAAACTAAAAGCCGAAAGCACATTCTTTATCACTTTTTCCCTTTCCTCTGGTTTTTCGGAAAACTTAATTTGCAAGCCAGTCAATTTCTTTGTATTCCTATTCCCCCAATACACGTACTGTAGTAGGTTATTATACACTAAACAACAGCTATTTTGTAGCTTGACCGATAACTTACTCCACATTTTGGCAAATGGTACCAAGTACATTGGCGCCTTTAGGAAGTATAACTTGCTATCTTCCAATAAGGTTAAACAGTCTTTTAAGGGATTGTACACCTGTTCCGCACTGACATAGTTTCCAATTGTACAGTTGTATATTGTCGCTTTCAATCGCGTAATGCCATGTTCTTTGGTCAAAGTAGACGCGAATGTTTTCCATCTGGACAACGTAAAAAATCTAGTATATGATTTCCAAGTTGTTTATTAACACCAGGACTTGTTATCTGACACACAAATTTGTTGTACATCTTAATTCTTGCATTGGTTGTTAGCCATGTTAAACAATCAATTCCCACAGTTTTATCGTTGTCAACTATAATATTACACTTTTCTTCGTATTCGCCCTTATAGCAAAAGTTATGGTTTGTAGTTAAATAATTACACATCTCCATCTTGCTAAATATACCAGCAAAATCTTGGGTTACATCCATGTCAAAAAGATAGTAATAATCTTTTTTGAGTCCGTCTAATATATCTGGTAGTTCCTCCAATAAAGTTTCCAACTTAACATCTTCTAGTTCCACTTTGTACGGAACACATAAGATTTTGGAATTTTTTATTAATGCTTTCGAGGCCTTCTTTTCCGACAATTTCTTTTATTCCCTGGCCTATCTTGTTAGTGCTTTCCAGAAAAAATGGAAGCTTAGGCTTAACACCATGCCTAGCGGAAACAAATCTGTCGAACTTTCCTCGTAGATAGCTGTTAAATGCACCACAAATTTCTTTTTTTAAGATAAACATCCTTTTAGTTGCAGATGTTTGCTCGGCGTCAGAAAGATCGCAAATTTTAACCAACATTATATTGTCACAAAATGGTTCTGTAATTGGTGTGTGTAGTCCGCCAGTCAGCATCTATTCGATTCCGACATAACAAATATTACCAATATCTGTCACCAGATTATTGTTGCACATATTTTCTGCCAGCAGCCACAATCCAAATCGCTCATTTATTGGTTTCACTTCATTCCCAAGAAATTGAGGAACGTTAATCACCTTGGAGACGCTCATGTTTACCATTCTAGCTAATGCCGAATACTAAATTGAATACGAAAATTACCGCTTATGTAGCCTATAGAGATGGGGCGTATATTGCCGAAGATGCCCCAATATGTCGGACACCGTCATATCGCTTACGTCCTTGTTTAGGAACAGTTTGTTAACCGACCGATCGGACTGGGCAGGGGTGCGCATCGATATATGTCCGGATATGTCAGATATATGTAGGATGTTAGGTTAGAGTGAAATTGCCTTATAGGGTGAAATTGCCTTATAGGGTGAAATTGCCCCCCAACCTAGGTCGGATGAAAATTCGACCTAGATCGGATTCATCCGACCTAGATCGGATTTATTCTGAATGTTGAACATATGTTGCACATATGCCGGACATGACTGACATGTTGGACATATGTTGAACATATGTCGGATATATGTAGGATGTATACTGGACATATGTCGTATGTATGTCGGATATAGCTTTGCTGTATGTCGGATGTATGTCATACGGATGCAAGAGGAGGGAGGACAAAGTAGGGCGGAGGGGAGGGTTTAGGTTAGTTTACGTTGTTTGGAGAGGTTAGTCGGTGTTGTCTGAAGTTAGGTTAGGTTGGTTAGACTTGTCAGGAGGTAGGTTAGCTAGTGTAGAAGGAAAAATTGATACGTTAGGTCAGCGCCGAAAATTTCGCCTATGCCAAATTTGACCACCTGTTGCTTTTTAACAACACCAAGCGCTTGAACTATACCACAAAAACGCCACTAATTAGGCGCAAGTGTGCTAATAAAATTAACAAACTAAGCTTACATACACATCTTCAGTTTTGTTATACATAGGTCAAAAATCCACTTCCTTGCAGGTGTTATCGGTTTGTGACTTTTTGGATGATGTTAATGAATTTTGTTTTTAACAAATCCAAAGCGATTAGAGCTGTAAAAATAATATAAAATACAGAAAAACCTTCGATTCTATATTTAGGCCATATGAAAATCGAAAAATAAAAATATACAAGATGCTGCTCTCTAAACTGCAGAATATTCTTATACTATTAAAATGAACTGCATGCAACCATTTTTATCACCGAATGTGAATTTTATTTTGATAACAGACTAATGTAGTATTTTATAATCCTAAAAAATATTAAGCTACAACACGTTTTTTGAAATAATCTAACGCTCAATCACCAATCATCCAAGTAATGTTATAAACCATATATTTGGAGTAAGAATATGTGATATGAGTTTGAAGCGTATTGTTGCGATCCACTATTAGGCAACCCGTCAAACATACAAACGCCCGGGGCACAGCGTATTCTTCAGCATTCGAGAATCCTTCTACAAAGTTCTAGATAATGAGTCATATCTTAATGCAGGGTATATATAAGGCCGCTTATGAATGTAAGAGTTAGTCTATTCTTGAATGTCTAATATAAATTATATCGTTGTAAAGTAAACGTAGTTGAGTTTTTAGAATATATACATAAATGATATGCTGTGTCTAATGTGCATGCAGCTTGCAGTATACATAAATAAATAGAAGTGTATAAACAAATAGTTGTGTTAGTGTTGTTAATGAACCTATGGTAAAGAAGATAGTTTAAGAAGATATTAGTGCATGTAAATTCATTAGTGTAATAGTGCTTCATTGTTAAGTGTCCTGAAAACATCTATAAATAAGGCATATACTGTTAATTAGACTTGTGAACAGTAAGTAATAAAGACGTTTGTTATTACTTGTTTTAAATTAAAGAAACGCGGTAGTAGTAGCGTTACACTGGTGTCAGGCATTTGTGGGGTATATAGTGATTAATTTAAAGGAAAGCACACCAGTCTAAAGACATTTAAGTAGTTTATATATGCCAGTTACAAGGAGTCAAAATAAGATGGAGGCAGAAAATTTAATGAATTTCCTTAAGGATTTTAAATCGGGTATAGAAGAAAAGTTAAACGAAAATGCTGAGAAAATGGAGGAGAGGTCGGCTAAACTGGAAGTGACACTCGGTGAAAATTTAGTGAGGTCAGTTGAACTGGAATCAAATCTTACCGAAAGGTTAACTGAAAATGCTAAGAAAATAGAAGAACGGTTTAGTGAAAACGCGATGAAAATGGAAGAGTTGAATGAAAAGACAGGCCACGTTAGAACAAAGATTAATGGAAAGCTCCATTGCATTGAAAGAAGATGTCACTGAACAGGTAAAAACAGTTGAGCAAAAGTTGGACAGTAAATTGGTAAAATGGAAGAAGATATGATGAGGCTGCAAGAACAGGTGATTTCACTAACAACGCGGCCACTTGAATTAACAAACCAAGTTTTTCATCAGAACATTCCAGAAATAAGAACCCTGGAAAGAAGCGAGTCAATTCCGTCTAAATTTAAAGTGAAACCACCCACATTTGATGGCAAAACACCTTGGCCCACATATTTGAAACAATTTGAAGCTGCGGCAATAGCCAACGGTTGGTGCAACAAAGAGAAGCTATCTCCTTAATAGTGGCCCTACGGGGAAGCTCTTAACATCTTACAAACGATTCCCGATCACCAGCAGAATGATTACGGCTCTTAATATCGAAGCTTGAGATGAGATATGGAGACGCTCACCTTCAACAGGTTTACCACGCACAAGTTAAGAACCGCTCGCAAAAGACAAGTGAAAGCCTGCAAGAATTCGAAGCTGACATTGCCAGGTTAGTTAGATTGGCATATCCGAACGGCACCAGATAGCTTCCTCGAACAACTTGCTGTCCAAACATTTGTGGATGGCGTTAAGGATGGCGAAATACAGCAAGCGCTAAGACTAGCACGTCCAAAAATGTTGGATGACGCACTGGCCCATGCGCTTGAATTTGAAGCAGCTAAGCAGACATCACACAGGATGGGTCACAAAGTTCGGTCTGCCTTAGAGGAACCTGGTCAAGCTCAGAACAGCATAGATGAAATAGTCAATCCGTGTGTTTGAAAAGCGAAAGGCGGAAAGGCTGAAAAGACAACGACCGCGGAGATGGCGTCTACGATGCTGGAGCTGCGGTGAAGTTGGCCATATGCAGAGACGCTGTACTCAACCAAAGAAACAACCGGTTGTGCCAAAGCTGGTCCATGTAAGGGGCGAACTTCGACAGCACAGCGTAGTGCCCCGGAGATTATCATCCGTGCTGCATCGTCGGTGGAAAGTCTGGACAGCATTTATATCGATGGTAGAATTAATGGTAGAATTGTCCGATTACTTGTGGATACAGGAGCGACAAGAACTATTGTGAGACCAGATTTGGTTGGTCGTGGAAAATTGCTACCTGTATCGGCGTGTCTCCGAACGACAAGTGGTGAGAAGATTGGTACTCACGGAGAGACTGCCGTTATGTTGACAATTGGGGACAAATTAATTAATCATCGAGTGTTGGTAGCTGAAATTACAGAAGAAGTGATCTTGGGAATGGATCTCATGAGAGAATATGGGTTTCATGTAAACATGAAAGAAAATGTGCTTCGGATAGATGATGATGAGATTCCATTTCAAGGTAGGAGTAACCAGACGATGCAAGTACGAATTATTTGCGATATGAAAATACCCAAGAAGGCGGAAATGATAGTAATGGGACACCCGGATGGTACGCTCCGGGAAGGACAAGTATGCATGATGGAAGCAACTGAATCGGGAATGGGTCAGGAGGGACTTCTGATTGGAAGAACGCTGGTAAAGTCTCGAAACATGGTACCAGTAAGGGTGCTGAACATTAATCCCCATACAGTGACCCTGAAGAAAGGCATGATTGTGGGAAGTTGCATTCCAGTATGTCATATTAAACGTTGTGTGGACGACACGAAAAATAAACCAACCAACGGTTGCTCACAGAAATTGCTGGATATGTTGATACCCTCGTGTCAAGGATTAAATGGCGACCAACTGGGCAAGGTAAAAGAACTGGTCGGACGATATCGAGGTGTGTTTGCACTGGATGATAGTGAGAAAGGAAGGACGAATGTTGTGCAACACAAGATCAATACTGGAGATGCGCAACCGATAAGACAACACCCCAGGCGGCTTCCTTTGGCAAAACGTAAGGAAGCTGAGCAAATTATCACCGATATGGAAGAACAGGGAGTGATTGAACCTCGAATAGTCCATGGGCATCCCCGGTAGTGCTTGTCAAGAAAAGGACGGGTCGACAAGGTTTTGTGTAGACTACCGGCGGCTTAATAATGTGACAAAGAAAGACAGCTATCCTTTGCCCAGAATTGATGACACCTTAGATACTCTATCCGGATCTAAATGGTTTTCGACCTTGGACTTGAAAAGCGGATACTGGCAGGTAGGCTTGGAGCCAAACGATAAAGAAAAGACTGCCTTTACAATTGGAACTGGATTATGGCAGTTCAAGGTCATGCCATTTGGATTATGCAATGCTCCTGCTACTTTTGAACGATTGATGGAGTCGGTACTGCGTGGACTGTCCTGGAAGACATGTCTGGTGTACCTGGACGACGTGATAGTGTTAGGTCGGTCTTTGAAGAACATCTTAAGAACCTAGAGGAGATATTCCAGAGATTAAGGGGCAAACCTTACATTGAGCCCCAAGAAGTGTCACCTGTTTGGAAAAGAGGTGAAATACCTAGGACATGTCGTTTCGGAGACCGGAATAAGAGCTGACCCTGACAAAATAAAAACGGTACAGAGTGGCCTACACCAGCAGATATACACCAACTACGCAGTTTTCTAGGATTGTGCACATATTACCGACGTTTTATACTTGGGTTTGCGAACATTGCCAAACCGTTAACAAAATTAACCGAAGATGGACAAGAATATGATTGGAATGACGACTGCCACAGAGCATTTGAACAACTGAAACGGCTACTAGTTACAGCACCAATTTTGAGTTATCCACGGATGGAGGGAAAATTTGTGTTGGATACCGATGCCAGTAACACAGCTATAGGAGGCGTTCTTTCTCAAGTGCAGGACGGACAAGAAAAAGTTATTGGGTATTTCAGCAAGGTCTTGTCGCGGCCAGAAAGGAACTATTGTGTGACAAGAAGGGAGCTGTTGGCCGTCGTCAAATCCGTAGAGCACTTTTATAAGTACTTATACGGCCGTAAATTCCTGTTGAGAACAGACCATGCTGCACTGAAATGGTTATTGCAGTTTCGAAATCCTGAAGGGCAAGTGGCAAGGTGGATAGAGCGGCTGCAGGAATATGACTTTGATACAGAACATCGTGTAGGAACTAGCCATCGGAATGCAGACGCTCTATCAAGGAGACCTTGTCCGATGGACTGCAATCATTGCTCCAAGATGGAAGAGAAAATAAGTGTCATCCATAGAATGACGGTAACCGATGATACTTGGCAACTCGAAAGAATACGAGAAGACCAGGAGAATGACGCCGAATTGGGACGTATTATTGAGTGGAAAAATAGAGGACAACGGCCAGCTTGGGAAGAAATTAGTATTTCAAGTAGGAGCCTGAAGGCATACTGGGCACAGTGGGACTCCTTGATGATGGAAAATAGAATCTTGAAACGACGCCTGGAATTTGAAGATGGCACTGAGAGACTTCAAGTGATAGTGCCAAGAAGCAGAGTGCCGGAGGTGTTGCAGCACTTGCACGATGGTATTTCCGGAGGGCACTTTGGCGTGAAAAGAACTCTCGAAAGAGTGAGAGAAAGATTCTATTGGGTGAACTGCAAAGAAGATGTGAAGGAGTGGTGCCGGAAATGTGAGTTGTGTGCCTCTGCAAATGGCTCGGTCACAAAACGGAAAGCCCCAATGAGACAGTATAACGTGGGAATCCTTTTGAGAGGGTAGCCATTGATATAGCTGGTCCGTTTCCTGAATCAGAGAAAGGAAATAAATACATCTTGGTTGCGAATGGATTATTTTACCAAATGGCCGGAGGCATATGCTATACCTAACCAAGAAGCCGAGACGGTTGCAGATGTACTAGTCAGGAGTTGTTTTGTCGTTTTGGAGTTCCGTTGGAATTACACTCCGATCAAGGTCGGAACTTCGAATTAGCGTTGTTTCATAACGTCTACAAGCATCTTGAAATCAGGAAGACTATAACCACGCCACTTCATCCCCAATCGGATGGGATGGTTGAAAGAATGAACAGGACGTTAGGAAAGTACCTGGTCAAAGTTGTCTCTGAACATCAACAAAACTGGGACCAATATTTACATTTGTTCCTACTGGCGTACCGATCTTCGGTACATGACAGCACAGGATACTCGCACGCTTGCGTAATGCTAGGACGTGAATTGCGGCTACCATGTGATCTTCAGTTTGGATTTAAACCTTGAGAAGAGATCGCAGGTGAAGATTACGTTAGTAAGCTTCGTAAAAGATCAAATAGCATTCACGAAAACGTACGAAAGAATATTCAGGCAGCAAGCGATCGAATGAAATCACAATATGACACGAAAGCGCAAGAAGGTGGTTATCAACCTGGAGATTTAGTGTGGTTGTACAATCCACAAAGAAAACGTGGATTGTCGCCAAAACTACAAAGACAATGGGAAGGGCCGTACGAAGTGTTAAAAGGATTAATGATGTAGTGTACCGGATCAGAAGATCCCCGTGGTAAACCGAAAGTGGTACACTTTGACCGTTTAACATCCTACGCTGGCAACAACCAGGAAGACTCGAATAATGATGATGGTGTTCGACAAGTTATTAATCATGAGCCAAATGTAGATTTTGAGAGCTTTATGGCGGCATATGGTGGTTCCGCTAAGGCGAGATTTGGCGTTGTTGTTGAAAAACAGCAAGATCTGTTTAGAGCACCAGAAGAGTATTCCTTGCACATTGCGTAGCTCAAGATTTGGCAATGTCAAGGGAATAGCTGTTGTTTTCAAGAAAAGTTTGGACGTGTAGATGAATTAGTACAACAGCAGCCAACTGTAGGAAAAGCTTTGGTTCTTCAAGATAACAATCGTTATGTTTACTATCTGGTCACCAAAATTCTTCATGGCAAAGACCTAGTTATGGACATCTATGGGAGGCTTTGCTAAATCTTAAGGCGCAGATGATGGAAAATGGAGTAACGAGACTAGCGGTGCCCAAGCTGGGCTGTGGACTGGATCGCTTGGATTGGAGGATAGTCCGAAATATGCTAGAAGTAGTTTTCCAGGAACCAACGTCCAGGTTCTTGTTTGTTGTTATCAACCGGTTGCCTACCAAGACCATGAAAAGAGTGTTGACTGTTACTTCCAACGACGCGGTGGATGCACCAGAGGAGATAGCTGCCGATACCGTCACCAGTCATCGAATTGGCGTCAAGATGGATTTACAGTTACGAGACGTAACGGTTTTAAAGAGGGGCAGTGTTGCGATCCACTATTAGGCAACCCGTCAAACATACAAACGCCCGGGGCACAGCGTATTCTTCAGCATTCGAGAATCCTTCTACAAAGTTCTAGATAATGAGTCATATCTTAATGCAGGGTATATATAAGGCCGCTTATGAATGTAAGAGTTAGTCTATTCTTGAATGTCTAATATAAATTATATCGTTGTAAAGTAAACGTAGTTGAGTTTTAGAATATATACATAAATGATATGCTGTGTCTAATGTGCATGCAGCTTGCAGTATACATAAATAAATAGAAGTGTATAAACAAATAGTTGTGTTAGTGTTGTTAATGAACCTATGGTAAAGAAGATAGTTTAAGAAGATATTAGTGCATGTAAATTCATTAGTGTAATAGTGCTTCATTGTTAAGTGTCCTGAAAACATCTATAAATAAGGCATATACTGTTAATTAGACTTGTGAACAGTAAGTAATAAAGACGTTTGTTATTACTTGTTTTAAATTAAAGAAACGCGGTAGTAGTAGCGCGTTACAGTATATTAGATCATAATTATTATGTGGTTAAGGTTTCTATATCCCGATAACTACTTCTGAACCTGCGCTAGCCCCTAATTAAAATGGACACCTTGCAACAAAGAAACTAAAGAACACCAGACAATAAATTTTTTCTTAGGCAAAAACGAAAGTTGTGGTTTATGCAAATCTGTAATCCTCAACCTTGTTTATGTTCTTGCAGCCTTTGTATTTTCTGAGCTTTTTCTACAGTGGAAATGTTATTTTTGCTATTATTTTGTTTGATGATAGTTATGTAAAAAGCCTATTTTGTGCTAGCTTTTGGTTTTCGGCCACTTTTAACAAGTTACGGCATCACTGATGTTCATTTATTATCGTATGAACCGATGGCTTCTTTTCGCTAATATATATGATGGTACAACTGCAAGGCAGTTTAAAGTCTCTTTAATGTGTAGCATTTCTGAGATTTTATGGGTGGATTTATAAATGGTTTGAACGTTGTGTTAATAATGTAGTGCGACGGGTTACTTTATGCACTTACCGAAAGACAGCTAAAAACATTGTGCTGGAATATTTACTAGGATTTGGCAGTTTAGGTTAGTCAAAGTTGGTTAACTGTCCTCTGGATGACTACTCATCGGTAGCCATTGCTCAAGAGACTCTGCATGTACGTTCGCACGTACGTACGTACGTTCGCGTGTGCATAGTTATGATAAATAGATTTACGTAGATGTCTGTCAGACTGACGGACAACAAACATCGATGCATTAACTTCCATAATTAACGTCATATCGCTGTAGTGGGTGTTTAAGTGATCCAAAACTTTTGAAATATTTATGTGTCATGAGACCATACCATAAAAGTGTTATCTGTAGAGCAAAACCGCGCCTTAAGTCTGATCTCTAAAGACTCCAGAGAACCATTGATTCAAATTGCTTAACAAAGGTACAGTACAATAAGAGATGAGTGTGTATCCTTTGATGTGTTAGAAGTTAGTTTGTAAATACATTCACCAAGGGTAAAATACCTTCATACTAGAATTATCGGATAGTCGAACTCTTTATCCTGTGGTAGTCTTAGTACGGTGATAGTTCGTGACAGGTATCTTTGTAAATCGAGATGCTAAGTCGAAGCTAGTCAGTATATTCCTAGGGTTATAACTACAATTAACTAAATAAAGTGTGTAACGCGTTAGCGTTACGTCAACTATAAACCAGATAAGAAAATGTAATTATTAAATTGGGATGAACAGAAAAAATATGAACACCCTGTATGTTAAGATTTTACGAACAGTAATACTTCAAATTTTGTTTCTATAAAGGTAATTCAGGTAATAAGGTATGGTATTATTTCTTTAATACATTGTAAACGTAATAATCCAGGACGATGGCTTGTTTTAAAACCGCAAATGAAAATATATCTTAATATTACAAGCCACTAAGTGTGCATTTCACATGCAAAGATAATTTAGAACAGACAGATATTATCCGTCCCGACCACCAAAGACATTAAAATAATATCATAAGACAACAATAATACAAATTACATACCAAGTAACGTGACAATAACCTTTTACTTCACATAGATAAAATTTTACATTGTGAGAACCAATTGAGGAAGTAATGTCATAACAACTAAGCATGACGGTTGAAATTTAAGTTCAGCAAGTTATTTAGAAACATCGGAATGTATCAGTACGAGCAACTATTCAGGGGAAGAGAAGTTGAAAGTTGAAAAGAAACAGCTTTAAGATGTAAATATTGACGTCCCCACGAGGGAAAAGGTGCAGCGTGCGACTTAATATTTCGTAACTAGGCTTGCAAGAGCAGGGTTGGCTACAAAACACGTGTCAGTAGAATTAACGTCAAAACGACTGATTAAAGAGATTAGGAACCAGAGAGTTCCTACCTCCAATAATTTGTATTTTTTGTAATATTGTTAAGGAAGCTGTTGTTAGCTCGAAATTTTTAACTACGCTTGCAAGGGCAGGGTAGCTTCCAATTCAGCGTTTTCGTGGAATTAACATCGATTGAACCTGAATAGTTCATCTCTCAAATAATTTGGATTTTGTGCTGTGTTGTGTTAGCTGGAAATAACAAATAATGGAAATACTGATGGATTCTGGACATCATTATTTAAAGATATATTTAACAGTGAGTAAAATATGAGGTTTTATGTGTATACTTTTTAAATATGCACATACGATTGTAAATGTAAACGAGTTTGTATTCATGTAATAAGAAATTAGTCCGACGAAAAAGTGCTTATTTTTGTTGGACGATGAATAAGCGACGTAGCAAGTGTTAATTACATTTAATCATAGTGTTATAGTGCAAGGACGCTTGGAACATTTTAAACTATTAAGTGTATGGTTTATTAGTGAAATTTAGTATTAGTCAAAGCATGAAACTTTTGTATTTTGAATGGACAATGAAATGATAAAAGTCAAAGTTAGTATATAACTGTTTTCTATGTTTGTTATTAAGGACACTCCAGAAATGAGATTTAAAATGCCATGTAATTCAAAATTGGGAACGGGAAAATTGGAGTGATAGATTTGATTTAATGATTTTTCTTTAGGACTCCTTTTAGTTATACCTGGCCAGAGTGATGTTAGGAAATTGTTTTTTCAAGAATGAGTATTTGTATTCATCTGATAATAGAAGTTAAATTTAGTTCAATTTTATTTGAAGTTGTTTAGAAACTAGGTAAACAGACAAAGTTGTGATAGGATATCCAGTCGTCCCAGTAATGGAATAGTATTTGGGAGAGCCATTTTAATTTACAATTTTATTTAATTTGACCAAAATTTTATGAGTGCTTTTAAGGAGTTGTAGGAAAAGGTAGCGTATAACGTGATAAATTTGGTAAACCAAAAATTAAGGGGATAAGAGCTATTCAAAACAACCGTCATTTATGTAGGGATAATATCGAAGGGAGTGCTAAGACAAGAAGGTTTGGCGTCTCTTAATTATGACTGTAGAAAAGCCTTCAGGATAAATGGTTATTGCAACGTAGATTATTCATATTTCAGCCATTCAATTGTTTATCTTTCATTCTTATAAGTTCTCCCATAGGAACACATTCCGGCACCACCGTAGTTAGCCGAAACACCCTTAAAACTGTTACGAGGTCCCCGTCTGTTCAGGACCAATCTAAATTTATAACGTACGTTCGTTTCACTAGTAACGAGTGGATGGAGTTCAAAATACGTGGACTACTGTGTCAGCGAATTTTCAGTTAGTCATTTTGATACCGACTTTTGAGTCTTCAAATCTAAGTTGAGATTTCGGTACGTGGGTAAGTGACGTTTCGTGGTATGATCGCACGGAACAACCATTTTAGAAACTTTAAACAACGTAATCAATCACTACAAAGGTATACAATTTATCTAGGCATTAAATAATTAGGAGTATAAACTAGATCTATTTTATTAGAAACAGAAAAATATGTATTCAAATACAAGAATTGCCAGAGGCTCAACTTTCTTTGTAAAGTTGTTGTATAGGTCAAAAATAGTCACACTTATTCAAGAATTGAGTTGACTAATACAAATTATATTCATTCTTATCAGGATAAGTAATGAACTAAGATAAGATATAAGTTAATCTCTATTCTTAGACGTAAAGGATTGTACTTCACCCAAAAATTACTCAACCGAAAGTAATTACGTTATTAAATAATTGAATCGCGTTCGTTTACCACAAAAGGCAGTTCCATTCACGTGGTTCTTTTCCCTGAGAATAGAAAAACCTAAAACTATAAATAAGATTAATGTTGGCGTATTTTATTTAATTTATACAATGCTGGCTATTAAACATAAGGATACTGCTATCGTTTGACTTCGGGGGTTGTAGGCGGCGCCTAAATTCTTAGGCAGTGTGTGAGTTTAAGCTCTGTTTGGCTCTGTTATGGATTAATATGTATAAAGCAATACGCATTTTCAGGTTAAATCAGTCGTAAAGTTCATAGATATGCACATATACAAGTTAAACAGTTATGAAATCAACACATATACATGCTAAACAGTTTGTAGATCTTCGGCAAACCTCGGAAGGTGTCGTGGTTTACTGCAGGCGCCAAGTATAGGAGGCGTCGGCGTGTGGTGCAGATATATAAGCTTAAATAGTTATGAAATCAGTATCTATACAGGTTAAATCAGTTTGTAAGTCTTCGGCAAACTTCGGAAGACGTCGTGGTTTGCTGCAGACGCCGAGCGGAGGATGCGTCGGCGTACAGCGTACAATTCGTTTAAACGTTGGAATGAGCAGACCCTGGTAGTGGCACTGCTACCAAAAAGTGTTGATGTAGGAGGCAGCGGGTCCCACCGGGAAGCCGCCTTGGTGGTGGTGTTGGAGTCCCTAGGCTTCGCTGGATGCTTCGACGTTGAACTCTACCGGGAGGCTGTCCCGGAGGTGGAGCTGGCGGACACACTCGGTGTCACGACAATAAATGATTTCCTGGAAAGTCGTTAGGAGGACGGTCCTGACGGCGGCTTGAGCGAGCTCTTGCCGCAGCTCCTACGAGTGCAGAAGGCGGTTGTCGGTCCTCTGAGATGGTATTGGTTGGTCGTAGAGGGATTGTAGAGACTGTCGTGATGGTGGCAGAGGGGACACCGGAGGGCGTTCCGTTGCTGCTTCCGAACTGCCTGGTAAGTCGATCGAACATTCTTCTTGCCCATGCGTGACCGCTAGGATACGGCAGGCTTCGGTATATAAGCGGGCTATACCAGAGCACCACAGGTACTAAGGCGAATGGCAGGCTTTAGGGCAGGGATGCTTGTAGAAGTATTAGCAGGCTATGGATCAGCACTGATAGTGGATTCCTCGGGCTATGGAGAGCTCCAAGTGAATGCTTCTTGCTGAACTCGCAATTTTATTTATACTCTTTTTCACCCTATGCTGGCTATGTAGAAAAAGATTAATAGGATGTTTAACCAATGAAAATGCAGGGTTTAGTTTTAATGTGTAAAATAAGTGTATAGGGCCTTAACCAAGGGAAATGCTGGATTTCGCATAGTTCGTTTTCTAGTTGGAATTTTCCGGTGTCCCTCGGGATTGTTCTATTTCCAGCACGTGCAGTTTGATACAGTAACAATATGTTTAAATTTAACACTTTTACTTTTCTGGAGGAGATAACTGGGTAATATTTCATTGCCTTATAAATGGGAATCATGTAAACATGTTGGAGTTCTTTAACAACCATCAGGTTGCTAATATCTATGTAGAGCCCGGCAGATAAGAAAAAGATAGAAGAGTATAGGAAGACCTAGACTAAGCTATATTAGTCAAATTATTAGAAATTTAGGTTGTGAAGGATATGTTGAACTTTTTAGATTAACACAGAATAGAAAATAAGTTAGAGCTGCGTCAAACCGACCTTAAGTAAACAAAATGATGATGACGATGTTTAAATTGAGAAAATAAGAAAAATTATTAACATGCTGGATTCCATCTATTGACCAAACTAAAAATTACATACTATGAATATTTCTTAAATTTGATAGATTAACAGTTATGACAGTTGTTATTAGAAATAAGTTATCTAGATACTGGTATTAAAGAAGGTGTCGGCGGGGGGAAGTTTTGTGACGTACTCGAGTATGCATGCAATCCAGGCTCGCATGTTTCAGGTTTGATTTCCAAACAGGACATCGATGAGAAAATGCAAAGCTGTTACGGGTGGAATAAGCGTTAAATGAATTAAATTTTGATTTGCCCTGAAGGGACGGGGACCCGGTAACAATATAAGGGTGCGTCCATTAAATGCAGTGGTGCTGGAGAAAGAAAAATAAAGAAATACCAAAATAATAAATAACAAGTTTAAATTATTACGTTCACACTTCCCCAAAAGGTCTTTACTACTGTCAAAATCAAGAGGCGCCAAACAGTCTGTCACAGCAATTCTTTTGATGCTATTTCTATACGGAAGACTGTTATTCCGCACAAAACTCCCTTGCTTCAGTTTCCTTAAATTGGCCATAATTAAAACAATTTCTCAAAATAAAATGTTCCTTCCAAATAAGATGCCATCGCTGTGGTGGTTATCCTCCACAGTTCACTAACTTTACCTATTTCCTAATTAAATTGAAATCAAAATTCACCTTAAACTTTAATAACACAAAATTTTTCCAAGACATCTATAAATAGATTTTCCTAAAAACAATTTCCTAGGCAAAATTTTGGCCAAGTATTGCTAAAATAAATTTCAAAGAAAAATCTTAAACAGCTTAAATTGAAGCCATTGACAAAACTATTCGCCACCCCAAATTTTTCGTGCTTTAATATTTAATTATTACATTCATGAATCCCAAATTATAGGCAATGTTGTTCATAAAGAAACAAAAAACAATTAAACCCCAACTTTGTGCTTTCCAAAATTACCAAATTTAATACTTTTACTAAATTTCACTAATAAATCTGGCATTTCAAATCGCTAATTAGTTCCCACAAATAATTATTTTCACTTTATTAATGTCTTATTACTAAACTACACACAATTGACATTCAAAAATTCACAACATAAACGTTCATAAAAGTACTCACTTTATTTTAATTCCAGGATTTCCAACAACCATCAGTATTGTCGCTCTCGATATTTCTCACATATCCAAACACAATAGCTCCATGACTCCGAACATGCTACAAAGTTCTAATTGAATAGAGGGATGGTTCACTACCCCTTTGTTTCAAAATGGTTACCATGACATTATATTCGCGCTCACGCTATCATAAACCTACTCTGCCCCTTGTGATGTATTTCGTTTTACATGCATCGTCGTCTTTTCTCTTCGAGAATTCGAGCAAATTTTTCTTGCAGCTCTGTACATTGAACTTCACTTTTCAATTCACGTTCTATCAACCACCCATATAAAAACTCACTTCTATGACACAAGTGCACGCACGCACGCACGCGCGCGGGCACACGCACGCACGCTGCACGCCGCACGTACGCACGCAAGCTCGCTCGCACGCTCGTCCGCACGCACTGACGCACACACGCATATACACACCGTTCTCTACATCTGACTATGACTGTATTGCCGGTTTACTATGAATTCTTATAAAAATCTTACTCGGATGCTATTATTGTCCTTTAATTCCCTTCCACTTCGTATGTTTGCGGTAGTTCAGATGAAATTGCACAATTTGCTATTGAGTTTTTAATAAACGACACCTGGGAAGCACGTGTTTTCATGTAATTTCCGTAGGTGTATATTTTTATTTCTTTATCTGAATTATTTTTATAGCAACAAAAATTGAAATATCCTAATTAATCAAGAATGATTATTTACGAAACCTTTTACACAAGCGTGTCCATATATTGTCTCTTCAAAATTAAATTTTATTTTTTTAATATCTAATTTACTGTCAACGTACCGCGACGCCTTACAAGGCGAGCAATTTTCACGAAAAATGTGATTTTTCGGACCAGAGGTACATCTGGAGGCACGGTACATGGGTTTTGCCATGCGCAAACCCTACTTTGATTGAATCAGCAAAAGATGGTAAAATTTTGAATATTTAGATTGATAGTCCTTGTTTCATTGCATCAAAGATTGGTCGTTGTGGCATAATAGGTAGATAAAAATATATACAAAGAAAAATAATAAAAATGAACTCGCTAATTTTTTGTCTTTTGTCAAATCTTACAATACTGCGAATCAACATGTAACTAGTATTAATATTAATTTTATTCATGTTAGAGACAAGATTCAAAAATAATGTAGCAATACAACTGCTTGTGTAGAAACGAAATGACAACGTACGGGCGCACACGCATGCACGCACTCACAAACGTACAAATTTATGTGCCCATATGTGCACAAATCGCACACACATGGACGCACAGGTCACTTAACACGCTACGCATATTTCTAAATAGAATCACGTCCATCTAGAACCGGGCTAAAATGATCCTGAGCTATCAATTAATTTGGGACACAATCAAAGTAACATAGGAAATAAATGCGCAGACCTATTTAACTGCAGTGTGATCAATCTTAAGGCCCCTCCGTTTTGACTGCTTAAAACGACAGAACTATTTCTAAAACCGATTGAGAATTAAAAATCCTCGAGGGACAACCAGAAATCGTAATTATTTTTTCAAGTTTTAATAATGAGCCAGCTTCTTTCACATGGACAGATAAAGCTTGATACGGACATGATGGCTTAATAAATCTTGATAATGATCATCAAGACTGATAAAAGTCGTCACTGAACCGTGGAACGCAATTTCCAAAATATTGAGGACCGCTCAGTCTACCTGCGATTACATTAGAACGCAGACGAAAGGTTGAATCCGCAAAAGATGATTGACGGCTCCCGAGCTGCGTTTCGGATAAATTTTGATTGACAGGTACAAGACTTTGCATTTAAAGACCATAATAGATACATTCGAGATGTTCTTTAGAGTTTTAGTAGGAAATCTCGAGAACATCATTTGCATACTCTGGGATATTGTAGATTAATTCAAAGCAATTGGGTATAAATTAAGGTTAGGGGTTCAACAAGTCAGTTCTATTTGCAGCTTCGATTGAAAATACTAGTCTTGAATGCAATATGCTGTAGTTTAAAGCTTTAAATGTGTGGCAAATTATTCTACTGTTGACAAATCACTCTATTCGATATAAATTAATTATAGTAATGAGTGCTTCGGATATAAATTAATTGTAGTGCTTCGAGATTAAGTTAATTAAGAAGATAAAATTGTAGCCTAAAAAGATTTTATTTGTATTGTTTGTTACAGCTCTGAAAGTAGATCGTTGAACTTATAGAAATTTTATAGTAGTAAGAGTTACTGAAAAAGCTTTGTGTAACCAGTTTGAAAATAAAGAACTGTTGTTATAGCAAATAGATTTTTCGTTATATTGGTGTCAAGTTGTGGGATTAAAGACTTGGGGAACGATTTCTATTTGTATGCCCGTCACTCGTAGTCAAAAGCTTGAAATGGACAGCAAAATTTTGTCTTTTTTTGAAAAAGTTCACGTCAGAGAAACAAAACCAAAACTCTACATCATGACCGCAAAGTTAAAAGAAAAAGCGGAGTTAAGCAAACTCATGTTAAAATTTGATGAAACAGCTACGGGTACAAATTTACGGAATGAACTAAGAAATTTAGCTTTGCATTGGGAAAAACAAAATTCTGCATTAGAAGATTAGAAAATAATCAAAGAAGATAATTCAAATGAAAATAATGATGAATTAATTTTGGAGAAAGAGGAAGAAGAAATTTGTCTAAAATTTGAGACACGCCATGCATGCAAAAATTGTGCTATTTGTTGTTACAAAATATTGCATAGATTAAATTTATCGATCAATGTTTATAATTTCATTGGACTAGCATTAAAATTTTTGCTGACATTGTCATTTAGTCAAGTTGCTTGTGAAAGATTTTTTTCTGCATTAAAAGTAATTAAAAATTGCACGAGGAACACCTATCTTCTGATAATTTGAATTCCTTCATGGCAATGGCTGTAGAATAAGACTTTTAATGAATTTAGATAGTTACGACAATTGATAAAGTGGCAGAAAGTAGTGAGCTTTTTCGAAATCATTAAATATAAATTGTTAAAATAATGTTCAAACAGTTATTTATGTGTGAGTATTGTTTTTGTAGGAAGTAGGGAGCCGACGTCTCCAAAATGCCCAGGCCGGTTTTAGGTCCCAGTCCGGGGCTGTACAGAGCCTATACACATTTAAATACAGATGCAACAAGGATTTCATAAATCCACATATTTTATTATAGTTAGTTGCCTTTATCTAAAATCGAGAAAAAACCCTTTCAATAAAATTTATTTCTTTTCTTAAGCCAACCGTCCTAGGGATCAAATTCAGAATAGCATGAATTAAACAACCAGACACCTCAAAATTCCCATATTACAATAACAAGAAGGCCCTATGGTTTATAACTTGTGTTAGCTCAGGTTAAATCACCCTTCAAAACGTTTGGTATCCTTTGTATTTATACGAAACCCCCATGAGAAAGTCTTTGTCCCTCTGTTTTTTATATAAGAAATAGTAAACTGAAATGATGATTATTATTAAAATTATACGATTTAACATAACCTGGTTTTCAAATACAGTCCCCTAATTTGATGTAGCACGATTTGTCTGTGTCTGAGTGTGTTAATATTAGGGAGGCATTAACAGACGAAATTTTTGGTGTAATTGAGCATGAAGCGTGACTAAGTGCGTGTATAAATTTAAAAATAACTCAATCTTGATACCCGGGAAGTTAGAAGCTTCAGTTATTAACTTCGAACTTGATGAATGGCAATTCTATGCTCACTTCATCCATTATGCAAAAATCTGACCATATTGTAGAGGAAATTGTATAGACCGAATTATATCAAATTTACTTCAACCCATACTTTTATTCCGTGATAAACAACTCCTCAATAAAACAAAATAAAGGATTGTTGTATCTTATTTCCGTTGATGTTCAAATTCTTAAACCATTAAGAAATTGTTTGTTCTGGAATTAATTTAAGGCTACTGAATTCAAAAGTAAGTCAGTTTAGCTTTTAAAATTTGTGTTTTTATGTATAGGACTATGAAATGGGCATTGTGTATTTAATCATTTTATGGTGAGAAGTTGTACTTTTAAGATTCAATTAAGTCAAAGATTCGTTTGGGAAATTTTCATAATAAAAGGCAATTTGCATGTATCTTAGATAAAGGGTATATTTTAAAGAAATAGCACGGTCATGGAAGTACTTGACACTGGAAGTTCATGTAACTTTATTCCGAGTGAAAGTTGGAACTTTATCTGTTTTTTGTGATTTATACTGCTCAAATTTTTATTTTTCTATATTATTTTATATAAACATTTGTACTTTAAAAATTTTTTTAAGAGATAATAAACTAATTTATTCGAGCAGTAGTGTGTTTATTGTTCCACCAACAGAAATAGTTGAAGAAGTGGTTTCTTTAGTTTAGATTGAAGATTCACAGTTTGTTGTATACGAAAGTTTACTTCAATATCACAGCAATATATATATATATATATATATATATATATATATATATATATATTGCAGTGGAAGCCTCTAAAGATATCGGAATCGCCCTCGAGTCCCACGTTTGTGCCATCATAAAAGTTGCAGTGATTAAACCTCTAGACTCGATTCTCACCCCACGAATTGGGCCGTCATAAAAATTTTCCAAAAGAAATAATAAAAAAATCTTCCAATACCACTGGAACGCCTCCTTATTTCTGCACGCCCCGGCTAGCTCTAAAATCTGCTTCTTCCTAGATACTTACCATCCTAAGTTCACTCTTTCTCACATATACTGTCAAATAAAATTACCACTTTAATAATGCAACGAAACATACAACCTTTTATTTAAACAAATTAAAAGTTCCCAATTACCAAGACACACACGTTCGTATATACAGCTTCCAAAAATCTTACAATCTCAATTCTTTTAAAATTTCATAATTTCTATTTATTTCAAGTTTTATTTTATACGAGTAGATGGGCCCGTCGTGAAACCCTAAATTGACTTTTATTCTGGTCTATGGTGAGCTCAGTATAAACCCAGTTAATCTAAATGCCTAAATACATCGCATCTTTGTTTAAAACAACCTTAAAGACCCGTTTACTCCTTACATCAAAATTTGTATGTCATTTATTTACACTTTTAAATAATAGAAACCAATTGTCCTTTACATATACCGCTTCAAATGAGTTTTTATGGTAATAAAATACACCCCCAATGTGTCAAATCACTCAAGCACAAACTAACAGCACAAAATGTTCAAGGAAAAGCAATAGACATTAATTTCGTTACCTGGAGTAAGCTTTTTCCATCATCACCTCTGGAGATGTGGTCCAAAAAACCTCGTCGTTGCATCCATACACTTCGTTATTATACGTAGATCAAACCCATTTCCACTCGCTATCCAAATGTCTGCAGCCGCCTTCAGTGTTTCTACACCCACAATTGTCTAGACCAAGCTAATCACCTTCCGTAAATACTAAACCTCAAGCATTCTCGTTCCAAACACTTCTCATCTCGCTTACCCTAGTAACAAACTTCCATTAGTTTGTTGAGTGTAATAACAGCACCGTCTACTAACTAGCACCCACTTGTGCAATTCACACGTTTAATAAACTATCGATGTACTGATCTAACACCGTTTTATACACTTTTAAATTTGGATGTTGCATTACAAGCTAAGCGAAGTCAAACGGATAACCGAAGTAAGAGTAAGAGAGCTTTACTACATCTCCTAGTGTATTTATATTCTTCAATACACCCCTCTTGGACACTATTTCAGTCAAAAATCTCATTTCATCATAACTGCTTCTAAAAATTTTGCACGTAACGGACTTGTAAAACCGAGAATTCTCATTCCACCGAGCTTTAGCCTGAAAACTGCTTAACAACATACAACGGTCGCAAGCTTCTTGAAAATTTCTAGCATTCAACCAATCAGACACCTTTCCCCCATTCTTATGTCCAGCCTTTAGCTATCTTTCCTCGTTTAACCCATATTTGCTGTCTCTTTTATAATCCCACTCAAGCAACAGAAAATCGATATTGTGGTTGACCTCCAAACCTGCCGCGTACTTTAAACGAGTGTTTTAGCCAACGTTTATTATACGTGTTCTCTGTCTGCTTTACACTACGGATATTCCGTTTCACTTTGCCTTCAAATTATCTGTTGTTTTAGTAGCTTTTACATCGACCGTTAAATACAATTCTGTCCAACGTTCATTTAAGTTCCGTCAACCTGTTTATTTATTTGTCAGGCCTTTCTATGAAGCAACTGTCCTTTTGAAATCGTATTTCCAAGTTTTAGAATTTCTTAGGATTTGTTTTTAACGAACGTTTAGTTTAGTTAAATGGAAAATATGCGTTTACATTATTGATTTTATATACCCAAAAGCTCTGTTTATTATCTGATGCGCTTGATTTGCAATTTTTTAAATATTAAAGCTAATTATGCGTATCCTTGAATTTTCACGTACTCCAAAGCTTCTACACGTTATGCAAATTTAACATTCCAATTTAGAAATACAAAAATATGCTATTATCCGTCCGTTGTCAATGTCAAAACTAATTAATTTGGCGCGTAAATAAATTGATCCTATTTCCTATTTACCCAGTCGTTACAAATTTATTTTCTTGACCTATTTATCCCTCTTAAGCTATAATTTTCACGACAATATATATATATATATATATATATATATATATATTGCTGTGAATCCTCTCATATCTGCAGGAACTGGCCTTTTTAAAAAAAAACGTTCGAGCCCCACAGATTGGGCGTCATGTTTGCTGTGAAACCTTTTCGGATACTCGCCTCTTTACTCTTTCCGCCTCGGCTGCTCACCTAGTTAAACCTTCATCCTCATTCATAAAAAAAAAACACATTCCTACCACAAACATCAACGTTAACTCTATTTACATCAATATTCACAATACATTAAAATTTCAAAATTAAAATTCAGCATAAATTTCAGTATCAGAAAATTTCAAGATTAAATTTGTTATCATTTTAATGTGCATCCAGAATTAAAGTCCTTGTAGGATGCCTACTAATTAATATAACAATATATGCAGACCTGAGTCTGAGTACAAAGGAGCATCTCCCACCCTTTACGTTAATTAACCAGGTTCGTCTAATTGAGCTCAAAGACATACCCAAATTTTCATCAAGAACATAAATACTAAACACTCCTTTCTACTTAAACAAGAAAATTTCGCCTTAAAATTAAAAATTTGTTGTTAGTACAAATTCCCTACTGTCCATTTTTAAGTAAATAAATTATAAAGTTATTCAACACACACCAAAACATCAAAAATCGAACAACAAAGCATAAGTTACCTGAAGGTTACTGCACTAGTGGCTTCAAAGTACATCGTCCTTGCTAATTTCACCATTCCAACTGGGTTATATTTAGGTCCTCGGATTACTGGTCGCTTTTCAAGATTTTCTCTACACCACCATTCATCTAAAGTTGTTTCAGAGCTTCTCAGGACTCCTCTATGTATATCAAAATCTTGTTTTGTGGATCCAATCACGATTACGAATACCATTTAATTATTAACACCCCCGAAAATAGCAAAGAAATTCATACTTCTTTTACGCTATACGCCAAAACTGCCTACTTTTGTGTATTCATTTGTCGTTGCAAATTTGAATAATTGGTACAGCGATACTAGACTTTATTACCTTGCATCTTCTTTTCTAAGTGCACTAAATTACTTTCATCGTAAAGAGCAAACTGTTTTAAAGTATTAAATAATCACCAAAATATACGAGCAAACTGTTTAAATTATTGCATCCAAATCGAAAAATTAAGAGAGCACTTTTTAAAGCATCGAATATTCAAAATCTAAGAGAGAGAAACTCATATTAACACGGGTATATATAATCGCTAGCCTATACGTCGCTTTTGTCCCCAAAACGGACAGTTTCTCGAATTTCGCATACTATGTTCCCATCTCGCCCGCCCGTGCGTCGGTTCTTATTAAATTTGCACTCGCACCAGTTAAATCTCAGAAATTTCCACACGGCTCGCAGCCTCTGAGAACACCTAATTAAATTTTATACAGAAATCGTTGTTTCTACCTCTCATATTTGCATCTTTTTTTTCAACCAATCGTGACCCTCGTGACGTTGCTCAAATCCCGCCTTTTACTATATGTGTCTCTGTCTTGCGCATATTATCCGTCTCTATCTACCCTGTTCTGAGTGGTACAAATCGATATTACTTTAGTATCGGTTATTTTCAATCCACGTGTATTCTTATCTGGGTTAAATAACCCCGTATCTAGCCTTCCCGTGAATATTAAGCGACGGTTTCTCCAAGATTCTCTGTAACCATTTGTTATCTGCAAAATTTACGCAGAACGAGCCTTTTAAAAATACGCAGGTGTTCAATCGTCCTTCTTCTAACTAACACTTCTACGATTTGAATATTATTGGGTTTTTACAAGCTTTTATGCGTATTATATGTTCCTAACGGTTCAATTAACTCCAATTAAAATAATACCCTTTAATTTTTAGTGAATCCTAATTAAATATTCAATTATTATCTGTACATTTTGTTTAATACTTGTTACCCAAACTTGAATCAATTAATATAAATTTTGCACGTAATTTCCATTTGTTTCTTTACTCGGAATAATTATATTACACGTTGAGCATTTTAATACTGCTTCTTTTTATATAAAGCGTCTTGTAAATAATTTAAATCTCTTATTTTTAATGAAACGAATGAATTTTTATTCTCCACGGTTTTTTTAATAAAGCGTATTATCTAATAAAATTCCTTATACACGGTGATTAAAATTATTTGATGTAATTCATTAATTTTCTACCCTGGTCTAAATATGAGTAATATATATATATATATATATATATATATATATATATATATATATTTATGTGATAAAGAGGTCATATAGAAATCAATGAACCACCATACTCTGAAAGTAAAATCATCCCAAAGCCGCAAAAATTAAATTATCAAATATTTAATTGCTACCCTGTATAATGTTCCAATAAGCTTACTATTATCATAGTATTTACTAGTACATACGTGACAGGTCCCGGGTTCGAATCCCGACACGGTTCGCTTGAAAAATGTTAGGCGAGCATTTTTCACAAAAATACACCCTCGTTCGGATGAGAGGTAAAATGGAGGTCCCGTGTGTGAGTGTTGTCACGCACATTATAGATCCCTACCTTGCTTGGAACAGCAAGGGTTCGGCAAAATTCGAAATTTTTCAGGTAAAAAAAACTCGCTTCCTGGCCAATGTAGTACCTTCGGGTGAAGCATTCGAAAATCACATGTCAAGGCAATTATTCATTTAAACTTTAAAAATCACATGTCAAGTACATACGTGACACCTGTGTCTTTAAAACAAGTTCTAAATAATTACGCAATCGGCGAAACAACAAACTCATCTCCTGATTGAAACACCCATGATTTCTAATTACAAAAATAAGTTTAAAACAGTTTTTAATGCATTGTATGCAGATTGAAAAACCGTAAAACGTGTTCTAAAATAGTCCTCTTAAAGAAGCATCAAATACCCTTTTAAACGCATTACGTATATTTCCGAAAACAATATTTTAGCAACTGCTCTAAAAAATACTTTCGTTGAAAGTATTTTAATGCAAAACGTCAATTTAAACAAACTACTCAAATCTCTTTGGATTTGTTCATTTTTGGTGTATTCTTTGAAAGAAGTTGCTCTAATTAATTAACAATTTTCTATATGTTTCTAAGCCAATCTGGTAGCATAAAACTCCGATTGCAAATGAATTTATAAATCATAAGCAAATGGCAGCTCTGCTTATATTCTACTATAAAACCACATGAATTAAAACGGCCCAATTAGCGAATTAAAGGCTCTTACAAACATAATTTAGATAAGACATGTAAAAATCATAAATCAAATAACAAACAATTACCGCTAACCATTTTTCATACATTCTTCCAATTAAAAACTATTTTTACGATAAAATAAGTCGTTTAGCGACCTAATAAATGCGATATCACACTTTACGACCACAAATTATGATAAGATAATCGCGATAATAGGCGAGCCTGTCCTTCATACCTGGAATTACATCAATTAAGACACTATTTTTACGATCTCGTAAATTAAACGTAAAACGAACAGAAGTAATCAAGTAATAAGTCAGACCAACGGGAAAGGTGTGGAAGCCTCTGAAGGTTTGTGAAGTTTGAAAGATTTTATTATATAAAAGCCGGTAAATAATTAGGATTTATTCATTCAAGATCGCTCATTCATAAAAGTCGATCTATTTATAAAATACATTTTCTTGATAAATACGAATTGTAAGGGTTATAATTTAAACTGCGTGCAAGATTATGCTAGACGTTATCTATTGATTAAAACAATATATTTTTTAAAACATATGGAGTAAAATACGTGTAAAAATAAAATCTATTGATATATATATATATATATAATAATGAGTTTCTTTTTCTTTTTTCGAACGTATAATACAATTGGAATAATAGAGAATGTAAAATAATTTTTGGGATGAATTTCGTTCGGATGGTTTTTTTAATATTTAAATGAAAATCATTTGTTGATAATCAACGTTTCGGACTATATTTAGACCTTAATCTTGATTCTAAAAGTATAATACATTAATAGCTAGAATAATGGTTGAGTACTTACAAAAACTTGATTTCTTAAATAATTAAATTGACAAACATTTTGACATTTGAGAAAATTATAGAGTATGAACGTCAAATTGAAGTAGACTACTTATTTAAATGTATTTAATATGTAAACGTTTTTTTTTTGTTAAAAGGTTGTTAGAAGCAAGGTTGTAGGTAGGATTGTGTTTATCAACAAAGCTATAGACTATTGATTGAAATTATATAGTAGAGTGTAAATATTTGTGAGATTGTGTGTGTCTGTTTTAAAGTTTAAACTATTATTGTCTTTTTGTATATAGTATGATTCTAAAAACAATCTGTTTACATAGTTACATTCTATATCTTAAATCTTAGTATCATCCCAGTTGACTATGTGTTTAGTCTCATGTATGTGTGATGCAAGAGCACATGATTTTTTACCAATTTTGGCGTCACTTTTGTGTTGTGTGAGTCGAGATCTTAGCCACTGATTTGTTTGTCCTATATACGTCATGTTACAAGAACACTTAATGCTGTATATTAAGTTACTACATATCAGTTTGATAGTTGCATTTTTAATTTTTGTAAAAAGATTGTTAATAGATTTATTGTATTGATAAACAATTTTGATATTATTGTTAATTATTGTTTTATGTATTGCCGGTGTAAGATTGTTAATATAAGGTATTTTTTTGTAAATAACGATATTAAGAAGTTCTGTCTGTGTCGGTTCTATTTGTGTCGGTTTTTGTGTTTGAAAAATAAGTTTTTTTAAAAGTATTTTAGGATATGCATTATTTTCTAAAATGTTTTTTAATAATTTAAGATTTTCAGCTACAAACTGAATATCACATATTTTTATTATTCTATTTTTTAGGGCCAGTACAGTGTTTATTTTGTGTTGGTAAGAATGATTAGAAAAATAATTTATATAGCGACCAGAGTTTGTTGGTTTTTTGTAATAGTTGAATATAATATGATTATCATCGCTTCTTATCACAAGCGTATCTAAAAAAGGGATGCTTTTATTTTTTTCTAATTCTAAAGTGAATTGCAGATGAGGATTGAATTGATTAAAACAAATTAAAGTTTCATTAATTTTATCATATGGTATAGAGCATAAAATGTCATCTACATATTTAATTAAAAAAGGTGTATGAAAGCTAAGGGATTGAATAACATTGTCCAATAAGTTATCCATCACTATTTGGGCAATTATGGGAGACAGTGGTGAGCCCATTGGTGTACCTGAGAGTTGTATATAGTATTGATTTTCAAAAATAAAAAATGTGTTATTGAAAATTAACCTTATTGTTGTGATGAAAGAATCTTTAGAAAATTTGCAGTGTGGTTCAATCATATTCCATTTTTCTGTTATTAGATCTAGAACTAATTGTAATGGTATATTAGTGAAAAGGGATGTATCTTCTAAAGACGTTCACATAGGTAAATTATTAGCAAGTGTTGAAGGCATTATAGACTCACATAAGTTAGACAATAAACAGAAAAATATTCTTAGGGCAAAAGTTACGAACATTATTACCAACTACCTACAAAACCCTAACAACAAAAATTGTTACTCACACTTAAGTAACTACGAAAATGCAAAAAAATTTTTAAAACACCACCCTGATATTTTAGTCACCAGAGCTGATAAAGGTTCTATTACTGTTGTAATGAAAAAATCCCAATACATTGAAAAATCAATGGAATTACTAAATGACACCAAAATATATAAAAAATTACCTAGAGATCCAACCTTTACCACTCAAAAAAAAGTCAATGATCATTTAAAGCTACTAAAAAATAAAAACCACCTAACCAAAATAGAAAAACAAAATCTCACTATTAATAATTCAATCCCTGGAAAATACTATGGTTTACCTAAAATCCATAAACCAACTTTATCTTTACGTCCTATAATCTCTTCTATCAACACTCCTACTTATAAATTGTCACTACACATATCCAAAATTTTATCACTTTCATTCCCTCTAGAAGGATACAACACAAAAGACACTTTCTCCTTCACTGATAAATATAGAAATTTTCGTTTACCTAAAAATCATATATTAATATCATTGGATGTTACATCCCTTTTCACTAATATACCATTACAATTAGTTCTAGATCTAATAACAGAAAATGGAATATGATTGAACCACACTGCAAATTTTCTAAAGATTCTTTCATCACAACAATAAGGTTAATTTTCAATAACACATTTTTATTTTTGAAAATCAATACTATATACAACTCTCAGGTACACCAATGGGCTCACCACTGTCTCCCATAATTGCCCAAATAGTGATGGATAACTTATTGGACAATGTTATTCAATCCCTTAGCTTTCATACACCTTTTTTAATTAAATATGTAGATGACATTTTATGCTCTATACCATATGATAAAATTAATGAAACTTTAATTTGTTTTAATCAATTCAATCCTCATCTGCAATTCACTTTAGAATTAGAAAAAAATAAAAGCATCCCTTTTTTAGATACGCTTGTGATAAGAAGCGATGATAATCATATCATATTCAACTATTACAAAAAACCAACAAACTCTGGTCGCTATATAAATTATTTTTCTAATCATTCTTACCAACACAAAATAAACACTGTACTGGCCCTAAAAATAGAATAATAAAATATGTGATATTCAGTTTGTAGCTGAAAATCTTAAATTATTAAAAACATTTTAGAAAATAATGCATATCCTAAAATACTTTTAAAAAACTTATTTTTCAAACACAAAACCGACACAAATAGAACTGACACAGACAGAACTTCTTAATATCGTTATTTACAAAAAATACCTTATATTAACAATCTTACACCGGCAATACATAAAACAATAATTAACAATAATATCAAAATTGTTTATCAATACAATAAATCTATTAACAATCTTTTACAAAAATTAAAATGCAACTATCAAACTGATATGTAGTAACTTAATATACAGCATTAAGTGTTCTTGTAACATGACGTATATAGGACAAACAAATCAGTGGCTAAGATCTCGACTCACACAACACAAAAGTGACGCCAAAATTGGTAAAAAATCATGTGCTCTTGCATCACACATACATGAGACTAAACACATAGTCAACTGGGATGATACTAAGATTTAAGATATAGAATGTAACTATGTAAACAGATTGTTTTAGAATCATACTATATACAAAAGACAATAATAGTTTAAACTTTAAAACAGACACACACAATCTCACAAATATTTACACTCTACTATATAATTTCAATCAATAGTCTATAGCTTTGTTGATAAACACAATCCTACCTACAACCTTGCTTCTAACAACCTTTTAACAAAAAAAACGTTTACATATTAAATACATTTAAATAAGTAGTCTACTTCAATTTGACGTTCATACTCTATAATTTTCTCAAATGTCAAAATGTTTGTCAATTTAATTATTTAAGAAATCAAGTTTTGTAAGTACTCAACCATTATTCTAGCTATTAATGTATTATACTTTTAGAATCAAGATTAAGGTCTAAATAAAGTCCGAAACGTTGATTATCAACAAATGATTTTCATTTAAATATTAAAAAAACCATCCGAACGAAATTCATCCCAAAAATTATTTTACATTCTCTATTATTCCAATTATATATATATATATATATATATATATATATATATATATATATATATATACGACTTAAATGGGAAGCAGAATTATGGAATTAATTAACGTATTAACAGGGACGTAAACGGAGGATTGAAAACGGATTTTCCGAAGTAATTATTATGGTACAAAGTGGAGAGGAAAATTCGATCAACGACTTGGTTTAAAGAATTAGGAACCATGCGTAATTTAATGGTCAAAAACATAAGTATATCTTTGTTTAAATCTTTAGAGAGTCATTTGCGTGATAGTTTTGCTTTAAGTAGGTTAAACTTGTATAAGATTTTAATATATAGGTGTTATTTGTGAATGGATAATTTGATCTTTACAAAGGGTCACTGATCAGTAACATTTAGACGGGTTAATTAATTGAAGAGTATACAAATTATCCATATCTCTTTAGAAAAAAAATTTTTTGTGACATAAGAAAAGTTTTCGCATTACCGAGTATAAACCAGGTCTGTGCAAATTCTATATGAATGTTTAGTAGTTATCAAATTTTGTGTTTAGACTTAAGTTGTAAAATTGCATTGGTAGGCTTTAAGACTGATATGTAATAATTTTTTTGAACAATGTGTGTTAAAGATGTTTGTGAATGTAGCGACTGTTATATTTGAAGTATTGATTATATTATAATGTTGAAATTTCGTTATTTCGTTTCATAATACGGGCATCCTCAGGTAAGAATCCACATCATTACATTTAACCTAGCATTCACAGCAATATATTGCTGAGAATCGGCTGCTTAGACGGTGGGAGCCACAAAAGTTGCTGTGAATCGGGTACAACCGCACTGCATCCATGTAAGAATGCAATAGAAAATATGATTTTTTTATCTTGTCGTATCCTCTTCCCTGTCTGGCTAGCTCTTGTGGAATTTACGAAAATGAAATACAACACAGAAATCTCAAAAAATATCTATGAACAATCTTTTATATATTCAAAAACATCTTTCCTTTACACACACTATCTAAATAATGTCTTATATACACAGATATACATAACGCTTATAAATACAACTTGCAGCTTAAGTTTACACAGAAAATTTACCTTACGACTACTTACGTATTATAATAATCTTAACTTAATTCTCGTTAATTATTTGCAAACTCCTAAACATTTTAGACACACAAGATTTTCATTAAAATAATGCTGGATAATTCAAATAATTTTATTATTATTATTAATATTATTATTATTATTATTATTATTATCATTATTATTATTCGGGTCACCGTAGTTTATCAACGACGCGGTACCGAAATTTTTCTAAGGGTCAAAAACGCTTCGAGCTCTTACGTCAACATTGCCGAAAAAACTATCAAAAAGAATTTTATACGCAGAAAAAACTCATTCTAGCTTAATCTATTTAGTGATATTCAAATATCCTCTTAGGTTACAAAACAAAGTAATACTTGCAGTTTGAACAATCAAATTCACTTTTAAGACTACCTGTGCTCACTTATAAAAATATCGTTTCTATTGGACTCAAGTGCACTGAAAAATGCCTGGTTCCATTTCAAATTTTAATTATTTTTCCATTAGTCGAAGTAAGCATAGTTAAACGCATTTTTATTTTTAATAGATTAAAAATTAATGGCTGACCTCGTACCAAGATTATTTATATAGAAGCGACAAATTTTCGTTGCATTGTTTAAACCAAGCTTCATAATTATTCAAAGTTCTATGTTATATATTGCGTGTCGTAAAATGAATGAATTATAAATTGCTCGAAACTTACATGTTAGGTGTCTAAAGAATGAATGAATTTCTCCCCGTTAAATCTCGTCCTTATATAATAAAATTCTAAATACGTCATTTTTCCCATTCCGTTCTAGATTATGTTCCCGAAGATTAGACACTGGATGATGCAATAACCCACGGCAATTTCACTTCCTTATTTGTTTTAATTAGCTGTTGGTATAATTTATGGCGATTGCTAAAAATTCCTCCATTCTTTGTTAATGTATTAAAACCAGTCGCTGTTATCTTTTTTCTACTTCTGTACTATAATTAGAGCTATTAAATGCGCAATCTAATCTATTTTTATATCCTTCAGGTTGTCGCGCTTCCTAGAATTGTGACGTTCATTCATAGAAGACAATTAATTTGTTTATTTAATAGCTTTTAGAACATTTGTCGATGACAACGACATTCTTCTATCTAGTCAATGTACATAAACTGGAAAATTCTTAAATAAATGCAGTAAAACTCGTTTTATGGTAAATGAAACGTGTTTTTAAGGGTATCTACAAACGAAAAATATGCTTTGCTTTTGAAAATTCACAAAATGATATTTTTAACGAGAATGAATATGCAATTTATTAGAAAAGTACTAATTTAAATCTATTTAGTATGTAAAATCGCGTACTACGGTAAATAAAAACTTGTTTTCATGTATTTTCTAGAAAGTAATTATTTACACACGATTGAAATTCTCAGGATAATTTACCTATCCTTATATAATTCAGTTTGTCAGTGCAGTTGACCAACGACGCTGAGCAGAAAATTGCTGGAATAAATTATTCATTGACAAATAATTTTTATAAAATAAAAACTTATTCTGGGTTCGTTTACTGAATGATACTTAAATATCCCGTTAGGTTAGAAAAACAAAATTATACTTGCAGTTGGTATAGCCCAATAGCGCTTATAAAAATGTCCTTTACATTGTAATCAACGGTCTTGAATACTTTCTGGTTCCACTTCAACTCTCCATTTATAATGGATCTTGACGTAGAAATATTAGTTTGTAAGTTCATTTATTTTTAATCGATTAAAATCAGCAGTTGATGTTGTACCAAGATTATTTATATTAATGTGAAAAATCTTCGTTAGACTTTATCAAATAATTATGCTTTAAAATTTCTAGGTAACTTGTGGAACATCAACAGAATAGATTACCAATCTTGAATGAATTACATATTACTCGAAACTTACATTTTGCATGTCGTAAAATGAATGAATCGCTCCATAATTACTACCTCTTTATTTAATAAAGCCAAATCAATACGTCATCCTTCGATTATGTTCTCGAATTATAAACGGAGTGTTTATTCATTAATTTGTTTATTTAATAGGTATTAGAACATTTCTCGAAAGAATGGCGTATTCTTTTATTAAATAACGTAAACAGAATTTGTTCTAGAATTCTTTCGAAATACACTTATTAGAAATAAAGCTATTCTTTATTAAAAACTAATACAAATGGTATTTTTAACGAGAATGAATACTTTATGCAATTTATCTTTCAGAAGAGTAATAACTGAAATTTATTTAGTATGTAAAAAGAAGTTCTACGGTAAATGACAACTTTTTTTAGGTATTTTTGAAAGGGTAATTATTTATACACGACTGAAATGAATTAATGAATACTAATTTTAAAATTAGTTTGCAATCTTATATATTTATAAATGACATGTATTATCAGGAGTAAATTTTTACACACCGATGAAATGAATGTTTTTATTTTCACAGATTTAAACTTGTTTTTAAAATATTTTTTGGAGAATACTTATTTAAACACATATTTGAAAGTTGGGTTTCATTCTTAAATGGTACCTGTCCTTAAAGCGTTTTACTTACAAGGGCATATATTTATACGTACTAGGGGAAATAGGCTTGTATGTTTATACCTTTTTCTTTTTTGAGTCGATTTGTCTTGCAGTTTTTTTGGTGTTCAATGACCTCTCGTGGTTCTTATTATCACACACACAAAAACACACACACATATATGCAGGTTCAAATCCTGCTGTAGCCGTTCTTTTAGTGGTTTTCAATTACTAGTTCGATTTGAAATGGTAATTCAACTTTAAATACAAAGTTGGGTTTTCATTTCATCTTAATAACTATTAATATATATTATATATATATACATATATATATATATATATATATATATATATATATATAAATTAATAAGATGAAATAATAACTTAGACTTTTAAGTAAAGCCCAAATGATCATTTCAAATCGAGCTAGTAATTGAAAAGGAAAATATAAGGCCTTGGACAGGATTTGAACCTGCATCTCAGTTTTGCCGGAACTGTGCGTTATCCAATTACGCTACCGAGGCCGATGGCTATAATTGGAAAATTTACAAATCCAAATCGTGTACAGTACCATATATAAACCTAACTGTACACGATTTGGATTTGTAAATTTTCCAATTATAGCCATCGGCCTCGGTAGCGTAATTGGATAACGCACAGTTCCGGCAAAACTGAGATGCAGGTTCAAATCCTGTCCAAGGCCTTATATTTTCCTTCTTTCAATTACTAGCTCGATTTGAAATGATCATTTGGGCTTTACTTAAAAAGTCTAAGTTATTATTTCATCTTATTAATTTCAATACGTTAGTATTTATCAACTTACCTTGTGTAAAAAACTACTTATAATATTTATATATATATATATATATATATATATATATATATATTGACGTGATAAGGGGGGAAAAAGAGGTCATTGAAACTCAAATTTTACAAATAAAGCCCACTAAAATACAAAAGAATTAGGAAAATAATAAGAACATAAGAGAAGAAAAAAGAAGTAAAGGAGTCGATGAAGAGAACCGGGCACAAAGGATAGAAAACAAAGCAGTTATTAATCAACTAAAAATAGCAAATCATTTGCTCAGGCAAGAAATAGCATTGATGCAGGTGAGAATAGATCACCTGGAACAAGCAGTCACACGAACAAATGAGGTTAGATATAGAATCGTGACTGGTCAGAGTCATACAATCAAAATCCTTCCTAATATCGCCACGTATGACACATGGCAAGAAGTTGGGGAACAGGAGTAGGATTTCGGAGTCTAAACTAACACCGAAGTTATTATGGAAAACCCTCTTCACAGCAGGAATGATGTTACCAAAGTAGTTCTAGTGGAGCTAAAAGACCCGCAAATGGATAAAAGCGTACAAAACCTTTATAAGGATCGTTTTCCAGATATAACTTGTACGTCCGAAGGTGTGGAGGTTATCGAAAATATCATAAAGGTCCGCTCGAAGGGTGCACAAGGCATGGCGAAAAGTAAAATCATAAAAGCTACACATGATGCGACAGAGTATGGAATCTTCAATACTCTCCTTCGCATATCAGAGGAGGTGAAAAACGATGGATGGGTAGCTCTACACCATGTAGAAGCCCTAAGAGACGCTCTCCGAAAAATGACCGAGCTAATATTGCATGAAACGGGCTCGCATATTCTTATATATACGACCCCAAGTATGAGTCGAGTTAAGCATAAGGAAAGGGACACTGGACGAGAGCGAAATACATACGCTTTAGTAATTTTATTTTTTTTATTTATTTGTTCCAACGTTTCAGTAGTCTGCTACCTGAAATTTAAGCAGACCTGGCTTTTCCACAGAAAGTAACCATCATGTGTTATGTGTGTATGTGTGTATGTGTGAGGGATGGTTGTGTGTGATGTTGGTCCGTGTTACGTTCCCCCTCTAGGACCAGGACCATCGGCAGCCGGATATCCCAGTCGTCAAGAAAGAACGCACGACGGATGTTGCCTTATCAGTCTGGACCACCGGCAGCCGGAAATCCAGATGTTGAAAAGGCAATGTAAGTGTGTGAAAAGTGTTTTATGTTTGCACAGTACATAAGAGGTGTTGTGTGTGTGTGTGTGTGTGTGTGTGCGCGCGCGCGTGCGTGCGTGCGTGCGTGCGTGCGTGCGTGTGTGTGTGTGTGTGTGCGCGCGCGCGTGTGTGTGTGTGTGTGTGGTGTGTGTGTGAAGTGTGTTTGAAATGTTAATTTGTGTTTATGTTTGCCCAGGTTACTAAAAGGTTGGATTGAATTAGTATAATTTTGTACATGTTTGAACTTATACTATTACATAAATAAAAAATTAGGTTCTTTCACAGGAAAGGATTTGTTTGCTGTATTGTTTGCCTCGAGTATGTAAAAGTTCTTAAAATTTAGCGTTTGTTAAAAAGAAAAGAAATTTCCTATTCTACTACTTAAAATTAACTTATACTACTACTGTTGGTTATTATTTGTGAGAGACAGGGTTGCTAATATGTAGAAGCACGCTTTAGTAATAGAAAAAGCCGACTCTGACTATAAATTTATATTAAACGATGTAAAGACTAACCTAAAGGATAACCCCGTAGCAACTTCAATCATGGCCGTTAGAAAAACGAAAGACTGTAAACTACTCATAGCGGTAGAAAAAAATTAAGAATCATTGACCACTATAGAGGCTAATATACAAAAGACCGATAATAATATAAAAACCAGAAGGACTGGACAAATAACGAAAACAGAGACAGTACATATAAGAGGAATGGAAGTGGCAACGGGGAGGGAAGAAATACTCCAGGCAATTGCAAGTAAAGTAGGTAATCTTGAAGGAAAAGCATATAGGTTGGGAGACATAAGGTCCAGCAATAACGGCACAAATGCTGTTTCAATTACTATGAGCAAAGAAGATGTCGCCAAACTAATGACTAGGGACCTCAGAATCGGGCTAGTACCGTGTAATCGAGATAAAAGAGTGATACTCACTAGATGTTTTAGATGCTGGCCATACGATCACGTAGCCGCAGAATGTAGAGGTCCGGATAGATCATCGCTTTGCCGCAAATGTGGTAACCGGCATGCCGGAAAAACATGCGACAAAGAAGTCCATTGTGCGCTGTGTGGTACGCCAAGACACATGGCTGGAGAGAGTAGGTGCAGCGAATATAAAAAGGCCCTATCCGCAGCCCGACAGGCTGCTGAGAAAGCTAGAAAATTCTAAGTGGGGAGACTGCAGTCCGCAACTTTGTAATGGCTGGCTTAAGAGACGACGCTCATAACTTAACATTGCAGACGGTACACGTACCTGTATTAAACGTACTTCAAATTAAAATCGATAGGCACAGGGCTGCCCACGACCTTCTAAGTCAAACTATTTATGGAAAAAAAGTGCATATAGCCCTCATACAAGAACCAAACAAAAAATGGCGGAGAAGTACTGGTGTGACCAAAAGAGTGATTGCGCAATATGGAGCGAAAAAGGGTACATATTATAAGGACTTTTTACGGAAAAGGCTTTATATGCGTGGAAACAGACGACTTTAAGATCTACTCATGCTACTATTCACCAAACCAAGACATAGATGGGTTTAATGATCCATTATACAACTTAAAAGAGCATTGGAAACTAAGTAAAAAAGAATACGTAATAGGGGGCGACTTCAACGCAAAGTCCGAGATGTTTGGTTCAAGGGTGACGAACGAAAAAGGATTAGCGTTAGAAGAATGGATCGAAGCCAATGACTTGGTCGTAATAAATCAGGGCAATACACCAACCTTTGTTAAAGCTGATGGAGAGTCTATATTAGATGTAACGCTGGCCTCTCCAAAAGTAGCAAATAATATCACTAATTGGTACGTAGACAAGGACTCAGAAACTATAAGCTGCCATAGATAAATAAAATATCAAATCAAACCCAAAAACGTCGGACAACCTCTGAAGGATATAAAAACGAAAATAAACATAGGATGGAAAATAACCACAAAAGCCATACAGCTTTTTCTAGGGGACACCACACTAGATATAGGTAACAGCCAAAACGCCGCAAAGGCAGCAAGCAACCTAATAAACGCAATTATAAATAAATGCAATACATACCTTGTAACGTGCATTTTTTGTAGCTCAACATTTTACGCTTTACTCAATTCGTAAATACATTTCTGTAACTATTATTTCTCTTCATAGTATTTATTAACTCGTTTGCGAATAATCTCTTTATATTATATTACGCGGTTATCGATTTTCACTCTTCACGATTCGATAGTGTGGTTAGATGAACGAGATTGAAACACATCCTTAGGCGAATGCGTCCTATTATAATGAGTTGGTATTGTTTGTTTCTTGTTATCTATAGCAGGTTTTTAAGGAAAACACCTGTGAAAACTTGTGGGATTTCTTGCGCAATCCTTCGAAAAGTGAGGTGTGGTACGAACTATCGTGGCATACCACGCCGTTGATATTTATCTTTCTGGACTAAATGTTTTGAAAAATGAAAGAAATAAGTGCTGTTTCACTTAAAAGTACGAGTGTAGTTTTGTGAATATGTGCTACATTCAACGTAGTTTCAGATAAGTACCTGTTTGATTTTTATGTCTTACGTATTGTAGGAGTTGTACTTTGAACACTTAAATGCCTACAGACTGAATTCGTATATCTAAAATAATCCTACTATTCGTGAACTTTTAGTTTTTACTTTCTTATTGAAATGGTATTCAGCGATCATACTACTTCGCCTTTCTACGTAGATAGTACAGGCGGAATTTCTAAAGAAAATAATAACCTGTCGAATTAAGCCACGCCGTCGCGTGCTGTGAGTGTTGACGTCACTAAAATCTTCTGTTTGTTCTGTTATCAGATTCTTATTTGGTATTTACTCTTACTAAATAAAGTAGTTGAAAATGTGAGGCGAGATCGTTAAACAAATAAAATTCGTCAATGTTATAGATCAATTATATTTCATGTTACTTATAGCTGATTTGAACTTTCGTATACTCACTGTACTGATATCTTTTCTTAAGTTAACAATCTTTAGCTCCAAACCTGTATCTTAGTTAAAAGAGAAAATTTAAGAAATACTAAATTCGTGTAAATTATGAATGAAGTAGTAAATTTATGTTAGCTAGGGGTTTTGCTTCTGACCCTCAGTCAGACAAGTTATAACTATTCATTTTGCAGTAAACGGTATAAACGATAGTACTATCGAGTTCCGTCCCTGTCGGCCGATTAATGTTTTTCTTTTGGGCCATTACATATTTTCAGATATCGAACTTGTTCTTTGAATTACTGAACCATATTATGAACTCTATTATATTATAAATATGCTACTATGCCTAATTTCTGGAAACATTGTGAAAATAATGATAATTGGTAATTTGATGATTGTTACTGATGTATTACAAAAGTCAGTTTGTTTTGGTTGAGCATTCTAGATTATTTATTAAAGTGAAATTACTATATCTTACTCTTTTATTTGGGGTTGTGAACTCCAGGTATAATTATGATTATTTTCTTTATTTTACAGAAACAAAAAAAAATAAAAGTAAAAGTTCTATACAAACTTCTTTGGGAAATTCCCACAGGTATTATGCAGAGTAGCGTTCTGTATGAATTTCTTTTCTTATTGATTTCTATATTTAAATATAATATATAATTATTTTTTTTGAGCGGACTAGTGTTCTGCTATTTGATAAATATCTATCTTTATTTTATGTTTGTGCTAATACTGTATTTTATTTTTCAGCTAGGTAAATTGTTGCGGGTATCCTTATTTTTCTTGCCCCCCCCACTCTCTGACTCTCGCTAGCCGTGGCACTCCCCCTCCTCCTCTTGATTTCTGACAACCTCATCATTTACTTTGTCAAAAAATTTCTGGCGTTCAAATTAGACGTTCATTTAAAAATACCCGTGGCAACCTCCTGAAAAAGAGAACGGTTAGACAGAACCATTCGCCGATGTACTGGTGGATGGAGGAGATAAGCCTAAAAAGGAAAAAATATATAGAAGCGCGACGACGACTATGTAGGATAAATCGTAAACCGGAGCATGAAATAGAAAAAGAAGAAGTTAGAGTTACGTACAAAGCAATGTAAAGGGATCTAAATACCACACTTAAAAGGCAAAAAGAAATGGCATAGGCACAATTACTAAAGGAAACAGAAAATGATATCTTGGGCAAAGCATACCAAATTGTCATAAAGAAATTGAAATTACTCCCGGGCGTAAAGATTGATAAGGAAGAGGAAAAACATCAAATACATTGTTTCCACAATCTCCAATCCAAGAATGGACTTTCTAACATGTAGAGCGGGACAACGTAACAAAATTTACGACCGAGGAGGTATTAGCGGCAGTGACAGACATTAAAGTTAATAAAGCCGCAGGACCTATCGGTATTCCACCTGAAGTAATAAAAGCAATAGTGCCCAACAATTTGAAAATTGTAGCTAAAATTATGAACACGTGCCTACGAGAAAGGGTGTTTTCCACTATTTGGAAGCGAGCTAAATTGACGCTAATAGAAAAACCAAAGAAAGATCCACAACAAGAAGCCACATATAGACCTTTATGTCTACTAGACGTAACGGGAATCTATTGGAAACATTTATTAAGAACAGACTAGAGGAGGAGCTGGACGAAAAAAGATGCATACATAAAAACCAGTTCGGCTTTAGAAGAAGCAGGTCAACTCTAGATGCCCTGCAAACTATAAAAGATATTGTTTTTACATGTAGAGAAAATGCATACCAACACAGAAACTTATGTGTGATGGTAGCCTTAGATGCAGGCGGCTCCGTAGCGTAGTGGTATGTATGGGACTACTACGCCCAAGGTCCCGGGTTCGAATCCCGATACGGTCCGCTTGAAAAATGTTAGACGAGCATTTTTCACAAAAATAGACCCTCGTTCGGATGAGAGGTTAAATGGAGGACTCGTGTTTGAGTGTTGTCACGCACGTTAAAGATCCCTACCTTGTCTGGAACGGCAAGGGTTCGGCAAAATTATAAATTGCCAGGCAACAAAAAACTCGCCTTCTGGCCAATGTAGTACCTTTGGGTGGAGCATTGGAAATATAAATGCACGGTAGCCTTAGATGTAAGATATGCTTTTAATTCCGCTCCATGGAAGGAAACAGTTATAGCCTTAGAGGACATGAAAATAAGTGCATGTTTGATAAACATTATCAAATCTTACTTTACGAACTGTTATTTGTACGCCGAAAATATGGAAGTACAAATAACTTGCGGCGTACCCAAGAATCAGTTCTCGGACCGACCTTGTGGAACATTTGTAATAATTACCTAATCAACCGTCCGTCGAGGGCCTGTAAAGACCAGTCAAGACGGTTAATTAAGGCCAGGCAGACTAAACTCAGCGGCGTAGGTCGTGGTTCAAACTCTTAACTAAACCCTTGCTTGTACTTACCAAATATGCGATATGGATAAAAATCATCGATACATATATTAACAATTTATAATAAACATGGGCGCCAATCAGCGGAAAGGCACTGATACCTAATAAAAGTAATCATGAAATAAACTTCATAGTTTAGAAAAAAGAAATAACATTTTATTATACCATCGACTGTCCGGAAAAGCAGATATATACACAAATAAATAAACGTAATTCTATCTACCCTAATTGATATCTAGGGACGTGCACGTCGTCACATATACCTAATCTTTAGCCTAACTAGGATTAACTTAAGATCTTTAATTATATTAACAAAAGCACTGTGAAACACAACTATGCATTACTGTCTTTACAACACGGTATCCGTATGTACAGATTAAATCAAGGATTCCATGGGTTAATACCGTATGCTCTCTTCAATGATTATTTTTTGGAACACGCGAACGTAATTTAATGTCAATATAATTCACAAAAAAAACAGACCGGACTATAGCTCGCAACACGGCTCCCGCACCCCGTCTTTAGCGACTATAGGTAGAACGAACATACATTTCCGCGATCAAAAGTAAACAGTATCAACTGGTCTATAATAATTAACCTTTACAACACTACAAAAGTTTGACACGTAAATCCGAAAAGCTTTCTTTACTGAGCTATTAACAAAGGTTAGTTCACGTCTTTATTACGTTCCAATGACCGGTAGTTGAAGCAAAGGAATTTTCTTTTAAATAACCCTAAGCAATAGCACACCGTCGTAGCGTCTATGTAGAATTAAAGTAATCCTTCCCTACAAATTAATAAGACGCTACAAAAGAGACGCAGAATCGAAATAAAACTCATAGCAAAGGGTTGCTTTGCATTATTAAAAAATGTCATCCAACAAAATAAATACTCACGTGTTCTAAGCACACATAAACACGTCTGTCCCCAAAGACCACACACCAAAAAAGCCAAGAATCATTGCTGTTTCTTTACATCTGCAACCACATTCCTGCAAAAACCCCAATGAATTCGTCCGGTCCTGCGGCCATAGGCCGCACCATATGTTTAAATACCAGAAACTAAACCCTCTCACTACATTGTATTGTAAATATTATGCGATCTCAGGTACCGTAGATGTATAACGAAAGCTTTTTAAAATATAGAAGAATTCGCTTGTATGAGGTTATTCCACCACGGTGTATGCAGGCTTTGTAAAACGTACATATAATTCCACCACGATTCGTGAAATATACAAGTGATAATTAAATTGTGTCAACTATTAATACTATAAGAATTGGTACGCAGTAGCGTAACATTATATAAAAAATAATTATAAAATTTATGCTCAACAAAGCGATTGAAAATCGGGTTGTTACACATTCTACACAATAAAGTATTAAACTTAAATGTTGGAAATAAAACATGCTTAATTGCATATACGGATGACCTCGCCGTTGTGTCATTTAGTAAAAACGAACAAGATTTAAAGTCCAATGTTGAAGGCGCAATCAAAAAGATAGTATCCACATTAAATGAACTACAATTAAGCCTGGCGGCAAAAAAAAAACTGAAATGGTCATACTAGCGGGGAAAAGAAGTTTTAAATACTTTGAAATTGAGGTAGGAGGCATAAGAATAAAGAACAATAGCATTATAAAATATATGGGAGTGCACCTGCAAAAAGATCTAAGAATGACGACGCATGTGGTTGAAACAAGTGCAGAAGCCAACAAGACACTCACGTCCCTCTTAAGAATGATGGCTAATAAAAAAGGACCACGGGTCATCAAACGTAAGGTACTGATGTCGGTAGTCTTGTCGACTGTTCTATATGCTGCACCAATATATCAAGAAGTACTAAAATACAACCAATATGAGAAACTCTTGGAGAGAATAAATAGAAAAATGGCGTTACGCATAACATCGGCATATAGAACATGGCGACGCAAGCATTTCTGGCGATAGCCGGGATCCCGCCAATAAGGTATAGGATAATGAAAAGATCCCTCATATATCAAAATAGAAGAGAACATCGAAACCAAGCTAACCAAATAATCATGGAGAAATGGCAGCAATCATGGGATGTATATGAAGGGTGGACAAAGGTTCTTATAAGGGATGTCATAAAATGGAGCCGTAGAAAATGAGGAGATATTGATTAGTACATGACGCAAATACTGTCTGGATACGGAATTTTTGGATCCTATTTGCACAGGATAGGGAAGAAAGAAACAACTACATGTTGGTTTTGCGAGGCAGTTGACAACGCAGAGCGCACATTCTTTAACTGTTAGAGGTGGGAAAAAGATCGAACCAGCGCAAATCTATCTTGCAACTGTATTATAACGAGACAACATCGTGGAGCTAATGCTAAAGAATAAAGCTTCATGGAATATTATACAAACGTTGATGAGGACAATTATGATGAAAAAGGAAGACCTTGAGAGTAGAATACGAAAAGACGAATAGGAAATAAATAGGAAAAGAGTACGAAACTATCGAATCGAAGATACAGATACCCCAGCCGACCGACGTAATGCTAAATGGCGGTTCCAGTCGCGCTTTGTCACTAACGGGCAGAGAGGAATGGTTTTAGTTAGTCCGGGTGACTTCCTGTCAGGAAAACTAGGCGGGGATCACGGTCTCTGTCTGTTTCCTCTGACAGAACTTCACCTAAATTCAGCACTACCCGCCGCATACAAACACCTCGCGGCGGGTGTTTTCCCCATGGTATGGAGCTTTGAAGCCGTATGACCGAAGGACAAATTACTATGGGGGTTTATGAAGACTACCAACCCTCTATAAAAAAGGTTATGTTAGGTTAGGTTATGGTAGGTTAGGTTAGGTTATGTTAGGTTATGTGAGGTTATGTTAGGTTATGTTAGGTTATGTTAGGTTGTGTTAGTTATGTTAGGTTATGTTATGTCATGTTAGGTCAGGTTAGGTCATGTTAGGTCATGCTAGGCCATGGTAGGTCACGTTAGGTCATGTTAGGTTATATTAGATTATGTTAGATTATGTTAGGTTATGTTAGGTTATGTTAGGTTATGCTAGGTTATGTTAGGTTATGTTAGGTTATGTTAGGTTATGTTAGGATAGGTTAGGTTAGACCTATTTTCAAACCAATAATCAATATTAATAAAATAAAACAAAATTCCCATAGACTTATAATGGGTGTGTATTTTTAAGGAGGTGTTTCCGCACAAAATAAATAACATATTCCTGCTCAGCGGAAAATTCCCTATCAAAATATATATATGCGGCCCCTCAAAAAAAGTGTCTTTCTAAAACGAAGTCTTACCGCATCCTCTTATGTCCCAACATGCAAAACATAAAAGACATCCCTCGTACATTCTTCTGCTGTATATTGAAGAAAAATTACAAAATTCGTTATTATATATTTATTGGTTTAAAATTAAGGTGTGAAGCAAAGTAAGTAGTTATTTTTTCATAGCACCAAACACTGCAACTTGATTGTCGATAATTGTTTTCACAAATTTATTTGTATACCTATATTTGTACTTCTTCCAGTCTATTCATTATAAATACAGGATTCATATTATTTCTATAGCGTAACTGAAATTTAGTAGGTACAGAGTGAAGGCCATCTACATCCCCTTACACTAGAACTGTTCTAATATAATACCACTTTTTTTTTACTTTTCGGTATATATTGAAAATTAACCAAAGTTGTATTATAAACTGGGACTCAACATAAAATAATACTACGTTATATGGCATTTTAATGACGCACGTTTGGTTTGTCTAGTCTTCGCACATAAATATGGTTATTATATTTTGAAGCAAACAAATGCCACTGTGACTAACCTGTTTATCAGTTAAACTCTTCCATCTGTTATAACCGCAGTTTAACCACACTTTTAACGTATGGTATGGACGCATTTTAAAAATGATTTTGACATAATTGTGCTTTGTTTCATCCATGGGTAGAAAAATTAACAAAAATATAACTCTGGTGATGGTTGAGATTTTGTAAAAACAATAATTAAACAGTCGTTACTCAACAACGTTCTTATTGTATTTTTCAATTTAAAAAACTTGGTACAAAGGTTAATATACTGATAAATTGATAACAATAGACAATAATTAATCGCAAAATTTCGATAACCGTTAAGCATTCGTCATAAAATTATTCTACAGGGTAATAAACACAGTATAATTGCATTTGATTTATGATTCTTTAAAGTTAATACCGCCCTTTCAAACAAGCAACATAAACTTACCGCTAATCTTGGGGCGAATTTGTTCTTTCGGTAAAGCAGGCGACGACTTCCTTATCTCCGAAATAATCCTAGGAGGTATATGCGAATTATCATTATTACCAGCAACCCCTTCAAAATTCAAAGGGTACGAAAGCGTATTCGTAGCTAACAACATTTTCACTTATTTAAAAAACATTTCACTAAGAAACACGCACATTAGAAATTGGTTAATTAGTCTACAATCCACAGACAGTTAATCTGCTCCATAATTAGACGATTACCCGTATTGCGACTGGACTGTTTTTTGTGCGCTTCGCTTCCACTTTCTACTTTTTTCTCAAACGCCGGTTGTTTAACTAAATCAAACGTACATAAATGTATAATAAATTGCTAGTGCTATCGAGAGAACACGCGCACCGATTAGATTCAACTGAATGAGATCACTTTTACTGGTTGTTTTTTAAATAACAAATGATAGTGGGAAGCATCATTTATATTGTCGTCAATTCAGAAAGTAGAACGCGCGTCGCCAACCTATTTTGTGTGCGGTTTTAAACAAACTACGATCGCAAACAAACTACTGTCAACAGTAAGTGCGGATATCTAGACGATCGTCTATCTCGTGCTACAATTTACCCCCACTTCGTACTGTCTGTATTATACTTCCAAAATTATTTTGAAGAAGTCAAGGTTTATTTGATTTTAACCTAATATATACCAGTTTTACATAATAAATGTTTAGGGCATGCACTTGATGCGATGAATTAATTAACGCGATTACAATAAAATACGAAATTCCCACAGAAATGTTAATATTTCAAATTATTAATTTCATAAAAAAGGAGTACTTGGACAGTTGGTTGGTAATTATAAATAAAACTGTATTATTATTTAATTTATGAAAATGCTGAACCGATTTTTCTAAATTAATAATATAACCTGCAAAACATAATTTTAAATCAATTGTTTTCAGACGTCAATTATGTGACACCGACATAATTTTTTGCATTTAACCTAATTTTGCACAGTATAGTAAAAAAATATTTAGATCTCTTGTTTACTTTGAACGCGTGTTTTTTATAAAGTTAATTTGCAAAAAGGATAGGAAATGAGATTATTAATATTTTTTCAGATACCTACCTATTTTACTTTTATGTGAAAATATAATAATGTAGGAAGTCGAGTATAATATGCTTGTTGTTGGTCATTTAAGGCAACGTTGTTTAATAATTATGGTACAAAAAGCTTTTAAGAGACGTTCTAATATTTTTGATACTTCTCGCTTTTAAGACCACTATATGGACTTCAAAATTTTAATTATGATAAATTCAAGCCCAAGTACTTGCAATTTTTTAAGTTGAAAAATAAAAAAAATTATAGTTTTCAGCAATGGAGGCCGTGGAAATACACATTTTCAATCGGGTTGGCGAACGCAACAAAACAGTGATATACACAAAACGAAGTATTTGTTTTAGAAAGTCCTTGAGTCGGCATAATACACAAGGTTAAAGCAGGACAACTCCAATAACAGTAAGGCCCATAATAAGGTCAATAACACTAATAATAATAAGCACTATAACACTATAACAAGTTCCATAAAAAACTGATAATATTAATAATGATAAGGCCAACAACGCTAAAAATAATAAGTCAAATAATACTAATAACAGTAAGTTCAGTAAAGTGCCAAATTGACCCGTTTATGGTTCTTCCGGTTAAAATGTGGTAATTTGTGCGGTCACGGTTGGTAGGCGGCTCCGTGGGGTAGTGGTATGTGTGTGACTACTACGCCCAAGGTCCCGGGTTCGAAACCCGACACGGTTCGCTTGAAAAATGTTACGCGAGCATTTTTCACAAAAATACGCCCTCGTTCGGATGAGAGGTAAAATGGAGGTCCCGTGTGTGAGTGTTGTCACACACGTTAAAGATCCCTACCTTGCTTGGAACAGTAAGGGTTCGGCAAAATTCCAAATTTTCCAGGTAAAAAACTCGCTTCATGGCCATAGTAGTACCCTCGGGTGGAGCATTGGAAAATCACATGTAAGGTTACGGATGACATCTTGTTGCTGGATCCAACGAAAATCAAAATCGCAATCATATGACAACGTGGATCTGGACGTGAAAAGTGATGTAGTTAAAAGTGGTAGAAGTGTGGCAGTGAATTACTGACGTTATTTTTCTTTATTTCCTCCACTGCCGATTTTAGAAAATAAGTTTTCCAGCTCTAGGTGGTAATAGTTAGATTCTTATTTTCTCTATTAATAACAATTTTCGAGCACCACAGTATCCTGCAAAGAAAACCAAATACTTACTTCATCATCATTAGGTCTTCAGTCCTGGAACTGGTAAGACGCGTACCCTCATTGTTTCCTATTCTGAACGAACCTACACATTACCTTGAAATTTGAAGTCCGCATCTATCACTGGTCTGATCAAGGTCTACATCTACCTTCTTTTTCCTATCTCTGCTTATAATATATCCCATACTATTCCCCAAAAATGCTTTAGAACGTATTCTACCCTTCTATTTCTCCTATTTTTTTCCACAGATATCCTTGTTTCCCTACTATTTCTATAACCTATTTGTTATTAACTTTGTCTGTCCATGCTATCATCCTCATACATCTGAAGCACAGCATTGCAAAAGGTTGCTACCGTTTTTCGGTCTGCTTTTTGTACTGCCCGTATTTCATACGCATACTGTGCTGTGCTCCACACATATGCTTTCAACAATTTTCTTCTTGTTTCTATGTTAGTTGTCTTTCATCATAGGCGCTGTTCTTTCTTGTTAGATGCAGTTCGGTCCCCTTCTATTGTTTTACCATTATATATCCTATTTCTCCGACTATTAGTGGTTGTTAAAAGGGGGCGTCGCCGTGGATCAATGGAGTAAGCGTAAGACTACGGATCCCAAGGTCCTGGGTTTAAATCCCGACACGGTCGACTGCTTGAAAAATGACAGGTGAGCATTTTTCACAAAAATTACGCCCTCGTTCGGATGAGAGGTTAAATAGAGGTCCCGTGTGTGAGTGTTGTCACGCACGTTAAAGATCCCTACCTTGCCTGGAACGGCAAGGGTTCGGCAAAATTCTAAATTTCCAGGCAATAAAACACTCGCCTCCTGGCCAATCTAGTACCTTTTGGTGGAGCATTGGAAATATAAATGCACGGTTGTGAAAAGGGGTAAGCAGCTTGTGGTTGCCAAGTTCCCCCCCACTAGAACATTTTTCCAATATATCTTTGCGCACAGTCAACACTAGCTGCTGATATTTCACAATCAACACCTGTAGTTATTTATAATAATCATCAGATTTATCTGCGCTTATTTTTTCGTCATTAGGTTTTCTGTCTCAAAACTGGTTGGACACGTACCTGCACTTATTTATATTCTGAGCTAGCCTACACAGTTCCCTGAAGTTCTCACGCAGCCTGTATACAGCTCGGTTCCCCTTCTATTGTTTTCTAATTTTATGCGCTATTTCACCGAGATTTAGTGAAGGGGGTTAAACAGCCTGTGGCTGCCAAGATCCCCAACACTTAGACATTTGTCGAATTAATAGTTTTCCAGTACATCCTTTCACACAATTAACATTATTTGAGAATATTGCCAAAACAATACTTGTAGTTGCCTATAATAATCATCATGTTTAAGTACAGTTACTTTTTTCGTCATTAATTTATCCATCTTGGGACTGGTTAGATGCGTACCTCCATTGATTTCTATTCTGAGCTAGCCTACACATTTCCCTGAAATTCCTACAGCCTACATCTTTCACTATCTGTGTGCAGTAGTCTAACCTAAGTCTACCTCTACTTCTCTTTTTTCCTATCTCTGCTTCTAATATATTCTGCACTATTCCCTCATGCCGGAGTATGTGGCCTATCATCCTATTTTTACAGTTTTCCACATATTTCTTTCTTCCCATACCATTTTTAGTACATCTTCGTTCTTAATTTTGTCTGTTTATGATATCTTCATCATACGTATGTAGCAGCACATTTCAAAGGCTTCCTACCTTTTTCTTATCCGTTTCTCCTACTGTACAGACTTCATAGCCGTACAGTGCTGTGCTCCACACATATGTTTTAAGCAATCCTTTCCTTGTTTCTATGTTTGTTGTCTTTGAACACAGTAATTGCCTTTTCTTGTTAAATGTAACACGACCTTGTGCTAATCTTTCTTTAATATCTTTTGCGCTTTTCCCATCTTGCGTTATTTGGCTTCCTAGGTAGCAGAAATCCTTAACTTTGTAAGTTCTTGTTACCTATTTGTATTCTTGTTTTTGATTTATTTTCCCCTCCTTTGCATATTAGTACTTTAGTTTTATTTTTGTTAATTTTCATATCTAATCCCTCTGTTAGAACTGTTTCCATTTCATTAAGAGCAGCTTCTAACTCTTCTTTGCTAGATGCTAATACCGCTATATCATCTGCAAATCTAAGCATATCAATTTTTTGTCTTTGCATAGTAGTTCCAAATGTCTTCCTGCATTTGACAGTATTCATTGCCTCTTCAATGTACAAGTTAAAAATTAATGGGGATAGGGCACATCCCTGTCTCGCTCCTTTCATAATGTTTACTTCTCAACGTTCATGCTCTAATTCTATTACTCTGTTTGTTCTTTGTATAAGCTATGTACTATTCGCCTTTCCCTATAACTCATTCCAATCTTTTGAGCATTTCGAACATTTTTTCTATTTTACATTGTCGAATGCTTTTTCCAGATCTACAAACCCTATATACACGCTTTCCCCTTTTACTATTGTTTTCTCCATTACCACTCTCACATCTAAAATAGCCTCCCGTGTTCCCCTGTTTCGCCTAAACCCAAATTGATCTTTTTCTAATATCTCTTCAGCTCGTTTTTCCATTCGTCTTTGTACAATTCTAGTTAATATTTTAGACGCGTGTGCTGTCAAACTTGTTCGAAAATTTTCACATTTATGCGCGCCTTCTTTTTTGGTATAGTTATTATAAAGTTACGTTTGCAATCTTTGGGTATCTCGCCTATTTCATACATATAGCTTACAAGTTGGAAGAGACGTTCTGTTACTGCTTGTCCAGCGGCGTTTAGAGTTTCTGCTTGCACCTTATCTGTACCCGGCGCCTTACCATTTTTCAGACCCTTTAATGCTAATTCAAACTCATCGCTAAGTATAGAATATGCCAAGTTCACATTTTCAATGTCTGATTTCTGTTCTAATGCAGTTAGTTCCTCTCCTGCATATAAATTCCCTATATATTCTTGCCATCTACCCACTTTCTCTACATTTTCTATAATGACGTTTCCTCTCGCGTCCCTTATATTTGTGCCATACGGTTTTATATCCGTAAAACTCATGCTTTATCTGTCTTTTCTACTTCCATCTTAGTTTGTACCTCTATGCACTTTTTATCAATACATTGTTCTTTAGCTTTCCTGCATTTGCGAATAATTTCCCATTTTATGGCTTTGTATCTCTGTTTTCCTGTTTCGTCTGATTTATTTTTGTATTTTCGTCTTTCTTATATTAAATTCAGGATATCCTTTATTATCCATGGTTTCTTATTTTCTCTTTGTGTGTTACGTTCAGCTTATACTGTTATGACTTTTATGTATTCCCAAATAAAATATCACATTACCGCTACTTTTCTCGCTTATCCTAACTTTAGAATGCATTGTAATTAAGCAACCCATGTTACTCTGTAAATGCATAAATGCTAAATTTGTTATATCTAGTGAGCGGTGCTGAATATTTGACAATTGTCACAAGAAAATAATTTTGATACCGTTGTTAGGTTTTACTTTATATTTCGTCTTGTGTTTGAAATTTAAGCGAGCATTTACCCATTCCTATTCAAATTTCCTCCTTTTGGGTTAATTGGTAAGTAACCGCCATTTAGTGGTATAGTTTCAAAAGTTAATGCCTAATTTTTAGCTCTTTTATGGATGGATTTCCGTTGTATTATACAGAAAGTGGATAATTCACTTTATACTCGTACTGTTTCTACCTACCTGAGGTGTACCTTTTGGTTTCTACGCTCCCGCTTTACTGGGGTACTGATTACTGTTTGTGCGGATTTGTTACCGTGCTAACGGCCGATGATGGGTCACAATCCGACTGTCCGCAGAGCAATTCGAATTGGTGGTGCTGCATCTGTTCTACAGCACTTCTGGTAAGATCCTTTTAGAATATCTCTTTTTATTACGTGTAAATGTACCATGTACTACTCAAATCGTTAAATACACTACTGTATATTGCTGCTAGGAGCCCGAACTCCGTTACTGATACTTTTAGGGTTTGTTCGTGTTAACATAGTTCAATTCTTCCGCTATACGCCCATGAATTTAAGATTATAATATATGTTTGATCTAAAAAACTATAGAAAACAGAGTTTACTATAAATATTTCTTTTCTACATTATTACTTTAAATTTCAATTAGAGATTGTAAAGCTGGTGCGTATCTGGAAACGTTTCTAAATGTGTATAAAGCTTTTGCAGTAAATTGTAAATTACGAATTATTAGTGAGAGGGTTACATAATTATGGTAACCTATTTCTTTGAGTTAAGCATTAACTGTACTTTAAAATTGTAAAGAAAACTGTCATACGTACGGTAGCTATAAATAATTGTTATTAACAAATCCCACTCAACCTTCCATGAATAAACTATCTAGTCAGGCTATTTTACTTTTATTATTATAAATACTGATATCAGACCGATTAAGGTGTGGTAATTGTTTAAATTTCTACATAACCTAACCTTTTTTATTTCAGCTATTCGATATATTCTGTTGAAAATAATTGTTTATTTAAAACCTTTGCAGGGTGCGTTTTTCTACTTTGGTTATGTTGCTTAGTTTCCAAAGAAATGTTTGTTGATTTTATACATATGTCAGTTGCAGTATTTTTATAAAACATGTATGTCATAATTTAATGTTTTTCCATATTTAATAGATTGATTTACATCGTTTCTTATTCATTGCATCAAACCACTCTGTGATTCTAGCATTGTAGAAAACCACAAGAGTTTTCCATATTGTCTAGAAAACCACAAGAGGTTATGGGCCCAGGTTACGTATCATCTATGCGTTATAAGTTTTGATGTAATTATGGAATTAGATCGAGTAAAATTAATCTACTTCGTGGAGCTGAAAATTGGACAATATGGAAAACCAACATCGTGTTGATGTTAAAGCGGAAGCATATCTACGAGGCAATACTACCTACGTACAAAGACAGTGAGCCTACCATGCCCGCACCTGATGCTGATGCAACCATAAGTTCAACCTATGAAACTGCAAAATTGAAATATGTGGATACAGATTTGGATGCCCAAATCTTAATCCGTACTTCGATCAGTGAGGATTTGTGTTCAATGTTGTCAACTTGTTCAAATGCAAGTTCTATGTGGGACAAACTTCTGAGCATCTATGAACAACGCTCTGGACAACGGTTAGATCTACTCTATACGAAATTGTTCACTTATGTGAAAGATCCCAGCGTTAACATTGCCACGCATTGCCATGCCCTAGAAAGTATTGCAAAAGAAATCAAAGACGAAGTTGGCTCTATGACGGTGGAAGAAGTAATTGACTCAGTGGTTATAAATCGTATTTTGAATACACTGCCTCAAGAGTATTTTGAGTTTAAGGACAACTGGTCTGCAATGCCTAAAGAAAAGCAAACAATGCAAAAACTGTTTGAGCGACTATGCCTTAAGGAGCTCTCTCTAAAAAATCGCGATGGCGGTGAGTTGGTTACAGATGCTATGTATCTTAAGACAAAGAAGAGTGATCCAAAAGTGGGCGAGTCTAAGAAAAACAATAGCCGACGTCATAGGAAAATATCGGTCCAATGTTTTGCCTGTAAAAAATTTGGTCACATAATGAAAGACTGTACCAATGAGAAAGCTTTGAAGAAACACGCTGAATATAAACAGCGTAAGCAGCAGCAACAATTTAGTGAAAAACCAGTTCAAGAAGGAATTTTAGTTGAATGTATACTTTCTGACTCGACTAACTGCTACATACTTGAATCAACGTCGACTGTATCTGAAGAGTGGATTCTGGATTCAGGAGCGTCCCGTCATCTATGTAATAGGCGAGAATGGTTTCAATCGCTCACCTTACTAAAGGTCCCTGGAGTTGTTCGAGTTGGTAATGCAGAAGCTATCTATGCATTTGCAGAGGGTGACATTCAAGTTCAAACAAAAATAGGTAATAAATGGAAAGTAATCTGGCTACGTGGTGTTTGGTATGTTCCAAAAATCGTCAAAAACATTGTATCTGTTGGAGTCGTCACGGCTCGAGGCTGTAGTTGTGTCTATGTTGGTGGAAAGTGCTCTATCACACGATCCAGTCAAACGATTGTAACAGGCAAAAAGGTAAATGGAATATACAAACTAGCAATTAAAGCGAACGTTTCAAACACATCTTCTACCTGCGAGGTTAACTTAAGTGAAGATGTGCAATTGCAGATGTGGCATGAAAGGTTAGCTCATCAAAACAAACGTCATGTCAAGTCGTTTCTGCGCCTAGAGGGTATTGATGTGAATGAGGATAACGAATTCTGCGAAGGTTGTGTTTACGGTAAACAACATCGTTCATCTTATAGATCTAGGCCCAATCGTACAACTAAAGTGTGTGAACTTGTCAGTACTGATGTTTGTGGACCAATGGATGTACCTTCACTATCTGGTAAGCGACTCTATGTGGAGTTCAAAGATGACTACTCCAAATTTCGCATGGTGTATTTTATTAAAGAAAAATCTGAAGTTATTGATCGGACTCGTGAATTTATTGCTCATGCTAAACAAAGTGGACATGTGATAAAAACAATGTTGTCAGATGGTGGTAAAGAATATGAGAATTCTGAGTACCACAAACTACTTGCTGATAATGGTATCATTTTTAGGAAATCGGCCCCGTATACTCCGGAGCAAAATGGTGCTGCTGAGCGTGAAAACCGTACCCTATGTGAATCAGCAAGATCCATGATCCATACAAAGAATTTATCTAAAAAAGCTATGGGCTGAAGCGGTAAATACTGCCATGTACGTTCTTAATCGGACAGGTAATACACCAGTTAGTGGTAAAACGCCATATGAATTGTGGTATGGAAGAAAGGCGAAATTTGACCACTTAAAGATATTTGGAACTGAATGCTATGTACATGTTCCTAAGCAAAATCGAAAGAAATTTGATAGAAAAGGAGACAAAGGTATTTTTGTTGATTATCACGGCGATTATGACGGATATCGTGTTTATGTACCACACAAAAATCAAGTACGCATATCAAAAGATGTCAAATTTACAACAGAAGTGACAGTTAAACAATCAACTATTGTAAATATGCCCTCCTCTAGTTCATGGTTCCAAACTAATGCTCCTGTGGTAGTGAAACCAGATGATACATCGTTAAGCGACAACATTGCACCTATAGAGTCTCAACATCATGAAGGCACACGGCAATTGCGAAATCGTAATATGTTGAAGAAACCCGCTCGCTACTATGATGGCTGTGATGATGAAGATGAGGTTCACATTTCCTATGATGACCGACCAAGTATAGTGAAGCAATAGAGTCAAATGAGTCATCACAATGGAAAAGTGCTATGGATGATGAAATGGATTCACTAAATGAAAACAAAACATGGAAACTGGTTAAGCTTCCAGAAAACCGAAAACTTGTTAAAAGTCGATGGGTTTATAAGGTCAAGGTAAATGCAGATGGAAGTATTGGTCGCTATAAAGCTCGACTTGTAGCAAAAGGGTTTACCCCGAGAGCTGGCATTGACTATGAAGAAAGTTTTAGTCCGGTAGCACGGATGGATACAATCAGGTCACTCATTAGTATAGCAGCTGCAAAAGGTATGAAAATGCGTCAGTTTGATGTAAAAACCGCGTTCCTTTATGGAGATCTTCAGGAGGAGATTTACATGGAGCAACCTGATGGCTACAATGATGGCTCTGGCCGTGTGTGTTTACTTCAAAAAGGTCTATATGGTTTGAAACAAGCTTCCCGTTGCAGGAATTCAAAATTCACATCAGTTTTATTGAAATATGGGCTCAAACAAAGTATGTCTGACCCGTGTTTGTTTATAGGTTGTTACAATGGTGAAAAACTTATGATAGCCATCTATGTTGATGACGGTTTAGTATTGTCTACAACCAAACAAACGGCAAAGCAGTTTCTTGAGGAGTTGAAACGAGAGTTTAAAATCACAATTGGTGAAGATTTACATTATCTCGGACTATGTATTCAGCATAATAGTGATAGTTCAATTACTGTCCATCAAAAGGGTTACATTGAGCATACTCTTACAATGTTTGGAATGGATGATTGTAAGCCAGTTATTACTCCAATTAGTAAACCCTTGTCTTGTGACAGTGACAGTGAAGTATCTGTAGATGTTCCTTATCGACAAGTCATTGGTCGATTAATGTACTTGGCTCATTGCACTCGCCCAGATATTATGTTTGCAGTGAACTACTGGTCAAGATTTGTCGAAAAACCAACTAGTCATACGTGGATTGGTGTTAAGCGGATTCTTAGATACCTTGCAGGTACAAAGGACTATCAACTCACTTACCGCCATGGCCATGACAAGCTTGAAATCTACAGCGATGCAGACTTCGCCAGTGATAGTGATCGGAAGTCTACCAGTGGAGTTTTGTTTAAGTATGGTGACGCAGCAATCTGCTGGATGAGCAGGAAACAATCTGATATCGCTCTATCCACAATGGAAGCGGAATTCGTGGCAAGTTGTGAAGCTGCTAAACATGCCATGTGGATCAAGCGACTTTTCTTCGAGTTAGTCAATTATGATGAAGTTCCTGTTATTAATATCGATAACCAAAGTGCAATTCACGTTATCAAGAACCCAGAGCTGCACCGCAGTACAAAACATATTGAAATTCGTTATTTCTTCGTCCGCAAAAAGGTTCAAGACGGTCAACTTAAAGTATCATATGTGGAAACAAAAAACAAGCCGCAGACGGGTTAACGAAAGGGTTGGAACGTTGCCGTTTGGTTCAAGTTAACAATCTTCTCGGATTGCTTTAACGATATAAAAACTAAACAATTAGGGGAAGTGTTGAAAATAATTGTTTATTTAAAACCTTTGCAGGGTGCGTTTTTCTACTTTGGTTATGTTGCTTAGTTTCCAAAGAAATGTTTGTTGATTTTATACATATGTCAGTTGCAGTATTTTTATAAAACATGTATGTCATAATTTAATGTTTTTCCATATTTAATAGATTGATTTACATCGTTTCTTATTCATTGCATCAAACCACTCTGTGATTCTAGCATTGTAGAAAACCACAAGAGTTTTCCATATTGTCTAGAAAACCACAAGATATTCGTTCTTGTTTAATCCTACACCCACTCCCAATCTACGCCTACGTTAGTCCGGCATCCTTTTTGTTTATGCTACGGTGGTACCGTTATATGTGTATACCCCAGAATTTCTCTGGCCGCCATGTCTAGGCTGGAATTAATGTTATTCCATTCTGTTTCTACTTCCTTAGTATCAGATATTTTCCCGATATCTTTCAGCAATTCATTTGACTTTTTTTCGAATCTTTCTAGAATATCCTTATCTTTTAGTTTCTTTAAGTCAAAGTGCCTTTTTCCGTTTCTTTTTTCAAATTTTTAAATTTAAATGCGGCCTTCATAATTACTATGTTGTAGTCAGCGTCTATATCTGCTTCTGGGTAGCTTCTACAGTCTTTTACTTGATTCCTAAACCGTTGTTTAACAAGAATGTAATTCATTTGATATCTTTCTACATCTTATGGAATCTTCCACGTATATCATCTTCTAGCATGATGTTGAAATAAAGTGTTTGTGATGATTAAATTGTTCTTGTCGCAAAATTCTACCAGCCTATTTTCCCTGTCGTTTTTCGTGCGTAAAACAAATAAACCTACATTGCTCCTTCCCTACCCTCACTTACCACTGCATTAAAATTCCCCGTAATTATTAAATTTTCATGTCATTTTACGTATCTTAATGTCTTCGATATCTTTGTAGATCGCTTCTACCTCTTCGTCACTGTAACTAGAGGTGGGTATGTATACTTGTATTATTACTGTGTTTACCGGTTTAGATTTTAATCTAACCTTGCGTACTCTTTCGTTCTTTTGTAAATAATTTCCTACACAGTATACTATCTTTTTCCGCAATAACTATCCTCACATCCAAATTTTCTTCTTCTGCTCCTGTATGAATTACCCTGAAGTCCCCACTCCAAAAATCCCCCGCCTCTGGCCACCGAACTTCGCTGATCCCTACTATGTCTAGTGCTAACCTATTTATTTCGATTTTTAGGTTCTCTAACTTACCTACTTGCTTCATGCTTCTAACATTCCACGCAAAATGTTTCCGGCTTTTATTTTACACTTTCCGATCACATCCTCCGAAGTAGTCCCTCCCGGAGATCCGAGTGGCGGACTATTTTAACTCCGGAATCTTTTACCCCAGAGAATACCATCATATTTATAACAATTTAAGTACGCTGTGTACTTGGGAGGTGATATGGTGGTTTCCCGTTGCCTTCCACATTGCGGTAGTGTGCCTTAGACTGTCATACTGACCCCTATGGTCTCTGCCAATCTAAGTACCGAAAGAGCCGCTGCCCTTTCGGGAACCTGTTTCCTCGCTAACGACCCTACTACTTTGGTTGTACCTGTAGTTTGGCTCTTTAGCTCATTAGAACACGCAAGACATTTCACCTATTCTAGTAATCTAGAACTTCAGCAAGGTGCAAGTCCATTCAAAATGAGCTAAAAATAATAAGTCAAATAATACTAATAACAGCAAGTTCAGTAAAATGCCAAATTGACCCGTTTATGGTTCTTCTGGTTAAAATGAGGTAATTTGTGCGGTTACGAATGGCGTCTAGTTGCTGGATCTAACGAAAATGTGACAACGTGGCTTTGGACGTGAAAAGTGATATATTTAAAAATGGTAAAAATGTGCCGATTTTAGAAAACAAGCTTTCCAGTGAATTGGATTATCTACCAAGAGCGAAGCGTATAGTGAACCTTTGAGATTATTGCTCTAGGTCACATGCTGTTTTTTATCTACAGAATTTCCCTGTTAAATGGTAAGTTATTACTAATTTAAAACTGTTTGAATCAGAATTAAATCAATTATTTAAGATGCCAGCTTGTGTTATCAAGGCTTCTGATAATTGATATAATCTATAGTTTTATAACAGGTTCTTTCATTTTGTAAGTACAATAGTACATAAATTTCTAAGCGTCTCTAGTTATCCTTATTTTGTGGATGTTTATTGCACTGTTAGTAAGTATTTATTATCTTTACAGGATACTGTGATGCTCGAAAATTGTTATTAATAGAGAAAATAAGGATCTAACTATTACTATCTAGCTGGAGTAGAATAATAATGACATATTAATAGCCCAATTACAGAAAAGAGGAGGGTATTATGGAATACCACTTACATTTCTAAAAATAACTTTACAGATTTTTGAGTAAAAATCTCCAAAATCATCATTTATACATACTATAACTAACTGTAATGAACTGTCGATTGTAAAAAAATATTATTTATTTTGTTGTTATAAAAAAATTATTTAAAAAGAAATTAGAAATTATTATACCCCGTCGGCGAGGTACGCACGCCACTACGTCAGTTGATAGCAATCTTAGATAATTGTAAACATGACGCGCAAATTAAAGATTACGTCACACAATATGCGAATTATTGCAACACAATTAAAAGTTATATAAATTTTAAAGAAAACCCCAACGGGGTACTCATGTGAACATGTAGGGCTTCTTGCAGAATTACTCCATAATGTCGGCGGCGGCTTCGCTGTTGATCCTTCTCGGGCGTCGGCTGCTTCGCTGATCTTTTGGGCGTGGGAATTCTTGAGCCCGGTTGAAATCAAATTCGATCGTCTTCTTCTTATATGTAGGGAACGACAGGAAACTGGTATAAGAGACGATAGTCAAAGATAAGGGCAAAAGGGACCTACATAACAAAGAAGAGACACGTTAAGATACCAGACAACTACACTTGTTCCCGTCTCGGAGGCTAGTCCAAACACGTATCCGGAGATCCACCACTTGCCTTCCGGCCCCACCGCGTCGGCGCAAATCCCGCACAACGCACTATCTGAAGTGACGGAAATACGCACACGTCCTTTTAAATTTATGGCGCGAAATTCTAACAAATTAAACTTAATTGAGAATGTCTAGTAGCGATTTCGGCACGTAACAAAATGGGGGTGAATATGAAATAGTGGGGTAATACCGAATAGACCGTGGTCGAAATAGATGGTTTAAAACATTGAAAAACTAATTAGACTTCATAAAACCTAGTTATTTTTAAATAAATAGAATTATTAACTACAAAATACTTAAAAGACTTGATACAATTATGCTAATTACGGTGTCACTAATGGAACTTTTGCTCTTGCAGTTAACCTACGCACACGACCCGACTACTTACAGTTGTTACAACAGTATATTTGATTTTCCAATGCTCCACCCGAAATTACTACATTGGTCAGCAAGCGAGTTTCTTTTTACCTGCAAAATTTTGAATTTTTGCCGAACCCTTGCTGTTCCAAGCAGAGTAGGGATCCTTAACGTGCACGACAACACTCACACGGGACCTCAATTTTACCTCTCATCCGAACGAGGGCGTATTTTTGTGAAAAATGTTTTTCTAACATTTTCAAGCGGACCGTGTCGGGACCTTGGGCATTGTATTCACACGCATACGAACTACGCCACAGAGACGCCTCAGTTGTTACAACAGCCGAATCGCTATCAATATTAAAGCTATAATTTCTTTTTTCATTCAGAATGGACCTGAAGCTTGAAGAAGTTCTAAATTACTAGAACAGGTGGAATGGCTTCCGCGTTCCAGTGACCTAAAGAAACAAACTACAGGTTCAATCAAAGTAATAGGGTCTTTAGTGAGGAACCAGACTAAGGCAGGTCTCCGAAAGAGGGTAGCGGGTCTTTCGGTACTTCGATTAGCAGAGACCATAGGGGCCGGTATGACATTCTAAGATACACTACCGCGATGTGGAAGGCAACGGGAAATAACCGCATTACTTTCAAAGTACACAGGGTACTTGTATTGTATTTGAGATCATGGCATTCTCTGGGGTAAAAGATTCCGGAGGTAAAATAGTTTCCCATTCAGATCTCCGGGAAGGGACTACTTCGGAGATTGTGATTAGATAATTTAGAAAAAGGGTCTGGAACATTCTGCGAGTCGGAGCGTGAAATGTCAGAAGTATGAGGCAAGTAGGTAAGCTAGAAAACTTAAAAATTGAAATGGATAAGTTAGCATTAGACATAGTAGGGATCAGCGAAGTTTGGTGGCCAGAGGCTGGAGATTTATGGAGTGGAGACTTTAGAGTAATTCAAAGGAGGGAAATTCTGGCGTGAAAATAGTTATGCGAAAAAAGATAGGGCACTGTGTAGAAAACTACTTACAAAAGAACAAAAGAGTACTCATGGTTAGATTAGAATCTAAACCGGTAAATACAGTAATAATACAAGTATTCATGCCAACCTCTAGCCACAGTGAGGAAATGGTTAGAAACGACCTACAAAGGTATCGAAGACATAATAATTATAATAATTACGGGGGATTTTAATGCAATAGTAGGTGAGGGTAGAATTTTGCGACACAAACAATTAACAATCACAAACACATTATTTCAACATCATGCTAGAAGACGATACACGTAGAAGATGCCAGGGGATATATGAAGATATAAAATAGATAACATTCTTATTAGACAACGGTTTAGGAATCAAGTAAAAGACCGTAGAAACTACCGAAAAGCGGATATAGACACTGACCACAACATTGTAATTATGAAGGCTGCTCTTAAATTTAAAAATTTGAAAAAAGGCACGGAAACAGGCACTTTGACTTTGAGAAACTAAAAGTTAAAGATTTCCACCAAAGATATGAAAAAAGTCAAATGAATTGCTAAAAGATATCGGGAAAATTTATGATACTAAGGAAGTAGAAACAGAATGAAATAACATTAAATCCAGCTTAGACATGGCGGCCAGAGATATTCTGGGATATACACAAAAAGAAAATAAGAAACCATGGATAACAAAGCATATTCTGTATTTAATAGAAGAAAGACGAAAATGCAAAAACAGACCAGATGAAGCAGGAAAACAGAGATACAAAGCCTTAAATTGGGAAACTATTTGCAAATGCAGGAAAGCTAAAGAACAATGGAAGTGCAAAGAGGTACAAACGAAAATGGAAATAGGAAAGACAGACGAAGCATACAAATTAATTAGAATGAATTTTAGAGATATAAAACCGTATAGCAAAATATAAGGGACGCACAAGGAAACGTCATCTAAAATGTAGAGAAAGTGGTTAAATGGCAGGAATATATAGGGAATTTATATGCAGGGGAGGAACTAACAGCATTAGAACAGGAATCAGATATTGAAAAGCATGACGTGGGATATCCTATACTTAGAGATGAGTTTGAATTAGCATTAAAGAGTATGAAAAATGGTAAGGCGCTGGGTACAGGTAAGGTGCAAGCAGAAACTCTAAAAGCCGCTGGACAAGCAGTAACAGAACGTCTCTTCTAACTTGTAAGCTATATGTACGAGACAGGCGAGATACCCAAAGATTTCAACGTAATATCATAGTAACTATACCAAAAAAGAAAGGCGCGCATAGATGTGAAAATTTTCGAACAATAAGTCTGACAGTACACGTGTCAAAAAATTAATTAGAATTGTACAAAAACGAATGGAAAAACGAGCTGAAAAAATACTATAAGAAGATCATTTTAGGCGAAACAGAAGAACATGGGAGGCTATTTTAGTTCTGAGGGTGAAAATGGAGAAAACAATAGAAAGGGGGAAAAGCGTGTATTTAGGATTTGTAGATCTGGAAAAAGCATTCGATAACGTAAAATGGAAAAAAATGTTCGAAATTGGAATGAGTTTTAGGGATATACAGATAGTACGTAGCGTATACAAAGAGCAAACAGCTGTAATAGAATTACAGCAGGAACGTAGAGAAGTAAACATTAGGAAAGGGGTGAGACAGACCTTATCCCCGTTAATTTTTAACTTGTACATAGAAGAGGCAATGAATATTGTCAAATGCCTTTTTACGTATCTTGGTATGTTTTCGATATCTTTTTAGATCATTTCTACCTCTTCCTCGGCGTAGCTAGAGGTGGACGTGTAAATCTGCATTATTACCGTATTTATCGATTTTGATTCTAATCTTCACTTGCATTTTTTACCAGGAAAAGTATTATTTTTCTGGGCTAAGATGTTAGAGAAAATCTAATGCTCTTTCGAATAACGACAGCTGTTAATGTTCTGTGTACTTGCAATTAATAGAAATTTGTTTTTACACTACCAATAAGTACCAGAAGTTAGTACTCAATAATGTAAAGAATACCATTACATCACTAACAATTCAAACAAACTTTCTAATACTTATTTGGTTTTAGCGTAGCTTTTACTAACAGATTTTAAATAAAACGAAACATTTTACTAAAGAATAAAGAAGATTTACAATTCACTTAATTAATAAACACAAGCCGTGCAAAATTTATTAAAAAAAAAAAAGTTGCGCCCGCAGATAACAATCATGGGTATTTTCGCTAATGTTGAAATAACAAGTCGAAATGCTTTTAAAAGATATTAAATTTAACAATTTCTCACGAGAATTCATTTACCTCAATGTACATTTCCTAGTTCAGACAAGACAAACAATCGTACCTTCCAAAAACTGCATAATTTTGTAATTACTTTGTGACATTAATTTGTTTTTATATTAAAATGCACTGCATTCTGAATTGGATATTTTTTTGTATTGTTTTAGAAAGTCGTGTATTTAAAGTAAATATCATCTTTAATCGCTGTTTGCTTTTACTTAGAGAATTAATCGACAAATGTTTTACTATGGTATTAACATAACAGAGCGAGGGTTGAATTATACATAGTATTCTACTGCCTATTGTAAGAAAGAACTGGGGCAAGTATCATTTCCATACCCCTAGCATTCCTTTAAATATCCCCTGCTAAAAGAAAGGCAAAGGTTTCGATTTTCTGAAAGCAAACACACAAGTGACTTTTAACATGAACAAGCTCCAGGTGAGTAGAGACAGTCCGCGAATCATCCCTACTTTGATAGGTTGTTCCTATTCTGACTCTATGGAAAACAAAAAATCACGAGAAAAGAAAGAAAATTAAAAAAGCGACTAAACACGAAGAATGGCTGTCGAATCGAAACGTGGAAAATTAAAGTTTCTAGAAAATAAGCGTATGTAAGAATTTGAAGTTAGGAATGGAGAAGTTAAAATTAAACTTAGTGTTACGGGAAACCACCTACTTCACTTTAATTAAGAGTTAATTTCCATTGTATAAGGTTGCCAATCTCAACGGACCTGCATCTTGTAGGAGCTCTAGAATACTAGAGCGGGTAGAATGGCTTGCGTGTTTCAGTCAGCTATAGGTTTAAGCAAATAAGAGGGGTCTTTAGTGATGGTGATGAACCAGACTTAAACAGGTTTCCAAAAGAGGGCAGTATGCCTTTCGGTACTTAGAGTGGCAGAAACCTTGGGGTTCAGTATATCATTCTAAGACACACTATTGCGATGTGGAAGGTATGGGAAACCATCACATTACCTCACAAGTAGTAAAAATGTTTTAATATTAGTGATGGCATTCTCTGGGGTTAAAGATTTCGGAGTTAAAATAGTCCCCATTCGAATCACCGGGCGGGAAACAATTCGGGGAATGTGATCAGCAAGTTTAGAAGAAGACCTGAGAACATTTTGCGAGTCGGAGCGTGAAATGTCAGAAGCATGAAGCAAATGGGTAAGATAGATTAACATCAGACATGGTGGAGGTTAGCAAAGTTCGGTGGCCAGAGGCGGTAAATTTTTGGAGCAGAGACTTTAACATAATTCATACAGGATCCGAGGAAGGAAATTCGGGTGTGGCGATAATTATGCGGATAAACACAGGACTCTGTTTAGAACACTACTTACAATAGAACCAAAGGGTACCCATGAGTAGATTATAATCTAAACCGTACAAGTACACATGCCTACCTCTAGCTACAGCGAGGAAGAGGTAGAAGCGATCAACAAAGATATTGAAGACATACTAAGATTTGTAAAAAGACATGAAAATATAATAATTAGGGGAAAATGCAGGAGGATGCCAGGAGACATAAGTAGATATCAAACAGATCACATTCTTGTTCGACAACGGTTTAGGAATCAAGTAAAAGACGACAGAAGCTGCTCAAACGCAGATATAACCACCGAGCACAACATAGTAATTGTAAAAGCCGCGCTTAAATTTAAAAATTTGAAAAAAAGGAATGGAAAAGACACTTTCACTTTGAGAAACTAAAAGATAAAGATATCCACAAAAGGTTTGAGAAAAGTCAAAAGAATTACTGAAAGAGAGATCCGCAAAATTTCTGATAGTAAATAAGTAGAAACAATGGAATAATATTAAATCCACCTTAAACAGCCACAGATATTTTAGAGTATAAACAAAAAGAAGATAAGAAATCATGAGCAACAAAGAATATTCTGAATTTAATAAACGAATGGCGAAAATACACAAACAGACCAGACGAAACAGGAAACAGAGATACAAAGCCATAAAACGCAAAATTATTCTCAAATGCAGGAATGCTAAAGAACAAGGATTGATGAAAAGTGCAAAGTGCTAAGATGAAAATAGGAAAGATAGACGAAGCAATGAAACTAATTATAATGAATTTTAGGGATATAAAACCGTATAGTAAAAATATAAGGATCGCGGGATGAGACATCATTATAAAAAATGTGGAAAAAGTGGTTAAATGACAAGAATATATAGGGAATTTATATGTAGGACCGGAATTAGAAGCACTGATAGTAATGAGACATTGAAAAAGATAACTTGGGGCATCCTATACTTAAAGATGAGTTTGAAGTAGCATTAATGAGTTTGAAAAATATTAAAACACCGGGTGTAAATAAGGTGCAAGCAGAAATTCTAAAAGCCGCTGGACAAGCAGTAACAGAACGTCTCTTTTAGACGTAAAGTAAAGCAACAAATTAAAAAGTTTGCAAAAGTCTACACCTAGTAGGAACGGATAAGCTAATGTAGGTACAATCAAAAATGTAACCTCACGTTCAAGTGATTCTACTTGAATTTTTAATTTAAGGGAACCTGTTACATATATTTGATTATCGTCGGCTAAATTTATGGAAGTTTTTTCGGGAGCAATTTGAATTTTAATATTTTGTTTAGATAATTGTTGTAGACCTTCGTTGTTTATAAGGGAGCATGAGGAACCTGTGTCCAATAAAGCTATTACATTTAAGGAACCAATCGAGATGGGTAAGTGCGGGCGGTTATCGAAGGGTTTTTTGACAAGTTGTAAAGCAGCAGACTTTTTATGGTAAAAGGAATTAACGGTTTGTAGCCAATTCGACCACTCTGACGGGGTAGTATAACATAATTCTTTTAATGAAGGTAAGGCATTTTGTACATTAACAGTAGCGATATTATTGTCAGATATATTTAATAACGGTACAGCGTTAGAGGTAGTTTTATGCTTTAAATTTATTGACGTCTGGGTCCGTTGAATGATTGGTGTTGAGGACGATTTTGATTCCTTGAGATATTCACGCCCTGGATAGGAATATCTCGACGAGAGTTTCCTGATACGTTAGGATTACAATTCGTACAGTTAGATTTGTAGATATTAGCACAACCACAGCCATAGCAAAAAATATTTTTGGGGTATGTACAAACATTGTAATTGTGTCCACTTCTCTTACAGTTCCAACAGGTAAGTGAGTTATTTGTTGCGGTAGAAGGAACATTAAGGGTAGATACTTTATGAGAAGTTTGAACTTGACACGCTAAATCGGGTTCTAAAAGGCTAGATTGTTTTTCTGGAGGGGGGCGGTATTTATCCACTCGCAGCTAACTTGAAGCGAACGACATAAATCTTTGAAGTGAGCTAAGGAAGAAATGTGTTGTAACGCTAGACGTTCGGAAAAATAAGGATTTAAATTTCTATGTAACTGATCGATAATTTCAGATTCTGAAGGTTTATTATCAAGTCTACTATATAAAGCTTCTATTGAGGTAATAAAGGAAATAACATTTTCGTCAGGTCCTTGGGTTCGATTTCGTATCTCTTCCAAAGGTCGGTAATATAACCATGGGGTAGGAAGTCTCGTTTTAAACATGCAACTAACTCCTCCCAGGTAGAAATTTGATCTCTAATGTTACGGTACCAGATCAACGCAGAATCGGAAAACAATCTACCCGCTGAAACAAATAAATCCTGGTCGGTACATTTTCGAGAAATTCTGAAATCGTTAATCCTATCGAGAAAAGACATTAAAGAGATTTTAGAGTCAAACCCTTGAAAAGTTAAACCCCATTTATACACAGGTATAGATTTCCCTAATGGTTGAGCTTGGGCAATTACAAGATTTGATAACGGTAGAAATATATCTGTGTCTGCGTTTGGATTGAGTCTCTCAAGAACTATCCCTTCAAGTAATAAGATATCTGATAGAAAAGTTTGTTTAGCTTGGTTCGCTTGTTCATTGTCATATAAGTACAATAATTCTATACGCTGTTTAAGATGAATGATACGTGAAACTAAACGTTTTAATTCATTCACGCTTGGGCCGGGGTCTATTTTGTTTATTATATTAGTTATATCCTCAAGGGACTGTTTGATTTCAGATACATTTTGAGTTAAATCGGAAACAATTTTTTTAGAAATAGGTAGGCCTTTCGTTTCCTGGGCTAGAATGGCTTTAAGTTGCAATCGTCTATCATTTTGATTAGAGGCGGGGGTAATATCTCTACATTCAATTTTGTAAATCAGCTCCAAAGACTTAAGACGTGTAATGTTCATTTTGAAATAATATTTGAGACAACAATATACAAGATATACGATACTATAGTAATTCACACGACAACAAACGGTACAGCTAACTTCAATTCGCTACAATAAGTTTATTCAATGGCAAAATCATCCTTTTAAAAAAGGCATCTATAGGTTACAGCATATCAAATTACCAAGGAAACACATTTAGAACTGTAAGAGGGCAAGATAGTGTTTAATGAAAGAAATACATCACGGATAAGTTAGAATAACGCTTTAAAAGACACTAAAAACTCAGTTAATTAGAAAATCTATATTTCGACATGCAATTTTGTTATATATAGGTAATTGTGAATTATACTTAACGATTTCGGTTATAAAACAACACTCAAAATTATAGAAAAATACATTATGTGCTATTTAAATGGTAGCTTTAAAAATTAATCCAAAAACAAGTTGATTGAGATGAGTTAAAAAAAATTTCATAAATAAAGTGATTATTTTAACTGCATTTTATAGCATTTTTTAAAAAAAAAATTTGTTCTTTCTGATAATGGGTAGAAAATAATTTATTTACTTATATTTAGAAATACTTACATTCAAAATTATATGGTGTAAACGTATATGTAAGGTTATATTATCCTATAAACACTGCTGATGAAAAACACTTTAATTGCATTACAAAAACAAACTATACAACCATTTAACACAATTCAAGTTAAAAAAGATACACCACATTTAAAATTGGAAGAAAATTAAATAAACAAAACATTTTAAAGATAAAAGCTATGTATTTCAATAACCCCAAAATGGCGGTTTTTATTTAGTTACTATAACAACTGTTTTTGACATCTTAGGCAATCTAGTGAGTTGCAAAAGTACCAACATAAACTTTAAAGTCAATAGATATCGAAAAATTAAGATAATTTTTTTTTTTAGTGAAAAAGCTATATATATATATCGTTAATTAATAATTATAAAGCCATAAAACAAAAGAAGAAATTCCTATACAACCAAAAACATGTTGAGGCGTCAATTCTTACAATCCCGCAAACGCGGTATACTAGACGCAAAGTCAGTTGGTCACGCTAATCTATACTACAGATTTTAGAGCGCCCATCTGTCAATGACGTCACACAATATGCAAATTATTGCGCGTAGTGACGAAATATATAAAATTCATACAATATGTTATTAAAGCGAGGTACTCACATGAATGGGTACAGCTTCCTACCGAATCATTTCTTTCCGTGTTGCTCGTAGCTTTCTTTAAGATAATTTAAAGATGGTGGCTGCGACCTCCGAGATTGGTCCAGCTAGCTCTCAGGGCTCCCTTCCGGAGTGTTTAAAGATGGTTCGGTTCGGCCAGGTTGCTTTCAAATTGCGTATCTTCTACCTATGTAGCGGTAATGACAGGAACAGTTGGAGGAACGATAAACAAGATAAGGCAAGGAAATCTACATAATCAAAGACAAAGATACGATATCCAACCACTCTCGTCGATGTCATCAGCAAAAGTTCCACGTTTCCTTAGCGTCTCCCGGAAACATCCCCACTTTTTTTCTCCCACACGCGTCGGCGCGATTTGGCGCAAACGCACTCTGTTGTGACGGAAATACACGCCCAAGTCTTTCAAATTTAAGGCGCGAAACTCCCGCACATCAAAATTAAACTAGAAAGATGTCTAGTGCCAAATTTTGGCACGTAACAAGATACGGTATGAAAATTAACAAAAATAAAACTAAAGTGCTAGTATGCGAAGGAGGGGAAAATAAATCAAAAACTATAATACAAATAGGAAACGAGAACTTACAAGAAATTAAGAAGTTGTGCTACCTAGAAAGTCAAATAACGCAAGATGGTAAAAGTGCTAAAGATATAACACAAAGATTGGCTCAAGACAAAGACAAAGACAACAAACACAAACAAGAAAAGAATTGTAAAACTGTAAAACGTGAACAATAGAAGAAGCGAACAGAAAAAAGATAAGAAAGAAACCTTTGAAATGTTGTGCTACAGACATATGATGAAGATATCATGGATAGATAAAGGTAAGCACAAAGAGGTTTTAGAAATCGTAGATGTAGACCTAGATTAGACTATTGCTTTCAGATAGTGAAATATGTAGACTGTGTAAATTTCGGGGAAATGTGTAAGTTAGTACAAAATAGGAAACGATGGAGGTACGCGTCTAACCAGTTCCAAAACTGAAGCAGATTCAATAGTTTGCAAACAGTTCCCGATATTTCTGCTGAATACGTACGCCACATACGAACCTGTTTGGAAGCGGTCGCCATTTTTTGTAGCGCAAATATTTTACACTCTTTATTTGCTCATTTACGAACATCTGTATGAAACATGGCGTTCGACGGTGTTTATTCCCTAACGTACGAATATGAAGAACAATTTTATACCATAAACGCAACTTCTGAAATTCATGATAGATTAAAAAACTGTGAGTATAGTTATGTTATAAATAGTATATAGTTATTATCGGTTTTAAAATAACACAACCTCAAATTTAATGTTGATACTTCTATAAAAAAACACTAATTCTTGTTTAAACTTGCAGATATTCACTTTTTCTTAAACCACTTTGGTCATGATGAAATAGCTGCTAAGGAGTCCTCTACAATTTGTTTCATTACTGGTATGTATTTATATTTTCTATGTATTTAATATTTACATTAGCGATGGGAGATGAAGAAAGCTCTTTAAAAAGTGATACTGGTGGAAGTTCAGGAGGATTTAAGTGGGATAGAGCATCCACGATATTGTTAATCAGTAATTATAAAGAAAGAAATGAAGATTTCAGAAATCCAAAAATTAAAAAAGTTTTGTGGTCGCAAATAATATTTTTAGAAAATGGATACTATTTAAGAGAAGAAGATTGCGATGGAATATGGAAAAATTAAAAACAAATTACATCACAATTGTAAATAATAACAATAAACAACGGGGAGGTGTAGAATTGCGTGAGAGCACTTCGATGACTTTCACGACATATATTTTAATGATGCACCCACCACAAGTAGTGTCGTCGTTTTCTAAAATCACGGAGGTGGAAGATAAACCGGGTCCCAATACTTCGGCAGGGAATGAAGCCTTTCGTGAAAGTATCACCAGAGATGACCAACTTCATTTAAAGAGAAGACCATTCACATCGTCTGACGAACCCGAAAAAGGATTCGTAATAAAAACTTATACAATTTAGGAAATCGGTTAGCTACTATCGAGGAAAACAGTTGCTTAGGATTGCTATTGAGGAGAGCAATACTGTAGCGGGCTACTATTAACGCGTTTCGCCAATTTAAAACAAGCAATAACAAAAGTCTTTATTACTCACTGCTGACACAAGTCTAATTAACGGTATATGCCTTATTTATAGATGTTTTCAGTCCAATTAACAATGAAGCACTATAACATTAATATCCTTTACAAGCACTAATATCTTCTTAAACTAAATCCTTAACCATAAGTCTCCTTAACAACACTAACACTGCTATAATTTATTTATTACACTTTTGTCTATTTATGTACAAGCTGTCGGTACAATATACACGTTCACATTTATATTTACTATTGGACTTTCAAAAGTGTAACTAATTAACTTTACACGATATAATTTATATTCGACATTTAGATATAGACTAACTCTGTACTTTATCAGCGGTCTTATATATACCCTGAATTAAATGGATGATTCATACTCCGGTATATGCTGAAAAGTTCGAGACTTTTGTAAAATATACATCGGTTACGCCGCTTGTGTGTTTGACGGGTTGCCTAATAGTAGTTCGTAACAATACTACATAGCAGGAAAGAAACTATTAAAACGTTTGTTAGACAAATAGTTTAGTTATAACCTAAATGTTTATTTATTATTTACCTATTGCTTTTATTATGTAAAAATATAATAATCTAATGAATTTTACATTTTACTACTATATATACTGCTATGTATTTTTCTCCCCCCGTTGTTGCGTCATATAAATATGATATGATAACGCCGTACTCGGTGTAATAAACGTTCTGCTGAACGCCACCGCTCTGTGTTTCTCTCAAATTAATCTTTTACTTTTATTATTATGCCCAACTAGCCCTTTTTAATCTACACAGAGTGCACAACGTTACGATGATCGATTTTCTTTCACCCCTTTTATGATTATCTGTTTGAATTGATAAAACAAAGTCAATCAACATTCTTATAATGAAAGGAAATAATATTTACAATTTTTGAAATTCTTTAAATACAACCTTCAATCAATTAGTATTATATGGATTATTTATCCCAAAATTTATATACTTTTAATTCAATATAAAGTCGCCAGAAACAACACCTTTACAAAAAAAATCTGGAACATTCGAGACTCTTTTATGATTTATTACGTAAGTTTAAATGTATGCAATGTTCCTGTTGACTCTTTACAAGTTTTGGATAAATTGAATAAATTCAATATTAAAATTTAAATTGAAAAGGTTCCTTAAAATTAAGTAGATCTGACCTGTGATCTCCTGATATGTTGTTTCGTGTTGTGGATCAACGCCCTCTTGTTGTCTTCAATCGAATACCAATGCTCTGCTTTATTGAACCAATGTTTCAGTACAGTTACCCCTTGCTTTCCAAAAATCACCTCATGCTTTATTTTATCTCTCTGCATAAGCTTTGAATCTCTTTCCTTAAATACCACTTGAACTCGTGGGTTACTTAGTATTATACCAAAATTATACCACAAGTGTGCCAGAATTATTGTTTTCGACGCAGATTAGAATTAGAGTTTCTTTCGACGCAGATTAGAATTGAATTGTTCCAAAATTAGAATTGTCTTCGACGCAGATTAGAATAGTCCAGAAATATACCAGAATTATCGTCTTCGACGCAGATTAAAAGCCCTATATTATTGTAAATATTTAATCTAAATTAATTAATCAATTTCTACTCAAGTTTTCTGAAAAAACGGCAAAAACTTTTCATATATAGTTAACACAATTTTTATGCAGCACTATTTTCACTATATTATAAACTTTATTTATCTGACGCGTAGATTTCTGAAGTGATGTAGATTCAACGTGCTTTAAGTGGAAACTGAGCTGCCTTATCACCGATGGGTGTTAAATAGCTTTTCCCTACTACATCCGGATTGGGTTTCCAAGCAGTTATACATATTGTCGCAACCAACCAGGTTTGTCTTTAATATTCGCTGTATTTTTAAGCTGTTTTTTGATGAAGCTTTTTTGGATTCTCATATCATGATTGTTTATTTGCGATCTTTGCTTGCCTTATTATTTGTTATCGCGGCCAGACTTTTACTTACGTCTGTTGTTTTGTATAGATAAAACTTTTGGAGAATTGTACAAATTAAATGATGTAACATGAATGCTGTTTTCGTATTTATTTATTTATGCGTTTTCTTATCAAAGCGTTTATTGTTCCAACGTAATTGCATGGAGATTTGTTAGGTTTCATCTTACCTTCTGCGTCTTTATTTTATAAACTTGGTGAACACTCCTCAACGTATGTTTAATTACATGTACGATTATTTCTCTGCTGAATACGCGTTCTACTGATGAAAGATATGCTTACTGGCATCGCTTAAAGTTAATTACGGTCTGTATACAAAGTGTTAAATGCTTGCTATTTACATAATGTATGAATTACTTATTTTTCTGCTAAATAAATGCAGTTTTCTGATTCCTATTGCTATTTACAGTTACAATTCGACCTACTACTCAATACACCCCTAAACAACCCCTTATCACAGCAATACATACACTACAATTATAATATATTTACTATATTTAAATGTTTCTTGGCAGCATCGTTTCTGTTGGCTTCTCCAGTATCTTCATTTAGTTGTTGATTTACAATACCCACATCTGCTTCAAATTTTTCATCATCCTCTTGATCCTGTATAATAACAAAATTATGCAAAACACACGCTGCTGCTATAATTTGATTTCCAAATGCTCGATTAAAGCTATTTAAATATTTCAATCTTCAAAATTTTCCCTATTAGCGACCAAATGATCTTTCTATAATACTTCTTGTAGACTTACTTTGGTGTTATAATTTACTTTTACTGCACTTAAATGGCCGTTGTCTTTAAAAAGAATCAAACAATTTACAGACAAGGGATATGCTGATTCACTAATAATGTGGAAATGTCTGGGTAAGGTGTTCATTCTTGCTAATATAGGGCTATTCCTAAAACCCCGAGCATCATGCACCCTACCTGAAAATCCCACAAATACGTCCAAAAATTTATTATTGTGGTCACATATTCCTGAAACCATTAGTAAATATAACAGCATTAAGATAAAGTACACTCACTACCTTGCAATAAACTTGAATGATAACCATTTCGATTAAAGTAATCATTAGCATTATGTGCAGGCTGTTTTATTTTAATATGCAAACCATCGATAACTCTAACAATTCCAGGGAATCGAGAACGATCATAAAATGCCTATAAACTAAATCAATAGGAAATGAATAAATTAGGTAAATTGTACCTCTTCAATTTCGTTACAATTATTTGGCCAACGAATATATTGTGGCAATAATGCTACCAATGTTTTTCATCATCACTAGGTCAGTCCTGGAACTGGTTAGACGCGTATCCTCATTGTTTCCTATTCTGAACTAATCTACACATTTCCCTGAAATTTCTACATCTGCATCTATCACTATCTGATCTAGGTCTACATATACCTACTTTTTCTTATCTCTGTTTGTAGTATATCCCATACTATTCCCCAAAAATGCTTTAGAACGTATTCTGCCCTTCTATTTCTCCTATTTTTTCCACAGATATCCTTGTGCCCCCTACTATTTCTATAACTTATTTGATATTAACTTTGTCTGTCCATGCTATCGTCTTCATACATCTGAAGCACAGCATTCCGAAAGGCTGTTACCGTTTTTCTGTCTGCTTTTCCTCCTACTGCCCGTATTTCATAGGCATACTGTGCTGTGCTCCACGCATATGCTTTCAACAATTTTCTTCTTGTTTCAATGTTTGTTGTCTTTTATCATAGGCGCTGTTCTTTCTTGTTAGATGGTCTCCTTCTATTGTTTTACAATTATATACCCTATTTCTCCGACATTCAGTGGTCGTGAAAGGGGGGGGGGGCTCCGTGGCGTAGTGGTATGTGTGTGACTACTACGCCCAAGGTCCCGGGTTTGAATACCGACACGGTCCGCTTGAAAAATGTTAAGCGAGCATTTTTCACAAAAATTCACCCTCTTTTGGATGAGAGGTAAAATGGAGGTCCCGTGTGTAAGTGTTGTCACGCACGTTAAAGATCCTTCTTGCTTGGAACAGTTCCAAATTTTCAAGTAAAAAAAACTCACTTCCTGGCCAATGTAGTACCTTCGGGTGGAGCATTGAAAAATCACATGTAAGGTTGTGAAGGGGGGTAAGCAGCCTATGGCTGCTAAGTTCCCCCAGCACTTGAATAATTTTTTCCAATATATCTTTTTGCGCAGTCAACATTAGTTGCAGATATTTCACAACCAACACCTGTACTTGTTTATAATAATCATCAGATTTATCTGCGCTTATTTTTTCGTCATTAGGTTTTCTGCCTTAAAACTGGTTGAACACGTACCTGCACTTATTTATATTCTGAGCTAGCCTACACAGTTCCCTAAAATTCTCACACGGCCTATGTTCAATTCGGTTCCCCTTCTATTGTTTCATAATTTTATACCCTATTTCACCGAGATTCAGTGAAGGGATTAAGCAGCCTGTGGCTGCCACGATCCTCCAACACTTAAACACTTCTCGAATTAATAGTTTTCCAGTAAATCCTTACACACAATTCACGTTATTCGAGAATATTGCTCAATCAATACTTGTAGTTGCTTATAATAATCATCATGTTTAAGTAGTTACTTTTTTCGTTCATTAGTTTATCCATCTTGGGACTAGTTGGATGCGTACCTCCATTGATTTCTATTCTGAGCTAGCCTACACATTTTCCTGAAATTCTCACAGTCTACATCTTTCACTATCTGTGCAGTAGTCTAACCTAGGTCTACCTCTACTTCTCTTTTTTCCTATGTCTGCTGCTAATATATTCCGCACTATTCCCTCTTGCCCTAGTATGTGGCCTATCATCCTATTTCTTTTATTTTTTACCATTTTTCACATATTTCGTTCTTCCCTGCCATTTTTAGTACATCTTCGTTCTTAACTTTGTCTGTCTATGATATCTTCATCATATGCATGTAGCACCACATTTCAAAGGCTTCTACCTTTTTCTTGTCCGCTTCTCCTACTGTCCAGACTTCACAGCCGTACAGTGCAGTGCTCCACACATATGTTTTAAGCAATCTTTTCCTTCTTTCTATGTTTGTTGTCTTTGAACACAGTAGTAGCCTTTTGTTGTTAAATGTAGCACGACCTTGTGCTAATCTTTATTTTATATCTTTTGCGCTTTTTCCATATTGCGCTATTTGGCTTCCAAGGTAGCAGAAATCCTTAACTTCTTGTAAGTTTGTGATACCTACTTGTATTCTTGTTTTTGATTTATTTTCCCCTCCTTCGCATACTAGAACTTTAGTTTTGTTTTTGATAATTTTCATACCATATCTCTTTGTTAGAACCGGTTCAATTTCATTTAGAGCAGCTTCTAACTCTTGCTTGCTAGATGCTAATACTGCTATATCATCTGCAAATCTAAGCATATCAATTTTTTGTCCCTGCATAGTAATTCCAAATGCCTTCCTGCAAAGTTTTTATTGTATTTTAAATATATAACGGGTGCTACTTTTAGCTATCCCAAAACGATCCCCAACTGATAAAAAACTTTCTTGCTTTGCAATTACCCATACAGTAAGCAACATCTTCTTCTGTAGGGGTATTACCCTCCTTACTGGCTGTAGTTCATTTCCCACTATATTTATTACTTCCTGTAAGAACAATTATGAGTTATATTTCAATTTTTTACTTATCAGTTACATCCATTGCTTCCCGAGACATTCTAAAATGTTCTTTAAATAAACTTCCAACGTATCTTAGGATAGTTTCTTCGAAAAAATTCTCATTTCGAGGCACAACTTGCCTCTCCTCTGGCATTAAATCAAGCGGTTCTCCTAAGTCGCCGATCATTTCGCCTACCACATTCATGTTCAACCAAGGTTCATCCATAAAGAACAAATATTTATTAACCTGTTCCATAAAAATAAAATTCTACCGATAAATAACACAAAATAAAACAAGTTGAAAATGCAAGGCATTGTCGCAACGAACTTCCAAATGTAGACTTACTTTAAAACAAATTAAAGAAATTAAAATTATTATGTTGTAATAATTATAAGTATTCAGATAAAACAAAATTTATAAACAACAAAGAGACATTTTAATATATTTTATTTTATTGAATAAATATTTTAAAAGCTATATATTAGTTCTCATCAATAAGATAAGAAATTTTTTTTTTATATGAATCTAATTATTTTCGGCAATCAAAATTTAAGTTTAAACAATGTCTATAATATTGGAATAATTGGCATGAAATGCCATAAATTGTTCAAATATGTGTCGCATATTGATTTTAAACTTATTAAAAATTTTAATTATCCCTGTAGATTTTCCCGCGGGCTCGGCGTCCCCGTGGCCCGATTTTAACTGACATCAAAACTTAAGCTCTGGACACCGAGCTGAATCGATTGATGTATCACACATTGATGTCCGACCATTAGAAAGGTCTCGGACGGACAGACAGACGGACGACAAATCGATTTCATAAACGAACGAAGTTCGTTGAAAATAGGTTATGTTATTATCACGAAACTATAAGTTAGAACGGAGTGTCCAGCAATAGTCGCTAGCGCTACGTAGCGGTGGCGTAAGCTGCTTTTTTCTGCTAAACGCGACTACTGATGATGATGAATGAAAACTGAAGTCAAATCTAGAATCTCAAATTCCCTCACTTGCTTCTGGCAACAACATTGATCCTTATCCTGTACAGGCAGATACACATATGACATCTTCCTTAACATTATCAACATCCCACCACACATTTCTTTTACTAGCAGAGCTACGATCCAATTCATAACCGGACATGCAAATTTCGTAACAACCGACCTCGATTCACCGTTTTCCATTCTATCTGTGCGCCGATCAATTACATCTAAAAACTCCAACCCTCTATCCTCTAAATACGCATCTACAAGTAAACCTCAAAAACGCAATTCATCTAGACTCGTACGCCCACTCCCCAGCTTAAACTTCCTAGTTTCTAACCACCCACAAGAACTCCTTAACGAAATCCTACTCACCAAACTACCACTTCTTTAAACAAGCGTCCCCGACGTTGCCTACCACTCCGATGTGACCAAAGCCAATATCCAACAACCCAGACCAAGACGATAAGAGCAAGGGGCCATAAGCTCAGATCATATTTATTTATCATTTTTATTATTTATTTTTGTATTCTAATGTTTGTTACTTATTTAGAATGTACGGCTAGGAAGAGCATAAGGCCCAGGGATAGCCAACAGTAAAGAACGTTATGAATTGAAATAAAAGACTCAATTTACGTTTGATAGCTAGTCCTTTATCAAACTTAAATTCGGTTCTGGTTTAACACCAATAATTATGGTAATTTTGTTTGCGTTGTAATGTATAGAAGACACGCTCTTTTTGGTACCTATTTGAGCATTGGATAATATAAGCATTTATCAGTTTAATAAAATCAGCTGTAAATTACCCACTTACAGCTATTTATTGAACTAAGAACTGAAAATAAATTTTACAAGGTGTTCTTCTTTGAAGATTATTCTTCGTCCATTAACTTTTAGGGACATTACGCTATCAAAATATAGTTCATTATACACAATTATCAAGACACAATTTTAAGCCTTGCTGTAATTGTTGTTTATCATGCAACGCGTCAAGAACGTCAAACAAAAATAATAAAAAGTCAACATCCAACAATCAAGATTAAAATTTTTAAAAGGTTTGGAATTTTGTCGAGATTACCACTAATAATAATTTAAGTTCATTAACATCCAGACTGATTGTCTGACGTGCTTTGTTTCATGTTTTGTTCGTATATAAAGCCCGATATCATATACGAAACAGTTCCAGAATAATTACATTAATTTTAAAGACATATAATTTTCTTTTATTTTATTATTTTCGTTGGGTCCATTAAAAAAATTACTTTCAATCTTTTGTCAATGGAAAGTAAGAGTTTTAAAGCTAATAACTTTCTTTGCATTGTTTTGTTGCATCCTACAGTTACAGCATTGTTTGTGTACAACTGTATTTTATTATATTTTATTATTTATTTAATTGCAAGGTCTTACTTTTAAGAAAGCAAAAAAAAAGTGTTACATAACCTTTGGCTCATGATTTATTCAGTTACTCGGTGAATAGCGGTGATTAAATCTATTCAATTACTACTTTATAGGCACCCATACATGTGCACCTATATCCATACATATGCATGCGCACAAAAATATTCTTAGAAAACCACAAAAATTATTTAAATTTATGAGATTCATGCGGAGCCTATTTAGTTTTACTATTGTTTTAAAATTATTTTGTTAATTATGAAAAAAAATGGGAAGTCCGTGACATCTATCTCTTGTTTAAGAATTTAAAGTTGTTTCTATGATCTACTGAACCTCGATTTATATTAATATATGTAAATGGTGTCTTTATCTTATCTAAATTATGTAAAATCCTATATGTAACTATATTGAAATTAAAAAGGGTGCATTTATTAGACACCAATCTAGTTCTCTTATACGGTTCTTATTTACATATATACACTTTTTTTTGTAAAAAGTTTTCAAATCCCAAATCCTTTAGAAACATTTACCATTCTTGATAAAATAGAAGTGTTTGCAAGTGCATTTTCATTGGAGAAACTGTACTGCAGCCATGCAAAGTTAAAATTACTAGCAGATACGCTATATCAACGAATAGATTATATGTGAAATTACCGCCTCGATGCGTGTCAATGCACAGCATGTACCCCCTAGTGGTCGTAGCGTAAGCAACTTTCTGCTGGTCTACAAGATAAACCCCTTGGAAGGGAAGTTTCAACTTGTATTTAAAGACTTTAGGCACACCTGGAGGACTGGGAATCGATGCGACGTCTGTGTCAGAGAGGCTAAACATACCAATACTGAACAGTAAAGTGTCGTTGCCGACGGTAGGGAAAGCTACTACGGCACTTTTGCGATATTGGCTGTGTTACGTTCATTTTCGGCGATAATTGGTTATTTTATTTACATAAATTCCTTTTCTAGTATTAAATTCTCCAACACTACCCGATATATTATACCTATTCAGATAAGCTCGCTTTACCATAATTTTCAACTCAAATCCCTTGTTAATTCATTACCCGTTCGTATAAATTCCATGTCTACGGTTAAATCCTTCCGCATAATTAATAATAAATACTCTTTCTAAAAATTCCTCAACGTAAATGTAGTTGTTTTGAAACGACAAGTTTAGTCAAGATCCTATTAGGTATCCGTGAGCGCGTTATACCTTCCGATAACGTATAATTGCGTTCTAGTGGGTTTCCCATCTAAAAATTTGTCCAAATAATATATCCTACTATTTTCCGGTAAAATCGTGTTTTCCAATTTCAATCGCATTTCGATAACGCGGACGTTAGTTTTTCGAGTTCGTGTTATTTTGAACTCGTTTTCGAACTTTGATTATGCAGCTTGTGCGTCGATGCACTTGTAAAAACTACTCGTTCTGTTACTCCAAGAGCGATGCACGTTTCTCCTCTATCAAATATGTAGATTTGGTGTGTATCGGTAAGCGCTCCTGAGTTGTTAATATTAGTAATATTTTCCTGTTTTTTAGCTCTTAGCTGGAGGCTAAATTGCTTGTTGGGTAGCCCGATCATTTCTTGATGTACATCAACTGCTCTTTCATGTAGACCGCCGTTGCAATTACGGTAGTAGCATGGTTGTTGCTGACTACCGTGGTGATGCTGTATCGATTCGCTTCCGAGGGATGACCAGATAAGTATCCCGACACATGTATGTGACTTGTTGTCTTTTTCTAACATACCCAGAATAAACTCAATCTGAAATTAGATACGCTAATGTTTGTTCTGGTAAAATCATTACGAGAAAAGTTTCAAACTTTAATGCTTTTGTTTTTTGTACTTAACCTATCTGCTTATACGAAAGTATCAGCAGTATCAGCAGTATTCTTTTTTTTACTGATTAGAGTTATAATAAATGCTTCGTATGGTATAATCTTTACTAGAAGCGTTTCTAAATTTAATGTTTTTTTAAATTAACCCATCCGCTTATACGAAAGTATCAGCGTTATTCTTTTTGGTACTGATTAGATTTATTGCATGTTAGCTACGAATTGCGCACTTCGTGTAACAATTAGTGAATTTGTCCATAGAGAAAAATTGTTATATTAAATAGTTACCTTAGTTAATTTTGTTTTGCTGTTTCGATAGAAATTTATATATTTGTTTTTTTTATTGTAAATAGAAAATTGTTGGCGATGTATTATTTTTGTATATCTAGGAACTCCTCTCCTCTTGTAACACCCAAGAACCTTTTTTAATTAATTTAAATTTCAAATAATATTTTCGGCCAATCATAAACAATTCTATCTAAAATGTAACCTATCACTGACCTGAATTAAAATAGTTATCCAATCCTAGTTTGATTTTGGGGTGACAATTGACACTTTAAATGAACACAACCTATCAACTGAGATCTAACATCCCGTGAAATTTAGAAGATTTTAAATTAAGGCGCCAAAGGAAATGCTAATTTGTTCTAGAAAAGTCAAAACCGGAAGTACGTAATAAAATGCAATTTTTCGTGATATCTATAAAAATATTAACAGGAAATACTTTAAAATATTGCGGAATAACTTAAATTTAATTATAGGGCAATTTCAATTAGCAATGGCAATAATAAAAGTGGATTTAAACCATTAACCTAAAACCACATGTAGGGATAATATACAATTGTGAAATATGTAAGATTTTTAATTGGCTAGAACAATCACGTGATCAAAGGTATTTAAATATGGAGAGTGGAAAAACACGACACACGACACACAAAGACTAAACAAGACACACAAAGACAAAAGATAGAAATGTGAAACATAACTAGCTCGGAGCTAGTCAGTGTTACGCTACAAGATCGCGTAGCGATATTGGGTATAGGCCCGTGTATATTAAATGGATCTCGTGAACAAATTTATGAATTAGTACGTTTATTACGGGACGAGTAGTGAATTTGAATAATGGATAAAGGTCACAGATAAGTTTGACTCGTAAAGGAAAAGTAAATCGTAATAAATTTAAATATTGTAACGCGCTACTACTACCGCGTTTCTTTAATTTAAAACAAGTAATAATAATGGTCTTTATTACTCACTGTTCACAAGTCTAATTAACAGTATATGCCTTATTTATAGATGTTCTCAGTCCACTTAACAATGAAGCACTATTACACTAATGAATTTACAAGCACTAATATCTTCTTAAACTAACTTCTTTACCCTAGGTCCAATAACCACACTAACACAACTATTTGTTTATACACTTCTATTTATTTATGTATACTGCAAGCTGCATGCACATTAGACACAGCATATCATTTATGTATATATTCTAAAAACTCAACTACGTTTACTTTACAACGATATAATTTATATTAGACATTCAAGAATAGACTGACTCTTACATTCATAAGCGGCCTTATATATACCCTGCATTAAGATATGACTCATTATCTAGAACTTTGTAGAAGGATTCTCGAATGCTGAAGAATACGCTGTGCCCCGGCGTTTGTATGTTTGACGGGTTGCCTAATAGTGGATCGCAACACTGCCCCTCTTTAAAACCGTTACGTCTCGTAACTGTAAATCCATCTTGACGCCAATTCGATGACTGGTGACGGTATCGGCAGCTATCTCCTCTGGTGCATCCACCGCGTCGTTGGAAGTAACAGTCAACACTCTTTTCATGGTCTTGGTAGGCAACCGGTTGATAACAACAAACAAGAACCTGGACGTTGGTTCCTGAAAACTACTTCTAGCATATTTCGGACTATCCTCCAATCCAAGCGATCCAGTCCACAGCCCAGCTTGGGCACCGCTAGTCTCGTTACTCCATTTTCCATCATCTGCGCCTTAAGATTTAGCAAAGCCTCCCATAGATGTCCATAACTAGGTCTCTGCCATGAAGAATTTTTGGTGACCAGATAGTAAACATAACGATTTTTATCTTGAAGAACCAAAGATTTTCCTACAGTTGGCTGCTGTTGTACTAATTCATCCACACATCCAAACTTTTCTTGAAAACAACAGCTATTCCCTTGACATTGCCAAATCTTGAGCTACGCAATGTGCAAGGAATACTCTTCTGGTGCTCTAAACAGATCTTGCTGTTTTCAACAACAACGCCAAATCTCGCTTTAGCGGAACCACCATACGCCGCCATAAAGCTCTCAAAATCTGCATTTGGCTCATGATTAATAACTTGCCGAACACCATTATCATTATTTGAGTCTTCCTGGTTGTTGCCAGTGTAGGGTGTTAAACGGTCAAAGTGTACCACTTTCGGTTTACCACGAGGGGATCTTCTGATCCGGTACACTACATCATTAATCCTTTTTAACACTTCGTACGGGCCATCCCATCGTCTTTGTAGCTTTGGCGACAATCCAAGTTTTCTTTGTGGATTGTACAACCACACTAAATCTTTAGGTAGGTAACCCCCTTCTTGTGCTCTCGTGTCATATTGTGATTTCATTCGATCGCTTGCTGCCTGTATATTCTTTCGGACGTTTTCGTGAATACTATTTGATCTTTCACGAAGCTTACTAACGTAATCTTTACCTGCCATCTCTTTTCCAGGTTTAAATCCAAACTGAAGATCACATGGTAGCCGCAATTCACGTCCTAACATGACGCAAGCGGGAGAGTATCCTGTGCTGTCATGTACCGAAGATCGGTACGCCAGTAGGAACAAATGCAGATATTGGTCCCAGTCTCGTTGATGTTCAGAGACAACTTTGGCCAGGTACTTCCTAACGTCCTGTTCATTCTTTCAACCATTCCATCCGATTGGGGATGAAGTGGCGTGGTTCTAGTCTTCCTGATTCCAAGATGCTTGCAGACATTTTGAAACAATACTGATTCGAAGTTTCGACCTTGATCGGAGTGTAATTCCAACGGAACTCCAAAACGACAAAACAACTCCTGACTAGTACATCTGCAACCGTCTCGGCTTCTTGGTTAGGTATAGCATATGCCTCCGGCCATTTGGTAAAATAATCCATTGCAACCAAGATGTATTTATTTCCTTTCTCTGATTCAGGAAATGGACCAGCTATATCAATGGCTACCCTCTCAAAAGGATTCCCACGTTATACTGTCTCATTGGGGCTTTCCGTTTTGAGACCGGGCCATTTGCAGAGGCACACAATTCACATTTCCGGCACCACTCCTTCACATCATCTTTGCAGTTCAGCCAATAGAATCTTTCTCTCACTCTCTCGAGAGTTCTTTTCACGCCAAAGTGCCCTCCGGAAATACCATCGTGCAAGTGCTGCAACACTTCCGGCACTCTGCTTCTGGGCACTATCACTTGAAGTCTCTCAGTGCCCTCTTCAAATTCCAGGCGTCGTTTCAAGATTCTATTTTCTATCATCAAGGAGTCCCACTGTGCCCAGTATGCCTTCAGGCTCCTACTTAAAATACTAATTTCTTCCCAAGCTGGCCGTTGTCCTCTATTTTCCACTCAATAATACGTCCCAATTCGGCGTCATTCTCCTGGTCTTCTCGTATTCTTTCGAGTTGCCAAGTATAATCGGTTACCGTCATTCTATGGATGACACTTATTTTCTCTTCCATCTTGGAGCAATGATTGCAGTCCATCGGACAAGGTCTCCTTGATAGAGCGTCTGCATTCCGATGGCTAGTTCCTACACGATGTTCTGTATCAAAGTCATATTCCTGCAGCCGCTCTATCCACCTTGCCACTTGCCCTTCAGGATTTCGAAACTGCAATAACCATTTCAGTGCAGCATTGTCTGTTCTCAACAGGAATTTACGGCCGTATAAGTACTTATAAAAGTGCTCTACGGATTTGACGACGGCCAACAGCTCCTTCTTGTCACACAATAGTTCCTTTCTGGCCGCGACAAGACCTTGCTGAAATACCCAATAACTTTTTCTTGTCCGTCCTGCACTTGAGAAAGAACGCCTCCTATAGCTGTGTTACTGGTATCGGTATCCAACACAAATTTTCCCTCCATCCGTGGATAACTCAAAATTGGTGCTGTAACTAGTAGCCGTTTCAGTTGTTCGAATGCACTGTGGCAGTCGTCATTCCAATCATATTCTTGTCCATCTTCGGTTAATTTTGTTAACGGTTTGGCAATGTTCGCAAACCCAAGTATAAAACGTCGGTAATATGTGCACAATCCTAGAAAACTGCGTAGTTGGTGTATATCTGCTGGTGTAGGCCACTCTTGTACCGTTTTTATTTTGTCAGGGTCAGCTCTTATTCCGGTCTCTGAAACGACATGTCCTAGGTATTTCACCTCTTTTCCAAATAGGTGACACTTCTTGGGGCTCAATGTAAGGTTTGCCCGCGTAATCTTTGGAATATCTCCTCTAAGTTTTTAAGGTGTTCTTCAAAAGACCGGCCTAACACTATCACGTCGTCTAGGTACACCAGACATGTTTTCCAGGACAGTCCACGCAGTATCGACTCCATCAATCGTTCAAAAGTAGCAGGAGCATTGCATAATCCAAATGGCATGACCTTGAACTGCCATAATCCAGTTCCAATTGTAAACGCAGTCTTTTCTTTATCGTTTGGCTCCAAGCCTACCTGCCAGTATCCGCTTTTCAAGTCCAAGGTCGAAAACCATTTAGATCCGGATAGAGTATCTAAGGTGTCATCAATTCTGGGCAAAGGATAGCTGTCTTTCTTTGTCACATTGTTAAGCCGCCGGTAGTCTACACAAAACCTTGTCGACCCGTCCTTTTTCTTGACAAGCACTACCGGGGATGCCCATGGACTATTCGAGGGTTCAATCACTCCCTGTTCTTCCATATCGGTGATAATTTGCTCAGCTTCCTTACGTTTTGCCAAAGGAAGCCGCCTGGGTGTTGTCTTATCGGTTGCGCATCTCCAGTATTGATCTTGTGTTGCACAACATTCGTCCTTCCCTTCTCACTATCATCCAGTGCAAACACACCTCGATATCGTCCGACCAGTTCTTTTACCTTGCCCAGTTGATCGCCATTTAATCCTTGACACGAGGGTATCAACATATCCAGCAATTTCTGTGAGCAACCGTTGGTTGGTTTATTTTTCGTGTCGTCAATACAACGTTTAATATGACATACTGGAATGCAACTTCCCACAATCATGCCTTTCTTCAGGGTCACTGTATGGGGATTAATGTTCAGCACCCTTACTGGTACCATATTTCAAGACTTTACCAGCGTTCTTCCAATCAGAAGTCCCTCCTGACCCACTCCCGATTCAGTTGCTTCCATCATGCATACTTGTCCTTCCCGGAGCGTACCATCCGGGCGTCCCATTACTATCATCTCCGCCTTCTCGGGTATTTTCATATCGCAAATCATTCGAACTTGCATCGTCTGGTTACTCGTCCCTTGAAATGGAATCTCATCATCATCTATCCGAAGCACATTTTCTTTCATGTTTACATGAAACCCATATTCTCTCATGAGATCCATTCCCAAGATCACTTCTTCTGTAATTTCAGCCACCAACACTCGATGATTAATTAATTTGTCCCCAATTGTCAACATAACGGCAGTCTCTCCATGAGTACCAATCTTCTCACCACTTGCCGTTCGGAGACACACCGATACAGGTAGCACTTTTCCACGACCAACCAAATCTGGTCTCACAATAGTTCTTGTCGCTCCTGTATCCACAAGTAATCGGACAACCCTACCATTAATTCTACCATCGATATAAATGCTGTCCAGACTTTCCACCGACGATGCAGCACGGATGATAATCTCCGGGCACTACGCTGTGCTGTCGAAGTTCGCCCTCTTACATGGACCAGCTTTGGCACAACCGGTTGTTTCTTTGGTTGAGTACAGCGTCTCTGCATATGGCCAACTTCACCGCAGCTCCAGCATCGTAGACGCCATCTCCGCGGTCGTAGTCTTTTCAGCCTTTCCGCCTTTCGCTTTTCAAACACACGGTTGATTATTTCATCTATGCTGTTCTGAGCTTGACCAGGTTCCTCTAAGACAGACCGAACTTTGTGACTCACCCTATGTGATGTCTGCTTAGCTGCTTCAAATTCAAGCGCATGGGCCAGTGCATCATCTAACATTTTTGGCCGTGCTAGTCTTAGCGCTTGCTGTATTTCGCCATCCTTAACGCCATCCACAAATGTTTGGACAGCAAGTTGTTCGAGGAAGCTGTCTGGTGCCGTTGGGTATGCCAATCTAACTAACCTGGCAATGTCAGCTTCGAATTCTTGCAGGCTTTCACTTGTCTTTTGCGAGCGGTTCTTAACTTGTGCGTGGTAAACCTGTTGAAGGTGAGCATCTCCATATCTCATCTCAAGCTTTGATGTTAAGAGGCCGTAATCATTCTGCTGGTGATCGGGAATCGTTTGTAAGATGTTAAGAGCCTCCCCCCGTAGGGCCACTATTAAGGAGATAGCCTTCTCTTTGTTGCACCAACCGTTGGCTATTGCAGCAGCTTCAAATTGTTTCAAATATGTGGGCCAAGGTGTTTTACCATCGAATGTAGGTGGTTTTACTTTAAATTTAGACGGAATTGACTCGCTTCTTTCCGTGGTTCTTATTTCTGGAATGTTCTGATTAGCAACTTGGCTTGGCAATTCAAGTGGCCGCGTTGTTAGTGAAATTACTTGTTCTTGCAGCCTCATCACATCTTCTTCCATTTTTATCAATTTACTGTCCAACTTTTGCTCAACTGTTTTTACCTGTTCAGTGAAATCTTCTTTCAATGCAATGGAACTTTCCATTAATCTTCGTTCTAACGTGGCTGTATTTTCACTTAACTTTTCCTCTATTTTCTCAGCATTTTCACTAAGTGTCATTTCCAGTTTAGCCGACCTTTCCTCCATACCGGATTTAAAATCCTTGAGGAAATTCATTAAAGTGTCTGCCTCCATTTTACTTTGATTTCTTGTCACTGGCATATACAAACTACTTAAATGTCTTTAGACTTGTGTTTTAAATTAATCACTATATACCCCACAAATGCCTGACACCAGTGTTACGCGCTACTACTACCGCGATTCTTTAATTTAAAACAAGTAATAATAATGGTCTTTATTACTCACTGTTCACAAGTCTAATTAACAGTATATGCCTTATTTATAGATGTTTTCAGTCCACTTAACAATGAAGCACTATTACACTAATGAATTTACAAGCACTAATATCTTCTTAAACTAACTTCTTTACCCTAGGTCCAATAACCACACTAACACAACTATTTGTTTATACACTTCTATTTATTTATGTATACTGCAAGCTGCATGCACATTAGACACAGCATATCATTTATGTATATATTCTAAAAACTCAACTACGTTTACTTTACAACGATATAATTTATATTAGACATTCAAGAATAGACTAACTCTTACATTCATAAGCGGCCTTATATATACCCTGCATTAAGATATGACTCATTATCTAGAACTTTGTAGAAGGATTCTCGAATGCTGAAGAATACGCTGTGCCCCGGGCGTTTGTATGTTTGACGGGTTGCCTAATAGTGGATCGCAACAGTATAATAAAAAAAAACGAAATGGTTTAGCTGTAAAGCAGTTAATGGTAGAAAGTGCAGGTTTATTAGCGGCAAAGAAAATGACACTTAAACATACCTATATGGTTAATTATTGATTGATTGGAGAAAGTTTGGATTTTGGAAGTTCGACTCCAAACCATAAGTTGTTACAGCAGTAGAGAGATACCGAGTTTCGAGCACAAAATGTATCAACACCCGTGTTAAGCATAGTGATGGATTCGAACCGAACCGAACCGAATCTAGGGCAAGGTTCGGTTCGGTTCGAAAACTTTTTAGTCCGGTTCGGTTCGAGGTTCGGTTCGAAAAAACATATTCCGGTTCGATTCGGTTCGGTTCGAAAAAAACGAACCGAACCGAACCGGTTCAATATTTTGATATTTTAAACAACTAGTGCGTTCAACTACAACAATTTAAATGTTTAATGTAGTTTTTGTATTTGGTAGTTGCTACTTTCAAATAAACCCAACATTAATTTGCTTTAGATTTTAGTAGCATAAATCATATTAATACTATTTTTCCAGGTTTGATTTTTCAATACGTACTATCTTTAACAAAGCGTAATTACAATTAAGTTAATAGTGAAAGCCATCTCTAAAATTTAGAATGTGTTAATAATTGATGGTTTTTACTAATGTCATTTTACCGTGCAAGAACGATATCACACGATCTTTGCGATTACTTTTATTTTAGTTTTAGTTAGTATAAAAAGAGTATCAAGACAATAAGGTGTTGCTGATTTCTTATACAGTACAAACAAAAAGCTGTTTGTCAGTTTATCCTTCATCATTAGGTCTTCAGTCCTAGAACTAGTTGGATGCGTACCCTCATTGTTTCCTAGTCTAAACCAACCTACACATTTCCCTAAAATTTGCACAGTCTGCATCTATCACTATCTGTGCACGAAAGTCTGATTTCGGTTTATCTTTATTATTATTATTTTTTTTTTTTTAAAAGACAATATCAGATAATTCTCAGAAAGAATCGTAAAAATTTACCTCAAACAGTGTTTACGTTTTTCATAATAAAATATAACAGTATTTATGGCACGGGCATTATGTCTGCTTATTATTTGCATTACACTGTGTTATTTTATGTCGGCATTGATTGAAAAGTTTATGCCTTACATGTGATTTTCCAATGCTCCACCCTAAGGTACTACAATAGCCAGGAAGCGAGCTTTTTTTACCTAGAAAATTTGGAATTTTGCCGAACCTTTGCTGTTCCAACTGAGGTAGGAATCTTTAACGTGCGTGACAACACTCACACACGGGACCTCCATTTTACCTCTCATCCGAACGAGGATGTATTTTGTGATAAATGCTCGCCTAACATTTTTCAAGCGTACCGTGTCGGGAGACAAGTTTATGCCGCTATGAGTCATAAACTTTAACTCTTGGTTTTGAGAGAAAGTTCGGGGTCATTCTTCTGGAGTATCGGCTACTTCTAAAGACGTTGGTGGTAATGACCACACTAAATAAACAGTAAATATTATGGTACCATACGTTTTGTAGCACCATTTATTAAGCGATTATGTACAAAGGAAAAGGAGATTAGTTTTTGCTACAAGGTCACATTTTTTATTACTAATACAGAGCTGGTTTACATACAAAAGTAAAAAATTCAAATTGATGGATTAGTAATACATACTTCATTAAGAATTAAATTGTTTCGTTTATTATGAAACCTTTTGTAGTCTCTAGACCGCGACGTCGGCTTGTATATGTTTAAGATGGTTTTGCGACATGACTCTGTTTATGAAATAAAATAAGCTTGTTTTTAAAACCAAATTGTCAAAATCATTTCGAGCTTCTTTAATATCTATTACTAGTTATAAACAAGCAACTATTTGAAATAAGAAGCATTAAACAAATCGAACTAATCTAGAATTTTTTGATCTACAAACGTGCCTCGATGACAAAATTTATTAGACATGTAACAGTAATACCTATTACATTTTTTACCCATTGACTTAAAACTCGACGACCATGTAGATTAGAAAATCGTTCTATTTCTTATATGCTTGCGACTAAAGATTTTTAAAATGTGCATTTGGGAGAAATTAAAATTGACACGTTTTTAGAGAAAATTAAATTTTTAAACTATATTTTTATTTAAAAAATCGAACCTTTCGAACCGAACCGGACCGAACCTTGAACTAGGTTCGGTTCGGTTCAAAAAATTTGCCGGTCCGGTTCGAGGTTCGGTTCGAAAATAAAATGTCCGGTTCGGTTCGGTTCGAAAAATCAAACCGAACCTCGAACCTATTCGGTTCGTGTCCATCCCTTAAGCAATATCAACCCGGATGAGAATAAGTTTCCTCAGAGGCATTGTAGAGTGAAGCAACAGTGGGTATTGTATACCCGAACAGGTATTGAGTGAATCTTTGAATAAATGTTTCGAGAGGACGGACGTGTATATGCATGCATACACGTGGTGTTGTAAGTATGAACTTTTATATAATAATACATATGCTTTCCATGAATATGTTAAGTTGCTAGATTAAGGTGGGAATTCTTGGACTTTATTAACGTTACCGCTTATTATGAATTTTGTGTACAATATCAAGAATTATTGGCTAGGTTTATGTTGAAGCCAATTTTGTTTAAACTGTAGAATTTGCAGTGCTTAGTACAATATTTAACAACCCGGCTTAAGGGAACTTTTAGTTAAGTAAGAGATATTTATTTTATTGCATTCAAGTATGTTAATAGTACATGTAAATAGTTCTATCACCATATTAAAGGTTATTAAATTCATTACTTGATAATGTTGAGATATATTACAATTAAAAGGTTTGTTGAAATACATTTAGCTACAGATATTTTGTAAACTTTTGGGTAAGTTGACTCACAGGTATCGGTTTCAGAATTCTAAGCCTATCCACCCTGTGACATGTCCATGTACTCTCCGCTGTAGAGTAGCCGAGGCGTTTGAAGAAAGTAGAGTAAAGGCTATTGGAATAGGTAAGTGGACCCTTATATTGCAATTTTGAACCATAAAAAGTGATATAAAGTTGGCATTCGATTATATATGTATTAGGTAACTCGGTCCTTGTCTCTTTGACTGCTAGATAGGTCAAGAAAGGAGGGTGAAGTGTTACACTCTCCGCATCGGTAGTTAGCTTGGTATATTTACGTTTTCTTCCGGCTACGTCATTGTACGTAGCATAATTTCTGGCCCCCAACGTGTGCCGCGATTTTTTTTGTGATTAATTTCTGCTCCGAGTTTGTTTTCGTTTATTTTTGCTCCGATTTTTTGTTGTTAGTGCCTAAGTTCTTACATGTCCCGCATTTTCTCGGCCTGATACTACTTATGTTTCGACCCTTACGCTCAATATTATCGGTGGGTTAATTTCAGATTATTGGACTTGTGTTTTCGCCAATAATACTAGTCCATTGAAAACGCTGTCGCCCAAGATTTTTCTTTTTTCTTCGTTCCCTCTCTGTATATTTTGTTCTCTGCATCAAGTCTAGAGTTAGTTTTGTTTTCCTCCGATTTTTCTTTTATTCTACAACCCTATTCTAATTTCTATTTTGTTGTATCCCCCCTATTAGTATTTCTGAAGTTTATCCGTCGGATATGTTTTAAATTGTCATGTATTTGCAATAATTTTTTTTCTTGAGCTTTTATTGAGTTACGGTTAGCCTTTACCTAGTTACTTTCTCCCAATTTCTTTTTGTTATTCTTACTAAAAATGACTTCTTTTTCAGCTTCCTACCAAGGTCTTCCTGTGTGGTAGTGTAACTTGAAATTTTCTGGTGTCCCGCACACTCTCACTGTACATGATTTTTTGTGACGGGTCGAAAAACTCTCACGAACTCACCATGTGTCAGAATTACAGTTATATGAGTCCGCAGTGGATTTGTTCGAGGCTAAAGCGTTACTTTGGTATCGTGGTTACCGGCATAGGTTTTCTGACTGGAAGTCGTTGTCTAATATACTAATTCAACTTTTTGAACCCCCGGATTTTGCTTATAAGTTTGCTACTATTGAGGAAAATACTTTTGCTTCACATGACCGAATTAAGATTTCTCCGACACCTACGAGTAGATTCGATACTCCTCCCGTACCTTTTACTGTTCTACTTCCTAGTTCTGCTTCTACTTGTCAGGTAATCTGCCTTAATTTCGACAAACCTGGTCATGTTTCACCACTTTGTACCCGTCCTCAAGTACTCCTCTGTTATGGTTGCGGATATAAGGGAGTTTCTCGCCGCAACTGTTCAAACTGTCATCCTACTACTAATAGGTTTCCAAATATTACTTCAACTTCTGTTCTTAGCTCTAGGAGCCAAACTTCTTTTGCTTCTAATTCTACGTTCTCTTCTGTACCTCATCCAGGTCATCCTGCCTCTACTATCGAAACCTACTTTCTTCGGCAAATGTAGCTTCAAACAAAATTTCCTTTGTTTCTAGTTCTACATTCTATTCTACTCCTCCTTCTGCTCGCCCTACTTATTAAGTTCCACCCCAAACTGTGCCTCCACTACCATTAAAACCCATACTTCAAATTAGTGACTTATAGCTAGCTTCTCAAGAGTTTGTACCCGCTTTCTTAAACGAATATACCCAAGATTTTTCTGTCGTGTCTGCAAGCACACATGTCGCTGAAGTGACGAAAACTTCTAATTCAGTCTGCGAAGGGACTGTTGAAGTTAGGAACCCGTAGCTCTAATGCCTGTTGCTGTTGTCGTCAAAGTTTTACCTGATCTGTTTCGTTACCTACTCTTACTCACTTTTCTCATGCTGACAAAATGCTACTTGCTTCTGTTCTTTTAGCTAACGTTAATGAAATCCTAGCTGATGTCCTGTTGTCTAATGTTGACGAAGGTCAATCTGATTCTGCGTCTTTATCTATCGTGGATGAAGTTCTTCCTGATGCTGTTTGTTCTTATAACGTTGATGAACTCCTGCCTGATTCTGCTCCTTTTCCTATGGTGGATACTCGTACAGCCAATGCTATTTTCGTTCATAACTGTGATAATGCTAGTTCTTCATCCAACGTCGATGAAATTTTATCTGTTTCTGTCTCTTTATCTTGCCTAACTGTCGCGTGCTCTGCTTGTGTTCCTTCTCGTAAGCTTGATTCTCGTACAGCCATTTTCTCTTTCTACCGTGAATATTCTGACAACCCATCATGTTTCCTTTTCTACCGTTGACTTTCTTACCTCCAACCCCAACAACAAACAACTTTCTTCCTTAACTCGTTTCGAGTCTCCTAAACTACGCTCGTTATCTCCTATATCGCGTGCTACAACTACTACATCTTCTGCTGTCTCTGTTTTGCAGAAAACTGTCCATAAGAGACGACTACATCGGTCCAACACATACGCACACGCATAAGACATACACACGCCCTTCTTACACATCCACACACACTCATACACACACACCCGCACGCACACGCCTACACCTACTTATGCATAACTACGTTGGGATTCTATTTTATTTTTTTTGTACGATTTTAGTTTGTTTTTTTTGGGTTTTGTAATTGGTGTTGGTGTTATTCTTTTTGGTTCTTTCTTCCTTTTTCTCGTTCCATTTACTTGCCCCTATCTTTTGGCTGGTTTTCTTTGCTGTCGGTCACTGGTCCAATTGTGTTTAGTCCATCCACTCCTGTAGTAGGTGCTTTCTAGTCCGTCTTTCGTTCTTTAGAAACCATGACTTAGTCGACTTTAGCATTTCTTTTTTAGGTTCTTCGGTTTTGGCTACCACAGTTTGCAGTACACCGTTTCCTTTTACCAGGATTCCTCTTCTCTTCCTCGCGTTCACCCTTGTTGTTTCTTTACATCCTTGAGGCTTGACCTTTGGGTCCTGTTTTGGTTGGCACTGTCGGTTTTCTTCCTCGTTCGTTTTCTTCTTGAGAGGTTGATAACCTTACAGTTTCTTTTGACAAACATCCGTCCGTTAACGACTCCGCAGTGCTGAGACCGTTCCATCTTAGTCCTCCTTGATTACTTATTACTCGTCTTTCCTTCCTTTTTTCTCTTCTTCTTCATTCTCCATTTTATTATTGGCCTTCGAGCCGGATAAAAATTTTTTTGTTTTGTTGGGTGGTTCTTTTTTTTGGTTTCTTTTGTTTGTTCGGGTTTTTTTCTCTTTGGGTTATTTTTCTCCCATTACTTTTGTTTTCCTACCCCGACCTTTTAATTATTTAAATTTGTAAGATTTACGGGGAGTCTAATTAGTTTTACTATTGTTTTAAAAGTATTTTGTTAATTATGGGGGAAAAGGTTAAGGGTATTCCTTCACAATGGAATATATCGCGGTATTCAAAACATACGTTTTTAATTGCTCTCTGCTCTTCTTTGTTAATGTCGGTGTTGAAGCAAATGTTACTTAAATTTGCTCTTAACATCTTGTCGTGTTCTACAGGGTTGTAATCGTTTTCTAAATTCTCGTTTATTTCCGTTTCTTTAAAATTTAATTCTTCTACGTTAACTGGGTTTGCTAATGATAGTTCTACGGGGTAGTTATTTGAGTTTAGTGTTGTTGCAGTGGCATAATTATTTTTTATTTGTACTAATGCGGTGGGGGTTTCTACTCCTTGTTGAAATGTTATGTGATTTATAATTCCTACGTCGTTTTTTGAATTTACTGAGATTTTTATTTTTTTCTCTGTTCGGGGTTCTATGGTGTATTTTTGCTCGGTTTGGGTATTTTGAAATTTAATGGGGATTTGTCTGTGTTTAGTTCTTAATAAACAATTTTTTATATCAATGTTGAATCAATGTTGAATTCAAAAATGCTAAATTTGTGTTTCATTTTTACGTTGAAGGTTTTGGGTAAGGGTATATTAGCAATGAATTGATGTAGGGTCGTTTGATGAGCTGTTTTAATTTTAAAGGGTTTTCTTTCTACAAAATCTAAATAGTGTTTTTTTACGGTTCTGGGGCTAATTAGTGTTTTTGAGGATCCGGTATCGATTTGTAATTTAAATTCTGCGTTTTATATATGGCAATACTTGTTGATTGATATTATTTAAATTGATTACGTTTGATCGTTTACAAATCGGCCTATCTAAAAATTTGAGCACGTATTTTCTTCGTCGTCCTCGTCGTAATTTTTGCATGGTTCTTCACGGTCGTAATTTTCTAATTGGTTTGATTCATCTTTAGGTTCTCCTATTTCTTGGTGAGATAATTCTTCCTAGGTAAACTTTCGTTTTTGGTTATGGCTTGGTCGGATTTGCGATATTTTTATGTTTTGTTTGATGTTACCAGATGGGGTGTCGATAAGGGTTGGTTTGTAATAACTGTTAGGGATTTATTGGTGTGTTTCTAATGGGGTTTGCGCTGAATGCTGGTCGTGGTTGGTTCATATTTTGGTTGAATCTTGGTGTGAATGTGGGTTTTGTAAAATTTGAGTTGAACGTTGGTCTTGGAAATTGTTTGAATTGATTGTTAAAATTGTTTCATTTGTGCGTTGAATGGTGTGAATTTTGGTTGAGTGGATGTTTGTCTTGCGGCCTGTATGGTTTTTTATTGGTGAATAACTTTTATTCGCATTGTAGTTATATGGTCTATTTTGATAGAACATGACGTTTTCTTTTTCTATGATCATGTTCATTGCTTCTTCTAAGTTTTGGGGATGTTGGAATCTTATTTTATCTGTCGTTCTGGTAATGCGTTTATATAGGTGTCCAGTGACATTTTGTCATACATTTTTGTTTTTAGTAGGCGGATATTTTGGTCTGGTTCTTCAATTTTTAATTTTGTTAGAATTAAACTTCTTATGTTTTGGCACTTCATTCCGAATTGATACGAGGATTGGTTACTTTCCATTCTTAAATTTATTATGTCGCGGATAAGACATTTGATGTTGCGTTAGTTGCCGAAATATGCAATTAATATGCGTTTAAATCTTCCCACTGTTCTAAATCATCTCGGCTGGCTATTAGCGTTAGTGCCTGTCCGGTCAGTTATTTATTATCAGCCTCAAAAGTAATACATTTCTTTTGTTATCTCCTGGTTTGTAAAAGGTTTTCAAAAATATTTCACACGCGGTAATGAAATTTCCTAGAAGGGGTCTGTTTTCCGTTGATTTGGTGTACAATTTCGAGGTAAATTTTCATATCTGAACTCGTAATTGTTAAGGGTTGTTCTAATAATTAATAGTTACTTTCAGTTTTAATTAATTTTAAATTTTGTAAAAATTGAGATTTATTTTGCGGTTTGTGCTGTTATTTTTTAGTTTGGTTTGTTAATTTTTAGTTTGGACCGTGTTGGGTTATTTTAAGAGTCGCTTTACTTATTTTTTATACGTAGTGATACGGTGTTATCATTAAATTGAGGAATTTGTGCGTGGTAGTGTCTGGTTAATTGCTGTAGCCTTGAATTCGTATTGTTATACTTCGCGAATGTGAAAATTGTCGCAGGTTTTAGTTTTCTGAAAGATTTCTAAGTGGATTAATAATTTCTTACATCAATTTACGTTATACTTTGTACGTTTTGTTGCGCTAGTTATGATTTTATTTTATTTCAGTCCTACTGATTGAGTCTGTTATAATTATCTCGTCTTCTTAGGTGTTGTAATTGATAAGTGCATAAGAATGCTTCCTTTCAATTATATTGTCTAGTTACCTTGAATGTCTAAATATAGAATTGCAAGTTTTCAGTCTACCGTTTCGTCACAGTAGTTGCATCAAACTTTCCTTTAATAATTTATACAATAAGATTGTTTGAATTATAAGTTTTAATTCTACTGATAGGTTTTATTTTTCAGTTTCGTAATAAATGAATTGCGTTTCACAATTAATTACTTCGTGCTGAAATATTTAATCATAAAATGTCACGTTTGAATAAATCTTTTCAGTGATGTTGTAAATGTTTCGCTATAATTAGCTATATTTGTACTGAAATACCCACTTATAACTTTTTATAGAGTTGCTATGAGCGAATGGTTTTTTATTCAATGATGAGAATTTGCGTTGTGGATTTGCACGCTTTGTTTCAATTTGTGATGGGTTAATTTTAATAATAAATTGAAAGATGTTCCTACAATTATACACTAGGTGTTTAATTATAGACTTTGATGAAGGTTAAGTTTAAATAATTGTATCTATAATTTTGCGGTGATAAAATGGTAGAACTGATTGCGTTCTATTTTTCTTTCAAACTTGCTGAATTGAATTCGTTTTTGTTTTGTATTAATAATTCGTGCGCCAGTTATGTTTTTGGTTTATTAATAATTCGTAATAATTGTACTAATAATTGCGTATATAAATGTCTCTTTTGGTTTCTCTTGTTAAAAATAAATTCTCCTAAAATAGTTCTCGTGTTTGAAAATAATTTATCTTAATAGATAAGTGAATTATTTTCATATAATGGCATAAATTGCAATAATAATAATTAAAATCTGTACATACATAAAATAATAAGAAAATTTTCTTTTACTAGCTAATATCAATAAATTTGTAAAAAGAATAAATTGGTGTAGAAAAATAAACTTACATAATTTTCATCGTCTTTTTCTTTTGTTTTCTGGTTGTGGGCTCGGTCGATTTTTGTACTTCGTCGACGTTTTTGTTTCGTTTGGGCTTGGTCGATGCTTGTACCTCGTCCAAGTTTGTTTGGTTGGTTTCGGTCGATTCTTGTACCTATTCCAACTTTGTTTGGGTTCTTCCAGATTGTGAATTGAAATTCTTGGTCACCAGTTCTCCGATTTTCGAATTCGTAGTGCCTTTCTGGATCCGTACGACTTCGCCAGTTACGTTTCGGGTCTTGGGAGCGGTCTTTTAAAAAACTTCTTCCAAAAACTTCGTAACAAAATTTATATATTAAATAGATATTAATGTGGAATAACAAACTTGATTAAAATTAAACTAAGTCGAAAAATAATAAATAAATGAACTAATATTAGGGAGTAGCCTAAGTAGACAGCAATTTTAGAGCTGAAATACTCAAGACTGACTGATGGTTTTAGGGCTATCGGGGTATTTATGTTGCCCCTGCCCCTCACATGTATGTGGAAACTTGTAGAGCTCATGTCTGCTTATTTCTTTATTCTATTCATTGTACAATGTAACAATCTTAATTTCTAATAATTGCGGTTTCTTAACTGTCTGTGATCTACACCTGCAGTATCACTTACTTTCTGGAATACAATGTATTGCATCCGATCTCACAACTTACTTGTAAACTGTTAATAAGCTTTCTGGTTTATCCTTGAAATACAATGTTGCATATACTTAAGTTTCTTTAACAATTTCTAATAATTCCTATTAAATTCTATTTTATTATACATAATATAGATTGAGGGATACATAACTCGCGTACCCAACCATGACACATTTTTCAAATCTCGAAATAGTTTTCCTATGAATTCTCGAGGTCTACGTAAAAATGCGACAGAACCAAAAACTCGAAGCTTTTCTATACTAATTTTTCTTGCATGCCATAGCTCAGATGGTACTTTGTTCTTGAGCGCAATCGTAGGGGCACGATTAATTAAATACACTGCAGAATAGATCGCTTCATACTATAATGGCTTCGGTACACCACTGTCAAGTAGCAGACAACTAACCTTTTCCATAATAGAGCGATTCATATGTTCCGATACTCAATTTTGCTCTGTATCGTACAGTGCTTTCATACGGAATACCTTTACTTTTAAAGTATTATGTCACCGTTGATTAACATATTCCTTTCCAATATCACAACGGAAACGACTGACTTTGAAGTTCAAAATTAGTAAAGTCGTCGATAACATCACGACATATCTTGCCCCGTTTTGTGCCATCAGTTTGATTGGCCCCATTACGTCACTGTGTCTTAACTATAAAGGTCGACAAGCAAGAACGCATTCTTTAATGTGGGGCAGTTTTGTTTGTTTACTTTTCACGCAAGTTTTACAAACCTTCTTTGGTGTTGTTGCAACTAGGCTGCTCTGTGGCGTAGTTGGTATGCGTGTGACTACTACACCCAAGGTGCCGGGTTCAAATCCCGACACAGTCCGCTTGAAAAATGTTAGGCGAGCATTTTTCACAAAAATATGGAGATCCCGTGTGTGAGTGTTGCTACGCACGTTAAAGATAGATTGCTTTGAACAGCAAGGATTCGGCAAAATTCAAAATTTTTCAGGTTAAAAAAACTCGCTTCCTGGCCAATGTAGTACTTTCGAGTAGAGCATTGGAAAATCACATATAGGGTGTTGTTGGTACTTCAAGTCCATTCACTTGCTTCGCTAGAACTTTAAGCTTACGGTTACTGATATATCCGAGCCGCACGTGCCGCAGTTCCGGAATAAGCTGCCAATAGCGTTGGAGCTTCCGACGCCAGTTGAAAATTAAAAACGTACAACTGTCCAACACGTTCAACTTTTCTTTCCTCGTTAATTCTTCAATCTCTTTCTTATCTAAAAGTTCTTTCAATTTCTTTTCCACGTCTTCCTGCACGCACTGCAGTACCTCTAGTTCATCTAATACAGTTTCCAAACGGAACTTCCAATTTGAGAAATTATCGCCGTTGAACAACGGGACCTAGGCATTAGTATGACAAGTATACATTGGATATTACTTGAATACTTAGCTGTGAAAAAGCTATGTGCGCTTTGGATCCTACATAATTTGATAATCACTCAAAAAAAGACTCGTATTGATTGATGCAAAGAAATGCTCAAAAAAATACGATTGCGGTGCATCAAACGCAGTGTATAACATCTACACAGGTGACGAATTTTTGATTTATTCGTATGAGCGTGAAAGTAAACAGCAGTCGACTGTATGAGCATTTCAAGATGAACGAAATCCAACAAAAGTTGTCCGCGCTCGAAGTACTTCGTAGAAAATGGTTGCCTGTTTTTTCGGAATAAATGGGCATGTCACGATCGTTGCTTTAGAGGATCGTAGAACACTTAATTCTGCTTGGTATACAACCATTTGTTTGCCACAAGTTTTCGGAGAAATAAGAAAAATAAACCGACGGCGCCGAATCATTCTCCATCATGACAATGCGAGCTCTCACACATCGGCTCAAACAAGTGACTATTTGAGCACTCAAAACATCGAATTGTTGAATCAACCGCCGTATAGTCCTGACTTGGCACCTAACAATTTTTTTTGTTCCCACACGTGAACAACAAACTGCATGGACAACGATGTCCGACATCAGAAGAGGCGGTTGATGTGTTCAAAACCCATGTTCTGGAGAAAGATTTAGTCGTCAGTCCTAAGGGTGAGGGTATGCACTAATCACAGTGTGGGGGGTGTGCGCAGTTGGTTTGTTCGGTCTGTTTTAGGTTTTGTATTCAATGAGTTTATTTATAAGATAGAGTTTAATGAGAATGTATGATTTTTAGTTATATTTATAGACCTGTTATTAATTTGATTTAATTTGAGCACTTTGAGAGTAAATTAAGCAGTGAGTAGTTAGAATGTGGGCCTGTTGTGCATATTGGGGGTTTTCCCCAAGCTCTAAATTATATCATGCGGAACAAAAAATCTACAAACAAACTCCAAGCAAAAACCTGGTCAATTTACAGTCGGTTCTTGACGTCCAGTCTCGCAATCTTTACCGCAAACTCTTGGCTACCCAGAACGCCTTCTAAATAGCCACTGCCTGGACTTCTTCCAACCTCTTGGGCCATTATAACGCCCTTGACAGCTATTTTTCTATCTGTTAATCCTCTGTTAACTGTCTTGATCGGGCAGCCAAACACTTAGTGCATGACGCTTACTGCACCCTCGCCGAATTCGCAGCGGTCATTCTCGCTCAGCCTCGAGCTTCGCAGGTAGGTTCTTAAGGTCCAATGATCGGTTGCTAACTGCACCATCTTGTGGTCTCCTTTCACCTGTATCTTGTCCCGTGCTTCTATACTCGGTATGAACTTTTGAATCTACTTGCCCGTGGCAGCGTTGTTCCACTTTTCTTTCCACTGTCGTATTTATCTTTCTCGTAGCTTTCTCTTGATTAGCGACCTTGCTACAAATGAATACAACGTTCAAAACTTTCTTGTTGTGATCTCTTTGACTAGCTCATCTGCCCTGCTGTTTCCTCGATTTCTATCGTACGACCTGACCCAATAAAACTTAAAATCCCGAATCTCAGCCGTACGCACTATCCTCCAAACGGTCCCTTGAAGATTTGTCGAGGTGTTCATATTTGCCAGAGTAGTCAAAGCTGATTTAAGATTGCTGGTGATAAAGTATCCACTCTACCTGAGAAGTTGATGACGTACTCCAAAGCTAGTTTGATAACTACCAACTGACACTAAAGATGTGCTCCAATTCACAAGTTTAGTTTGAAATCGGAACACTTTCCTCTCCTTTTTGTACACAACGAAAACATCTCCTGCTTGCTCATTATACATTCGTAAACCATCCGTGTCAATCCCAGCCCCGCTGCGGCTTCGACAAATTCAATTCCCTTGACATCATCCAGATGTCCTAATTCCAAACCAACAATTTCCCTCTCAATCATATCTCTCCTTTTCCCATGTCAATAAGTCTTCGATCGCGAATTTCCCAGATAACCAACTCAATAGGAACAATCCCTACTAATGACTAACACCACCTTCGTGGAAGTAGTGCTGTATGCCCTCACCGCCTTGACCGCTGTTATGTGCTGAACTCTCATCAACAATCAAACTTCACTGATCTTGCAGCCCTCTGCCGAAACAGATGCCGCATGCAACATCGCCGTACTATTGCTCCAGCGTACACTGCACTCAACGATTCGCCTTTGAATCCCCAGTATCTTCGGCGTCGCCATTATTCTGTTCGATATCGCGCTGCCTTTGCCCCTAACACACTGCACTATGCGTCTCCTAATTCAATTATCGTCTATCTTGACACCGAGGTATGTGAAGGCTTACTTGGATGGGATCTTCTCTTCTAGCTATAAAGACGCTGTTCCGGCTTCGCTCCAAATAAAACGCCTTACAATTTCGATTTGTTGAATTTAGTTTGATCTTTTGCGACCATTCGTGCAACCTGTTCAACGCCTCGTTCTGTTTCGTTCGCATCCCCATTAACAATCTCGACTTTACAATCAACAGCTTATTGTCCGCAAATCCAACAATAGTGCATCCTTTGGACAAACTGACCTACAGGTGCACTCATACAAGAGCTTCCAGAATGCGGGACCAGAGCATAAGTCTTGCGGGCATCCCTTTTCCACTGCTTGTGATACAATTTTTCCTGCAACTTTGATTGATGCCAATTTCCCCGAGAAATAATTCGTGACCAACGACATCAGGTTTTACGAACAATTTCTGCACTCCAACTCTCAATCGATAGATAATCACTAGCCAGCATAAAAAACTCTCGAAATGTTCAAAGCCACGACGGTACAATGATTCTTTGCTTCCCTTCCTCCCTCCTCTTCTGTTTGATATCCCCGACAACGAACTCTAATGCATCGATAGTCGACTTACCCTCGACGAATCTAAATTGCGGTATATTAAAACCGCGACTATCTCGCACCGATTGCTCAACTCGCATGGTTATAACTCAATCCAAAACTTTACCCAGTGCCAGTAGCAGACTAATTGGATGATAGCTGCCTGGATCTGACACATCCGCCTAAACAAAGATTAAATAATACGACAAAGACACGCGGGGTCAACAGGCGCGCCTCCAGAGCTGCGGCCAAAGTGATTCCATCATGCACCTGCGCCTTCTTAAGGCTCATCCTCCTAAAAGCCTTTACGACTACCGTGACTGCGAATTGCTGTATCGGCACCTGTTCCTTGCGCTTCTGAAGCTCCCCGACGTAACATGTAGTGCAACCCCTCATCCTCCTCCGGATCGTCCGAAGGAAAAAAATTTTCCAATAAATATTCCGCAGTAGTTTTATAACCATTCGATGTTAGACATTTATTTTTCTTGCCGAGCGCGATAGTTTTTTGTTTGCCTCTTGTCATGTGGTGTGCGGTTATCCTGTAGTTCTTTTTCAGAGTTACGGGTGTAGAATTCTTTAAATTTATTTGTTCTCGTTTCTTCAGTTAATGTTTTATATTCTAGGTTACTTCGATTATACTTGATTTTTATTTGTTTTCTTGTATCTCCAGTGGCGCGCTGATAGCGGCGCTTTAGGTTGGGCGTTTCTATCCGCTTGGTGGTTGGCTACCGGGTCCACAAAGGTACAGCTTTAAGTGTTTTCTTCCGCGGTATAGAATACAGGCGGCTCCAGGGTGTACTTGGTATGCGTGTGATTACTATGCCCAAGCTCCCGGGTTCAAATCCCAACACGGTCCACTTGAAACTGTTAAGCGAGAATTTTTCACAAAAATACGCCCTCGTTCGGATGAGAGGTAAAGTGTAGGTCCCGTGTGTGAGTGATGTCAGGTACGTTAAAGATCCCTACCTTGCTTGCAACAGCAAGGGTTCAGCAAAATTCAAAATTTTCAGATAAAAAAACTCGCTCCCTGGACAATGTAGTACATTCGAGTGGAGCATTGGCAAATCGCATGTAAGGCATGGAATACACCGACACGTCTATCACTGCCTCATTTAGGTTTTGCGCGAGTGTTTCTACTTAAGTAGCTTCTCGGTAATTTACTAATTCGTTCTCGAGCGCGAGGATTCTTTCACTGAGTTTTTGTTTTAACCGCTTCCCAGTTTGGTTTTTTATTACAGAACCGCGAAAGATAGTTATTTGTTCATTTCCGCGTGCCGTGAGCTCAACATCCCATGTTATTAATTTATGCTCAGAAAGAGTGACTCGTCCGATATCAACTCCTAATTAGAAACGATCTCCAGCATTTCGTGCGAAATTGCCGTGACATCGATGAAACTGCTGCCTCTATGCCCTTCGAACGTCGGCAATCATTGTTGTTCACTACGTCCAGCTCCAATTCTGTCAACAGATCAGCGATTTGCGAACCCCTGTCATCCTCTCGGACTGCTCCATAATTGCAGTTTGTCATTAAAATTAATCCCTATGATTATTTTTTAGTTCCCTAAATTTCCGGAGCACATTGATCAATTGATTTCTGAGTTTTCGCGCCCCGAGTCGACCGGTGGAGGTACGCGCCTATTACGTAAAAAGTGTTTGCCCCAGTTTTCATTTCGGTCGCCATTAAAAAAATCATCGGATAATTCAATTAACATTATCCCCGCGCATATTCATATCCATTATTTATTACTATGCCGCTACCTGACCGCTCGCTATTTGTTTACAAAACGGTGACTTCCCTCCCAAAACCCGTTAGTTTATGGTTATACAAGTTCGTTCCTGTATGAACCCTACCTCGATTTTATTTTCCACGAATAGTTTTACAAAACTGCTAATCTCCCCTCTGCCTTTCCCTGAGTTCAATTGGGCCCATTTAATTATCTTGCTTCTTTCTGCTTCTTTACAATCCATAATCGATATTACAACTGATGTGGTTCTTCAATCTCAGCATCGTACGGAATCGCTCGAATTGGCATGACCTTCGCGCCACCGCTTGTTCTGTCGTTTGCACTGGCGCACACCACACAGCAGAGGATTGAGATCCGGCAATTCTTGAACTCGTGTCCAACCTCTGTGCAGTTACCGCACTACAGCATATTTTTCCTGCACTCCATTAACCTGTGACCGTACTCATAGAACGGCTAATACTGTGTCACTGGAAAGTGGTCTCTTGTCCATACTCTTCACCATCTGAGGTTTATGACTTGCAGCAAAATCTGTCTTCAAAGTGCGGAGGTCACTTCGAAGAACAAGGAACCACAGTTTGTATAATTTAAGTACACTAAACTTGCGGCCACGTCCCCAATGCTTCACGCGAAGATGCTACATTGGGTTTAAACACGAAAAATTTCGTGCTTTGAATAAATTGGACTTCAACATTAATTAAATGGTAAATACAATTGACAATCTAAAAAGAAACTTAGGCGGGTCTTAATAATGGTACCCATAGCGTTAACTTTAGAGTGTATTTGATCAACAAGACAATACTACAGTCACTACATTTTCCCGCTGCTCCACCTAAAGGTACTACATTGGCCAGGAGGTGAGTTTTTTTACCTGGAAAATTTGAATTTTGCCAAACTCTTGCTGTTCCAAGCAAGGTAGGGATCTTTAACGTGTGTGACAACACTCACACACGGGACCTCCATTCTACCTCTCATCCGAACGAGGGCGTATTTTTGTGAAAAATGCTCGCCTAAAATTTTTCAAGCAGACCATGTCAGGAATCGAATCTGGGATCTTGGGCTTAGTAGTCACACGCATACTAACTAAACCACGAACTACAGTGAGCAGGATTTGTAGATTAATTAACTATAGTAGGGACTTTTAGCACTTACTTAACTAGCCTTTGAGATGAGTGAATTATATAGTACGGATAATGTAACTTTTGTAACGTCCCTAGATATGTAGACATTTTGCAGAGATTTTTTATATTGAGTAATACCTTGAATAATGAATAGGCTGCTCCCTCAATATAAAATAACGATGAATTATTAAAATTTCTTTTACATATAAACTACTAATTGAAATTAAATTGAACTAAGTTTAAAATAATTTTTGCACAATCATGTTTTTTGTCATTTACTGTCACTGTTGACAAAAACAGTAGTTGATTTAATTGAATAAGATAAGTACTACTTTTCGTTAGCAACCAAAGTAAACAAGTCGTATCCCTGAATGATAAGTACAACTTACTGCACTCAATGCTGTACGTGAATCTGTGGTTATACATACATTAAAATTACATATTTACTTTATGAAATTGTCTAAAAAAACCACAAGCACCGTAATATTTATTGGTAATATCTATTTATTTAAATTAAAGTGAAAAGTGCAGTTACTACAATTATTAAAAGTAATGGCTGGAAAGTTCCCTTTTTCAGAATTTTCATTCGTAATGTTTTTAATATTATTACAATCTACACCATAAGCAACATTAGATAAGGAGCCAGCACTATATTAGGTGCATACTGTGGTATGATCTGTTGTGTGTCCGATGTATTCTGTGTGCTATGCAAAAAATTTTTTTTGCAGAATTTTATTTTATCTTCTATAGGATCTTCTACATAACCTCGGTTACTGCAGAATATTTCCATCCTCATGACGTTTAAGTCCACAAGAGATCGACTCCAGCGTTTGCCAATAAAGTTGTAGTAGCAGTTATAATCGACAGCACAAATTTGTCAGAGAGCATGAAACACTACTTAAACTAAAACAAATACGACAAGTCGCCTAACATATATACTATAACTAAAGCTAACATTACAGTTTTCTAAGTGCAGACGCACATGAGCGTTGCATCTAAACTGTATCTTCGTTGGCAAAAAAAAAATTACCAAATTTAAAAATGTTCATAAGAGTGAGTTATTCTACACTCTAGCAAATTTTTAGTTACTGGTACTCTGGCTCAATAACCAAGACACATCAAAACTTGTCCATGACATGGTTGTGAATCAACAAATTTACCAAAAGTACCGTCTTACTAATTCCTTACATTGCTAACCTAACAAATTACATTTCTACCATCAGGTTAGCTTTTTCACTTAATATTCAAGAAAAATAATTCCCACGTCTGGTCATAAATACCAAACGTTAGGAAGATAAAAAGATAAAACAAGATCTCAAGTTGTTACCGAAGATAATAGATAAGATAACGATATTGAGCTTAAGTTATTATTAAAGGTAATAAGTAAGATAACGATATTAAGCTTTAGTTATTATTAAAGGTAATAGGTAAGATAAAGATATTAAGGTAAAGTTATTATCAAAAATAATAAATAAGATAAAGATATTAACTCAAGTTATTATCAAAGACAATAGGTAAGGTAACGATAGAGTGGCTCCTTGGAGCCGGTACATGGGAATTTCTCGTGCCCCCTAAAAAGGGCGACCTGTGAAGCAGGCCCGTTTGCAATAAACGGCGCGAGGGACCGGCAAAGGCATTTGGGTGCATCCCTGCACCCGGCGTTAATCGATATCGGTGATATAATCACCCGATATCCACACACACACACACACACACACACACACACACACATATATATATATATATATAAATTCATGAACCCGCACATTCACACACTCATACATACATTCACTGTTAGCGACCATGTGCGCTGACAGCGGCACCGCATGACCTCACGAAAGATTCCCAGAGACGTGGTCCGGGTGTCTGTGAAAACCCCCCGCGCAACCACACGGTGACTAACAGAAATGAAAAGGCAGAGAAATAGGAAAGGTAAAAAGAGGGAGGTGGGTATTTGGAATACATAAGAGGCACTTCCAGGTAGAAAAAAATAGAGAAAGGGCTCGCATTGAGCTAAAGAGACAGAAAAGGTGGATAGCAAAGCACTACTCAACCAGCCAATGTGGTCAGTAGCCCAGGGTAAGGGAAAAATCACTCTTATGTGGTAGACGGGTGTTCCGGGACGAGAACAGGTCTACCGAAAGAAAGATAAGGCAAAAACGGAGACAGCGGGATATGAAAAAGTAGAGTTTTTGGACAAGCGTCCAAGAGAAGGTAGAGAATTGTCCCTATAAAACACAGGTCGGTCTGAAGGACCACCTACGATATTAATCCGACAAGTTAAGGTATATCATAAGTTAAAAAATCCACTAGACTCTTAAGAGAACTAGTACAATCATTTTCCTAACGAGTGCATCCACCACGATAAGAAAATCAGACAAAAGTTGACACAACAACTTAAAAGTATCCTTGCAGATACATTCACACAAAAACCAACTGTTGCAAGGTAATTTTTTAAAACGGTAACGCTACAAACACACAAAAATGCCTAATTATAAGCCGCTAAATACAAACACACTGTCCCAATATGCTAAAAACAACCGAAAATTCGCTAAGATATCAATAAAAAGCGATAGCACCTCACCACGAAGTTCAATAAAAAACAACGAAGAAAATGTTTATATGTTATGATGACTTAGTAGAAGGAGAAGCAAGTAATGATATAAAATAATGTGGGCGACTGTAATAATTCAGAGGAAAAACACATGGAATAGAAAGTCCTAATTTTTTGCAACTGCGAATATGAACTATTTTTTACAATAGCATAGGCCGCGGCTCCTATGCGAGCCCAAAGAAGAAATCATCCACTTTAATATCAGCTAAAACCAATCATAAAAATTCAATGAGTTATTACAACCAAAGTTACGACAATTACCACACAATTAAACGATGTAAGATAAATACTAAAAACAAAATAATATGTTGTAGTAAAGGTGCGAGGATTAATTAAATGAAGCGACAGAGTTATAGTGGAAGATTTAGAGAATACTGCGATACATAACTAACGGTAAGTTCAAGGAAAAGTCAACCAGAATCAAAAAGATAGGTAGTTTAAGGTAAATAAGTTAAACGTGTAAACGGTAGGTGCTGTATAAGAGTAGGAATAAGTAATTAAAGTTAATTAATTGATAGTAGGGACAGACAACATTAGGTAAATCGTTAAGGAAATGAAACGTGAAAAACTTTTACATGTACGTAGGGTTGAACGATTTTAAAGATAATTTTATGCCGTCTAATGTGGTTTAAATCGATATGTGAAGAGATAACAGTAATTAAAACTCGATTTACTTATAAAATTGTTGAAGAACGGAAAGATATCTTGTAACACATATACTTGCCAGGATGACAAGCTTTCGTTTGAGCTTCACCCAGACTAATGAAGAAAAATTCTAACATCATTCTTAAAAAAAATTATTTACAAATTGCTAGAGCGACAAACTTACCAACCAAAATCTGGTCTAGACTTATAATGCTGAGCGACCGGTCCTTGATGGGTCTCGTCCAGACTTACAAAGCTGAGCGACCAATTCAAATGGCAAATCTCGCTTAATAGATCTTAAAATGCTGCGTTGGAATATCGATATATCTAAAAAATATGTTATCAAAACAAAATCATACTCGCTATACAAAAGAAATATTCTACGATACATGTATAGAGAAACAGTATTCCAAATTATTAAAATATTCTTTTGATATCGCGGGATTTATCAGCAACTATCGTAAATGAGCTTAAATACAAAACGTTAACAACAACTTTATTATTGTAATGTTTAGAGAGGCAGATATAACGAAATCAAGTTATTATAGCGTTCTAAAAGGTAAAAGATATACTTAGATAATTGCGTTAGTTGTATTTGAAGGTAAAAATTTTCTTTAAAAAGGGATTTGTAGGTTATAGTTGTTTAAATTACTAAGAAAACATTTTTAGGACGATATCAAAATAAGATAGTGTTTAAGGGAACAGGTATAACGAAATTACGTTACTATAACGTTTTAAATGATAGAAGGTTATTACAATTTAATTGGTGATAGTCTTACACTTAAAGCGTCGATAAAACAGTTTTCGAAGTCTGTAATACAGATAAGAGTTCATAAATACATCGCGCAAGCGCAATGAATAAAGCCGGCGACGCCTCTGGCGGATAGCAACGACAACCTTATTACAGATTCCGCGTTGCCAACTTCCAATGACGTCACCAATACAAAATTTTATATTGCGCAATACTTCGGAAATTTACATAAAGATAAATCAACAGGTATTACATAATTTACTCACATGATAGGTCCAGATTCCCGCGCAGTACGCCAATCGTCCTGCAGGGTAGGTAAAGATGGTACTGCTCCGGGCTCCGGTGGAACATGGACATCCAACTCGTCTCGGGTCGCGGGCTGCTCCAGGGTCGTATCCGATTCCTAAATGTAGTGGAACGACAGGAAAGGTTTAATCAGGCAAAGACAAACAAAGATAAGCAAGGCAAGGGAATCTACATAATAAGATAAAGATACGATACCAGGCACGACCACTCTTCTTGAAGATCAAAGGCAACAGCCACGTTTTAGAGCGTTACCGAAACCTCTCACCACTTTGTCCCCACTCTTTTGTCTTTTTCACATCGGCGCGAAGTATTCGTCCAACCCTCTAGCGTCGCGCACTCTGCGCAAACTCACTGGGACGTATCGGAAGTACGCGCCTAATTTTTTAAAATTCCCGCGCACCGCGTCTTTTGAAATTATGGTGCGAAACCTCCATACATCAAAACTAACCTAAAAACAATGTTTAAGTGCCAATTGGATTGGCACGTAACAAGGTATAGTAAAAACTGTGTTAATTACAAAATCTATATTTCGGGAGGGAATTTTCTTTATGAAGGTTATTGTAATTTATAATTGATTATTTAGGTTATAAAGAGACACTCAAAATCATAGAAAAATACAATATTATATGTGTTATTTAAACGGTAGCTTTGAAAAATTGATCTCAAAATACAAGTTAAAATAGGCTAAGAAAAATTTCAGAAGTGATTATTTTAACTAAACTTAAGTCAGTTTAAGAGATTTTTTCCTCTTCTTCTTCATAAGGGTTAGAAAATAAAGCTATTTATTACAGTTAGAATACTTACAAACAAAATTATATAATCCAAACACGTGTTTAAGTGAGGTTATGTTATGTAATAGACACTCCTGAAAAATATGCACTTTTATTTTTATTCTGAACCGAATTAGATACTTATTTAACAGAATTTAGAATAAAACACACTATTTTTATAGTTACAAGAGAATTAATTGGTTTTACAATACATTTATAAAAAGTAAACAGAAAAATCAATATCAATGTGGCAGTTCATGCCAAATTAGCATAGCAACTGTTATTTCACTTCAGATGATTGACATAGTAACTTATAGTGTTACCATTGAAAATTTAAATAATTATTTATTTTTTTAAGTGAAAATACTACGAATATATTTAATTAATACATTCTAAGATATAGGAAGATAAGAAAAGAAATTATTTCAACCTGAAAAAACGTTGGATTACGTCACTATCTTACCCCCGCCGGTGCCGTACGCGAGCCACTACAGTCAGTTGGTAGCAATGTTAAATAATTGTAAAAATGACGCGCAAATAAAAGATTACGTCATATCAATGTTTAAATTGTTGCAAAAGTTATACTAATTTTAAGGAAAACCAAAAGGGTACTCACGTAAACTGTAGGGATTCTTACAGCACTACTCCATGATGGCGGTAGCGGGGCTCTGTTGATTTTTCGGACGTGGGTAATTCGTTGGGCCCGGTTGAATCCAAATTCGACTTTATCTTCTTCTTCGTATGTAGAGAGCGACAGGAAACGGGTATAAGGAACGATAATCAGAGATAAGGCAAACGAACCTACATCACAAAAAAGAAGATACAATAAGACCCAAAGGTAACTACATTGCTTCACGTCTCGGTCGCCAGTCTCGACACGTCTCCCGGAAATCACCACCACCCTTCATGGCACACCACGTCGGCGCAATCTCGCGCAAACGCACTGTCTGAAGTGACGGAAATACACACACGTCTTTTCAAATCTTTGGCGCGAAATCCTTACAAATTAAAACTTGAATTGAAAATGTTTAGTGCCGATTTTTCGGCACGTAACAGCATAGCAGTAACAACTGGGGAAGGCTGCAAAAATAGGATTCGACAGGTTATTCAAGGTATAAATCCAGAAATAAATAAAGCGGTGACATTGAAATAACTGCTGAAAAGAGTAAATCTTTGTTTAGGTCAAAATGGTGAAAATTTTGAACATTTAATTAATAAAAATCCGTAAAAAATCAAGTTTTCCATTTGTATGTTTGTCTGTTTCATTGTCTTTTATTCATTGTTTGTTACGTGCCAAGGGTCACTTAAACATTGTTTTAGTTTAGTTTTTAATGTACGGAAGTTTTCCCGCCATAATTTTCAAATACGCGAGACGCGGGAACTTTTTAAATAGACTGGGCGGTGCTTCCGGCACGTCACAATAGTGAGTTTGCGCAAGTGTGCTTATCCCCATAGGGGTAAGGCAATAGTAGACAAAGAGTGGGGGAAGAGTTTCGCGGTTCTCGCCCTGAATCGCGGCTTTTTTCGCCGAACTTTGAAGTGAAACGGTCGTGCCGGGTGTGATATCTTATCGTATCTATGTAGATTCCCTTGTCTTAATTATCTTTGTTGTCGTTCCTAATTAACCTGTTCCTGTCTTTTCCCTACATAGGTAGGTAAATTTGCAGCACCTCGAGGCCATTGGAGCAGCCCACGACCCCGATGTCCGAGCTCTACAAACAGCACCAGGAGCCGAGGCTGCCGTAGCGTGACTTCCTGCCGGTTACCGGATTCCTCACGTGAGTAGATTCTCTAATTTTCATTGTTCTAATTTTATGTAACTGCTCCTAATTATGGCGCAATATAAATTGTCGATGACGTCATGGTGATTGGCGCGCGAAACCTGTAAAAGGGGTTTGCGTTTCCGGCCGCCAGGGCGTAGCATCGCTTTTAACCATTGCGCTTGCGCGATGTATCTTTTGAACTTTGGTAACTGTATTACAGGATTATAAGAGCCATCTATCGCCATTTCAATGTACCACCATCTAAGTGTAATATTTTGTTAACTGTTTTACCGACCATATAAACCTTAAAATAAAGTGTAACAGATGGCGCCTTCAATGTGGTGAGGTTATGAACTTTAGGGGTTTCTTCTTTGTTTTTAGGTTATGTTAATTTCAGTTATAAGCATTCAATGTTTTAACAGATGTTATTTAAACAGCTTTCTCACTTAAGGAACTGTACTTTTATTCATGTAAGTATTACAAATAAGCATTTACCTTACCTTATGTCTTTAAATACAGTATTACAGAATTACCTATTAAAATATAACTTTTGTTCGTTTTCCTAACCTTAAAAGGCCGTTTTTTGAAACTTAAATACATTGTCCTTTATGTTACATTCTAAAAACTGCATTATGGATTTACATATTGAACTAATAATATTTTAATTACCTTCACAAGAAAACCTTGTGGTTAAACTTCTTGATTTCCGTTAATATCGCATACCTTATATATCGTTTCACATTTAAAATCCCTCGAATTGATCTACGAGCTGGAGTGTAGGAGTATTATCGCAGCTAGCAATCAGAATGATAGGAGATCTCAACTCAGGGCTGTTTTGGCACAGGAAACCAAAGGCATTGCTATCTTAAAGAAACCCGTTGGCGACTGGCCACTTAACGTACCGGAAATTAAATTATCTTTAGATGATATATCGGGTATAATAAATAGAACGGATCCTGCTGCTACTAATATCGAGCTAGGGAGATTGACTTCGAGAATAACTCACGTCAAACAGCGTGTTGAATTATTATCTTTATATAACGACGACCAAGCGACTCAATCTAAACAAAGTTTGTTGTCCGAGGTGTTATTGCTTGAAGGAATTGTTTTAGAAAGACTTAATCCTAATGCAGACGTAGATATATCGTTACCTTTTTCAAATCTTGTGCTTGCCGAACCTAAACCATTAGGAAAACCTATACCTGTATACAAATGGGGTCTCACTTTCGAAGGGTTTGATTCGAAGGTTTCTTTATCATCCTTTCTTGATCGTATCAATGATTTTAAAATTTCTCGCGGGTGTACCGACCACGACCTATTTGTCTCAGCTGATGACTTGTTCTCAAACTCAGCGTTAATATGGTATAGAAACATACGACATCAAATTTCTACCTGGGAGGAGTTAGTTGCCTGTTTAAAACGAGATTTCCTACCTTATGGCTACATTAACGACCTTTGGAACGAAATACGTAACCGAACCCAAGGTCCCGACGAAAATGTTGTGTCTTTTATTACCTCATTAGAAGCTTTATATAGCAGACTCGACAAAAAACCTTCCGAATCCGAAATTATCGATCAATTACTTAGAAATTTAAACCCCTATTTCTCAGAACGTTTGGCTTTACAGCCCATATCTTCGCTAGCCCACTTTAAAGACCTATGTCGTTCTCTTCAAGAAGTGAGGTCAAGAATTGACAAATATCGGCCACCGCCCGAGAAACTATCTGGTCTTTTAGAACCTGATTTAGCTTGCCAAGTTCGAGCTTCCCGTAAACTATCTACCCTTAACGTTCCTCCTACCGTAACTAATAACTCACTTACCTGTTGGAACTGCAAGCGAAGTGGACATAACTATACTGTCTGCACATACCCTAGAAATATTTTTTGTTATGGTTGTGGTCGCGCAAATATTTACAAATCTAACTGCTCCAACTGTAATCCTAACGTATCGGGAAACTCCCATCGAGATATTTCAAATCAGGGTGTGAATATCTCAAGAAACCAAAATCGCCCTCAACACCAATCATTCAACGGACCCAGACGCCAATAAATTCAAATTATAAAACCACTTCTAACGTTGTACCGTCATTAAATTTATCTAATAATAATACCGCTACTATTAATGTACAAAATACCTTACCTTCATTAGAGGAACTATGCTATACTACTCCAGCCGAGTGGTCTAAGTGGTTACAAACCGTCAATTCCTTTTATCATAAAAAGACTGCTACCGTTTCACAACTTGTTAAAAAACCCTTCGATAACCGTCCACACTTATCTATCTCAATAGGTTCCTTAAATGTAATTGCTTTATTGGATACAGGTTCTTCATGTTCTCTTATAAATAACGAAGGTTTACATCAATTATCTCAACAAAATATCAAAATTCAAATTATTCCCGAAAAAACTTCCATAAATTTAGCTGACGATAATCAAATACATGTAACCGGCTCCCTTAAGTTAAAAATTCGAGTAGAATCTCTTGAACGTGACGTTTTATTTTTGATTGTCCCTGCATTAGCGTATCCTTTTCTACTAGGCGTTGATTTCTGTAAACTTTTTAATCTGTCACTTTACTTTAAGGATTTTTCATGGCAAACCTCCATTAAAACGAACTCCTGTGCATCTACAGGAATATCTAACAAAATCTCTCTTACTGACTCCCAAAATGTAACCCTTAACGCTACAATCGACAAACTTCGCAAACTTAATACCTCCGAACTGGGTTGTGTTACAACGGCAACACACGTTATCTCTACAGGTGATGCCCTTCCCTTTAAGCAACGTCAATATCCCTTATCGCCTGCCTTACAAAAGCATTTACATGCTGAAATAGACAAAATGTTAGAATCTGGTGTTATCTCTCCTTCAAATTCACCGTGGACCTCTCCCGTATTACTAGTTCGGAAGAGGAATGACGAATGGCGTGTCTGTTTTGATGGCAGGAAGCTAAATTCTGTTACTGTTCCAGACGCTTACCCTCTACCCAGAACTGACTCAATTTTAAGCAGGCTTCGTAACGCAAAATTTATCTCATCTATCGACCTTAGACAAGCTTTTTATCAGATACCTCTCGACTTATCTTCTCGTCAAAAAACTGCTTTTTGTGTCCCAGGCCGAGGTCTTTTCGAATATAATTTTTTGCCATTTGGTCTCTGTAACGCTCCACAAACTTTACAACGTACTATGGATCAAACGTTAGGTCCTATCTTACATCAAGAACGTGCCTTTGTGTTTTTAGATGATATCTTAGTTATCTCAAGTTCTTTCGATGAACATATCGCCACATTAGATGAAGTTGCAGAACGTTTAAGCGCAGCAGGTTTCAAGATAAACTGGGAAAAGTCTCAATTTTGTCGTTCATCCCTCACATTTCTCGGTTTTATTATCGATGGGACAGGCTTACGAGCAGATCCTGCTAAAGTCGATGCTATTACTAAATTTAAAACACCTAAAACTGTTACCGAAATCAAACGTTTAATTGGAATGATTAGCTATTATCGCATTTTTCTACCCAATCTTTCAACTATATCCGCACCCATTACTGCTTTAATTAAAAATAAAAAGAAATCCCAAACTATCGAGTGGAATTTAGAATCTCAACAGGCTTTCGAACAAATTAAAACATTAATCACTTCAGCACCTATCTTAATCTCACCAAATTTCGATGATAAGTTTTATATACAAACCGATGCCTCACTTACTGGGTTAGGTGCAATGTTATTCCAGGTAAGCAATGGTTTAGAACATCCAATCGCATATGCGAGCCGTGCCTTAACTTCTGCCGAACAAAAATACTCTGCTACCGAACGGGAACTATTGGGCGTTATCTTTGGCATCGAGAAATTTAGAGGATATGTCGAAGGTACACACTTTACCGTAATCACTGATTGTGCAGCCCTCACGTGGCTTAATAACTTGAAACAACCCGCAGGTCGTTTGGCAAGATGGAACTTGCGTATATCTCAATTTACTTTTGACGTTAGGCATAGGCCTGGCAAATTAAATATCGTACCTGATGCCTTGTCTCGTGATGTCGTTTCTCTTAACCTTCCAAATTTAATTCTGGATACCTGGTACCTCAATATGATTAAAAAGTTTCCGATAATCCCGACAAATTTCCTACCTTTCGTGTAACTAATAATAGACTGTCTAAATTTGTATCCTCGTCCCCACATAAAATATCGAATATACCTGAATGGAAACTTGTCGTGCCCACTGCAAATCGCAGTGAGGTGCTCAAATTATGTCACGACGATCCCTTAGCTGCACACCTTGGTGTTACAAAAACTCTCGCTAAAATATCGGAATTGTATTACTGGCCCACACTTAAGCAATCTGTTTGTCGTTACATTAAAAGCTTTAAAATTTGTGGCTCTCATAAGAGTTCACAAGACGCTCGCCCTGGTTTAATGGGTAACTTTAAACGTGTATCTTATCCCTTTCAATTAATATCGCTTGACTTATTAGGACCTCTCCCCCGATCGAAAAGAGGTAATCAATATCTTTTGGTTGTTACCGATTGGTTTTCTAAATTTGTTATGGTGCAACCCTTACGTAAAGCTACCTCCGCAGCAATAATTAAATTCCTAGAACAGAATGTCTTTCTTATCTTTGGTGTCCCCCAGATTATCCTTTGTGACAATGGTGCACAATTTATCTCTAAAGATTTTCAGAATTTCGTTATATCACCCCCAAGTAAACCCTACCGAAAGAGTAAATCGAGTTTTAATTACCGCTATTTCGTCCTATATTGATTCAGACCATACTACATGGGATGAACAGATCTTTAAAATTGCTCAAGCTTTGCGTACATCTAAACACGAAGCAATCCAATTCACTCCGTCTTTTCTTGTTTTTGGAAGATATACCCCAATCGATGGGAGTTACTATGGTTTAGTGCCTGACGATACTAACGTAATTGAATTTGACGATAAAGTACGTTGGGACAAGGACCAACAGTCACTACCTTCTATCTTTAACGACGTTAGAAAAAAATTTGTTAAAAGCTTACGAAAAGAGCAAGGACCACTATAACTTACGTAAACGAAATATTTCCTTCGCCTTGGGCGAACAAGTTTGGAAAAAGAACTATGTCTTATCGGATGCATCTAAGAAATTTTCTTCAAAGTTGGCCCCTAAATTCATTCTTTGTAAGGTCACTCGTGTTATTAGTCCCCTTATCTACGAACTTCAGGATGCTGAAGGAAAACGTCAAGGCAGGTGGCATATTAAAGACCTTAAGCCATTCTCTGCCGACCCAAATGCTAATTAAGTTTTTCACGTTCCATTCTCCTCACGATTTTCCTAATATTTTTCTGTTTTCACCATCAATTAGTATCTTTAATTACTTATTCCTTCTCTTATACACCTACGTTTTATACGTTTAACTCATTTACCTTAAACCCTTTGCTTCTGGTTGACTTTTCCTTGACCATACCGTTACTCATATATCACTTCATTCTCTACACCCCCAAATATAACCCTGTCGTTTTATTTAATCAACCCTCGAACTTTTCCTACTGCATATTGTTCGGTCTTTAGTATTTCTCTTATATGGTTTAATTGTGTGGTAATTGTCGTAACTTTGGTTGTAATAACTCATTGAATTTTTATGATTGGTTTTAGCTGATGTCGAGTGAATGCTTTCTTCTTTGGGCTCACATAGAACATGCGCAGTCTATGCCATTGAAAGAAATAGTTCATATTCGCAGTTGCAAAAGCTAGGATTGTCTATTCCATGTGTTTTTCTTCTGAATTATTGCAGTCGCCCACATTATACTACATCATTACACTATATCTTTATTTGTTTTTTCTACTAAATCAATATAACTTATAAACATTTTTTCGTTGTTTTTTATTGAACTTTGTGGTGAGGTGCTATTGTTTTTATTGTTATCTTATTAAATTCTCGGTTGTTTTAGCATATGGGGACAGTGTATCTGTATTTAACTGCTTATAATTGGGCATTTTTGTGTGTTTAGGGTGCTACCGTTTTGAAAAACTACCTTAAAACAGTTTGTTTTTGTGTGTTTGTATCTGTAATGATACTTGTAAGTTGTTGTGTCAACTTTTGTCTGATTTTCTTATCGTAGTTGAAGCACTCGTTAGGAAAGTGATCGTACTAGTTCTCTTGAGAGCCTAGTGAATGTTAACATATGTTATATCTTATCTTGTCGGATTAATATCGCAGGTGGTCCTTCAGACTACGCTGTGTTTTATAGGGACAACTCTCTACTTTCTCTCGGACGCTTGTCCAAAAACTATACTTTTTCTTAACCCGCTATCTCCGCTATGCCTTATTCTTCTCTCGGTGGACCTGTTCTTGTCCCGGAACACCCGTCTGCCACATAAGAATGATGTTCCCTCATTCCGAGCTACTGACCACACTGGCTGGTTGAGTAGCGCTTTGCTATCCACCTTTCCCTCTGTCGCTTTTGCTCAATGCGAGCCCTTCTTCTACTTTCTTCTACCTGGAGGTGCCTCTTATGCACCCAAAACCAACCTCCTTCTTTTACCTCTCCTATTTCTACTGCCTTTTCATTTCTGTTAGTCACCGTGTGGTTGCGCGGGAGGTTTCCACAGACACCTGGACCATGTCTCTGCGAATCTTTCGTGGGGTCATGCGGTGCCGCTGTCAGTGCATGGGCTCTGGCAGTGAAGGTATGTATGAGTGTGTGAATGTGCGAGTGAATATGTATATCGTATATACCGTGTGGATATCGGGTGATAGTTCACCGATATCGATCAACGCTGGGTGCAGGAATGCACCCAAAGGTCTTTGCCGGTCCCCCGTGCTGTTCTTGTGAACGGACCTGCCTCACAGGTTTCTCTTTTTAGAGGGCACGGGTCAATCCCATTTCAACGGCTCTACTGGAGCCACTCTTTTGTTGTTATCATTGTCTTGGGTAATAACTAGGCCAATATCTTTGTCTTCTTTATTATCTTCGATAATACCCTTAGGTTTAATATCGTTATCTTATTGATTACCTTTGGTAATAATTTAGTTTAGTATCGTTATCTTACCGATTACCGTTAGTAATAATTTCGGTTTAATTTCTCGTTATCTTACCGACTACCGTTAGGAATAACTTCGAGTTATTTCGCGTTATCTTACCGGTTATCTTTAGTAATAACTTCTGTTTAAATTCATGTTACCTACTATCTCTTATAATCACTTTAACTTAATATCGTGTTATCTTATCGGGTATCTCAAATAATAACTAAAGCTTAATACCGTTATCTTATTCATTACCTTTGAGGATAACAACTTAAGCTTAATGTCATTATCTTATCTACTATCTTTAACATCAATTTGAGATCTTATCTTATCTTTTTATCGTCCTAACGTGTGGTATATATGACCAGACGTGGGAATTATTTTTTCCTGAAAATTAAGTGAAAAAGCTAACCCAATTTAGAAATGTAATTTGTCAGGTTAGCATATAAGGATTTAGTAGGTGGTACTTTTGGTAAATTTGTTGATTCACAACTATGTGATGGACAAGTTTTAAATGTGCATCATTAGGAAACCAAAGTACCAGTAACAAAATTTGCTAGAGTGCAAGTGACGCACTCCAGGAACATTTTTAAATTTGGGCACTTCTTGCCAAAGGAAGAATAGTTTCAATGCAACACTCATGTGTGTTTGCATATAAGAACTTTATGTTAGCTTTAGTTAGATAGGTTTAGATAGGTTAGGCGACTTGTCGCACCCGTGTTAGTTTAAGTAGTGTTTCATGCTCCCCGACAAATTTGTGCTGTCGGTAATTAGTGTAGTCAAAGACTATCGGGCTACCTATTCCGTTTCCTGGTACTTCGGTAGACGTGTTATCGGTCGAAAAAACCAGGTGGCGCCTTATATAAACATTTTCCGTAGGTTTTAAGTTAGGGTTTATATAGGGTAGTTAGGACTTAGATTTTAAGCTGTTACTGTGCTAACAGACTTTTTCTTTTTTTAAGTTTTTTTTCTTTTGTGGCTTTGTCGCGATTGTTACGTGCCAAGGGTCACTTAAACATTGTTTTAGTTTAGTTTTTAATGTACGGAAGTTTTCCCGCCATAATTTTCAAATACGCGAGACGCGGGAACTTTTTAAATAGACTGGGCGGTGCTTCCGGCACGTCACAATAGTGAGTTTGCGCAAGTGTGCTTATCCCCATAGGGGTAAGGCAATAATAGACAAAGAGTGGGGAAAGAGTTTCGCGGTTCTCGCCCTGAATCGCGGCTTTTTTCGCCGAACTTTGAAGTGAAACGGTCGTGCCGGGTGTGATATCTTATCGTATCTATGTAGATTCCCTTGTCTTAATTATCTTTGTTGTCGTTCCTAATTAACCTGTTCCTGTCTTTTCCCTACATAGGTAGGTAAATTTGCAGCACCTCGAGGCCATTGGAGCAGCCCACGACCCCGATGTCCGAGCTCTACAAACAGCACCAGGAGCCGAGGCTGCCGTAGCGTGACTTCCTGCCGGTTACCGGATTCCTCACGTGAGTAGATTCTCTAATTTTCATTGTTCTAATTTTATGTAACTGCTCCTAATTATGGCGCAATATAAATTGTCGATGACGTCATGGTGATTGGCGCGCGAAACCTGTAAAAGGGTTTTGCGTTTCCGGCCGCCAGGGCGTAGCATCGCTTTTAACCATTGCGCTTGCGCGATGTATCTTTTGAACTTTGGTAACTGTATTACAGGATTTTAAGAGCCATCTATCGCCATTTCAATGTACCACCATCTAAGTGTAATATTTTGTTAACTGTTTTACCGACCATATAAACCTTAAAATAAAGTGTAACATGTTATCTATGTATTTCGATGTGTAAAAGTTTATTTTTCTAACTTAAAAACTAAAAATAATCTTAGAAAAGATTGTACTTTACATTGCTCTGAAAGGCATTGATCGTCTGTATATATGCATACACATTAATACTTTTTGGTCTTAGGTATAGGGACATGATATATTGAAAAATAGCATTTTTAAAGAGCTATCCGGTACAATAACTAAAAATTCCATTTTCTATTTAAAAAACGTAACTTTGTATTTTCCTAAAGAGAGCAATTGAAAAAGTTTTGAACTGTCGCCACAAATATGTCTCTCTTCATCAGCTTCTTGGCCAATATGTAGTACCTTCGGTTGGAGCATTGGAAAATCAAGTGTAGAGAATTACTTAGGGAGTAGTTGGACGAAACTGGGTAGCTAAGTTTGCTGGTTTTTGAAAGATTAACTTTTTGACCAAAAAAGCTTAATATTTATGCACAATACCTTTAACTATCTGTGCATGCATACATTAGATTCAAAATGCTACAAGAATTCGTTTTTTAAATGAAAAGTCAACCCACCCGGTTCTGCCCTACCGGTAGGACAAAACCGAGCACCTTATACGAACAAAAATAGTCTGTTTTTATGAAAAATAATATTTTTTTGCTTATTCAACATAAAACATTGCATAGTAAAGTTAAACTAATAAATCAATGCTACATCAAAAAAATTAAGGTTTATATATAACAAATCATTCTTTATTAAAAAATGATAGTTTTTTAGTTGAGGCTTAGGTTATGTTTAGGCCAAGTAATGGAAGGTGTAGGACGGCAGATGTCGCTCCACAGCAATCTTCATGGACCCATTCATGATACTCAACACACTGTATCCTGCCTTCTCCGCCTTTAGAATCAGTGTACAACTGGGAGCAGTGAATTCAGGCTGCATCCGAAACTTCTTTGTCAGTACTAGATCTTTGCATTTTTTTCTGGTCTTTCTTTCTTAACGCATTTTACTTTCTTCTCATCACCATCTTCTGAAATTTTCCTTCTTAAGGTTTCTATTTTCATTTGTTTAGGCTTCTTTCTTGTTCATTTTCTTCAGCAGCGGCCTCGAGCTCTATCTTATAAGAAGAAGACATCAAAATTGCAGTTTTTCCCTTTTGCCCTGCCAAAAATGCATTAGTATATAGTTTAGCAGTTTGGTAGATTGTAACTGGCCTGCCTGGGTGCAGAGCAACCCACTGACATACCTCTTGCTGATAGTACATGGTTAACGGAGCCATGAACCTGACATTCAATGGCTGTAAACGTGGGGGAGGTAAACACATCAAGACAACATTATTTGATTGTGCTATTTCGTTCAACTCCAGAATTTTAGTGTGTGTTGCATAGCCGTCAAGAATCAGGAAAATTGGTTTCTCTGCGCTTGGTCTGGAAAATTCAGTATACTTTTCAAACCAGTAAAGAAATATGTCGCTTTGCATCCAGTCACTAGGACGATATTTAGCAAAATATCCTGGAGGTCTGTCATCAAATAAAATTGCCTGAGGCGTTCATACAAATTTCTGCTGTTATGAGTACATTGTTAAGCTTTATTTTTAAAGCTCTCAGGTATTAAATCATTAATTTAGATTTAGGGACATTTTGTAGAACTCGGCGTGGAAAATTCCCCTCCGATTACCACAATTCCGTTGACGCCGTGAATACAATGATTTGATGGTATTTGCACGGTTGTTGACTTCATTGACTTATATATGCGGTCGCAAGCATGCTGTTGGAGGGGAGAGGCGTTTAATGTGACAAATGCGGCATAGCTCATACATTATCGTACCAACTTCCATAGAGTAAACATTACCTTGGTGCTGACGTGAGTGGTTCATTCTCGTCACCACCCATTTACCTCATCCCTATCACATCGTCCAGCAAGACATCGCCGAAACACCTGTAGAAGCAGCCACCAACTACAACAAGGGCAGCAGAGAACCTACTCCCTGAAGACGATTGTCACACCCAATTGAAATAATGGTTAAGTGTTTTCGGCTTTTATTTACCCGGGGTTTTATAAGAAGGCGGTTTTATGTTATAACACCTAGCTCGGCAGATGTTAATACACTTACCTGTTTCTTTCTTCTCGGCGCTTGTTGGCCACTGCTGTAATGCCAGTCTCATCAACATTATACCTATTTATTTATTTACACTACTCAACAGACAAACCCAATTCCAAAGTAGGCACCAAATCAAACACATTAATATGCAAAGTATAAAAATTAAAAGAAAAAGATGTTAAATAAGTAACTACAAAAGTAAAAATAAAATTAAACAAGAAAAAATCAAAAAGAGTAAAACATAATCTGAAAGAAATCGCAGTCAAAACACAAGAAAGGGCAGAGGATGGATAAGTGAGGAACACCAAATAATTGGTTAATCCGTGCACAAACAAGTTGATTTATTGCATGACAGAGAAACATGGAAGATGTCAAGGGATTCACATTTGTTTTGAAATGTTGTGCATATAATGTGCAGGGAGGAAAACTTAAGCACATTGGTCCTTTGAGTGTTTAACGAGAACATACCGTGGCCCCTGGCAGATGTAGGCACTCGGAAATTTACAACAGATAATAAATAGGGAGTGTCTATTAAGTTATTAACTAATTTGTATAGAAATATCACAGCACTTAAATCACGCCGGGATTTAAGTATAGTTACAGAGAATCTGTGTAGAAGTAGATTATGGTCGTAACCTATTAACAGATAAACTGAGTCCTCCTTGTTGCTAGGTATTTACGAAAGTGGCGTACCTTCTCAATCATATTTACATAGACAGCATATGAGGAATTCCATTATATGTCATTAGGAGAGAACTTGTGTTTGTTGTACAGACTTTTGAGCAAATTGAAGAACTTGTTTACTGCCACTTTATTAAAACTATTGCTCTAGAGATTGACGTTATCTCTGGATCCCTTAAGGAAAGATTTTGCTTGTTCCTTGCTAAAAAGTTGTACAGCCAGACCTTGCCAGCCATTTTAGTTATATTATTATAATGAATTACTAATGTTGTATTTGACCGCTAGCTCATAGGCCAGTTTGCGGACATTAGGGTCAACCCAAAAGCCGAGATTCCATTGTCAAAATACAGTCCATTAACTCCTTTTGTTAAGGTTTTGAAAATACACTTTTGTATCTTCGCATTCCTTTTTCTGCTGCAGCTATGTGTGGTAAATTATCTTTTCTGCCTTGCGAATTGTGTCCTCTAATGTACTCTGAGGTACATTGGACGTTTTTGATGCTTTGTAATAACCAGCTCTACCAGACATTGCCTCATCTATCCCTTGCTTCATACTTTTCTTACTCCATTTCTGATGATCTGTTTTCCTTCACGCTTATTTGACATTTTCAATTATAGTTCTGAAATACAGAAAAACATATAAGACCAGATATTAATTCTTTTAATTTAAATGTAGGTAATGTTGGTTATTTTAAATTTTGGATGGTAGGCGATTTGAGCTGTAAGCTTTTTAATCAATCGGTATTTAGACTACTATAAATATATAGTAGCACAAACTATTGCAAAGCAAATTAACAATCAAATAAACTTGAAATTCAACATAGAAATGAATTTCTTAAATTAATCCAAACAGTGACAATAACTTTAGCGAATCGTAAAATTCAGTTGGCCAGCACTGGGTACCAGTAAGGTAGAGCAAGATACCACGCAGTCCTGTCCTAATCTTAATACCAGGTTTGACCCGACACGTAGCAATTGTGAAAAACATGGTGTTAGCGAACTATGTAAAATGCTAGATGTAATCACTTTGAATCAAAATAAAGCTATTCAAATACTATATTGAACATGGTAATTACCCGATTTCTCTCTGCATTGCGTGTGTAAGAAACTGAGCCTCACAATACGACAAACACCGTAAGCAAAACCTATTAAAAAATAAAACATCACCGCTGCAAAACGTATGTGGCTACTGAAGTACTGCAATGGCTGCTTCGTCTTCTTCATTAGTAGTTCCTAGTCCGACCATAGCTAGTGCTTCAAAAATGTTAGTTTCTGAGGTAATGCGGTACTCAGTTTGACATGCCTACCTGGTTATGCTCGACTCTCTCCTAGATTTAAATATTTTGCAATTTCTATGAATATCTGTCTTATAGTATTAATACCAACCACGTGCTTGACGGTCTTTCCGTACTTATAACAATAAAAAAGTCGCTGACTAGAGAAATTTTGCTGCAATTATTATATAACAGTCATGATCTGCAATACCTTGTAGGATAATTTTCACTAATTCTTCTCTCGTAGAAGAGTCTGCTATATCAAGTATCATTACTACCTAGAAATGAAATAAATTGTACGTCTTTACAAAAAAATTAGTCTATAAAAGCTTCTTCATCATCAAATAAGTCTCATCGAGAACATCCTTTAAGAATTTGACCATTTCTTCTTTTATAAAAGGATTTCTTAAGTAGATATCCTATATTTTTCTTTTTCAGGTAAGTCATTAATTGGATGCATTTTGAAATATCAATGTTATCCTTTAAATTAATTATTGTTTTTAACATCAGATCCCCTGCCCATAAACTTGCCAGAGATTTAAATTTGTCATGACAAGATATGCCTTTAAACTTTTTTCATTGATAATACTACTCAGCTCTTGTAACCTTAGTTTAAACGCGTTATATGCAGCTTACTACCTTTCCCGAAATTTCAAGGGGATTAACTGTCGACAAACCTCTTTCCGCCCTTTTTCGATGTTGACGTTTTCCACTTCTGCTTCTTCTCCCAAACATCATTATATTTAAACCCATTTTTATAAGTATAAAAAGCCTAAGCTTTCTTATAATTACTTAAATAAGGATTTCTGACAGATTATTATATTTCTTTATCGTTACATAACAACCACATAGCAACTGCATAACCTACTACATAATTTTATGAATGCTCAATAGTTTTAAAGAATTTAAATATCGTGTCTAAATTTTGTGTAGTTTTACACGATTGTGCAAAAAATAGTATAGAATATTTGGTCAGTAAGTGTTGACCGAGTTCGAAAATTTGCAAAACTTGGTCTCCACTGACCTGGTTTTGCAATATATTTTCTCACGTGGTAAACAATACTTACTGACTTTGTCGTAACATACTATTGTTCTAGTAAAAACAACACCAACCCTTCTTCTAGGTTAGATACTAGCATCAAATGAATTTTTCACAAAAAAGTAATAATAAATTAATATTTGGATTTCACTGGATACAGAAGTTATTAATTATAATAAAAGTTAAATTCTAACATTTTTAAAGGACTGTTACAAACAGTTACGTTTTGTATACAAAGTAATGAAACAGAGGTTATGATTAACTTCATTTTCTTCTCAATAAATCATGCAAAAACAAAATTCTAAATTACAACTGCTTAACAGTTTCGTCATACTCCTCTATTTGACTTTCTAATGGTTCACCTGAAGATAGGCCAAAAAGCGTGTTTTTTTATCTAAAAATTTTGAATTTTTCCAAACCCTTGCTATTAAAAGACAGGTAAGGATCTTTGCCTTGCATGACAACACTCGCACACAGGACCTACATTTTACCTCTCATCTTAAAAAGGGCGTATTTTTGTGAAAAAATGCTCTTCTAACATTTTGAAAGTGGTTTGTGTCAGAAATCAAAACAGGGACCTTGGCATCAGCAGTCATACACCAACCTGTTTAATCCACGAGGCCACCTAGTGTTGTCACACTACATGTTTTCATATAAAATACTTTAAAAGCTCTTGTTTGTATAAACTTAATATTTGAATCGAGTGTACACAGATTTGGAAAAGGGTCATTTTAAAACTGGTAAGCTACTTAGTTGTAGGGGTTAAACATAGATCATTTGTATCTGCATTTTGTTATCCCTCCACCCCATACTGACATCTTTCTAAAGGACAAGTGCCGTTTTGAAAATAGACACATTTCTTTTCGATTAATTGTATTGGCTATAAAACATTTTGGTTCAACAATGTTATCGAGCTTAAATTTAAATAAAAAGTGCACTCCACCAAAATTAACAAGAAACAATTTGAACCTGAACTACTCACATAATCTATTTTTAGAAAACAATAACATTCTAAATTATATAACCTTAAGGTAATAAATTATTTATTCAATCCTCAACAAGTACCACAGATTGTATCTACCTATTCAATTAGTATTTTTTATATAGACACCCACATCCCTATATACATATATAAGCATATTATATGCAAGTAACAGCCTTAAAACATGACTAAAAAATTATTTAAATTTGTTAGAATGGAGGAAGGCGTTGATTCACTTTTACTTATTCGAAAACTGTTTTAAAGAAAAGGGAGGTGTAATATCATTAAATGCTTTGTTTGCGAATTTAAAACTATAATTTATTATTTAGCGATTATGATTTATATTAATATAATGTAAAAAACTTTTTATCTCATCTAACTTATTGGAAACATTTAATGATTACAATGAACTTCACGAAATAGTGGGCGAAAAGCAAATATAGAGTGGTTGCACGTGTTCTGTGAAGAAACTCAACAGAAAAGTTTAGTTTAGCAAAATTGATATATTATATTATTCGAATGTACAACATTTTTGTTCAACTGATTACTTTTAATTTATAAAGGTTCCTCTAAGGTACAGGATTTGGACTCGAGATATGTGTAGACTATTACCGTCAACTGAAATAATATTGGCCTTTTGCAAACAACTTTGACTCAAGAAAAAAATGTTTTCTGTGCCTTGCCATTTATTTTCTTTTAATTTTTACTTTAACACTAGCTGACTGTGCTATAGTTAGAGTATTCTCGCGTTTTATAAGTAGTTAATTAACAGACCTTCCATAATGACTAAATTAATAAATAAGGACAGTTACCTGCAATTTAAATCGTATTCCATCTTTCATGTGCACATATGACCACATGAACAATGGGCGAATACCATTTCTTGATACACCGTAATTCTAGTAAGCATCAGATTAGAGGCATATAGAAGTTTGTTCCGAGATATTTGCAAAACTCGTTTATACTAGGAAAACAAGATGTTATTGCTGTTATTAAAGAATACTTTATTAACTTAAGAGATTACTCGCACAAGGATTCACTGGCAGGTTTTCTTCGAGATGTTGCTGATAGACTCAGTATGGGCCCAGTGACCGAAATTGCTGGAGAAATTTACGTGAAAAAGTGTGTGTCAAAATGCATAGTTCGTTTGTTAATTACGGCGGTTATATTCTAATAGAGTTTGTAATAAAACTTCAGATTTGCTGAAAAGTGATTTCTTTGTAAAATATCGCCAAAAGTGCATAAATTGGAATTGTTCATTTTAAAGTTGTGAAACATAACACTATTATTACCATGCGGTCTGAACCAGATGTTTTAATGAAAATAACTGTTAGTTAATTCGAAATGGCACACGAATTTCATGATTACAAAAATGCCTTCAAATTACTGTGAATGGTTAGTGGACATGGAAATGTTTTTACGTGCCAATGGATTACATGGATTCATTACTAATGTGGAGGAAGATCAGGAGGTTCTACCTTCAGGAGAAGCAGTTACGACTAAAGAAAAGGCTGACTATGTTAGGCGTCGTGACAAAACAGCTTCAACTATTTACCTCTCACTGAGTTCCCAGAAAGATTTGGAAAACTCTTGAAACTAATTTTGAGCCATCGTCTAAAACGATGATTGGTCGTTTATTGACTGAATTCTTTCTAACGGTGATGAAAGAAGACGAATCAATCTCAATATACATTGCGAGACTGAGAGACTTTCATTGTAGATTAGCGAATATGGATTGTGAACTAAAGGATCTATGTGTGGCATATAAAATGATAAGCGGATTACCTGAAAGGTACAATGTAATTGTATAACATCTATACCAGTTGCCAAATGAACAGTTTACATCAGAAAGTGTTGTAACAGCATTACTGGCCGAGGATGGAAGACTTCAAAATTCATTGTCAAATATATCTAACAGTGTTTCCTGTTTAAGGTGCTTTTTCATTAGATGTTAAAAATGATAATATTCAGTCAGTTCGTGTTGGAATATGTGTCTAAGATGACTACTGCCAATTATATTAATCTATAATGATGAGTGATCTGTGGAATGTTTTTAGTCTGATATAATTATCAGTGTACCTAAAAAACAAAAGGAGAAGATTGTGGTTGTTAATGTTTATATGTATGATTAACAAGTTTTGAACGTTGAATAAAAAAACTCTCTTTTTTACTTATGCTGAATTCGTAGTTCCTTTATATATTACAACAGGTTATGGGCCCAGACATATATTTCACAAATTAGTAGCAAAACCAGTGTACAAAAGCATAATGGAACATTCAAGAACTGTTGTCACTAATATAGACAAACTTGAAGGCCAGAATAATAGGAGCAATTGGAAGTTTCAGATAAAAATCCAGCTTTAATAAACAATGCTTTTGAAGTGGTACAAAAGGGACTTCAAATGCTCGAAGAGAAACTTGAGGTAACTGCTACAGAAAAAGAGAGAAAGGAACACGAAAAGGCAATTTCAGCAAAACAAATGACCGAGTTCATGGCTCGGAATATTATTGTAACCTCACTTACAAGTCAGGTTAGGCAGTTGATAAATATGTGTTCATCTGCGAAAGAGATGTGGGATAAACTACATTCGATTTATGAGCAACGAAATGAACAGCGGCAAGATAGATTATTTAATGAATTCATTGGAATAAAAGAGAAAGATCCTAATGACAGCATTGCCAAACATATTGCAAAGCTAGAAAAATTATGGACAGAACTTCAAGACGAAACTTGGAAAGAAGATAAGGTAAAGCTTCCGGACTCCTTATTCCTAAATCGAATTCTTAACACAATGCCTATGGATTACTTTGAATTCCTCAATGCTTGGGAATCCGTACCTAAAGAACAGAGGAACTACAAACCCTGTGTGAACGATTATGTATTGTGGAAAGCCGTTTGTTAGAGAAGAATAAGTCTACAGACACGATTTCTTCTGCTTTCATGTTGAAAGCGCAAAATAAGGTTAAACCTAGTTGTTCAAACAAGAAACCCTTTAGACCCAATGACAATAAAGGACCAAAATGCTATAATTGTGGTCTGTTTGGTCATGTCAAGAAGAATTGTCATAGACAAGCTAAGGAATCTGGTAAAGATATTTCTCACCATAAGATTGAGAAAAGTGCACTAGTTACAACGGTGTTGTCTGCAAATATTGAAACATCACAGTGGTTTATAGATTCGGGGGCGACAGCACATATGTCACCGAACAAAATTTTGTTTGACTGTTTACAAGAAAATAAAACTCTTGCAGTAACTGTTGCGAACAATGAAGTAATACACTCAAAAAGTATTGCTGATGTGAATATTAATACAAATATGGGTGAACTGGTAGTTAAAGATGTTGTATACGTTCCAGACATTAAGGCCAACTTACTTTCCGTAAGCAAAATGACAGAAAAAGGGCATGTCGTAGTTTTTGACAATCAAAAATGTAAAGTTTACTCTTCCGACGAACATGTTATAGTGACAGCATAAGAAAAATGGCTTATATGTTTTAGATAAAGTAATGGAAGAATCATTATTATCTACAGGTCAAAATATGGAAATTACTCGATTGTGGCACAAACATTTAGGTCATTTAAATAGGATTAGCATGAATTTACTTAAAAACGGAATGGCTAGTGGAATTTTTTTCGGAAATCAAGTTGATGAGCAATGTGTATGCTGCCTAGAAGGAAAACAGACACGTTTACCTTTTAAGAAGAAAAGTAGCAAGCGAGTGAACGAAATACTAGGACTAGTACATTCTGATTTATGTGGTATTATGCCTAAAGAATTATGGAGAGGAGCAAAATATTTTTTGACATTTGTCGATGATCACTCAAGAAAAGTGTTGACGTACTTTTGAAGTCAAAAAAACAAGTATGTCAAGTATTTAAAGATTTTCAAGTTTTGGTGGAAAATCAAACCGGCAAAAGAATTAAAATTCTTCGTACAGACAATGGCACGGAATATGTCAATAATGAGCTTAAAAGTCATTTAAAAAGATGTGGAATACGTCATCAGCTTACAATCCCTTATAATCCAGAACAAAATGGACTAGCAGAGCGAACAAATAGGACTTTAACGGAAAAAGCAAGATGCATGGTGAAGACTGCAAATTGTGACGAACGAATGTCGGCTGAGGCGGTAAATAAAGCAACTTATCGTGCTAATAGATGTCCACACCATGCAATAAAAGAAAAAAGAACTCCGGAAGAAGTTTGGACCAGAAAAGCTTTAGATTTGAGCAATTTAAAAGTTTTTGGATGTGTGGGGTATGCTCATGTTCCAAAAGAAAAATGTAGAAAGTGGGACACTAAAAGTCTACCATATATTTTTGTAGGTTATTGTGAAGACAGCAAAGGTTATAGAATGTTTGACATAAGAAAACCTGGTAGAATTATTACGTCAAGAGATGTAGTATTCCTTGAAAATAAGTTTTCACTTGATGAAATAGAGAATACTTCAGAGGCTAGTCAACATCAAGTAATTAATAATCCAGTTTTTTCTTCAGCTAGTAATGATGAAGAAAAGGACAGTGTTTCAGGTATTTCAATAGCAGTTGACGAAACAGCTTTAAATGTTCCAAGTCGTGATCCTTCTATTGACGTAGTTATCATAGAAAGTTGTGGTAGTGATGTTGATGAAGATGGCATAGAAAGTTGTGATACTGTTAAACAGCCAGTAACACGGTGAGAAAAGAAGCTACCCTCGAAGTACTCTGATTTTGTACTTTACCAATCATCTATATCAGAAGATGATGTTCTTACTAGCTACAATTTAGCGGTTAAAAACAAAGATAAAAAACAGTGGGAGACTGCAATGAACAAAGAAATGGATTCATTGAAGCAGTATCAAGTATGGGAACTTGTTGATCCACCTACCGATCAGAAAGTGATCAAATGTAGATGGGTGTTCTGTGTTAAAAGAAATGAACACAATGAAATCGTAAAACATAAAGCTCGTTTAGTAGCAATAGGCTTTACTCATGAATTTGGTGTTGATTATCATGAGATGTTCTCACCTGTGGTATGTAAAACAAGCTTACGGATTTTGTTTGCTCTAGCAGCTAAACTAAAGTTGTCAATTAATCATTTAGATATTAACACTGCATTTTTAAATGGAAATCTAAGTGAGACAATTTACATGCAACAACCAGAAGGCTTTATTACCAAGGGTAAAAAGTCCAAAGTGTGTCTCTTAAAAAAGACCCTTTATGGCTTGAAACAATCTTCTAGAGTTTGGCACCAAAAGGTTGAAAGTGAATTGAGCAAAATAGGATATTACAAATCAAAATATGATCCTTGCGTATTTATAAAAAATAGCGGAAGATCTTTCAATGCTTTGGCCTTGTATGTGGACGATTTTTTGATATTTTCCAATGATGGAAAGGAAATAAATGAACTTAAGAAGTATCTTATGACCAAATTCAGTATAAAAGATTTGGGGAATGCAAGATTTTGTCTAGGTTTAAAAATTGAACAATTTCAAGGTGGAATAAAAGTAAACCAGAAATCTTTTATCGTGGATTTGTTAAGAAAGTTTAACATGTACGATGCAAAACCTGTTAGTACTCCTATGGAAGTAAATTTCAAAGTGAATAATGAAGTAGGGAAGAGTCAGTGTACGGATAACTTACCTTATCAGTCTTTAATAGGCTCTCTGATGTATCTGGCTGTAAATATGTACTACGCCTGATATTGCATATGCTACCTCATTTTTAAGTCAATTTAATACTTGTTATACAACGGCACATTGGAAAGCTGCAAAACGTGTATTAAGATATTTGAAAGGTACTGTAGATTTAAGTTTAATCTTTGAGAAGAATGGGGGAGTGAGCATTGAAGGTTTTGCAGATGCAGACTGGACGAATAATGAACTGGACTGAAGATCATATAGCGGTTGTGTGTTTAAACTGTGCAATGGACCTGTATCTTGGGAAGCAAAGAAGCAACCTTGTGTGACACTTAGCAGCACTGAAGCGGAGTATGTTGCAATTACTCAAGCTGCAAAGGAAGGTATTTTCATTAAAGGTTTACTAAATGAATTAACTGGGTTTGATGACATAGTAACAATTTTTAATGACAATCAAAGTGCGCAGAAGTTGGTGTCAAATCCAATTTTTCATAATAGGACAAAACACATTGACACCAAATTTCATTTTATTAGGGAACTTGTAAACGATCAAAAAGTTGATCTAAAGTATTTGTCAACGAATAAAATGTTGGCTGATATGTGTACTAAAGCGTTGCCTAAAGCTAAACATTACTTTTGTGTGAAACATGCTGGTTTAGGGTGATTTGTTTAGATTAATTTTATATAATTGTCTTTGCGCAATATTCTCTAGTAATTATGTAGGAGGTTTATGGTTCTTAGAACTAAATCACACTGAAAAGTTAGATTATGAGTTTGTTTTTGATACGGGGGCCACACATCATTTTAGTAAAAATCACGAATTATTTACAGATTTTCAAGATATTGATAAAAATGTTAGTCAGGGCAAAGGTATCTTACAAGCTAAAGGTGTTGGTAAAATTAATCTCAATTTAATTAATGATAATAAAACCAAAGTTAATGTAGAATTAAGAGAAGTGTATTACGTTCCTGAACTGTCAAAAAATTTAATTAGTTTAGGCTCTGTGGCCGAAAATGGTTTCTACTTTTGTTGGTAGAATTAATTCATTGGATATTTGTGCACTAAATGATAAATTATTTGTTCGTACACATAAAAACAGGCATTTATACACTGTTAAAGCTGAAAAGTCAACTCTAAATAATTTACAACCAGATTTGAATGCTGTATATTCCACAGATTTAAATTCTTTGTCTTTATGGCACAAATGTTGTGCACATTTAAATCCTCAAAATATTTATAGAGCAATAACAATAATGTTGTGTTGGGTGTAAATAAAGTTAATAATGATAAGATCAATTGTCATGCTTATGTTCAAGGAAAATTAAAAGGGGGACCGTTTAAAAGACTGCAAGGAATTCAGTCTAGTAGGCCTCTCGAACTCTTGCACATAGATTTGTGGGGAGGAGCTCCGACTTCTAGTGGAGGGGGTGCAAAGTATTTTTTGGTCATAGTGGACAATTTCTCACGTTGGACTTCAGTTTATCCCATTAAAATGCAAAATGAAGCATTTGACAAAATCAAAGATTTCGTAGCTCGTGCCGAGCGTTGGTTGGGATTAAAAGTTGTATCCATTAGGTCTGATAACGGAATGGAATTTTTCTCGTAAGAGCTGGAACAATACTTCCTTTCAGTTGGCATTAACTATCAGCTCACAAGTGTATACACACCTGAGCAGAATGGTGTTGCTGAAAAGGTTAATTGTGATGCAGTTAATGCTGTTAGGACATTATTAATATCAGCAGATTTGCATCCTAAATTTTGGGCTGAGGCACTACAATATTCACACAAAGAATTGTATGCCTCACTCTAGGAGTCCTAATAAAACGCCATACGAATTGTGGATGGGGAAAAAGGCTCGAATTTTCCACTTTCTAATTTTTGGCTCTCTTACTTTTGTTTATGTTCCTAAAAGGTATAGGACTAAGTTAGAAGCTAAAAGTAGACTGTGTATCTTTATTGGTTATGCAACATTTGCTCGGGGATATAGAGTTTTAAAACCTGTGTGTAATAAAGTTATTGAATTAAAACATATCAAAGTTGATGAATCGATTTTGGGTTTAAAAATATTAAATAATAAAGTTAAGATGACACTAGATCTAGAAATTTCAAGTAATGATGATGTTCGATCACAGTTTCACAAATCAACCGCTGAAGCTACATGTCCAGTAGAAGAGAATTCTGAAACTGTTAATTTAATATATTAATATCTATCACGTGTCAAGTTATGTGTACTGATAAATACTCGAATCTAATTAGAAATATTAAGCTAAACAGAACTCCTACATTACTTTGAACTTCAGAACATATCAAGCTACCTTCCGATAACAGCAAATTATCGATTACATCTTTAAATATAATTTGGACTTGAAAGTCAAATGATTAGAATGGAACGTCAAAAAAAAGTCGTCGACAGCTTGTCACCCAAAAGTCAATCAAATTTAGACAGTAGAACCAACAAAAATTACAGTAACACATCAGAATGCAGCTTATGCAACAAAACTTTCAAAAAAAGAGGACTATACATCCACATCAGGAAATGCCATCTAGACCAAAACCTAAGTACAAGTCTTAAAAACATAAAAATAGGAGAATTTAAAGAAGCAGAAAATGCAGTACCAAAAGAATTTGAAAAGCCATTCCATCTATTACTAGCTGAACAAAAAACAAACAGCAACATAATCAAAAGAATTCCAAAATCAGTCAGAAGTACCTCAGCAAACCAATTAAAAATTTTATTAGACGAATGCATATCAAAAAATTCTGTAAGAACTTGGAAAAACCTTTTATTGTATCCATATAAATTTTTAAACACTGCACGCTTCGAAATAGATAAAAAAAATTCAATCTCTAGCCGTATACAACAGAACATAAAAAAAGCTTTTTTTTAAAGATTTCAAGAATGAAAATAACGCAAAAAACAAAATGTCATTATGAAAAAGAGTATTAGCCAAAGTAACAGATGGTGATATTACTTCAGCAGTCAAAATACTTTGTTCATCAGACACAATTGTAAATTACAGCGAGAAAACCTTACAGAAAATAATAGAAAAACATCCTATGAATAACAAAATGATAGAATACGAACCAATAACTTACCAAAATGCACTCCAAATTAAAAGTGAAGATGTACTAATAGCAATTAAATCCTTTAAAAACAGTTCAGCCGGTGGACTGGATTCCTTAAGGCCTTCACACATACAAGATTTAACTTTATATAGCTCCAACGAAACCAGTCAAAATCTATTAAAATCTTTAACAGCACTTTGCAATCTTATGCTATCTGGAAAAGTTCCCAAAGAAATATCCACACTTTTGTACGGTGCTTCACTATGCACTCTGAGAAAAAAAGATGGTTGCATATGACCCATTGCTGTCAGAAATTTCTACAGAAGATTGGTTGCAAAAATAGCATGTTTTAAAATAAGAGACACTCTCAGTTCCTTCTTTCGACCCAAACAATTTGGATTTGCAACTCGCAAAGGAAATGAAGCAATTGCACATTCAGCAAGACTTTTTATCGAAAAGTTAAAATCAAAACAACAGGTATTTTTAAAAATTGACTTTAAAAACGCCTTAAACATGGTTTACAGAAAGGAAATATTAATCAATGCTTTAAAAACAATCCCACAATTATATCCTTTTGTTGAACAATGTCACCAATATCCTACATTTTTAATGTTTGGAAAAGAAACGATTCTATCACAAAGAGGTGTACAACAGGGAGACCCTTTCAAACCAGCTCTATTCAGTCTAGCAATTCAAGATATGATAAATAAAATTAACACTGAATACAACGCCTGGTATCTCGACAACGGTTCAATTGGAGGTAATAGCGAATCGGTCCTACAAGACATAATAGACGTTATTGTTGAATCAAAAAAAGTAGGATTAGAACTAAATTTTAGCAAATGTGAAATTTTCATGGAACACGTACACAACATATTTATAAAAAAAATTATCAATAGTTCCCGATTTGAAATTTACAAAAAAAAACCGAATGGTGTCTTTTAGGTGCTCCCCTTACAAATAGCGCAATATCAACGTGCCTAGAAGATAAATTAAAATGCTTAACCAACATGTGTTCAAACATAAAAAACCTGCCAGCACACGTAGCTTTCTACCTATTGAAAAATTCATTAGCGATACCAAAGTTACTATATGTACTTTGATGTTGCCCGTCATGGCATGCAGAAACAAATCTTTAAAAAATAGACAACAAACTACATAAAACCTTGAAAGAAATCACACAATAAAATACACAATGACCAGTGGATACAAGCTACACTTCCAGTCTCCAAAGGAGTTTTAGGAATGCACCAAATCACAACTCTTGCTCTCCCTTCATATACAGTGTTTCTATTTTGATCGATTTAATCTTAAAGAACAAAAAATCACTTTCTAATACTTCATTATTGGAAGGCGAAGAGTTATGGCATAAGATAACCAAAAATAATTTAAAAGATGACGTAAAATTTTTTCAAAAAGCATGGGATGAACCATTAATTGAACTGGCGACTAAACAACTGCTTGAGAATGCTACCATACTACATGACAAGGCCCGTCTCAAAGCAGTTAGCTGCAAAGAATCTGGTGCGTGGTTACATGCCCTTCCAGCAGCATGCCTAGGAACACTACTAGATGACACCTCATTTCGTATCGCCATTGGATTACGCTTGGGAAACAAAATTTGCAAAGAACACAAATGCAAATGCGGTTCGATGGTTACAGAAGAAGGAACACATGGACAAGCTGTATATTTAGTGCAGGACGCTCATCACGCCATCACACTGTAAACGACATCATAAAAAGAGCACTAAACCTTGCAAAAGTACCTTCATTACTAGAACCGTCAGGAATAAACAATTACGCCAGCAAACGACCAGACGGCATATCACTCGCCCCTTGGAGTCACGTAAAGTCAGTAATTTGGGATTTCACCTGCGTAGACACCTTGGCAACCTCACACCTACAATATACAAGTATATCAGCAAATAGCGCTGCATCGAACGCAGAAAAAATTAAACATAAAAAATACGATCACATGGAAAATAATCATATTTTCTTTCCAATCGCAATCGAAACTCTGGGAGTTATTGGAAAACAAGGATTGAGTTTTCATCAAGAAATTCGGAAAATAATAAGAAAAAAACTCAACACCCTTGAGCTTTCAGTTTTCTTCTACAAAGAGTAGAAATAGCAATTCAAAGAGGCAATGCTACGTCCATATTAGGTACATTGCCTACAACAACAAAACTGGATGAATTCTTTCTATATCCTCTAATAGGTAACATTAGAAACCATAAAAATATAAACAACGAACTGGTTAAACATGAAACACCCGAAAAATATAACACAAGGAGTGACAAGTGTCCCAAGAATCAATACTGCTATTCAACAAGATACTACCCCACTTCCTCAATCCTCGAACAAATTTTTTTTATACCGGATTGTTCTAAAAATGTTACTCTACATAACTCAAACACAAATAACAGCAGGTTACCCAACACTTTAAGAGAAAAAATGCTCTTAAAAAAACATATGTTTATCAAACATTTAAATTAAATGACACTGAAGCGACAAAATATTTTAACTGTATTAGTAATACTAGTACACATATTTCGAATATCGGGGAAACCAAAAACTCACCCAAAACCAACACCTTAAATAAAAAACCCAACGACGTCTCCGTTAGGTGTAAGCGGATTGATGAATATCGGTAATACTTGTTTTATAAACTCTGTAATTCAGTGTCTCTTAAATACAAAGTTAATTTCGGAGTACATTAGAAATGATCTCTTCACAGAGGACATTAATACTAATATTTATTTATTTAATACATATTACTCAACAGATATACAAATCAATCCAATTACGGAGTAATATTTAAATATAACAGTCAAATAACATTTATAAATAAAATAAAAACTAAAACTACTGGTCAAAAAATATACAGAAGAATTACACCACTAAAATAGTCAAAGACATATGCATTAGCAAAAATAGAATATAAAAACATAGTAGTTAATATTTAAAATATTTTAGGTGTTAATCAACTGGGCAATATTTTGAATAAATGACCTTAGTGATGAATTAAAGATATCAATATTTCCAGAGCAATTATTATACAAATTGCACATTCTATAAATAGGGGAATTTTTATATTTGTTTGTACTAGCAGACTAAATAAAACATGGTTCTAGTTCTTACTAATTTTTCTGGTACATGAATATTAATGTTCGATAAATTAACAGGGTCATCTGATAAGTTATTTAAAAGCTTAAACAGATGAATCAAGTCTGATTTTTTCCTACGTTCTTCTAACGATGGTATACTAAATTCTTTTAATAAATCTATATATGGGTAGCCCCTGAGGGATAATTTTGATGCTTCTTAAAATAAAGAAATTTTAAAAATCGCTTTTGTACATTTACAATTCTGACAGATTTTTTATAATACTGTGGTGACCAAATTAGTGAACCATATTCTAAAATGCTTCTAACTAGGGCATAGTATAAGGTTATAAGACAGTCAATATTTGAAAATGAAAATGCGTTTCGAATTAAGAATTCTAAGGATTTTGCTGATTTTTTACTATATTATCAATGTGATTTTCAAACAACAATTTGTTATCAAAGGCGATTCCCAAGTTATTAACAGATAGAACACGTTTAATTAACCGATTATTAATTTTATAATCAAAAAGAATTGGTGCTTTCTTATTTGTGTAGAACATTACCACACATTTTTCTTCTTTCACGAATAATTTACTTTTAGTACACCACTCTACAAGTATGCATATGTCATCTTGCAATGACATATAATCAGAAATGGAATTTACTTTAGTGAAAATTTTCAGATCGTCAGCAAATAGTAGTTTTTTATTTGAGAAAATATAAGTTATGTCATTAATGAATAATAAAAAGAGAAAAGGGCCCAGTGTAGAGCCTTGTGGAACGCCACTGGGGAGGAGATGTAGTGCAGAATTAGAACCATAAAATTCTACATATTGATAACGATCAGTTAGATATGATTTAAAAAAGTCTAGCAATTTGTCTGAGAAATTAAATTGATCCACTTTATAAATATTTATGGTTCCGGGTTGGGACCGTGTCATTTTATAAATTAAAGTCGACGTTTCGCCCATTTTTATAAGGAGCTTCATCAGGACAAGAAAATAAATCAGTAATAAAATAAAAATACTTCGCCACAAGACACCTTTTGGCTTTGAATAGGCTAGTGAGTCTGCTAGTTCAGAGTAACTCTTCTCTTTACACTTTAACTTGTCTACTTAATATTATTTTTTTATTATTTTTATTTCATTACTTATTTATTTTCTTGTGCTGATGAAGCCGCTTACAAAAATGGGCGAAACGTAGACCTTAATTTATAAAATAACACGGTCCCAACCCGGAACCATAAATATTTATAATGACTCCGGCCATGAAAGCCTCCAACAATGATCCAGTTTATGTAACAACATGTTATGGTTAATGCTGTCAAAAGCTTTTGCAAAATCAAAATAGATTACATCACACTGTGAATGTGAATTTATACATTCAGATATGAATTGTGTAATGAAACATAAATTAGTCATAGTGGACCTCTGTCTTAAGAAACCATGTTGAAAGTTAGTTAGTTGATTTGATATTTGAGGAAGGAGACGATCGTATAAGATATGTTCAAAAACTTTACTAACATTTGAGATGATTGAGATTGGACGGTAGTTGATCACTAAAGATTTGTCGCCTTTCTTGAGTATAGGTTGAACTCGCGATATTTTCCAAACATTGGGAAATTTTTATTTACTTAAACATAGATTAAATATAAGAGCCATGCAATGACTAAGGCAGTGAGAAGAATCTTTTAGCAGGAAAGGTGGAATATTATCCGAACCGTAGTTAAAAGTATTCGAGAGAACATGGGGAACTCATTAAGGCTTTCACAAAAGTGATAAATGAACTATGGTCTGAAGATTCATGTGGTGGAGAATCGAATATATCCAGCTTAAAATCACAAATTGAAAGTTTTGCACCCAGTTTCTCAGACAACTATCAACAAGATGCACAAGAGTTTTTACGTTATTTATTAGAAGGCCTACACAAAGGCATTAATTAGGCCAATAAACTTACGAAAATATTTTCAGAAATAGGTGAGAAACTCAACGACTGCGACAAAGCTTCGCTTCATGGCAACAATATTTAAAAATCGAAAATTCGAAAGTTGTTGACATTTTTGCGAGACAGTTGAATCTACATTACGTTGTATACATTGTGGACACTTCTATTACTTTTGACCCATTCTGGGATTTATCGCTTTCTATACCTCAAAATATAGGTCAATTAAGATTACAACAATGTCTAGACTATTATACTAAAGAAACACCAATACATGGAGATGAGAAACCTACTTGTTCAAAATGTAAGGAAAGAAGAAACTGCACAACATCCCTCTCTATACAAAAATTTCCTAAAATATTAGTGTTACACTTAAAACGCTTTTCACCTATAAGAAAACTCAGAGGAAAACTGTCAACAACTATAAATTTTCCAATAAATGATTTGGACATGAAAGATTATGCTCCCCAAAACAGTTCGGAACACTATATTTACAACTTATATGCAATATTGAATCACATTGGTATGACATACAGTGGACATTATACAGCACACTGTCGACGCCCATATTCATCTACATTGTATGAATACAATGACTCCGTAGTGAGCAAGATATCTTCCACAGCACTAGTAAGTGGAAAAGCGTATGTCCTATTCTATGAACTAGCTGAAAATCAACCCAAAAATCCAAGAGTAGGCAATACTAACCTAATCCTAAAACCATTTCCGGCCCATACCAACACTCCGACTGATAGGGCAAGAGAAAAAACTAACTTCTGAGACATCCAGGTTCCACAATCAGTATCACAATTGAAAGAACCTCATGCACCAATAGAAGATAATCCAGTATCGATAAGCGATACGCTGACAGACCCTAACCAACTTATTCTCTTTAAACAGAACAATCCTCGACTCGCTGATGCCCTAATAATTGGAAACATCGATACATTTGGAGACGTTCTACATAAACAAGCACACGCCCGTCCAGAATGAGATTGTCAAAGAGTAAAAATGATGATAGCCCACTCTTCTAATACTGAAACAAAGCAAGCAATAACTGAAAAAACTCACACAAAAAACATTGAAACTAATATGGAAACTGCAACGGAGAATAATCCTGAAAAGTCCATTAATACCACTATGCCACACATTAATTGTAGGGTGAACGGCATCCCCGACAGGGCTTTCATTGACCATGGTGCACAAACCACAACAATATCAATTTCTTGTGCAAAGAGATGTAACATTATAAGACTAGCTGATAACCAACAGGCAGGCATTGCCACAAATATACAAAAACTATAGGACGAATTCACATGGCTCAAATACAAATCAAATCCAATTATTTGACAACCAACTTTTCGGTTTCAGAAGAACAATCCATGGGCATATTACTGGGTTTGGATATGCTTAAAAGACACCAGTGCTCCATTGATTTCTATCGCAACGTCCTGTGCATTGGTTCCGCCGGAACTGAAGCAACAATTTATCAATAGCCACATGTAAATTATACACAGTTTAATTAAGGCTTATTATTTTTATATATTACAATCAATATAAATTACAAAATTAATCTGTTATTAAATATATTGGCATTTGTTTTTATATTTCCATGGCAACACTGATTTTTAAAAACAATATTTTATTGATTTGCATGGTTTTGAAAAATTCAAAATTATAAACAATGGTATGTGGGTGTATTTAGTATGTCTTTCTTTACAAATAGTTTTTACAATTTAACTCTACAAAAATGAGGGAAACAAGAAAACTAAACATTAAAAGTTTATCATTAGTATTCCTATGTTGCGCCTCCACTGAAAGCATTTTGTTAAAAGTGTGTTTTGTTTATGTAACAAAAAGGACATAATTGTACTTATTGCTATTTAATTAATACGAATACTATATTACTAAATTCTACGTGCACATAAACAAAACATTTACTTTTAGTAAGTTTTACTTAAACCTACAATATTAAAGTAAATAGATAAATTACATATTTAGAGTTCCTAGTATAATACAAACATATTTCTCTTTAACAAACTATAGTATTTCTAACACCAATATTATTAATAATATTTTAAATTTACAAAAATTCATTTGTATTAGTATTTATTAATTTCATATAAAAAGAAAAATCAAAAAAGAAACGCTGCGGACAGGATTCGAACCTGTGCGGGTAAAACCCAATGGATTTCAAGTCCATCTCCTTAACCACTCGGACACCGCAGCTAATGCATGTAGTTGTATGGTAATGCGAAAGCTATGAAAACTAGTTAAAGAATTAATGCATACAAATAATAAAATTTATATTTTTACATATTTTTATATTTAACTCTTTAGTGCGCAATTTTTTTTAATTTTCCTAAACAAAATTTATATTATGTAAATTTATGTACAAAATTCGAAAAAAATCTATTGTAATTTTGTTTATTTATTTATAAACTTTATAAAGATGCACTTATGCACCAATTTACATAATAAAGTGTATACTGGCTTACCCCTAAAATACAAAATGTTGCATATATGTTACATGGTATACATATTATCTGAGGAATATAACAACACGTAATGCAGTTTGTTTCATTTATTGATGAAATTTCTTAAAACAATTTTTAGCTGCATTAAAACATAAAGAAGCGTTACATTTCTCGCACACAATATGCGTATAGCCTGTACATTTTAGCAGTTTACATCGTAGACGTTTGCTATTCCAAATTGGTCAATGTGCCAGCTGGTCTTGGCGTACACCTTGAGGAGGAATATAGGAAGCCGGATGACGTCGCTTTCTATTTTGTAACTCCTGCTCAAAATTTGATCTTCGTCCTCGTTTTTTGGTAACTCCTAAGCCCGCCAATCCTAGGTCCATAGCAACTTAACACGAAAATTTGATAATGTTAGTAACCTTGATGTACTTTTTTGTTGAGCATGTACATGCTTGTACGGTAGCCAAGCATTTACTAATGACACATCTATAAGATGATAAAACAATCGAAAATACCACTTCTTTGTTTTTATTGTAATTTTATGTCTACCAATAAGACTATCTGTTAGGTCAACCCCACCCATAGTCGATTGTATTCTTTGACTAGCATTGGGCAATCTACTGCAACCTTTTCCCTTGCGTTTGATCATATTGTTGAACTTGTTGTACTAGTAGCAATCCAAACGACTTTGTTGTCTTTCCAGACTACACATGTTGTGTCAATAGTGTCAATTGTAGTTATGTACTCATGCATACTCCCTCTTGGTGATTTTTCAATGTCCGATAATTTACAATTTGGTAGTCTGTTTCTGCAAACTGTGCCTAAGGCTTGAATACCTTTTTGAGCAAGATGTACCCTAAGGGGAAGTGTAGTATAGTAATTGTCAAAATAAACTCGATGGTTAACTTTTTCAGGTAATTTTTGAAGTAGCCTTGTGACAACATTAGCGCTAGCTCCAAGATTTGGTTGTGAAGCTGGTCTATTCTCGTCTGTATTTTCTTGGCCAGTATATACTTCAAAATTATATATATCCCGAAACTCCTGACAATACAAAAAACTTATAACCCCATTTATGGGGTTTTGCAGGCATATATTGCTTCAAATAACTTCTTGCTTTCGTTGAACAGATTTGCTCATCAACTGATAAGTCACGTTCATATGGCACAGTTTGAAATCGCTCCAATAAATAGTTTATAATTGGACGCAATTTATACAATCTATCGTGATTTGCATCATTGCGCGTTGTCATGTATGAATTATCATTGAAATGTAAAACTTTACGAATATTTTCAAAATGTTTTTGAGGCAACATTTGCTTGATAATTTCTATACCAATTAATTTAGACCAATAGCTCCGGATACTTGGAAGATGTATGACAGACATCAATACGCAAACACCTATACATTTTTTAATGTCCACTAAAGTCAAACTGTCTGGATGGTCTGGTGAAATTTGACTTGAGTATAAATTGGACTTTTGTGTTATTTCAACATACAACTTATTCGTAAAAAAATGTTTGAAGAAGTCAGATGGTGTATGCATTTCTAAGAAGGCAGCTGGAAGTCTAGTGTCAGCTCTAAATTCTATAGCACTTTCCGGTATTTGTAGATTGCGTTTTCTCCACTTTATATCTGCATAGTTTTCTTTTAATATTTGAAGATCGCTTTTGGGTTTAATTTTTGTATTGGAAGTTTTATCTACTAAATTTGTGTCCTTTTTGTTTTTTCCTTTTCGTTTTCTTTTATGTTTTTGTTTATCTTTAATATGAAAAGATGGTGAAATTATATTAGCATCTGCTGTTTTTTAGGCCTGCACGTTGCTTCTTATTTTGAATAGTTTCATGTTCGTTAATACTTTTTGTTGCTAGAGTTTCTTCTGGATTTTGAAGAACATATTTTTCTGGTATTGAAGTAGATGATAAATTGGTTGTATCCATCAAAACTTGGAATTCTTCTGGAATTTGGGAATCATACTCGAGATGCTTAGATGTAGAAGGTAAATTATGTGCATCTTTTTGTGTCAAACTTTCGATTTCTTCGCTGGTGAAGTAAACTGGCATATTTTCAAAATCAAATAATGCATCAGATTCATCGTGCAGTTCATTCCCATTATCATCAGAAATATTTTCAATTTCAAAAGAAGAATTTTCATTTTCAAAAAGAGCATCCTCTTCATCTGATAATATCTGAAGATCATCCTCACTTTCGGATAAATTAGCAATTGCGTCCTCTAATTCTTCTTCTGTAAGGGGTCTACGTTTCTCTTACTGCTTCCAAAAAGACATTTTATGTGTGTTCCTGAAAAATAATTATTTAGTTATACGATATTGCATATACACATCATTTTGTTCGTTGAGCATATTAGTTTATCATTGTCTACATGCAAAATGGTGCATATAAGCACCACAACTTAAAAACAGTTTCACACATTTACTACCATGTCGGTAATTATATATAAATTGAAACAAAACAAATAAATATATTTGTTACCCGATAATAATTTTTCTAGTCACAATATTATCAAATTATATGTAGTTTCACTGCAACTCAAACGATACAATTCATCTATTTGGACACAGCCACTTTTGCAGAGGATTGACACTGAATAGCACATAAAACATAATATCCACTACCCCTGCCACTTAAAATAATGTAGAAGATTGTGTTGCCTATGTGCACCATAACGACCATAGTTATTTTGAACATCAATAGATTTTTAAAGTGAAATTTATTTTATGTTGCACATATGCATCAAAATGCAGTAGAGGGTTAACCATATTGTTTCTGAAACAAAATCGATATATTTGGATATATATAAACTGGAAGGTGTTCTGAAATTCATAAACTTCAACACCTTCCCTCAACTAGTTTGTTTAAGTCCTGTAGCTTCATCTAATGCTTTCAGTCGATTTAAACAAAGATTTGGCCAGGTCCATGAACGTTCAGAACTGGCAATTTTCTTCACTAAAAATTCTCCTTTTAAGACCACTCTTTAACAAAGAAATGCCTTATTCAGATGTGTTTAGTTTTCTTGTGAAACTCAGAATTCTGAGCTAATCTGATGGCAACTTCGTTATCAACAAATACATCAGGAACATATTTCAGGTCAATAACTTATTCGTATTACCTTTTAAGCTAAATTAACCTTTTTGCAGCTTCACTTGCAGCGACTATTTAGCTTCTGTAGTAAAAATAGTTACTGAAGTTTGCATTTTACTAAGCCAAGACACTGCTGCTCCAGCATACAAACAAACCATTCCTGAGATATTGTCCGAGGCTTTCACGGCCGGAGTCATTATTATTATTTATGGTTCCAGGGCTTCATCAGAACAATAAAATATTTTTTTTTTTATAAAAGATAAGAAGATAAGAAATAGGCAAGTTAAAGTGTAAAGAGAAGAGTTACTCCTGAAATAGCAGACTTACTAGCCCATTCATAGCCAAAAGGCGTCTTGTGGCAAAGTAACTGGTGAAAGTGGGGGTTTGTATAGGGCGAGAACTTGATGCATGAGTGATCATGAATAGAGAGGAGTGTCGTAGCGGATCAGTGAACGTCACGGTTCCGCTGTTGTGAACATATGCTTGTTTTCCAAATGCGGGAAAGGTAGTAGTCATTGTCTTTGTTTAGATTATTAGAATTTTTATTGATTTCTATGGATTCTCTAATTTTTCTATTGTAGAAAAGTGGAATTCTGGCAATTAGTTTCGTCTTGTCAAAGTTAATGGTATGGCCTGTTTTATGTTGGTGTTCGGCCACCGCTGAGCGATTGTACTGGCTTGTTCTTAAGCATCGCTTATGCTCGTTTAGTCTAGTCTGTACTGACCGTCCTGTTTCTCTTATGTATACTAAACCGCAACTGCAAGGTATACCATATACGCCTGGGGCTTTAAGACTATTTTCGGAATCTTTTGGGGTTGGTAATATTTGTGAAATTTTATTAGTGGGTTTATAGATTGTTTTGATGTTGTGTTTATGTAGAATTTTACTAATTCGGTCTGTTACTCTGTGTATATATGGAAGGATTGCTAAAGATCGTGTGCCGGGATTACAGCGTGGTTTGGAGGTTTGTGTAGGATGCAGATGCCGGTGTATCACTCTGTCGATATCTGAGTTACGATAGCCGTTTTTTATAAGACTAGTTTTAAGATGGGCCAGTTCATTAGATAAGTTCTCTGGTTGTGAAATCTTAATTGCACGGTGGACTAGAGAGTTGATTACCGATAATTTTTGTGAGGGATGATGATGTGACGACCCAGTTTTCCTTTTTCTATAATGACTTTTTTTTATAGGAAAAGCCACTTCAAAAGCTGATGAAATGTTGTCAATTAAAATCTGAAATTTTTTATTTAAATCAGAGAAAGAGGGTGACGTGTTGGCCTGAGCACGCAGCTCAGTGAATTTAATCTTATTATTTTGATTAAATTTTTGAATGTGCCGAATTTTATGATGGTTTAAAAATTGAGAAGCACCCAAAGTAAAATAAATAAAATTGTGGTCGGAGAGATCATTCTCAATTATCTCTGTGGTCATTAGTGTAAATGGATTTATGTTGGTAACTATATAATCATACAGGAACTTGAAGAATTGGTGAATCCAGTATCATTATCAACATGCATTTGCAAATTATGAAATATCAGAAGCCTCTTTAACCAGCTAACATTTTTATCAAAGATATTATTAAAATTTATATTGAAATCACCAGTAATAATCACCTTACAGTGCCTTGTAATTGCATTGAGCACTGCATCAAGAGAATCGAAGAAGTAATCAATTTTTCCTGTTGGAGAACGATAAATGCAAACAATATGGAAATGTCTCTTTCTGTTAAAGACATGAGAGCATTCACAATGCATTTCATCATTTAAATAATTAAATGTTGTCATGTTGTCAAAATCAGACATTTCAGCACAGTATACTGCGGTTCCGCCGTGTTTTTTTTGTTTCCTGCAGAAAGAGCTAACTAAAGTGTAGGATTCTAAATGAATATATTCATGACTCATCAACCAATGTTCAGTAATACACAGCACGACAGGGAAGTTTAAACTATCCAAAAGTGTAAATTAATTATCTGCCTTACTGTGCAGGCTCTGCACATTACACAATAGAAGAGAGAAACCAGTGGATTGTTTTCTTATAAAAAAGGAGTGCTTTGTGGAATGCTATTTCGCAAGTCGTCCTTAGTTAAAGGAGCAGTTAAGTTATGGAATTTTGAATGTCCTAGTTTGGATCATTTACAGTGATATATACTAGGTTGTTATTAATAAAACTATTGTGAGACCACTTTGTGGTGAAGTTGAATGTAGTATGTGGTATATGTTTAATTAAGTGCTGCTTTCCAATATTTATTTATTTATTAAAAATATGAAGTCCCAGTGAAGTATCCACTAATATCTATAAACATAAGTTTAATAACTTACTTGATTGAAATATAGTGAACTTAAAGTTTACAAGTTGACAAAAATATAATATAATAATAAATAAAGGCGCATTTAACAAAAAAAAATAAAATAAAAGTAAACATTTTTTTGGTAGAGACTTAAACTAGAATTTTTGTATAAATATGATTATATAAATAAATAGGCAACACAAGTAACGTAAGAATATGTGTGATAGCAATTTAGCTTGGAACTATATTAGTTTATAAATTATTCTATATAGCTTTCGATTAATTTTATAGCTTCAAAATGCTAACAAAGAGATGTAAAAAATGTCTAAATTATTATAACGTGTGTTATAAGTGCAAATCATACGGGCTACCGGCAAATTTTGCATAATGTTAGTGTTATATTTTAGCTTACGAAAGGTTGGAGTGACTCTAGTAGGGTACCTGGGCACATTGAAATTTATTAACTGTAGAGCACTAGGGCAGTCAATATAATTATTTACTAACTTATAGAGGAAGCACGCATCGGCCATAAAGCGACGATTTTCTAATTGTAATAGTCCAGAACGTTGACAAAATTGAGAATAATTCTCTTGAGATATCCGATAATATTTAAACTTTACATGTCTCAAAAATTTTTTTTCAATGGACTCAATTCTATCACAATAGTAAGAATATTGCGGATTCCACACAATTGAAGCATAATTAAGGATACTATGCACATATGAGTAATAAAGAACCTTTACAGCTTCAAAACTGTGAAAGGCACGTGTGGTTCTTACAATGAATCCTAACATTCTGAAAGCTTTGATACAAATAGCATTTACATGTTCATTAAATATTAATTTGCAATCACACAACACACCCAAATCCTTAATAGTGGTGACAGTCTTTATTGGATGATTATTCAATGTATACACATGGTGTATATTGTACTTGTTCCTAGTGAATTGAATGTGATAACACTTATTATAGTTCAATTGCAATTTATTGGTTACACAATACACGTGAAAGTGATTAAGATCGTCCTGTAGATTTAAACAATCCGATAGCGATTCTACTTCACCGTAAAGTTTTAGGTCATCCGTGTACATTAAAAACTTACTATAACGAAAACATTCTTTTATATCGTTAATGTAGATAATAAGAGAGGTCCAAGTTGACTACCCTGTGGAACGCCAGATTGCAACAAAACTTCTTTCGATTGATATGCACTAATTTTCACTATCTGCGATCTGTTTGAAATGTAGGAAATAATCCACCTTAATAAGTCCTCGATTATACCTAACTTCAGCAATTTTTCAAACAATATCTCATGTATAACTTTGTCAAAGGTTTTGCTAAAGTCAGTATATATTACGTCCATTTGTACTCTGCTATCCATAGCTCGAGCAATATCATGCGTATAAAGAAGTAAGTTCGATTCCACTGAACGTCTTTTGACAAATCCGTGCTGTTCACCAATTATTTGAGAGCTTACCATGTTATATATTATTTTAAGAACCAGCAACTCAAATAGTTTGGCCATGGATGACAAAATCGAAATAGGCCTGCAGTTACTAACTTCACTTTTGTCACCAGATTTGTATATGGGTATAATGTTACGGGCCAATTCGGCACTACGACACCACGGACTCTCCAGCAAACTAGCTCCAGCCGGCGAGGGGTGGGTAAAACAAAAGTCGTAGGTTGGGGTTGCCAATTGCTCTAGGGTGTAAATTACAGTGGGACGAAAATTCGGTATTATATCAAAATTGGGTGTGCACCACCAGTAACATCAAACGCTACATGAAAAGAAAGGATTTCGTCACTGGCCAAATCCTCTCCAAAAGCTCTATACTCAAAATGCAAAGCAGACTGATCCACCCTAACACTTTAAATTTACCAATAAGACCCGTCAAAAATGTTTAACTTAACTCTATTCACAACTGTTTAGCTGAAAGAAATACACATGTACATTAACGGAAATATAAAATTAAACACGGCATACTTTAGTATGCCATAAATCAATCAGCATAATCATTTGAAATAATAAGCAGGAAAAATACTTATTCTACTTTAAATAATAATGTTTTCGCACTGGCCAGTGTCAATGTAATTTCATAAATGTAAAATCTATATATATATATATATATATATATATATATATATATATATATATTTAAGGGTAGGGTTGAGTGCACATGGGATCCACGCCGGTCCTGACTCACTAATCTGAAGGCAAAAATGCATGAACTATAAACGCAAAATTAAATTTTAATACCCCGCGTGATACCCTTGTACATACAGCACTTACTTTGATAGTTTGAACAGCAACTGTGAATTTTATGTAAACAAAATCATCGCTACAAATGCCTTGGTACAATTTTTAATCAGAACAACCTGTCTGAAATGTAATAGTAATTTGGAAAATTATTGCTACGTTAATACTTAGAGATAACAGTGGAGTTCGCGCAGCTAGTTGCGGCACAAGTTAAATGAATGTGAAACAGAACGCACTGATTTAATTTTTTTTTTATAACACTGACACAGGTGCGAGGAGTATCTTATCGTTCTGGGGTGCACGTGTATTCAATAACAACGTACAGAACTGGTTTTGTCGCTCAGTTATTTTAATACAATAATTTCGCTTACCTTAGATGGATAAGGCTACTAAATAATGCAAAGGGGTGTCGGACTTAACCAACTTCAAAACTACTTCAATATGTGTGATAACTATGCTTTTATATTCCCAAACAAACTGGATTATTACGGCTAACGGCACACGTAATTAAGGTCTCTTCTAACCATTCAAACTACTATTTCCCAAATATGATTGGCCTAAATATTCTTCAATAACAGACAAACGACATTGAATGATTTTGGACCTAAAACAGATTAGATAACCACATCCGAACGATATTACAACAAACATTCAAAAGTTCGGCACTTTGCACTAAGTTTACTTTTCCACGAAATATTTAATTATTTACTACCGTCATAAAATTTGTAAAACTTGTTAATCCGTTATAAAAGCGTTAAAACTCAGGAAACGAAATGTACGACCTTTCTGACCAGAAACTACATCGCGAATCCCAAATACCTTGCGTGTTTTCCAGTATCTGTAACGACAGAACAAAATTAAGGAAGGGGTGCGCGACGCGTTCTTTCTATTACAATCTAAATATCTACTCGTTAATATTAAATACTAAACAAATACAGGGACTGATTTAGAAATTTTTATACATACTAAACTACTAAATTACGCTAAAATGAAACGGAACGTTACAATAATATGTGCTTTTTTCCAAAGATCAGGAAAATTCCACATTTAAGTGATTTATTATAAAGGATGCAAATCGGACGAGCTAAAGTGAAAGAGCATTTCTGAAGAAAAATGGCCGGTATGTCATCTGGACCAGCGCCTTTTCGCATATCTAGACTACCTAGCGCTCTGCAAATGTCTAATTCAGAAAATAACGGACAAATTGAACACATATCGGACATTAAGGGGTCAATTGTTGAGGCTTTAACACTGCTAACATACACGGAACCAAAATAATGCGAGAATAGTTCACACACTGCTTGACCATCAGAAGCTGTTTCATTTCCAAATTTCATAATCCTTGGCAAACCAGAATTACAACGTTTGTTACGAACGAACATCCAGAACCTTTTGGGATTATCACATAGATTGCGCTCTAAGTCAGCAACATAAATGTTATAATCTTTCTCTATTAGAAGTTTCACTCTTTTCCTAAGTACGCTAAAAGTAATATAGTCTAACCTACTACTGAATTTTTTCCATAACTTATATTTTTTCTTTTTCTATTGTTACCTTAATTGTGGGTTTGGAATACCATAAAGAGTACTTATTGTTAAGATGCTTACGAGGAACATGCTGTGTGATAATTTTAAATATGGTGGAGTAAAAATGATTAAGGGCTTTATCCATGTCAAGCTCCTCTAGATATGACCAATTTATTTTATTTAATGTAATATTGAGATCGTTATCATCATCATCATTTTGTTTTCGACCTTACTTAAGGTCGGTTTGACGCAGCTCTAACTTCTTTTCTAATCTGTGCTAATCTAAAAAGCTCTACATACCCTTCACAACCTAAATTTCTAATAATTTGACTAATATAGTTTGGTCTAGGTCTTCCTATATCCTTCTATCTTTTTCCTATCCAGCTGACTCTACATAGATATTAGCAACCTGATGGTTGTTAAAGAAATCTAACATGTTTACATGATTACCATTTATAAGGAAATGAAATATAACCTGGTTATCCGCTTCAAAAAGGAAAAGTGTTAAATTATATGTTTTGGTAAGGCTTAAGCAACGAATCGCTGCCAACATGCCAGACCGCTACCTAATTGTGAGTTATGTCATGGTGACGTTTATTAAATTATATGTTATGGTAAGGCTTAAGCAACGAAACGTTACCAACATGCCAGACCGCTAACTAATTGTGAGTTATGTCATGGTGACATTTAGTTAACTGATTTTTATTATTTTTTTTGTTTTGTTTTCGAACTTACTTAAAGTCGGTTTGACGCAGCTCTAAATTCTTTTCTATTCTGAGCTAGTCTAAAAAGGTCTACATAGCCTTCACAACCTAAATCTCTAATAATTTGACTAATATAGCTTTGTCTAGGCCTTCCTACTCTATTTTTATTTGGTAGTCTATAATCTAAGACTTTACTAAATAGTCCCTCATGTCTTAACTGGTGCCCTATCATTCTATCTCTCCTGACCTTTAATTGTTTCCACATACACGGTTCCTCACCTATCCTTCTATAAACTTCCTCGTTTGTTACTCTATCTGTCCAACTAATCTTTAACATTCTCCTATAACACCAAGTTTCAAAAGCTTCTATCTTTTTCTTATCTACTTCTTTAATTGTCCAAGTCCAAGATCGTTATAGTTAGCTTTTTTAAATAGATATATTTCATTAATGTTTAGTTTTAAATAAGAAATGTTGCTGAAGTTAATTAAGAATTCTACTGGAGGATGATATTTATCTAAATTCAGAAGTGGTGTTTGGCATTCATTAATGTCCATAACTACTTCTTTGTTGCGAAATATCAAATCAAGAATATGATTTTTGCATTTTAGAATATTATTAAATTGTATTAAACCACAGTATGCTATATTATCGAAGAATATGGCAGATTTATTAGACATATTGTATGGAGAAAAAACATTATTCGTAGTTCTAGCCCACTGCACTTCCATAACATTAAAATCACCTACAATTAAAAATGTGTCATCAGGAGTGGCAGTAATAATAGTGCATAACTTGGAAATAAAGTACGTAACACCTTCGTCGTCACCTGGTGGCAGGTATACACAGCATATGTGCAGCTTTTGATTGTTGTTTCCAATGATACTGATCCAGAGATCCTCCGCATTACTGCTCCAATTATATTGATGAACAGTTGTAAATTTATTGTTAACGGCAATGAGCACCCCGCCACCATCTTTTTTAGATGATGCACTAGTGTCGCGATCGCGACGAAAGATCACAAAATTATTGCCAAGGAGTTCACTACTTTCGACGCTAAAATTTAACCAAGTTTCACTAAAACAAAAAATATCGAAATCAATAGCAAACGAGCAACTATATAACGTGTTGATTTTGGTGCGTAATCCCGAACATTCTGGTAATATACCGAAACACTCATTATTCTATAATGCAGATAATCAATATTTGTACAATAATAATGGAAAGGATGAAGTTAAACAAAGCGGTCCTTATTTAACTTCAGAATGTCCATATCAGAATCCACAATAACGATTTTTGATGACTCAGATTTCCTTGTGTATATAAGCCCATTTTTAATCCACACATATTAATATTATTCTGTCTAGCAGCTTCCCTTACAGCTTTAAATAAAATTTTCCGTTTTAGAGTAAGATGCACATTAATATATATGCTGGAACCAACATTCTCTACATGTAATCCTCGACGCTCTTTATTATCGTGTTTCGCCTGTATTGCAGCAGCAAGTAGATCATCTCTTTTTTTGCGAGACCAAAACCTTATTATTATAGGTTTGTGCTGTTTATTATTAGAGTTATTATGCGCAACTCTGTGGGCAACTTCTATATCAGATGGAACAACGGAGCAATTTACGGAGGCTGCAATCGACTCAACTACTTTATAAATATTTTCGTTATCTTTAACAGGAACGCCTTGAATTTCCAATTTGTGAGCACGACTATACTGTTCGAAATTATCTAATCTTGTATTGATTGTAAATAATTCTTTTTTTAGAAAAACCTTTTCAGTTTCTAATGTATCAATCCTTTTGAATTTACTCTTAATATCAGCCAACGAGTTTTCAAATTCGAATACTTTATTGGAGCAAAACTCCACAGACTCAAGCAAAGAATCATGTTTCTTGTTCAGTTCTGAAAGTTGATGCTGAATAGATCTTAAAATGTAGGTCACAGAACTGGAATCTTCTTTTTCAGCAGATTCAAATTTATCGTCATCGCTATTAGAATCACCTGTATCTGCAATGATTACTGATACATCATGTGATTGACGACACTCCTTGCATTTCCGAGATGAGCCCACTTCGCTAGCAGCATTTAATGTTTTTAGTACAGCACTTGATATATTTAAACATTTGGCATGATAAAAGCCGCGACAACGACCTGCACATGATATGCCGGGCGACCTTGTTGTAATAGCAATACTACAAATGAAACAAGTATTTGGCATTATGATTACGATATATGGGATTTAAATCAATTGGACCGATTATAAACGATTTTCATGCAGCTGCAGAATAAGGTACATGAGACTTACCAAAATAAGCCTATTTACGCACAGACACACAAGTATGCTAATTTTCAAGAATGTTCAACTTAAAACAACCAATAAAACACTGTGTAACATAGAGCGATATCAAACACAACCTTCTCGTCGCGTGAGTTAGACGGTAATTGAGATGAAGTCCATGTGAAGTAAAATGTTTAGAGGAAAGTATGTTATTGACATCTATAAATGTGTAAGGAGTTTTAGTTTCGGTCAAATGCGAATATATATTTAAGTTAAAGTTGTAAATCAAGTTATTTAGAACATTTCGACCTTTCCAATAACGTGTAGCTAATAAAATTAAGTTAGTTTTTCCGCTGCGTCTTTTAGTAATTTAAGTGTGCTCTGCAAAATTTTCTTCCTTTCAAGTTGTTATTTGAACCTCTAAAGATTATGACATAATCATTAGTGTTTAGATTTGCAAGTTCGAAAGGCAAGTTACTGACGACATCATCCAATGTGGCATTAGGCTTACTGTTAACATATACAGTGCTAACTGCTGAATCCATCAATGAGCTGAGTATTTTGGAAAATCCTCTGACTTGACTATTCCCAAAGACTACAATATTTTGTTTTCTGGAAGATGCAAATTTAGTGGTTTTCAGAGGCGTCTCAGGAGTTGTCACACTGGCAAATTCCATAGAAGGTGGTAGATGATTCTGTGCTTTTTCTGGATCAGAGTTACCGAGTGACTTTTTAGATTGATTAGTAGTCAGAGAAGCAACAATCTCATTCGGAATGTCAAAATTTGCAGAGGTATACGCACTGACAATATTCAGAGTTTCATTTGAACGAGTAGAAGGTTGAATGTGGTTAGAAACAGACCTTTTGGTGTAGATAGGTGAATACCCATACATTATTGAAAACCATTCATCAGAGAAAGATTTATCATAATTCTTACGTGTAATAGGACAAACAGAATTGGTAACTGTGAGAGTTTGAGTGCCAGTTCTAGTAATTAGATCAGAGGTGATAATGTTTGAGTACCAACAGAACTACGAAAATAAGAAGTATCATTTGAATTTGTATTTAATCTATCTACTAAGGTCTGAAGTATATTAATCTTAAGCTTGGCATCATGCAGCTGCTGATTAAGCTGTGTTTCATTTGCAATGGCTTCTTGAATAAAATAGTTATGATCAAGTTTTAATTTAGCTAAGTGGTAGACCAATAACTCATTGTCCTCAACAAGCTGTTGAAGTTTGGAGTGAACTTTATCAGTGTTATTAGAGGTAGTAAAAAATTTGTCGCTGAGGAAATGCAGTTTTCACATAACAATAGGTTATCATTCAGTAACTTTTTATGTTTAACTCTATAAAGACAGCTCTTGTGGTAAACACTATAGCAATGGACGCACACGTAATTGTTAAAAAATTTTTTAGGACAGCATAAAAAGCCGGAAGATTTAAAGCAAGGCTCCATAAGTAGATCATGTTCAGCCATAATAAACTTAGTAAGTAATCCGAAATATAAGTAAGCCTTATGAATAATGCTTCAAAGCGATTCTTGTTAATTATGATACCAGTAAATGTGTAGCCTTCAGTTAAAGATAAGGAACAAGTCCAAGAACCAAATGGTTAATAGGTTAACAATATAAAGACTGCTGGACTTCTTAGATATGGTGATTAATCAGTTATAAATGCTGCACTCAGTCAACTATCAGCATCATGATGAAGAGTAAGAAGTAAATTACACTTTGATATACTTTTCACTAAATAAAAATATTTACTTCAGAGTTTAAAAACACAAAATGACAGAGCACATTTATCATACACCTTTATAGAGCAGATATGTTCATAATATATATATATATATATATATATATATATATATATATATATATATACATATATATAAATTTGTTCAAATTTTTAGTATGATATGCTTGAAAGTGACAATAGAGAGATGTTTCGTCAAGGTCTTTATGGTCATTTGCATATTTTTCACAGACATCACACTTGTGTTGAGACAAGCACTTTCTAATTAAATAGCCAGAAATGTATCGTATTGCATTTTTCTCTATCGTATGAAACCCGTAGTCACAATCATTTAAATTTAGAGTAATCTTTCCATCACAACTATTCTTTGATATTTCGTTTTTATCCTCATATATGGATATACTTTCAATGTGCAAGTTTAAGATTTTGTCAAAATCAGTAAGACAGTTCTACTTGTCAGATCTAAAATAACTTATCGTAAAAAGTTTTCTTAATGCACGCTGAAACTGAATTGGAGTTTACAGCATTGCCACTCTGCTGTCTCACAGAGCCAAAGAAATTCTCCGGGGCATCTTGAGATAAACTTCTTGTCGTTAAATGATTAAAACCAGCACCGCGTAACTTATCCCACAAAATAAGCATACCGTGAATTGTGATTTGAAAACACCAAATACATTTAATTTGTTTCGTAACGTCTGTACCCAGCTTGTTATATACTTTTACATTTTTCAGAAGTAGAACAGTCCTTCAAAAAGTTTATTTGAAAGTCTAGTCCCCTAAATGGTTTCCTATTACAATTTTTGATCGTTTGTACTGGAAGAATTTAAAATGTCAAACAGCTGATCAAAACGTTCTATAAACTCAACTGTGCCAGTTGCATGAACATGTAGTTCGTTTAATGCAATGTACCTTTTCATACCTGCTGCTACTGTAGCACTAAGAACTTGTGCTGCAAAGTTTACTCTCTTTTTCTCAAAGTTCGATGAATTTATGTGCGCATCAACTAGTTTCCTGATCTCTTATTTTAAAAACAGGATTATCTTCGGAAATATGTAATAATTTCAAAATTTTCATATTGCTCGAGCCCATATCAGTTACAAGTGCCCTGACATGCAAACCTATATTGTTCAGCTGATAAACACTTTTTTTCAATTAAAACCTTTAGTTGTGGACCTGAACACGAGGTGTGAGAAAAAAGTATGCAAATGGCTGTTTCCAGTTGCGGTGTATACCTTTAGCCATCAATACAAGGTTGGTCTGTAAAATTTTCCTTCTCCATAATCTTCCATCCAACTACATCCTCGTTTTTGATTGAATAAAATAAATGAGATTTTATAGCCATTTCATCCAAGCAAATGCAACAGTTTCTGTCAATGTCGTCAAATGTATGTATCTTGTCTCGAAAAGCTATAAACAGTGCACTGTTGAATCGTAAGTTAAAATTAATATTTTCCATTAGTCTTTGCAACGTTATTTTGCTTGGTATGATACACAAAGTGCATAATTCCCTGTAAGCTTGTGGCCCCATAAAACATATCTTCAAGCAAGTTTTAAGAAATTCTCGAGTATATCGCCTATGTTGAGGTATTTTGTTAATATTCAAATCAGCCTGCAGCTTAACAAAACTTGCACATTTTGCTGGTAGGAATTTATCGCATAATTTCTTAAAATCTTCTATAGATGCTTTCTACAACTGGAGTTTCTTCATTAAAGTATTGCAATTTTCATGTTAAGCTACGCATCTGATTTTGTAGTAAATGAACCTTGGTTCGTAATTTTAATTTTCGAGGTGTGAATATTGTATAATTGCATTGTTTACAATATAGGCCTGACATTCAGAATAAGTAGATTTTTTTAACTGAACTGGATGCAGGTGACTGCAGACCTGAAGGACTTGGTTGGCATTCCAATAAATCTTGCATCTCTGAAGGATGAAATACTTTGCATGTACTATAACAAAATTATCAGTAATATATACTATTGTGCTGCAGGATTCACTTACCTATATTGTCGGAATGATTATCAGCCGTTACTGTCTGGACTATATTTAATCTTTCTGTTTCGGGTGGATCAAGTGTTGATACCACGTCTGCTATCAGCAACTTCCTTCCACTGCTAACTTTCTTAAACATTCTTTGTTCAAAGTGCAAATGACACACTCGGTATATTGAATTGTTTGAACAGGTTGTAGTAAACATTCGGATCCAGATTATTTTAACCAGTGTTTGTATCTGCAAATAGAAAGTGTGAGATAAATATAAAAATAATAATCTCTCGATATGTGCAAAACTATGAATGAATTTTTGGAAAAACGTAAAACGTGGCTTGATTAAACAAACAAATTTACGAGTGGTGCATATATTAATTAGGTGTAGCATAAACAACGCATGCAAAGCTAATTTCAATACATAACTTATTAAATTATTGAAGTTATATTACTATAAGGCCTTGTATCTTACGCCCCATAATGAACAAAAATTAAGTCTATAGTAAAAACAAGGTAAACATTCCACAACATTTACATGAAGTACAAACTATTTATTCACTAAAGTAATTACATACCTTGTAATATCCTCTGGGTATCTGAATAAACTTGCACCTTCAGTTTGGGAAGTTGTTTTGTAGTACCACACAGCACAAATGTTGCTCACTTTTAGTTTATTTAATTAGGCGCCCCTCCATTATTTATAATACAATAATACTAAATACAACATCACCAAGAAAATTAGGTCATTCACTGTAGTCTTTATTGTGTATTTTTGTGCAAAAGAAATTCTCAAATCGAACCTTAACAATAAATGTTGGATGATATTTACATTTGTATACAACAAAACTAATTAATCAATCTAACCTCAAACCAAAGAAAACCAAACCCTCTGATGAATTTTAATTTAAGGAACGACGAGATTCACACTTGCGCACTCACAATTGCATTCTCAAGTCCTAAACCGCGTCGTTACTACTATATTCTTTATTATACTGTGGTCAGAGTATTGGCAAAATAACATTTGCTTTACATCAATATATCGACAATACAAAATAAAAACGTAGAAAAACCCACTAATATTGATATTTGTAAAAATGTCCAACTCCTGCTGGACGACCAAAAATTGTATCGTTATCTTTATCTTATTATCCGCGAACTGTATCGCAATATTGTACATTTTCACACTATTAATATAGTATTGGTGGTGAAACATTGTAGCGTTATCTAGTAGTCGTTTCTATAATAACTTATCAATTCCTTTTTTACACTGAATTGTTTAAAATATCAACTGTGTTACAGTTTTAAATCATTTATATCCCCAACCAGGGTGTAGGCACTGTAAATGGATCGGCTGTTGTGTGTATTAGTTTTATCACATCTCTACAGATGGCTCTGTAGGTCTATTTTCATGGGCGACTTTATTAAATTGTTTAATATTTGCAAGGTTTTGTTGATTGTTGCTAACCTAACTTTTTAGCGTTCTTTTAGTGGCATTTTTGCAGATTGCTCTTAACCCTTTCGCTCATGACATTTAAAAACCAAAACAAAAAATAAACACGCGTTAAAATTTAAATGCCTGTGAGTTTAGAGAGCTTATGAAACGGTCCTGAAAAATTTTCGGTTAATATTTTCGGAAAAAAATAATGTCCATTATAATGAACAAATCAAGCTAAATGTTGCAATGTGTACAAAATTGATGTCCATTTTAATGTACAAATTGCATATAAGATTGTGCTAATGAACCACTAACTAATGCTGTGAAGTCTAAAGTTTTCTATGAAACTCTTTGTAGCAGTTCCGCTTTGTTGTTATGCACAGATGCACTTTGCATTTCAAACATGTGAAGTGGGGTTTTCCTTTGCAACCAATTAGTTTGCATCTCGTGGCTTCCTTTTTTCCATCCAGTTCTGGTAAATGATCCATGTTATCCAGGCGTACTTCACTAATGGGACGTTTTTCACAGTTCTTCACGTGCGAAGTCCGCACTGCGCGTGATGCCGCTGATGGACGCCCTCTCTTGTTTTGGTCAGTTGTTTGGTTCGCTCTCACCAGAGTTTCACCGACATACAGACGAAAGTTCATTAGGTCCATGATGGCCTTCTTTGGAATATTCGATGCATAGCAGTCCTTGCGATACTCTAACCAGCTATTTGTAATAGCTAAGTCAAAACAGTGAGTTATCATTCTCAATGTCCATTTCTTAGACCGGATGAATATCCTGTAAATTGCTATTAGGTAATCCATCTTGTCCACCCCTCCCATTGATTCGTTGTATAATGTCACACTCTCAGGTCTATCAACTTCTATAAACTGACCCTGTTTTTTGTCCCACCGACGTGCTTTGCTTGTTGTCCCCCTTCCTACACAGTTGGAGGCAGTATGTACTGCTTTGTTGTCTAACCATCTAACTAATACAACTCTCTTGTCAGTAGTTGTTATTTCTTCTGAAAACCCTCTACTCTTTTTTGTTAAACTCTGATAGAGGTAAGAGGGGAGGTTTCTTGAATCTATCTATTCTGGCAGTACCAGTGGCCATGATGTCCATTTCACCCAACTTTCTTAGAAGGTCCAGTGAATTGAAGAAGTTGTCAAAATACTCCACTGGGTTAGGCATGTGATTACTGGTGTCTGCACAATCCGGAATTGGACATGGTGCTGGAACCCATTCCCTTTCTATTGGATCGAATTTAGCCGTTGAGTCCCAGCTTTCCTTTTCTTGTTCAGAGGAGCTTGTGTCTTTTCCTTTGCTTTTTTTCCTTTTTTCAGTCTCGTTTGTACATTATCATTTTGTTTCTTCTGTTTTATACACAATCCACGGATCCGGCTATGCGATGATTCATCCTTTTCCAACTCACTGTCTTCGTCATCGGACTGGAATTCATATGTAGGATCATCACTGCTGTGATCTGGTGCTTCCTCATATTCACTTCCTTCTTCTGCTGCTTCCTGTAAACTTTTTCTTAGGGCAAATCCTATTTCATCTGCAGCTGGATGTTGCAGCTCATCTTCATCTTCAAATTTATTGCCAGACTGATCCGAATCCTCATAAGCAGATATATTTCCATCCATTATTGAATCAAAAAGCTGATCGATATTTTCCATATCCAAAACCCTTTCTCTTGTTGGTTTCCAATTTGAACAACCTAAAAATAATAGAATTTGTGGTTTATTTCAAAAAAATAACATTTCTGTTAGCGACAATAAATTTAAAATTAACAAAATTAATGTAACTAGCAACTAAATCACACGGTAAATGATTTTACGTAGCCCTTGTTGGTACAACTGAAAACGAAAAACTTTCTTCGTAAGAGCAATCTGTCCATTTTAATGGACATACGCTAACAGTGTGAATGCACGGTTATGTGATTTTGTTCGTTACGATGGACATTGAACGTTTTCGTGTTCTAAAATATAAATAATCACAATCTGAACCAGCTATATAACGCTATTATTAGCGCCAGGCTATAATATCTACGATTCATAAAAAAAATCACGGTTGGAAGGTGTGATTGCATGCAAAAAATAAAATATTTAAACATCTTACCTGCAGCTGTCATGCTGTTGTCGCCCGCCATTTTTCAAAACGTTGCTTCTTCTTTTTCCCGCTACATGTCGCCGGATTTCTCGAATGTTTACGTCATCCAATGTACGTTTAAATGGACAAATATATTTGAACAGTGTTTGGTAGGCTTGTTAGCTCGTAAAAAAATGTATAAGTTTATGTCCATTAACATGGACTCTGTGAGCGAAAGGGTTAAATAACATTTAACGTTTTACTCGTTATCAAATAAGATATTGGTGTTTAACTACTTTGGAAAAAGCCGTGCATTTTTGTATCATTTTTTATATTATTATTTCTGCCACATATATTGTAGTAAGTATACAACTCTAAATCTATGTATCTGCAAATAGATCTAAAGCTCTGATTTTTTATTAAAAGGTTATATATTGTAGCCATTTCTTTCAAAATGGTTGTTCCATGCAGTGTGCCAGGTTGCGACAATAGAACGTCCACTAGGCATAGATTCCCAATAAAGACAAACTACGTTTTGCGGAATGGTTGCGTGTAGTATGCAACCCTAAGTTGCCGACATTGAACCCAGATCAAGTATTTAACAATTATCGTGTATGCCATGAGCACTTTACAACTGACGACAAATCATCAAACATGTATTTGAAATGTACAGCTATACCATCAAGAAAGTTACCACATGCCGAAGGTATTGTATTTGTATGCATTTTCACATAATGTAACTTTTGTATTTTAGATAAACCGTTAGAGAATAATTTAACTACATCAGTTACGACTCCATTAAATGTGACTAGTCAGGCTATAACATCTGTTCTCGTTGCAATGTGTATGTAGTACTTGTTTTTTTAAATTAATTAGTACATGGCGTTATGTTTTAATATGATCCTGATTCCTGATGACACTAGATTATGTATTTTACAAAGAGGTAGCGTATCAACTAGGTGCTTGATTGCATCTATGCGGGCAGTCAATGTTGCATAAATTTTTCATGGTTTGAAACTATTTTATGGCTCCGTTAAAATGAAGTGAAATCATTGCTGAATATTTGTGGTATCTCTAATTGGTGCTACTATATGTGTTTACTAGAAAAAATTCATATTTACCATTATGCAGCTAAATATCAAATTTCTATTTGCTCATAAATTCACACATACGCAATTATATAATCTTGTAAATCTATAATGCTAACCGAGAACAAGAATCATAAAATTGTACTAGTGTTAGTAGTTTACTGAAACAGCTTTGGCTATTTCATTAGGATCTTTTTTGATAACTTACTGGTTCCGTTTCTAATTTATGTGGAAAATGTGTGGCAGTTTAGGAGAAATTTCTACTTGTTTATTTTCAACTTCATGAAATGTGATTAATCTGCAATACTGATATTTTTTAATTTATAGCTGATCACACATATGCGTATGTAGAGGAGACACCTTCAATTCCAACACGAGCTAAGAGTGGTACTTCTACTAATGTTTGCTATAATTGTGTGAATATAATGTTATGTATTTTCAGGTGCTACTGACAGCCTTTTACGTTCTGTGAATGTTTCCCGAGCTATAACCTTAACGCCCAAGGCTAAAACTTTGTATAGGAGTGCTAAAAAATTGAAAAATTCAATAGCTGTTTATCGCAAGAGAAACATTTCTTTTAGAAAGCGGCTACAATTGGCAAAAAAACAGCGTCATTTTTTCGATTCTTCTAATAGCGCATTACATCCAGAGGCATTTAATTTTTGTATTCAGCAGTTAAGTCGCAAAGTGACAAAGTCTAGGAATACGAAATTTACATTAGAAGAGAAGGTGATGTCTTTAGCTCTATATAAAACATCTGGTCCTGGTTATCGCTTCTTAGCTAATTGGTTTAAACTCCCTTCTAAAAGAACTTTATCACGTTTATTGCATAAGATACCAGTTACTGATGGCATTAATTCGTTTGTGATAGAAAATTTGAAAAATTCAATACAGCACTTCAAACCAAGAGAAAAGTTGTGTATGGTTCTCTTTGATGAAATTTCTCTAATGCCGAATGTTTCATACCAAAAGCATAAAGATGAACTTGTTGGAGTACAAGATAGTCAAATTGTAGATCATGCTCTGGTGTTTATGGCAAGAGGTGTTACTAGAAAATGGAAACAAACCATTTACTATACCTTTTGTAAATCTACAACAACATCTCATGCTATTAAAGACTTACTTACATCAGTGATTAAGGAATTACACAATGCAGGTAAAAAGTTTGGTCAAGACTTATTCGTATATAATACACATCATTAATAAATATTGATAGGAACAAGGCCGTATCTGGATAAACATTGTGGTAAGGGTTTAAAAAATGAGACAAATTATTTAGCAACAAATTTTATTGAATTCTATTATTTCGGAGGGGGTGAACTCCCAAACCCCCGCGATACGGCGTTGGATAGACACACTTAATTTTATTAAAATATCTCTTAGATCATATAAATTTCTTATCAAATAATCTTTTAGGATTGAAAGTACTGGCTACCATATGTGATCAATGCCCAACCAACAGATCAGCCATAGAGAGAATGGTGTTAGATGCACGAGCAATATATTTAAAAAAGAATTTGGTTCCAAAGGGTCGCATAATTATTAATGACTGTGAAATTATTCCCCTTTATGATGTCCCTCATTTAGTTAAAGGTCTTCGTAATAATTTGTTAACAAAAGACTTAATTTGGAAGTCGAATGATGGCATTTTAACAGCAAAATGGGAAGATATTGTGAACGCTTATTTTATTGATGCATGTAGTGGTGATATACATTGCCTGCCAAAAATAACTGACTGTCATGTGGTTAATGGAAAAATTAAAAAGATGAAGGTTTCACTTGCTACACAAGTATTTAGTCATTCAATGGCCAACGATGAATATCATGGCTCGAAATGGTAATTATTACTATAATTAATATATCAAAGCACCAAAACACCGTGTTGTTTGGATTTTTAGTATGCTATGTTATATAAAAATTATACTTGTACGATGAGCATACTATATGTTTATATTTGCAGGTGAAACTGATGTTATGGGAAAACATAAATTGGACAAACGTGCACAAGAAACAGCTAAAGTGGTTAAATTTTTGGACACACTATTTGATAGTTTGAATGGTGGGACATTTAAATGTAAGCCCGGAAAGCCACTTACTGGAGCAGTTACCAAACGTTCGCAACACATCGAATTTTGGAAGAAGTCAAAGGCCAATCTACTTCAAATGTGTTTCCAAGTACAGGGCACAAATAAAATTAGTGTGCCACCATCTTTAAAAAATTTTATTCGTACTCTTGATGGATTTATTGACCTAGCTGATATAATATTTTCCAATGGTGTCACATATTTTTTTGCGAGATCCTTTAATCAGGACCCATTAGAAAATTACTTTGGTCAAATAAGACAGCATAGGGGACGATACAATAGTCCAACGTGCGAACAGTTTAGAGACTCCTATAAAGCACTGTTAGTGCGAAATGTTGCTGGAGTTCACTCGGTAGGGGCAAATTGTGAAGAAACCTTTGAGTCATCATTGATGCAACTTAAAAATTTCTTTTTTGTAAAAATGTTGACAAAGGATTCCAATCATAATAGTGGTTTGCAAAATTCAGTAATTCATAGTGGACTAGCTACTATGGATAGTGGGGTGTTGGAAAGACCTATATGTAAAGCTGCTATGAGGTATGTAGCAGGCTTTATAGTGAAAACTGTTATTAAAAAATTTCCTTGTGAGTTTTGTAAAATTCATATGTTAAAGAACAATAAGGACAACACAAGTTTTACTTCTTTAACAATGGCTAATTAACTAAATGAACAGCATTTTAGTCTTTACTATTGTAATGATTTTTTTGTCTCGTGCATATATAAAACATATATAGTCAAAACCATTTAAACTGACCGATGACTCACCGCGGTACATTATTAGAAATTATAATGAAAATTGCACGTCTTTGTCAGTACATGTAACTATTTGCCCTAAAACAGGATGGATAGAAAAAAAATACGTCGTTTAAGGATTGGTATGGCAGCATCAAAACGTATGTCTGTTATAACTAATATCTATGTATTATTATAACCTATAAATAATTTTAGTTTCCTGTCACTTTTTGTTTTCTTTTCACGTAGTTCTTGATTTTTTGTTGTATTTACGTTTTTACATTTAGCTCAAATCGCAAATATAAAAGTTTTTTTCAAAAGTAAAAGGATTTCTTACACATTATAAAAGGTAAATACAGCCATCCTATAAAACACTAAATACTATCACCTCTTTGCTTTTAGTTGTTCAAAATGCTTCGAAACAAACATCTCAAACCCCAAACACACCAGGTGATTTTGAACGTCATGGATTATTTTGAAAGAGAGCGTGATAATGAATGTGTTTTAGTTTCGTTTGGAAGTGTTATGCAGGTACAAAATAAATACACTTAATCCTTCAAATCAATTAATTATTTTTTCAGCAAACCTCTGAAATATGTGGTTTAGCCTTAGTGTTTTAACTAGGATTAAGAGAGGAGGCTCACAAGCTCTAATGGAAAATTTTCCAATTCATTCGACGTGCAGGAAACGCAACCAAACAAAAAGCAGATCTTGCGATGTTGAAGATTTTATAAAACATGCAGTTAAACGTAAAATTTATGAGATGCACTCGAAAAGTAATATAAAAATTAATTGTAATTAGTAACTAATTTTTATATTTGTAGGACTTCATGTAACTGCACAAGCACTCCAAAAAGAGCTTGTTACTGCCGGCATACGTAATTTCAAATTAACTAGCTTAAGAAGACTTTTACCTACTATAGGATTTTTATAAAGTAGATGATGGAAGGCAAGGATTGTTGAGAAACAACATATAGCTGCTGCACGAATAAAATTCTTAAAGGATTACCATTCCAATAAGGAAACGCAACTATATGAACCTGTTTTCTTGACGAGACTTGGCTTTTTAGTAGGGATCTGCCAAAAAGAATTGGCATGATAATTCTCACAAAAGCATCAAGAAGAAGCCATTTGGAACAGGAAGACGGTTAGTTGTTAATTTGTTGCTGTCACTGTGCTTTGTATAGTTACCAAATGTTGTTTTAAATTTATTGTGATACATGCTGGAAATAAAAATGGTTTTATACATGATGCATCTCTTTTGTTTTCTTCAAAATCACAATATGCAGATTATCATGGTGATATGAACACAGAAATGTTCACAAAATGGTTCCAAGAAAGTTTATTACCAAATTTAAGTGGTCCAAGTTTAATCGTGCTAGATAATGCTTCATATCATTCGCAATTAATCAAAAAGGTTCCTAACAATTTTTCAAATAAAGAGGAATTAATTAATTATTTGCTTCGACATAACGTATTTGCTGACACTTCAATGTTGAAAAGAAAATTACTTGCATGTTCAACCAAAAATATTCATACTTGAACTTGCAATACAAAGTGGCCATAAAGTATTAAAGCTCCCTCCATACCATTGCCAATTTAATCCAATAGAATTAATTTGGGGTAATTTCAAAGGCTATTACGACAATATTGGAAGATTTAATGACGAGCACGTACAATTAATATAGCATGAAGCACTCGGAAGGATAGATGACAAATATTGGCAAAATGCACTCACCATTCAGAAAAATGTATGATAGAATGGTGGCAAATTGAAAAAAAAACATTATCAACTTAGAGGATTCAAGCAGCAACGACTCTTATGAAGATGATTCAATTTCAGAATAATTGATTAATATAAAATGAAGTGGTGTCCTAGATTTATACTTCTTAATGTAGTAGAGCAATATTACAATAAAATAATACAATACCGTTTTGTTTATTTAATACTAAATTTGATTAAATATTTACAAATACACTTTTATATGTACAACCATGCTTGTTAACCATATAAAACAGGAATAAAATAAAATCCCGAAACTACAATTTCCTTGATAATTGTGTGAATAACAAGTCTAATTCCAACAGAAATTATTAGTCTTCAGATATTATCGAATCAATTAGAACACACGCATCTTTATACTTAATAACAATATATCTTGAAAATTCACTTTATGTTTTCAAAAAACAACAATATCGCAACACCATGCTAAATATCCAGTATCTGCAGTACATTTCTAAACTAAGATTTTATCTACATTCCTGAAAATAGCTTGTCCATTTCCATATTATTAATATCTTCATTTAAACACAATTCATCTAAATAAAATGTTGGTCTATTTCCCTTCCAAACTTCCAATTTACCTTAAATGTTTTGGTTTAATTTTTATAAAAGAAAAATGTATTTGATACTTATGTTAACGCCGTTGGCAACTGTATATACAACAAACATTTCTTATAATTCGTAGAAATTAAAGGATCATTTATAAAAGCCCTGGGACATACATTCTCAGCTAGTATTTGTCACAATATAAACTGCATGCGCCATTTTGTATAAACAACTGAACTAATCCAGAATGCTAGAAATACGTTCTGATGCATATGCTTTAACAAGATGAGTCATCGGTCAGCTTAACTGGTTTTCACTATAATATAACAAAGTTTATACTTTCAAATTTTGCATTAGACAAAAATGTTCGTCACCTTATTTCTAAGTATGTAAAACATTGTCTCTTTTAGTTTTGTTTGTGTTCATAAGGATTCAATAATCGATTTTATTATTAGTTTTGTAATTACTTTATGTATTTTTAATTTCTGTAAAGCAATTAATTCTATAATTACTGGTAAGGATAGCAGAATATCTAGCAGTAGTTGCAGTTTATATAAGCAAGCTGCAGATATTAATAGGAATAAAACGAAGTTTAAGAAGCAGGCAACTAAACAGCGCTATGTTTCAGACATAGGGTTCCAGTAGTGTTAATGACTTTAATTTTTGTATTAAATATTTAGTTACTAACGTCGGGTAGTGTGACGTCATGCCATGCACTCCCGGATTTTACTGCTTTGAACGCGCACATCGGGGTGTGTGTGGAACGATCTCAGTCACTTACTGTCGCGTCTTTGCTCTGAAAAGATGCTATTTGTATAAGCTCGTTATGTATAATAATACTCAACTCTTGTAAAATACTCAATAAATTTAATAAGTGTACAGTCCTACTTGCTCAATTAACCTCTGCTCATACATTTGGTCCTTCGAGCCGGATTTATGAATTAGCATGATTAAAAATTATTTGTAGATTAACAAGAAACGCAACGCTTATATTGGAATAAAACGAATGGTTGGCTCATCTTTACAAGTATTTGAATGTAGTTTGTAGCATATGGATGCTTCAGGTATAAACAAGGCACAAAAACTGGTTTGAAAGTGGTACTAGAGCCGTGCGCTATCACTACAGAACGTAAGTTACCCTTCAAATTCCTATTAATAGCTTTAGGCTGTGTTAAAAGAAAGATATTGAACTTAAATTATTTCATATTATTTATAACCTCATCGCTCTTGCACTAATTATGATAAAAATAATTGTACATCTTTGGTGATGCTCTATTAATTTGAGTTACTTGTTACATAAATAAAAAGTTTTTGATATTTACGTTATTTAAATGCTATGTTTATACAAATGTACTCAATACAAATTTCTCTGTGCTAAAGGTACATATACACGACAAGATACAAACTCTTTAAAAATTACTTTGTTTTACATTTTTAAAAAAAATTGTATTGCATTGTATCTCTCTATTGCTGATCAACTGGTTAGTAGGCCTATGCTTAACCCTCTCTTCTCTATTGATTAAAGATATTATTTTTAATTTTGTTTAAAATGACGTCGGAAATGGAAGTAGCTGTTAGAAAGCGTGCAGTACTCAAGCGAAAGGCTACTAATTATCAAACTTTTGTGCAAAATTTGCAAGTTCAAGAAACTCTTTCCTCTACTCAATTAATTGAATTGCGCAAACGCCTGGATGATTTTGCTTATTTGCTCAGTGCGTTTGATGAAATTCAAACTCAGATTGAAAATTTAGCTCCTGGCAATTTTGATAATGAATTAATACAACGGGATGAATTTGAACAAAGATATTACACTCTTCTTACAGATTCTGAAATTTTGCTAGCTATGGGGAAAAAATCCGAACCCTCAAATTCGAGTCACTCAAGTTCTCATAAGCGTTCTCCCTCTGCTTTTGTTCGTCTTCCTATCATTCAGTTGCCCAAATATAACGGGTCACCTCAAACTTGGATTGAGTTTCGAGATACCTTTGAAAGCCTCATTAATAAGAATGAGTCATTAAGCAACATTCAAAAATATCATTACTTGAAGTCCTCAATGGTCGATAAGGCAGCCGATGTGCTCAGAACTCAAGCCTTTAGCGCAGACCATTATGAGACAGCTTGGCAAACGATTTGTCGTAGATATAATGATAAGCGTGGTCTTATCAGGAATCATCTCAATGCTCTTTTCTCTTTACAAGGTTCTCTCAAGGAATCCTCTACTCATATAAGACGAATCATTGATAATACTCTGGAACATTCCAAATATTTAGGTTTGTTAGTTCCTGAAAATAGATTAGGAGAAGTCATTATTGCTCACAATTTAGTCTCTTTCTTGGACCCCACCACCAAGCGTGATTGGGAAACACTCAAAGATAGTGACGAAATTCCTTCTCTCTCTGAATTCATTGAATTTTTGGAACAAAAGGCTAGCATATTGGAAGCATTGGAATCAGAAAATAATACTCACAAAGGTGCTACCCAAACTCATGTTAATAAAAATTCTGGTTTACACAGAAACTCTCGCAGTTCCAAATCTCTCGTGGCAAACGTTGCTTACTGCAATTTTTGTAAAGCCTCTCGCTCCATTTATGTTTGTGAAAAGTTCAAGGCGCTAAATGTGCAAGATCGAATCTCACAAACAAAATCTCTCAAACTTTGTTTAAATTGTCTTGCTCGGGGGCATCTAGCTCAAAAATGTAAATCGCAATACACTTGTCGCACGTGCAAAGCTAGGCACAATTCTCTGCTTCGCATCGATTCAACTCCTGCGAGCAATTTACAAGAAAAAACCTCTGTAAATAATAATGGGCAATTAACCTCAAATCTGTCTGATGAACATGTATCTCTTTCATCGTTTGTATCAAATAATAGTAATGTATTATTATCAACTGCTCTTGTCTCTATTTTGGATGTTCAAGGTAAAGCTCACAGTGCTCGTGTATTACTTGATTCTGGTAGTCAAAGTAACTTTATTACCAATGATTTGTGTGAAAAACTCAAACTCAAACGTGAACGCATTCAAATGAGCGTCACAGGTTTAGCAAATTCAAATGCCAATATAATCTCAAAATGCAGTGTAATTCTCAAAGCTAAACACACCTCTTATACTCTAAAAACCTCATGCTTAGTGATACCTACGATTACAGGTAGTATTCCTAATGCACCCATAGACGCAAGTCATCTTACGATACCTCAAAATATTACTCTGGCGGATCCACTCTTTAACTCACCTGGGAACATTGATTTACTCTTAGGCGCAAATTGCTTTTACGATTTGTTATGCATTGGACAGATTTCTCTTGGCAAAGGTCAGCCAAAATTACAAAAAACTCTGTTTGGATATGTTGTAAGTGGTCCTATCTCCTTTCCAAATTTGATTTCTAACGTTGTTAGTTGTCACTTCTCATCCACACTGATAGATATTCAAGATCAACTCGCAAAGTTTTGGGAGACTGAAGAATGTTCTATCAAAAAGCCCCTTTCTGTAGAAGAAGTTGAATGTGAAAAGCATTTTTTAGCCAACACTACTAGAGACTCCAGTGGTAGATTCATCGTAACAATTCCTTTAAAGGAACCTCAATCAAAATTAGGCGATTCGTATAATTATGCAAAACGTGCTCTTCTGTCGCTAGAAAATAGACTCAAGTCTAAGGATTCTCTTTGTAAACAGTATTCCGATTTTATGCGCGAATACCAAACTTTGTCTCACATGTCTTTAGCTCCTCCTGGTGATTCAGAAAGCTCTTACTATTTGCCACATCATGCTGTTGTAAAAGAAGAAAGTTGTAGTACTAAACTACGTGTGGTCTTTAACGGTTCTGTCGCAACAACTACAGGATATTCTAGCAATGATTTGGAAATGGTCGGTCCCGTAATACAACGTGACCTATTCTCAATACTTCTTTGTTTTCGTTCTCATAGATTTGCTATTTCAAGTGACATACAAAAAATGTATCGTCAAGTTCTCATCAATCCCGCTCAACGTCATCTTCAAAAAATATTATGGAGAAATAACCCAGCAGAAGAAATTTCTATTTATACTCTAAATACTGTGACTTATGGCACAGCGTCCGCATCGTTCCTTGCTATACGTTGTTTACAGCAATTAGGCATTGAATGTAAGAACAGTGAACCTCAAATTTCAAAAATAATATTAGATGATTTTTACGTAGATGATCTACTCACCGCAACTGACACTCTAGAAGAAGCTCAACACATCTGTAAGGTTTTACCTAAGATTCTTGTTCGTGGTGGCTTTCCATTGAAAAAGTGGATGTCCAATGATTCTCGTGTTTTAAAGGATATCCCCTCAAGCGACGTGCATCCTGATTTTTTGCAATTAGGTTTGCATAGCCATACTAAAACCCTCGGACTATATTGGAACTTTAAACTTGATAATTTTACTTTCATTATCTCATTGCCCTCAACTGAACGAATCACTAAAAGGACAATTCTTTCTCAAATATCCCAAATTTTCGATCCACTTGGATTATTAGGTCCTTCAATTATTATTCCTAAATTGCTACTTCAACAACTGTGGTTGAAGAAGTTAAGTTGGGATGAGTCTATAACCTTTGACTTACATGAAAAAATGGTGTAGATTCAGAGCTGAACTTGTAGATCTAAACAAATTAGAAATTCCTCGTCACGCAATATGTGTAGATGCCATCACTATAGAAATTCACGGTTTTTGTGATGCAAGTATTCACGCGTATGGAGCTTGTATTTACATTCGCTCAATAAATTCTAATGGTTCAATACATTGTCGGTTGTTATGTTCTAAAAATAAGGTAGCCCCTTTAAAAACATTAACTATTCCCAAATTAGAACTCTGTGGAGCACTTCTTCTCTCAAAGTTAATGTTAGTTGTAGTAAATTCTCTAAAATGCAAAGATTCATCATTGCTATCTTTGGCCAGACTCGACCATTGTTCTTGGTTGGTTAAAAACACCTCCGCATCTCCTGAAAACATTTGTGTCTCATAGAGTCGCTGATGTTCAACAAATTACTCGTGATTGGACTTGGTCACATATATCTACCAATGACAATCCCGCAGATTTGCTATCTCGTGGCATAATGCCCTCTCAATTACAAAATTGTCATCTATGGTGGAATGGTCCCTTTTTTCTTACGGAACCTCAAATAAACGTATTTGAGCCTTCAGATTGTATGGAAAACTTACCTGAACTAAAGCATGAAGCTACAGTTCTTGTAACTCTTAAAAATATACACTTTCCATTCGAAAACTATTCAAATTTAAGTAAACTCGAAAAGATTATAGCTTATTGCATTCGTTTTAAGCATAATTGCTCTGTTTCAAAAACCATGCGAAATCATGGCGCGTTAGCACTAAAAGAAATTGATTACGCTCGTCTATGTCTGGTAAAAATTGCTCAAATGGAATCATTTCCTACAGAAATAAAATTATTGGAAGCTCAAAAGGGCCTTCCGAATAAGAGTAGAATAATAAATTTATCTCCTTTTCTTGATCAAACTGGTTTGTTACGAGTTGGTGGACGTATCCACAATTCAGAATACACGTTTCATAAAAAACACCCGTTATTATTAGATGGTCATCATCCTCTGTCAAAATTAATTATTAATCGACAACATGTGAAACTCTTGCACGGTGGTGCTCAGTTAACTCTCGCAAATGTCAGAGAACATTTTTGGATAACAAATGGTAGAAACTTAACAAAACAAATAGTACATAATTGTATTACTTGTTTTCGATGCTCTCCAAAGGTAATTAACCCCATAATGGGTAATTTGCCTCATGATCGGATTACTAAAAAATTTCCTTTTGCTATAGTCGGGGTTGATTACGCCGGACCTATGTCGATTAAAAGTAAAAGTGGTCGTGGAAGTACCACATCTAAATGCTATGTATGTATATATGTGTGCTTTTCCACAAAAGCCATACACATTGAATTAGTCAGTGATCTCTCTACACAGGCTTTTATAATGTCTCTAAGAAGATTTGTATCTCGTCGTGGAAAACCCTCAAAAATATACTCTGATAATGCTACCCACTTTGTTGGTGCAAATGCAAAATTAAAAGAACTATACAATTTTCTTAAAACTAATAAAGACAATCTGACTAAAATTGCTCTTGAAATGGATATTGAGTGGCATTTCATACCTCCTCAATCTCCTCACTTTGGAGGCCTTTGGGAGGCCGCCGTAAAAAGTACCAAGCATCACTTGAGACGTATCTCACAAAATTCATTGTTTACTTTTGAAGAATTATCTACTCTCTTGACACAAATTGAGGCTATCCTCAATTCTCGCCCTCTCTTTCCTTTATCATGCGATCCTAATGACATGAATCCTCTCACTCCCGCGCACTTTTTAATTGGAAGACACATTGCTAGTATTCCACATCCAGATGTTACAGATGTAGCTGTGTCTAGATTGAAACACTTCGAGCAAATTCAACAACTCCAGCAACTATTCTGGAAGAGATGGAAGCTCGAATATATTGGCGAATTACAACGTCGTACTAAATGGCAAGCCAGTCATGGAATTTTAAAGCAAGGTCAACTTGTCATCATCAAAGACGACAATGCTCCTGTTGCTAATTGGCGACTTGGTCGTATCCTGGAAGTTTTTAGTGGCTCTGATAGTGTCAGCCGTGTTGCTGAAATTAAAACATCTCATGGTGTTGTGCGTCGTGCATTCTCTAAAATTTCCCTCTACCAGAGTGCGAATAAATCTAAGTGTTAATAAGTTTTGTGCCACACCAGTGCATATTAGTTATAAGTTTTATTATGTTCTATGCAAACTTAATGTCGCTTTGTTACTTGCTTATTTTTAAGTATTTTCATGTTTGATCTTATAGTTGATATAATTTGAGTCTTACAAAAAAAATGCTATTGCCTTTTTTTGGAGGCCAGTTTATGTTAATGACTTTAATTTTTGTATTAAATATTTAGTTACTAACGTCGGGTAGTGTGACGTCATGCCATGCACTCCCGGATTTTACTGCTTTAAACGCGCACATCGGGGTGTGTGTGGAACGATCTCAGTCACTTACTGTCGCGTCTTTGCTCTGAAAAGATGCTATTTGTATAAGCTCGTTATGTATAATAATACTCAACTCTTGTAAAATACTCAATAAATTTAATAAGTGTACAGTCCTACTTGCTCAATTAACCTCTGCTCATACAAGTAGTATGTTTTGTAATGTCCAGTGCTATCGGTTTAGTATCAAGCTCAGCATCCCAAGGCCTTTCTTCTTTGGGCCTTCTATGTTTTACATCTTTTTTCTATTCGCTTTAGTGCTCAAACTATACAGGCATAGTATTTCTAACATGCATAGATCTACTAACTGTAATATGCTACCAAAATATAGCAAATCTATACATGTTTAATACCAAAATTGTCAGTTTGAAGAGGTACACATTTTTTCTAACGACATACATTACGATGTCATTTGCTTTACTGAAACTTGACTCGACAAAACATTTTATGACTGAGTTATTTGATAGTAATTTATACAATGTTGCACGTATAGATCGTGATCATGTTTATGAATACTGAAAAGGGAGGAGGTGTTCTACTTGCTGCTACTAAATGTATTCAAGTAACTATTATAGACTGTCTTACAATTAATCCGCTATTTAATAATATTCTGAACAATGATATCTTATTAACTAAGCTAAAGATAGGATTGCAATTTTGTTTTTATTGCATCATTGTTATATACAAGCATGTTTCACCTAGAGCTACTGTACAGGACTATTTAACATTATTTGATGCGCTTGAATCTATGGATTTTTTGCATACTACTTCTTCCTTAATTTTAGGTGATTTTAATATATCGGAATATAAAACCACAACTAACTCAAACAAAATCCAGATGTTAATACATTTTCAAAACTTTTTAAATCTTTTTCAGTATAACACGGTACCGAATTGTGATGGCAGGTTTCTGTATCTAGTTTTTTATATCTTTAAATTGTTATGTGAGTAAAGCTACTGAGATACTAATTCTACCAGAAGACAGTTATTATCCAGATTTAGTAATAGATATTGATACTAAAAATAACACTATATGCCTGGTTACTGATAATTCTTCTGACTGCAATTTTAAGAAACAAGTATAGGGATCTATATGAAGATTTGATGAAAATTGATTGGTCGTTACTACAAATGAATATACCAATATTCCTCAATTAGATCATCTGTAACTCTCCCACATTTGCTTTACCAAGGCATAGAACAAATTTACTGTGTTGAGCTCCATTGTTTCAAGCGCAAAAAATGTGAACGATCTACCTGAAACAGTATATACATTTTGCATTTCCTTAAAAGTTCTCTCTAATATGTATACTTCCACTTAAATGGTTGTAAACATGTAAATAATTGTTGGTATGTTAAATTTAATATATTAATCCTAAGTATTCTGTAATTAGTATTTTTATGACGAATATGGTAAATGCACTTCTTGTGCAAATTTAATGTAATTCAGAATATTACATTTCAGTCTACGAGAACAAATCAAAATGTTAAGATTAACGTATAAGAAAGAATATATCACTAATTGTGAAAACAATTAATCTGAAAAGAAAACGGACAAAAATATGTCAGTACTACAATTACAATTCATCTCGCCGTGCAGTATCATCATCTTCAGTCTCTTCTTCAACTGGCTCTTCTGCTGCACCATCCTCAACACCACCTGACTCTACAAACTTAGATAACCCTTCAAAAGTCCTAGGACCATTGTAATCAATAACTTGGTTGTCTTCTTGTATAGTTTAATTGTAGGGAAGCTTGTAATACGAGTATGTTCGAGTTCATTTGCTGTGGAATCAATTTTAGCAATAACAACATCAACATTACTTTCAAAATGCTCTGCAACTTTTTCATAAATAGGGACCAACTGTTTACAATGACCACACCATGGAGCATACAATTCTACAAGGACGTCCTTGGATTTATCTAATACAACTTCATCGAAATTGCTTGCAACAAGAAAACGCACGGGTTGTTTATTCCAATCTTCAGGAAGTTCTTGACTTAATAAATGTTGTTTAAGCTCACTTTTTAAGAACTTATCTACAAATGTAGTTATGCTTTCAGCATCAAGTTCGGACGATTCAGGTTTGAATTTTGACATTTCTTCCTCAAGTTTAATAATACGTGCAGTGGGAACCTCTTCTTTTTTAATTCCAAAGAATTCTAAAACTCGCTGGTGGTCTTCCTCCTTTACATCGATTGTAACAAACAAAATTTTAGATTTGTAAGGTTTGGCGACAGAACGAGCAGCAGATACAATAGCACTGGTTTTGTCATCACTTTTAGATACAAAGATGAGTAAATGGCTCTTAATTTCACCTCCAAAGATCTTAGGTGCCGTTTCATGATTGAATTCTACGAGGTTTGGTAGTAACTCTGATGTAAAAAAACTTCTGATGTTCTGTTCAGTATGTTCACCTTCAAAATGGATTTTCCTTCGTCGAACTGTTTAAATAAGACAATAGAACCACATGTAGCTTCATATTCCTTGTAAATTGCTTCGTCACAAGTGATTCCGAACTGATAATCATCGACAGCATTAGCAACAGATAAATAAGCTTTAGCTTTATCTGAAGTTTGATCTGAGAAGAAACCAACAACTGAAACTTTATTTTCTTCAATAAATTGTTTAGCTTCCTCGACTGTCTTAAGCTCTTTAGCTGCAGGACCAGTTTTCTTTTCAAGCCAAGCTACTATTTGGGCAACATCATGTCCTCCTGAATAATCAATAGGCTGTCCATTTCTAAAGAATTTAAGGGTAGGATAACCTTTGACATCATATTCCTTAGCAAGATCTTCCTCTTCGGTAGCATCAATTTTACCAAGCTTTATCTTTGATTCTTTGTCTGCTAATTCTTTTGCAGCTTTGGAATATTCTGGTGCAAGGGCTTTACAATGTCCACACCATGGAGCATCGTCATAACAAGCAGAATTTTTAAAAATTTGATCTATATCAACCAAAAATTCTTCACGAGTATGGTATTTTTTTGGTGCAAGTTATCTCAAATTGACTGTAAATCCATGGGTCGTTGGATAATATTTTGATTGTGTTCGACTAAATTCGCATTAACAGGAAATAAGAATGGTTGTACATCTGGCATATCATGAAGTTCATTTAAGATTTCTTCAAGAATACTAGACAGTATAACAATTGGATCGGTTGTTCTTCTATTGGCAGGTTTATTATGTTTTGTCAGATAATCGCAATGTAGTTCAGAATTAGGCCGATACAGGTTTCTTGCATGCATTGTATCTCTAGGAACTTTCGAAACTACGGTACTTCGTTTCATTTCTTCAGAATGCATTTCGTAGAATAGAACATATACTTTTGCTTTTACAAGTGTTTTAGAGGATATACTGCACACCTTGGAATCGTTATATTCATGCCATACAAATGAGTACGGGTGTCGTCAGTATGCGATGTAATGGCCTTTCAAAGTAATCCCACTGTGTTTCGATATTGCATACAGGTTATAATGACAATTTCCAAGATTTGTTTCTGCAGCGTAGTGTCGCATATCTAGACCTTCTAATGGAAAATCTATAGGCGTAGTTAGCTTTCTTTGATATGTACCTGTAGGTGAAAACCTTTTTAAGTGTATCACCAATATTTTAGGAAACCTCTGTATGGACAGTGATTTGATGCATTTTCTCCTTTCTTTAATATTGTATATACATAAATTTTTTGAAAGTGGTGTGTTACTAGTTTTATAACAACTAAAGGATTGTATTTCCTAAACATTACAAATTCTTCTGAAACTTTATACTCTCCCTATAAATTTAACAATATCTTGGGAACTGTGCATTTTTTAATTGTTACTGTTAGAATTAGTACTTACTTCGAATAAGGTATTTTGTTGAGACACTCATAAATAAATGATATAGAATTGATGTACCTATAGGTATTAATTGTGTATAATCAAAAATAAATTTGGAATTACCTAATTTATATACATCTATTTATTTGTTAGAATCAAATTCCAATCTTATATTTTATTTATATTAATTGTAGATTATGTACCTATATAATGTATATGTAGTTTCTGATTTAATAAAAAATTGAATTCATCCAAGGTGAAAAATAATGCACATCGCCAATTACTGACTACAACATCAGCAGACTTTAAAAGAAAGTACTGCAGCCAATATTGATGAAGAAGTTGGCTGTCCGAGACGTGGTCCTCTAGCTTATAGAAAATAATTTTGCCTGGAATCAGGTAAGTGTTGTACAAGTACCCATATAGTAGACAAAAATGACCTAATTTGTTTATTGTTCTCTATATAAAACAATGAACAAATTTATTTTTATCTATTATGCTTGTAGAACGCTTACCTGATACCAGACAGAATATTTTTTTTATAATTGGAATTTTTAGTTTTATTTAAAATCTTCAGTCTGGTTCTCAACCTTTTGAACAGAGAAGTCGCAAACCTTGGTAACAGATTCTAACGTCGTTTAGTTTTATCACATTTCAATAGGTGGCGCAAACTTGCCAACAGTTGTTATGTAAGAAGTGGTAAATCTATTCTAACTTTATTTAACCTATGATCCCCAACTCAAAATTACTGAAAATGTGGCATTATAATCGTTCAATATATTAAAACCCTTCAGACAAATAAATAATCTTTTTCTAATCCATTACAAGAGGTTAAGGATTTCTGCTACCTAGGAAGCCAAATAACGCAAGATGGGAAAAGCACAAAAAATATAAAACAAAGATTAGCACAAGGTCGTGCTACATTTAACAAGAAAAAGCAACTACTGTGCTCAAAGACCACAAACAGAAACAGGGAAAAGAGTGCTTAAAACATATGTGTGGAGCACAACACTGTACGGCTGTGAGGCCCTGGACAGTAGGAGAAGCGGACAAGAAAAAGTTAGAAGCCTTTGAAATGTCGTGCTACAGACGTATGATGAAGATATCATGGACAGACAAAGTTAAGAACGAAGAGGTACTAAAAATAGTAGGGAAAGAAAGAAATATGTGGAAAACGGTAAAAATAGGAGAGATAGGATGATAGGCCACATACTACCGCATGAGGGAATAGTGCGGAATATATTAGAAGCAGAGATAGGAAAAAAGAGAAGAAGAGACAGACCTAGGTTAGATTACTGCACACAGATAGTAAAAGCTGTAGGGGTTTCAGGGAGAAGTGTAGGCTAGCCCAGAATAGAAATCAATGGAGGTATGCATCCAACCAAACCCAAGATGTATAATCTAATGACGAAAAAATAACTGTGCTTAAACATGATGAATATTACAAGTAACTACAAGAATTGGTTGGGCAATATTCTCGAATAATGTTAAGTGTGTGAAAGGATTTACTGGAAAACTATTAATTCGACAAATGTCTAAGGTTGCTTAACCCCCTTCACTGAATCTCGGTGAAATATGGCATAAAATTAGAAAACAATAGAAGGGGAACGAGCTGTATACACATGCTGTGTGAGAATTTCAGGGAACTATGTAGGCTAGCTCAGAATATAAATAAGTGCAGGTACGTGTCCGATCAGTCTTGAGACGGAAAACCTAATGATGAAAAAATAAGCGCAGATAAATCTGATGATTAGTATAAACAACTAGTTGTTGGTTGCGAAATATCTGCAACTAATGTTGACTGTGCGAAAAGATAAATTGGAAAATATATTAAATCGTTAAATGGTTAAGTGTTGGGGGAACTTGGCAGCCACAGGTTGCTTACCTCCCTTCACAACCACTGAAGGTCGGAGAAATAGGGCATATAACTGTAAAACAATAGAAGGTGATCAAACTGCATCTAACAAGAAACAACAGCGCCTATGAGGAAAGACAACAAACATAGAATAAGAAGAAAATTGTTGAAAACATATGTGTGGAGCACAGCACAGTATGCCTATGAAATACGGGCAGTCTGAAACGCAGACAGAAAAACGGTAGCAGCCTTTTGAAATGCTGTGCTTCAGATGTATGAGGACGTTAGCATGGACAGACAAAGATAATAACAAATAAGTTATAGAAATAGTAGGAGAACAAGGATATCTGGGGAAAAAGAGAAATAGAAGGGCGCAATACATTCTAAGGCATTTTTGGGGAATAGTATGGGATATATTACAAGCAGAGATAGGAAAAAAGAGGTAGATGTAGACCTAGATCAGATAGTTATAGATGCAGAATGTGCAAATTTCAGGGAAATCTGTAGGTTAATTCAGAATAGGAAACAATGATGGTACGCGTCTAACCAGTTCTAGGACTGAAGACCTAATGATGATGATTCTAATCCATTGACCGATATTTTGAAATACTTAGCTACCAATGCAAGGGAGAAGACAAAAGAGGTAGGGTTATAGAATAAACCCATAGTTTTTATGGACTACAAATTAAATCGTTAGCAAAAGCACAGTAATTTGTTTTTAAGAGAACAATTGCTAATATGTTTTGAACTGTGTTCAAGTGAATTAAAAGAAATGTATTGTATTTGCAGATACCATATTATGGAGAATTCAAACGCAAGTTTAAAGCACAGCAAAAACCATAGCATCTATAATCAGAAGTATTAAACTTTTCAATTTAAATACGTACACGCGACCCCTTTATCAAAAGTGTTTGGAAGCTTTTGTTGAAGCATTGAAATCTACGAACTGGAAGCGCCATGAAATGAAAGAAAAGTGGGGCAAGGTTATCTTCAGGCAACCCGCAATACGTGGAATTTGCCTCTTTCTAATACATTATCGGAATGCATAACTTATCTCTTTCTAATGACTATTTGATTTTAAATAATTAAATACCATATAGCCGAACTATATAAATCGAATAAAATTGTTCTTTCATATTCGTAGTTTTAAGTGAAAAATTAAAATATTAGTATTTATGAGCTTTATTCAGAATTATAAGTAGATCTGGGTTTGCAAGTGCGAGAATTCAGAGGGCCATGATGACGCTGAGCGATTAACTCTTGCATCCCAATGAACACGATGTACATGTACATGTTAGTTTTAATACTAAGAAAAAATAATGGATGTAACACATCTAAGCTGTTATGTTATTTTTTTTTAGTAGTAAAACATTTTTAACAGTAACCTACCTTCAATACCATTTTTCGTAACACATATCCATGCAGTTAACGTGTAAAATTTTAGGCGTTCATTGTCTTCACGGGCCTCTCAATTCTAAAGCAAAAGGTATGGAGTAGGTACTATGGCCAATTTTTTGGATGTATTTAAGAGATAAACTACGCACTTATCTTATTTGTATAACTAAAAAAATATATTTTTTAAATAAATCAATACATAAATGAATAAGTGCAAAATTATGAAATTTATTTGTCAATTGTAGAGCGCTTTCGACTGTTTATCATAAATATAGGTATCTAAAATTAAAATTATCAATAAAAGGATAAGTATCATAATGAAAGTTTAGAACTATTACACCTAGTAGGCACAAGTGATAATAGACAAACGAACAAAATAAATAACAATAATTAGAATGGTGTTACAATACATATACAATTAAGATTAAATTAAATACAACAACCACATATTTAAAAGGTTGATGTAACACTTACGTATGATTATAACATTGTAAATAGGACAACTACTGTCCAAACCGTGTACAATAGACCTGATATTATTCATTTTATCAGATTCTATTGTAGGAAAAATGCTAATTTTCAGCAATACAAATTAACATTTTATACACAATACATTTTGTATTAATTAGATAACATGAATTTGCAATTTTCCATAACAATAGTAACTATATAGTAATGCCCGTGATAATTTTGTTCATGAGAGTATCACAATATATCGTCTCGATTACAAGACAATCGAGACGAAACTGGGGTTTCTGTTTGTATCTCGTGAAATATCTTGCCAGTCTCGCAAAAGTCTCACATCGAAAAGTTTCTTTCAAATATAACAACTAACTATAAGCTGCTATTTCATGCCTTTATTGAAACACAAGAGAGATATATTATAAGAATAGTGGATTTTAGTCTGAAGTACTATACTCAAACAAAGGCGAAATGGATAACCTTAAAAGAGATCCATATGACTCAGTGACCCACTCCATATGGGATGTGCCCAAAGTCTCTATGACCCAAATTGGCCTAGCAGTTCGAATTAACCCAATTTGGGCTACCGACCCAAATTTTCTTACTGCGATTCCTTCAATTAGTAAGCAAGTTTTAACCTGACACTGCTACATGCCCTACATTCTTGTAGCGAGTGCAATTTAAAACATTCTAAAAGAATTTTTTGGTCTATATCCCTTGAGGGATAAGTACCAAACAGTTTAAAATTTAAGTTCTTTAAAAATTTTCTTTGCACCTTTTCTATGTATCATATAGAGGGTTCCAAACTAAGAGGCAGTATTGAAGAATAGAACAGACATATAACTAGAACAAAGTACGAAGTTTTGTCTTATTACAAATCCTAATGCTTTGGTTGCTGATTTGGTTATATTTTCAATATGTTCATGAAATAAAAAATTTTTATCAAACATAATGCTTAAATCTTTAATGGTTACTTTATTAATAAGCTCAATAGCGGATATGGTGTATTTGAATGTAATTATGTTTTGACTTAATGTGTAGTGCATTGTATGCATTTGTTTACATTTAGTGACAACTTATTGTTAATGCACTACTCAGAAATGCAAGTTAAGTCTTTTTGCAAGACTTCACAGTCAGATATACTGTCAACAGGCCTAAAATTATTTTGGACATAATCTACAAAAATAAGTATTTGACTTTTTATGTCAGTTTTTATATCATTGATAAATATAGAAATACGAAGTGGTGCAAGGTTGCTTCCTTGTAGAACACCACTTGTCGCAACATATATAGGTATCTGAATCGTAGCCTTTTAATTCCACAAAGCTTGTTCTGTTGCATAAGTATGATATAAAAATTTTTAAAATGCTGGATTACAACCGATGGCTTGCAGCTTTCCCATTACTATTTCATGGCGGTCAGTGTTGAAAGGCTTTAGAAAAGTGAACATATATCGCATCGACCTAACCTTGTTTATCTAAAACTTCAGTGGTGAATTGAGTAAAACTCGCCAAATTCATTTCGGTATCACTTGGCCGGAAAGAAACCGTGTTGTTTGGGCATTAGAAGCTTGTGGATTGTGCAAGCGCTCTTTACAAGTTTTCCATTGTCTGGATAGTATGATGTTTAATCTAAAAATTCATTTAAAAAGAAAAGTTTTGCACTTTATGTATTACAACCTAAACTACTATATATATGGCCTCTGTGCGCTCTTCAAAACATTCGGAAAAATGATACCAAACAAAACTAAAAGTTACACCTTAATATTAATTACAATTTCTAACAATTATTAAATAAAACTAATTTAGACATTGTTTGCCTAATTGTGGTTGAGTGGCCATGTAATTCTAAATTACACAATCTTGAATGATGATGGATTCTACATTTCAGAAAAACCTCAATGACCTTTTTAATAATTTGAATTTCATGTAATCTTCAGGAAGAAATTCGGGTGTTGAGATAGAAAATATGTATAGTTAATTTTTGTCGCAAAATATTTGACAGCTGTGTTGGTTAAAACCTTTTTGATATTGGTTTTTTTGATTAATAAATTGCCCTCTTCTCTTGAGAACCGAAATTGTTTTTCACAAAAATGTAGAATTTTGTACACTATAAAAGAAGCATGTAACAAACCACCACGACTTACAAAATATGTAAATTTTTTGAAACCTGAAGCACAATACTCATGGTCATGTATAGATTGTTCACTTTTGTAGAGCAAAATTGCAATGCGGTTGCTACATGAGATGTTCTTAATTAAATTTCTGACAATATATTCTCCAATATAATAAATAATATTTTCTTGAAAATACGATAATTTTCTTTGCTCTAGGCACTCGATGTAATTAGAAATCTCATCATTAAAGTTGTTAGTTTGAATTTTTTCGCATTGTCTTCTCTCAGCTGAGCGAAATTCAAATGCTGGAGTCAAAACTCTCCAAATTCATAACAGTTGAAATTAACACTGGCACATATTATATTTCGAAATAATAATTGTCTTAATGCCCATTTCAACTGCTGTGAGTTTGGGTTATTATTCCATTCATCCCTCGATCTAATACACGAAAAAATAACTTCAGGTGATTCTGAGAAAACTTATAGGAAAGAAAATATTTTAAAGGATCTTCATTCAAAGAAAATAAATCCTTTGCCAAATCAATAGCACTCGTACTTAAAATGAAACCTAAAGCAAAAGTTTTACGGTTATGGTTCAGCAAAGCAATATCATCGATACATAAAGATGTCAAATAATTTGTAATGTGCAAAAATATTTCCTCAAAATATTTAACAGTATTAGGTCTAATTGGTGCTTTAAATTCCTTCCCAATTGGATTGCGACAATTTAAAATATCAAAAATATGATCAATATTTCTAATAAACTCTACTGTAGCAGAACCACCATTATATTCATTGACCCCAATTTTTTCCAAAAACTCAATAGCATCTGCTACTCCACTGCTCATAGACTGTGCTGCTAATCGAACATTCATATTTTTATTCTTAAAGTTGACATGATGTGCTGTGAGAGAGTTTGCTAACCTAAATTGTTTTTTCCATTGGATACTATCTAACTCTTTCACATATTTCCAAGATATTATGCCCATGTTAGACATAATGACTTTGCAGCAAAAGCATTTCTCGCTAATTTAAGCATATTGCAAGGATCTAGTACAAAATATATTTTTGTGTTCGATGCACATGAATGAGCAAAATAATGCATCATTGTATCACTAGATAGATCACAGCCTAACTTTTGTAGTGTTGCTAAATTGGTACTGGTTTCATCTGTAGTTATTGATCTGATAATTATACCATGTTCCCACAAATTTCTAATACAAACATTTAGTACTTGGGTCGGAATGTTGGCATCTGTTTTATTTATCAAAAAATATGCAATGGGGCATTTAAAATTTGTTGTATAGCTAACAAGTTGCACAAACAGTGCTTCAGATGCTGCCATCTCAGAAGCCACATCTACAATGCCTCTATAATTCACATTTCCTGTAAATTTTCCAGCGGAATTGTCCCAAATAATTTGTTTGCGAATTGATATAGCATCTATTATAAGTGCACAATTCTTAAGATGTTTCTTTTGTTTCACTTCTTTTGCAAGAATTCCATAACTTCATATAGCACACATAGCTCACAATTAAGACTTTGCAACCACTTACGTATGATGCCTGCATTGGGCAAGACAAAGTAGTACTTCAAAAAGTGGTAAGCTTTTGGAGAGTAAAAATACAGCGTTTGGGCAAACTGCTTCATCAGTAACGAGTATCGTCTTTATCTAGGATCGTTAATTTCAACATCCGGTTTCTTTAGAAGAACAAGTTCTAATGGCACACCTGTAAAAGTTAGTTGGGAACAGAAAAGCCTATGTTTGTAATTAATAACCTTCAAAATAGTTTTGTAGAACTGCATCCAAGTTTTCGTTGCTATGGCCACTTTCTGAAATACGTTTTGTTACTTCTTTCATGGTTGATATTTTCAAATCCCTCCTCTTTATTTTTTGTTTTAAAGTTTTTAGTTTTCTCTTCAACGATCGTTCTTGAAGATTACTCGTAAAGGTTTGAGTTTCACGATTGCTGAATGTTTTTAACTGGACAACAGATGTGGATAGTTCTGGCTCAATCTGACTCAGGTCCAAATCCATCTTATGTTCTTCAGAAGCTTGATCATTTGATGCACCTAACAACTAAACATAAAATAATTAGTTTTTATTATTATTACCTCTTAAGTGTAATTGCTTACGTGTTTTACTAAGGTCCTACGTGCTACAGTTGTTTTCTTTAATAAATGCCTTGGGATAGAAAATACAGACGGTATAGCATCGAGTTTAAGTAATTTTACAGCAGATCCAGGTTTTATGAAATAATCAGATGCCAAAAATGCTCATCACAAAGCCTACTTGTTTTTGAAGGAAACCAATTCTCTTCGTATTGCTTTCACTCAAAGTTGCGGGACTGCAGAACGCTTGAAAGGAAAACTAAAAATAAGATATTAAGGTTTTACACAGATCATCTTCCATGAATAATAACTATTAATAAGAATCAAGATTACATAAAATTAGATGCACGGAATAGGACTGGTAAAAGTCTAATAAACGTCTATGATTATTTTGTTATTTTAAATCCAATTTAACAATCCATCAAAGGCTTTAATCATTCAACGCAATTTTGGGCTTGTCCATACAGACAGCTTTGGGTTTAAAAGCAAGCATTTCTTACTATTCGTTTTTAGATTCTGGGCACACAGGGACAGTGAACTCTATCAGGTGCACTGTGCAGATGAAGTAAAATGTCAATATTTCAATTAGAGGTATAGCTAATTTGATATCACAATAGTAAATGTTAAATATATTTACTATTAAAATATCATTTTTCTTAGTGGTTACTTTACGTATTTTGTTAAAATTCTTTCTTTTCTGGAAAAATTAAAGTATTTTTAGTATTTAATCGAGCAACTTACCAATGAAAAGAAATTGTATTTCCTGCATCATGAAGGTTATTGCACCCATAGGCTACACAGTTAACAACCATAATGATATAATAGTTTTAAACAATATAAAACGATTTTGTTTTACATGCATTGCAACACAGCACCACACTTCAACTTTTATACATGTAATAAAATAACTACGGAATAAACAACTTTATAAATATATAAATGTTGCAACTACTAAATACAATATTACAGAACTTCTTGTAGATACGATATTTCAGGTAGAAACAATTGATGTAATTCTATTTGAATAAAATGCTAACAATGTCTACAAACACCCATTTAACTGCATATATAAAACAAAGATGAAAGTACTACCTTATCATTCTATCTCACTCGTTGCCCTTGACACACGTTGCGTGTTTAACGTATATGATCGAACCCATTCCAGTTCGTATAGAGTTCAATGCGTTGATGTAAATGCCATAAATGATATACAAAGAAAACAGCTGTATTACTTACATTAAAAATGTATGAAGTTCTATGCAGCTTACTCACACTTATATTATCGAAAAATAAAGAATACGACCGATCATGCACAACAAAAATATTTCAATTGTGTTCCTAATGTAGTGGCAGAAAGATACCGTTTTACACATAGAATACAACAAGAGGAAGCAATTCTCTGATTATTTGACTGAAGTATGATAATTTTCAACTTATTGTAATTTCCAAAATAATTTAAATGAAAGATTGTGTGACCAAACAATGTTTGGAATTCATGATACAATTTTGGTAAATAAATTACTCTCAATTGACATTGACACTTTTAAATTTTGAAATCACTAGAAGTGATGCCTGCAAACTGGGGAAAGCTAAAACTTTTCAAGTCAATACAATTGTGGTTTCTGATAAAAGTGACACTTGTGAACAAATACAAATAATAAAAATGAAAAAACAGCATGCACTGTTTTCCTAAAAATGCCGGTTATTGCTATAGATATGGCAATACCGAATATCGATCTATCTATCTATCTATGTTTGAAATGTAATAAAACAGAACATTTGAGGCAAAAGTGTATGAAACAAAAACTGGAAGCCAAAGAAGATACACAAAATTTGTCAAATGTTTCTAACATACAGACAAGTAACACAATTAAAGATTCTGTTCTAGTAGTACAAAAAGTTCCTATTAATTTTGATGATATTATTCCATTCTATAAACTGGAAAATGCAGTACCTGAAGTAAATCATGTATACATCACAGTCCAAGTGGAGGGTTGGCCTCAGACGTTTGAAGTTGATACTGGAACTGGTCCTAGCATCATTCCTGAAAACACTTATAGTAAATACTTACAACACTTACCCTTACAAACTACATATACTTCTCTTAAGCAATATGCTGGAAATTACATACCTACGGTTGATGCAGTTCTTGCCGAAGTATAAGCCAACAATAAAATTGCCACTCACAGCTTAATTGTTGCAAGTGGCAGAGCTTTACTAGTTGGTCAATCGTATGTCAAGCAATTTGATACAGATGTAAATGAATTGTTTAGAAAAACAGAACTGTTTCACAATGACACGATAAACAACTAGGTTGACGTCCAAAAACTACTAAGTAACTACAATATTTTTGATTCTGGCTTAGTCAGTTTCACGGGACCTTCAATTATTTTCTGAGCAAAAGAAAATGCTACTCCTTAATTATGTCATGCGAAGTCTGTGGCTCTTGTGTTATGTTTGAAAATTGAACAGCAGTTAAATTGTTTAACAAACGAAGGTGTATTACAACCCATACAGAAATCCGAATGGGCTACACCTATTGTTCCAGTTAAAAAAATGGGTGCTTTAGGATATGTGTGACTACCGCATTACTATCAATCGGCAGTTAATTATTGAGAAGTACCATCTTACCTATCTGCAAAACTCGGCGGTTCCCAGTTCTCAGTACTTGATATGCATAATATGTGTAGATGTGTTGAAAGCTTTTAGAATTTTGTCAAAAATTGGTTTTATCTTATGTAATCGATTTCCTTCAGGACATTCGGCATTGTTTGGGAAATGGAACATTTTTAGTTATAATTCGAATTGATTTTAGCTCATAATGATACTAGATTCAAAGTCACTTTTCAAAACCCAAATATTGGACCAATAATTGCAAAGTGAAGTTATTCGAAATATGACCATTTAACCTAAAAAACCACAAAATGCATAATTTCAACTCTGCAAATTGATTCCTTAAATGAATCCGTGATCCGGATGAGACATCTATTTTGGTAATAAACTGGGTCGCATAGAGATTGGTTTGATCAAATCTATCATCAATTATGCCAAAATCAATAAATGCAAGCCAAAATTGTAAGACGTTTTGTTTCACCAAAGCCGTAAACCAATTCCCTCAAATTCAAGATTCGTAAATTTTATGAATTTGTAAGTGAGCCCCTTTGGTTGCCTCCATACAACAGTTACCTTTTGCTTTCTTTGAGTCCTTTTATTTAAGGATTTTACTTCTAGTTCCTGAAGTATTTGTTCGACGATAGTGTAAGCTGTTGAAGCAGTAGGTATGGAAACATACAAGGCCGCGCCGTCCATAAGGACAACAAGGGCATAAACCCACGGCGCCAAGAGTCCAAAGGCGCCGTGAGGCGCCTCACGGTAATATTTAAAACTTACCAAAATTCTTATTTTTGTTTGAGACACGAGACTTCCCAAAGGTCCCCTGTACGTTTACGCGTGCATTCGCTATGAATAACTAATTAAATTTCATTAATTATAGATATTTTGTATCAGATGTTCTCAACCGATGATGATCTACAATATTAGGGCAACACTCCAATATCGCGACGTTGCGCTAGTTGCACAATTTTATTTTTATTATGTTTATGTATTCGATAATTATCGGTTTTCGATGTTTTGCCGTAACAGCGCCCATGCTCATTCCTATATGTTGACTAGAACGCAGAAAGCGAGTTTATTCTTGTTTCTGCAAGTTTTCCCGTTCATTCCTTCCTGTTGAATCTTGAGTCTTGAATCTTTATAAATATATGCTCACAATGGGGATCTTGAAAACTATAGAAGATACATGTTCGGTTAGGTAAGACAAAAGTTGTACTATTTAGAAGCCTTTTAGAATTTGCAAAAAAAGTATGAATATTTTAAGTGGTTTCCAGAATCCAGGATGAAAACTAAATTACTGCATTTTCATTTATGTTTAAGAACTTCTTTAATTTCCAACGGAATTTAATAAAATTGGGTATGGGCACATAAGTCGATATGACCTTTCCAACGAAGTTGTTAAAAAATTTCTAGGCTTACTATGTTGCGCATGCCCGAAGTCAATTTTTGTTTTTCTTATGGCCAACATATTGAATTTTTGTACCATTAGTTAGCTTGAAAAGTTACTATTTCAATGATACCACACATTGTAGATTTTATTATGACAAAAAGTACATATTCAAAAAACTTAAATTCCACTCTTTTCATCATGGTTGCCATGGAAAGTCTGTCTTGACAGATTGACTAAGTTTGAAGTTTTGTTGTCGTCGTTAGGTGATTTTTAGTTTAGTTGTTTTAAATTCCATAATTTAAATAATTGTTTTTAACAATGGCAAAATTTTTATTATTTGAAAAAGGGATTTATATGATGTATGCATCCGTAATTATCAGAACTCATTTCTTGCTTCTGAACAATATCAACTATTGTATTCGGAAAAGCGTCGACCGCACAGAACGATTTTTAAAAGATCGGGTAGAAGTCTCATAAATAATGGTGGATTTTTGTAAAAGCGTGATAAATACAATGTACAACATGGAATAAACAATACCATAAATTATCCCAACTGGCCATGCACACGTTTTGATTATTAAAATTAAAAACTGATGTATTAGCTTGTAAAATTTAATTAAAAAATTGAATAAATAGCAAAGAAGTTTCGGCATAAGCCATTCTCACTGCATTTTCACCAATAGTTAGAACGAACTTAATTGTTACACAATTTTTTTAAATTTTACAATGTGATATCGTTTATTATGGTATTTTAATTAAATTTGACAAGTAACTTTGCTATTTATTAAATTTTTTAATTAAATTTTACACGTTGATACATCCAGTTTTTAATTTTAATACTATAAATGGCTTGGTGCAAGTTCATGCCAATCCTAATGCATCGACTAATCAAATATCCTGTAAATGTGGAATTTGTCAAGAAAGTACTTCAAGATATTAAGAAAAAATAAGTTTCATCTTACAAATACCAAGTCGTTCAAAAATTAAGGCAAGAAGATGTTCAACATGGGTTTGATTTTCTGTCATTGGTTTTCTGCGAAATTGGAAGAAAATCCTGAGTTTGATCAAAATATACTGTTTACAAACGAATGTACGTTTATGAATAATGGATTGTTTAACCACATGAATTTTCATTATTGGAGTAATGAAAAATCTCCGTGTTACTTTTGATTCATGAAACCAAACACGATTTAATGTAAATGTGTTAGGTGTGGTTCACCAAAAAACCAAATTTTGGGACCATATTTTTTTAAACAAGACCCTTAATGGTGAACTTTATTTACGATTTCTAGAAAATAATTTAGAAAACATGATAAATGAGCTTCCTTTACTTTATCTATAAAACCTGTGGTTACAGCTGGATGGTGCACCAGCACACAACATTACGGCTGTATCAGAATATTTAAATAGGCGATTTGATGTGGAGTGTATTGGAAATAAAGGTTCTATTCACTGACCTGCACATCCACTACGATAAAGATCAAGCTTATATTAGTAGTTACAATAATGTAGAGGAATTGCAAGAAAGAATTGTCTATGTTATACGTTCAATACCACTAGACATGATAGCTAGGGTAACACAATGTTTCTGAACGAATATTAAAATGCACTGCTAATAATGGATTTCATTTCGAACATTTAAACTTTTATGAATACTGAATTGTTAATATTTTTAGTTTAGGTTTTAATTGTATTAGGTGTTTTATTTACTTTTTAAAACTACAATAAATTAGTGGTTTCATTTAACAAATTTTATGATTTATTTAAAAGTTTCAAAAATAAATACATAATTTGAAGACAATCTGTCAGAACTAACCTTATTTAAAAAGGAAAGAACCAACCAAACCATGACAATTTGATTTTGTACTAAATAACAAACCGACCAATAAAGCGAAATTTAAGTTTTTTTAATAAATTGCACTTTTAGTTTAAAAAATATAAGTGTGTGATATTATTGAAATCGTAATTTTTCGAGCTGACTAATGGTACAAAAATCTAGAAAAACAAAAGTTTACTTCGGGCACGTGCAACATAGTAGGTCTAGAAATTTTTTAACATTCAGTGAAAAGGTCATATCGACTTATGTACTCATACCCAATTTTATTAAGTTCCGTTGGAAATTAAAGAAGTTAAACATAAAGGAAAATCCAGTATTTTAGTTTTCGCCCTATACACTGGAAATATATAATTTTTCAAAATTTTACTATTTTGTCTTTGTTTACTTCACAAGGTGATTATGCCCACCTGACAAATTTTATAGGTACCCAAAATAGTAAAATAAAATTCAAATTAATCCAACTAATCCAAATAAAGTTTTTTAACTTTCTTAACATTTTTTAATTTGTGGTTTGTGCTCTACCTGCAGATAGCAATTCGAATACTGAATCTAAGGGAACCCTTCTAGTTGCTAAATGACTTCATCATTCAAGCAGTACTTAATTCAAGTCATTAAATATTAACCTTAGTAAATAAACTCGTTTTCAACAATTTATAAACCACAAAAAATTAATTACCTTTAAGGCGTGAAAATCTTTAATAATAATACTGTAGAATTTTAGAATGCTATTGATTAATAATTAAGCATGTTTCAAACATAGTAAGCGCACCCCTGCGAGAAGTGCAAAGAAGCCTTGTCTTTAGTTGTATAGATTCTCATTGATTAATTTCTAACCAAGGAACGAAAGAACTGATTGAAATTATAATCTTTTGACCATTGATTCCTTTAATCAATTTACACATTTTATTTTAAATATGAATTTTAAATGATTAGGTTTGTTCGGTCAGTCACAGTATAATAAAAAATACAGTAGCGACACGGAGCGTTGGCTCCTTTGATCTGTGAATGCAAGAATGTATGTTAAGTATAAGATAGTTTGCTGCCTTTTAAACCTTATAAAAAATTTACATTGTTCTGTACTACAGAGAGGTTCACGGTGCAATTGTTTAGTTTACGCAGACTCCAAATTGAGCAAAGATACAAACTCACAAAATAAGTTTACTGTTGGTAGCAATAATTAAACATAAACTAGTGTATATAATGTATTTATTAATCAGCTTTTATTCAACATTAATAATATACTATATTAGTAATAAACAAACAAATGATATTGTAAAAACATTTTTTAAGTTCTAAAATAATGGCCATTATTGAAATAAAGAACTCCATATAAATGTTTTTAAACTGAATATTTTACTAGAGTCCCAACATAATAATACGGTTCTCTCGTGCAAAAACTCCAGAAATGTTCAGTTTACTTCAAGAATTAAAAGCAACAAACAGTACAATGTGCATATATAACTTGCTTCTCAAGCTTTCTTTGAAGTTATTTATTAACACAACATAAACAATACATGACGTTTAATATTAGTTTAGACACTATGTAAGCCACTTGCGGTCCTAACGTCAAGTGAATGTCTTGTCATGTCATGCGTCATGTTAATAAACGAGTGTTAAATCTAAACGCTGTTTATTATTAAAATATAAGTATCAAACATAGCGCAGTCAAGAAAATTAAAATCTTAAAATATCACAGGCATCACCAAGTGTATGGAAACATTAAATAAATGTTAGATGTAGATGTTGATGAATTATACAAAAAAAAAGTATATAACAAAAATGACAGGATTCAAAGGTCATGTAAAATTACCGCCGGATTTCGATCTTCAAGGGCAGCACGCCGCTAATGAATGGCAATTTTGGAAAATCGCATTCGAAGATTATTTAATAGCAACAGGACAAAATGAATCCGCTGACCAGATAAAACTTTCAATTTTAAGAAATATTATCGGTAATGAATCCGCAAGGATTATGTCAACATTTAGCATTGCTGCAGATGAACTGAACAAATATAAGGTTACTATGGAGATGCTAGATAAATATGTAAATCCTAGAATAAACTAATGTTTCGAAACATTCAATTTTCTTAAACGTACACAGGAGGGAGAGGGGTTTGAACACTTTCTAACCGACTGTAGACATTTGATTAAATCTTACAATTATAATACCATTGACCCTATTGAATCTGCAGAAGACAAAACTCTAAGGGCTCGTATTGTGATTGGAATAAGAGATCCAACAACACGAGAAGCCTTATTAGAAATTGACAAGCTTACATTAACTAAAGCTATCGAATTCTGTCGCACAAATGAGAGCAGATCTCAAAGCCTACAATTTCAGCAGACGAATGAAGTAAGCCAGATTACAGGTACCAGACCAAAATATCACGAAAAGAAATCTAATGCAGAGGACAAAGGTCAACAACAAGATAAATTTTTATATCGTAGGTGCTAACGGACACATGGGCCACGTGAATGTCCTGCATATGGAAAGAAATGTAAAAAATGCGGATTAGAAAATCACTTTGCTGTATGTAAGGTAAAAAGTGTGAAAGCTACAGAAAAAGACAAGTCTAGCGACTCTGATGTTTTTGTGCAAAATATTAATGTATTGTGTTACGTGCCAATAAAATTTGGCACTAAACATTTCTTTAGTTTTAGCTTCGATGTGCGGGTGTTTTCGCACCTTAAATTAAAAAGACTCGGTGCGCGTATTTCCGTCACGTCAAAAGTGGGTTGGACGAATAATTTCGCGCCAACGCGTGAAAGGACAAAGTGTTTTTTTTTTCCGGTGGACTCTATAACGTGGCTGTTTTGCCTGGGACTTCAAGAAGTGTGGTCGTGTTAGGTATCGTATTGTGTCTGTATCTTTTTTATGTAGATTTCCTTGCCTTTTGTTTATCTGTCGTTCCTTAACCCTTCCTTATCGTTACCTCTACATAGGAAAGAAGACAATGTGTAGCAGCCTGCCCGAACCGCAGTCCACGCCGGAGCACCATCTTTAAACACTCCGGAATGGAGCCCTGAGATCTGGTCCAGCCATCTTGAAGGACGCTTGGCGTACTTCGTGGGAGTCTGGACCTGTTTATGTGAGTACCTTATTGTCATAACTGTTTGCGAATTTAATATATATATATTCCGTAATTGCGCGTTAATTTGTGCATTGTGTGACATCATTGACAGATGGGCATGCCAAAATCTGTATAAAGATTAGCGCTACCAACTGCTGTGGTGTTTAGTATGTTACGTTTTTTTTTCGTGGCAGCACGTTGGGCGCCAAAAATGTTACGTTACGTAATTCGTGCGTAACACAAAGAAAATCAAAGAAATGACAGGGCTCAATCGGAGATTAGGGGGGGTTGTAGAAAGCAGACCAACATACAATGTACGCGGCTGTAAGGAGTTAGTGATAATACCTGCAAGAAAAAAAAAATAGTTAAGCAAACCTGAAATAAAGAAAAGAATAAGCATAGCAGCAATGATAAGTCTAAATTATTCAGTACTTTGTAGAATGTAAGAAAAAAAAATTGTTTGGATAATCTATATAATATAACAACGGTAACAGCATTATAAAAATTTTTATTACAAAGTGAGGTAATATTGGGGAGTAGCAGAAACGTTTCCTCACACACCAATTAAACATAAATCAGACAAAATGTTAACAAAAGATAAATAGGTAAGACACAATAGATATGAGTAATTCAGTAGGATTGATTTCTTTTTTTTTTCTTTTTTTTTTTTTATATCAGGCAAGTCTATTTTAAAAAGTATCAGAACGACAAAGATATGGTAAAGCAACGGATAGATATTTAAAGTAATAACAAGTAGGAAATAGTTCAACTTACAAAAGTCCTTCAGCAACGCTTCCTTGCAACGGAAGTGTGAGATTCATGATGTCCTGCACTAACGAAGCACTTCACCCTTGACTGTGAGGGTGTTGATGGAATTTCTTACACTTTACACTAATCACACCTATGTATTTCACTGGCGTTAGCAGCAGACTTTATCATGCTGATGGAACTATGTAGCATTGATAAATTCTTGTTAACTCTATTTCCTGAGACAATAATTTCGCACTCTTTTGTAACACAAATCGTAAAAAGAAAATGGTAATAACAATTTAGAATCACGCTTTCAAGGCACGATGTAATGCATTAAACCAACAGCAACGCGAGGTGCCCCATTTGCTACCTATGGTAACAAAGAAAAATCTAATGCTTTTGAATAACGAAAATTTGCACAAACAACGATCTATTTTAGATACGTTGGGGTTAGAAAATTCAGAAACTACAGTATCAACTGTCTTTACAAGTGAATGAGATACCTGTTTATAAGAAGCAACCTTTTTCTACTAAACCTGCTACAACTGTATCATCATTTGTTTTTGAAGCACTCAAGCTTAAAACTGTATTTGGATAATCCAAAGTATGCACTACTCTGATAACAAAAGGACCACGAAAACTAGATCGCACACACAGTTCAAATATAAAAAGACAAATCAACTTAAAAAACACAATTAGTAAAGCAACGCGTATCACTAAAAACCGTCCGTCAATTACCTTACCACAACACTTGTGGTCAACCAAACACGTTACATATATAGCATACTTCCTTCAAAAGTAATCAGAACTACACTTTATACAGTTAAAATACAACTTTTATTTCACAAGAAAAACAACTAAAATCGTGCTTGTTCATGAACAATTTGAAAATTGTTACCGCAGTAATTCTCACTATTGTCAACGCAAAGAAGAAGCAGTCTTTTAACGTAATTAATATATCGGAACCAAGAACGAACTGAGACTCCTCATCTGTTTATTCAACTCGTTCTATTACAACTTCTTATCGCCTCTTATCTAGACTTGTATATCCACATAAGCAACAAAATTTAGACGATGCAATCTATAATTAATTACAATGCATTCGCCTAAGGAGTTAATAAATATTAAATATAGAGATAGTAATTTGTAGAAAGGTATTTATGAATTGCGTATAGCGTAAAATGTTAAACTATAAAAAATGCCCGTTACAAGTAAACCGCGCTTGTGGAATTGTAATTATGAACTTTAAAGTGTAAGAATTGTTAAATGTAAAAGCAACAAGTCATGTAAACACTTGCATAAAAGTATGTGGGAAGAAATTTTAGTTAGAAAATGTCAAACTCAAAAGTAAATTAGATACAGGGGCTGATGTTAATGTTATCCCTTTATCAGTCTTTAAAAATTTAAAACAAATTGTAAAATAAGACCTACAGAGTATGTACTGAAAGCATTTGAGGGGACAGTGTCTAAACTTACGGGAGCTGTTACTTTAAATATTAAACACAAAGAGAAAAGTATTTTTGATAACTTTGTTGTTGTGGATGGTGCTAGTCACGTTTTAATTGGGGTAAAACATGGATCCATCTAAATCTGATTAAACGTGTTAATAAAATTGATTTAAATATAAATGATGACCAGAATAAATTTATTAGCAAAAATCTTGACATATTTGTAGGTTCAGGCAAATTTAAAGAAACTATTGAGATTACTACTGTATAAAATTTTGAGGCAGTATGTTACCCTCCGGTTAGAAGTCCTGTTAGTATTAAAGATGACCTAAAAAATAAGCCAGATAGACTAATTAAAAGAAACGCTATACTTAAAGTAGACAAAATTGACCCACGTGCAAGCATTAATCGTACGGTAGTCAAAGAAAAAAGCAATGGTAAACTGCGAATATGTTTAGATCCATCAGATTTAAATGCTCAAATAGCACGTAAACCCAGGATTAGTCTAACAGTTGAGGAAATATCGTCAAAAATATTAAATAAAAAATATTTCAGTGTGTTCGACATGTCTGAAGGGTATCATCAGATCCCAATCAGTGAAAATTCTTCTTGGAAATGTTGCTTTTCCACACCATTTGGTGTATATATGTTCATTGTTCTACCATATGGCCTATCAAATTCTCAAGATCTATTCCAAGAAATAGTTGAAAATAAATTTGGTAACATACTCAACCTGCCTAACGTGACTTGGTCCATTAGACCCTCTCGTTCTTATGTTCAACATCTCATTAATCAACTACTTTCTGAGGATCTTCAACAAATTGTAGATTGTGCTACCATATCTTAGATGTTGTCCTGGTTAACTCTATTGTGGACTGGTCCACCTGCACTGCCCTCGACCCGTTTAGTGATCATCTACCAGTCCAGTTATGGAGCTTCGCAAGTTTCTTTCGAGCCGTTATCTATGGTGGATTGACCAAGTTGGCTCTGTCAATGATTACTGGGAGTCACTTAAATACCTATTACTAGCTGCTCGTGATGTGTATGTGCCGTCCAAAGAATTATCCTCCAACCCTGACCCCATTTATTACAACAACGAGGTCAGGCAATTAAGGAAAGCTTGTCGTCGTGCTTACACCAATCGCAAACTATCTCAGCTTCATAGGACACGTTTTCTCGCACTATCCAGGAAACTTCACTGTGCAAAGCTTGCAGCTCTACACCATTTCATGTCTTCTCTCGTTAAGGACAGCAAACCTGGCAATTGGAATGTATTCTATAAATACGTCAATGTTTTAAGGAAACCCAGATCCTGTCACGGGCTTCCAGACACTTCAACTGAAGCTTTAGCTGTCTTTAGTGACACTTTTAAATCAGCATATACAGATGCTCCCCAAATGAGTATTGGCATGGCAGTATTGGATCCTGTACCAGCCGCCGCCCCATTTGAATTCGACGACAGCGATGTCCTCAACGTTTTACGAAAAGTTACGGCAGGCTCCTGTGGTCCTGATGGCATCTCAGGTCGGCTGATTCGTGTTTGTGGCAACTCCATCGTGCCGTACTTAACTATGCTATTTAATATGTGCATTAACAACTGTAATATACCGCTTGAATGGCGCAAAGCATATGTGGTGCCTATTCATAAAAAGGGGTCTAAATCTCAGCCAGGTAACTATAGGCCCATTAGCCTAACATGTGTTATCTGTCGTGTATTCGAGAGGATCCTAAACCGCTATATAATGCGTATCCTAATTTCTTAAGCCCGTTCCAATTTGGCTTCAGGCCACAGTACTCCTGTGAGCCTGCTCTGGCCTGCTTTGTACAAGACATAGCTGATCATCGCGACAATGGAATACCCGTTGATGCTATTTTTATCGACATGGCTAAGGCATTTGACAGTGTGCCCCACAAACTTCTTGTAGAGCACTTGTTTAAAATTGGTCTTGACTGGCGAGTACTGTCCTGGTTAAAGATTTTTTTATCCGGTCGCACGCAACAGGTCAAGATTGGAGATTCTTTATCCGAACCAGTTAAGGTTACTTCAGGGGTGCCGCAAGGTTCGGTACTTGGCCCAACTCTATTTTTGATCTTCATTAACACCATAGTAAATAACATATCATCCACTATTAGACTCTTTGCTGATGACATTGTCCTCTATAGGGCAATCAAGACTAAAGAAGATTGTAAGGTTCTGCAAAAAGACCTGGCCCACCTCACAGCTTGGACAGAAGCAAATGGGATGCTCATTAATTGTACCAAGACAGTCTGGGTTGCATTCGGCTCAACTACATCTGCCTACTCCTACAGACTGAGTCTAACTACCCTCACTCCAACAGACAGTTGTAGATATCTGGGTGTTATTATCAACCAAAACCTGAAGTGGAATGAGCATGTTCTTTATGCTATTTCTAAAGCCAATAAGCAGCTAAACTTTCTCAAGTACTGTCTTCGTGGTGCTTCCTATGAGACGAAGCGACACGCATACATTAGTCTTGTACGTCCAACGTTGGAGTACTGCGCATCAGTTTGGAGTCCGCCAGCTAAGTTTCTTGCCTTAGCCCTTGAGGCGGTTCAATGTAGAGCGGCTCGGCAGGTGCTGAATACTTACGACTATGCAGTTAGTTGCACGGCACTCTTACAATTCTTAGAGTGGGAGCCGTTGGTTTTACAACGTGACCGAAGACTGCTAATTTTGATTTACGAAGCCATAACTAAATTGCCCTCCTTAACGGAGATTGATATCCGTCTACGTGTGGCCAACTACATCTCACGTAATGACCATTGGTGTAAGATCCAACGTCCAAAATTTGCAAGCTCCTTTGGTGCAAACTCCCCAGTTGGCAGGGGTATCGTATTGTGGAATGTGCTGCCTCAGTGTGTCTTTGACCCTTTCCCTGAAACAAAAGCCCAGTTTACTAACCTGTTAGATTAGTATTTCTTGGTTTGTTTTATCATTGTAATTATATTGCTACCACCGCTGGCAACAGCATTGTATTGATAAATAAATAATGTGATTATCTGTCATGATGATATGATAGTGGCTAGCTTTGACAAGGAAGAGTATGACAAAACTGTAACTGAGGTGGTCGAACGGGCTAGGAAACCGGCTGTAAGTTTAATAGGAATAAATTTCAATATTGTAAAACTGAGGTAAAATTCATGGGGCAAATCTTTTCTCAATTGTGCATGCGAGTTGACCCCAGCAGAGCCGAAACTCTGTGCCAGCTTGAAACACCACAAAATGCGGTTGTACTGCAGCAAATTATCGGTTCTTTTAATTATATTCGGAAATATGTTCCAAATATGGCTGAAATTATACACCCATTACAGGAATTATTAAAAAAAAAAATTGAGTGGCAATGGCTACCAGAGCATCAAGAGTGTTTTGAAAAGCTAAAATCTATGGCTTCAAAATCACCGGCATTAGTTGCATTTGACCCCGCAAAGAAAATTATACTGCAGTATGATGCATCTAAAAACGGGTTAGGTTGTTGCATGTTTCAAATTCATGATAATATACTAAAATTAATTGCATGTGCTTCACGAGCAATGAACGAACATGAAATAAACTATAGCCAAACAGAAGAGGAATGATTAGCTATTTATTTTGGCACACAAAAATTTCATAACTATATACAGGGTGGTCCGGTTTTCATTAGCCAGCGTATATCTTTTGAACTATGCAAGATATAGAAAAATTTTATGGGAAAAAGTTTTTTGAATATATTTTCTCTACAAATATAAGGCATTAGGTCTTTTTCATGGCCTACTATATTTGAGCAATAATATGTCACTTTGGTTTTTTTAATAGAACACCCTGTATATTTTTTTGAAAAAATATTCTACTTGAAATTGTCTTTACGGCAATATGCCACAATCAATGATTTCTATTCAAAGTGCGTTAAATAACCTAAATAATAGAATTTCAATCTGATTATTTCTGTTAACAAATGCCATTGCAGTATTTCAGTTGTTTATTCACAATTATCTGTCACATAAATAAGTAAAAGTATTATTGTGTTCTTAATAGTTGTTTCGCGCAAAATAATGGAAATGAATTATTCAAACAATGAAAAAGTTGATATGTTATGCTGTCTTCATAGGTCAAACAACAATAAACGTCAAGCTGCAGTTTTATATCGAAACTTTTATCCTGACCGTAGACAACCAAATATAAATACATTTAAGAATTTAGAAAATTTTTTAAGGTCCAATGGTAGCTATTCAACTATCACCAGAAATCAAGTACAACATAAATTGATTATTTTGACCTACTTTAGACCTTATCCTAAAGTTTCTCCGAGACAAGCTGCAGCTGAACTAAACGTTTCGACAGATTTTTAATGTTTTGAGGCGTCATTCAATGAAAGCATTTAAGATGCATTTGGTTCAAACATTACATCCCAATTATGCCAACAGCCGAGTTGGTTTTTGTATATGGATATTGAATGTATAGAAAGAGAATTTTTGGACAGTATAATTTGGACTGATGAATCTAACTTTCATAAAAATGATATTTTTAACTGAAAAAATACACATTATTGGAATGATAGAAATTCTTTGCAATTTGTTGAAACCCGTTCACAAGTACGATTTTCAGTGAATGTGTGGATAGGTGTAGTAGGTGACCGCATACCGGGTCCGTATTTCTTTAATGGTAGTTTAACCCAAAATAGATATTTGATGTTTTTGCAAACTTCGTTTCAAGATTTCTTAGATGATATTTTCCTAGTTATCAGGCGAAACTTATGGTTTCAACACGATAGCGCTGCTCCACATAATGGAATCAATGTTACAAATTATTTAAATAATGAGTTTGGTCAGAACTGGATCGGTAATAGGAGACCGACTTTGTCGCCTCCCCGATCACCTGATTTGTCAGTTCTTGATTTCTTTGTTTGGGGGTTTTTAAAAGATCGAGTGTAATTCTAATTCTACCCTTTTTCAAAATCTTGAAGAGTTAATCGCAAAAATAAGAGCAGTTGCTTGCTAATTACCCCGGTCATGCTGCAAGATGCTAAAAAAATTTAATTATTCGAGTTAATAAATGTTTAGAATGTAATGGTGAACAATTTGAACATTTACTAAGATAATTACTTTTCTTGTTAGCTACTATTTTCAGATGTATGTATAAAAAAATTTGCAATTTATTAATTTATACAGTAAATAAATAATAACCACAGTTTCCTATTGGAATTCTATTATTTGAGTTATTTAGTGCATTCTGACAAGAATTCATTGGTTGTGGTATATTGCCGTAAAGACAATTTCAAGTAGAGTATTTTTTCAAAAAAATATACAGGGTGTTCTATTTAAAAAACCAAAGTGACATATTATTGCTCAAATATAGTAGACCATAAAAAATACTTAATGCCTTATATTTGTAGAGAAAATATATTCAAACAACTTTTTCCTATGAAATTTTTCTATATCTTGCATAGTTCAGAAGATATACGCTGGCTAATGAAAACCGGACCACCCTGTATATAGAACTAAAATTGATGTTCAGTCTGACCACAAACCAATTATAGCAATTATTAACAAACCCATCTGTAAAATTAGTTCAGTGCGATTACAACGGTTAAGGTTAAAATTATTGAACTATACATTACATGTTTATTATGTCCCAGGAAAAGATATCCATTTTGCGGATATGCTCTCTAGGACAAATGGTAAAGCAAGCTATGAACACGTCGATACAGACATGTTTGACATGGTGCACACTGTTTCAACACATTTGCCTATGAGTGATGCTAAAATAACTGAATTTAGAAAAGAAACGACTAAAGATGACACATTATCACCAAAGTAACGATCTTGCAGAAAAGGCTATAGGGATCGGAAAACAAATTCTACAAAAAAGCAATGAAAAAACAGACTTTCGTGAACTTTTATTATAATATAATAACAGTCCTATAGGAAATTTGAATGCCTCACCATCGCAAATATTAAATAGCAGGAGTGTACGAACACAACTACCTATAACAAATAACAACCCAAAATACAAAATCATATATATAAACAATTATGTAAGGAAAAGCAAAATGTAAAACTCATATGATTCACACAGCAAAAGAAAGCAAATATTATATAAAAAGGGGGGGAAAAAGTAGTCATTAAAACAAATATTGATAAGACATGGGATAAGGCAATTATGGTCAAAAAAATACATGAACCAAGGTCATACTGGGTAAGAAAGGAAAGTAATAACAGAATTGTAAAGCATAACACCAATCAGATTAAACCTTATTATTCGAAAACTGACTTCAAAGAATTAATCAGTGTGTTACGTGCCAATAAATTGGCACTTAAACATTGTTTTAGGTTAATTTTGATGTGCGGAAGTTTCGCGCCCTAATTTCAAAAGACTCGGGGCGCGTATTTCCGTCACGTCAGAGTGCGTTTGCGCCAGATCGCGCGACGCGAGTGGTGTAGGGACAAAGTGGGGGGACAAGTGTTTCCGTGACTCTCTGTAACGTGGCTTTTTTGCCTGAACCTTCGAGTGGAGTGGACGTTTGAGGTATCGTATCGTGCCTTGTTTTTATCTATGTAGATTCCCTTGCCTAATTATCTTTGTTTGTCGCCCTATACCTGGTTTCCTTGTTCATTCCCTGCATAGGTAGAGATAATTTGCAGCCGTTGGCGAACCGTTCTGCACGACCCTGGATGAACGAACCCATGACTGCCGGAGCTGGTCCGAGCGCTTTGGAAGAGCGTCGGGCGTACCATCTTTAACTACCTCAAAAGGGCCCTCCGTAGCCCTGATGGATTTCAGCAGAAGCCAACTTTAACCCAGGGACATATTCATGTGAGTAATTGCTGTATAACCTATTGTCTTAACTTTATATATTTTTCCGATATTGCGTAATATAATTTGTGCATTGGTGGCGTCATTGATAGATGGGCGCGCCAAATTTGTAAAAAGGTTAGCGCTACCAACCGCCCGTGACGTCGCTTATGCCGCGCTTGCGCGATGTATTTATCGACTTTTTAACTGTAGATTATCGACGTTTTTAAACTGTAAGAATTCGCGTTTAAAGCGTAAGAAGTGAGCCTGAGTTATTCCCGATAGAACCTAAAAAGCATCTAGCAGAAAATGACAAAGACAATCAGAATGTACTTGTACCAATTAGAAGCAATACTGATTTAGTGTGCGGAAAAACTAATGATGAGTTAGATACTAAAGACAAGTGTTACGGGTGATTGTGCCTTAAAGATGTCGAAGTACAGGGTACAATTAAGCCGATGCAACGCCTTAATCTTTGAGGGGAAGGGGTTTAATATTAGTTTATATGTAGTTTAGACAGTATGTGAGCCACTTGCGGTTCTAACTTCAAGTGAATGTATTGTCATGTCATGTGTCATTATGTTAATAAACGAGTGTTAAATCTAGACGCTATTTTTTATTAAAATATAAGTATCAAACACATGAAAGTCCTATAATTTACTTTAGGCTCTTGAAATACAAAAGACAAGTTACTTTTTGCAGGTACACTAAAAAGTATTTCAGATATCAAATACTATATACCTATATTAAAAATCAAGCCTGCATATACCAGATAGATATGATTAAAAAAGTTCGCAAATAGGTACTGCGGTTTTGCTACCAGTTTGTTATAGTTACAATAAGTGAACATAACAGCATTTTGTGTTCACCGATTTTGAAAACACTTTTCAGGATCATCCAGTTTGTTGTACTGTTGTATCATCTTTTACAGTAATTTTTCCCAAATACGAGTGGAAAATATTCACAACTCTAGATGTATCTTGTAACAGTTATTCATGGCAAGGCTGAAGTCATACTCCCACAATCAAAATACAGAAGCATTTTCTACTTCTGGTGAAGAAGACAATTGACCACTGGTGTGTTGCAAAAAAGCTAGTGCTTCTTCCGATCGGAACAACGTAGACCCAACTTATAGCAATATTCAATGTAGTTCGCAGTTTCAAAAAACTTTACTACAGCAAGTGTTGTTTTAAACAACATCCTTGCAAGTATTTATCAAAAAATTTACAATCACAATGTGAATGAAACAATAAAATATGCAACAATGCAAAAAATTAATCAAACTATGACGACTACTACCACTAAAAACGTGCTAAGCCGCGTCACGGATTGTGAAATAAAATTGCATATTCAATTTATTGTCAATTCCCAAGCTGTATCAAAAAACGATATTTTTCAAATTGGACCATTGGTAGATATTATCAATAAAAATTGCAGAACATGGGCAGTTTTCCTTGAACACACCTATAGATGAAATGATTGTAAAATGTTATGGTCACTGTCATTGAAACAATTTACAAAATGAAATTCTAGAAGATGTGGTTTGAAATTATAGGTTGTATGTAGAGACCATGTGGATATTGTTATATAAGTTCTCTTTATACAGTGTCAAGGAAGGAAAAGAAAATTCAAAAACAAGCAATTTTCCATTATGGTTGAAGGTAATTACAAATATGTTATCTGTGATTGACGGCCGCAGAAGTCATACTGTACATTTCCATAAATTTTTCACCGGCTACACCGCAATGAAAGAGTTAAAAGAACAAGGTTCATAGCCGGGACAATAAAAGAAACAGAAAAATATCAAGTAAAATAATCCAAAATACTCGAGAAAAAATTTCAGTTTATATGACTGCTAGTTTTATAACTGAAATGTGTTTTGTGTTCCATGCAGCTCACGGGTGAGCATTCCTGATTATGCTGGTTGTGATACCAGAAATCATATCAATGGCAAGCATGAGAAACAATGTAGGTGCCAATTACAAGACTGCTCTAGAAAGTGAAAAACCTATTGCCAAAAGTGTAGTATTATCCCGCTGCATTTCAAATGCACTTATGAAGTTGCAGATAAAACAGGCCATTATTACCTTTTTGTATTCGTATAAACCGAGTGTCCTCAAATAACCATACTGTTTTTTCAAAAATGGCAAAGTTTGAAATTCTTATAAATTGTGTTTTTTATATGAATTTCTTATTTGGTTTTTCTTTGCTGTAAAGATGGAATCATTATCACCAACACAATCAAGAACTTTTTACGCAAACACAAATTCTTCTTTAAATAAAAACTCCGTCTACATTCTATGCAAATGGTATCATTATTTTCAATGTTTATTTTGTTTTTATAAAGTAGGCAAAAATTCTAGATTCTTATGTCAAAGAACAAAAGTCACCAGAGCGTCTGCTGTTTATGATTGTATCTGAGATAAGAAAAGAGTCGAAAAATAGTCACTTTCCAACCTGAAATAGCATTTCACTTCAATCATTAAATGGCATTCGAAATGTCAAACTTTCAATATAAATCAAAATTAAAAGTTTGCTATTACAACACACGTCTATAGTATTGAGGGGTTTCTTATCCGAAATAAATTGTTGGTGCTTCCAGAGATTCTTGAAATGTAAATTTAATCAAATTAGGCTCTAAATGGTTCCTAATAGTAATAGTACTTTGCGAATATTCCTGACAATGTACGATTCACTGTGTTGTGACCTATGTATGTACATTTATAAATAATAAAAAAACAAAAAAAAAACTCCTGATATGTATAGTAATAGGATTGTTTGATGATTGTAAATAAGAGTTTTACATATGAAAAAAAATTTTGAGACAGGAATAAAATTAAAATGAAGGTGGAGTGTCGTAGAAATTGTATTATATAGAAATCTCTATTTAAACATGTTTCCATATAATATTTTTCCTATGAACTCGTTGTCCTTACTGTTGGTAAATTTAAAACTAGCATTAATAAATTTAAGAGCATAAAATAACTCCATCCTGCTATATAAATTTATGAAATAAGTCTGTGGAAAATGTGTGCAGGGGTGCTGTAATGTTGTTGTACTGTAAAAGTTTTTAAATTTGGACAATATATTAGATTCTAAAATTAATTTTTTAAAATTCTCATCACACAATTGTTCTAACTCACACACATATATATATATATATATATATATATATATATATATATATATATATATTATTACACCTCCACTCCCTTTACTCTACTGTGTCTGTTCACTGTCTGTCTTTATTCTATATTCTTAAAATTTTTATTTGATTTTACCCCTTTTTGTCGCGCCTTTTTATGTAATGTGCACACCTAATGCACGCCCCGTACTTGCAACGTTTGGTTGGTTCTTTAATTAACTATTTATTTCAATGCCTCGACTATTTAAACTCTTAAATCTCAGGGTGTTCAACTACTTATAGTGAGTTCTGTTATAAGTAGATGTGCAAAGTCCAACCAAAGTGCACACTCTTTTGTTTTAGTACTAAATTTTTACTCTACTTTTGTGTATGCCAAAATTTTACTACGATCAACGTCGCTTTGTGCCAAATTAAATTACTACCAAAATTATATGACTGTTTTTGACGTTTTAAGATATTTCAGCACTCACCTGGTTTATACTTCGTACTTGGCCGCTCTAACTGCTGGCTCAAAATCCTTGTCGCCGTATGCGTCTTTACACTGATGTCCTATCTGGTAGAATTTTAGTATCGCCTCCAGGTGTCGTTCTTAAATTTTTAGCTGCTCCCCAATACCTGAAATAATTAACCCTAATTTAGAATTTTGAATAACCTGTGCTGTAACTTCCCCTGTGCTAATTTCTGCTTTAATTCCCCACTACCAATTGCTGCTCTCCAAAATTCCGTTCCTCGTGTTCTCAATCAATCCGTCCGCTTCTTCGTATCTAATCCAAATCTACTCGTCGTCCTTATACAAATTGCTCTATGCCCCGCTACAAATCTATAAATCGCTATCCAAATCCAACGTCTTTCCTATATATATTTCTCCTCTCAATGTCCTGCAACCTAATCTATAAATCGCTATCCAAATCCAACTTCTTTCCCTTGTATAACCACTCGATGTCCTGCTACCTAATATCGCTATCCAAATCCCACTTCTTTCCTATGTATAACCACTCAATTGCCTGCTACCTTTCCCAATATCGTTCCAAATCTATATACTTTTCCGTCGTTTCGCCGTCGCACTATCACTACTCTTTACACTTATTACTTTCGTCGCTGTTGCTTCTTTACCCTTCTTTACTAAATCAAAACTCTTTAAATCAAATACTTTTATTAACTTCTTTTAAAATCGTATACAAATTAGCACAGTTTGAAAAACACGTCTTTTTACAAATAAATTTCGAAATAATCTCTGTTTGTTTGCTTTCCAAGGCGACCATTATAACTTTCTTGCCTACTACACTTTAAAGTACATAACTAAATCGTCCAATAACATCCTAACATTCCGTTTGTGTCGCACATACCATAGTTCATGTCCTTGTACACTTACCTTATTTACATAAAATTCTAGTATTTGTCCTAAATATTTACAGTTCACCAATCACATTTGACGTTGTTATAACTAATAATTTTGAGCTTACAAATATTGTCCAAAAGTTGATTCTATTTAAAATGCAAAACCAAAATAAATCACACTTGAACCTGGATGCGTGGTTGATAGTAAACGTCCATAGACGCATCCGGTTCTTGGACGGCAAATGTACTTTCAATGGCCTTTAAAATTCAAACTCGGCATAAACCCTTGAGCACTGTACATCTTACTACGTCATTTAGTCATTTTAATATTACCTTTTGGCACTTAATTTCAACTACCATTTTGAATGGTATTTTAGTATATGAAAAATACGGCAAACATACATTTTTAAGTTTATGTGATCAAATATGTGGATTATTTTGCTTGGCATATACTACCTTGTACTAAACAACCCTTAGAACTCTTGGTAGCTCCCTTATACATTACAATATATATATATATAGAAAAAAATTGTCATTTGGCATATACAACTTGCCAAAGGTGTCCAAATTTTTAGTCTGATATGCTCGAAAGTGACAATAGAAAGATATTTCGTCAATATGTTTATAGTCATTTGCATATTTTTCACAGACATCACACTTGTGTTGAGACAAGCACTTTCTAATTAAATAGCCAGAAATGTATCTTATTGCATTTTTCTCTATCGTATGAAACCTGTAGTCACACTCATTTAAATTAAGAGTAATCTTTCCATCACAACTACTCTTTGATATTGGGTTTTTATCCCCATACATGGATAAACTTTCAATATGCAAGTTTAAGATTTTGTCAAAATCAGGGAGACTGTTCTGCTTGTCAGATCTAAAATAACTTATCGTAAAAAGTTTTACGAATGCACGCTGAAACTGAATTGGAGTAGGGTTTACAGCATTGCCACTCTGCTATCTCACAGAGCCAAAGAAATTCTCCAGGGCATCTTGAGATAATTTTCTTGTCGTTAAGTAACTAAAACCAGCACCACGTAACTTATCCCACAAAATAAGCATACCGTGAATTGTGATTTGAAAACACCAAATATATTTAATTTGTTTCGTAACGTCTGTACTCAGCTTTTTCTACACTTTTACATTTTTCAGAAAAGTAGAACAGTCATTCAAAAAGTTTATTTGAAAGTCTAGTCCCCTAAATGGTTTCCTATGCAATTTTGGATCGTTTGTACTGGATGAACGTAAAATGTCAAACAGCTGATCAAAATGTTCTATAAACTCAACTGTGCCAGTTGCATGAACAGGTAATTCGTTTAATGCAATGTAACTTGTCATACCTGCTGCTACTGTAGCACTGAGAACTTGTGCTGCAAGGTTTACTCTCATTTTCTCAAACTTCGATGGATTTATGTGTGCATCAACTAGTTTAGGTGCAAAACGCCAAGACAATTTTCTGTCAGTTATAGAAATGATCGATATATTCCCACGATGTAAATTTATCATTAAACTTAAAAACTTTATCCATTAAATTATTTCGCATAGCCTTGATCAAATGAGGAACATCAAATAAATATATAATTTCCTGATCTCTTATTTTAAAACAGGATTATCTTCAGAAATATGTAATAATTTCGAAACTTTCAAATTGCTCGAGCCCATATCAGTTACAAGTGCCCTGACATGCAAACCTATATTGTTCAGCTGATAAACACTTGTTTCAATTAAAACCTTTAGTTGTGGACCTGAACACGAGGTGTGAGAAAAAAAGTATGCAAATGGCTGTTTCCAGTTGCGGTGTATACCTTTAGTCATCAATACTAATACATTCAAGGTTGGTCTATAAAATTTTCCATCTCCATAATCTTCCAATCCAACTACATAATCGTTTTTGATTGAATAAAATAAATGAGATTTTATAGCCATTTCATCCAAGCAAATGCAACAGTTTCTGTCAATGTCGTCAAATGTTTGTATCTTGTCTCGAAAAGCTATAAACAGTGCACTGTTGAATCCTACTTTAAAATTAATATTTTCTGTTAGTCTTTGCAACGTTCTTTTGCTTGGTATGATAAACAAAGTGCATAATTCCCTGTAAGCTTGTGGCCCCATAAAATATACCTTCAAGCAAGTTTTAAGAAATTCTCGAGTATATCGCCTATGTTGAGGTATTTTGTTAATATTCAAATCAGCCTGCAGCTTAACAAAACTTCCACATTTTGCTGGTATGAATTTATCGCATAATTTCTTAAAATATTCTATTGATGCTTTCTACAACTGGAGTTTCGTCACTAAAGTATTGCAATTTTCATATTAAGCTACGCATCTGATTTTGTACTAAATGAACCCTTGGTTCGTAATTTTAATTTTCGAGGTGTATGAGAACTCAATACTTTAACTATTTGGATACTCCTTTCATACTCTCGTTGGGGTGAATATTGTATAATTGCATCGTCTACAATATAGGCCTGACATTCAGAATAAGTAGATTTTTTTAACTGAACTGGATGCAGGTGGCTGCAGACCTGAAGGACCTGGTTGGCATTCCAATAAATCTTGCATCTCTGAAAGATAAAATACTTTGCATGTACTATAACAAAATTATCAGTAATATATACTCTTGTGCTGTAGGATTCACGATTCACTTACCTATATTGTCGGAATGATTATCAGCCGTTACTGTCTGGACTATATTTAATATTTCTGTTTCGGGAAGATCAAGTGTTGATACCACGTCTGCTATCAGCAACTTCCTTCCACTGCTAACTTTCTTAAACCTTCTTTGTTCAAAGTGCAAATGACACTCAGTATATTGAATTGTTTGAACAGGTTGTAGTAAACATTCGGATCCAGATTATTTTAACCAGTGTTTGTATCTGCAAATAGAAAGTGTGAGATAAATATAGGAATAATAATCTCTCGGTATGTGCAAAACTATGAATGAATTTTTGGAACAACGTAGCTTGATTAAACAAAAAAATTTATGAGTGGTGTGTATATTAATTAGGTGTAGCATAGACAATGCATGCAAAGCTAATTTCAATACATAACTTATTAATTTATTAAAGTTACATTACTATAAAGCCTTGTATCTTATGCCCCATAATGAACAAAAATTAAGCCTATAGTAAAAACAAGGTAAACATTCCACAACATTTACATGAGGTACAAACTATTCACTAAAGTAATTACATACCTTGTAATATCCTTTGGAAATCTGAATAAACTTGCACCTTCAGTTTGGCAAGTTGTTTTAAGTACCGCACAGCACAAATGTTGCTCACTTTTAGTTTTTTAATTAGGCATCCCTCCATTATTTATAATACAATAATACTACATCACTAAGAAAATTATAAAATAGATCATTCACTGTAGTCTTTATTGTGTATTTTTTGTGAAAAAGAAATTCACAAATCGAACCTTAACAATAAATGCTGGATGATATTTACATGTATACTACAAAACTAATTAATCATCTAACGGTAAACCATAGAAAAACAAACATTGTTCAATGCGCCTTCTGACGAATTTTAATTAAAGGAACGCCGAGATTCACACTTGCGCATTCAGAATTGTTTCTCAAATCCTATTTCACATCACTATAATATTCTTTATTATACTATGCTCAAACTAATGCAAAAATTATATTTGTTTACATCAATATTCATATTACAAAATAAAGACGTAACGTAACAAAGTCAAACGCCCACTAATATTGAAATTATATAAAAGGTCCAACACCTGTTGGACAAACAAAAAATTTTATATTATAAGTTTATCGTGCATATAAACCATTTGCACCTAATTCATTTTCATCAATTAATATAATATTGGTGCTGAAACATTGTAGCGCTATCTAGTAGTCGTTTCTATAATAACTTATCAATTCCTATTTTTCACTGAATTGTATACAATATCAATTGTGTTAGTTATATAATATCATTTATATCCCCAACCTTCAAAATTACTGAAAGTAACAACGCGACATCGGAAGTATCCGCATCACTTTCTGATTTGCGTCCAAATTTCAGAAAACGAAGATTTTCAACGTGTAATAATTTCAGCTGTACGAAAAGCACTTCCTACCATTGAATAAACCGTTAAAAGAAGACGCAGTACATTAAAGCTCAGGCTTGATGTACGACGTTTGGTTATTCAGTGGAAAGTAGTTGTTTAGAGTACAGCTATGAACGAACAACAGCTTCCGTCAACTTCAGCGCCAGCCTCGACATCAAACGATATTACAACTATGCAAGAATCCGACACCGAAATGGAGCTCCAGCAATTCTTATACGATAAACGGTAGTTGAAACGGTAATTAACATTTAAAGTGAATGGGATGTAATAGACACTATCAACGGTTGGCAACGCGAACTCTTATACAGATTTAGGGCGAGGCCAACTATGGATACGTGTCAGATATTGCGTAATAATACGCAAATTTAAACAAACTCTAGCACAAAAATAATGCATGCAAAATAATTAAAGGCTACTCACATCAGGTATTTTGCATCCGCCTGCAATTTCCTTCAGTAGGCCTGTAACCACGCATCCAGCTCCTTCTGGAGTAATTAGAGATGGCGTCGACGCTACCAAATACTTAAGGAACACCTCGGCAGCGGCGGTTGACATGGATCTCTCCATCTACAAATGTGGAGGTCGGTAGGTCCTTCGGTGGCGCAGATTGTACCTATGTAAGGGTCTGACAGGAAGAAGGTAAAGGTAGACAAACACAAAGGTAATTAGAAAAAGGATCCTACATAGCTACGATACGGTACGTCACCCAAAAGAAACGTCCATTTCACTTCACACCACCAGGCAAAAAGCCACGTTTTCGCACGAGAACCGCGAAACTCCCCACCCATTGTCTAGCATTGTCCTAACCCTCTAAGGATAAAAACACTACGCAAACTCACTATTGTGACGTACCGGAAGCCCCGCCCAGTCTATTTAAAAATGTTCCCGCGTCTTGCATATTTGAAAATATGGCGGGAAACTTCCGTACATCAAGAAAACTAAACTAAAACAATGTTAAAGTGCAAATTCGGTTTGCACGTAACAATCGCGACAAAGCCACAAAAGAAAAAACTTAAAAAAAGAAAAAGTCTGTTAGCACAGTAACAGCTTAAAATCTAAATCCTAATTACCCTATATAAACCCTAACTTAAAACCTACAAAATGTTTATATAAGGCGCCACCTGGTTTTTCGACCGATAACACGTCTACCGAAGTACCAGGAAACGGAATAGGTAGCCCGATAGTCTTTGACTACACTAATTACCGACAGCACAAATTTGTCGGGGAGCATGAAACACTACTTAAACTAACACGGGTGCGACAAGTCGCCTAACCTATCTAAACCTATCTAAACTTATCTAACTAAAGCTAACATAAGTTGTTATATGCAAACACACATGAGTGTTGCATTGAAACTATTCTTCTTTTTTGGCAAGAAGTGCCCAAATTTAAAAAATGTTCATGAGAGTGCGTCACCTTGCACTCTGGCAAATTTTGTTTCTGGTACTTTGGTTTCCTCCGATGCACATTTAACTTGTCCATGACACAGTTGTGAATCCACAAATTTACCAAAAGTACCACCTACTAAATCCTTATATGCTAACCTGACAAATTACATTTCTAAATTGGGTTAGCTTTTTCACTTAATTTTCAGGAAAAAATAATTCCCACGTCTGGTCATATATACCACACGTTAGGACGATAAAAAGATAAGATAAGATCTCAAATTGATGTTAAAGATAGTAGATAAGATAATGACATTAAGCTTAAGTTGTTATCCTCAAAGGTAATGAATAAGATAACGGTATTAAGCTTTAGTTATTTTTTTTGTTGAGATACTCGATAAGATAACACGATATTAAGTTAAAGTGATTATAAGAGATAGTAGGTAACATGAATTTAAACAGAAGTTATTACTCAAGATAACCGGTAAGATAACGCGAAATAACTCGAAGTCATTCCTAACGGTAGTCGGTAAGATAACGATAAATTAAACCAAAATTATTACTAACGGTAATCGGTAAGATAACGATACTAAACTAAAGTTATTACCAAAGGTAATCAATAAGATAACAATATTAAACCTAAGGGGTATTATCGAAGATAATAAAGAAGACAAAGATATTGGCCTAGTTATTACCCAAGACAATGATAACAACAAAAGAGTGGCTCCAGTAGAGCCGTTGAAATGGGATTGACCCGTGCCCTCTAAAAAGAGAAACCTGTGAAGCAGGTCCGTTCGCAAGAACAGCACGGGGGACCGGCAAAGACCTTTGGGTGCATTCCTGCACCCAGTGTTGATCGATATCGGTGAACTATCACCCGATATCCATTCGGTATATACGATATACTCATTCACTCACACATTCACACACTCATACATACCTTCACTGCCAGAGCCTATGCACTGACAGCGGCACCGCATGACCCCACGAAAGATTCGCAGATACATGGTCCAGGTGTCTGTGAAAACCTCCCGCACAACCACACGGTGACTAACAGAAAAGAAAAGGTAGTAGAGAAACAGGAACAGTAAAAAGAAGGAGGTTGGTTTTTTGAAGTGCATAAGAGGCACCTCTAGGTAGAAGAAAGTAGAGGAAGGGCTCGCATTGAGCAAAAGCGACAGAGGGAAAGGTGGATAGCAAAGCGCTACTCAACCAACAAGTGTGGTCAGTAGCTCGGAATGAGGGAACATCATTCTTATGTGGCAGACGGGTGTTCCGGGACAAGAACAGGTCCACCGAGAGAAGAATAAGGCATAGCGGAGATAGCGGGTTAAGAAAAAGTATAGTTTTTGGACAAGCGTCCGAGAGAAAGTAGAGAGTTGTCCCTATAAAACACAGCGTAGTCTGAAGGACCACCTGCGATATTAATCCGACAAGATAACGTATAACATATGTTAACATTCACTAGGCTCCTAAGAGAACTAGTGCGATAATTTTCCTAACGAGTGCTTCGACTACGATAAGAAAATCAGACAAAGGTAGACCCGACAACTTAAAAGTATCCTCACAGATACAAACACACAAAAACAAACTGTTTTAAGGTAGTTTTTTAAATCGGTAGCACCCTAAACACACAAAAATGCCCAATTCCAAGCAGTTAAATACAGATACACTGTCCCCATATGCTAAAACAACCGAGAATTTAATAAGATAACAATAAGAAGCAATAGCACCTCACCACAAAGTTCAATAAAAAACAACGAAAAAAAAATGTTTATAAGTTATGTTGATTTAATAGAAAAACAAATAAAGATATAGTGTAATGATGTAGTATAATGTGGGCAACTGGAATAATTCAGAAGAAAAACACACGGAATAGATAATCTTAGTTCTTGCAACTGCGAATATGAACTATTTCTTACAATGGCATAGGTCATGACTCCTATGTTGGCCCAAGGAAAAAATCATCCACTCAACATCAGCTAAAACCAATCATAAAAATTCAATTGGTTATTTCAACCAAAGTTACGACAATTACCATACAATTAAACCATATAAGAGAAATACTAAAGACCGAACAATATGTAGTAGGAAAATTTCAAGGGTTAATTAAATGAAACGACAGAGTTATATTGGGGGGTGTAGAGGATGAAGTGATATATGAGTAACGGTATGGTCGAGGAAAAGTCAACCAGAAGAAAAAGATAGCTAAATTAAGGTAAGTAAAGTTAAACGTGTAAGAAATTATATACTATATGAGAGAAGGAATAAGTAATTAAAGATACTAATTGATGGTGAGGAGAAAAAATATTAGGTAAATTGAGAGGAGAATGGGACATGAAAAACTTAATTAGCATTTGGGTCAGCAGAGAATGGCTTAAGGTCTTTAATATGCCACCTGCCTTGGCGTTTTCCTTCAGTATCCTGAAGTTCGTAGATAAGGGGACTAATAACACGTGTGACTTTACAAAGAATGAATTTAGGGGCCAATTTTGAAGAAAATTTCTTAGATGCATCCGATAAGACATAGTTCTTTTTCCAAACTTGTTCGCCCAAGGCAAAGGAAATATTTCGCTTACGCAAGTTATAATGGTCCTTGCTCTTTTCGTAAGCTTTTAACAAATTTTTTCTAACGTCGTTAAAGATAGAAGGTAGTGACTGTTGGTCCTTGTCCCAACGTACTTTATCGTCAAATTCAATTACGTTAGTATCGTCAGGCACTAAACCATAGTAACTCCCATCGATTGGGGTATATCTTCCAAAACAAGAAAAGACGGAGTGAATTGGGTTGCTTCGTGTTTAGATGTACGCAAAGCTTGAGCAATTTCAAAGATATGTTCATCCCATGTAGTATGGTCTGAATTAATATAAGAAGAGATAGCGGTAATTAAAACTCGATTTACCCTTTCGGTAGGGTTTACTTGGGGTGATATTTTGCGTTAAACCAAATTTTTGTACTTTGTAACTTTTAACGAAATTCTGAAAATCTTTAGAGATAAATTGTGCACCATTGTCACAAAGAATAATCTGGGGACACCAAAGATAAGAAAGACATTCTGTTCTAGAAATTTAATTATTGCTGCGGAGGTAGCTTTACGTAAGGGTTGTACCATAACAAATTTAGAAAACCAATCGGTAACGACTAAAAGATATTGATTGCCTCTTTTGATCGAGGAGAGGTCCTAATAAGTCAAGCGATATTAATTGAAAGGGATAAGATACACGTTTAAAGTTACCCATTAAACCGGGGCGAGCATCTTGCGAACTTTTATGGGAACCACAAATTTTACAGCTTTTAATGTAACGACAAACAGATTGCTTAAGTGTGGGCCAGTAATACAATTCAGATATTTTCGCGAGAGTTTTTGTAACACCAAGGTGTGCAGCTAAGGGATCGTCGTGACATAATTTGAGCACCTCACTGCGGTTTGCAGTGGGCACAACGAGTTTCCATTCAGGTATATTCGATATTTTATGTGGGGACGAAGATACAAATTTATACAGTCTATTATTAGTTACACGGAAGGTAGGAAATTTGTCAGGGGTATCGGAAACTTTTCTAATCATATTGAGGTACCAGATATCCAGAATTAAATTTGGAAGGTTAAGAGAAACAACATCTCGAGATAAGGCATCAGGTACGATATTTAATTTGCCAGGTCTATGCCTAACGTCAAAAGTAAATTGGGATATACGCAAGTTCCATCTTGCCAAACGACCTGCGGGTTGTTTCAAGTTATTAAGCCAAGTGAGTGCTGCACAATCAGTGATTACGGTGAAGTGTGTACCTTCGACATATCCTCTAAACTTCTCAATGCCAAAGATAACGCCCAATAGTTCTCGTTCGGTAGCAGAGTATTTTTGTTCGGCAGAAGTTAAGGCACGGCTCGCATAAGCGATCGGATGTTCTAAACCATTGTTTACCTGGAACAACATTGCACCTAACCCAGTAAGTGAGGCATCGGTTTGTATATAAAACTTGTCATCGAAATTTGGAGAAATTAAGATAGGTGCTGAAGTGATTAATGTTTTAATTTGTTCGAAAGCCTGTTGGGATTCTAAATTCCACTCGATAGTTTGGGATTTCTTTTTATTTTTTATTAAAGCGGTAATGGGTGCAGATATAGTTGAAAGGTTAGGTAGAAAATGCGATAATAGCTAATCATTCCTATTAAACGTTTGATTTCGGTAACAGTTTTAGGTGTTTTAAATTTAGTAATGGCATCAACTTTAGCAGGATCGGCTCGTAAGCCAGTCCCATCGATAATAAAACCGAGAAATGTGAGGGATGAACGACAAAATTGAGACTTTTCCCAGTTTATCTTAAAGCCTGCTGCGCTTAAACGTTCAGCAACTTCATCTAATGTGGCGATATGTTCATCGAAAGAACTTGAGATAACTAAGATATCATCTAAAAATACAAAGGCACGTTCTTGATGTAAGATAGGACCTAACGTTTGATCCATAGTACGTTGTAAAGTTTGTGGAGCGTTACAGAGACCAAATGGCAAAAAATTGTATTCGAAAAGACCTCGGCCTGGGACACAAAAAGCAGTTTTTTGACGAGAAGATAAGTCAAGAGGTATCTGATAAAAAGCTTGTCTTAGGTCGATAGATGAGATAAATTTAGCGTTACGAAGCCTGCTTAAAATTGAGTCAGTTCTGGGTAGAGGGTAAGCGTCTGGAACAGTCACAGAGTTCAACTTTCTGCCATCAAAACAGACACGCCATTCATCATTCTTTTTCCGAACTAGTAATACGGAGAGGTCCATGGTGAATTTGAAGGAGAGATAACACCAGATACTAACATTTTGTCTATTTCAGCATGTAAATGCTTTTGTAAGGCAGGCGATAAGGGATATTGACGTTGCTTAAAGGGAAGGGCATCACCTGTGGAGATAACGTGTGTTGCCGTTGTAACACAACCAAGTTCAGAGGTATTAAGTTTGCGAAATTTGTCGATTGTAGCGTTAAGAGTTACATTTTGGGAGTCAGTAAGAGAGATTTTGTTAGATATTCCTGTAGATGCACAGGAGTTCGTTTTAATGGAGGTTTGCCATGAAAATCCTGAAAGTAAAGTGACAGATTAAAAAGTTTACAGAAATCAACGCCCAGTAGAAAAGGATACGCTAATGCAGGGACAATCAAAATAAAACGTCACGTTCAAGAGACTCTACACGAATTTTTAACTTAAGGAACCAGTTACATGTATTTGATTATCGTCAGCTAAATTTATGTAAGTTTTTCGGAATAATTTGAATTTTGATATTTTGTTGAGATAATTGATGTAAACCTTCGTTATTTATAAGAGAACATGAAGAACCTGTATCCAGTAAAGCAATTACATTTAAGGAACCTATTGAGATAGATAAGTGTGGACGATTATCGAAGGGTTTTTTAACAAGTTGTGAAACAGCGGCAGTCTTTTTATGATAAAAGGAATTGATGGTTTGTAACCACTTAGACCACTCGGCTGGGGTAGTATAGCATAATTCCTCTAAAGGTAAGGCATTTTGTACTTTAATAGTAGCGGTATTATTATTAGATAAATTTAATGACGGTACAACGTTAGAAGTGGTTTTATAATTTGAATTTATTGGCGTCTGTGTCCGTTGGATGATTGGTGTTGAGGGCGATTTTGGTTTCTTGAGATATTCACACCCTGATTTGAAATATCTCGACGGGAGTTTCCCGATACGTTAGGATTACAGTTGGTGCAGTTAGATTTGTAGATATTTGAGCGACCACAACCATAACAAAAAATATTTCTAGGGTATGTGCAGACAGTATAGCTATGTCCACTTCGCTTGCAGTTCCAACAGGTAAGTGCGTTATTAGTTACGGTAGGAGGAACGTTAAGGGTAGATAGTTTACGGAAGGTCGAACTTGGCAAGCTAAATCAGGTTCTAGAAGACCAGATAATTTCTCGGGTGGTGGTCGATACTTGTTAATTCTTGACCTCACTTCTTGAAGAGAACGACATAGGTCTTTAAAGTGAGCTAGCGAAGATATGGGCTGTAATGCCAAACGTTCTGAGAAATAGGGGTTTAAATTTCTAAGTAATTGATCGATAATTTCGGATTCGGAAGGTTTTTTGTCAAGTCTGCTATATAAAGCTTCTAATGAGGTAATAAAAGAAACAACATTTTCGTCGGGACCTTGAGTTCGGTTACGAATTTCGTTCCAAAGGTCGTTAATGTAGCCATAAGGTAGGAAGTCTCGTTTTAAACAGGCAACTAACTCATTCCAGGTAGAAATTTGGTGTCGTATGTTTCTGTACCATATTAACGCTGAGCCTGCGAACAAATCACCAGCTGAGATAAATAGGTCCTGGTCGGTATACCCGCGAGAAATTTTAAAATCATTAATCCGGTCAAGAAAGGATGATAAAGAGACCTGCGAATCAAACCCTTCGAAGGTGAGACCCCACTTGTATACAGGTATAGGTTTTCCTAATGGTTTAGGTTCGGCAAGCGCAAGATTTGAAAAAGGTAACGATATATCTACGTCTGCATTAGGATTAAGTCTTTCTAAAAGAATTCCTTCAAGCAATAACACCTCGGACAACAAACCTTGTTTAGCTTGAGTCGCTTGGTCATCGTTATATAAAGATAATGAATCGACACGTTGTTTGACGTGGGTTATTCTTGAAGTCAATCTCCCTAATTCGATATTAGTAGCCGCAGGATCTGTTTTGTTTATTATACCCGATATATCATCTAAAGATAATTTAATTTCTGATACGTTGAGTGGCCAGTCGCCAACAGGGTTCTTTAAGATAGCAATGCCTTTGGTTTCCTGTGCCAAAACAGCCCTAAGTTGAGATCGCCTATCATTCTGATTGCTCGCTGCTATGATATTCCTGCACTCCAGCTCGTAGATTAATTCGAGGGATTTTAAATGTGATACGTTCATTGTGGATACAATATTCAAGACACGATATAAAAAAAATATGCGATTTTGACGCAGATCAAATGATAAAAAAACGTTGCAGCTTCTTTAAATTAATCCGATATGGTATTTAGGAGAGGAACCTTGTTTAGAAACGTCACCGATAAAAAATAATATGCAATGTTAAAGCTTTAATCCATGAAAACACCAAAGAAACACATTTAAGGTATATGGAAACGAAATCAATGTTCAGTTAAATACATATTTTATAGATAATGACAGAAAGGCCTTCCAAAATGGATAATGGACGCAGGGGATGTTATTTAACCTATAAGGCAACAACGTATAGTTAAACATTTCTTAAAAAGGTATACTAGCAATTTATTTCACCCAGTGTTTTTTAAACACAAAATTTTCATGTAAAGGATAAACCATAATGGGGTTTTTTAGAAAGTAACATAAAAGTTTCGAAAAACCTGTTTTCTAAAGTTAAGAAAGCGACAAAAGTTATATTTATAATAGATAATCCTGTAATAACTGTATTTAAAGGGATCCAAACAAGATAATTGTTTAATAAGGAGATATATTCTTCATAAGTTAGCAGAAAAAATCTTTAATTTAGAAAATACACCATGTAATGTATTATTTATTTAATAACCATAAAAATTCATAGTTTAACCTTACATAAAAAGGATATTATAAAAGGCAATTTCTTTCACTACTGTTTGTAGCATAAGATTTCTCTAAAACGAGTTTAAATATTAACAGGTAAATGACAAATACTTGTTTTTTAAACATATGAGATAATTTTAGGAGCAAAAATTTTTTATTTAGCCACAAGGGTTATATTATACTGATACAAGGTTTTTAATTGTTACATTAAACAAATATTTAGGGAATGCAATTAAAAATATTTCTTAATTATTATGCTTACTTGAAACATTGAGGTTAGTGTATATCCATATAGAAATTAGCTGTTTTAAATAAACACTACACACGCGTTTTAATACAAACAAAACATATTTTAGGCACTAGTTATGAACAATATTATTTTTTTTGTTACATTAAGGTAAATAGAATGACGTTTTTTCAGATAAAACTTTTTATTACAATGGCGGTTTTAATTACGACGCTATCTGTCAAATCTGAAAATATTCTGGGGGAATATTCCAGAACTGCCAACCTGAAATTAAAGCTTCACAGATATTTTATGCAAAATAGATAAATAAAAAAATTCTTGGTTTGGTTTAAATGAAAAAGCCTGATTATCCTTAATTAACATCTTACATAAGCATACCACCTAAAAGCATGCATTGGGCGCCAAATTCTTATACGATAAACGGTAGTTGAAACGGTAATTAACATTTAAAGTTCGATATTTACTACACCGTGAATGGGATGTAATAGACACTATCAACGGTTGGCAACGCGAACTCTTATACAGATTTAGGGCGAGGCCAACTATGGATACGCGTCAGATATTGCGTAATAATACGCAAATTTAAACAAACTCTAGCACAAAAATAATGCATGCAAAATAATTAAAGGCTACTCACATCAGGTATTTTGCATCCGCCTGCAATTTCCTTCAGTAGGCCTGTAACCACGCATCCAGCTCCTTCTGGAGTAATTAGAGATGGCGTCGACGCTACCAAATACTTAAGGAACACCTCGGCTAGCGGCGGTTGACATGGATCTCTCCATCTACAAATGTGGAGGTCGGTAGGTCCTTCGGTGGCGCAGATTGTACCTATGTAAGGGTCTGACAGGAAGAAGGTAAAGGTAGACAAACACAAAGGTAATTAGAAAAAGGATCCTACATAGCTACGATACGGTACGTCACCCAAAAGAAACGTCCATTTCACTTCACACCACCAGGCAAAAAGCCACGTTTTCGCGCGAGAACCGCGAAACTCCCCACCCATTGTCTAGCATTGTCCTAACCCTCTAAAGATAAAAACACTACGCAAACTCACTATTGTGACGTACCGGAAGCCCCGCCCAGTCTATTTAAAAATGTTCCCGCGTCTTGCATATTTGAAAATATGGCGGGAAACTTCCGTACATCAAGAAAACTAAACTAAAACAATGTTAAAGTGCAAATTCGGTTTGCACGTAACACAATCCGACACCGCAATGGGCATGATCGTAACAACAGACAAACCCCGAAAGCGCATACGGGCTACGATTAAAACCTCGCAAGAACAGCTTCTGGAAATCGACAACACGCACAAAGAAGACAGCGCATCCGACAAAAACAAACGCTCACGCCAAGACAAGACTGCACCGACCGCTCCAGCTCCAGCGCCGCAAGACTCTTCGACGACGACAGCCAGCACGACCCAGATTCCGCCTATATACGTGGAGAAATTCCCGAAGTTCCTGAATCACGCTAAGACCATCAACGACACGTTAAAGAAACGAGTAGATATACGTGCATCTGCAGAAGGAGCACGTATATACGCAAGCGACGCCACTGAGTTTCGATTTCTGCAGGACTACCTAAAGAAAAATAAAATAGAATTCCACACGTATACGCTCAAGACTGAAAGGGAACTGAAGGTTGTGATGCGCGGACTTGCTAGCAACCTCACGACAGATGACATAAAAGACGAGCTTGTGGATAGGGGTTATCCCGTCAAGCACGTGGGAAAGCTTCAAAGTAAAGCAAGAGACTACTGTAACACCGTCCTTGTGATATTAAAGAATGAGCCCATCTCCAGGGAGATCTACAAGATTACCGACTTGCTTTACTGCACTAAAATACACGTCACCGCCTTCGAGACAAGGGTTGAAATCCCACAATGCTTCGCTTGCCAGAGATTCGGCCACTCCAGTCTTAACTGCGGTTTCAACCCTCGGTGCGTGAAATGCGCTCGACCGCATCATGCAGCGCAGTGCAGGAAGAGGAGAGAAGAGGCACCCACGTGCGCTAACTGTAGCGGACCGCACCCGGCGAACTACAGGAACTGCCCGGCATACCAACGACAGCTACAGTTAAAACGCAAGACAGTTCCAGCACCTCCCCGTCTGGCTGGACCCGAGTAACGCATGGAAGAACCAGACAAGCCACTACTACAACAACAACAACGCCTCCACGCATAGCAGCTACCGACACCCAAGTATCAACCTACGCACAAGCAACCGCCAGACAATCCACCGACAAACCACCGAAACCAAGGCCAGCTGATGATTCCAGCGACTCCGACACGAGTGCTCAACCCACACAAGAAACCTCCGACAAAAAGGCATCTAAGAAAAGACGAAGACACCGACGCAAGACAACAAGTCCCATAGTCGAATCCGAACCAGAAACACCAATACCTCGCACATCCCGTCTGATCCTTCACAAGAACGTCAACCCAGCACCACCTACCACCAACGACGAGACACCGACTCTACGCAAGATACTGCACAAGCTGATGCAAGTTATTCAAAAAGGCATCAGCGCATACATGGCAGGAGATTCCGTCAGCTCCATCATCTGGACAGCTCTCACTGACCTTCTTTCATCAATTAATGTCTGAAGCCGCACGAAAACGGAAATTGACCATCCTCTACTGGAACGCCAACGGAATACGGAACAAACTACCCGAACTGAAACACTTCCTGCAGGAACACGACGTGGACCTGGCACTACTAGGAGAAACCCGACTCACTGCAACGAGACAACTCCAAATCGCCAACTACACGACCTACAGAAAAGACAGAACGCTACAACCTGGACAGCCAGCACACGGAGGGACAGCAATCATGGTACACAGACGAATACATCACGTACCAATCGACATCCCGGACACATACATGGACGCCGTTGCAGTGAAAATCAGGACGAGCCACTCCAATTTAAAAGTGGTAGCTGCATACAGAAGTCCTGGACACATCCGCCTAAGGCCTGAAGACATAGACTTACTGCTCAACGATGACACACCGACACTAATCGCTGGAGACCTGAACGCCAAACATACTTCATGGGGCTCCAGAGTGAACAACCACGACGGCAACATCCTCTACACACACGCGATGGGAAAAGACTTCGACATACTTGGACCGGACCATCCGACACGAATACCGACAAATGCCACGGATTCACCTGACACACTGGACATCATGGTGATAAAGAACATCTCTTACCACATATCCACAGAAGTCATCGAGGACTTAAGTTCAGACCATCTTCCAGTCATCGCCACCTTACACACGAACCCTACAACACGGGACAACAGGACAATTCACGTAACAAACTGGAGGAAATACAACGAATTTCTTCAGCGACATATCCCACACGAAGACCCCAACATCGTCTCAACAACTGACCTGAACTCAGCAGTAACAGACCTAACAAGAACACTGAAGGCCGCCCTACAACACAGCACAAGGACAATTCAACAACAGGACAGAAAAAACGAACTACCACAATACTTAAAAGACTTGATCAAGGAGAAGCGACAACTTGTGAGAAGATGGCAACTCACGAGAGACCCAGCAACGAAGACAAGACTAAACAACAAACAACAAGCACTGAAAACGTTACTACGAGAGTTCTCGAAAGAATGTTGGACCACGCACGTGAAAACCACTTTAGACAAGCAACAAAACCTATACCAACTGAACAGGACGCTCAAGAACAGGGACGAACGACTACCGACTCCACTCCAAGGGCCAGCAGGACTTCTGTACGCCGCTGACGAAAAAGCAAACGAATTCGCCAGGACACTGCAAGAAACGTTTACAACGAATCCGACAACTAACGCAGACGATACAAACACCATTCGAACAACCATCGTTCGAATCCTGCAGGAAGATTCCGACGACGACGACATTCCTTTCATCAACCCAAAGGAAGTCAAACAGACGATTACGACACAGAACCCCAAGAAAGCACAAGGACCTGACGGCATCTCCAATGAAGCCCTACGACACATCACCAAAACCACACTGGCACGACTCACAAGAATATACAACAGCATCCTGTTCCTGAAATATTTCCCGACAACATGGAAGCACGCCACAGTCGTCATGATTCCCAAGCCGGGGAAAATTAAAACAGACGCCAAGAATCATCGACCGATATCCCTACTGAACTCCATGGCGAAGATCTTCGAAAGGCTACTCCTACTTCGCCTAAAACCACACCTGAAGATCCGAGACGAGCAGTTTGGATTCAGAGAGCACCACTCCACGACACACCAAATCATCAAGCTGGTCGACCACATCGCAGACAACTATAACCGAAGAAAAGCCACCGTAGCGGTTTCCCTGGACATGGAGAAGGCCTTCGACAAGATCTGGCACGCTGGACTGCTCTACAAACTCAAAACCATCCATCGAGTTCCGTCCAGCTACCTGCGACTACTGGCCAGCTACCTGAGTAGAAGGACGCTACAAGTAAGAGTGGAAGACCAACTCTCACACTCCACTCCAATTCAGGCAGGCGTACCACAGGGCGGTTGTTTATCACCCGCCCTATTCAACGCATACCTCTTCGACTTTCCAACCGAGAAGAGGGTGACATGCGCCTTCTACGCAGACGACACCATCCTGCTCGCAGACGGCCTTCTCCCAGAAGCTGCAACATCTAGAATCCAGAAGCAACTGGACTCTCTGCCGGAATGGTTCGACGCTTAGAGAATGAAACTCAACGTGGACAAGACCGAGACAATTTTATTCTCCAAGCGAAAGCCAGCGCTACATCACCCTCCGACACTAATGGGCAGAAGACTACGGTGGCAATCAAACATCAGATACTTGGGCGTCTACATCGACAGGAAACTTAACTTCAAACAGCACACAAAACAAATCTTATTTAAAGCACGGCGGATAAAAGGACTGTTACACCCCACATTGAACAGCAAAAACAAAACTCCACTGGACCTTCGACTTCAAATCTACCAAATGTACCTTCGACCAATCCTGAGCTATGCGTCGGAGGCCTGGCACACCTACCTCACAAGAGCGGACAGATCAAGACTAGAAGCCTTCCAGAACACGACACTCCGACTGATCACAGGCGCTCCATGGTTCGTCCGAAACGACACCATACGGAACGACCTGCAGATCAAGACATTCAACGACTACTGTGCGGCGCTGGCAGTCAACACATTCGAAAATATCGAAAAGTCCGAACATCCTACGATAAGAAGAATAGCACCCAAGGACGGCGTACCAGAACGAGTAAAGAAAAGACCCAGACCAGCGACTCAGCATTAAACATGAAAATTAACATCAAAACTACAGCCAAGCAGTAAAAATCCGAAGATTAATGCTGTTTAAGAAAGTTGACCCTGAGAGGGTCAGGCTCGACATCGAAACGAAAATTACTGAAAATGTGGCATTATAATCGTTCGAAATTCATTCAATAAATTAAAACCCTTCAGACAAATAAATAATCGTTTCCTAATCCAATGAGCGATATTTTTAAATACTTAACTACCAATGCAAGTGCGCAATCAAGGGAGAAGACAAAAAGGGGTACGACTATAGAATAAACCCATAATTTTTATGGACTACAAATTAAATCGTCACCTATGCCAAAAGCACAGTAATTTGTTTTTAAGAAAACAAATTGCTAATATGTTTTGAACTGTGTTCAAGTGAATTAAAAGTAATGTATTGAATTTGCAGATACCATATTATGGAAAATTCAAACACGAGTTTAAAGCACAGCAAAAATCATATAGCATCTATAATCAGAAGTATTAAACTTTTCAATTTCAATACCTACACGCGACCTTTATCAAGTGTTTGGAAGCTTAGGTTGAGGCATTGAAATCTACGAACTGGAGGGGACACAAAAGGAAAGAAAAGTTGGGTAAGATTATTTTCAGGCAGCCCACAATACGAGGTGTTTGCCTCTCTTTCTAATACATTATCCGAATGCTCTCTTTCTAATACATTATCGGAATGCATAACTTGTCTCTTTCTAATGACTATTTGATTTTAAATAATTAAATAGCATATAGCTGAACTATTTAAATCGAATAAAATTGTTCTTTCATATTTGTAGTTTTAAGTGAAAAATTAAAATATTTGTATTTATGTGCTTTATTCAGAATTTTCTGTAGATCTGGGTTTGCAAGTGGGAGAATTCAGATGGCCATGATGATGCTGAGCGATTAACTCTTGCATCTCAATGAACACGATGTACTGTACATGTTAGTTTTAATACTAATAAAAAATAATGAATGTAACATTCGTAAGCGGTTATGTTATTTTTTTAGTAGTCCAACATTTCTAACAGTAACCTACCTTCAATACGATTTTTCGTAACACGTATCCGATGCAGATAACGAGTATAATTTTAAGCGCTCATTGTCGTCATGGGCCGCTCAATTCTGAAGCAAAAGGTACGGAGTAGGTACTATGGACAATTTTTTTGATGTGTTTAACAGATAAACTACGCACTTATTGTATTTCTATAACTAAAATATATTTTTTGAATAAATCAATAAATAAATGAATAAGTGCAAAATTATGAAATTTATTTGTCAATTGCAGAGCGCTGTTCGGTCTTGAATGGCCTCATTGTTAATGTTGAATTAAACATGTTAATGCTTCTCAAATGTATAGAATGCTAATTGCATCATGATTTATTTTATAGAGTGCTTTGTAACAAAATATAATAGGTTTAGTAAGAAATGTCATTCAAGTTCTGTCAATTTTATATGTACACATTTTTTTGCTTTGCTCATTATATATATCAACAACAAGCAGGTTTTTTATTCAATACATCAGTTATATGGAAATGGTCAACCTCAGTTGATCCAAATAAGAGAAAAATAGCAATCAGTGCAATGCAATAATTAATTTTAACCACAAATTTTTGTAGCATACAGCACTGGTCCAAACAAGCGCTTTCGACTGTTTGTCATCATCAATATGGGTATCTAAAATTAAAATTATCAATAAAAGGATATCATAATGAAAGTATAGAACTATTACACCTAGTAGGCACAAGTGATAATAGACAAACGAATAAAATAAATAACAATAATTAGAATGGTGTTACAATACATATACAATTAAGATTAAATTAAATACAACAACCACATATTTAAAAGGTTGGTGTAATACACTTACGTATGATTGTAACATTGTAAATAGAACAACTACTGTGCAAACCGTGTACAATAGACCTGATATTATTCATTTTATCAGATTATATTGTAGGAAAAATGCTAATTTTCAGCAATACAAATTATCATTTTAATCACATTTTATACACAATACATCTTGTATTAATTAGATAACATGAAATTGCTATTTTCCACAACAATAGTAACTATATAGTGATGCCCGTGATAATTTCGTTCATGAAAGTATCGCAAATATCGTCTCGATTATGAGACAATCGAGACGAAACTGGGGTTTCTGTTTGTATCTCGTGAGATATCTTGCCAGTCTCGCAAAAGTCTCACATCGAAAATTTCTTTCAAATATAACAACTAACTATAAGAAGCAATTTGGGCTAGCGACCCAAATTTTCTTACCTGATGCTGCTACATGTCCTACATTCTTGTAGCGAGTGCAATTTAAAACGTTCTAAAAGAATTTTTTGGTCTATACCCCTCAAGAGATATGTACCATACAACTTAAAATTTAAGTACTTTAAAAATTTTCTTTGCATCTTTTTTATTCATCATATAGAGGGTTCCAAACTAAGAGGCAGTATTGAAGAATAGAACAGACATATAACTAAAACAAAGTACACGTTAAAGTTTTGTCTTATTATAAATCCTAATGCTTTGATTGCTGATTTGGTTATATTTTCAGTATGTTCATGAAATAAAGATTTTTTTATCAAATGTAATGCCTAAATCTTTAATGGTTACTTTATTAATAAGCTCAATGGCAGATATGGTGTATTTGAATGTAATTATGTTTTGACTTAATGTGTAGCGCATTGTATTGCATTTGTTTACATTTAGTGACAATTTATTGTTAATACACCACTCAGAAATGCAAGTTAAGTCTTTTTGCAAGACTTCACAGTCAGCTATACTGTCAACAGGCCTAAAATTTTGGCCATAATCTTCAAAAATAAGTATTTGACTTTTTATGTCAGTGATTATTATATCATTGATAAATATTGAAAAAAGAAGTGGTGCAAGGTTGCTTCCTTGTGGAACTCCAATTGTCGCAACATATATAGGTATCTGAATTGTAGCCTTTTAATTCCACAAAGTTTGTTCTGTTGCATAAGTATGATTTAAAAATTTTGAAAGTGCTGGATTACAACCGATGGCTTGCAGTTTTCCCATTACTATTTCATGGCAGGCAATGTAAAAGGCTTTAGAAAAGTCAACATATATCGTATCGACCTAACCTTGTTTATCTAAAACTTCAGCGGTGAATTGAGTAAAAATCGCCAAATTCATTTCGGTATTACTTGCCGGAAAGGCAAGTTTTGGGCAAGCTTTTGGATTATGCACGCACTCTTTACAAGTTTCCATTGTCCAGATAGTATGATGTTTAATCTAAAAATTCATTTAAAAAGAAAAGTTTTGCACTTTATGTATTACAACTTAAATTACTATATATGACCTCTGTGCGCCCTTCAAAACATTCGGAAAAATGATACCAAACAAAACTAAAAGTTATGCCTTAATATTAATTACAATACCTAACAATTATTAAATATAACTAATTTAAACATTGTTTGCCTAATTGTGGTTGAGTTGCCATTTAATTCTAAATTACACAATCTTGAAATATGATGCGTTCTACATTTCAGAAAAACCTTAATGATCTTTTTAATAATTTGAATTTCATGTAATCTTCAGGAAGAAATTCGGGTGTTGAGATAGAAAATAGTCAATTTTTGTCGCAAAATATTTGACAGCTGTATTGGTTAAAACCTTTTTGATATTGGTTTTTTTGATTAATAAATTGCCCTCTTCTCTCGAGAACCGAAATTGTCTTTCACAAAAATGTAGAATTTTGTACACTATATTAAAAGCATGTAACAAACCACCACGACTTACAAAATATGTAAATTTTTTGAAACTATTACCTGAAGCACAATACCCATGGTCATGTATAGATTGTTCACTTTTGTAGAGCAAAATTGCAATACAGTTGCTACATGAGGTGTTCTTAATTAAATTTCTGACAATATATCCTCCAATATAATAAATAATATTTTCTTGAAAATACAATAATTTTCTTTGGTCTAGGCACTTGATGTAATTAGAAATCTCATCATTAATGTTGTCAGTTTGAATTTTTTCACATTGCCTTCTCTCAGGCATCGGCGGCTGGTCGTATGAGGCAAGTGAACCGCCGCCTCACCTTTAATTTTATATACCTTCTTTTCAATTATAAAGAAAAATTCTATTACAACTAGTACAAACGTCTTTTAAACAATTTTTGGTCAAATATATCATAATTCGATTAATAATCAATATTATATAATAAACGTTTGTAATACAAAATTTATTTCTTAATTCGTGCACGATTTCTGTTAATACAAATTCATCTGAGGCGTTATAAAGCGCGCCACACTTATTTGACCATGTCCATGCATCCAAAGCTACATTATACTCGAGCGCGATGCGTCTAGCGGTTATCTGTATACATCAACCAACACTTTATACTCGGGTACTGAGGCTCTCTCATCGTTGCCTCTCGGGTCTTTGTAAACATAATAACGACAGCAGCAGCTGCGGGATGGCTGGATACTTATACATACATACTTAAAGGAAGTCAGTCAATGGTCGGTAGGGATGATGAGTGTCAGACTTTGTAATACTTGTTAAACTGCACAAAAAGTCGAAAATTAAACATATGTGAATGTTAAATATATAATTTTCTATTATTATAAGAGCTTAAACTTAGGTACTAGTGCAACCTTTTGCCCCGTAGTGGTTCCATAGTTTTTAACAACTGACGTTGACAAGTTGGAATTATTTGTTGGTTTCATTTTAAATTATTGTATTGTTTGAAAGCTGTGTTTTGTAAAAAACCTAGTTGGGTTAATTCTTCAATAGTGAATTGATGAACCGCGTTAACATTTGTAGCGTTTGGTGCTTCATGCCTCAAATAGAATAGATTACACAGGGTTTAAGTGTTTACTGTTTAGTGTTCTTGTTCCTTATTTAGTACTTTATTTCTCGTGATCAGTGGTTAATCTTAATCTATATAAGCAAAAACTGATTGTTATAATATAATTCAAATTGTGTAATATCGTTATATTGTTCCAATTTGGATTGATTTCAAATTTCGCACAGGGTCATGTATCCCTTACATAATATTCTATTATCTTTATTTGAAACGCCTTTTTCAGTGCGCGGTGAGTTAAAAAAACGGCAAATTTTATTTATGCGCCCGACTCCTCCACTAAATATATTTAGTACTGATAATCGACAAGGTCGAAGTTTTAATAGAACTTTTCAGTTATCGTGGTATGAAACCTACAAATGGATTTGCGGAAGTACATATAAACAGAGTCTATATTGTTGGCTGTCCGTTTTGTTATCAAATGTCAATAACAGCTGGACTTGCGGTAAAGGTTTTTGCGATTTAAAAATATTTCGTAGTGCAAAATGCATGAATGTTCTAAAGATCATATAAAAATTTTGTTGGTTTCAAACGACTTCAACAAAATCGAACAACTATACTAGATGCACTTCAAGAACATGCTGGTTTAAATAAAATTATATATAACGAAAATGTCCGAAAAAATAGGTTGTTGCTAACTTATTTAATTGATACTACCATACTTTTGGGTAAACAAGAATTGACTTTTCGAGGTCATGATGAATCTTCACAATCGCTAAATCGTGGAAATTTTAAAGAAGTTTTGAATGTTTGATTAAGCGAAACGCAGAAGTATCAGAGCACCTATCAAAATGAGCCAAATCTTTACCGCCAGTCAAAAACAATTCAAAATAAATTAATATCATGCATTGAAGATTTTCTAAAGAGAACATTTCTCAAGAAATAGCAGCTAGTCCTTTCTTTGCTTTAGTATCTGATGATACTACTGACATTGAGACAAATCTCAGTGCGCTAACTCTTCGATTTGTTATTCGAAATTGTAAATTAAAAGAAAGGTTTATGGGATTTTTGATGTAAATAGTGATCAAACCGCCAGTGCACTCTTCGAAGTAGTTCAGGGTGTTTTAAATCCATTTAGTTATAAAGAAAAGTTAGTTACCCAATCATACGACGCTGCCAGTGTTATGGCTGGCGAGCTAATTGGACTCCAGGCAAAAGTTAAGTCAATTGCACCCTATGCTCTTTTTACCCATTGCTGTGCTCACCGGTTAAACCGCGTTTTACAACAAGGAACACAAAATATTCCGCAAAGTAGAATCTTTTTCTCTACTTTATCAGGTATACCAAGTTTTTTCCATCATTCACCTAAAAGATCAGTAATATTAGATCATATTGTTGGTAAACGTGTGCCACGAGCAGCGGAAACCAGGTGGTATTCGAGATCAAAATTTTGAACATTGTCGCAAGCGAATGGGACAACTTTGTAAAAGTTTTCGAAGCAATAGTAAATGATCCGACCTCGGAGCCGAATCCATTCGCGCAGCTAAGGGATTCCTTAAGCACTTTAGTGAATTTGTATTTACTATTTTAACTTTTATTTACCGCGAAATTTTTAATATTACTGATCTCCTTTTAACATTTTACAGACTAAAGTTTTAAATGTAATATATTGTTCGCAACAAATACATACAGCTTGCGTCCGAATTAACGAATTAAGGAACGAAGGCAAATTTTTGGAATGTTTTCGGCGTGCCAGAAATTTAACAGAGTTACCTAATCGGCGCGGAACAACATCTGAGCAAGAGATATTTCAAAATACAACATTCTGTATTACGAAATTTTAGACCGCATTAGTCCGCAACTTAATAAACGGTTTTCGGATCTCAATAGCTTAGAATTTCTCGCTTTATTTGATCAATCTAAGTATGAATTCTATACTACCAAATTTCCTAAAAAATCCCTGCAATCTCTATTTGAGACTTATCCAAATATTTTGATAGGGATAGACTTATTAATGAACTTTGTGCTTTTTATAGAGACGAGCAGTTTAAAATTCAGATTTATATACAACCCTTAAAATACTTTCTTGTGACTTTGCTGATATATTTTGCCAAATTCAAAAGTTCTACAATTAATTTTAACGATTTCTGCTACAAGTGTATCAGTTGAAAGAAATTTCTCGTGTTTAAAACGTATAAAGTCATACTTAAGAAATACGATGAGTCAAGAGCGGCTTAGTGGATTAAGTTTAATGTCTATAGAAAAGGAACTATTAAGCGAATTAAGTAAAATCCAGATTTTTATGAAAATGTAATAGATAAATTTGCAAAACTGAAAGACCGTAGAATACATTTGACTTATCAAACTTAATTTGCTTATAGTTAATAGTATAGCTATGTAAACTAAGGTTATTAGAATCACTTTTGTAAGCTTTTCGTTTCAATAATTGCTCTTGATTCCCAATGAATTCAAGGAATAATAAGAAAAAGCACCTCTTAGATAACCTAGAGATTCATTTATGATAAATGTAGAGTTCCTAAATAGACTCATTTTGAGCCTCACCTCTTGTTCAGGTCACGAGCCGCCACTGCTCTCAGGTGAGCGAAATTCAAATGCTGGAGTCCAAACTCTCCAAATTCATAACAGTTGAAATTAACACTGGCACATATTGTATTTCGAAACAATAATTGTCTTAATGCCCATTTCAGCTGCTGTGAGTTTGGGTTATTATTCCATTCACCCCTCGATCTAATACAAGATTAAAATAACTTCAGGTGATCCTGAAAAAACTTATAAGAAAGAAAATATTTTAAAGGATCTTCATTCAAAGAAAATAAATCCTTTTTTCAAATCAATAGCACTCATACTTAAAATGAAACCTAAAGCAAAAGTTTTACGGTTATGGTTCAGCAAAGCAATACCATCAATACATAAAGATGTCAAATAATTTGTAATGTGCAAAAATAATTCCTCAAAATATTTAATAGTATTAGGTCTAATTGGTGCTTTAAATTCCTTCCCAAATGGATTACGACAATTTAAAATATCATAAATATGAGCAATATTTCTAATAAACTCTACTGTGGCAGAACTACCATTAAATTCATTGCCGACAATTTTTTCCAAAAACTTGATATCATCTGCTACTCCCCTGCTCATAGACTGTGCTGCTAATCGAACATTCATAATTTTATTTTTAAAGTTGGCATGGTGTGCTGTGAGAGAGTTTGTTAACTTAAACTGTTCTTTCCATTGGATACTATCTAACTCCACATATTTCCAAGATATTATGCCCATTAGACAATGACTTTTTCGGCAAAAGCATTTCTTGCTAATTTAAGCATATGGCAAGGATCTAGTACACAATATATTTTGGTGTTCGATGCACATGGATGAGCAAAATAATGCATCATTGTATCGCTAGATAGATCACAGCCTAACTTTTGTAGTGTTGCTAAATTGGTACTGGTTCCATCTGTAGTTATTGATCTGATAATTATACCATTTTCCCACAAATTTCTAATACAAACATTTAGTACTTGGATCTGAATGTTTATATCTGTTTTATTTATCAAAAAATATGCAATGGGGCATTTAAAATTTGTTGTATAGCTAACAAGTTGCACAAACAGTGCTTCAGATGCTGCCATCTCAAAATCCACATCTACAATGTCTCCATAATTCACATTTCCTGTAAATTTTCTAACGGAATTGTCCCAAATAATTTGTTTGTGAATTGATATAGCATCTATTATAAGTGCACAATTCTTAAGGTGTTTTTTTCTTTCGCTTCTTTTTGCAAGAATTCCATAACTTCAAGTAGCACACATAGCTCACACTTAAGACTTTGCAATCACTTACGTATTGTGGGTGCATTGGTCAAGACAAAGTACTGCTTCAAAAAATGGTAAGCTTTTTGAGAGTAAAAATACAGTGTTTGGGCAAATTGCTTCATCAGTAACGAGTATCGTCTTTATCTAGGATCATTAATTTCAACATCCTGTGAAGTGCCAAATTTACAGGACGATGCAGGGGGGATTAACACGAAGAAACACGGTGAATCAACCTGAAAAATAAGTCCAGCCGTGGCTTGCTAGCTACAGTCGCGACGGGGTGGGGTCGGATCGGGGGAATACCGTGGCGGTATTGTTGTAAATTAAGGTTGTGGGCACCACCCTTATTTTTAATTAGGTTTCGTCTTAAAAGGGCGCGGATTCCTTGCCTGGATGGGGGTACGACCAAATAAGGGAATCTTCGCACCTTGCGGGCAAGAACCCGTATGACTAAATATTAGGACAATTTTATATAAGTTCACTGAAGAAGCTGATATGTGTCCCCTGGTTTCTGAAAATAATGTATAATTATCAGGTAATGTTAGCACTTCTATATAGGTTATACAAACTTTTCTGAATTCCTGCTAACAACGATCGGTGATTCTTAAACTTCTACTTTTTAATTAACTCAAGTTGTCTAGGTATCTTACAATAATACCTTGTATCGTGACCATTACTTAGTATTAATTGCACCTTGAAATTATACGCCACTATAATAATAATGTTCTATATTAATTACTGCAAATCAGATATAACCAACAATATATATTTACAGAAAGTCTTTTTATAACTCGCCCTAAGGATCTTCCTACCATTATGTTTAAAGTGACTTACTAGATACGTAAATTAGGATAATTACTTTGATCAGTCATAAAATATACAAAAATGTAAGCAAAAATGTAAACAGTAAAAGCTCATAAAGGATAACAATGACTTACAGTACTGATGTTTACTTTCACAGGAATTCAGCATACTTAGCAACCCTGCGCTGCATGTTGGGCTGTACGGGCGTCGCCGTGGATCAATGTAGTGAGCGTAAGACTACGGATCCCAAGGTCCCGGGTTCAAATCCCGACACGGCCGACTGCTTGAAAAATGGCAGGTGAGCATTTTTCACAAAAATTACGCCCTCGTTCGAATGAGAGGTTAAATGGAGGTCCCGTGTGTGAGTGTTGTCACGCACGTTAAAGATCCCTACCTTGCCTGGAACGGCAAGGGTTCGGCAAAATTCTAACATTCCAGGCAACAAAAAACTTGCTTCCTGGTCAATGTAGTACCTACAAGTGGAGCATTGGAAATGTAAATGAACTGTACTCCAGGTACGGCACCATCAGCAAACGGTTTATTTCAGAGATGAAGCTCGAAATGTACTTTAACAACACTGCACCGGTATCTTTATGATAGAAGCGGCATTTACCTCGCGGCCCCTTAGGGTAATAGTTGTAGAAAACAAACGAAACAAATATTCGCACTAACCTTAATCAATGTATTTTTTAATAACTTATCGTTAATTTATATAACGATGATTACTTATCCTACCGTATAACTACTATACAAGTTTGTTAGGTGAGGGTTTACTCTTAACAATGACTTTCCACTAATTACCACCGCCTGCGAATGCAAATAACTAATCCGTCACTTGATTGTAAATAAAACGTCGTAGTATGAACAATACTTTAATCTACGTGCTTTGAAAATCCTCCAAATGCAGAAATAAGGAGCTATTTCGTTCGAAGAACCAATAATCAACTTCGGCACGAACCGATAAATTACTTGCACGTGATTGTTGCACCTTCGCATCTTACAGCCAGCCAAACTATCTACATGTTAACCCTCTACATATCTAAAACCAACTAACTCACAAACTATAGGGGTGAACCTCTGTTTCCCGTTCCTCGCGATTGTAGGTGAGTGACACCAATCCTTTTCCACTGTAACTAAGAAAGATAGCTAACAGCCAGAACATTCGAACGACATGCGGTTGCGGCATGATTTCTTTGAACTCCGGCCACCTGCCTTTACCAAGAATAAGATAAGAACGTCTTAAAACTCGAACTTAAGTTTTTAGGAATTTACATTGTAACATTATTGTATTAAAATATGTAATTTTAAATATGAAAATACGTACGAAGACTAAAATGTACTCGTAAACTAAACCGAAGGTTACAATTCGATTTCTTTAGAAGAACAAGTTCTAATGGCACACCTGTGAAAACGTTAGTTGGAAACAGAAAAGCCTATGTTTGTAATTACTAACCTTTAAAATAGTTTTGTAAAACTGCATCCAAGTTTTCGTTGCTATGACCACTTTCTGAAATATGCTTTATTACTTATTTCATAGTTGGTATTTTCAAATCCTTCCTCTTTATTTTTTGTTTTAAAGTTCTTAGTTTTCTTCAACGATCGTTCTTGAAGATTACTCGTAAAGGTTTGGGTTTCACGATTGCTGAATGTTTTTAACTGGACACTAGATGTGGATGGTTCTGGCTCAATCTGACTCAGGTCTATATCCATCTTATGTTCTTCAGAAGCTTGATCATTTGATGCACCTAACAACTAAACATAAAATAATTAGTTTTTATGATTATTACCTCTTAAGTGTAATTGCTTACGTGTTTTACTAAGGTCCTATGTGCTAGTTGTTTTCTTTAATAAATGATTTGGGAAAAAATACAGGCGGTATAGCATCGGGTTTAAGTAGTTTTAAAGGAGATTCAGGTTTTATGTAATAATCAGACGCCAAAATATGCTCACCACAAAGCCTACTTGTTTTTGGAGGCAATCAATTTTCTCTTCGTATTCCTTTCATACAAAGCTGCAGGACTTCAGGACGCTTGAAAGGAAAACTAATAATAAGATATTAAGGTTTTACACAGTATATCTTCCAGGAATAAGAACTATTAATAAGAATCAAGATTACATAAAATTAGATGCACGGAATAGGGCTGGCAAAATTCTAATAAAAAACGTCTATAATTATTTTATTATTTTAAATTCAATTTAACAATCGATCAAAGGCTTTAATCATTCAACACAATTTTGGGCTTGTCTATACAAACAGCTTTGGGTTTAAAAGCAAGCATTTTTTACTTTTCGTTTTTAGATTCTGGGCACGCGGGGGCAGTGAACTCTATCAGGTGCACTGTGCAGATGAAGTAAAATGTCAAAATTTTAAGAGGTATAGCTAATTTGATATCACAATAGTAAATTTTTAATATATTTACTATTAAAATATCATTTTTCTTAGTGGTTACTTTATGTATTTTGGTAAAATTCTTTTTCTAAAAAAACTAAAGTATTTTTAGTATTTAATCGAGCCACTTACCAAAGAAAAGAAATTGTGTTTCTTGCATCATGAAGGTTATTGCACCCATAGGCTACACAGTTAACAACCATAATTATATAATAGTTTTAAACACTAAAGATTTTGTTCTACATGCACTGCAACATAGCACCACACTTCAACTTTATAAATATATAAATGTTGCAACTACTAAATACAATATTACAGAAATTCTTGCAGCTACGATATTTCAGGTAGAAATAATTGATGTAATTCTATTTGAATAAAATGCTAGCAATGTCTACAAACGCCCATTTAACTGCATATATAAAACGAAGATGAAAGTACCACCTTATCATTCTATCTCACTCATTGCCCCTGACACACTTTGCGTGTTTCGCGTATATGATCGAACCCATTCCAGTATGTATAGAGTTCAATATGTGGAGGTAAATGCCATAAATGATATATAAAGCAAACAGCTGTATTACATACATTAAAAATGTATGAAGTTCTGTGCAGCTTACTCACACTTATATTATCAAAAAATAAAGAATACGACTAGTCACTGCACTACAAAGACATTTCAATCGTGTTCCTAATGTAGTGACAGAAAAGTACCGTTTTACACATAGAATACAACAAGAGGGGAAGAAATTCTCTGCTTATTTGACTGAAGTATGAAAACCTTCAAGCTATTGTAATTTCCAAAATAATTTAAATGAAAGATTGTGTGATCAAACAATTGAAATTCATGATACAATTTTGGTAAATAAATTATTCTCAATTAACATTGACACTTTTAAATTTTGAAGCCGCTAGAAGTGATGCCTGCGAACTGGGAAAAGCTAAAACTTTTCAAGTCAATACAATTGTGGTTTCTGATAAAAGCGACACTTGTGAACAAATATATATAATAAAAAAGAAAAAACAACAAGCACTGTTATTTATAAAGAATATACAACAATTTCAACAGATATGGAGGTAAACAGCTTGATTGTGGAATCCAACCTACCTGGTTCTTCCGATTTACAGAAGAAAGTGACTTTTTATGTTAAAGAATGCCACACAGTTGATAGGTCCTTGGTATGTACCAAATAAAATGGTTATCCAATGTAGAGAGCTACCAGACACTAGTGATGATGAATGTGACTCCGGAAAAGAAAACGAAACCGTCTTCAATCAACATGATATTATGCAACCACCAACAGCACTTGTTCGGGCTTGAATGGCCTCATTGTTTTGTTCAATTAAACCATGTTAATATTTCTCAAATGTATAGATTGCTAATTGCATCATAATTTATTTTATAGAGTGCTTTGTAACAAAATATAGTTTGTAAGAAATGTCATTCAAGTTCTGTCAATTTTATATACACACATTTTTTTCCTCTGATTATCACATAAAAAGTCAACAAGCAGGTTTTTATTTACTACATCAGATATATGGAAATGGTCAAACTCAGTTGATCCAAATAAGAGACAAACAGCAATCAGTGCAATGAAATAATTAATTCTAATACCAAATTTTGTAGCACATTGCACTGGTCCAAACAATATTAAAAAAACTTTAAGTTTTCATAGTGTCAATTATATGTGCTGTATCAAAAACTACAGAAGCGAATTTACAATCAAACTCTACTGATGTTTACAATTGGACAAAGAGTTCAATAAATCCATCGCAATTTGAAAAATATACTTTTTCTGAAATTGTTGGTCCAAAAATACCTGTTGACATTCACTCTCCAAAAAATATATTTCTATCACTTTTTACTACAGATCTGCTGTAAATTATTGTGGATCAGTCTAATCTGTATGCTGAGCAACAGAAAGTCACTCTATAGCTCACAGTCGAACAACTATTGGCGTTTTTGGATTGCTAATAATTATGGGGCTACATAACTTACTGAGTTTGAAGTTATACAGGTTATCAGATATAAACTTTCATGTGCCAAGGGTCTCAAGTGTAATGTCAATAAAACGATTTTTAAAATTTTTACGGTTTTTGCACATAAACGACAATCAAAAAATGCCCAAAAAAAGGCGAACCTGTGCTTGATAAATTATTTACAATTAAGCCCATGATAAATACTCTGCAAAAATCGTTTCAAGATTAATTTTTTCCTAGCCGATTTATAGCTGTTGATGAAAGTATGGTTGCTTTCAAAGGGAAACCAGTTTCAAGCAATATATTGTAAACTAAAATCTAATCAACCTTCAATCACGCCCCAGACCATGGGCGGTAGTGTAAGTTATCAAAAAAATCGTGGTTGATTTTCTATACCTATCTAGAATTCTTGTAAATTGTAATCAGCCCAGGGTAAGGTTGGATGACAAGCGGCTTTTAGAAAAAGAAAACTCTTATGACTTGTAGCTAGCTGAGCTTTTAACCCACAGTTGCATGGGATTGAGTCAGTGGGTTTAATTAAAGTTAAAAAAAATAAGATAATGGCCGCCACCTAAATTTTTTATAAAGCAATTGACTAAATGAATTTGCTTAAAGGGATAATTTGGAAACATATATTATCGCAAACCACTTCAAATACAAGATTGATTGTCACAAATATGTTACTTACTTTTCTTTCTGCTCTAGCGAAGCTCTAGGATGGCTCTGAAACATAATTACTACTAGCAAACATATAATTTATCTAATAATTCTGTGACTATACGAAGTCCTTAATTTTGTTTCAAAAACTTATCACTGAATTGTTGTATTAATTCCTTTAGCGGTCATAAAATCTTCGAGGAAATTAAATATTCATAAAATAATGGACTGAAGAAAAAAAGGTTTCTATATTACCATATTAAACAATTATGTACATGATAATGCAACTCAACAAAGACAAATTCTTATGAATATAATTATTACGTTACTCAGGATATGTAAAATTAAATTTTTATGTCTACTGAATTTTAATTGAAGTCTGTATTTTATTAACAATATTCATTTATACTTAGTAGTTTGGAGTAGCGCTACTAGAACTGTACAAGAGATTCAAATTTTTTATACATGCAATAATGTATTTGTTAATTAATCTCAAATCAAAATTTCATTTGTTAGAATGAAGGCACGCAAACAACATGTTGAAATAAGGTTTCGGTAAACAAGATAAGAAATAACATTTGTTTAAACAAATGCTGCAAACAACATGTTACTATCAATGATGTAACTTAATACCTTTTTGTACATAGTTTGACAAAAAAAATGACTTCTAAATTAAATAAAATCATTCTATATATTTTAAATATTGAACCGTTAAAAGTTAAGCTTCTTTCTATTAATAAATAAGCTGCTAAATTATCTGTACGGGAAGGTATTTGTATATCAAAGCATAAAGTAATTTACAAATGAACAATTAAATATTACGTCAATTCATATATGTGTATACGAAATAAAATACGGCACATGCAGCAAAAATTTCAGGAAATCAAATGGGCTTACCCACCGGCATGAATGACCTAACAACCTGTCAGCACTTGTTGAGACGTCAGCATTCTGTCACGTGTCGGTACTATCCAACAAATCTGCTTACAATTTTTGTACGAAATAAATTTCCATGTAGATAAATTATTTACACATCAACTAAGTAGAATAATCTTAATATTCCATTAGAACCTTTGTAGACTACTGAAGTTGCATTGTAGATTACGGAAGTTGCACTGCAATATACTTTATTAAAAATCGTAATTAATTACTTATAAAACAAACCGTTGTAAAGATTAATTACTTCATAACTTTGTTGTCTTAGACAACTAAATTAATTATTTACTTGTTTCGGCGCTTACGCTAGGAAAACTTAATTTCCTGTAACATGTCTGCTTTTATATGGCAGACAAGTGACCTTTCGGCTCGACGAGAAGACAACAACTGAGTATCTCGCACAAGTCGACCAACAACATGAGGATCTTAGATATTCCACATACGAGTAAATAGTAAATTGTAATAGTGTTATCAGCTATATTAATAAATTGCTTTAATTTTATTGGTTTATTACAGATACAAGAGTATTGGAATTCATATTGGGTAAAGCGTTAAGTAAATAAATGCTAAATTAACGGGTTTGTAGCAGTAATGTTGACAAATAATTCAGTTCGGAATTTTTACATGTTACAATATGTCTTTGAAACCGATCAAGCGAGGGTTTAAAATTTGGGAAATGGCATGCTCACAGACTGGAAATCTATTAAATTTTATGGTTTATGAAGGCAAAAAAGAAAGTCGAAAAAGGTTCTCTTGGAGATAAAGGTTACTCTGTATTTTTCGATAATTATTTCACAAGCTTTAGTCTTCTTAGAAAAATGTTGTCTAGCAATCTTTATAGTTGTGGTACATTGTGCTCTGATAGAAAACACTATCCTGTTGAAAAATGGGTACCAGATAAAAATATGAACAGTGGCAATCTGATTTTTCTGTGTGGAGATATTTCAGTTACTAAGTGGAAAGATCGTGGCAAGAAAGCTGTTATAGTGGCCAGCTCAATGCATAATCCTTCAAAGACTATATTGTTACGTATTGATTTACAAGTCCATTATTAATTAGTATTAGTCATACACATTTTAGCCTTTGTTCAATATCGATGCAGTCATATTTCCTGATGACCAATTCTCACGAGAAAGTTAACAGGAAACATGAAACACGCACGATACGGCCAACCAAGAAATTCAGATTAGTAAACCAGTGGCAAACCACTATCTGTATGTTCTCATTAATATTTCAGGGAAACATTTATCATGTTAGATATGATTGTTTATAAAAGTGGTAGCGACTGGCTAACTATGGCTCTTCGCTCTGCTCTCTTCCCTTTAGTTAGTCTGTCTCCGAGTGACCTCAGCGGTCATATTAATACAGTATTAAAATGTAGTCACAGCGAACCGCACGTCCCCTTAAGGGAGGCGGCGAATACTTCTTAGCATGTAAGTAATCTTTTTATGTAACTTAATTGTAAGGCTGATCCTGTACAAATGCTGCTCGCTTATTTATTATATGTATCATACTTTAGCTTTATTCCAATCATTCTTACCCCAGCTTAAATTGAGTGGTCATTAGAGTAACGAGGACTATGTTCCTCTAGTTATTGTCACCAGGGTGGTGACTGGTGGAAGCCCCAAATAAACAAGGCGTGTAGAAGTAGGTGACTGGTAGGCGGTCCCGCAACTGTAACTAATTACAGTGCTACGTTAAGAGTAAACCCTTAAAACAGCACACTTAACAATTGGTCAGTTTACCCTTAACAATTGGTGGAGGTCGCCGGTTCCGCATTTAACGGCTCCGAGTTTAGCAAGTGATGGAGATACCATGGGTAACAATGTGTTACAAAAATTAACCTATCAGTACTGAAAAATATACGCAAATTCTATCCTACAATTGAACGACCACTATGAACAAGAAACTAACGCAATCGCTTAGCTTATATATTTTTACGCTAATTGACTAACAAACCATTAAATTATTAAATGCTTTTCATTATCATATTCACAATATGTAAGTATAAAAACAAAATAGAATAAAAATTCGCACAATCTCATTTACAACACCAAACCACAAGTGATAACCATTATCACAGAGTTTCGCTAACACAGCGATAAACAAGTACTAGAAAATAATGTGTGAAACAAATTAACAAACTTATCGGAAACGTCCTACTACGAAAAATATGCATAGCATTTTGGGCAGTATACTTTTGATACTGCAGAAGACGGCGTATAAAACAAAACCTCCAAGTTCAAACTCATTAACTTTAGAATAACACGGTATGTATTAAAGAGAATTTTCTTTCTTTTGCTTTTAAACCTAAAGCTGCATATGTGATCAGATATTATCACACTATAATAAAAGTAATTCCACCGCAACGGTAGTTTTATTGAAATAACCATAATTTACATACAAATTACGAAAATGAATTCAAAACGATGTCGTACTTGTTTGACAAATAAAAACAATTTAAACTATTTAAAGCTACAAACCAACACCGAAAGAGTAAAATTACTCAAGGAAAAACTATCGACCTGTATACCCAACCAAAATCTGAATTTTTGAAGAAAGTTTCATTTGCACAAATTGCGAAAATATCATCAATAACTTTACGCATTGTCAACAGTTTCAAAATACATCGAAACTGTTATAAACGAAGAAAACGAAGCGGCAGAGTCGAACAAACCATCGTTGGAATCAATATGTCAATCGGTGCGATATTCCGGAACAGCTCAAAAATGTACAAAACGAATTTTTAACCTCAACATAAACAATGAAGAACAGCAAATTTTGAATCAACAAAACAAAAGAAAACTAAACTTATTATACGCAGCGCGACTTGCCCAATCTGTTCATTCAAAACCACTAACGATGATTTATTTTCAAGTCACATTCGTGATCATATTAAGCTGCAACCAGCAAAAGAAAAACAATAACCGACTGCAAACCGCATTTTTTAATTAAATATTGGTAAGCCGTAAAGTCCCAATCTCAATCTAATTGTAATTTTCCTCAGACAGTTTTACGAATTAATTTTATTTCACTTAAAATTTCCTCCTAAGCAAAGTTCAGCCAAAAGTTAAATTTACTTACAATAAACTATTTTCTTCTTTCACCAATATTTTCCTTTTTGATAGCAGCATGGTGGATGTCAGCAGACCAGTTGTATTTAAATTTAAACAACTAAGGCTGATGACATTCCACAAGCATCACTTTCATTATTTTGAAAATTCACCTAATTTCACTTCACATTATGTTGGAGATGCCACGTTTAAAATACCCTCACATTTAGGGAAACCAAAAAATTCTTACTTGTATACGAAAAAACGTGCAATAAAAAAAATTTTGAAAATTATTACATAAAATTAACAACGTACAAATACTTTCATGAACAAAATTTATCAGTTATCAACCACAAAACCGCAGAGCAATGTAGAACAGACTGTTGAACTTTTAAAGTTATTTTTAAAAAGGAAACTATTTAATTATAGAATACAGAGCACATGTTTTGAAATTTTTAATATTTTTTCTTAAACTTTACTATTAAAAGGGACAAACCTTTAATTAAAAATAAGTAAAATTTTATATATTCAATTTAAGTTAGGAAAAAATCCACTTTCAGGATTTCACCGAATTCTGCTTTTAAAGCATTTATCAAAAATAGTGATAAACTTAAGAACCACTTTGAATTAATTAAATGAAATAATTATATTCAAACAAGCATGTCATAAAAGGAACTAAATAAAGAGATGAAATAGAACTTGAATAGGAAATTCTTATTCTTTATGCAAAGTTACCGCACAGTTGTCATTAAATTCGTTAAATAACGATAAGATAAGGCCAGACTTACGTGGAGTCAGCCTAGTTGTTCGAACTTCATAGTTATGTAGCCCAGGATGGCAACACACAAAAACGTACAAAACGTTACATTAAAACATGAAAAAGGATGTTTTAGTAATAGTATTAAGTACACAGAGGTACTTAATCGCTTTCCGGTCCGAACAATTACTGTGGAAATTTTGAAAAATTTAAAGTATTAAAAAAGGAGTTATTCGTGATTGAAAATTCAGTCATAAAGACATAGCATATCATTATTGAGAGAATTCCAGTGAATCATTTTAATTTAAACGTAATTTCAAATTATTATAAACTTATTTTTATACAACGCAACTTCAACGCTAAAATAAATTATTGAATAACGATTTATTTGTCATATCTATAAAATGCAGCTTCGCAATTACTACGCTTTTAATTATGCTTAAAATTAATTTATAATATACTTTTACAATATTAGACTAACGAACCATAAAATTAGCAAACGCTTTACACTAACATATTAATTTACGATTTTAGGACATTAGTATAGGAATGTTTGGTAAACAGCCATTCAATTAGATTTTAGTTACACAAAAATTAAAAGCAACACGCATCCTAACTCAGGTATTTTAAGATAGTGATAGGGAAATTTTCAAGGAATGTGTCATCGTAAACAGAAACAGGATAAATAAGGTAATTTGAAATTATCTCAATGTTAACTTTATAATTATATCCAAAAGGCAGACATCTTTCAGTCAGGCAAAGATTTTAGTATTGATGTATATTTATCCGGCACAGCTATCAATAAAATCAACGTACCCGATGATGGACGTTGAGGTAGGAGTGACTTCTGAAGGGTCATTCTAGTTGTACGAAAATAATAGGGTATAACCCTGTATAGGTAGTAGTCGTCAGTAATACGACAATAGTGTAATAAGGTATCGAAAATTCGTTTTACGATAACGATACTAGGACAGTACAAGTCCAGATAAACCGGTTCGCTACAACTGCTGTGAAAATTTAATTAAGGAACAACTAGCGAGATTTTAGGTTGAAAGATAAGTCAAATTAAATGTATGTAATTGATACCATATTTTAAAAATAGGGATGTAATTCAAAATCTAACCAATTCAGTCACTTGGAAATTATAAAACCAAATGACTATAAATGAACTGGTCATATCGCACTTACAGCTTATATATACAATTCCTACACTAGATCACAAGTAGAACAATCAGGTTACATGAGTTATATTATAAAAATTATCATGTGTATTTTATGTATTTCGTTTTCATTCTCCACCACGGACACTCAAAATAAGCGTACCAAGTTGAAAGGTCGCTGAGTGTGAGATATTAAATAGTCAATTTCTATTTAACGCATCTGCCTGCTAGAGACTGTGCAAGTATGCTATGGGATCGCACAGCCCACTCGGTTAATTTGGAAGATCGCTAAGTGTAAAACACTACGATCGGAGGTTCGAATCCCCACCGAGGCAACTTAAAGTTTTTGTATATTCTTGTGTTTACGTACGTCGATGTTGATATATGATGATAAATGTATTGTTTATCTTGCGTGGAGCCTAGCAGAAGCACCGTGATTTAATTTGTATTTATTGAGTTAAAGCATATATGATGTTATATGTATAAAAGGGTACCCAAGTTAAGAGTAAAATAAAGAGAAGCATAGAAGCTTCCAAGTAAAAGAAAAATACCATAAATATAATATACCTCAAAGTTTGTTAACCGGATCTCAAGCTACCCTAGTAGACCTTCAATTTTTGTAATATAAATATATTTATTTAATTCCTTTAACATAAAATTAGCCTAAAATTCACTTACAAAGAAAACAACTAACTACACTGCGAAACGAGTTCTGCTCCAGTGAAACAGTAGACCATTTTACCTGCTTATTCAATTATTTTTCTCAAACGCTATCCGCTTTTATACTCAACTACTGTTGCCACCGAAAAGAACTACGTTTGTCCTAAATTAACACAAGTGTACAAAGGACACGCAAAACTCTTTAGTTTTGAAGAGCTATCAGAATTAAAGACACAATTTTTAAATTTCGTTTTGAGAATTATTTTTGATGAATCAATCCATATAAAAGAAAGGTCACTTTAGTCCAAATACCTACCGATATTTTACATACAATTATTAGCATTATCTACCTATTAAGATTTTTATCTTTTTGACATTACATTTCGACATAATTTTTCATATTCCTCTTTTGCTGGTATGAGCCAAAACCACACTCATACAGACAGTTAACAAGATTTTGAAAAGTCTAAATTAATTTTTTTATAAAGATATTACTTATTTTATATGGTCATGAATACCATGGCTGGAGAGAAATAGCCAACCTTTCCAGACTCTAGTTTTGAGCAAACTTAACTGCTGGAGAAACCTAGCCAACTTCTTCAGATTTAAACAGTTTTGGAACCATTGGTTAATACATGTTAAGCCGAAATCATAGTAATATTGAACCTTTTCTCTTCTTTTGTCAAAAGTCCTACCTAAATAAATAAACCATTCAATGACAATTATTTTTATATTGAAAATACATATTTTTTTTATTTAAAGTCATTACTTTAAAAATTTCCTTTGACGATTTTATAAGCAAACTTTTTGCTTTACCTTTTGAATTTTATTTTTACGTACACGTGCAGAACGTGTGCTTCGTTTTTTTATTTGTAAGACTCAATGGGACAACGAGGCGTTGACGTATTCCGCTCTTTTTCCGACTGAGTCATAATTATTTTTCTTCTTTAATGTTAACTCTAACTTAGTATAAGACATTACCAATACTTTTACAAATCCTATGAAACGATAGTTCGTTTCTCATTGTACAACATAACTGCTTTACTAATGAACTTTAGATTTATTTTTAACTATAAGTGTATCACTAAAACAAACCTCTCATACCTTAACTCTGTTTAAGCAACCAAGAGTATCTTTCCTAACTACTAACTGACTATGTTAGTTCATGGCGGACCACGCTGAATAAATTAAAGAACCAGTATACCAAAACCAAGCTAGCTCAATCCAATAAGAACCAACAACCATAATACCAATTTCCATAACGGAATCAACAATTACTGCACATTACTGGAACCTGTCCAGATAGCAATTTTGTTTTGAAAAATGGGACCCCATAAACTATGGCAAGGCACCCAATACATTAAACCTTCGTACTACCTCAACAAGCAGACACCCAACTGGTTACAAAGTTCTGCATGAATGAACATCAATGGAATACAGACGCAAACACATGGTCAATTCCAAAATGGTTAATATGGTTACCTAGAAAACTTTTCGATACATCCTAATGTACCCTTATGGTCTTTGTGGGTCTAATGGATAAGCACGTACAAATCTTAGTCAACACCAACCCTATTTATGGGCCAACACGGTTTAATTGGATATCAACTTTTGTTAATCAACCAAATCGATCAATATAGTGAGCTTCGATTCAAATGGTTATAATAGCTTGATGACATCGCAACACCGACAAATAACTCTCAGCAACTGGTTCACAAACAACATCGTCACGCTCCAGCCATGAACACACATTTATCTTTGTAAGCCTTTTTATTTATTTTAACAACTTGTTATTCATTAAGATTTTGTACTCTGATTACTACTAGGTATATTCAGTTTGATATCTACCTAATCTTATATTTAGATTTTTATATATTTTTATTTGAAAATCAAACCCTGAATGTTCGATATATTAATCACGATATAATATTCGTTATTATTGTTTACAAAATTTAAACATTTTATTTTTACAATTTCAAACTTTTATAACCTTAACTATGTAATGTAAATCATCAGTAACTATCTTCTTACCCACATTATCTAACACGCACCTTATTACTATATTTAGTACAATTTTCTAAATTCGGGTCGAAATTTCTTAAACGGGGGATGTGTTACGTATTGATTTACAAGTCCATTATTAATTAGTATTAGTCATACACATTTTAGCCTTTGTTCAATATCGATGCAGTCATATTTCCTGATGACCAATTCTCACGAGAAAGTTAACAGGAAACATGAAACACGCACGATACTGACCAACCAAGAAATTCAGATTAGTAAACCAGTGGCAAACCACTATCTGTATGTTCTCATTAATATTTCAGGAAACATTTATCATGTTAGATATGATTGTTTATAAAAGTGGTAGCGACTGGCTAACTATGGCTCTTCGCTCTGCTCTCTTCCCTTTAGTTAGTCTGTCTCCGAGTGACCTCAGCGGTCATATTAATACAGTATTAAAATGTAGTCAAGCAGCGAACCGCACGTCCCCTTAAGGGAGGCGGCGAATACTTCTTAGCATGTAAGTAATCTTTTTATGTAACTTAATTGTAAGGCTGATCCTGTACAAATGCTGCTCGCTTATTTATTATATGTATCATACTTTAGCTTTATTCCAATCATTCTTACCCCAGCTTAAATTGAGTGGTCATTAGAGTAACGAGGACTATGTTCCTCTAGTTATTGTCACCAGGGTGGTGACTGGTGGAAGCCCCCAAATAAACAAGGCGTGTAGAAGTAGGTGACTGGTAGGCGGTCCCGCAACTGTAACTAATTACAGTGCTACGTTAAGAGTAAACCCTTAAAAACAGCACACTTAACAATTGGTCAGTTTACCCCTTAACAATATAAGGAAGCAAAGAGAATTCAAGTACCTTGCCCTAAAAGTATTGAGGATTACAACACCCAGATGGGTGGAGTTGATCGTTTGACCAGCTGAATTCTTGTTACAATATCAGCTGGAAATCGAGAAGATGGTGACTAAAACTATTTTATTATCTTTTGGAAGCTTCCTCCTAAGATGAAGAAGATAGATGGAAGAACTATCACGGTAGAAAATAGCGTAAGACTGTAATTTTAGGAAATAACATGCCAGGTTATACAACATCACGTAGATGTGCACGTTGTAGCACATCAAAAAAAGTGAAGCGATCCAATATATGGTATGTATAATGTGGAGTAGCTTTATGTATTAGCTGTTTTTAATCATTTAATAATAAATATGGTGTTTATCGATTGAAATCTGTATTTTAATAAACTGGTTGATTGTTTAACCTCTAACAATTTAACAACCGAACCGTAGATGGTTAGTGGTTTGTAAATCAACCATAGCTGTACAGCTAAATACAATTTTTCTATACCAAATTTGAAGTATAATACACTATGTGTAGTCTATTCATGGGTGATTTAACAAAAAAAAAACACCTAAATGATAATCAGCTTAGTTTGCCCTATAAAGGGTTAAGCAGTAATAAATTCAAGTCATTAAATATTAACCAGCAAAAAAAGCTTGCTTTTTAAAACTTAATTTAAACACCATAAAAAAATGAATACCTTGTCTGAAACCTTTAAGAATAATACAGTATATTTTAGAATATCCTTAAGGGCCGTTTTACATTATGCAATTTTGATGCAATGCAAGGCATTGCATGGCACTTGCATGCTATTTCCGTTTTACACTTGTGCAATTTCTTTGCAATTTTAGTTTGATGGGCAGTATCACCAACATATAAAAATAATATTTGAAATAAAATTTCAATTATGAGTAATAGACAAGCTAGAATGCTAATGAAGAAAAAGAAGATTGAAAGTATTTTAATACTAACAGCTGCAATAGCAGTTATGGCTAGAAAAAGGCGGCAAAAAGAAAGCCAAGAAGATGGTGGGTAAAACCATGGATTAATCGCCAGTATGGAAATTTAATTATAACAAAGCAGTTTCTCGAATCAAATGATTGTAATAGCTACAGAAACTATTTAAGAATGAATGAAGCTACATTTGAAAAATTGCTAGGTATAATAAGAACAAACATACAAAAGTGTAATACAAAGTTGCGAGAATGTACTTCTGCTAGAAACGGTTTAACTGTAACACTTTGATACCTAGCAACGGAAGAATCCTTCAGATCTTTAATGTACAACTTTAGAATATCCGAAACTACAATTTCCAATTGTATGTGCCGCTATTTATAATGAATTAAAAGGCAAATACCTACATGTAAGTATAAATACTAAAAGTTGGAATGTACAATATACAAAATAGCATACATGAAAATAATTTAATTCTGACTTGGTTAATTAATCTTTAGTAAGGTTGTAGTTTTTAAGGTACCATGTACAATGGAGGCTTGGTTAGAAATTGCAAGAGAATATGACGTGACTAGGAATTTACCAAATATTCTAGGATCGATGGATGGGAAACACATCATGATCAAAGCACAAGGAGATTAGTGGCTCAGCTTTTTATAACTATAAAAAACAACACAGTATTGTCTTACTGGCTTTAGTGGATGGTCATTATAAGTTCACATATTTAAACATAGGGATAAATGGAAGAATTTCTGATGGGGGCGTTTACAGGGAAAGCGATTTATATACTGTAATTGAAAATAACTTATTAAATTTTCCAGAGGATCAACCGCTTCCCTCAAGAGAAAAATCCGTACCTTTTGTTATTGCTGCTGATTCAGCTTTTCCTTTATCCACTCATATTTTGAAACCATATCCAATGAGAAGGTTAAGTAAAGAGCAGTGCATCTTTAATTATAGACTTAATCGGGTTCGCCGGGTAGTGGAAAGCACATTTGGAATACTTGCAAACCGATTTCGCGTCCTTTTAAATGTAAATGCGTTAAAGCATGAAAAAGTAAAAATTATCGCACAAGCATGTTGTGCATTGCATAATTTTTTAAGTCATGAACTACAAACACGATATACTGGTGTTAATCCGGAAACAGAAATAGATAGAAGATTTATATTTGTTAATGGTTTAGATTCTCAAAGTGGAACTAGACCAAAAAATGCTGCTCTGGCTGCAAGAGAAGAATTTAAAGAGTACGTAAATAAAGAGGGAAGAGTATCATGGCAAGAGGAAATGATTTGAATTCAGTTTCTACGGCCTCTAGCACATATGTTTGCAGTTGAAGCTTCTACACCTTTGTATGCTGGTGATATAAGTATCTAACGTGCAAACAGAATGGTTTATCTGAAATTGTGTTAATTTTTTTATATCTACATGAATTTCCTTTTGCAATATAGGTATAAATATTTTGCTGCTATTTGAAAGTTTACGATGGCTGTATACTAATAAACACTTTAATGTTATTGCTCCTTCATTCTGTTGTGTACTTGTTAAACAACCAATTTTCTGAAGTTTTTTAATTCTTAAATTAATGGGCTATTAAGATTGCATTTTAAAATCTGAATCTTGTTGAAACAGAATAACAAAATAATTAATTCACAAACCTGTATTTTTATTTTTAAGTAAGCATGGAAGTAAACATACAATATGCCCTGCTTATTAAGGTATTTTTTGAAAACTATATATTTGGCTCATTATACTTTCGCTTAATGTCGAAAAGATTAACTAGTATAGCTTGCTTTAAATCATCTAACAGTTCATCATCTTGAATCTTTACCATTTCAGTCTTCAAATATCTAAAAAGAAAATTTTGTTGTAATGGTTTTTCATGTAGTTGAAAATTTTGAAGTTTTAAAGACCTAATATTCTAATAGATATACATATACCTAGTAAATCCATCTATGTGGTTTTCTTTTTCTGCTTATTGTGTTCGTTCTATTTCGCGCATGTCATTTAAAGCTTTTGTAGCAGAATAAATCAAACTTTCAAAGTGACAGTCTTGCTCGGATCGTCTTTTTCTGCGTTGTGGAAAATGAAGTGGGCCATTCACGGGTGTAGTAGTTGAGGTATTACTTGATTTTGATGTTGAAGATGTCTGTAATAATATATCTTCCGGCAATTTTTCCAACCGCCTTAAAAATTATTTCATGGGAATTTTCCTCATCTTCAGTTGCACTTTCTGTGTTATCCTGAAATGCAACAGAATTGTTGTACATTATAAGATTCACACGGTGATACTGCAGTATATTTAACTTTGTACCACAAATTATCTTAGGAACAACCTTTCTTACAATAACAGATTATGTATATGCTGTCACACAAAATCAAACACACATGTATAGTTAGGTATATACTTCAAGTATTACCTTAGAACTAATAGAACTTGTATCCAAATTTAAGGTAGATACCCCATGTGATACAATATTACAATTATCATTTAAAAATGATAGCATTTCAAAACACCACAACTTTAGTTGATAAATATCATCTGTAGAAACTCCACTCATTTCAGATTTCCTTATTTTATTAATTTCAGAATTATACTGAGTTCGAATACCATGAATTATTTTTGCACCATTTCTTCTGAAATTTGTATCTATGGAGACCTTTGCTGCAAATTATAGCAAATCTCCTTAATTGATTGCGATCTCAAATCTCTATTGTGGTAATCTCTTGATTGAATATTGTATAAGCAAGGATAATTTTCGTACAATAGCATTAAAGTTGTGGTCATATCTGTTGTCCAAAACTGTTTACTACAACAAAAAAAAGGAAAAGAATGCAATTATTACTGATCACTGCAATTTACCTGGGCCCTTTAGCTTTATTCATTTTATTTTTATAGGAAATCAACTCAAATAACAAAATTGATGGTTATGTTATGCTAATTATTTTGTAACTTGGTATTACGTTTGTCACTAAAGAAATTGCAGAAAAATTGAAACATGTTGCAATTCTTTAAAGTTGCAACAGCTGATTGAAAACTTGCTCGAAGGCATGCGCAGTTTGCTGCAATTGTATTGCATTTTGCATCAAAATTGCTTAATGTAAAACGGTTCTAATGTGCATGGCCGGCGCATCCGTGGACGAAGTGCAAAAAAGCATTGTTGCTGGTGTAGGTTTTAATATTAGAAATTGTAATTGCTTTGCTTAATTTATAACATGGGAGTTGATTAAAATTATAGAACTTATAAATCCTTTAAATTACAGAATTCTGTTATTAAAACAAATTTAAATACTTCCTTTCATATTTCGTGGAACTGCCGACGCGACAAACTAAAACAATAGATAAAAAATTGGTATTTTATGTGGGAGTCCAACTTGCGTCGGACAACCAAAAAGTGGGTACGTTAATACGTAGTTGCTATTCAAGTGGTATATCATAAATAAAATACGAACCATTTGTGTAGCATAATAATATACTACTGGTGTTAGAATATAGTAGCGGTATCTAGTAGTGCTTTCCAGAATAGCTTATCAATTCCTGTTTTTCAGGGTGTGATGTAAACAATATCTAATGTACCTAACCTTCAAAAATTTTAACACATTGACTGCCAGGATACTTTTTGTAGAAAATTACCCGGCAGCCACGCCATTTTTTTTTCGAAAAATTGTTAATAAGTTCAAAATAAGTAGTTAGGTATCCATAAGTAATTTTTTTGTTCTTAGAAACGTAGATATTAATTATTTTGTATGTCACTTAATGTGGTTGACGTGGCCCGCTGTGTTATATTCACATAACACACGTTATAATGTTTCTTGCAGAGCCATGTCGGCCATATATGTGTCACGATATGTTAGGTTATGTTTCTCTTTTATCAGCTGTAAATTTGTGACAGTTGATACAGCATATAACTGTTGACCTCAATCAACGATTAACACACAAAATATAAGGGTGCCAATGTAATAATACCAAACTAAAACATCGGCGCTAACTATGAACTGATCTGTGGAACTAAAGCGAATTTGCCGCCAATTGTGGTCTATTCATATAAGTACTACTACTTGTGAGTTTTTAAATAATATTTAATGCTTTTACAAACATTATAATGCAATTGTCATGTAAACATAATACAATGTTGGAATTAATTCAATAAATAGAATTTGAGGCAATCAAATTCAGTTATCAATTTATTCAATAACTTGAAATGTAAGCAAACGTGAAAGTAGAACAAACAACCATTATAATTGAAAATTTAATTGGGTTTTTTTCCTTGGAAAATGATGAGTAGAAGACTTCAAATTGGAACCTTTTGAAACATCTGAAGTCGCACAGCATGGAATTGAATTAAATCCGTTATATGTATCATAACGATCGGTGATAGGGAAACTTAAGACCTTAAATACATGGGCCAGAGTTCCCTTAAACATCAGATAATGGATTTTTGTCGTAAATGAACAACTTACTCTTCTAACACTTGCACCGACTCTTGAACACATTCATTAATAAAATAAGTCAACAGAAATTATTTACTAAGCTAGTAAAAATATTAATACAATATAACAGTTTCATACACCATTAAATATCTGAATGCTTATAAAGCAAGCCTTACAAAATTATATATCATTTACAATTACTACATCACTATAATTTATGTAACATACATGCAAAACTTTAAGTAACCAGTTGGCTGTTTAGTATTAAACTGACTTGAACATAGATCTGATATTAGAAGGTTCACAGACTTCAATGACTGGCCACTAAAATTTTGATAATAAAAATTAGATATTCGAGGTTTAAACCTAAATGCAGGATATTTACTCAAACTAACAGGCAATAATCTTAAGCTTTCGTAGCTAACGTGTGGTCTCTGAGATTAACAAACAAGAACAACCAAATACTACTAATGCAGCAAACTCTCGGTGTCATACCCTTTAGTACCTTTCTAATTCATGCTTTTACATCTAGTGTGCAAGTTCGAATAACGCGAACACCGAAATTTTGGAAAATAATTTAAGGGCTAATTTAGATAACTTAAATAATCCAAACATGGCAACTGAACAAACAAATTATCAATTGCTCTAATTACATTTAGATTCCATTCCCCCTTACGACTGAACCCTCATACCTTGACAATATTTATCAAAAATTGTGAGAATGTAGTTAAGGTATTCACAAGCCAAACTAATATTCAATTAAAGAGTTTCTTACTTAGGGCTATTATAGGCAAATTGATAGGCAGAGCTCAGATATTAATAGGTTCATGCATAGAGTTAAAGTATTGGGACGAAATCAAAAACGTATTAAATTTATGTTTTGGAGATCAGTGCAATATAAATTGTCTTATTCAAGATTTAATTAGTTTAAGACCAAACAAACATGAGACGCCATATAATTTTGGAATGTATTGCCAAGACGCAAGAAGTTTAATAATCGCAAAATTAAATTTATTGACCATTTCAACCGAAGAGCGTACTATTAGACTTAAAAGTTATGATGACCTTGCACTTAAAACATATATTCGCGGTTTGCCGGTAAGCATTCAAACAAATGTTAGACTATGTAACCCTAGTAGTTTAGAGCAAGCTATGGGATTAGTTACCGAAGAAGAAAATTTCTTATATTCAACACAGAGAAATACTAACTTAAATTCAAATTTCAGACCCGTTTCAAGAACGATACCTAGTAGATATCCAAATCACTCTAACGTTCCATTCAGACAAAATTTTAATAATTTCAATTATAGATACCCAAATACATCTCAAAACATCCAACCTTCATATTCGTAATTTCAAATGTAAAAGCCTCATTTTCAAAACATAAACTCAAACAGATTTTACACCCCATTAGACCATCAGAGAACATATAATCCAAGTTCCCATTTTAATACCCCCGCCAGTGCGGTACACAAGCCACTACAGTCAGTTGGTAGCAATGTTAAATAATTGCAAAAATGATGCACAAATAAGGAATTACGTCACGTAGTTATATAAAATTACTCCATCACATAAAAACCAGAATAGTACTTACATAAATTGTAGGACTTCTCGCAGCACTACTCCATGATGGCGGCAGCGGGGCTCCGTTGATCTTTCGGGCGTGGGTATTCGTTGGGCCCGGTTGAAAACAAATTCAAATTTGTCTTCTTCTTCCTATTTATTAACGGTACCACAGGAAACGGGTAAGAGGAACGATAATTGGTAGAAATGGGAGGAAACCTACATATCAAAAAAAAGAAGACACGATAAGACACAAAGATAACTACATTCGTTCACACCTCGGTCACCGGTCTCCCGGAAATCACCATTCTTGGCACTCCGCGTCGGCGCAATCTCGCGCAAACGCACTGTCTGAAGTGACGGAAATACACACACGTCTTTTCAAAATTATTGGCGCGAAATCCTTACAAATTAAAACTAAAATTCGAAATGTTTACGGCCGATTTCGGCACGTAACAATTCATCCGTACATAACATAACTTATTATAATGAAGTAGCATGTATACCACTTTTTAAAATTTTTAAAGTGAAAGATTATTACAAATTTTTTCTCTTCAAATTTACTAATAATTTTTCAAGGTTTAATTGGAATCGATTTACTTCAACAATTGAACGCTAGCGTTAATTTAAGTCTAAAACAAATAATAATCCCGCATGCAACTATTCCTATTATTTTAAATGAAAAATAACCAATTCACAAATTATTCGATAATTTAACCAAGCGTTGCAGACAAACCATAAAAATCCCAGTACAAATACATAATGGAATTGGAATATTAAACCACACAAATTTTGGAAATGGATTTGAAACAGAAAAGCTTTGGTTTAATGTTGTCGAAAATTTTGCGACTATTGTAGTCACAAATATTAATGAATATCCCGTTAAAATGTCTATTTTTCAAACCTTTTGAAATCGAACCTATAAACATTTTGATGTAAATTTTATAGAAAATTTGGAAACAGACCTAGAAATAACCGAACCATATGACGATAAATTAAAAAGAAATTTGAAAGATCTTTGACTTGCAATAAGGAAGAAAAAGCCGCCATAAGGAAATTGTGTTTAGAATACCATGATATTTTTTATTGTGAAGGAATTCCCCTCAGTGTACTAGTGAAATTAAACATAAGATAAATTTGAAAAACGATTCTCCAATTTTTACAAAATCATATCGCCTCCCAGAAATTCACCGTAATGAAGCTAAATCACAAATAAAAAAATGTTAGATCAGGGCATAATTGAATATAGTGTTTCACCTTGGTCTTCCCCAATTTGGATAGTAGAGAAAAAGGTTGGCGCATCGGGTAAACGTAAATGGCGACTTGTAGTAGATTATAGAAAATTAAATTTCGAAACAATTCCTGACAAATACCCATTACCTAATATTAATGAGATTTTAGACAGGTTAGGCCGGGCAAATTATTTTACGACCCCAGATTTGGCCAGCGGGTTTTTTCAAATTCAGATGGATCCCCAAGACGTACAGAAAACAGCATTTAGTACCCCGCAGGGACATTTTCAATTCAAAAAGATGCCTATGGGCTTAATTAATGCCTCTTTGACATTTCAACACGTGATGGATAGAGTTTTACGCGGACTGACGGATCAATTGTGTATAATATACCTTGACGATTGTCTTGTGTTCAGCTCATATCTTCAAGAACACAAAAAAATTGAAAGAAGTTTTTGAAAGATTCAGACAACATAATTTAAAAATACACAAATCAAAATTCTTACAAAAAACCGTAATCTATTTAAGACACGTAATTACCCCTACAGGTGTAAAACCAAACCCAGACAAAATAACAGCCGTAAAAAATTTTTCTTTACCACAAACACCGACTGAAATCAAAAGTTTCTTTCGACTATTAGATTACTACAGACTTTTCATAAAAGACTTTGCCAAAATTACAAAATCCATGACGAATTGCCTAAAGAAGAATGCCAAAGTAATACACGACAAAGATTTTCTAGACAGCTTTAGAACTTATAAAGAAATTTTAACTAACAGTCCTGTTTCCGTATTCCGACTTTAGTAAAAACTTTATTTTGACAACAGACGGGAGTAAATACGCGATTGGAGCAATATTATCACAAGGAACTGTACCCAATGACCGAACATTATCATATGCATTTAGGACGCTCAATGAAACTGAGACAAAATATTCAACGATCGAAAAGAAACTGCTTGCAATTATTTGGGCATGCAAACATTTTCGAACATATTTATTTGGCCAAAAGCTTTATATATATTCTGATCACAAACCACTAACATGGCTTTTCAACTTAAAAGATGCAAACTCAAAATTGACAAGATGGAGAATAAAATTATTAGAGTATGACTACGAAATTCTTTATAAGAAAGGAAAATGTAACACTAATGCACATTGTTTATCCTGTATACCAGTCAATGCTTTAGAAACAGGATCTCTCGCAAATAATCCAGGTGACATAGATGACTATATAGCATAATTTTTAAAAGGTCTAGATCAAAAACCGCAAAACGAAAATCAACTTGAAACAGAATTACATGACAAACCTCAATTAAACACTCTCGAACCTGCATGGACAACACATATTCCTGATGATGACAACATATCTACTCAACATTCTAACTCTAATGGAAACACGAATCAAGGAATTGCTATTTTGGACGAAATTATAAATAACAAATCACGTCAGATTTTAGTTTACCCGAATTTGTATTACAAGACAGACGTAACCTTAGAAAATGAAAGCGACCTCACAATTATAAAGGTCAAAATTCCAGAAATTGATAATGACAAATTTATTTTGGATTTCTTGATTCAGTACACAGACCCTAGTAACACTTATTATTTACATTTCAACAAAGACAAATTGTATAATGACTTTAATGACATATATCAACAGCATTTTTCTGAAAACGGGTTGAAGTTAATTAAATGTACCAAATTGATGAATACACTTAAAAGAAATAAAACTCACTGAAGCAAAATTTACAGTTTTGTTAAAGTTCTAAGAGAATTGAAATTCGTTAGATTAAATTTTTATTAGTTTTACTAAAATAATTTTGCAATTTGATTATCTTGTTAGTTCAATTACAATTATTATACGTATTTATATCACATGTTGTGCCTTATTTCAAACTGAATCAGTGAAGTATTTGTTAGATAAATTATTTCCATGTGTATGCTATCGCAGAGATAAAACAAAGAACACACTGTGTTAGCCCTGATGATAAGGTCTCTCTGAAGTGTTCAGTAATAAAGAAAGTTCCAAGCAGGTGAACATTAGACAAAACCGGAAGTTTCAGTCTATACATGTGGCGTAGTGTAGGCATAGTTGAAAGTAAATTCACACAAATTACAATAAATAATTTCGTTGTTACAAAAAAATTCCATATATCAAAGAAACAACTTCCTACAAACTAATTTCAAAACTTGATATGTTCACCTTCCGATGGTGTATTAAATCGTACGTACTTTGTATGTCATGAAGTGCCGAGTGTCGTACGGTTCGGACGTGTTTAATACAGCTTTTGAATTAACAGCTGAAGTATACCTTTAATTTGTAAATTGTGTAATCAAAAGTGCACCAGGCATGAGGATTCGTTGATATGCCTCTCATATAAAGACATATACCATCCAGCTTACCAACATGTGATTAATACTTCTTTTGATAGTATGAAAAGGTCAAATACTTTAAAATCGTGTAACTGTCCCAGCTGCTTTAATAAATTCCAAGATTATCAACAAGCTGTTGTTCAAGGAATGATTCAATAACTTTACATGATGTTATGACCGAATTAAAATCCATATGGAATACGCAACTTGCATTTGAAAAACCAATTGAACTTTGTCACTCTAAATTAGATGATTGTGCATCTTTACTTAAACAACAAGAAAAAAACTTAATGAGTGTTTTGATAAAATTGAAGTGCATGAAATAAAAATCTCTCAACTAGAACAAGAAAATTCTGAGTTAAAAATTATCATAAATGATATTCAGCAATATTCAAGAAAGAATAGTGTGGAAATATTTGGCGTTCCGCCTGTACGTAATGAAAACGTTACTGCTATTATTCAAGAAGTTGGGAAAGTAGTTGGCTACAATATTGATCATGACATGATAGACACATGTCATCGTCTTCGCACTAATCTTTCTGAACAGCTGAAATATGGAGGTATAATACTCAAATTTGTTCGTCGACTTGATAAAGAAAATTTTATGAAAGCTAAGAGTGTTAAGCGTAACTTGAAAATTAGTAATATTGCCTTCGGTCTTAATTTTGCAGTGAAAACATCTCATGATAGCCAAATATACATCAATGATTCGTTAACTCCTACTAATCGGATATTATATGCGCGGGCTCAGGAATTCAAGAAAACTAATAACATCAAGTATCTGTGGTGCAAAAATGGAAAGATCTTTATGCAGGCTAAAGACGAGAGCAAAATTTATTTAATTAAATCCGTAAATGAATTTATTGATGTCCATTAATAACACTGGTTTAAACATTTATTATCAGAATGCTGGTGGAATAAAAACTAAATTACAATTACAAGTTATAAAGTAGGTCAGATGCAAAATATCGCATTCAAGTCAATTGTGATTAATTAAAGTGAATTCTGATTTATGTTTTTTACTTTTGTTTAGAGGCTGCAAATACACATAGGCCGGTTTGACTTCAAAGTGTGCCCAACAGTAGGAAAAGCAGCGGTGATAATCAAAGTCAATCCTATCTAATATAAGTGAAAAATCTTCGACTAGCAATCATAACAACATAAATTAGTTAACGGAGTGTTGTGTGTAAGATAGAAGCAAGTAATTAAATGCAATATGGATTTTCATATTCTTAATAAAAACACATATCGCAAACCTTATATAAATTCAAAAAATATTGTAGTGAATAAGAGGTTTGAAGTTTTGATAGTGGAAACTGTCAAGACAAAATATGGAGAAAGAGTATTAGTTGAAACAGAAGAGTTCAAAAGTATATTGCCATTGAGATATTTTGAATACCTTCAAGCACATGGAGTGAAACAATTAAATGAAAGTATTGGCTCGAACAAACACGTATACATAACTAGTACGGGATCGATCGGTCAAACTGTCATCATAGAATTTTCAGAATAATATGTCACTATTCTAAGAAATTAGTTTATTATTATAATAATATACATCTTGTTCTTTACTGTTTATTTTATTATAACACATCTAACTCAATTGTATAAAGAATGCTGTATTTAATTAAAGTGGGTTCTGATTTATGTGTTTTACTTTGAGGTTACTACCTTGTTTAGAGAAAATCGTGTTTCAAAAGAGAAACTTTTATAAAATACTTTTTTATTTTACAAATTGTTGAATATTTTGATCTAACTATTTACAGTTAAAATCTAACTATTTATAAATGAAAAACTATTTATTAACTCCCGTTCTTGAAGTATCTGCTGTTCCCTTGCAGCCAATTCCTCTCTTTTTTGCTTTATTATTTCTAGTTCCAAATCTAGACGACGCAGTAGCTTCTCTCCACGCTTTTTAATGCATTAAGCAATTCTACTGTGTCATCTTCATAGGATTTGTCATCTTCACAGCAAACAGCCATATTAGGTACTGGACATAACTTTTTCATAACCAACATGTTTTTGCCGGATCTGTGAGCATAACATAACAGATTATTGTAGGTTCCCCTTTTCTTTTGTATACTACCTGATGTTTCTGAGAGGATCAGAATGTGCCAAGGATCCTACGATAGCCTCAGAATTTCCAGAATGGTTTTTTGATCCAAAACTAATGTAAATTATAAATTAGTACTGTTTGCATAAACATAAATATATTCTAACGTACATGTATGGTTCTGCTTTACTACGACGTTCATCATTGGTACATCTAATTTCGAGTAGAGGAACTGGATGCGGTGGAACAACAGGAGCGGCAGACTCTGACATTTCATTGCTCCTAAAACGTGCAAATCTATCAATATTAAAATACATGTATAAATGTGAAAAAGCACTTACTGTGATATATCTATTACGTCACTATCAAAATAGCAGCAGTGTCAAGTTGAGGTGAAGAAGAACCAAAAACTTCTTTAATCAAGTCTTCGTCAGAATGTAATATAAATTGCTCTAGAACTTTCACGTTTGCATCGTTTTCTGAAAAAATTGCAAATGAAAATGTTATATATATTCAGCTATGAAATCTATTCTAATGAATAAAAACAGTATGTAAGCAAATATAATTATGCCTCAGCAGAAATAACGAATTAGATTCACTGTCCGAAAAATTGGAACGAAGGCATAGAGTAAAATAAAAAACCTAAATTAGTTATATGTCGTTTAAAATAATGCGATGCAAATGGCCCTTAACTTAATACAGTAATATTGAATAAGTTTTAGATTATTAGCGACATAATCTACTTTTCAGTAAAACTGAAAAAATTGACTTTTATATATATTGTAACGTTCCGTTTAATTTTAGCGTAATTTAGTAGTTTAGTATGTATAAAATTCTCTAAATCAGGCCTTGTATTTATTTAGTATTTAATATTAGCGAGTAGATATTTAGATCGTAATAGAAAGAACGCGACGCGCACCATTTCCTTAATTTCGTTATGCCGTTACAGATACTGGAAAACACGCAAGGTATCCGTGATTCGTGATGTAGTCTCTGGCCTAGAGGGTCGTACATTTCGTTTCCTGAGTTTTAACGCTTTTATAGCGGATTAGCAAGTTTTACAAATTTTATGATTGTAGTAAATAATTAAATATTTCGTGGAAAAGTAAACCGATAGTGCAAAGTGCCGAACTTTCGAATGTTTGTTGTAATATCGTCCGGGTGTGGTTATCTAATCTGTTTTAGGTCCAAAATCATTCAATGTCGTTTGTCTGTTATTGAAGAATATTTATGCCAATCATATTTGAGAAATAGTAGTTTGAATGGTTAGAATAATCCAATTTATTTGGGAATATAAAAAGCAAAGTTATCACACATCTGAAAGTAGTTTTGAAGTTGGTAAAGTCTGACACCCCCTATGCATTATTTAATAGCCTGATCCATCTAAGGTAAGCGAAATTATTGTATTAGAATCAACTGAGCGACAAAACCAGTTCTGTACGTTGTTATTGAATACACGTGCACCCCAGAACGATAAGATATTCCTCGCACCTGTGTCAGTGTTATAAAAAAATTAAATCAGTGCGTTCTGTTTTACATTCATTTAACTTGTGCCACAACCAGCTGCGCGAACTCCACTGTTATCTTTAAATATTACGTAGCAATAATTTTCCAAATTACTATTACATTTCAGACAGGTTATTCTGATTAAAAATTGTACCAAGGCATTTGTAGTGATGATTTTGTTTACATAAAATTTAGTTGCCGTTCAAACTATCAAAGTAGGTACGTGCATGCACAAGGCGTATCACGCGTGGTATTAAAAAAATTTTGCGTTAAAGTTCATGCATTTTTGCCTTCAGATTAGCGAGTCAGGACCGGCGTGGGTTCCATGTGCACTCAACCCTACCCCTTAAATATATATAGATTTTACATTTATGAAATTACATTGACACTGGCCAGTGCGAGAACATTATTATTTAAAGTAGAATAAGTATTTTTCCTGCTTATCATTTCGAATTATCGTGCTGATTGATTTGTGGCGTACTAAAGTATGCCTTGTTTAATTTCATATTTCTGTTAATGTACATATGTATTTCTTTCAGCTATAGAGTTGTGAATAGAGCTAAGTTGAACATTTTTGACGTGCCTTATTTGTAAATTTAAAGTGTTAGGGTGGATCAGTCTGCTTTGCATTTTGAGTATAGAGCTTTTGGAGAGGATTCGATCAGTGACGAAATCCTTTCTTTTCATCTAGCGTTTGATGTTACTGGTGGTGCCCACCCGATTTTGATAGAATACCGAATTTTCGTCCCACTATAACTTACACCTTAGGGCAATTGGCAACCCCAACCTACGACTTTTGCTTTACCCACCCCTCGCCGGCTGGAGCTAGTTTGCTGGAGATTCCGTGGTGTCGTAGTGCCGAATTGGCCCGTAACAATATATAGGTATGTAATTGTGTTTACATTGAAAGCGTTTACATCGATAACAAAGTTTTAAAAGTTTTAAAAAAAAAATTGTGTACCTAATCACAGCCAGAAAACGGCATTCTATTTATAATAGGTACAAGATCGCTTTTGTTAACGTTTCATTTGCACATAGCATGAGTGTGTAAATTATTAAACAAAATTGACAGTTTAATTTAATCTTGGATTAGATTGATTTAATCTCAGTTTACAGAACGGATGTAGAAACAATTTTTTGTTAAGTTATTGATTTGCAATTTCACATATCAAGTAAATGAAGTTAGTTGTAATAAAAAAAAGGGGAATGGGGTTGTCATTAAATGAAATGTATAGACAGATATTTATTGAGTTGTACAAATAAAAACTTTAAAATCACTTTCTGAACTTCTGTGCGTGTGTGCTAAGTTCGTTGGCAATCTAAAGGTAAATCTACATATACACTAACCTTTTCATTAACTCTAGATTTTTGACTTTTAATCTGAGATATTTCAGATTTGCTTTATTTTTTCTGAATTTTTTTTATATGTAACCATAATATAAGAATAGTGCTGTACTGCAAGCATATTTTCCGTACATACGAGCATAAATCAAAGGTCGTGTAAGAATACTACAAGCATATTTTCCGTAAACACATGCATAAATGAAAATATACAAAGTCGTGTCGATGCAACCATTAATAAAACGAAATCAGATACTTTTGCTTATTTAAAACTGCATTTGTTGGAAATTAAAAATTCAGTGTTAATTTTCTGCTGAATATTCTTTGGAAATTAAACCATTCATGCTTGAAAATCGTCTTGAATCAAAACGTAAATAAAGACGATTTTAACAACTGCATCCAAAGCAATTCGCTATGCAATTATTTTGATTGCATAGAAATAAATATTATTGCAATTTTGCATTATAACATTTCGTATGCTAATTCTTTTACAGTTGTTTTGCTTACGTCAGAAGATATTTATATATAAATAGTCAATATATCTCTACATATATTAATTATTAAGTAGTGTAGTGATTGTAAAGAACGACCATCATGAATTCTGAAACGGTAGCCGAAGTTAGTAGTGATATTTTAAAGTTAACAGTTAAGTGTATGAATCTAATTAAATCAGTGGACGAAATTATGAAACACATGATCATTCTTAAGACAAACATAAGTTTATTAAAGCTTGCGATTAAAAACAAGGTATAAGAGGACAATCGCCAGGAAAATCCTAGTAGGCTGGAGTCTAATTTGACACATCTTAAAAGTTACCTTGTACGATTGAAACACTTGAAACGCTCTTTAGAATACCAAGGTAAAGGTATTGATGCAACGCTTTCTAGAAGTCATATTCGGCATTTGATTTGGCATGATGTACAATCATGTTTTGGAAGTCGAATAATTACGGGACTTATTACCAATTTAAGTTATAAAGATCTTCTAGTGTTGTTAGACAAGGCGTTCGCTAGTTTTAAATGCAAGATTGTTGCTTGCTTAAAAAAAGTCAATGTTGAAAGTTTATGTAATATTTACCGCTAACTTTGTTAAGCCTACAACTGGTGAAATAGATTTAAAGACGTTTCCTACTGCAAATCATCAGATCGATATAAACACCAATCTCAAGCAGTGGTATAAGGAGAACGTATTGGACAAGATATCGAAGCGATTGGAAGAATTTAGTGAAAAGGATTCAGGTTGGGCAATCCAAGAAGTTTTACACTTGAAGGTAAATATAAACAATCATGATCCGCTTAAAGGAGGGTGTTCAACGTTTGTTCCGGTTCCGGACTTTATAGCAAAAAAACGGCCAACATTGCTTTCTTTGGGCCTTAGTTTCCGCTTTACATCCTGCTAAACAAAATATTCATGGAATATCTAGCTATCCACATTTTGATTCAGTATTACGCTACAATTCAATTCAGTTTCCAATTGCATTAAAAGACAAAAAAATTGAGAAGCTCAACAATCTTGCAATTAACTTATATTCCATAGAAAATACTAAAATACTGCCATTTTGTTTAAGTGAAAATTTAGGAAAAATAGAACCTATTAATCTGTTAGTTTTAAATAACGATTCCTTACAATATTCTCGTCCAACAAATGCTAATGAGAATCACTTTCATTTTACTTGGATTAAGGATATGTCAAAATTATTTGCAAAACAGTTGTCTTCACATTACCATAGAACATTTTTTTTGTTATTGATGTTTAAATAATTTTAGTACAGCAGCATTACTTAAGCATTATTCGAATCATTGCGAAAAACAGAATACTTGCTCAATAAGATTACCCGAAGAATCTGAAAAGTATCTAATATTTAAACATTTCCACTACCAAGAAAAGGTATCATTTGTAGTTTATGCAGATCTCGAAAGTATATTAGAACCATGCAATGAGCCGGAGGTAATATTAAACACAGTCCGTTACCAAAGACATATACCCTTTAGTGTAGCGTACTATTTGAAATGCTCGTATGATAATAAATATTCCAAATTTCAATTGTATCGCGGAAAGGATTGTATAGAATGGTTTGTTGCTCAATTGAAACTGATTTCACAAACGGCGAATAAAATTTTCTATAACCCAAAACCTATGAACCCTTTAACAGAAGAACAAAAGTCAGCATTTAAATTTGACCTTCACTGTCACATTTGCAATAAACCTTTTAGTATAGATGATATTAGAGTTCACGATCACTGTCACTTTACAGGTGAATTTCGAGGACGGCTCATCAAGATTGCAACATCAATTATCATAATTCTTATATGATACCAGTAGTTTTTCATAACTTATCAGGCTACGATTCGTATTTCATTATTTAAAAAAAAACGCGTTAGGGTTTTCAGGTTCGTTAAGCATTCTACCAATAAATAAGGAAAAATACATATCTTTTACAAAATATGTAAAAGATAAGAAAGTTAGTTTTAGATTTATCGATTCATTCAGGTTTATGGCATCTACCATCGAAAAATTAGCTTCATACTTAGATGATAATAAAAAATCCATCACCAGGGAAATTGTAACACTGATAATGAGTTTCGGTTACTTAGGCGTAGAGGTATATTTCCCTATGATTACATTAACCCTTGGGGTGGGCTTAATAAAACCAATTTACCCTGTAAAACAGCATTCTTTAATCGTTTGCACAATGAAGAAGTCTCAGATGAAGACTACAATCATGCTAAACATGTTTGGCAAACATTTAATATAAAAACACTAGGGGACTATTCAGATCTATATTTAAAAACAAATGTATTGCTCTTGACTGATATATTTGAAAACTTTAGAAAAACTTGCATGTTCACGTATAAGTTAGATCCGCTTCACTACTTTACGGCTCCTGGTTTAGCTCTAGACGCAATGTTAAAACGCCGAACGTTAAACTCGAGTTGCTTACTGATATTGAAAAAATAATGTTTTTAGAACGGGGAATTCGTGGTGGCGTTTCTCAATGTTCGAATAGATATGCCAAAGCAAATAACAAATATATGAATGCAGATTATGATCCGAATTTCGATTCTAAATATTTAATGTATTTTGATATCAATAATTTATATGGGGCTGCAATGTCTGAATATCTTCCATATGGAGAATTTTAATTTTTAGATGGCACCAGTCCAGATATAGTACGTTTAGACATACTTAATATTCCTGATGATTCTGATGTAGGATATATTTTTGAATGCGATTTACACTACCCAGTATCTTTACATGAAATTCACAGTGACTTACCTTTGGCGCCTGAACATATGATACCACCAGTACCTTCTAATAAATCAAACCTAAAGAAATTACTTACAACTTTATATCCAAAACTTAACTATATTATTCACTACAAGAATTTAAAAATGTATTTAAGCTACGGTTTAGAACTGAAAAAGATTCATAAGGTTCTTCGGTTTAAACAAGCTCCTTGGTTAAAAGAATACATTGATTTGAATACAAAATTAAGACAACAGTCAAAAAACAGTTTCAATATATGCTTTTATAAAAATATGATAAATTCGGTTTATGGGAAAATGATGGAAAACGTACGGAAATGGAAAGATGTGAAATTAGTGACCAATTGGGAAGGATGGTTTGGAGCTCGTAGTTACATAGCGAAACCTAATTTTCACAGTTGCACTATGTTAGACAAAGATCTTGTCTTAATAGAAATGAATAAATTAGAGGTTTATTTAAACAAACCCATTTATGCAGCTTTCTCTATTCTAGATATTTCGAAAACCTATTTATATGAATTTCACTATAGTTATATAAAATCGCAATTTGCTAACAAAGCAAAGCTTCTGTACACAGATACGGATAGTTTGATATACGAGTTTAGGGTTGAAGATGTTTACTCTTATATCAAACAAGATATTCATAGATTTGATACTTCCGATTACGACCCCCATAACAAATATCATCCCATTATCAAATAAAAAGATTCCTGGTCTTATGAAAGATGAAAACAATGGTGATATTATGCTAGAGTTTGTAGGGCTTAGATCTAAAATGTACACTTACAGAGTTCAGGATAGAATAATAAAAAAAGTCAAAGGGATCTTCCTTAGCAAGTATTAAGCAAATTTCTTTTGATGATTATAAGAATGCTTCGTTTTATAAACAGACTGTACAGAAACAGCAATGTTTAATTAGATCAGTCAAACATGATGTGTTTACTATAAAACAAAACAAAATTGTTCTTAATTCAAATGATGATAAAAGAATTTTTAGTACCTCAACCACTGATACTAAACCTTGGGGGTATAACTATACACTCAGAAATGACTTGTAAAACTTCAACCACTGACTCAAATAAAGAATGCAATTTATTTTATCCCGATTAACATATATTTTTTTAGTTATAAAAAACTTCAGTGTTATGTTTATACCTGCACAAGTACACTGTTTTCTTTTTTGGATGTGTCTAAAATAGGATACCTTTCAATCTGTCCGAGTTGAAACATATTAGAATAAATGTATTGTAGAGAAAAATAGTAGTAGTAATCGTTCTGTTAAAAAAAAATCCAGTTTGTTAATAACATACCACTTAGTTTATTTGAGAAACGTATAACAAAACTTTTATTTAAATTGCTTGTAAATATTAGCGGTTCTACTGACACAATTTGACAATGTTTATGACTGTTTACTAAATCACTTAATAATTCCAACATGTAAAAAATATTTAAGCAAAAATTATTATAACCCATTAACAATCACACATTTGATATTGTAGAAAACATGTAAAATAATAAATAGACTGTGATTGCTAAATGATTTATTGTTTTTTTTCCTTTTCATAATTTATAAAGGTACAATAATAAAGTAATTATAATATTCTTATGCTGTTTGAGAGTGGATTGTATTTGACTATCTTATCATGAAGTATAAGGCAATGACAAGATATATTTGGCAAAACGTTTCTGGTAGTTTCAAATTCTAATCTAATATCGACAGTACCAGATTTTAACATTTCGTTTTGTCTAGAACAATCTATGACTACTAATGGCGCAATACTTCGTAAATCTTCAGGATTAAAAAGTGGCTCATTTTCCTTTTCTTAGTATAATTGCTGAAACTGAGCATACATCTCATATAACAACGCAGTCTGTTTATTCTCGAACTTCAAATTTAAGTTATCGTACGGGAAAATTTCTGAATTTAAATAGAGTTTCATGTTGGTTAAATAGCAATGATCAAAACGACTGTAGTTGCTCATGTATCTATTTTTTCGGTTGGTTTGGAAACCAACAATCACAAATCTTGGTTTTTCTAATCGTGTTGTTGTTTTAATGTTCCATGTATGACGTTGCGTTTCTTGTAGAAGTTGATATTCATGCATCTCCCATCCTCTAAACGGAATATGCAAATCCTGATTTTGTGCAACGCATTCTATTAAATTAATTCGTTGAGTATCATCAACGGCTACATGAGGTATTTTCCATAAAACTTTGTTTAAAACAACTTTTATTTCTTCATCAGGTGTAGAATTAATTATAGCATTAGTATCAAAACTAGAACGTAGTAAAACTAACTCATAGCGGAGGTTTAAAATAATTTTTTTTAAATATTCGCATAATCTGAGAACCCTTGAAAGGTTTATTGCAACGTTAAAATTTCCGTTGGCATCAACTATTTGCGAATCATCCATAGGAAACCACCCAGCGTTTTGTAAATGTTTACTTTGATTGCTATTATATGAAACATATCCCTTCATTATAGACGTCAATCCAGGATTCCGAACAGGATCTACAATGACACCACCAATCTCATATCTAATTTCATCAAAAAGCAGCAAAATTCCATTATTTACAAACTTTGCTGTCTGAGACGGCGTTCCATCTGTTTTAATTAATTTGCCTTCTATGTACAGCATACTCTGATGGTAAGGGGTAAACATCTTGTTGTTGTATAGGGATTCGAATTTTATCATTATTGTTTAAAGATGTGTTAGCATAAGGCTGATGAGTATGTTTTCAATATTAACAATTGCATTGTCAAGTAAACTTTTTCACGCACGTTCAGTATTTCACTATTCATTCTACTTTTTTTTAAATTAAATGCAGTCCTAACGATTGTAGAAACTGCCGGTTTTGTGTTGTTAGCGGTCTTGAAACAATCAATCGAGTGTCGATTGCTTTGAAATTTCCAGCATTTATATCAATTCTTGACATGTTGCGTGCATTATACTTAATACCCATGGCTATTGCAGATTTTTTTTAAATGCAACCTTACAGTTAGCAGTTCTCCTCTGAAATTAACTAAATTTCCATCTTGATCTAACACTTTAACTATTATTTCATTTATTATACGTGACCTGATTGGTAGATATATAATCGTAGGTGGGCACTCGACAATTTTAAAACCTGCAGGTACTTGAGGAAAAAATTCATATATTACATGGGCTGGTTTACTATTTAAATAGGATCCACTTGCAATATTAGAATCGAAATATAAAAAAAATTACTATAATGAAAAGCTAGTTTTGTTGTGGGCACAGGTAGAAGCAACAGAAAAAATTGCATCAGCCTTAACCACATTGGCATCAAATAAAAAAAACATGAATAATGTTTAATACATTTATAGTTTTAGTTTTAATATTATGTTTATGTTAGCTTATTTGTTTGATATACATACTTATTTCATTAATTATTTTTTTAGAATTTGAATAAAATGTAAACAAGTGTCTAAGAAGTGTGTAAAATGTGTTATATACTATAATTTCCTTCAATCCTTAAAAAACAATCACTTGACACTTTATTTTGGTATAATAATGTAACGGGCTACTACTAGCGCGTTTCTTTAATTTAAAACAAGTAATAACAAACGTCTTTATTACTTACTGTTCACAAGTCTAATTAACAGTATATGCCTTATTTATAGATGTTTTCAGTCCGCTTAACAATGAAGCACTACTACACTAATGAATTTACAAGCACTAATATCTTCTTAAACTATCTCCTTTACCATAGGTTCATTAACAACACTAACACAACTATTTGTTTATACACTTCTATTTATTTATGTATACTACAAGCTGCATGTACATTAGACACAGCATATCACATTTATGTACACCTTTAAAAGCTCAAAACTACTACTACTTTACAACGTTATAATTTATATACGACATTCTAGTATAGACTAACTCTTGCATTCATTAGCGGTCTTATATATACTCTGGATTACAAGGATGACTCATGCTCCCGTAATTTCTAGAAGAATTCTGGAATCCTTGAGAAGGCGCTGTGCCCCGAGCGTTTGTATGTTTGACGGGTTGCCTAATAGTGGATCGCAACACTGCCCCCTCTTTAAAACCGTTACGTCTCGTAACTGTAAATCCATCTTGACGCCAATTCGATGACTGGTGACGGTATCGGCAGCTATCTCCTCTGGTGCATCCACCGCGTCGTTGGAAGTAACAGTCAACACTCTTTTCCTGGTCTTGGTAGGCAACCGGTTGATAACAACAAACAAGAACCTGAACGTTGGTTCCCTGGAAAACTACTTCTAGCATATTTCGGACTATCCTCCAGTCTAAGCGATCCAGTCCACAGCCCAGCTTGGGCACCGCTAGTCTCGTTACTCCATTTTCCATCATCTGCGCCTTAAGATTTAGCAAAGCCTCCCATAGATGTCCATAACTAGGTCTCTGCCATGAAGAATTTTTGGTGACCAGATAGTAAACATAACGATTTTTATCTTGAAGGACCAAAGATTTTCCTACAGTTGGCTGCTGCTGTACTAATTCATCCACACATCCAAACTTTTTCTTGAAAACAACAGCTATTCCCCTTGACATTGCCAAATCTTGAGCTACGCAATGTGCAAGGGAATACTCTTCTGGTGCTCTAAACAGATCTTGCTGTTTTCAACAACAACGCCAAATCTCGCTTTAGCGGAACCACCATACCGCCATAAAGCTCTCAAAATCTACATTTGGCTCATGATTAATAACTTGCGAACACCATTATCATTATTCGAGTCTTCCTGGTTGTTGCCAGCGTAGGATGTTAAACGGTCAAAGTGTACCACTTTCGGTTTACCACGAGGGGATCATCTGATCCGGTACACTACATCATTAATCCTGTTTAACACTTCGTACGGCCCTTCCCATTGTCTTTGTAGTTTTGGCGACAATCCACGTTTTCTTTGTGGATTGTACAACCACACTAAATCTCCAGGTTGATAACCACTTTCTTGTGCTCTCGTGTCATATTGTGATTTCATTCGATCGCTTGCTGCCTGTATATTCTTTCGGACGTTTTCGTGAATACTATTTGATCTTTCACGAAGCTTACTAACGTAATCTTCACCTGCGATCTCTTCTCCAGGTTTAAATCCAAACTGAAGATCACATGGTAGCCGCAATTCACGTCCTAGCATTACAAGCGGGCGAGTACCCTGTGCTGTCATGTACCGAAGATCGATGCGCCAGTAGGAACAAATGCAGATATTGGTCCCAGTCTCGTTGATGTTCAGAGACAACTTTGGCCAGGTACTTCACTAACGTCCTGTTCATTCTTTCAACCATTCCATCCGATTGGGGATGAAGTGGCGTGGTTCTAGTCTTCCTGATTCCAAGATGCTTGCAGACATTTTGAAACAATACTGATTCGAAGTTTCGACCTTGATCGGAGTGTAATTCCAACGGAACTCCAAAACGACAAAACAACTCCCTGACTAGTACATCTGCAACCGTCTCGGCTTCTTGGTTAGGTATAGCATATGCCTCCGGCCATTTGGTAAAATAATCCATTGCAACCAAGATGTATTTATTTCCTTTCTCTGATTCAGGAAATGGACCAGCTATATCAATGGCTAACCTCTCAAAAGGATTCCCCACGTTATACTGTCTCATTGGGGCTTTCCGTTTTGAGACCGGGCCATTTGCAGAGGCACACAATTCACATTTCCGGCACCACTCCTTCACATCATCTTTGCAGTTCAGCCAATAGAATCTTTCTCTCACTCTCTCGAGAGTTCTTTTCACGCCAAAGTGCCCTCCGGAAATACCATCGTGCAAGTGCTGCAACACTTCCGGCACTCTGCTTCTCGGCACTATCACTTGAAGTCTCTCAGTGCCCTCTTCAAATTCCAGGCGTCGTTTCAAGATTCTATTTTCTATCATCAAGGAGTCCCACTGTGCCCAGTATGCCTTCAGGCTCCTACTTAAAATACTAATTTCTTCCCAAGCTGGCCGTTGTCCTCTATTTTTCCACTCAATAATACGTCCCAATTCGGCGTCATTTTCCTGGTCTTCTCGTATTCTTTCGAGTTGCCAAGTATCATCGGTTACCGTCATTCTATGGATGACACTTATTTTCTCTTCCATCTTGGAGCAATGATTGCAGTCCATCGGACAAGGTCTCCTTGATAGAGCGTCTGCATTCCGATGGCTAGTTCCTACACGATGTTCTGTGTCAAAGTCATATTCCTGCAGCTGCTCTATCCACCTTGCCACTTGCCCTTCAGGATTTCGAAACTGCAATAACCATTTCAGTGCAGCATGGTCTGTTCTCAACAGGAATTTACGGCCGTATAAGTACTTATAAAAGTGCTCTCACGGATTTGACGACGCCAACAGCTCCCTTCTTGTCACACAATAGTTCCTTTCTGGCCGCGACAAGACCTTGCTGAAATACCCAATAACTTTTTCTTGTCCGTCCTGCACTTGAGAAAGAACGCCTCCTATAGCTGTGTTACTGGCATCGGTATCCAACACAAATTTTCCCTCCATCCGTGGATAACTCAACATTGGTGCTGTAACTAGTAGCCGTTTCAGTTGTTCGAATGCACTGTGGCAGTCGTCATTCCAATCATATTCTTGTCCATCTTCGGTTAATTTTGTTAACGGTTTGGCAATGTTCGCAAACCCAAGTATAAAACGTCGGTAATATGTGCACAATCTTAGAAAACTGCGTAGTTGATGTATATCTGCTGGTGCAGGCCACTCTTGTACCGTTTTATTTTGTCAGGGTCAGCTCTTATTCCGGTCTCCGAAACGACATGTCCTAGGTATTTCACCTCTTTTCCAAATAGGTGACACTTCTTGGGGCTCAATGTAAGGTTTGCCCCGCGTAATCTTTGGAATATCTCCTCTAAGTTTTTAAGGTGTTCTTCAAAAGACCGGCCTAACACTATCACGTCGTCTAGGTACACCAGACATGTTTTCCAGGACAGTCCACGCAGTATCGACTCCATCAATCGTTCAAAAGTAGCAGGAGCATTGCATAATCCAAATGGCATGACCTTGAACTGCCATAATCCAGTTCCAATTGTAAACGCAGTCTTTTCTTTATCGTTTGGCTCCAAGCCTACCTGCCAGTATCCGCTTTTCAAGTCCAAGGTCGAAAACCATTTAGATCCATCCTGCATTCCGATGGCTAGTTCCTACACGATGTTCTGTGTCAAAGTCATATTCCTGCAGCCGCTCTATCCACCTTGCCACTTGCCCTTCAGGATTTCGAAACTGCAATAACCATTTCAGTGCAGCATTGTCTGTTCTCAACAGGAATTTACGGCCGTATAAGTACTTATAAAAGTGCTCTACGGAGCGTACCATCCGGGCGTCCCATTACTATCATCTCCGCCTTCTCGGGTATTTTCATATCGCAAATCATTCGAACTTGCATCGTCTGGTTACTCGTCCCTTGAAATGGAATCTCATCATCATCTATCCGAAGCACATTTTCTTTCATGTTTACATGAAACCCATATTCTCTCATGAGATCCATTCCCAAGATCACTTCTTCTGTAATTTCAGCCACCAACACTCGATGATTAATTAATTTGTCCCCAATTGTCAACATAACGGCAGTCTCTCCATGAGTACCAATCTTCTCACCACTTGCCGTTCGGAGACACACCGATACAGGTAGCACTTTTCCACGACCAACCAAATCTGGTCTCACAATAGTTCTTGTCGCTCCTGTATCCACAAGTAATCGGACAACCCTACCATTAATTCTACCATCGATATAAATGCTGTCCAGACTTTCCACCGACGATGCAGCACGGATGATAATCTCCGGGCACTACGCTGTGCTGTCGAAGTTCGCCCTCTTACATGGACCAGCTTTGGCACAACCGGTTGTTTCTTTGGTTGAGTACAGCGTCTCTGCATATGACCAACTTCACCGCAGCTCCAGCATCGTAGACGCCATCTCCGCGGTCGTAGTCTTTTCAGCCTTTCCGCCTTTCGCTTTTCAAACACACGGTTGATTATTTCATCTATGCTGTTCTGAGCTTGACCAGGTTTCTCTAAGGCAGACCGAACTTTGTGACTCACCCTATGTGATGTCTGCTTAGCTGCTTCAAATTCAAGCGCATGGGCCAGTGCATCATCTAACATTTTTGGCCGTGCTAGTCTTAGCGCTTGCTGTATTTCGCCATCCTTAACGCCATCCACAAATGTTTGGACAGCAAGTTGTTCGAGGAAGCTGTCTGGTGCCGTTGGGTATGCCAATCTAACTAACCTGGCAATGTCAGCTTCGAATTCTTGCAGGCTTTCACTTGTCTTTTGCGGCGGTTCTTAACTTGTGCGTGGTAAACCTGTTGAAGGTGAGCATCTCCATATCTCATCTCAAGCTTTGATGTTAAGAGGCCGTAATCATTCTGCTGGTGATCGGGAATCGTTTGTAAGATGTTAAGAGCCTCCCCCCGTAGGGCCACTATTAAGGAGATAGCCTTCTCTTTGTTGCACCAACCGTTGGCTATTGCAGCAGCTTCAAATTGTTTCAAATATGTGGGCCAAGGTGTTTTACCATCGAATGTAGGTGGTTTTACTTTAAATTTAGACGGAATTGACTCGCTTCTTTCCGTGGTTCTTATTTCTGGAATGTTCTGATTAACAACTTGGCTTGGTAATTCAAGTGGTCGCGTTGTTAGTGAAATCATTTGTTCTTGAAGCCTCATCACATCTTCTTCCATTTTTACCAATTTATTATCCAACTTTTGCTCAACTGTTTTACTTGTTCAGTAAAATCTTCTTTCAATGCAATGGAACTTTCCATTAATCTTTGTTCTAACGTGGCTGTACTTTCATTCAACATTTCTTCCACTTTGGCAGCATTTTCACTTAACCTTTCCATTTTCTCAGCGTTTTCAGTAAACCTTTCATCTATTTTTGCAGCATTTTCAGTAAACTTTTCATTTAGTGTCACTTCCAGTTTAGCCGACCTCTCCTCCATTTTCTCAGCATTTTCACTAAGTGTCAAGTCTAGTTTAGCCGACCTTTCCTCCATACCGGATTTAAAATCCTTGAGGAAATTCATTAAAGTGTCTGCCTCCATTTTACTTTGATTTCTTGTCACTGGCATATACAAACTACTTAAATGTCTTTAGGCTTGTGTGTTTTCCTTTTAAATTAATCACTATATACCCCACAAATGCCTGACACCAGTGTAACGCCTACTACTACCGCGTTTCTTTAATTTAAAACAAGTAATAACAAACGTCTTTATTACTTACTGTTCACAAGTCTAATTAACAGTATATGCCTTATTTATAGATGTTTTCAGGACACTTAACAATGAAGCACTATTACACTAATGAATTTACATGCACTAATATCTTCTTAAACTATCTTCTTTACCATAGGTTCATTAACAACACTAACACAACTATTTGTTTATACACTTCTATTTATTTATGTATACTGCAAGCTGCATGCACATTAGACACAGCATATCATTTATGTATATATTCTAAAAACTCAACTACGTTTACTTTACAACGATATAATTTATATTAGACATTCAAGAATAGACTAACTCTTACATTCATAAGCGGCCTTATATATACCCTGCATTAAGATATGACTCATTATCTAGAACTTTGTAGAAGGATTCTCGAATGCTGAAGAATACGCTGTGCCCCGGGCGTTTGTATGTTTGACGGGTTGCCTAATAGTGGATCGCAACATTATCATTTGCCAAGGCTGTATGACAGGCGGTCGCTCACCCATAAGACCAGCAGGAGCTTTTTGTTCGGGCTTATGTTGTTGACAAGTAAGACAATGATTAACATACCGGGTAATATCACATTTCATTTGGGGCCAATAATATAACATTTTAATTCTAGAGTAAGTCTTGAAGATTCCTAAATGACCAGAAATGGGATCATTATGATATCGCCACAAAAGTTGGGAACGTTTTTCTTTAGGAACTACTAATCTCCATAAGTCATTTTCAGTAGCTAATTCAGGTATAGTTGGTTTAACAAACTTATAGAGTCGTTCGTCTTCCACTCGCCACAAAGGAAATTTTAAGGGATTAGAACTAACTTTTTGAAGTACTTTACGATACCATCTAGCGGTAGTGTTAGAATAATCATCATCATCCACTTTAATAGGTTCAATAGAAACAGGGACGGCACGTGAAAGAAAATCGGGTACAATATGCTCTTTACCTTTACGATGAATTATCGTGTAATCATAGGATTGCAATCTCAAAGCGCAACGTGCCAAACGTCCTTGAGGGTCTTTCAGTTTATGAAGCCATAATAGAGAATGGTGGTCGGTAATTATCGTGAAGTGATGACCTTCCAGACAATGTCGTAATTTTTCAACCGACCAGATAACGGCAATACACTCACGTTCGGTGGCAGAATATTTTTGCTCTTGCACAGTAAGAGAGCGAGATAAGTAGCAAATAACTCTGTCGCCAATATCAGTGGATTGGGTAAGAACGGCACCAATACCATAAGCAGAGGCATCAGTTTGTAAAACAAACGGCTTGGAAAAATCAGGGCACGTCAACACAGGAGCAATTATTAACAACTCTTTGATACGATTGAAGGCGGTTTCGCAATCAGAAGTCCAATGCCAAGTACAACTTTTCTTAGTTAAACTAGTCAAAGGTTGAACAATAGTAGAAAAATCCGGGACGAAACATCGATACCATGATGCTGTACCTAGGAAACGTCGAAGATCAGTAACAGATTTCGGATACGGGATGTCTAATATAGCTTTCACTTTATCGGGATCAGGTCGAAGTCCATGTTGATCTACCAAATATCCTAAATAACGTAACTCAGATAAACAGAATTTACATTTATCGAGGCTTATGACGAGACCAGCTTCAGTTAAGCGATCAAAAACTTTGCCAAGAATTTCTAAGTGATGGTCAAAATCTTTGGATACAACAATTACATCATCCAAATATTGCAGAACAAAAGGTTGTAAATCAGCACCAAGTGTATTATCAATGAGACGCTGGAATGTAGCGGGGGCATTAGTTAAGCCGAATGACATTCGATTGAACCGATAGAGCCCACGACCAGGAACAGTAAAGGCCGTAAAGTCTTTCGATGACTCACTAACAGGGACTTGCCAATAAGCAGATAATATGTCAATAGAACTCAAATAACGAGCATCTCTTAATTGATCTAAAATCGCAGACATGTAAGGTAGCGGATAAGCATCTTTGATAGTTACAGAATTTAATTGACGATAGTCAATACAAAATCTATACGAACCATCTTTCTTCGGTACCAAACAAACAGGAGAGGACCAAGAACTTTTACACGGTGAAATAATTCCATCCCTTAACATATGGTCTAATTCTACATCAATAATCTTTTGTTTAAAAGGGGAAACAGGATAGTACCGTTGTTTAATTGGTTTAGTACCAGGCAGTACTTCGATTACATGTTCGGTTGTTTTACAATAACCTAGTGCAGTTCCCATATTTTGCAATTTTTCCCTAAGAAGGAGATTTAACGCAGATCGTTGACCAATTGTTAAAGCATCTTGAGTATTAATACCAGAAACATTATTTTTGTATTTACTATTAGGTTCTGACTCTGGAGAAAAATGCCAAACACCTTCCTTTAAATTTGGAATTATACTCATGACCTTCCAAAAATCTATACCTAATATAAGGACATGACTAAATTCAGGTACTACTAAAACTTTTATTATATGTAATTTTTCCATCAGTTGTACAGGGGTTGAGATATAGCCTAAAGCTTTGCAAATATTACCACTAGCAACAGTGCATTCAGATGGGGATTTGATTAAAGTTAATCCTAATTTCATTAACAATTCATAACCAGGTAAACCTACAACAGTTTGACTTGCACCACTATCCAATAAAGCTAAGATAGGATGTCCTAAAATTTTAACTTCAAGATATGGTCTTTGGTCATCTTGGGCATGTGACAAAACAAAGTCCAATAGTGACTGATTAGGAAAATTATTATAATTCGAGTAAATTTTATTTTCAATGTTGGCCAAGGTTGGGGAAAAAGGGAGGGAAACCACTTGACCTATTGGTTCCTCCTGGGTAAGTTTAAATGACGGTTACAATCTGGGCATGTACGTACCGTAAAATCATGTTTACCACACTTGTAACAAATTAATTTCTTTAGTTCGGGACAAGCTTTACTCAAATGTCCTACACGAGAACAATTATAACAAACAATTGATGGTGAATTGGTTCTAACTTCATTAACATTCGTGCACATAACCGATTGATCATGAACACCAACAATATTTTTAGTCGAGACCGATACAAAAGCAAAATCAGGTTCCACATAAGAGCGTTGATTTTTATTAGGGGGTACATAACTGTCTACTCTAAATTTCTTCAATTCTAATTTCAAACATTCCTCTTCCAATTTCTGTAAAGAATCCACATCAGGTAACTGGGTTGTATAAAATGGGGACAAATTATGCGAAACAATATCAAGTTGAACATCTTCAGGCATAGAACCGTAACGTCGAAACATTGAGGTCATACAGGATAAATAATCAATAATACTTTCAGAAGGATCTTGTGTTCTTGCTAAAATATCCTTGAAAAGTCTACGTTTATAATCAGGAGGTTCAAAATGTAACAATAATAAGGTAGATAATGATTTCCAATTAGAAAACCTATGGCGATTACTTGATACCAAAGGAGTGCCTTTGACTCAAATAAATCCACAGAGGACTCAAATAATTCAAGTTCAGAAATATTTCGGCTCTACGGAGCTCGTCAACTCGTTCAAGAAAATTATGAACAGTAAGTCCATCAGGATCGCGGAAAATTTTAAGTTCCATTTCAACACTGGTAAAGATCTTAAATTCGAATTTGGAGATGAAGTATTAAATGTACTATTTGGGTTAGCTGCAGCTTCAGATAATTCTTCGTCAGCATCAACATTAAACGAGGGTTGTTTTGATAATAAATTACTGAGATTTTCCACTTCTTTAGAAGAGTGAGAATCCAAAGTATCTAATAAAGTAAGAATTTTTGTTAAAAGACTCGAGCGTAACTCTACTTGTTCAGGTGATAGGGTATCTACTGATATAAGATTAATTCGTTTCCACAAATAAATCGTCCGAGCACGAATAGTAGCAACAGGAGAATCAGCTTTCTGTAAATTAGATTGTAATTCAACTATCTTTTCAGAAATAATAGTAAATTCATCATCAGGTATAAGATCTGATGTATTAAAAGAAGAAGCAATACTAGTTTGTTCCATTTTTAATAACGGGTGTAAATAAGCTCGCATACCTTCAACTGTTTCTTTCGCTAATACAGTAACACCACGAATCAACAATTCAAAAGATAATTCATCCTTACGAAGTCGATGAATATCCATTTTATAATCAGACATTTTAATATAAATTGAAAAAAAAACAAATTATTCACTAATATAATGTTCAAATCGCAATTCAATAATAAATATTTTATATTTTATCAAATAATTATGTAAATAACCACTAACTATCTCTGCAAGTTAGATATAAGTGTTCAATTTTTGTAATTACACAACCTTTTTTTTATATCATCAATAACTTCACAAAATATGCACCTATAAAAACAGTACCAATAATCAATACCAGAGTATTTTTAAACACTTTCAAATAATAGCACAAATAAATGTTTAAGAAAGCACAAACTAGCACAAGCATACAAATCAACATACAAACACTGCAGTAATATTGTTGCCTAAAATTGCAACTTCACAAAATATCCAATAATCCGAAAAAAAAAATCAGGGGTTGTAAAATGAAATGCAAAACAAAGTCTTGCACGTTGAGAATTAAGTTTTTGTCGTTGGGACAACAAGCAATATAGTATCAATTCTGTATTTCGAACCACAAACGTTGTGTCAATTTTTGCCAATTCGAGGTACAAACGTTTTGTGTCAATTTTTGCCAATTCGAGGCCACAAACGTTGGTCGCCAATTTTTGCCAATTCAAGGCCACAGACGTTGGGCGCCAATTTTTTGCCACGGTAAAAATTCGATATCTAATCGATATAATGGGTTCGTTAACGTTACGATGACAAATAGTGCTCCGGAATAGCTCAGAAAAGACTCATCAGGGCGGTGGGTAAAGAATCGCATTCAGGGGTCATAAGGAACCACTAGAAAGGTCCAATAAGTCAAAACTAACTATTTTATTAATGGGCGCCAGGAACAGGAGCAAGCAGAATCAACGAGAAATGTTCCACTATTCTCGGGCGAAACCCAAGGTAACTCACTATATCAATAAATTAACAGGGCACAGAATTAAACCTGAATTTATTGAAGTAACTACAATGCCAAATATGAAATCAAACACATAAATATAAATTTCACTAGAACAAATAATTCTACAAATAATCATACATACAAGATTCAAACCTAAATGATTCAAGAGAAAATTAACCAGGCTAAGTGCTCACAATAAGCAAATATATGTTTACTCCAGGTGATTGTATAAATAATATTTAACAGTAATAATGCAATGGTGTTCAGAATATCCGGGCACGAGCCCATACGCAAAAATAATTCGTACTAAGTAATAATCGGGTATGCAGACTTGGTGGCCACTAAGTACGCTGTAACCGTATAACTCAAGTGAGTAATAATTTAACCAAGGGTCTAAGCTCGTGACTAGATTTACAATCAATATGTATAAATCACCGGAAAGCATTAACGAGTAGTTAGCATTAATCATAAGAACATAGCACTTTCTACGGAAGCATTCAAATATTAATACCTAAATAATTTTATCATAAATTACAGATATTACGTTAATTATCGCAACCCACCTTACACACAGGTGTAAGTATGGATGCATGCAAAGCAAAATAATAAAAAAGGTGAATATAAGGTTTCATACACAAAAATATTAATCCAATACTCTCAACAGAACATAAACAACACACTTAAATAAGGAAGTATACGACCTCAAGAAGTAATTCCAATGCACCAGTAGCAGTTAAGGATTCCAAATCCAACTTAACAGGTTTACAGCACTTAAAGGTGGTCACACAAAATCGCTTCAAGTGTAATATTCATCCACCGATAACTCCAACAGGTTTCGATTAATATTTCGGTAGTCCAGCAGAGGGAACTTATTGTATCAATAGTTAGTTCTTCGTCGGGAGCTTCAATACCATCTATTTCAGTAAGTTGTCGAATCTGGGTAATCGTAATACCAACAGAACGATTACTTATACAAATCTTCACAAATGTGCATCTACTTAAATTGGAACTGCTAAACCTAAAATATGTAATTACTCTTGGACTCGCATGCAGATGTCGACATAGACTTAAATTTGAACGTAAATTTGAAGTTAAATTTGAACTTAGGTTTGGAGTTAAATTTGAACTAACATCTGGAGTTAAATTTGAACCCTAAAATTCATGTAATACATAGAACAAGAAGTGCTACAACGCTATTACTTACCACATAACAGTGTGGGTAGAGTATAACAAATATCACAAAAATGTGCTTCTCTAATTGAGCGAAGGTATTAATCAAAACGACGTGAAATCCGCCAAAGGCGTAATAATTAACTTTCTTACTCACAAACACCAGAAAGATTAATTTTATCCAAGGTAGTAAGCTAGAATCCGCTAAAATAAGCGATATAAATTTTGCTAACATACCAAGTTCGTCGTTTCGGTTCGAAGGCTGGATCAAGAAGAAGGACGAGCCATCACATGGGCTCGTTATCACCCTTAGGTGAGATAACATTTTCCCACAATTAAACCACTTTTTTATGAACAAAAACAAATTAATGTGCAACACTTTAATACAGTATTACAATAACAACTTGACAAACGTCAATTCAGTGAAATAACTAACCAAAGGAGAGATTCAAAGGCTTCTAACCACAGAGCATTATGTTAAAAAGATACTAAAAATTGCAATGAGTTATAAAACTTAGAACGGGATGTTCCAAAGTCTCTTTCTAAAAATTGTTTAATAATACATTCATTAGGAACATATTTTTGCTTAATTAAACTTATTGGCGACCCTGTATCTAAAAGGCTGCAAATTGAAAATGTACATACATCTAAATAATCATAATTAACGTTAAATTTTAGGTTAATTACATACGGTTTGGTTGAATTGCATTCAATAACATGTGCAGTTGTGTCGACTCGCTGGTCTGGGCAGTCTTTTTGACGATGACCCATTTTCCCACAAAGAAAACATGATCCTTTTGGCCTAATTGGTTTCTTGCAATTGTTAATTCCGTGACCATCCTCATTGCAATTGTAACAGCGGAGTTTTCCGTTATTGTGAAATGATTGATTACCATTAAAATTCTTCCTCGAGATTGAACTGTTGGAGGGAATAAATGTAGACTTATATGATGCAGATTCATCACGAACGACATTATTTAAAATTTTGAATAAATCTTCGACTGTTTTAATATCGTGGAGTAACATTCTAGCTTGACTTTGTAAAGTGCGGTCATTCAACCCATCAATAATGTACTGAATCATTTCTTGTTCTGGAACAGCAGCGTTGTTACCTAACAAAACTTTATCGTGATAATACGACGTGAAATGTTCATTAGATTTCCATAACCGATTTTCAAACTTTTTGCGAAGTACAACAATATTTTGTTGAGCATTAAACATTTTGCGCATTTCTAATTTAAGTGTAATCCAATCCATAGTAATATAACTTACTTTTGAGTTGTACCATTCCCTGGCGTGTTTAATAAATTTGCCTACGGCGATTATTTGCATAACCTCATTTGAAATTTGATACGTGGTTTGTACTGCATTAACTCTTTCCAGCCAAACATTTATATCCACGTCTTTTCCGTTAAATTCAGGGAGTAACATGCTTATTTCGTGATTACTAAAAGTAGGTTTTGCATTCGCGCTTACAGAACCTCATGGTTTTTTAGCGTTATCTACAGGTTGTTGCTCTTGGAATAACATAATTCCGCGAACTGTCGTTAGAATAATATCATTCATCGTTAATGTGCTGAGTTCTCTTACACTCGCATTTAAATCGGGGCTGCTTCTTCTGGTTTCATCAGAATCGGCTTGAATAATTTGTTCAGTCATGGCGTCCATGTTTGACCCGGAGTTTTTCGTAACGTACTTGTAAAATTGAAATTTCTCTTGTTGTTGCCCACACCTGAAATCTGTAGGGTGGATCGAGCGGCAGAATAAATAAAACTAAAAGTACTAATTGTCAGATTTAATAACCGAATAATAAACAAAATAAAATAAGTACTGGTGACGAGCATAAAACGGTTGCTTTCGATCACCGGACATTCGTAGTAATAATAATAATGCTGGTTGCGTGCGCAGTCCCTCTTCAGCTACCACTTGTCACAAGAGCCAATCATAAGGTAGGTGCTTGGCGGGAACTAAATAATAGCTTACAGTTGGTGCTTGGCGGGAAATTTAAATAATAGCCTACACTTGATCAACTACATTTTAATTCACAATTAGGTTTGAAGATTATTATGCAAAGTGTTAATTATATACTAATTTTATTCTGTTTAACAGAGTTCAAAACTGGAAAAACCAAAACAGGAAAAACTTTGGCAATGTATATACTTCACACTTCAGCTAAATTATTGTCTGATGGCACCAAAAAGGAGTACTATAATTGCCATCGATCGTACAACTACATTCCAAAAGGCAAGGGTTTTAGAAACTTAAAAAGCACAGGCACTAATAAAATTGGAAGTGTTTGTCCCTCAAGAATGGAGGCGACGATAAAGAACGATGGGTCTGTTGCAGTAGACTTCTGGACAACTCATGTTGGACATTCCAACGATATTGGTCGAGCTTTTTTAAGTAAAGAGAGTAAAGCAGAAATTGCAGGTTTTTTCGAACATAAAGTTCTAGTTTGAAATTTTACAATTGATGTGTTTCAGGAAAATTAAAGGAAGGTGTTACATTTCAACATATATTGGATGATGTTCGAGATTCTGCTTTAAAACAAGAAAATTCACAGAGAATTTTGTTGTTAGAAACAAAAGATATGCACAATATTGTTAGGGACTTCAATATTGAGTATGGTGTGAAACGTCACCTAAATGATGCAATTAGCGTACGGCTCTGGGTAGAGAAGATGATGAACTTAGGAAGCGACTGCCCAGTGTTATATTATAAAAGCCAAGGTGTAGAAGGAAACCTAAATGACTCAGAAATAATTTTAGATGTTCAAGATTTTGCATTAGTCATAATGACGTCTTTTCAATGTGAACAGCTGCTTAAATTTGGGAACGACAAAGTGTGCGTTGATGGTACACACGGTACAAATAGTTACGGTTTTCAGCTCTACACACTAATTACAGTGGATGAATTTGGTTCAGGGTGCCCAGTGGCATTTTGTTTTTCAAATCGTGCTGACGAAATGATTTTCAAGTTGTTTTTTGGAAAATTAAATCAAGAGTGGGTATTATATCAACTACTGTTTTTATGTCTGATGATGCTCCAGCATTTTATAATGCATGGTCTTATGTTATGGCCAAAGTACCTCACCAGTTGTTATGTACCTGGCATGTGGATCGTAATTGGCGCAAGAATTTGTCAAAAATCAATGGAGGGATTGAAAAGAAAGTAGTAGTATATAAATCCCTTCGTGTTTTATTACAGTGTGTATCTATTGATGAATTTAATGACATTTTAAATCAGGTAGTAGAAGATCTTTATGCCGATGTTGATACACAATTGTTTGCTGAATATTTTCATAATAATTATGCAAATCGTCCAACATCTTGGGCATATTGCTATCGATTGGATTTAGGAATAAACACTAACATGTATCTTGAATCGATGCACAAAGTTTTGAAGTATGTGTATTTGGAAGGTCGGAAAGTAAAACGTTTGGACAAAAGCATTAATGCAGTAATGAAAATTGCTCGAGATAGCTTGTTTAAACGTATAATTAAACTTGCAAAAAATACTTCCAATGACAAAATTAATAGAATTAAACAAAGTCATAAAGCAAGTCTAACAATTACATCAGATTTTATTAGACGTCTTGAAAATGATAAGGAATTTTTAGTTACGTCGTCCACTTGTGCTTTTCAACAGTATCAAGTTATCAGAGTAGATGAGGCCTGTGAAGGTTCATGCCTAAGTTGTACAAAATGCAACATATGTGTTCATACATTTCAATGCACCTGTATTGACAACATGATAAAGCTTAACATTTGCAAACACATACATGCTTGTGCGATACAGTTTTACAAATCGAATTTTGACATTGCCACACCTTTGCATATTAGTAACGTTAATGAACTTTTCAGCAGTAATATTTTACATGAAGCAAAATCTTCAAAAAATGATTTTATTAAAAAAAAAGCTGAGCTAATAATAGGTCTATGTGACAATGCTTCGTTAACTGACGACGAACATCTGGGTATAATGAGACATTTTGATAAAATCATTGACACATTAAATAAAGCAAAATCTATTGATCTAAAAACTACAGAGGAGATTAATATTAATAAAAAAGTAGAACATCAGGTGCGGTTTTTTTCAACAAAGAAGAAATCAACAAGGAATAATGATCTTAAAGAGCCTACCCTAACAGAAGAAATTTTTATTAGGGATGGTTTGGTTAATAACTCAAACCTTAATATTAATGTTCAAACAAGATCTGATCATACATCACCTGATTTTATGTTAAGATAAGACAGTGTATTATCTCAGTAGAAAGTAGGTTTAATTAACACTAAAGCTTACGAGGTTAGATTTTGTTGTGCTTTCTCTTGTTTGCAAAATAAAATCCGATGGGGAAACCACTCGCAGAAATACATGTACAAATTACTGGAAATTATTACAATCCCAGCGATTTTGATGGGAAACCTACAAGTACGCCACTAATCTAATTTAATCCTCAGTTCTCACTTTGTTTTATCAGTGTTACAAGCGCTGGTAAGTTATTGTAATTTCGTCAAATCTGTCGGATTGAGTGTTTTTATATTAACAGTGAAGTTGTAGCGTTACCTTACTGATGGGATTTTTCTTAACGAGAATTTCCAATAAGCGAAAAGAAGCCCACGGCAAGTTCTGATGGAAAATGGCTCAAAGTTGTGGAAATCTCAAAGGCAAAGCGGCTAGTCGAACTATATGCTCTGGGTGGAACATGAGATGTGGGTCGGGGTTGAATTGCGACCAAAAATAAAGAGAATAAGGCGCCACCGTATTTTTCTATACAGAGAAGACCTTACTCAAGTCCCTTGTACAAGGCGAATGCGGAAACCTTTATTCTATAACCGCTATACAATTTATTAAAGACGACATAATCCCTAAAGTTTCTTACCTTATGGCTCGACCTTGACCTTAGTAATCCTCTGCAACACCTGTGAACAGATTAAACAAAGAATAGCACTGTTTGTGCATTCATACTCAAAAATTTTTAAATTCAATTGGAATCATCTTTCATTCATCCTAAATAAAAAGAATAGTCTTTTGTTCGAAAATAAAAATCTATTCCTCTAGTATTCAATTATGTGCTTTTATACAAAATATCTTTCTTTCTTTATATCATGATTAATTTAATTTGTGAAAATTATTTACAAAGGCACTGGATAAAATCAGTACCAATCACATTAAATGTGGTTTTATTTAACAAATTGATAAAGCATAAAGTTGCTTTCTTAACTGTTGTTTATTGATAACAAAAATGTTAATTAGGGTAGATCTACCTTAACCTTACAATGGATAATTCCAAATAGTTATTAATGAAATATCAAACATAGAAATTTAATTTTTAAGTTCTCATAAATATAAGAATTTACTTTCTCTAACACGTAATGACATTTTCTGTTGTTTCATTGAATTAATAAAAGAATGAGGTAAGTAAAAGTTACAGATTCCTATTGCTTAATATTGAAAAATATAATTGTGGCCTGTCCTTGACCTATATAGAAGTTTACACAACTTGATTAAACAAAAATTTATCTAGTTACTACGTCCATAGTTCAACTAACATACGAAAACAAATTTTTACATACCATAACTCCGATTTGCCTCAAAAATACCTGCTTGGGAGCTTACGTCAGCATTGAAATACGGATATCTCCAATCTAGAACGAATAATAGTACTGCATACTAAATTTCCACATTACTCGGCATCCATGTTGAGTAATTAAATTTCACCAGGTCCACACTATGAACAAAGCGTAAAACCTATATTTCCTTCTTGCTTTTAATCATAGATAACGTTAAACCAGTCTTCTGATTACCAATCTGCATGTTAATTCAAAGTTGCTTTATGTATAATTTAAACCACGAGAATTATCAAATGTTGCTTGTAATTTAGATTGAACACCATATATAAATAAAGTTGCTTTATGTAATTTAGATTGAATACCATATATAAAATTTCATATTATATATAAATAAAATTGCTTTATGTAATTTAGATTGAATACCATATATAAAATAAATTGCATGTTATATATAAATAGAGTTGCTTTGAAAGTTTTTACTTAATATCGTTAAAGAATCAAATTTTACTTACTGTTACCACGGCCTTTCAACCAAAAAATCTTTCGTCATCTGCGAGCTGTTCCAACAAGTGGACAAATCAGAAATGCCCTTCGGAGATGACATTTTCCTCTGAAAACAACTTAAATCGAACGTGCTTCTAACACAAAAAACTGCAAAAACCCATCGTCCTCGGATTCAAGAATCGACTCGAACTGCTTTCACCACAGCTGTCTTGGAAGTGTCGGGTCAAGCGAATTGCTGCCCGGTAACAACGTTACTTCATAATTTCTTAATAGATGGAGCTCTAGGAATGATACTTAATAGAAGCTTTTATTTTGTCACCGTGGAAATTAAATTTTAATTTGAATTGAATGCTAATACTTTATTGGGCAATAGGTAATATTTAATTAATGGATTGAATAGCATTATTATGCATTATATTATTTATTATTAAATAAAGGGATTAATTATATGGACATATCTAGGTAGAAAATAAAATTGCTACAAAGTTTTTTAGTTTTACTTTTAGTCGGAGTACCAAAATAATCTTAATTTTCTATCTTGTTTTTTTACATATTTTAGTCGACTGACAGTGCAAACAAAATTCTCGACAAAATAAAATTAGTTTCTTTCTTAATTAATTTAGGTATTTACTGAAAATGTATATGGCTACATAACGTGTTTACTTTTTAAAAAATAAAAATACAATTATTGAAACCGCAAGACTCTATTACTATTATTAAACACATTTCACTGAAGTAATTAATAATTTACAAATCAAATTAAAGAAATCCCAGCAAAGTACCTTTAAACACGAGCGTCTCGCGGTAGAAATAATGCGGCTGTAATGACAGTTGTAACAGATTGAGGTTACGTAATTTTTTTGTTTGGATATAGTGAATGAGATCCGTGGAAATTACCTATTAATTTTGTTTATCGTGTTATTTGTAAACGAGGAGTAAAATTGAATACTTGCGAAGATTGTGGTTTTGAGTTTACACAAAAGAAGAATTTGTATGCCCATTTAAGAAAGATTTATAATTTTGAATATAGGAAACCAGTTACTTTAACTAGTACATTTTGTGTGATACATGTGGCAAATCCTTGACCAGTAAAGCAACTTCACGTCGTCATTGCAGAACTGTTCATAAAAGTATTCCAATAATTCTCAACTCGTCAAGAATCAAGTGCTTTTATGAAAATTGTACAACACATTTAAAGGGATATAAAAACTTCAACATTTGGCAAATGAACATCAAATTGAAACTAAACTTGATCAACTACATTTTAATTCACAATTAGGTTTGAAGATTATTATGCAAAGTGTTAATTATATACTAATTTTATTCTGTTCAACAGAGTTCAAAAACTGAAAAACCAAGAACAGGAAAAATCTTTGGCAATGTATATACTTCACACTTCAGCTAAATTATTGTCTGATGGCACCAAAAAGGAGTACTATAATTGCCATCGATCGTACAACTATATTCCAAAAGGCAAGGGTTTTAGAAGCTTAAAAAGCACAGGCACTAATAAAATTGGAAGTGTTTGTCCCTCAAGAATGGAAGCGATGATAAAGAACGATGGGTCTGTTGCAGTAGACTTCTGGATAACTCATGTTGGACATACCAACGATATTGGTCGAGTTTTTTTAAGTAAAGAGAGTAAAGCAGAAATTGCAGGTATTTTCGAACATAAAGTTCTAGTTTGAAATTTTACAATTGATGTGTTTCAGGAAAATTAAAGGAAGGTATTACATTTCTGCTTTAAAACAAGAAAATTTACAGAGAATTTTGTTGTTAGAAACAAAAGATATGCACAATATTGTTAGGGACTTCAATATTGAGTATGGTGTGAAGCATCACCTAAATGATGCAATTAGCGTCGCTCTGGGTAGAGGAGATGATTAACTTAGGAAGCGACTGCCCAGTGTTATATTATAAAAGCCAAGGTGTAAAGGAAACCCAAATGACTCAAAAATAATTTTAGATGTTCAAGATTTTGCATTAGTCATAATCACTTCTTTTCAACATGAACAGTTGCTTAAATTTGGGAGCGACAAGGTGTGCGTTGATGGTACACATGGTACAAATAGTTACGATTTTCAGCTCTACACACTAATGACAGTGGATGAATTTGGTTCAGGGTGCCCAGTGGCATTTTGTTTTCAAATCGTGCTGACGAAATGATTTTGAAGTTGTTTTTTGGAAAAATTAAATCAAGAGTGGGTATTATATCAACTACTGTTTTTATGTCTGATGATGCTCCAGCATTTTATAATGCATGGTCTTATGTTATGGCCAAGGTACCTCACCAGTTGCTATGTACCTGGCATGTGGATCGTAATTAGCGCAAGAATTTGTCAAAAATCAATGGAGGGATTGAAAAGAAAGTAGTAGTATATAAATCCCTTCGTGTTTTATTACAGTGTGTATCTATTGATGAATTTAATGACATTTTAAATCTGGTAGTAGAAGATCTTTATGACGATGTTGATACACAATCATTTGCTGAATATTTTCATAATAATTATGCAAATTGTCTTACATCTTGGGCATATTGCTATCGATTGGGTTTAGGAATAAACACTAACATGTGTCTTGAATCGATGCACAAAGTTTTGAAGTATGTGTATTTGGAAGGTCGGAAAGTATAACGTTTGGACAAAAGCATTAACACATTGACTGCCAACTACGAGATAACTCGTAGATTGCATTCTTTGCTAGGACGCCGACTACGAGTTATCTCGTACTGTGTTTACTTGCCATTTTCGTGCAGTTACGATTAAATTCGTAGCATATCACTACTAATATGGATAGATGGCTTCTGGGAAGAGAACAAAAAATCAATGCTGGCTACATGAACAGAAATTTTATTAATAAATAAACAGAAAATATAATTATAAAAATTTATTCAAAATCAAGAAGTAAAGAATATTTTATTGTTTGTGAAACTTTTAAAACAATCTTCCACACAAAGGGCTGGCTTCTCTTCACAGGCCGGACAAAAATAACGCGTTTCTCGGCGTTTTTTGCTTGGGTACATATCGACATGGCTTTGTCGGACGTTGTTTTTTTTCGCTAGGTGGCAGACTCTCTAAATAATGAAGCTCTTGCAATCTCATCTTTTTCGAAACTGGTTGAATCTCTTCTCCAATCAACGCGACGACGAATTCTTCTCTAAACTTTATCAGTTTTATTTTAGAAGAAGTTACTTTTTGAAAAATTTTGTGCGCATTGTGTATATATATCTCTATAATATGTAGTGAAACCTTTTTAGGCCATCTAATAGTCTTTCTTAGAGATGTGTAGTACGACAGCATTTGATCTGATCGGTCAATTCCAGACATTCCTTTATTGTAATCTCGAATTATATTCGGTTTCATAGAAAGTTTTCCATTGCGATTGGACACCTCTACCATTTCAACAACATGCATGTTTGAAATGGTAAGGACATCTCGTTTGTCCTTCCATTTGCACACAGTAACAGGTCCATTTTGCTGCCAAATACACTCTCCTTTTTTGAGTTTACGATCTACCACATCTCTGGGGGTTCCCTTTCTGTTACTTCGTAGAGTTCCACACACGTAAGTTTTTCTTGTATTTAGTAATTTAGTTAGAGTAACAGAATTATAAAAATTGTCCATATAAAGCGTGTATCCCTTATCGAGATAGTCCTCGAGTAAATGTAACACAACACCAGTAGTGTGACCTAAATTATGGTGTTTCCTCCGATTTTCCGCTGTAAATTTTTATTTTCATTACAAGACCGTCGGACTCACATAGTTCGTACAGTTTGACACCATATTTGTGTTTTTTATTTTTTATGTACTGGCGGAAATGCAATCTTCCACGCCACAGCATCATGGATTCGTCAATACATATATTTTTATCTGGTACATAGTTTTCATGCATAATATTGTTGAAATGAGTTAGAATTGGTCTCACCTTGTATAACCTGTCGGCAGATGGTATTGTGTTATCAACCAAATGAAAATAACGAAGTAACAACTGGAATCGATTTCGACTCATATTTGAGCGCCAAAACATTACATTATATAGCTTGCTTGTGCTCCAGTAATGTTCAATTGATGGGAAAGAACAAGACCCCATTTGTAACAAAAGTGCAATAAACACTTTCATCTCTGCAGCACTGACGTCTGTCCACTTTGATACCCTGTTAGATTTTTTATTGCTGTGCGTTTTGCAATTTCTTGCGCAGCATATAAATTAGTTTGTTCGACCAGTAATGCAAGAAACTCTTCCGAAAAAATAAGTCCACCAGCGTTTGCACTGTAAAATTTGGCGTATCCAATTTCAAACCAACATTTTCTTGGAAAATAAATAGTTCAGGATTTTGTTGAATTTCTGTCCACATATTATCATTCGTATTTGATGTTGTTGCTTGGGAGTCATCATCATTATCATCGGGATCGGGAACAACTTCATCTTCAGGTTCGGAGACGACTTCTTCGTCACTATCACTTGAATTATCAGAAGGTTCATAATCGCTACTGTCGTTACCATCCTCGCCGAAAATCTCGTCAAATTCTGAATCACTTAGATTAGCGTAGTACTCGAGTTCATTTTCAGTCAGTGGTTTTTTCTTATCCATATTGGTTTCTTGATAATTTAATTATTACAATAATTATAAAACAACACACTCAAGAAAGACGTAAATGTGAAGCACTCGACAATATCTGATATACTACTGGCGAATATGGACGCATATATCTGATTCAGCTTTAGCGAAGCGACAGGCCTAAACGTGTCTGTGTCGAATTAACTCGTAGTTGGCTTCGAAGAGATTTCTGTTACATAAGCCAACTACGAGATAATTAGTAAGACCTTTTTTTAAAAATACATTTTCTATGCATTTTGATGATTACTATGTAATATATTTAGAGTTTTTAATAATATAAAATGATTAGATGAAATTGGCTTTTTAGACCGGAATTCTGAAAATTCCCGTGGCAGTCAACGTGTTAATGCAGTAATGAAAATTGCCCGAGATAGCTTGTTTAAACGTATAATTAAACTTGCAAACTTCCAATGACAAAATTAATAGAATTAAACAAAGTCATAAAGCAAGTCTAACAATTACATCAGATTTTATTAGACGTCTTGAAAATGATAAGGAATTTTTTAGTTACGTCGTCCACTTGTGCTTTTCAACAGTATCAAGTTACTAGAGTAGATAAGGCCTGTGAAGGTTCATGCCTAAGTTGTACAAAGTGCAGCATATGTGTTCATACATTTCAATGCACCTGTATTGACAACATGATAAAGCTTAACATTTGCAAACACGTACATGCTTGTGCGATACAGTTTTACAAATCGAATCTTGACACCTTTTGCATATTAGTAACGTTAATGAACTTTTCAGCAGTAATATTTTACATGAAGCAAAATCTTAAAAAAAATAGCCGAGCTAATAATAGGCCTATGTGAGAATGCTTCTTTAACTGACGACGTATATCTGGCTATAATGAGGCAATTTGATTAAATTATTGACGCATTAAATAAAGCAAAATCTATTGATGTAAAAACTACAGAGGAGATTAATATTAATAAAAAAGTTGACCATCACGTGCGGCTTTTTTCAACAAAGAAGAAATCAACAAGGAAAATGATCTTAAAAAGCCTACCCTAACAGAAGAAATTATTATTAGGGTGGTTTGGTTAATAACTCAAGCCTTAATGTTAATGTTCATACGAGATCTGATCATACATCACCTGATTTTATGTTAAGATAAGACAGTGTATTATCTCAGTAGAAAGTAGGTTTAATTAACACTAAAGCTTATAAGGTTAGATTTTGTTCTGCTTTCTCTTGTTTGGAAATAAAATCCGATGGAAATCACTGCAGAAATACATGTACAAATTACTGGAAATTATTACAATCCCAGCGATTTTGATGGGAAACCTACAAATCGCCACTAATCTAATCTAGTCCTCAGTTTTCACTTTGTTTTATCAGTGTTATAAGCGCTGGTAAGTTATTGTAATTTTGTCAAATCTGTCGGATTGAGTGTTCGTATATTAACAGTGCAGTATGTTAGGTTTATTTTTAGTTGGAGTACCAAAATAATCTTAATTTTCTACCATGTTTTTTTACATATTTTAGTCGACTGACAGTGCAAACAAAATTCTCGACAAAATGAAATTAGTTTCTTAATTAATTTAGGTAGTTGTTGAGAATGTATATGGGTACATAACGTGTTTACTTTTTAAAAAATAAAAATACAATTATTGAAACCGCATGACTCTATTACTATTATTAAACACATTTCACTCAAGTAATTAATAATTTACAAATCAAATTAGAGAAATCCCAGCAAAGTACCTTTAAACTGCATATTAACACAAGTACGAAAGATACCTAGAATAGCAACAAGTTAGTACAAAATACCAAGTTGTTTATATACATACAAGAGCTAACATATATAGATAACATTCGTGTAGGGTTAATTTCTTTCATTGCACTAAATTTAACTTCTTTTTTATCCAAAGTTTGTTGCTTATAGAAACTGGTGTCTTATATTCAAATCATGAAATTTTCTTAAGTGGCCATACAAAGTTTTATTTTACGTAAATGCAGAACCACAATCTTGGCAAATATTCATTTTTTAGTTCTCCTATATAAATAAGAAGATAAACAATCAATTTAACATTAACACAGACCTCGTTCAATTTATGTAAGCAAAAAAAATTACGTAACCTCAATCTGTTTACAACTGTCATTACAGTTGCGTTATTACTACCGCGAGACGCTCTTCTTTTACAGATTTCCATGGGCGACTAGTTAAGTTTCAACCAATTGTCTCAGTCATAAAAAAAATCAAAAGAGTTATGCTGTCATTTCGTACAAATTTCATTGTCATTTGGAAGTTATATTGAAATTTTAAATATTTTTACATCTAAAAATAAAATTTTAAGTCTATATTTAATACAACAATGTCTATGAACAATAAAACAAAGAAAGGTGAGTCATTTTCTGCTTTTTTAACACTAAAACCTTTGCTATAGATAAAGGTGTACAATGCATAACCAACAAGTTAACAAAAAAACGCAGTCGCTCCAGTGATGAAGAATCGGAAGAGAATCGAAGAACAACATGCTGCATTTGTTTATGCAGTTGGTCCCAAACAGGAGATCATCAAGTTTGCGCTCTAAAGTGTGGACATATATTTGGAGCAACATGCATCAGAGCTTGGCTTCGACTTAAAAAGTTTTGTCCTTTGTGCAGAGAATTTTCAACGATACGTGACATAAATTACATATACACTAAAAGACCGTATAAAAAGCGAAACCCTGAAAGTGAACATGAATTTTAGAGATGTAGCCTTATTAGAAATCAAATTATTTTTAAAATTTTTGTTTTTATCGTTTTAATTAATAAAGGAATTTGTCATCGCTCTCTTATTACAATATAAAGTTATAGGGTATACATTTTTGTATCCCTTATATCGAGCTCTAATGACTAACTTCTGTAGGATAATCATAGTTCAGTAATGTTCCACAAGATGATTTATTCGAATGATTACCAAAAATAATTGGGAGCCTTCTTCAAAACTCCTACAACCTCTATACACTACTCTAGAATATACATTTTATGGCTTACGTATGGTAGTAGAAGCGGTGAAACACAGTAAGAAATGGGAAACTGAGATTACTGAAACACACCTTTACGCCTCATTGGCTTCACAGGTTTATCTTAATATTAGGCGAGTTACGTTTCGGGCTTTGGAAGCTGCCTTTTTAGAAAGTCTTCTTCCAAAACTACTTGTAACAAATTTATTTACTAAACAGGTCCCCGAAAGAGGGCAGCGGCTCTTTCGGTACTTAGATTGGCAGAGACCATAGGGGTCGGTATGGCAGTCTAAGACACACTACCGCGATGTAGAAGGCAACGAGAAACCACCACATTATCTCCCAAGTACACAGCGTACTTAAATTGTTACAAACATGATTCTCTGGGGTAAAAGATTCCGGACAAAATTACTTACAAAGAACGAAAGAGTACTCATGGTTAGATTAGAATTTAAACCGGTAAACACAGTAATAATACAAGTATACATGTAGAAGCCATCTACAAAGATATCGAAGACATATTAATATACGTAAAGGACATGAAAATTTAATAATTACGGGGGATTTTAATGCCGTGGTAGGTGAGGGCAGGGAAGGAGCGGTAGTAGGTTTATTTGGTTTAGGCACGAGAAACGACAGGGGCAATAGGTTGGTAGAATTTTGCGACAAGAACAATTTAATCATCACAAACACATTATTTCAACATCATGCTAAAAGACGATATACGTGGAAGATGCCAGGAGATATAGGAAGATATCAAATAGATTACATTCTTGTTAGACAACGGTTTAGGAATCAAGTAAAAGACTGTAGAAGCTACCCAGAAGCAGATATATATACTGACCACAACATCGTAATTAAATTATATCGTGTAAAGTAAGCGTAGTTGAGCTTTTAGAATATATACATAAATGATATAAGCTGTGTCTAATGGACATGCAGCTTGTAGTATACATAAATAAATAGAAGTGTATAAATAAATAGTTGTGTTAGTGGTTAATGGACTTATGGTAGAGGAGTTAGTTTAAGAAGATATTAGTGCTTGTCAATTCATTAGTGTAGTAGTGCTTCATTGTTAAGTGGACTGAAAACATCTATAAATAAGGCATATACTGTTAATTAGACTTGTGAACAGTAAGTAATAAAGACGTTTGTTATTACTTGTTTTAAATTAAAGAAACGCGGTAGTAGTAGCCCGTTACATTATGAAGGCCGCACTTAAATTTAAAATCTGAAAAAGAAACGGAAAAAGGCACTTGGACTTAGGCAAGCTAAAAGATAAAGATATTCAAGTAAGATTCGAAAAAAGTCAAATGAATTGCCGAATGATATCGGGAAAATATCTGAAACTAAGGAAGTAAAACAGAATGGAATAACATTAAATCCAGCCTAGACATGGCGGCCAGAGATATTCTGGGGTATACACAAAAAGAAAATAAGAAACCACGGATAACAAAGGATATCGTGAATTAAATAGAAGAAAGAAGAAAATACAAAAATAAATCAGACGAAACAGAAAAACAGAGATACAAAGCAATAAAATGGGAAATTATTCGAAAATGCAGGAAAGCTAAAGAACAATGGATTGATGAAAAGTGCAAAGAGGTACAAACTAAGATGGAAATAGGAAGGACAGACGAAGCTTACAAATTAATTAGAATGAATTTTAGGGATATAAAACCGTATAGTAAAAATATAAGGGACGCACAAGGAAACGCCATTATAGAAAACGTAGAGAAAGTGAGTAGATGGCAAGAATATATAGGGAATTTATATGCAGGAGAGGAACTAACTGCATTAGAACAGGAATCAGACATTGAAAATGATGACTTGGGATATCCTATACTTCGAGACGAGTTTGAATTAGCATTAAAGAGTCTGAAAAATGGTAAGGCGCCGGGTACAGACAAGGTGCAAGCAGAAACTCTAAAGGCTGCTGCACAAGCAGTAACAGAACGTCTCTTCCAACTTATAAGCTATATGTATGAGACAGGCGAGATACCTAAAGATTTTAAACGTAGCATCATAGTAACTATACCAAAAAAGAAAGGCGCGGATAGATGTGAAAATTTTCGAACAATAAGTTTGACAGCACACGTGTCAAAAATATTAACTACAATTGTGCAAAGACGAATGGAAAAACGAGCTGAAGAAATACTAGGAGAAGAACAATTTGTGTTTAGGCGAAACAGGGGAACACGGGAGGCTATTTTAGCTCTGAGAGTGATAATGGAGAAAACAATAGAAAAAGGGGAAAGCATGTATATAGGGTTTGTAGATCTGGAAAAAGCATTCGACAATGTAAATTGGAAAAAAATGTTTGAAATACTCAAGAAGATTGGAATGAGTTATAGGGATAGACGAATAGTACATAGCTTATACAAAGAGCAAACAGCAGTAATAGAATTAGAGCAGGAACGTAGAGAAGTAAACATTAGGAAAGGGGTGAGACAGGGATGTGCCCTATCGCCATTGATCTTTAACTTGTACATAGAAGAGGCAATGAATACTGTCAAATGCAGAAAGACATTTGGAATTACTATGCAGGGACAAAAAATTGATATGCTTAGATTTGCAGATGATATAGCGGTATTAGCGTCTAGCAAGGAAGAGTTAGAAGCTGCTCTTAATGAAATGGAAACGGTTCTGACAGTGAGATACGGTATGAAAATTAACAAAACTAAAACTAAAGTTCTAGTTTGCAAAGGTGGGGAAAATAAATCAAAAACAAGAATACAAGTATCTAACACGAACTTACACGAGGTTAAGGATTTCTGCTACCTAGGAAGCCAAATAGCGCAAGATGGGAAAAGCACAAAAGAATAAAACAAAGATTAGCACAAGGTCGTGCTACATTTAACAAGAAAAAGCAACTACTGTGCTCAAAGACCACAAACATAGAAACAAGGAAAAGATTGCTTAAAACATGTGTGGAGCACAGCACTGTACGGCTGTGAAGCCTGGACAGTAGGAGAAGCGGAGAAAAAAAAGGTAGAAGCCTTTGAAATGTGGTGCTACAGGCGTATGATGAAGATATCATGGACAGACAAAGTTAAGAACGAAGAGGTACTAAAAATGGTAGGGGAAGAAAGAAATATGTGGAAAACGGTAAAAAATAGGAGAGATAGGACGATAGGCCTCATACTACGGCATAAGGGAATAGTGCGGGATATATTAGAAGCAGAGATAGGAAAAAAGAGAAGAAGAGGCAGACCTAGGTTAGACTACTGCACACAGATAGTAAAAGATGTAGGCTGTAGAGGTTTCAGGGAGATGTGTAGGCTAGTCCAGAATAGAAATCAATGGAGGTACGCATCCAACCAATCCCAAGATGGATAAACTAATGACGAAAAGATAACTGTGCTTAAACATGATGATTATTATAAGTAACTACAAGAATTGGTTGGGCAATATTCTCGAATAATGTTAAGTGTGTGAAAGGATTTACTGGAAAACCATTATTTCGGCAAATGTCTAAGTGTTGGGGGATCTTGGTAGCCACAGGTTGCTTAACCTCCTTCACTGAATCTCGGTAAAATAGGTATAAAATTAGAAAACAATAGAAAGGGAACGAGCTGAATACACATGCTGTGTGAGAATTTCAGGGAACTATGTAGGCTAGCTCAGAATATAAATAAGTGCAGGTACGTGTCCAACCAGTTTTGAGACTGAAAACCTAATGACGAAAAAATAAGCGCAGATAAATCTGATGATTAGTATAAACAACTAGTTGTTGGTTGCGAAATACCTGCAACTAATGTTGACTGTGCGAAAAGATAAATTGGAAAATATATTAAATCGCCAAATGGTTAAGTGTTGGGGGAACTTAGCAGCCACAGGCTGCTTACCTCCCTTCACAACCATTGAAGATCGGAGAAATAGGGCATATAACTGTAAAACAATAGAAAGTGATCGAACTGCATCTAACAAGAAAGAACAGCGGCTATGAGGAAAGACAACAAACATAGAATAAGAAGAAAATTGTTGAAAGCATATGTGTGGAGCACAGCACAGTATGCCTATGAAATACGGGCAGTCTGAAACGCAGACAGAAAAATGGTAGCAGCCTTTTGAAATGCTGTGCTTCAGATGTATGAGGACGATAGCATGGACAGACAAAGATAATAACAAATAAGTTACAGAAATAGTAAGGAACAAGGATATCTGGGGAAAAGAGAAATAGTAGGGCGGAATACGTTCTAAGGCATTTTTGGGGAATAGTATGTGATATATTACAAGCAGAGATAGGAAAAAAGAGGTAGATGTAGACCTAGATCAGACAGTTATATATGCAAACTGTGCATATTTCAGGGAAATCTGTAGGTTAGTTCAGAATAGGGAACAATGATGATACGCGTCTAACCAGTTCTAGGACTGAAGACCTAATGATGATGATGATATGGATTGGGGGATATGTAACCCCTCTTAACGTAAATGAAAAATTAAGGGTTTTACTTAATTTTTAAAATTCATTGTTCTTAAGGGTACATTTACTACTTTTTTATTTACTTTTGTTTCATTATGACTAAAATTTCTTTCTTTATTCTTATATCTAAGATACAATTTGCATAATACATACATAATTAGTAAAATGATAAAACGATTAATAAGATTGTCCAAACTCTTATGTTGTCATAGTGTAATTTTGGCACTTTCAACTCATTTAAGTGTTTTTTGTAATTGTCCATTAGTTTCATGGCGTGGTTGAAATCGTCTAAGTCTAGGTATTCTAGTTGCATGGGTTTCTTGATTTTTTCGTCGTCTTCGGGTAGCGTAATCTTGAATTTAGGTAAATTTGCGAATTTCTTGTTTACTATAGGGGTTTGATATACTCTAATGATTTCGTTTTCAATTTTAGATAACAATCTTCTTTACGAGTGATTACTTGGCTTTCAGTTAATGCTAAATTGTTCTTGGCTTGATTGCAGTGGACGGTTGCTATTATTTTTGTTGGAAATACAGCAATACATTTGTTTTCTGTAACTTTTTGAATTTTCATATTGGTGATTTGTACTGGTTTGGCTTCACAGTTGTCGTAATGATTTGAAAATCTTAATAATTGTACTTCGCAAGGGCTGTCTTCTTGGATAGTTGTTGTTGTTAATGATTGGCATAGATATTGATTTGATGTTACTTCGTTACATTTTTCGTTTGTGTAACCATGTCCGAGTTCATTTAAGGAAAGGAATTTCGTTTTGGGAATGATAACTTGATACATGGTAGTAATTTTCATGGGAAAAGCAAAGAAATGATAATATTTATAATTGTTACTTTCTACTATGGGGATTTCTATTAAAAATATGAGTTCGTTATTCTTTACATAGCCTTTCACTATAGCTATTTTTTCAAACATGAGTATGTTTGATTCTATTACTTTGAAGAGTAATTTACTGTTAGTAATAAATGATATAATTCTTAATAATTCTTTTAATAAGTCAGTTGGTTCTACAATACCAGAGTGTAGTGTATTTAATTTTGTAAAGGTTACAGCATCTTCTAATGTGGCTAAAATTTGTTGGATTACAGTAAGGGTTGATATTATCTGAGTGAATATCGCATTGAATCTGATTAAATCGAATGTTTGTGCGAATTTCCAATAGTCTATTATATTTTACATACTTTCCAATTTTACTGGTAGGATACCGGAGTTGTTTTAATGTCTTTATGTTTAATGTCTAATATGTCTTTGTTCGTTCTACCTGGGCGTAGGTTGACGGTAAGGGTGATGGCTGTCTATCTGAAATTACAGGGTGTCTTAGGTTTTCCAGATGAATATACTTTACTATTTTTCCGTTGTCTACTACGGCTATATTTTTGTCTGATATTCTTTTCATTTTAAACGGACCTAAATTTCTAGGTGTCGTTTTGTGTCTTTTACTTTGGAAGTTTTTCTCGTACACGGTTTGTCCTATTGAAAATTTATTTGCGTCGATATTCTTATTCCGGGTTGTGGTAATACGTTCTTTGTCGTTATCTAATTTATTTTTTACCTTGTCGTAAGTTATTTTTAGTTTCTCTTTATGGTCTTTAGCATACTGTTGGTATACTTCTTTGTTGTAATAAATGACGTAAAGGTTGCGGGGATCTGAATGTCCTAATGTTAATTCTAGTGGTGTAAAATTGGTTGATGAGTGGATTGTATTGTTGTAAGCGATTAGTGCGTACGACATTTAATTGGTGATGTGCTTCTTCTTGTAACTTAGTCTTAATAATCTGATCTGCTCTAATAGGGTTAAATGTATCTTTCAATTAATCCGTTTGATTCAGGGTGGTTTTCTGTTATAAAATGAATTTTTATTTTATGGAGTTCTAGGGTGTTTTGTATTGTTTCATTTCTGAATTCGCTGCCATTATCTAAAGTTATTGTTTCGGGTGTGTCATAAAATGTAAAATATTGTAAGAATCCTTGGGCTACGTCAATGCTATTTTTGGAAGTGATGGTATCGCTTGACCTATTTTGGTAAATGCGTCTACAAATGTTAAAAAAGTTTTGTGCCTCTACTACTAGAGTGTCTACGTGTAATTTTTCCAAAGGTTTGTCGGGTGTTTTGGTTAACATTAAAAGTATTTTTGGGGGTGTTCTGTCGTATTTTGCTTTATCGCATACATCGCATTGGTTAATAAAATCTGTGGTTAACTCTTTCATATCTATAAAGTAGTATCGTCTTGTAACTTACTTTAATGTTTCACTGATTCCACGATGGTTTGTTTTGCCTTCGTGTTGATTTCTAATTACGTCGTTTATCTCGTCAGGGTCCTCTAAGGTTATTAATTTTCTTGTGCATCTAATAAGTTCAGGGCCTGAGTTACTAAATAATTTAATATATAATTCCAAAAATTTTTGTATACATGTTCGGTGTTGAAATAAAAGTAAAAACGTTTTTCTCGGGAGTATATTCTTTTAGAATTTTAATTATTTGTTCCTCGTTATCGTCCTTGGTTATTTGGATTTGGTATATTTTCTTATTGTCTATTTTCGTATATTTTACGAGATTGGGGTTGGTAAAACTTCGGTAATTATACATTGATTTGGTTTTATATCTATCGTTTCGTTTAAGATTTTAACTGCGGTTTTTGGCTCTTCGTTCTTTGTCGAATGTATGGTGTCTATTTCTTTTGGATCTTCTCTTATTTCTGTTTCGTCTACGTTGCCTATGATTGACTCCGTTTCTATTGCGTTGAGTTGTATTCTGCTTACGGCGTCTGCGTTAGAAGAAAGAAATTGACGGGCTTGCAAATTAAGTTGTCCGAAAAACTAGAGGAAAGGGAAAAATTGATAAAGTATGTGCTTTCGGCTTTTAGTTTTAACTATTTACCTGTAAATTATTTCGAGATAGTAGAGGAAGATAGCCAAGATAAAATAAAAATCTTACACAAGTGCTACATTAAAGCAGGTATTACATATTTTACACAATCTGCAACACCATATTCTACAATTCCAAAAGAAATAGTAATTTCGGAATTGGGATTGATAGATACGCCTAACATTCGTCCAGAGGTTGTACGACAACGCGTAAATATTGGTAGTAAACTCGATCCGTTTACGCTAAAGGAAATTGCTCCATTATGTATACCATACGCAGTAAGTGAAAGGAAAAGACAACTGGAATTAGAGGAAATGGATGCAAAAAGGCGAAAATTGGACTACATGGAAAACACTGCGACAATACGCGATCAACACAAAGATGTGTTAGACAAAGAACATCTTATTAGAGAAAATGAGGAAGAATTAAAAGATTATTTTATGTGCCGATGGACTGACTTAGATACATCTGGTTTCTACAAGTTGTATACATTTGTGGTTAGTAAAAAAGACTCTTTTAGTTATGTAGGCATCCTTGCGGAAAAGGATGGTACTAAATCCGTATATTTTTTAAAAGGTTATTCTAAAAACGTATTTATCGAAATGGCAGATAACAAAGACGAACTAAGGAATGCGGGTTTCGTATTCTTTGCGTACACGACACGCAAAGAGGTTGCGCTAAACATTGTATATTTGCCTAGTAAAGAACCTTTTGGATCATTTAAAACCGAGGGTCTTACAACCTATAACAACCATATATTCCCAAAAGTGGTGGATATGCAACTACGCAACAGGTTGTAGGAGAATAAGAATTTCCTCCTATACCGACAAGAAGAAGTCGATCACGCTAACAAGATACGTATGCAGGATATAGTGGGAAAGCTGCGATTAAAAGATTGTCACAAGCTGCAAGAATTACACGAAGGAATGGATCTGGTTGTCGATGGAATCAAAGACTTTAAATATAGAGGCAAACTTCGGTACATTTTACAATTCGAAAACATAGACGGTCTCTATGTATCAAACTATTGGTTAGAAAAGGAGATAGAGGGCTTGGGTATCGATTTAAATTTTAAGCTGTGAATAAAATTAGATAAAATTAAAGCCACTCCAAACAAACATAAAGAAAGGACTGTCTTCTGTGTATAACTTTGTATTAAAATTAAGTTTAAATGACTCCATGCTTGGCATTAAATATTTTTAAATTTTGTTATGTATAATGTCAGAATAAAAATTTTAGAATAGTATTACATTGCTCTTTATTTATAAAAGGCTATGACGTTACCCCGAAATAGCAGTCGCACAGAGAGGGGTTCGCATGGGCAGTGCGAATGGGCAAGGGTGCGCACGCGCAGGGGTGCGCATGGGCAGAGGTGTGCATGCGCAGGGGTGCTCATGGGCTGGGATGTGTCTGGGCGTACACGAGGGAAGCGGATGTTAACAGTCACCAAGCATCTAATTCTTTATTTGGTGTGGAGTACTTGCCGGCGTATGTATCCGGAGTAAAAAATACGATTTGTACACGCAGATAATTAATAAAATTAGTTTATCGAGCGAAGATGACAAAAGGTATATCATTCCTAATAGTACAACAATCTACGCATGGGGACGTAAAGATGTAAGATAGTTGTTTATATTTGTATAGATTTTGTAAATCTATTGTATATATTAGTTTTAAATCCCATAATTTTTAAGTTCTTTGCCCACCTTCCAAATCTTTCCTGCTTCTATCCTGGTTGACAGAGTATACGTGTTACCTCCACGTGGTGTTCGCGGGACACATCGGTTTTAGATTTCTCGGGAGATGGTTGGCTAAGGCATATGTCTTGCGTAGCAAAAAAAAGGGTTTTAAAGATGGAGTTAAATAAAGATGAGCAAAAATTAGTGATTTGGGTCTTTAAAACGCATAACTTTGTATGGGGTGGTTTTATTTAAAATCTATTTACAGATTTGGGATCCCTAGAAAAATTTAATATTAGTTGATACCTAGCAAAATATATTTATCTTAAAAGAGTGACTACCCCGCGTATAATAAATACAATATAACACTTGTCAACAAAAAAAGTTGTAGGGAAAATTAAAGACGTATTTAATGGGGGTCCAGTATTAGAATTTGTTGGTAGTAATGTTAAGCCCTACTGTATTGTAGGCGAGAAAGATACGATTAAAAAGATTAAAGGGTCTCACGAATTGTAGTTAAGTAAAATCGAGGGTCTTACAACCTATAACGAGCATATACCTCAAAAGGAATGGACATGCAACTACGCAGCAGTGCGTGGGAGAATAAGAATTCTCTCTAATAAGAAATTAAAGTTTCTATGTACGTAGCACCAGTCATTGGGAAATGGTCGAAATGTGGAACCTATAAAGGCGATTATTAATTATGGTTTAGAAAAATAATAGTTTTCGTGGACTAAATAAAATAGCTTAGACTGATTAATGTATATGGTTACATACTCTCGTACACATCCACAAACATCTGTTTACGTTCACAATGGCGATACCGGTAGTTTTTGTTTAACAAATAGTAGGAAAGATACGTCAGGTGTTAGTGCGTGGAAGCCCATAGGATCGTTGGATTCAAAAAGAACGGTGCGGCGGGATGTATGGTGGTCTCCGTTAGAATAATCGAAAGTGGTTAATCAATCGTATTAGATGTTTAAATAAGCGAAAGTGTAAAGGTCTACATAAACAAAAATTTAATTATCCCACAAAAAAGTGCGCGATGTGCTACACTTATAAAAAAAAGTATGGAATGGTGCTTTTTAGCGGCCCTACCAGTAAAAAGGACGACTGACTTTTTCAATCAACTACAAGAATAGCTGTAGCGCAGAGAAGAGGTATGCATGTATTATACAGTTGCTACAAAATATGTTAGTTTACGCGTAGCTCGGATGTGTAATTGATCACGACTTAAAGATCCCTCGGAGGTTTAAAAATTCTCAGCCCATTGTCGTTTGGAAATTATCAGAACAGGAGCAGGTCGAAGTTTAAGTTAGATGGATGATTGACTGAGTTTTTTCTACTTTTTACGAGGGGATCGGAAGTCGACAGACATCGAGCATCTAATTCTCTATTTGGACGATATCGAGTACTTACCGGTTCTAGAAATCATTACGTGCGGCCGACCGCTATGCGAAAGTGTAAAAGCCTACAGAAGCAAAATTTAATTATCAGACGAAAAAGTGCGCGATGTGCTATAGAAAGTATAAAAAATTGGTGCTTTCACTGAAAGAAATGGTTCACTATTGACAACAAATTTTTGTTTGTTAGAGAAAAATTTGTTGAAACTACTAAACTAATTGTTAGATGAACTAATTTACTACTCCATATTTGTTCTAAAAGCGAACGAAATGTTGTTACAGCAACCAATGCGATTTAAATGACGTTTTATTTTCCTCAACAAATTTAATTTGTTACCCTAAAAAGATTATTTACTTTTTGTAAGTGAATTTAGTGCTGAATAGTTTAAAAATTATACTATAACGAAAACCGGTTGAGCAGCAGGAAAACTAAAGCAAGTTGACGTAAGGGGGCGAACGTCGACAGCACAACGTAGTGCCCCGGAGATTATCATCCGTGCTGCATCGTCAATGGAAAGTCTGGACAGCATTTATATCGATGGTAGAATTAATGGTAGGGTTGTCCGATTACTTGTGGATACAGGAGCGACAAGAACTATTGTGAGACCAGATTTGGTTGGTCGTGGAAAAGTGCTACCTGTATCGGTGTGTCTCCGAACGGCAAGTGGTGAGAAGATTGGTACTCACGGAGAGACTGCCGTTATGTTGACAATTAGGGACAAATTAATTAATCATCGAGTGTTGGTAGCTGATATTACAGAGGAAGTGATCTTGGGAATGGATCTCATGAGAGAATATGGGTTTCATGTAAACATGAAAGAAAATGTGCTTCGGATAGATGATGATGAGATTCCATTTCAAGGTACGAGTAACCAGACGATGCATGTTCGAATGATTTGCGATATGAAAATACCCGAGAAAGCGGAAATGATAGTAATGGGACGCCCGGATGGTACGCTTCGGGAAAGACAAGTATGCATGATGGAAGCAACTGAATCGGGAATGGGTCAGGAGGGATTACTGATTGGAAGAACGCTGGTAAAGTTTCGAAATATGGTACCAGTAAGGGTGCTGAACATTAATCCGCATACGGTGACCCTGAAGAAAGACACGATTGTGGGAAGTTGCATTCCAGTATGCCATATTAAACGTTGTGTGGACGACATGAAAATAAACCAGCCAACGGCTGCTCACAGAAATTGCTGGATATGTTAATCCCTTCGTGTCAAGGATTAAACGGCGACCAACTGGGCAAAGTAAAAGAGCTGGTCGGACGATATCGAAATGTGTTTGCACTGGATGATAGTGAGAAAGGAAGGACGAATGTTGTGCAACATAAGATCAACACTGGAGATGCGCAACCGATAAGACAACACCCCAGGCGGCTTCCTTTGGCAAAACGTAAGGAAGCCGAGCAAATCATCACCGATATGGAAGAACAGGGAGTGATTGAACCTTCGAATAGTCCATGGGCATCCCCGGTAGTACTTGTCAAGAAAAAGGACGGGTCGACAAGGTTAGAAGAAAGAAATTGACGGGCTTGCAAATTAAGTTGTCCGAAAAACTAGAGGAAAGGGAAAAATTGATAAAGTATGTGCTTTCGGCTTTTAGTTTTAACTATTTACCTGTAAATTATTTCGAGATAGTAGAGGAAGATAGCCAAGATAAAATAAAAATCTTACACAAGTGCTACATTAAAGCAGGTAGTACATATTTTACACAATCTGCAACACCATATTCTACAATTCCAAAAGAAATAGTAATTTCGGAATTGGGATTGATAGATACGCCTAACATTCGTCCAGAGGTTGTACGACAACGCGTAAATATTGGTAGTAAACTCGATCCGTTTACGCTAAAGGAAATTGCTCCATTATGTATACCATACGCAGTAAGTGAAAGGAAAAGACAACTGGAATTAGAGGAAATGGATGCAAAAAGGCGAAAATTGGACTACATGGAAAACACTGCGACAATACGCGATCAACACAAAGATGTGTTAGACAAAGAACATCTTATTAGAGAAAATGAGGAAGAATTAAAAGATTATTTTATGTGCCGATGAACTGACTTAGATACATCTGGTTTCTACAAGTTGTATACATTTGTGGTTAGTAAAAAAGACTCTTTTAGTTATGTAGGCATCCTTGCGGAAAAGGATGGTACTAAATCCGTATATTTTTTAAAAGGTTATTCTAAAAACGTATTTATCGAAATGGCAGATAACAAAGACGAACTAAGGAATGCGGGTTTCGTAATCTTTGCGTACACGACACGCAAATAGGTTGCGCTAAACATTGTATATTTGCCTAGTAAAGAACCTTTTGGATCATTTAAAACCGAGGGTCTTACAACCTATAACAACCATATATTCCCAAAAGTGGTGGATATGCAACTACGCAACAGGTTGTAGGAGAATAAGAATTTCCTCCTATACCGACAAGAAGAAGTCGATCACGCTAACAAGATACGTATGCAGGATATAGTGGGAAAGCTGCGATTAAAAGATTGTCACAAGCTGCAAGAATTACACGAAGGAATGGATCTGGTTGTCGATGGAATCAAAGACTTTAAATATAGAGGCAAACTTCAGTACATTTTACAATTCGAAAACATAGACGGTCTCTATGTATCAAACTATTGGTTAGAAAAGGAGATAGAGGGCTTGGGTATCGATTTAAATTTTAAGCTGTGAATAAAATTAGATAAAATTAAAGCCACTCCAAACAAACATAAAGAAAGGACTGTCTTCTGTGTATAACTTTGTATTAAAATTAAGTTTAAATGACTCCATGCTTGGAATTACATTTTTTAAATTTTGTTATGTATAATGTCAGAATAAAAATTTTAGAATAGTATTACATTGCTCTTTATTTATAAAAGGCTATGACGTTACCCCGAAATAGCAGTCGCACAGAGAGGGGTTCGCATGGGCAGTGCGAATGGGCAAGGGTGCGCACGCGCAGGGGTGCGCATGGGCAGAGGTGTGCATGCGCAGGGGTGCTCATGGGCTGGGATGTGTCTGGGCGTACACGAGGGAAGCGGATGTTAACAGTCACCAAGCATCTAATTCTTTATTTGGTGGAGTACTTGCCGGCGTATGTATCCGGAGTAAAAACACGATTTGTACACGCAGATAATTAATAAAATTAGTTTATCGAGCGAAGATGACAAAAGGTATATCATTCCTAATAGTACAACAATCTACGCATGGGGACGTAAAGATGTAAGATAGTTGTTTATATTTGTATAGATTTTGTAAATCTATTGTATATATTAGTTTTAAATCCCATAATTTTAAGTTCTTTGCCCACCTTCCAAATCTTTCCTGCTTCTATCCTGGTTGACAGAGTATACGTGTTACCTCCACGTGGTGTTCGCGGGACACATCGGTTTTAGATTTCTCGGGAGATGGTTGGCTAAGGCATATGTCTTGCGTAGCAAAAAAAAGGGTTTTAAAGATGGAGTTAAATAAAGATGAGCAAAAATTAGTGATTTGGGTCTTTAAAACGCATAACTTTGTATGGGGTGGTTTTATTTAAAATCTATTTACAGATTTGGGATCCCTAGAAAAATTTAATATTAGTTGATACCTAGCAAAATATATTTATCTTAAAAGAGTGACTACCCCGCGTATAATAAATACAATATAACACTTGTCAACAAAAAAAGTTGTAGGGAAAATTAAAGACGTATTTAATGGGGGTCCAGTATTAGAATTTGTTGGTAGTAATGTTAAGCCCTACTGTATTGTAGGCGAGAAAGATACGATTAAAAAGATTAAAGGGGTCTCACGAATTGTAGTTAAGTAAAATCGAGGGTCTTACAACCTATAACGAGCATATACCTCCAAAAGGAATGGACATGCAACTACGTAGCAGTGCGTGGGAGAATAAGAATTCTCTCTAATAAGAAATTAAAGTTTCCATGTACGTAGCACCAGTCATTGGGAAATGGTCGAAATGTGGAACCTATAAAGGCGATTATTAATTATGGTTTAGAAAAATAATAGTTTTCGTGGACTAAATAAAATAGCTTAGACTGATTAATGTATATGGTTACATACTCGTACACATCCACAAACATCTGTTTACGTTCACAATAGCGATACCGGTAGTTTTTGTTTAACAAATAGTAGGAAAGATACGTCAGGTGTTAGTGCGTGGAAGCCCATAGGATCGTTGGATTCAAAAAGAACGGTGCGGCGGGATGTATGGTGGTCTCCGTTAGAATAATCGAAAGTGGTTAATCAATCGTATTAGATGTTTAAATAAGCGAAAGTGTAAAGGTCTACATAAACAAAAATTTAATTATCCGACAAAAAAGTGCGCGATGTGCTACACTTATAAAAAAAGTATGGAATGGTGCTTTTTAGCGGCCCTACCAGTAAAAAGGACGACTGACTTTTTCAATCAACTACAAGAATAGCTGTAGCGCAGAGAAGAGGTATGCATGTATTATACAGTTGCTACAAAATATGTTAGTTTACGCGTAGCTCGGATGTGTAATTGATCACGACTTAAAGATCCCTCGGAGGTTTAAAAATTCTCAGCCCATTGTCGTTTGGAAATTATCAGAACAGGAGCAGGTCGAAGTTTAAGTTAGATGGATGATTGACTGAGTTTTTTCTACTTTTTACGAGGGGATCGAAGTCGACAGACATCGAGCATCTAATTCTCTATTTGGACGATATCGAGTACTTACCGGTTCTAGAAATCATTACGTGCGGCCGACCGCTATGCGAAAGTGTAAAAGCCTACAGAAGCAAAATTTAATTATCAGACGAAAAAGTGCGCGATGTGCTATAGAAAGTATAAAAAATTGGTGCTTTCACTGAAAGAAATGGTTCACTATTGACAACAAATTTTTGTTTGTTAGAGAAAAATTTGTTGAAACTACTAAACTAATTGTTAGATGAACTAATTTACTACTCCATATTTGTTCTAAAAGCGAACGAAATGTTGTTACAGCAACCAATGCGATTTAAATGACGTTTTATTTTCCTCAACAAATTTAATTTGTTACCCTAAAAAGATTATTTACTTTTTGTAAGTGAATTTAGTGCTGAATAGTTTAAAAATTGTACTATAACGAAAACTGACCAATCATAGAAGTAGTTTCCTTACATTACCATATATGGTCATAGAATGCGAACATCAGGCTTAAGATTTCTGTAACGGTCTTTTACGCGGCGGTGTTGCGCGATTTGCTGCGTCTCGATCATAGTTCACGTCTTTACAGGATAGAATAGAATCCATTTTGGTACGTGTAGTTTTACTTAACTCGTTTGCGGGGTTAGCTTACTAATAATTTATTAGTCATTGGTGTTAGGGTATTGGCAAATCACTTTAAGAAGAACCCAACGTCATCATGCGCACAAAGCAAAAATTGGTTAGGAACAGTTTATTATATGTAATTAGGGATGGCAGTATTCAGGTTTTAGTGGCGTAGAGTTTTATGATCAACCAATCGGAAATTACCTTGTAAAAGTTTTAGATTTCATTACTATTTATTTTTACTTGATACACAGACAGACAGTTTTAAACCGCCATCTAACTAATATAAAATATCTTGTATATAACAATTAACATTAATATAACAATAAGTTACTCAACAGATGTGTTTGCAGAACACTAGAATGAGATAGAAACCACTTAAGTAGGCCATGGTATTCAATCATTTGCTTTATCGGATTTTACAAAATAACCTTGCTATAGCAGTATTTTTTAGGGATATTGATGCACACAACTCATATGGCGATATTATATTAAAAATTTTAAATTATAATTTAATTGGTTGTTTATTTTTTTACTATTTAACGCCATATCTTCCGTTTATACTGTAATAACTCAACTACGCCACTGTTATTACATTTCTGCGCAATCTGGCATATGACGTTGGGTTCTTCTTAAAGTGATTTGCCTATACCTTTAGTGCTATGGAGATTTGGCAATTTGGATATTTGGGGAATTAAATATTTTCGCTTTTAATCATCTAGGGTATTTTCTGCTTCGGGTATTTGGAGAAGATTGACAGATGATATTTGTTATTGTTTTGAGTTACTGGATGTTAAGTTTTCAATGTTTGTTACTAAGCTATGAGTATCTAAAGAAATAACAGAATTCCTATTCATTTCCAATATGTTTAATAGGCAAAACGCAAACTATATAACGTCGAACGAAAAGGTAAGGTTAAGCTTGTAACAAAACAAACATATCACGTGCTTTTCTGAACAAACGCGCATGCTCCGATCTCAAAATAGCCAGAAAAGTTGAACTTGAACCAACTTTTGGGAGATTGGAGATTCGGCGTTTTTGACGTTTCTCGGCAGTGTCACGTGATCACTTTAACCAATAGGATCATTCTCCAAATATCCAATGAAATCTCCATAGCACTAAAGGTACCCTAAGGGTACCTTTAGTGCTATGGAGATAGTTAAAATGTCGTCCGACGAGAAACCGAGTACAAGTGCGAGTGCAAAAAAAAAATATCTACAATATTATAGAAAAGAATGGGAAGAACAAGAAGAATTCTCAGGATGGCTACAAGATAGTCGTAAGGGCGTAAGCTATGCCTATTGTAAAAGTTGTAATAAAGATCTTAATATCACATCTGGAAAAGACGCTTTAAAGAAACATAGTTCTTCACAAGCTCACTTGGTGTCATCGAAGAATATAAAATCTCAACCGAAAATATCATCATTTACTGTGACAAAACTCAAAATCTGATACACTAGTAAAGCAAGGTAAAATATATATTTTTATTTTGTGCATGCCACTACTTACATTGTTTTATTAAGTACTTTGTTTTTACTTATTGGTGCTTACCTACGAGAAGCAGTGGATATAGTTAGTGCCCGAATCTCTACTAGATAAACATAAGTAAGTCATTTTAATTCTTTATTTTATTTTCAGGTGAAATAAGATTGGCTTCGTTTGTTGCTGAACACAATTTACCATTCACTATTATAGAGCACCTACCGAAACTGATACATTCCGTTTGTCCTGATTCAAAAATAGCAGAAGAGATAAAATGTTCTACGACGAAAACTCACGCCATAATCGATAATATTATAGGTAAAGAAAGTTTCGGTAATTTATGTGAAGATCTGCGGCAAACTAAGTTTTCGCTTATTATTGACGAGTCCACTGATCTTAGAACAACCAAACACTTGTGCTTAGTCGTAAGATATGCAAAAACACATCGCATCAAAGATAGTTTTTTAGCTCTTATTCCATTAGAAGAAGCTAATGCAGTAACCTTATTCAAACACATTGTTAACTTTTTTAGAAGCAATGATATTCCATATAAAACTAATCTAATAGAATTTGCATCTGATGGAGCAAATGTAATGTTGGGACGTACTAACTCTGTTGCAACATTGTTACAAAACGAAATTCCAAACATGTTTATATTTAAATGCGTCTACCACTCGTTTCATCTTTGCACGTCTTATGCTTGTACCAAATTGCCACTTTTCATAGAGGATCTTGTAAGGGACATTTACAATTACTTTTCTTACAGTCCAAAACGAGTGGCAGAGCTAAAATAGTTTCAAATGTTTTGTGACTTAAAAGTACATAAAATACTCCACCCCTCTCAAACACGCTGGTTATCAGTACATGCAGCAGCGAAAAGAATATTAGAACAGGTTTCTGCTCTAAAACTATTTTTATAGACCAAATATCTAATAGAGATCATCTTTTAGCTGCAGAACATTACAGAAGCTCCAAGATCCCACCCACTACGTTATTATTTCTGGAATTTTTAGATTTTGTGTTGCCATTATTTAACGATTTAAACAAAGAAATGCAAGCAGAACACCCGAAAATTCACAATTTATATGAAAAAGTAACTGGAACATTAAAAACTATTTTTGATTGTTTTTTAAAAAGACAATACTTATCTTCCACTTCAATCGAAAATGTTGATTTTACAAATCCTAGGAATTTTGTGGATATTAACGACGTATATTATGGTGCTGCGGCATCAAATACACTACTTAGTAGTTCAGCAGATCTAAACCCAGAACAAGTTTAGTTGTTTAAATGCAGATGCCTAGATTTTTATATTGAAGCTTGTAAGCAAATAACCACGCGGTTCCCATTAAAAGATAATCCGATAAAAGGTTTAGACATTATTGATACTACAAATGTTAAAAGTGGCAACACTGCTTCGATAGTGCCTATTATCAGGCTCTTTCCTAATATTGTTCAGGACAATGATTTCCAAACAATTGATACAGTGTAAACTAAAATTTATTTTTATTCTCAATTTTATTTTTATCCTCGTGACTATCAGCTAATAAATTGCACCTTTATATTTCCTAAACCCTTACCTGATATCACAAGGTCGAGAATTTTTTATTAACAATGTAAGCCCAAGGTAAGGTTGGATGGAAAACGGCTTGAGGAAAAGAAAAACTCTTTAGACATAAACGGCTAGTAGAGTGTTAGCTCTGGGTAGATCATGAGCTTGGGTCATGGGTTGTCAAAAGACCAAAAAATATGAATAATGAGCGCCACCGTATTTTTCAACACAACAACCTACAAAAATTAACTGTGCTTGTATTAGGGGAATGCGGAAACCTTATATCAACACCACTAACATAGCCATAAAACTTGAATTTCACTCTTTTAAAACACTTACCAAAATCTCAAACACCAGATGTCATACACATGTTTCGACTTGACCTGTGAACAAACAAATGCACAACATGGACACCGTTTGTGTCCTCAAAAATATTTACCAAAAATAAAATGATAGAATTTAGGTTTCAAAAGTATACACCCAGGGTATTTGTAATCATTACCCACAATTTCTGATCAGGAATGCTTTGTAAACTTTAGTTGTATTTCAAACAATAAAAAAAGTAAAAAAAAATAGATTTAATTTGCTTAAATTTCTTGATTCATTTTACTATAATATTTGCAATTTGTTTTACTATAATATTTTCAACTAATAATTTTTTATAGAACAGAAATATACTAATAAAGATGTGTATTTAATAACATAAAGATCTCTGAATGAATCTTTCTTAATAATTTTCATGTAAGGATTTGAGTTCCCTTAATTATTCATAATACATATTGTTCAAGTCATAGTAGCACTACTTCGACTTTAACAATGAAATTTAAATTACCTAAGTGCAGATAAATTAGTATGTCAACCTAAAGTTACTTTTATTTAATAGATAATAAAAGAATTCCACATGTTGACTAAAAATTAAAGTACATGACATCAAAATATTTAAATATATTTTTGAATTAAAATAACGTGACATGTGAGGTCTAAATAGGACAGTTGAATATAGGTTTTTTTATATATCTGACATAATATGTCACTCATAACTTTTTAGCTTAGTTAACTTTATCTGTATGTGCAATCATTCTGACAAGCAATAAATTTGTTACTTAATTCTTTCTTTCCTTAAACGAATTTTACGTAACTAAAGTTTAATCTAATATTTTCCTATTGCAATTTAACTGATATTGAAAGTGATTAAATTCTAAAAACACTCACGTGTGCAGATACTGCTTTGAACAAAAGAAATCGGATTATAACCTCAGCTGTCGGAAATTCCATGAACATCTGTTTTCTGCGACGCACAAATAGAAGCCACGTGAATATTTATGAATTTATTATTGGAATTGCGAGAACTCTTCTGAATAAACCAGAATTTAACGAAACTAACATCTGCTTGATTTTACATCATATAAAATTTAGTACTCCAAAACCAAACTAAATTTTCTTGAGATTAATACTTTGATATTACTGATGAAATAAACTTATAGGAAATTGTATATGATATTCTTATATCATATGGTTACGTGATATTGCATTATTTGATATTGCACTATTTTATATTACCATATATGATATTGCACTAAGAGGAAAATATTAATAAAATTTATTTAATTAATTTATACCAACTGTTTTAATGATGGTGACTTCAATTTCTCCTTTTACGAACTCGACAGCAGGCCCTGTGCCTGGACACGATAATCTTGACTTTACTACGCCGCTTATCGCAGCTTGTCTCTTCAAACGTCGATAGCAAAGTGCTCTAATTGACAACTCGACGAAGCTTAATAACGAATCTTAGACCTCAAAGGTAAAGGAGTCTATATGCTATTATAGATTTTAAGTTTTATTTTAATTGTACGGAATTTTACAAATTATATTTATGTATTATTTTTATTGTACGGAATTTTACAAATTATATTTTTATTTTATTGCTGCTTTATTTTATATTAATAGACAAAGTGTAACTACAAAAAAAAATACGTTACAACAGAGTGGCGCATTCTAAGAAATTGTGATCAAATGAAAACATTTTCTGATGACGTAGAACTATTTTGGGATGAAGTAAATTTGCTAAAGCGTTGCGATGAGACTCAAATGTTTCCCTTGTTAACTACTTTTATGTTTAATATTTTATCACTCCCCCATTCATCTGCCAATGTTGAGCGCATATTTTCTCAAATTAATATTATGAAAACAAAACAGAGAAATAGGCTGTCTACTGAGTCAATCACTTAGGGTACCTTTAGTGCTATGGAGATTTGGATATTTGGAGAATGATCCTATTAGTTAAAGTGATCACGTGACACTGCCGAGAAACGTCAAAATCACCAAATCTCCAATCTCCCAAAAGTTGGTTCAAGTTCAACTTTTCTGGCTATTTTGAGATCGGACCATGCGCGTTTGTTCAGAAAAGCACGTGATTTGTTTGTTTTGTTACAACCTTAACCTTACCTTTTCGTTCGACGTTATATAGTTTGCGTTTTGCCTATTAAACATATTGGAAATGAATAGGAATTCTGTTATTTCTTTAGATACACATAGCTTAGGAACAAACATTGAAAACTTAACATCCAGTAACCCAAAACAATAACAAATATCATCTGTCAAACTTCTCCAAATACCCGAAGCAGAAAATACCCTAGATGATTAAAAGCGAAAATATCTAATTCCCCAAATATCCAAATCGCCAAATCTCCATAGCACTAAAGGTACCCTTAGTTACTCTATTGTTCATAATCTTTGGCGTCAGCATGCACATAACACACATATATGGTCAGCATGACGGCCGCATTAAGTACCTTATGTCACATAACACACAAAATATAAAGGTATCTTTATAGGCGACCTTGAGATACTATTCAGTTCTCAACTCAGAAAGTAGAGGCGTTTAGTTCAATCACGTGATCGTATATTTTGATCAAAACTACAAACACGCATTTGACATATAAACGTGTTGACATCTTGACCATAAATAACTAATAATCTTGATCACATGGTTTAAACTTTATTTGCTAATTCCTGTGTTCTTGTACTAATTGTTTTTGTAGATAAATTTAATATTATCCGTAGAATAAGTGACAAGTGACCTATATTAGTTATTAAATAGTTAGTACAGTTTTAATTAAAAGACAATTCGATAGTGTTTTGTTTAGTGACAGAAGAAAAATATTGCGTAATAATTGGTAAGTGTTTGAATTTGTTTCTGGTATTATCTAATCTTTTTACTGTATATACATCTCAATATGAGCGACTAACTTTGAATTAAAGGTTTCAAAAGTACAATAAAACACAATTAAATTACAATGAATTAAGATTAGTTTTTTCATTCGTTAACAGTGTAATAAATTGTGAAAATCTGGCTCTGTTTTGCTTTAATTTAATTATTGTGTTTTGTTAAAGGTTCCAAAAAATGTCTCCACAGATTAAAAAATGTGCTGTTCCTGGATGTTCTGATTGTATTAGCCGGCGACATAGATTTCCAAATCCACGGAGAGCGAGTGTAGATATTATAAATATATGGTTAAGCAATGTTAACAATTCAATGGTAATAAATTTAACTCATGAAAATTTGCATTCTTCATATTACGTGCGTGACCGACATTTTGCAGATGATAATAAAGTTCCATTTTCTACAAAATGCAATAGAGGATTAATGTACGAGGCTGTTCCTACACTTCATCTGCACAGTATGGATTTGGCAACTTGTATTTTACCTACAGACAAACTGACACCTGTTACACCTCAAACGTTGTCATCAAGTATGTATCTTATTTGATATGTATAAAAACCTGTAATTAACATTTTAGGTGCACAAGTGAACGCAGATTTTAAGCAAGATAATGACTTCATCTTATTATTATTAAATAATCAACTTTTACTATGCAATTAACTTCAAACACTTGTATACATACATACATACAGTGTGATTCACTTTTCATCAGGACACCTAAATAACTTTATTTGCAAAGCAATCGCTATAAAATTTTTATTGATTATGTAGGCCGCTAACAGTGCATCTTTTTGTATAAATTTGTTTTCGAAAGCTAGCCTGCTATGAATAAAATAAAAGTAGAGTTTTAGGTTAAGTCATAATAGCAATTAAGATATAACAAAAAAGTATTAAGAAAAGTTGCTCCAAATCACTCAGAGCTTACAAATAGCAAATTTCATCGAAAAAAATAGTCATTTTAAAATTTTTCAACATTTTTATGCACTCAGATAATAAATTGTTATTGCAGTAATAACAGTGCTATGGAGCAAATATCGTAGCTTTGATTAAAGTGCACTACTAAGGGCCGTTTGCACCGGGTTCGGCTTAAGAGCTCGGCTTAGTAAAGTGTCACTTAAGTTGCCAAATTTACATTGCTTAAATGACACCAACCTGTAAAATAATATAATGTAAATTTGACAACTTAAGCGACACTACTAAGTCGAGCACTTAAACCAAAGCGGAGTAAACTGCCCTTAGTAAACTGACGTTTTTGCACTTCAAACAATTTTGCAAAATGTTTTCTTGCTCCATGGCACTCTTATTATTGCAATAACAATTTATTATTTACTGATTGCATAAAAACGTTGACGAGTTTTTAAATGAATATATTTTTTAATGAAATTTGGTATTTGTGCGCTTTGTTTGAGTGTTTTGGAACAAATTATAATATATACAAATAAACCACTCGGTGTTTTAAGATAGTCTGGAGTGAAGTTTCGAGATACACCCTAGAATTGTTTTTGAAATGATTAAACTTTTCCATTTGTCACATAAATTGAAGGCAACTTTAATTTATCCAATGGTTGATATATCTTATTTGAATTGCATGTTAGATTTAAACTTTCAAATTGGAGAAAATGTCTTTAATTAATAAGTAATTTAAACATCATTTGACCAATATCAATTATAATTCCAAGCACTTGTTTGCAAACTGTTGACTGATACATAAGATAGGCAACCTGCATGTTAAACATCACAGAGATTCATAATACTTCCCGTTGTTAATTCCTCTAATAAAAGTATAAGCTGCCCTGCCCTCTATAGATATCTCGTATCGCCGTGTTTAGAATTACTGCTGGAATTCGTCAGATTCCATATCGACAAATGAAGTTGCTATTGAAACCATAGCTATTCACTATGAAATACACCCTTCAACAGACAAAGCTGCATTGATTCAGTAGAAAAGTTTTTAAACCTCGAAACCGGAACGATTCCTGCGGCTTCTATCTGGCAAAACCATCAGGGTACGGTATTGTCCATAAGGTCGCGTGTCTTCTTATTTATCAGTCAATGTTGCTAACTTAGCAGTGCATGTGCATGTAGAAGGGTAGTATTTTTACCGAAATTCACTGCTCTATTACTCTAAATGTAATTGAGTGTCTGTCATGATTTTTTTGTGAGATATTCCTTTGTATATAAAGAACATTCTGTAAAAATTTCACTTGTTTTCATTCTGTCCCTTTTTACATATTAATCCGAGAACACTAACGTTAAAAGGCTTTTGGCCATTTTTGATAAGCTGTTGTAGAAAAAAGAAGTGTATAATTAGGACTAAAACTTAAACTGCAGGTAATTCTGTAAGTATTCGACACGAAAATAACATATTATCAATGAGTCTCTTCTATTTCATAAAAATGTATGTTCTTATAAAGTAACAATTAACAATTGTTTTCAGTTTTTACAGAAAAAGTTTAACTCTTACACGATACAAAATTTTAAAAAAATTTATGCCCAAAGTCCATCTCATGCTTGTTTTTGAATTATTGTGATATGTTTTTGAAATAGTTTGAGAATTAAACTTCTCTTAGACCACACTTTTCGTTAAAATTTGCCCAACTGCCATTTTAAAAATGGCTGCTAGAAAAACTATGGCTTATACATTTTTTAAACAGTGTTTGGTGATTCTATACGTCTAGGGAACACATAAAAAATCATGAAAAAAAATCTAGAGCATCATTGCCTGGGAGATTTGAAATAGTTTGACCCATGTGACAAACGTCAAATGTGAAAGTTTAATCAAACGTTTTATGGAATGAATTGAAACGTCGTAAGGACTATTTTATAAACACTGAAATGTTGAACATATACATTTTGGTACATCACGGAAAAGAGGAAAAAAAATGCCTTTCTGTCCCAACTATCGCCAGTTAGGTTTGCATTCAAAGAAACATAACTTCACTTATTTACTCAAACAAGACCAAACACACTTAAAAACAAATAAATTAATCTTATTCTCTTTTTAAAATAATGCAAATAAAAAACATTTACATTTTACTTTATATATCACTATTATAAAATATATCTAATTTATATATGCTTTTTGTGGATGTCTCGAAACCCAAAATTATTGTTTTCCTGTTCCCATTTTTATATAAGACAAATTTTCTAGTCGGACAATTTGACAACCCCAATAATAAAAAAACTTATCAATATTGAAAACTCAATTTGGGACAGCTTCATATAGGGCTTTGTAAATGATTTATTTATTAAAATAATTACACTGTCTAAAAGTAAATATTTTATTTTCAGATTGACGACTTCAAAATATGAAACACTTGCAAATGGTATAGTTTGGCTGTTCCCATCAGAAGTGAAGGTGATATATAATATATTAGGTTCTTTTGCTTGTTTTATTTGAAACATTTAGGAGGTGTATTTTTCTACAAGCCTCAGACGGATGAATTCAAGTTGGAGAAAGGTGGGCAAGGGAAAATTATTTCGGCGGTTCTACAATAGTCGCCGATCCCTTCAAATAAATGGTTTAATTAGAAAAAGACATGCCCCTAGTATTATAGAAAATGTTGCAGCAGGTTCTGCAGTTGTGACAGGTATGGACGACTTTCTTGTTTTTGTTTTGTTATGTGTATATATGTGCAAATAAAAGGTCAAGTAAAATAGTGTTGGAATGAAAGAGTGCTACCACATTTTGTTAGATTTACTTGGGGATATTATTTTATTATATCTCTAGTAAATGAATATTCATGAAGCATTTTAGACAATGGTTTGAATCATATTGTTAAATAACCACAAATGTGCATAGGGTAGGTTCTGTAATTGTATTTCAAATTGCTATTGTAGCATTGTCATTATTACATGTTTATATTTTTAAAAATACAATTTCAGAATGTTTTATCATGATAGTGTACCTAGTTGTGTTCATTATCATTAACTCTGCTGCATCACTGTAAGATTTCAAAATTTTTAAAAATATCTGGTTCAAGTATAAAATGTGTTGTAGTAAGAGGAGAAACACTATTGCCTGTAACTTAATTATTTTTTACCAAAAGGATCTTTTAGTTTTATTTTTATTGATGCTACAAAACTTCCATATTAAATATTAGTCTTACTTGTAGATGACAGTGATGCTGCGTCTCCAGATGAAGATGATGAAATCAAATGGCTAATGAATAGTACAGATCCATGGACAGAAGTCGTACAAAAATGGCAAGCAACTTACAAGAAACGATTGGGGTACAAGGATGTTTCGATTGATAATTATATTAAAAAATTTCCTGTATTAAAAACCAAACTGGGTTACACTTTGGTGAGTTGATATTATTTGACACTTATATATTCATACTCATTAGGCTCCAAGTATACTGATTTTTTGCATGATTTGAAGTATGTTGTACATAGGTCTTATAAAATTTATCAAATTCTTTAGTTCGTTGAAATAGTGCAATATAAATCTAACCCACTACTATTAGGGAATATTTAAAAGTTTGTCTCAGACTTTAAATACACACTAGCACAAAACATATGTTAACAACAATGAAATACATTTTGTTCTTACAAACTGGGCCCCGTTTCATATAACTTGACAAACCTGACAATAATGACGTCGACAACTTTGTAAGAATTTAATAATTGCTCATTATACAAATGTAACAGGTGACGGGTAAAAAAATTGTAATTGTTGACAATTGTCAAAGTAAACTAATCTCTGTTTCATAATACCTTACAATTGTCTTAAAATACTTACATGTCAATTTATTTCTTTTACGACAGGCAATTGTTATGATGTTTTACACAATGATGAACAGTCGTTTTAGACAGCCCATGTGTGTCAGCAGTAACATGGCATTGAGCACCATAACTTAGCCAATATAAAGTAGCTAAAATCTGCTCGGTCGGGCTAAGTGCATTTAGGAAGTTGACAATCACAGGACTAACACGTAATTTTTCTTTGAATGTGAAATCACTTAGAGTTTTATAGATACTCCAAATTTCTATCAATTAATCTAAGTTGCCTTCAATTTATGTGATAAGTATTACAAATGTCTATAAAATATTTTTTAATATACCTGCATCATAATACCAATTTCAAGAACTAATTAGCGTGCGTAAAACGATCTTTATCGCACTAGTATTTTAAAGGTTGCTAAGCAACAACATCAAAAACTGCTTGTTTATTGGTCAATTTCAGATAAATGTCAAATTTACTTAAATATTTCAAAGTCAATGAAGTAGTGATTATTTCAAATTGAAATAGAGGATATTAAATCAAATTTCAAATTATACATTTATTCTCTCTGTCGTCATAAAACCCCGCCTGTACTATCTTTATCTCTGTCTGATGCATGTCTGCTGTCGCGTTCAAAACCCCACTTGCGTTATAGAAAATCGATGTTGCTGACAGCTCATCTTCACTTCACGTGCACATAGTACGTGCGTTTTCAATATTAATGCTTTTATACTTGTCTCTATCTGTAGTATATAACCGATCGTGCATTTCCCTTGCTCTTTAAGAACTTTGTTAGCTTGTTGTTCAAACTGAAGGTTGAAAATTTTTTCTATAAAGTCCTATCTTGATATGCTCATGATTTCGACGAATGTAACCTTTTTAAAAACGCAGGTGTTCGTTAATTATCGACCGTTTAACGCAACAATTCTTAGAGTTTATATTTTCTCGTATTAGATAAAACTGACGTTTGCTTGTTACAAAGAAAGCTTTTGCCTTGGAATTATTGATTTTCTTTACCCTAGTGGGTTTTCTTATGCTTTTTCGTGTTGAATTAAAATAAATTAAAATTAATTATGCGTATTCCATTTGCTTTAAAACTGTTTTTTTTTATGTACTTTTAACCTTTCAATCATTAATTATAAAAATACGTCAATACTTGTCTGTTCTCCCTAAATGAATTAAATAAATTTTGCGCGTAAATAATTTGTTCTTTTCTCTATACAGGGTAATTGCAATTATTGTTTACCACTGATTTAACCTTTTGAATCTATAACAATATATATACAGGGTGCCCTATTTCTTACACGTTGTATGGGTAACTTTGTTGTTTGTGACATTAGAGAAAAGGTTAAATAGGGAAACTAGTGCAGTTTTTAATACCGAGTTCAGCCATAAAGAGATAATTAACATACAGGGTGTAGCAAAAGCGTTATACCAAAATAACGAAATTTTGATCTTTTCTGTTTTGCTTTGTGGTTCATTTATTATGATAGATACAGTAAAACGTTGTAGATGTTTTTTACATTATTTTAAAAGTAGAATAAGATAAAATTATTTGTTTTTACATGGCTTTGGTCATGTTCGAGTAAATAAGTGAGGTTATGTTTTTTTAAATGGAAACCATAATTGGCGGTAGTTTTGATAGAAAGGCATTTTTTTTCTCTTTTCAGTGATGTACTACAATGCACATGTTTAACAAAAAATTTTTGAAAAAATCTTGTTTTTATGAAATACAAAGTTTGTATTAAATAATATGTGAATATTTTAGCTGATTTTAAGAATCAAGTTGCCATATGACACTTAACAATAGATTTCACTTGTTTGAATAACAGAAATTAGATAGTACTGTTATTTTGTGTTTATACGTACATTATTTTCTTCTAATAGTTAGAATGTCCTACACAAATGAAGAAAAAAATGACATGCTCTTTTGCTACTATTCTTCGAATCGTAACTCACGTGCAGCAGCGGATTTGTACTTTGAAAGGTACATGGAACGTAAGCAACCACACTGTTGGATATTTAGTATACTTGAAAATAATCTTAAGGCATATGGTGCATTTATCAAACCTAAATTCTTACGAAAATATGAAGAAACTGTTGAAACGAATGTGTTGGCGTTTGTTAACTATAAACCAGAATCTTCTACTGCCGAAATTGCAAACCACTGTGCAACTTCTAAGGAAACTGTGAGGTGTATTCTGAAAAGTTGGAAATATCTTCCCTATCACTATTCTACTGAATACATTGTATCCAGTGGATAATCAAAGACGGATAACATTTTGTCGTTGGTACCTTAATAAATGTGAAGAGGATTCATATTTTTGGAGAACCATTATGTTTACTGACGAGACTAAATTTACAAATAACGGAATATTTAATCGGCATAACAAAGTATTTTATTCTCAAGAAAATCCTAAACTTGTGCGTGAATCCAGAGATCAACATCAATTTGGTATTAATTGTTGGTGTGGAATATTTTGTGGAAAAATTATTGGACCTTTTTTTATACCGACAATTTGACAGCTGCAAATTACTTAAATTTCCTAAAACACCAACTGGAAGAATATTTGGATGAATTACCTCTTAACATCCATTGCAGACTAAAGTATTTCCAACACGATGATGTCCCTGCACACAGTGGCACATCAGTGAAGCAATATTTAACTGATCGTTTTGAGCACGTGATTGGTAACAAAATGGAAATTGATTGGCCTGCTCGTTTACCACAACTTACGCCATTAGATTTTTATTTGTGGGGTGACTTAAAAATAAAGTGTATTCTACTACTCCTCAAACGCTTGAGAATTTAATAGCTAGAATCCAAACAGCAATTGCAAGCATTGATGCACGCACAATAGAAAAAGCCACGTAATGTTAAAAAGCGATGTGAGCTGTGCCTTCAACAAAATGGTGGGCACTTTGAACACCTTATGAAGTGATATTATATTTAAAATTTTAACATAATTTGTTTTGATATTTTGTTACGTTATGCATAAGTATTTTTTATTTAATAGCAAGTTTCAGATTTCATAAAAACAAATTTTTTTCAAAAATTTTTATGTTGAACATGTGCATTGTAGTACATCACTGAAAAGAGAAAAAAAAATGCCTTTCTATCAGAACTACCGCCAATTATGGTTTCCATTTAAAAAAACATAACCTCACTTATTTACTCGAACATGACCAAAGCCATGTAAAAACAAATAAGTTTATCTTATTCTCCTTTTAAAATAGTGTAAAAAACATCTACAATGTTTTACTCTATCTATCACAATAAATTAACCACGAAGCAAAACAAAAAAGATCGAAATTTCGTTATTTTGGTATAACGCTTTTGCTACATCCTGTATGTTAATTATCTCTTCATGGCTGAACTCGGCATTAAAAACTGCACTAGTTTCCCTATTTAACCTTTTCTCTAATGTCACAAATAACAGAATTACCCATTCAACGTGTAAGAAATAGGGCACCCTGTATATATATATATATATATATATATTTTGAATGAAATTGGAAATTGCGTCGGCTTTACTCTTTCCTGGTGTGCATAATTTCTAGTTTTATTTAAAATCAAAACCCCTCTTACCTTTCTACACCAACCTCTTTTCGGATCCCTACCTATTTTAATTATTCAACCCCTATTTTTAATTCTCAATATGTCTGCCTAACTATGCTACATACTAACCTACCTTATAAACTAAAACAAAACTAAACCAAACTAAAACAAAACTAAACCTTCCGTTGCATGAACTATATTACAACTATTCTACTAAACCCTCTTCCTGTACAACCTTTGTACAACAAATTATCCAACCCCTGCGGTTGTTCATACTGCGGTTTCGTAATCGAATTCAACTTCCTCGCATCCAAACAAATCCTTATATCCCATTTATTGGGTTTAGGAACAATAACTACCGGGTTCACATATTGAGTTTTCGCTGGTTCTATTATTCCATCTCGTAACATCTTGTTAATCTCGGCTTTAACCCTATTTCTAATAGCAAACGGAATTGGATACACCTTTGTATTAAACCCGTTGTCTTCCGTGACCTCTAACTTATGCATGTATCTCCTCGCCAATCTCGGCTCTTCATTAAATAACTCTACATATTTATTAAATAATTCTTCTAACTTCGCCTTTATCTCAATACTCACTTTTCCAATCTGTTCATCCTTAATTAATCTCACAAACATATTACATAATCGTACTTTAACCTGTCTATAATCACTTGTCCTATCCATTCCTAATCCCGACTTATCTATATTATCTCCATTCCTATATTCCTCACTAACCGTAGACACCATCCATAACTTATCTTTATCAAAAATTCGAATCGACCTATCCTTACCATCTATATTCACTCCAAAATCCTCTATAAAGTCCATTTCTAATATGAAATCTATATGCAACCCCTTTGTAATTAAAAACTCTGCCTCCCCTACATTTTTATCCCCTACACATATTGGTACACGGATGATCCTATAAATCGTAGTTAACTTTTTATTCATAGCCGACCATAGATTAACCCCATCAATCGCTTCTATTCTTCCTTTTAAAAAATCAGCATGTTTTATCACTACCCTCTCATCTACCAGCGACAACTGTGAACCACTATCAATTAACGCAACATATAAACACTCATTTAAACTAATATTAATGAACAAAAGATTCTTTTTTTTCAAATTATAATTATTTACTAACAAGTCTTTTAAACTATAAACAACGTCGACCTTTAATCCTTTACATTTGTTCTCCCAAAAATTTGCGTTTTTTTTTTTTTTTAAGGTTGCCTCGTGTATCTGCACCACTTCAATTTGATCCGTGTCCTGAGTTCTTGCGCTGGTCGTTATGTGGTGGACGTTCGCGTCCCTATCCGTCCGGCTATATCCGTGCTATGTACCTCCTCCCGTCGTCCGGCCGTCATCCGCGTTGTCGTCGTGCGGGTACCTGTTTTTTTGTCTTGGTATGTCGTTCTCCCGGTGTTCTCTATTGTAGTATGGTCTCCTGTTTCCGTCGTGTCCCCAGTGATTTCGGTGTCCGTGGTTAAAATAGTCCTGTCGGTAGCTGGGTCGATGTTCGTGATGGAAATTGTCCTGTCTATGGTTGGGTCGCTGTTCGTAGTACATATGTCGTCGGTTGTCATCCCTATAACCCCGGTTTTGATCCCAATGACTAGTCCATGTTTTTGTCTCCAGTGCCGTTGCTAAATCGAAGCTTGTCATGACGCCTAAAAATTTCCGTAGTGTTTTTACATTTAGTACCACTTGTCCTGTGAGTAGTAATACCATGTCGTCCGCGCCCAATTTCGGTGTCAAGTGCTGTGTCTGTCCCTGCAATTGTAGCCGTGTATTTTCAGTCTCGTCGTCTCACGCCGGTCTTCGTTGTCTTGTAGCTTAGTCCTGCGTTCGTCCTTTGTCCGCGACTCTGCAAATTGGTCTGTTAATTCCGTGTGTAGTTCCGCGTGTGAGGTCTTAACATCTGTCCGCGAATGTTCGGTTTTGTCGGTTAGGTCCGTTTGTAGTTCCGTATCTGTTTCTGCAGTCTGGTCTGTTAACTCCGTTTGTTTCTCCGTGTGTGATGTCTTTACCTCTGTCCGCGACTGTTCAGTTTTGTCTGTTATGTCCGTTTGTAGTTCCTTGTGTTTTTCTGCAGTCATGTTAGTTATATCCGTTTTTAGTTTCGCGCATGACTCTGAAAAACTTTTAATTAGTTTCGCGTGTGACGTCCTAAACTCATTTCTCAATTCGATGTGTGAATCTATAATTTTATTGGTTAACTCAGTGTGTGATGTTTCAAATTTGTTCGTTAAATTTGTTAAGTCCGTCTTCAGTTCCGTGTTTGAAGTTTTAAAATCGTTTTTTATACTCATCAGGATTTGTATGATATCTAAGCTTCCGGCGGTTTCTGTTACACTTACCTCCGGTGCCGTCGCCTGGTCCGTGTCCTTGTCTGTCGCCTCCGGGTCAGTCTGCCTTGTCTCCGTCTCCTGGATGTCTCCTCCTGCGTCCAATTCCATGTCCTGTGTCCTACATTCTTCGTCTAGTGTCGTGATTTCTGCCTCAATTCCGTATATCAGTCCCGATCTCGTAATCCGTTTCATTGCTGGGTCCGTCATCTCTGCAGCCTGTCTTTGAATTTGTATGCCTGAAAATATCTAACTACTGGCCCCACCTAATCTCAAGCTCCCGTGTCCTACTACTATTTCTGCCTAATTGCAATTCGATCTAGCCTTTTTTCAGCCTCACGTTGGGTTTGCCACATATATTCCACCCCCCCTTTTTTCTTCTTTTAATTTTACTTTATAAACTTTTAAAATGTGCACACCTAATGCACGCCCGTACTTGCACTGTTTGGTTGGTTCTTTTGTTACTTATTTATTTGCAATGCCTCGACTCTATAAAACTCTTAATCTCAGGGTATTCAAACTACTTATAGTGGATTCCGTTATAAGTAGATGTGCTACGTCCAACCAAAGTGCACTCTTTTGTTCTACTACTAAAATTGCTATTCTACTTTTGTATATGCCAAATTTTAAATTAGATCAAAGTTGCTATGTGCCAAATTAAATTACAACCAAAATTTGTATGACTAATTTTGACGTATTAATATATGATTTTAAAACTCACCTGGTCTATACTCCGTTGATGCCTCGGTGAATCCTGGCACAAAATCCTAGTCCCCGTATGCGTCCTTACAATGATATTCTCAACTTTTCGTGCTGTTTCCAGGTATCTTCTAATTTTTAACTGTTCCCCAATATCTGAAATGATTAACCCAAATTTAGAATTTTGAAAAAAACTAGTGCTATAACTTCCCTCTGTACTAATCTCCACTTCAAATCCTTGTTTCCGCTCAATGCTTCTGCTGCCTTTAACCCGCTCCAATATCCAACTCGTATCTTTGTTCCGCTCAATGCTCCTGCTGCCTTTAACCCGCTCCAATATCCAACTCGTATCTTTGTTTCCGCTCAATGCTCCTGCTGCCTTTAACCCGCTCCAATATCCAACTCGTATCTTTGTATAACCACTCTTGATGACCTTCTAACTTTAACCACTTTCCAAATCCAATATTTTACCGTCGCACAATCACTACTATTTACTTTATACTTTCGCTTATTTCTTTACCACTTTTCAATGAAACTCATTTTAAAACAATTACCTTTATTTTCTTTTTCAAAATATTAGCACAGTTCTGAAAACACGTCTATTACAAAATTTGTTCGAAAATAATCTCTGAAAACACGTCTTTTACAAAATCGTTTCGAAATATTCTCTTTGTTTACTCTCTAAGGCGACCATGTTGATTCTAAATTCGCCTACCACATCCTAAAGTTCATCACAAATAGTCAAGTCCGTGTCGCACATACCCAAGTTCATGTCTTTATACAATTTCATAATTACACTAAATTCTAATATATGTCCTAAATCTTTACATTCAACCAATCACATTTTACGATGTTTTAACTAATAATTTTGGGTTTGCAAATATTGTTCAAAAGTTGATTCTATAGAAAATGAAACCAAAATTACACTTGACCCTGGATGCATGTTGATAGTGAACATTTACAGACGCATCCGGCTTTTGGACGGCAAATGTACTTTCAAAGGCTTTTTAAAATTCAACTCGGTATAAACCCTTGAGCATTTCACATCTTATTACGCCACTTAGTCATTTTAATATTGCCTTTTGGCACTGAATTTCAACTACTATATTTGAATGGTATTTTAGTGTACATAAAATACGGTAAACATACATTTTTAAGTTTATGTGATCGATTATGTGGATTATTTTTGTTTGGCATATACTATCTTGTACTAAACAACCCTTATAACTCTTAGTAGCTCCCTTAGACATTATAATATATTATCGTGTAATTTGTAGGTTAAAAACAGATAAATAGGTCATAGGTCAAGCTAGCGTGTGTAAATACCGTTTACTAAAAATTTAATTAGGTGCTTTAGATATTTAAGATAACGATTATTCAACTTAAGGTAGGAATTTAGAGGTAATATGATTTTAGTTTCAGCTTTGCTTTTATTTGTAAAGAAAGATTATAGTATTTATAGAGTATGACGATGAAGGTTAAACATCTATCAACAAGAGCATTTAGTTAGGATTTAGGATAAATATGCCGCTTTAATTATTATAAAACCGTGTACAATGGTTTAAAAGTTTTTAGAATTTGCCTTAGCGTCGATCGATAATTTTAAGGGTATCTGTTAATAATATAGAAACATTTCAATCCTTTTTAGAGTAAGGTAGTATTAAAAACACGAGCTTGTTGTAAACAGGAAAGAAAATCAATAATTTCTACGAATGTAAATAAACGATAAAGGCAGATACGGATCGATATCGCCAACAAGGATGGACTTTGTTACAGCACATAACAGAAGGAGACGCAAAAGTCGAATATCAGTTAGACTTCGTAACAAACAGGGAAACAAAAATAGTTCTGAAGCTATTGACGAGAGTGAGATAAAAGATGTTTGTATCGAACTAAAATAGGGAGAGGAATTAAGAAATATAGTTTGACGTTTTAAAAGTTAGAGAGGGCGCTTATCCAAGTGGGGTTTGTAATAACAAAACAAGAAGAAGAATGGCTGTATGCGAGAGGAAGAAAGAAAAACTAAGCTCGTTTCAATTGTGAGGCGTGATCTAGCAGGAATCAATATTCGTTGATGCTAGTTTTTTGGCGAATGCACCGACCGTTGGACGGTTAGGAACGATTTTCTCGGTATTTTTTGTGTTCGTGTGTTAAACTTGATGGAGGGTGGAAAACCGATAATGTTTTAGGTGGAATTCTGTGGTGATTATGCTTGGAGTTTCAAGTAGGAAGCCGACGGTTGACAGAATACCGGGAATATTTGTTTATTCGTTGAAGAATTGTGCAAAAACTTGAAAATAGGGGGGGGGTAAGTTTGGCTCTATATAAACATCTTAGAGATAGGGTAAAGCTCTCATTTCTTTGCTCGCCATCGAACTTAACACAAGTAGTCAATCTTACTTAGTGATTTTATAACAAGTATTGTTAATTGTAATTACACAAATTGGTGTGTCATGGTAATGAATTGGCATAGTGTGAGTTTTAAAGTAAATACAGAGTTAAGAGCGAGCTTTTATTAAGCATGTAAGTACAAACTACTGCTATTTTGGGTGTTGATGCATACAAAGGCGTTCTTAAATGGAAATTTAATGGTGAATGCATTAAGTATTGATTTGTTGATCTAAAGTAGAATGGTAATGGGAGATTTTGAAGGTGCAGATGCACTTTCTATCAAAAATTAGGATAGTTTTGGATAGCAGCGTTTAGAGAGGAATGGTGTTTCAACTTGGAAAGCGGTTCCAGAGCCTAGAGTCATTCTAGACGGCAACTTCTTCGAGGGCTGGTTTACAGCTGCTTGCAGGATAATGGTTACCAGGTAACGAATTTTTGTAAAACATTGCTGTGCTGTTTATTTGAAGTGTTTTAACTTTTTTTTGTGTTTGAGAGATTATTTCTATAAATTTTGATGAACTGAAAATTTTATTGAACTTTATATGTAAATGAAAACAGGTTTATAATTAATGTAAGGATAACCAGGCCGTTTTGTACAAAGTAACGGGAACTTTTATTATTGCAGTGCTATAATGTTGCACACAGGTTTAAAGATTTTTACTGTGAGCTTATATTAAGGCGAGAGTTAAAGTCAGCTACGGCGAGAGCCCACTTACTTTAATCGAATATATGTTTGATAAAGATATTTAATACAACCTCATTTTTAAAATTGAATTGCATCTAGTCAAAGTTATATTATTGTATGTAATGAAAAGAGTTTTTGAAGATGTAACTTTTATTTCGTATAAATAGAGTGTAATGTACTTTGTGAGTTGCATTATTTTGAGTATGATTGTAGGGCAGTAATTTTCTTTTAGATTACCGTATACTGACAGTTAGGTGGAGTTGAGATTCAGCAGTCCAGGTAAGTTTCTTTGAGAGCTTTTCATAAGCATTTACAAAGTATCATATATGTATTTTTCTTATACTTAGATATTGCCGAGACTAGAATCCATTTCGAGTTATGCCAATTGGGGTGGGGGAAAACGATTTCACTTAGCCCAAGGTTACCGAACGGTTATAATAAACATTGTACATATTGTAAAATTGTAAACTGTAAATATTTGCTCTGTGGGTTTGGTGAAACCGTTAAGTTAAATGCAGTTTAACCCAATAAACCATTGATTTTTTTTGTTATAGCTTAATGTGTTGATTTCTATTGCAGGTCGTACTGAACTTTTAATTTTTTTATTGCAGGCAATTTCTTTATTTGTATAACCCTACCTACTCGCCGATTGCGCCCGGTCATTCTTTCCTTATCCCTTTCGCTTACCTCAAGGTACATAGCAAAGTCAGATCGTTTTTAGGTCTAGTACATTATGACAGACGTTTTTGCAAAACTTTGCGGAATTAACCTTACCATTGTTGGTGTTGTTGAGAAAGGAGTGTTCTTGAAAGTGAGAGTCGGCGGAGGAGAAAGCCATGCAAGAAATAAAATCTGCGCTTTTAGGAGTAACAATCCAAAAACCTGCTGACCAAGATCGTTCATTTTATATACGTACTGATAGCCCTGCCTATGAACATGGTGCTTATCTCTACCAGATTGATGACCATATGGCAGACGAACAAGTTATCGCTTATTTAAGCAGAACTTTAAAGGGAGCCGAGTTACGATACACGTTCACCGAAAAAGATATGTTGGCGGTGGTCACTGCCTTGAAACAGTGGAAGACATTGGTGCTGGGTCGTAAACTTATAATCATTACCGACCATAAAGCTTTATCGTTTATGCGGAATTCGAAGTTGTTAAATTCACGGTTAACTTGGTGGGTATTATTTATTCAAGAATATTCAGCCTATATATAATATTGCAAGGGAACTGAAAATATTGTAGCGGATACACTCTCATTTTCCCATTACACCAGAGGGAGAGGCGAACACCGTAGAAAATGTGGATATTTCGCACATCGACATATTTACCATTAACGCAAGTAATTGGCGTAAAGTCTTAAAGAAAAAGTTTTAAAATATTCTAGATGACCAAGAAAAGGGCCCATTTTGTGGTCAGATGAAAGTCGAGTTAGTGAAAGCGAAGGCTGAAAATAGGTGACGGGAATAGTTTATAGTACACCAGGACACAAATTATGCATTCCACAAAGTGTGGTGGTGGGTATAATTTTAGAGGTAGCATGGGCATTTTGGAGCTCAAAAGTGTTACCTATATTTGTCAAAATTGGGGAAGAACGTGAGAAAGTTGGTTGCAGTTGCAGTTTGTGCCAGAAGATACAGCTGTCGGCTGCGTGTTATAAGAAAATGCAAAATATTTTGCCTACTGGACCAAATCCATTAACTTCAGTAGATCTAATTGGGCCACTGTACAAGTCAAAGGAAAGTACGACGCAGATTTTAGTGATATTGGATGTATTCAGTATGCGCTTAAGAAAGGAACTAGTAAAGCAATCTTAAATTGTTTAGGGACAAAGTACTATGCCTAGTACTATCCCTCCACCAGAGAAACCGAAGCATGTATCGATCGCGTTCAATGACACTAATCATTAAAAGGCTTGTTGTATATCACCAACAATTCCTATCCTTTCTAATCTAAACCTTTGCAGCGTTGTGGTCAACTCAGCAGTCAAATTTGGTCCGGCATATAGGCAATCATTTAGAGACACATTTCTTACAGATTTAGCAGGAGCGTCAAATACCGGCCTTACCCTTGTTGTTTTACCCTCCCGTATGATCGGTCGATGTGGTAAATAACAAGCGTTTAAATCACTACTATCGCACAATTCATTCACTCTTTCAATGATATCTTGCTTTTCCCATTCTACAAACACAACATCATATGCGTCATACATTCCATTGTGGTTTAATCTTTTCAACACGCCCTTTAAACGAGATTCAGCAACATCTCGATTTGACGACAATGGAGGATGTCCCTCGATCCAAGGTAAAGCAATGCAATAACGTCCATCTGTAAACTTGATATTCTCTTTGAAATGTTTAACACAAGCTATACTATCGTCATTCTTTACTGTAGGGTTCTCAATACCCAAAGAATCAAGTTCCCATAAGCTAGGGAGCTCATGATTCAACATCGAGATTACAGTATTTATCATACTCGTACTTTGAGAATACTCGTCTTTGACTGAACCAACCAAGCACCATCCTAGATGCGTTTCAAATGCAAGTAAAGATTCAACAGAGCGTACCCCAGTTATTAACCTACCCATAGTGTCAGCTCCTAACAAGATATCAATTGGCCTATTAATACCATCATCCGTGATCATGATACCAACTAACGCCAACTTCTTAGCTACCATCGGGTAACTTGGAATCTTACCACAAAGAGCCTTCAAATTAAACTTGTTGTTATTTAATAAACTTTCTAATGTAATGTCATAAACATCATGAGATACAACTTCTGACACTTGACCACCAAACAAAATATGACGGAACTTCTCTATACCTTCTTTCTGCAGCCCCAATTCTTTACAAAGATTTGTTGAAACATAGCTACGGTGACTGGCAGAGTCTAATAATATTTTTACTTTACGGGTCCCTATTTTAGCAATAATGGTTTGCAACACAACAGACTCATTGGGTGTTTGACCTACAAATAAGTTGTTAGTAACTCCGGGTTCCCGTTCTAAAACTTTACTATTGTTAAACCCTTCTATATTTTTTGGACATATTAAGCTATAATGCCTTCCCTGGCAACTTCCACAATTTACTCTAATTCGACATTTACTAATTGTGTGATTAGTACCAAGACATGCAAAGCAGAGCCTATTAGATTTTATGATTTCTTTACGTTTTTCTAAGGTTATTTCACTCTTGCAATCTTTGCTACGGTGTTCAACAGTACAGAATACGCACCTGATAAATTTCGTGTCCCATTTGACTCCACCCTTCTTTTTTGACCCAGGAGTAGCAATAAGAACAGCAGCTGTGGGAAGTGATCGTGATTCTATCAAACCAGTTTGTTTTAACCTTTCGTCGGTCTCCGCCTCTTTTCCTAAAAACAATAACAATGAATCAAGTTTATTTTCGTTAGAATCTGTAATTGTCCTGCGTTCCCATAACTTCAATATTTCTACCGGAAGACATTCTTCTATTAGCGGTACAAGAATTGCGCCACGTTCGCTTGTAATACCTAAGGTTTCCAGACTTCGCATTTTTAACTAACCTTATCATACAATTCGCTGAGAGAGGATTTGTTCCTAACCAATGCTAAGAGTTCCTTGTACATGGAGCTGATAATAAGTTCCTCTTTACCATAGCGAGTTTGTAGATGCTCTATAACCTTTTCGTAGTTTTTAGACGTATTGGGATATGATAAGATAAGATAAGATAAGATAAATTTATTCACTCTCTCAATTACATTAGAGTATGTCAGTATAATTAAATATAATAACTAACTAGCATAAAAATTTTTTTATATAATTTTTTTATGGTTCCCTAGTGGTATTATTTTATTTATTAATACAATTTTGAAATTATATTATAGGTACATTAAAATAAATTGTATTATAACGTGTTTTTAAAAGTTTAATAAACAGAATAATGTTAAGCATTTGTTAAATTAACAAGTAACTATTAAAAACAATCATAAATCTGTGTAGAATTTAATTACAGATTTGTTAGATTAGCACTTAGGTAATCGTCTATACTATAGTAACATTCTTGTAGAAGGTAAGTATTTATTTTAGTTTTAAATTTTTTATAATTTAAAGTTTTAATATTCTTAGGAAGTTTATTATATAAGGCAATATTAATTTTATTCGTTGCTGAGCATTTTGTCCTCGAATAAGACGGAGCGATTAATTTGGCTGATCTTGTATCATGAGTGTGAATATCAGAGTGGACAATGTATTTTTTTATATTCCTGTGAATTTCTAACAGTACGACGTAAATGTATACTGAAGGTAGGGACATTATTTTTAAATTAATGAACAGTTGTTTGCATGAAGTTCTAGGTGTGACTCCGCTTAGTACTTGTATAGCTTTCTTTTGAAGGCGGAATAATTTGCCCATGCAGGCTACTTGACCCCAGAGAAGAATTCCGTAAGTTAATATAGAATGAAAGAGAGATGATACGCTACTAATAATGTTGAATGGGATAGAGTTTGTTTTAATTGTCTTAAAATAAATATAGTTTTCGACAGCTTAGTAAATGTGTTAATAACATGTGGTTTCCATTTTAAAGCATCATCCAGTGTGATTCCCAGCAGTTTTACTGTAGCACCAGAATTTACGGTTTTATTGCTTGAGAAAACTATAGTTTGTGTCTTTCCTGAATTTAATTTAAGTTTATTCTTATCAAACCATTTTCCAATATTCTTTTAACTTTTGAAAGTTCTTTTCTAAATGGTCTTTGTTTAGACCATTAACTAAGACTGTTGTGTCATCTGCGTACAGTACACTAGCATAATCCTCTAAGTATTTAGGTAAGTCGTTAATAAAGATCGTAAATAATAGAGGACCTAATACAGATCCTTGTGGCTTTTAATTGTTATCGGAAGTAATTCCGAGTCTTGTTTATTAATAGTAACATATTGCATCCTATTTGATAAGTAGGATTTCATTAATTTCCCAGCATGTCCACGTATGCCTTCTTCGTAGTTTTTCAGAAGTATACTATGAACTACACAATCAAATGCCTTCGAAGGTCGCACAACAACGCAGCTGTTAAACTGTTGTTGTCGATGCCTTTAGTGATGGTTTCTACTACAGAAACAACTGCAGTTATGGTAGAGAAATTTTCCTGAAACCATGTTGGTTGTTCACAATTGCCTTGGTTTTTCTAAAAATTTGAGATGCGGTTCTTTAAAATAATTTCTATAATTTTCCCTATAATTGGAATAATGGCCACGGGTCTATAGCTTTCAACACAACATTTATTCCCACTTTTATAAATGGGAATGATTTTTGATATTTTCAAAACCTCTGGAAAGTGACCCTCCTCAAAGCATTTATTTGTAAGGATTGTTAGTAACGAACAGTTATGTCTATAGTATTTTTAATGATTCTAGCATTTATACCATAGAAATCAGTACAGGGTGAATTTTTTATACAATTTACACTATATCGTATATCATTTTCATTTACAGGTTCTAGGTAAAATGTTAATTCTCGATTTTTGGGTGTGTTAAAAACTTGATTGGTTTTTAATTCTTTTGGACTCATTGAACTTGAAATGGTGTTTACAATTTTAAGTGGTATCTCAGAAAATATGTATTAAATATCATACTTGTTAGATTATTGGGATACTTTGTTTTAGAACGTGTTTCTCTTTTTTGATTAATAATATTCCAGGCAGTACGGGATTTGTTAGTCGAGCCTGTCAGAAGAACATCATTGTATAGTATTTTTGCTTTGATTATGGAATTTTATATATTAATTTATAGTTATTATAAAGTAACCAATGTTCGTGGTCATTGACCACCCTACAGATTGTTTGCAATGCTGACAACTGGTGTCGCATATTACGTAGTTTGTTGTTAAACCAATTGGATTGACTTTTACGTGCATTATTTACAATTTTAGTTGAAGCTAAAATTCCCTCTTTATAGGTATTTACTAAGAAAGTTGCCAGATTTTCAGATGATGTCCGATTGTCAAAGAATATATCCCAGTTTATATTATTTAAATACTCTCTTAAATTAAAAGACCTTGACCAGTTAAGACGCGTAACCTTAATCGCTCTTTATTAATTGTATGTTTGGGAAATACACTAACCTGAATCGTCTGTCCACAATGATCAGACAAGTGTGGTTCCACCACTTGCACGCGATAACGATCCTTACAGATGTTCGTCACTATATTGTCAATGCAGGACTTTGAATCCTTTGTGATCCTGGTATCTTCAGTAATAGTGTGCACAAAGCCGTAATTAGAAAATATACTAAGTAAATTAATTAAGGTATTTGATGGGCGTTAAAATTTATATTAAAATCCCGACCATAATAATGGCTTTATATTTGCTAATTAGGTAGTTAAACAATTCGTCTAATGCTTCCATAAAGTAGTGTACCTTTCCAGATGCACTAGATCTATAAATAGTGATAATAGCTATATTTTCCTTTTTAAATAAATGCCACAAAACTCGTGCAATTCCCTTGTAAATGATTCTAGTTCAATCACCTCATAAACTAAACTATTGTTTATATAGATTGCAGTGCCTCCACGACGCAGTCGATCTGCAATAGCCGGAAGCCAAACAATATTTCAAAATATGCAGCACTCTAGTTGATATTTTTCCAGCCAATGCTCTGACAGACACACTATGTCATATTTTTATCACTAATGAAGTACGATAAATTTTCCACTTTATTAGCTAAACCCTGAATGTTAATATGAAATAGTTTTATGGTACTTTCAAATGAGTTTATATTGTTAAAATTTTGGTGATTTAATGATCTTGAGCTGACTGAACTCGCGTCGTTTGTCTTCGAAAAAACCTATTTACCTTGACTCCAGACGGCCATGTTTCAGGATCTAATGCTTTTTTTAAATTATTAGCTTGAACAGTTACCTTAAATGACGAGTAACGATCCGGGTATAAGGAGTTCATTTTTTCTACCTTTACTTCTGGAAATCCTTCTTTCAGATATTCTGTAACATTTTCCACCGTTGTTTGTGGTTCTAATTTAAAACATGAAGTTCTACAAAGCTTTCTGCTGCTTTCAAACTAGCACCGATATCACTTGGTTTATTCCCAACTACCGTTTTGATCTTCTAGCCGTGGGGCCAACCTGTTGGAATTTGTTTGCATTACCTCTACCATCACCATCTATGTAGATGATTTTTTGGAGATCAATTTTTTGCTGTGCCTGGGCTACTGCTTGTGACACTTTATCGGCACTTATTGCCGTTGTCTGCAATTTGTATTTAAATTTATCAGCCTCTATTGAATTTGCAGCATTGTTTTGTCTAGCTTGATCAACAACTTGATATTTGTTATTTATTAAGTTACTCGCCATATTTGTCTTATCTATTGATGCAATATTGTTAGTATTATTATTATGAATAAAGACTGGTTTCTCTGAATGAGTTTTAGACGTACTTGCAACTGCGCTATACGATTTATAATTATCATTAAGCTCCGTATTAGAAACCGGATAAGCGACTTTCGCCTCAATATATTTGAGTTTCTTGGTAAGGGTTACCTCATTTTTAAGGGCTGCTATTGCAGTATTTTGATGTTCTATAACTTCGTCTTTGCTTTTAATAATTTCCTTGAGGTATGCGATTTCCATTAGCAATACCTCGTTTGCCATTGGCTGTATTAACGGAGTAGTGGGACTATCCATTACTTCCTTAGAAGACAACATGTCTGATGTGTCGATTTTTGTTTGAACTTCACAGCACTTAATATTATTTTTCCCATATAACGATGTCGATTTTGACAATTTTACACAAGATTTATGCATTACACTATTACAATTTATGATATGTGTCTACTAATCCCTTAGCTGGACCACTAAGCGTCATGCGCAAATACTGGAACTTAATTTCCGCTTCTAGATCCTCAAACTCATGAATGCGTTTAAATTGTGCCCACCATGAAAGCCAATTACTTGTGCACAACTCATATCTCTCAAGCGAGATCTTCGGCAACTTAAGTCGCCCTTCACTACTAATACTGGGTGATGGTGAAAATTTACTGTGAATGCTCTCCCTATCTTTTCCGTGGCTGGCTATTTGCTTCTCCGTCATCAACCTTTTCTTTGAAATTTCCTTGAACCTCCAAAGCTCCCTTAACTTCATCATTACAAGCTTCCTCATTTTCCTTTTCGTCTAACATAAGATCGAGGATTTGTTCATTGAGGTCTTCCAATGTTTTGGACATTTTGTCTACACTTTCTAAGTTTGATACCAACACATTAGCATCATTTTCTATATCCAAACTGCCCAGTGTCTTAGTGAGATTGGAGCGCAGCACTCTCTTTCTTCTTCAGCTTGCTAATACTGACGGTCGCCATAATGTGAAGATTGAGATGTTAGGTGCGCTTACCTGTAATAGAATATATATTAAAACGTCCTGTCACTTTACGAAATTCTATTTCCTTTTTTTACAACAACTGTCAAACTTATAAAACCATTGTGATAATAACCACCTCTATCCATAGCTAAACCTCAAAAGTACATTACTAATTCTGACAGATGCGCTTGATGAAAAATTTTTGTTAACTAAAGTAGGTAAAACATAATACAATTATAAAATTATCTAACTAGTAATCTGTAGGTTATGCTGCTGTTTGGTATTGCTGGTGCTCTTCGAAGGGATGAACTTTATAAATTAGAAACTAGCGATATTCAAGATTTTGAATCAGTTATTGTAGTAACTCTTCGCAATATTAAAACTAAAATAACACGTAAATTCAGCATTACAGAGCATTTGGAGATATACAGAAAATATATGGCACTTTGTCCTAAAAATTATGCAGAAAAAAATTTCCTTAATTATCAGGTTGGAAGATGCACTCGACAAGTTGTGGGGATTAATAAAATTAGACGACTTGTTTCTTATTTGATTTTTATTTAAAGTCGTAAAAAAACTATAGTGTGCAACACGTGTGTGAAGTTAGTTGATACATTCGTTCGGATTGCAACACTCGCTTTCAGCTCGTGTTGCAAACTACCCATTCGTGTACAAAATGTGACTTCTCATACGTGTTACACAATTAATGGTTAGTAGTGAAAAACCTACTTCGTTATACTTGCCCGTGTTCGTATTGTATAATTTTATAGGACGTTTTAATACGTAGTTATTAAACTTCTTAATTTTGTATAATTTGAGAGTAACATAAAAATGATTTAGATTAGTACATTTAGGAGGCGCTCAATTAAGGTAGTTGTAAATTCAATCGTTTTAAGAAATTTAACAAAACAAGTTTTTCACTATCGTTCAGGTATAAAAATGCAATATTTAAAAAAAATGGTTTTATTGGTATTACAATTGATACCCTACCACATTAAGTGCCATCGCGATAATCAACATAGCCTCAAAGATAATAATTAATGAAAAATAGAGTGGGAATAAAATTTCTTACGACAGATGAACTGGTGCGTTGGCACTAGTGGCATTGGTTATTGAAAAGTCAACTAAACCTTGCAGTTCTAAAGCATTAGTGTTGAAAAACTTCTTCTGAACTAGTGTATTAAATAAAAAAGCATATAAACAAGCAAAGGTGCAAAATTTTTATGTCTTAAACAATGCAGCCTTGCGTTAGATAACATTAAGTTTTTGTCATATTTTGATTCCACTTTGGAACTCTAGGCCATTAAAAGAGCTCTGTTATATTGTTCTACACCAGAAAGTAGTACTATCATACTGTAACAAACGCTATATTTGCACAAACAACGATTCTTTATTATCAAACTGATTATACAAGCCTATTGCACAACTCGCAGCTTCAATGAACTTTTTAAAAGCTCTCAGAAGAGTTTATATCAAGCTAATTGCTAGCTATGCAGGTATTATCTTCTTAAAACTACAAAGCTATCTTCTTAATTACTGATATTGATGCACCAAACTTAACTATCCAATCACTAATTACCAGTTTATATGCAAAGTATTATTAAATTATATCATATAGGACGTTCATCGCGGCAATTTATATACTTATTCAGTTCTAGTATTTAATTCGAGAACATACCAAAAATAATACAAATGACATTCTCGGGATATCCTATTGTAACTTAAATAAAAACTAAATGCAAAGCCGTTGTACCTGTCAATCAAGTCCATCTGACAGATTCGGTGCTGCAGGGCTCATCAATCCTCAGACTTCTCACCTGTCGTTCTTTTAGAACTTCCTCTACTAGATCTAATCACCTTTTACGCGGTCTGCCACTTGCAGCTTTACCAGTCATCTTACTGGCACATATCCGATTACTAAGTATATCATCGTTACTTCTTTCCACATGTCCAAACCATCTATCTGTGCTTCTCTCACTCAACTTCTTAAGGGTCACTTGCACACCCTATTCTTCTCTGACTCATTCGTTTGACAATTTGTCTCTCGATGTTTCCGCACACACTTCTTAAGAACCTCTCATCCTGCAGCATTTATTCGACTAACATACTTTTTCTGCCAGGACCAGGTATACAGAATAGTTGGTATAAACACATTGTTGTATATGGCTACCTAGCATTCATACGCAATCCTTCACACCAGACACTTTCCTTCCAGCATTTGCCATTTTTTCTATTTCAACATCCAGCTTTGCATTGCTCAAACACTTTCTACCAAAGTACACGAAATCAATCACCTTCTCTATCGCGTCGTTGTCCATTCTAAATACAAAGTCATCAATTTAGCCATCTATGTCAAAAATCAATACTTTCGTCTTATTTCCATTCACTTTCAATTGTGTATTTCACACGCTTCTGACAAAATGTTAAGCGTTCGTTGCAGATCTTCTGATAATGAAGCCAACAACAGTGCGTCATCCGCATAAAACTGACATTAGTTTCACCAATTTTCACTCTTTCCATTCCTTCGTGAGCCTGCTTCATTCATTTATTTATAAATACATTGAACAGCCATGGAGATATCACACAGCCCTGTCTTACGCGCTTTACAATGTCAAAGTATTGCCCCCATGTCACCATTCACACGTACACACGCTCTACTGCCTTCGTACAGTGCTCTAATAAATTTTATCAAGCACTCGGTAAATCGCATTCACGCAGCACCATCCATAATTCACTTCTGTTCACAGAGCTTTTTTCACTTCTACAAATGCCGCATGCATTTTCTTTCTGGCATGCATACACGTTTTGACAATTTGTTGCTTTGCGAACATCTGATCCACACATCTTATCCCTGTCATAAAACCACATTGCACGTTTCATATCTTGCTCTACGTTCTTTAGTGAACCCTCTCGATCACAATTTTTTCATACACCTTATTGGGTACACTCAGCAGACTTATCCCACGGTAATTTTGCATTCATACTTTTCTTTTTACTTTTGTGCAAGGGATAATGATCGCACTCATCCAATCTTCGGTACATTCGCTTGTTTTATTCACAACTCCATCAGTTTGCACCAACATTCAATCAGCAACCCAGGTCGATACTTAAGCATTTCACTAGTTATTCCATCTTCACCTGCCGCTTAGCCATTCTTCAGAGTTCTCACCTGCTTCCATACACCATCTACACTGCATTCGAACTTTATACTATAATCTACGTTTTCGACCAGTATACTACGCGTTTTTTTCATCATCCCTACAGTCATCGACGCTTATTGTCATCCCTTCTTGTCTTTCTTACCCATTTTCAAAACAAGTTATTATCATTCTTATCAAAATCACTCTGCATTTTTCACACTCTCTCTACCTCAGTTGCTATTTGCTTACCTTCATTACTTCTTTCGCATATCGTTTTTTGTCCATATATACTTCTTAAAGTTACTTTTTAACACATCTTTTTTAGCAATCATTCTCTTATATGCCACTTTCTTTTTTTGACAAACTCCTCTCTAACATAGTAGCGATTCCTTCTACTTTCACTCTTGATTGTCTCACATTCTGGTTCCCTCTCCACGCCCACTTTCGGTTAAAATCAATTGTGGACAAAACCAAAAAATGATCGCTCCCATACTCAGATCTTCTCATTACTCTTGTGTCTTTCATAAGTACTCTTAAACTTTAATCAAATGCAACCAAATCAATTATACTTTTCGTATTTCCCCCTAGCCATGTGTACTTGTGTATGTTTATACTATGTATTGAATACAAACAGTTCTCTTTCCATACATATACTCACTAACATATCTCCATCTTCGTTTGTTCTTGGATCACTAAACGGACCCACCACCTACCAACCAAATGTTGAGCATTTTCTCTGTGTACTCCGACCTAATGACTCATATCACCTAATAGAACTACAAAGTCATTCTTTGCGTGTTTGTCCAATACATTTCCCAACTTCTGCCAATGCTGGTTACACTCGCTATCGTCATTCACCGGAGCAGTAGCTACTAAAATATCGTTCTGAAGACCACGTTTATTCTAACCCAAAAGATGTTGGGAGACGCAATTGCATATCTATGCACTCTTTTGCTTGATCATTCAAAATTAAACCAACACCATTCGCTTCGAACTCAATGCTATATACTCCAGACATACTATCACCTAATTCAACATCTTTTCCTTTCCGCTTCGTTTTGTATACACTCAGCTCATCCATGCGCCTTTTTTTTTTTTACTTCATTTATGATTTCACACTCTTTACCGTACACTCCCCTGACATTCCAAATACCAAATCTCCATTACTGATTCTTACAGTCGTTATCTAATGGGTCAGATATTTTCCATCTCAGTCGCCCACCATGGCTTCAATGGTCCTAGGCTTTCGTAAAGGTCCTGTTAGTAAGTTTTAATTAGGTTAAACTAGGTTACCAGCCAAAATCGGTACCAGGCCGTTGTAGCTTTTCCTGCAGGGGGTTACGACACCTTAAGGTTCAGTGTTAGCATGTTTAGGCTTTCTGCCACAGACGCCGCCAAGATTTCTAGTCCTCCAGATGTGCCTAACGTTTTTCAGTAGATGCTAATGTTTCCCCTTCTAAGTGGGTTATCCTGTAAACCAGCAGAATGCTGCCCGCGATATGACTACTAGGAGGTACATGCTGTGCACTGACACACATCGAACGCGGACGTAATGTAAATAAAATCTATTTAGATCCGGATCCGTATTGATTTAAGCATGATCCTGACATAGATTGAATTCAACTGGGATATTTATATCTGAAAGGATTTAAAACCGCCAGTCAACGAAGGTGTTGTGTTGTTACTTTTGAACCACCAGAAGTGACAAATGAGTTTTGTATCGTAAGTGCTCATTGACAATAAAATAGTGTTAAGCTCGCTATACAGTTAACCTAATTCAGTCCACATCATCATTAGAGGAATTCAAAGTAAGTGTTTATGTTAAGTAATGCATGATACATCCTTTAAACCAACAATATCTAACAATTAAAAAACTAATTGAGAACATGTCAAACACGATGAAACCATACAGATGCGTTATTAAAAAGCCACGTCCCCAATATTCGACTTAAGAGATACAATTTTTTGCAAATCAACATTCAGCGCATCAAAAACAAATAAAATGTTTGAAATGAGATTGCCTTTGACGTTCCAATTCATAGAATAGAACATAAACTTTGCTGCTTACTAGAGAATATACTGGACACCCTGAAGTCAGTGTATTCGAACCACACAAATAAATATGGATAAAGTCAGTGTATGTATAATGGTCACTGTATGTGTTTCGATAGTGCGTAAAAGTTGTAACAACACACCCCAGGATTCCGTTTGGCAGCATAATAATACATATTCGAACCATCTAGTGGAAAATCTATAGCTGTAAACAGTGTACCTCTAAATGTTTCTGTAGATGAAAAGCGTTTTATGTATATTGCTATGGCGAACAATTTTGTGCATTTCCTTCTTTCCTTACATTTTGAACATGTTAGTTTCTTATCACCGTTTATTATTTCCTCTCTGGTAAAATAACCTAACCATTACTGTAACGTTAACTGACCAATACGCTCAGGTGTAGGAAGTGATAAATCCCAAAACGGATCAAATGCTACACGGAAGGATGCCTACAATGTGTAAAACGTAATATGATATCAACTGTCATACAAGAATATACACAATTTTAGAATTCGCCGTTCTTAAATTTCGTTTCCAGGATGACGCTTTATCACAGTCATTTAATTTTTCATCTATTTCTGTAAAAGCTGGTGTAGGTTTAGCAACATCTTCTAGAAGTCCTAACAAATATCGTGCCTTACTGCCTATGCAACTTAGAATAGTTAGTTTCATATGCAATCGATTAGTGTTTGTGTAACAATAAATTAATAGTGTTTCAATCCAATACAACGTACGTAGTTGATAATGATGTGTTGTACGCGTCGTGTTAAAAACAGCGTTGCGTGGTAGTTATTCACACTAACAAATTCCTTTAGAGGCATTTCAATAGATTAAGAATTCTCTGTAAATATTTGTCTCAGCTAAGCAAGAGCATTGTGTGTTAACTACTGACCCCAATTTATTGATAGAGCACTTTACAAACTGAAACTGACTAAACTGTGTAGAATCTGACTTTATTAGCTGCTCACATATAAATCAAGCTCCCTAGTAAACATGCTGATATTAATTAGCGTCGAATGACTGTTTGAAAATATTATTATGCTTTGGTACTTCATTTACAAAACCCCAATCAATTTATTTAATAATAGTTGTGTAAAGTTACGTAATCAATAATTAAAATGTATGTGTTTTGGAGGTTCATTTATAAGATATGTCGAAAATACCTACTTCTCGTGGAGGGGTTCCAAGAACTATCCAAAACTTTTTTACTACTAAATCTGCAACACTATTTGGAAACGTCAGGATTATTTATTCTAAGTTTTCTAGCCTCATTAAATCTGTAAGTCATGCAACTCAAACACTATATAAATAAGGCCAACCCTTTTGTCCTTTGTGTTATTTTATGTAACAGAATGGAAATGAGTAAATGCGCTCAGCCTTAAAACATCCGTTTCTATTAATATAGGGCAGGGTTAAGTTTACTTTGCAATTACGAAGACCTTAATCTGTTAGGGGTTGTTTGGAAAGTTATTAATACCACTTAACTGTCTAAAACCTGCATAAAGTGCGTAAATAATGTTCCTACATGGCTAGTATGAATCAACGAAGGAAAAATAGACGTTATATAAACAAAAAACATAAATCCCTCAGGTTTTATGGTTTAAAGTAAAAATCTTTGACAACCGCAGTTTAGCAAACTTACCGTGTGTCCTCAACCAACAAACGCCGGTTGACAGAAGTGGTTACAGTTGCCTGTGTTAAAAATACATCATGTATTTTTTGCGAGCAATGATGAGGTTGCGAATTGTGTGATGGCAGAGGACCCTGCAGCCGTGGGGACTTCGCCCCAATCGAAACTCCTCTTTAGCAGAGTAATAAAATAATATTTTCAGTAGAAAGCATTACAATTGTTTTAGTGCCTTTATTGAACTGTAAACCTCTAGGATAGTTATAAAATGAGAGCATTGTTACGACGTATGCGCTTTCGGATATTATGACTGCATCGTGCTTATATGTCGTGTTTGGCGTGTTTAAGATCATACTAATTGTATTATAGAAATTTTTTATGCTGTGCTATGATATCGCCATACTTCGATGTATTTAACTGGCAGTTGCCTGCTGTCCGCCACCGCTCTGTGTTCCTAAATAATCTAGAATAAAATTTAGATTTCACATAATTAGGTTTATGCCTCGACTAGCTCAGTTCAACCCCACACAGAGTGCACGATGATACGATAACAGAAAGATTTATATCCCCCGCCCCTTTCTCTCTAACACTTTATTACCTAAATAATATAAACGAAATAACCAAAATTTTGTATAATAAACCAAGAAATATGTACAATTTGCACTTCTATAATCTTCGTAGTATTATTTGATATTTAAAGTCCTCGAATCAAAGTAAAAATATAAATATGTTCACCTCCAAATTATAACCCTATTACAATATAAAGCCAGGAAAAATAACTCTGTATTATATTGGAAGTCCCGTTAAACCCTTCTTAATTTTTACGTATCCATCAAAATTTTTGATGACCCTTCACATAAACATTTAAGTACATGCAATTTATAAATGTTCAAAAAATTTCAGTCTTATGCTATAAATTAAGTATCGGTAACCTGGTATTTTCTAGGTTGATTCCCTGGTTCAAATGTGTAGCTCTGAGCACACCCCAATCCGTTTGCCGTTTTGCTACGTCCTGCTAACCAGTACCCTTGAGTTATTTTTAGCTTGGACGTCGTCCGTGCATTCGTTAGACTTCTTATTCGGTTGGTTTGGTAATTGTTTCTTGAATCACTTAGTTTCTTGCTTAGTGAACTTGCTTGGTTAAACGCCCAGTCAAACGCTTAGTAACTTGCTGATTTACCTAGTTAGTTAGTTTACTCAGTTGATTGGTTGGTTGATGCCCTAAGTTAATAAATATTAAAGATCATGTTTACTTTTAATTAAAATTTGAACTTACGTTTTAATGTCAACGACGAATTGCTTGCACCAGTACTTTAAATTTGTAATAACTGACTTTCACTTAAATTCTAGTATTTAATTTAACAACTAAACTTTGCATAGTGTATTGGTTCTGACCAGTACAAATGGTGCCTCAATTGTAGTAAGACTTACCCTTATCAGTTTGTGTACTATATAAAGGCACGCCAACCCACCTGCTATTATTGGTTTACCGCGCTTATCTTTGTTATTCCGTCATATTGGAGGCGTTCTGCTTAGCATATCGTCCATCCATTGTGTTAAACCAAGTTACTTATTCTATCGTTTGTTAAAATGCTCATCCTATTCACGTAGACATCAAAACTTTATGTTGTACACATCGTTGACTATGATACTTTGTAACGTCCAATTCCGTGTTTTCGTATTTTGTATAGGAAATTATTCAAATTTTCCTTTTATTTCCGCACGTATACAAACCATATTTTATTTACCTAATCTATTAGGTTTTGTGTCAATTTTACATTTAAGATCACGTAGGCAAATTTAATAATGACGTAAATTAGATGCGTTTATTTACTTCCTGCGTTATGGGAGATGTTTGTTTTTTAAAGGCCTGTTTATTGTGGGAATGCATGATTATTTCCTTTCACTAATCCGTCATTTTTGAATAAGATTCATTTCATGTTTGTCTTACTTTAGATGCTCCTGATTTGTATTTATTTAAGGTTTATGAATGTACTGCTGTTTCAAAATGAACTGGATTTACAAAGTTATTTATCTTACTAAATGTGATTGAATTATTAAAGAATGAGCATCCTTTTATTGACTAAGGTTTATTTGTGAATTTTATACAATGTTTGATATTTGCTTTTTGAATAATTGGCGAATTGTGTAGTTTTTATGGTTCAAATGTTTAGTTTAAACAAGGTAAGTTGATACAGTGAATAAGATGAAATAATAACTTAGACTTTTATGCAAACCCCAAATGATCATTTCAAATCGAGCTAGTAATTGAAACATGAAAAACGTAGGGTTTAAGACAGGACCTGAACCTATATCTTAGTCTTTCTAGGATCATGCGATTACCACTCCTTTGCTTACCGTACTTTACTTTTCTCTTTTCCGCACGGATTCCATAACTTGCAAAGATATAATGAAATGAGTTAACCCAGAAGAACAGAGAGTAGGACTAGGAACTAACTAATAAATTTTGTCACGTGCCAAAGAAGTGCAGGGCCTAAACGTTATAACGGTAGAAATTTCGGTAGAGGAAATTTTAAAGGACCATTTGGTGCCTAAGCAACACACCCAGAAGAGAGGTGGTAAAGATAATGAGACGGGAACTACTGAAAATAGAAGTAAATTACCGAAAAAACAATAATAATGAAAATTCAGAGAAGGATAGTTCAACAACGAAAAGATAATTAGACCGGGAACTTCGACAGCAAGACAAGATTTTCAATAGAGAAGACCTTGCGCACCCGTCAAAATTAATTAATACGAACAACAATGATAGTTTATAAGATGTGGTTAGAAAATGATCATAACGTATATAAAGGCAGATACGGATCGATATCGCCAACAAGGATGGACTTTGTTACAGCACATAACAGAAGGAGACGCAAAAGTCGAATATCAGTTAGACTTCGTAACAAACAGGGAAACAAAAATAGTTCTGAAGCTATTGACGAGAGTGAGATGAAAGATGTTTGTATCGAACTAAAATAGGGAGAGGAATTAAGAAATATAGTTTGACGTTTTAAAAGTTAGAGAGGGCGCTTATCCAAGTGGGGTTTGTAATAACAAAACAAGAAGAAGAATGGCTGTATGCGAGAGGAAGAAAGAAAAACTAAGCTCGTTTCAATTGTGAGGCGTGATCTAGCAGGAATCAATATTCGTTGATGCTAGTTTTTTGGCGAATGCACCGACCGTTGGACGGTTAGGAACGATTTTCTCGGTATTTTTTGTGTTCGTGTGTTAAACTTGATGGAGGGTGGAAAACCGATAATGTTTTAGGTGGAATTCTGTGGTGATTATGCTTGGAGTTTCAAGTAGGAAGCCGACGGTTGACAGAATACCGAATATTTGTTTATTCGTTGAAGAATTGTGCAAAAACTTGAAAATAGGGGGTAAGTTTGGCTCTATATAAACATCTTAGAGATAGGGTAAAGCTCTCATTTCTTTGCTCGCCATCGAACTTAACACAAGTAGTCAATCTTACTTAGTGATTTTATAACAAGTATTGTTAATTGTAATTACACAAATTGGTGTGTCATGGTAATGAATTGGCATAGTGTGAGTTTTAAAGTAAATACAGAGTTAAGAGCGAGCTTTTATTAAGCATGTAAGTACAAACTACTGCTATTTTGGGTGTTGATGCATACAAAGGCGTTCTTAAATGGAAATTTAATGGTGAATGCATTAAGTATTGATTTGTTGATCTAAAGTAGAATGGTAATGGGAGATTTTGAAGGTGCAGATGCACTTTCTATCAAAAATTAGGATAGTTTTGGATAGCAGCGTTTAGAGAGGAATGGTGTTTCAACTTGGAAAGCGGTTCCAGAGCCTAGAGTCATTCTAGACGGCAACTTCTTGAGGGCTGGTTTACAGCTGCTTGCAGGATAATGGTTACCAGGTAACGAATTTTTGTAAAACATTGCTGTGCTGTTTATTTGAAGTGTTTTAACTTTTTTTTGTGTTTGAGAGATTATTTCTATAAATTTTGATGAACTGAAAATTTTATTGAACTTTATATGTAAATGAAAACAGGTTTATAATTAATGTAAGGATAACCAGGCCGTTTTGTACAAAGTAACGGGAACTTTTATTATTGCAGTGCTATAATGTTGCACACAGGTTTAAAGATTTTTACTGTGAGCTTATATTAAGGCGAGAGTTAAAGTCAGCTACGGCGAGAGCCCACTTACTTTAATCGAATATATGTTTGATAAAGATATTTAATACAACCTCATTTTTAAAATTGAATTGCATCTAGTCAAAGTTATATTATTGTATGTAATGAAAAGAGTTTTTGAAGATGTAACTTTTATTTCGTATAAATAGAGTGTAATGTACTTTGTGAGTTGCATTATTTTGAGTATGATTGTAGGGCAGTAATTTTCTTTTAGATTACCGTATACTGACAGTTAGGTGGAGTTGAGATTCAGCAGTCCAGGTAAGTTTCTTTGAGAGCTTTTCATAAGCATTTACAAAGTATCATATATGTATTTTTCTTATACTTAGATATTGCCGAGACTAGAATCCATTTCGAGTTATGCCAATTGGGGTGGGGAAAACGATTTCACTTAGCCCAAGGTTACCGAACGTTATAATAAACATTGTACATATTGTAAAATTGTAAACTGTAAATATTTGCTCTGTGGGTTTGGTGAAACCGTTAAGTTAAATGCAGTTTAACCCAATAAACCATTGATTTTTTTTGTTATAGCTTAATGTGTTGATTTCTATTGCAGGTCGTACTGAACTTTTAATTTTTTTATTGCAGGCAATTTCTTTATTTGTATAACCCTACCTACTCGCCGATTGCCCGGTCATTCTTTCCTTATCCCTTTCGCTTACCTCAAGGTACATAGCAAAGTCAGATCGTTTTTAGGTCTAGTACATTATGACAGACGTTTTTGCAAAACTTTGCGGAATTAACCTTACCATTGTTGGTGTTGTTGAGAAAGGAGTGTTCTTGAAAGTGAGAGTCGGAGGAGAAAGCCATGCAAGAAATAAAATCTGCGCTTTTAGGAGTAACAATCCAAAACCTGCTGACCAAGATCGTTCATTTTATATACGTACTGATAGCCCTGCCTATGAACATGGTGCTTATCTCTACCAGATTGATGACCATATGGCAGACGAACAAGTTATCGCTTATTTAAGCAGAACTTTAAAGGGAGCCGAGTTACGATACACGTTCACCGAAAAAGATATGTTGGCGGTGGTCACTGCCTTGAAACAGTGGAAGACATTGGTGCTGGGTCGTAAACTTATAATCATTACCGACCATAAAGCTTTATCGTTTATGCGGAATTCGAAGTTGTTAAATTCACGGTTAACTTGGTGGGTATTATTTATTCAAGAATATTCAGCCTATATATAATATTGCAAGGGAACTGAAAATATTGTAGCGGATACACTCTCATTTTCCCATTACACCAGAGGGAGAGGCGAACACCGTAGAAAATGTGGATATTTCGCACATCGACATATTTACCATTAACGCAAGTAATTGGCGTAAAGTCTTAAAGAAAAAGTTTTAAAATATTCTAGATGACCAAGAAAAGGGCCCATTTTGTGGTCAGATGAAAGTCGAGTTAGTGAAAGCGAAGGCTGAAAATAGGTGACGGGAATAGTTTATAGTACACCAGGACACAAATTATGCATTCCACAAAGTGTGGTGGTGGGTATAATTTTAGAGGTAGCATGGGCATTTTGGAGCTCAAAAGTGTTACCTATATTTGTCAAAATTGGGGAAGAACGTGAGAAAGTTGGTTGCAGTTGCAGTTTGTGCCAGAAGATACAGCTGTCGGCTGCGTGTTATAAGAAAATGCAAAATATTTTGCCTACTGGACCAAATCCATTAACTTCAGTAGATCTAATTGGGCCACTGTACAAGTCAAAGGAAAGTACGACGCAGATTTTAGTGATATTGGATGTATTCAGTATGCGCTTAAGAAAGGAACTAGTAAAGCAATCTTAAATTGTTTAGGGACAAAGTACTATGCCTAGTACTATCCCTCCACCAGAGAAACCGAAGCATGTATCGATCGCGTTCAATGACACTAATCATTAAAAAGGCTTGTTGTATATCACCAACAATTCCTATCCTTTCTAATCTAAACCTTTGCAGCGTTGTGGTCAACTCAGCAGTCAAATTTGGTCCGGCATATAGGCAATCATTTAGAGACACATTTCTTACAGATTTAGCAGGAGCGTCAAATACCGGCCTTACCCTTGTTGTTTTACCCTCCCGTATGATCGGTCGATGTGGTAAATAACAAGCGTTTAAATCACTACTATCGCACAATTCATTCACTCTTTCAATGATATCTTGCTTTTCCCATTCTACAAACACAACATCATATGCGTCATACATTCCATTGTGGTTTAATCTTTTCAACACGCCCTTTAAACGAGATTCAGCAACATCTCGATTTGAACGACAATGGAGGATGTCCCCTCGATCCAAGGTAAAGCAATGCAATAACGTCCATCTGTAAACTTGATATTCTCTTTGAAATGTTTAACACAAGCTATACTATCGTCATTCTTTACTGTAGGGTTCTCAATACCCAAAGAATCAAGTTCCCATAAGCTAGGGAGCTCATGATTCAACATCGAGATTACAGTATTTATCATACTCGTACTTTGAGAATACTCGTCTTTGACTGAACCAACCAAGCACCATCCTAGATGCGTTTCAAATGCAAGTAAAGATTCAACAGAGCGTACCCCAGTTATTAACCTACCCATAGTGTCAGCTCCTAACAAGATATCAATTGGCCTATTAATACCATCATCCGTGATCATGATACCAACTAACGCCAACTTCTTAGCTACCATCGGGTAACTTGGAATCTTACCACAAAGAGCCTTCAAATTAAACTTGTTGTTATTTAATAAACTTTCTAATGTAATGTCATAAACATCATGAGATACAACTTCTGACACTTGACCACCAAACAAAATATGACGGAACTTCTCTATACCTTCTTTCTGCAGCCCCAATTCTTTACAAAGATTTGTTGAAACATAGCTACGGTGACTGGCAGAGTCTAATAATATTTTTACTTTACGGGTCCCTATTTTAGCAATAATGGTTTGCAACACAACAGACTCATTGGGTGTTTGACCTACAAATAAGTTGTTAGTAACTCCGGGTTCCCGTTCTAAAACTTTACTATTGTTAAACCCTTCTATATTTTTGGACATATTAAGCTATAATGCCTTCCTGGCAACTTCCACAATTTACTCTAATTCGACATTTACTAATTGTGTGATTAGTACCAAGACATGCAAAGCAGAGCCTATTAGATTTTATGATTTCTTTACGTTTTTCTAAGGTTATTTCACTCTTGCAATCTTTGCTACGGTGTTCAACAGTACAGAATACGCACCTGATAAATTTCGTGTCCCATTTGACTCCACCCTTCTTTTTTGACCCAGGAGTAGCAATAAGAACAGCAGCTGTGGGAAGTGATCGTGATTCTATCAAACCAGTTTGTTTTAACCTTTCGTCGGTCTCCGCCTCTTTTCCTAAAAACAATAACAATGAATCAAGTTTATTTTCGTTAGAATCTGTAATTGTCCTGCGTTCCCATAACTTCAATATTTCTACCGGAAGACATTCTTCTATTAGCGGTACAAGAATTGCGCCACGTTCGCTTGTAATACCTAAGGTTTCCAGACTTCGCATTTTTTAACTAACCTTATCATACAATTCGCTGAGAGAGGATTTGTTCTAACCAATGCTAAGAGTTCCTTGTACATGGAGCTGATAATAAGTTCCTCTTTACCATAGCGAGTTTGTAGATGCTCTATAACCTTTTCGTAGTTTTTAGACGTATTGGGATATGATAAGATAAGATAAGATAAGATAAATTTATTCACTCTCTCAATTACATTAGAGTATGTCAGTATAATTAAATATAATAACTAACTAGCATAAAAATTTTTTTATATAATTTTTTTATGGTTCCCTAGTGGTATTATTTTATTTATTAATACAATTTTGAAATTATATTATAGGTACATTAAAAATAAATTGTATTATAACGTGTTTTTAAAAGTTTAATAAACAGAATAATGTTAAGCATTTGTTAAATTAACAAGTAACTATTAAAAACAATCATAAATCTGTGTAGAATTTAATTACAGATTTGTTAGATTAGCACTTAGGTAATCGTCATACTATAGTAACATTCTTGTAGAAGGTAAGTATTTATTTTAGTTTTAAATTTTTATAATTTAAAGTTTTAATATTCTTAGGAAGTTTATTATATAAGGCAATATTAATTTTATTCGTTGCTGAGCATTTTGTCCTCGAATAAGACGGAGCGATTAATTTGGCTGATCTTGTATCATGAGTGTGAATATCAGAGTGGACAATGTATTTTTATATTCCTGTGAATTTCTAACAGTACGACGTAAATGTATACTGAAGGTAGGGACATTATTTTTAAATTAATGAACAGTTGTTTGCATGAAGTTCTAGGTGTGACTCGCTTAGTACTCGTATAGCTTTCTTTTGAAGGCGGAATAATTTGCCCATGCAGGCTACTTGACCCCAGAGAAGAATTCCGTAAGTTAATATAGAATGAAAGAGAGAGTGATACGCTACTAATAATGTTGAATGGGATAGAGTTTGTTTTAATTGTCTTAAAATAAATATAGTTTTCGACAGCTTAGTAAATGTGTTAATAACATGTGGTTTCCATTTTAAAGCATCATCCAGTGTGATTCCCAGCAGTTTTACTGTAGCACCAGAATTTACGGTTTTATTGCTTGAGAAAACTATAGTTTGTGTCTTTCCTGAATTTAATTTAAGTTTATTCTTATCAAACCATTTTCCAATATTCTTTTTAACTTTTGAAAGTTCTTTTTCTAAATGGTCTTTGTTTAGACCATTAACTAAGACTGTTGTGTCATCTGCGTACAGTACACTAGCATAATCCTCTAAGTATTTAGGTAAGTCGTTAATAAAGATCGTAAATAATAGAGGACCTAATACAGATCCTTGTGGCACCCCAATTGTTATCGGAAGTAATTCCGAGTCTTGTTTATTAATAGTAACATATTGCATCCTATTTGATAAGTAGGATTTCATTAATTTCCCAGCATGTCCACGTATGCCTTCTTCGGTAGTTTTTCAGAAGTATACTATGAACTACACAATCAAATGCCTTCGAAAGGTCGCACAACAACGCAGCTGTTAAACTGTTGTTGTCGATGCCTTTAGTGATGGTTTCTACTACAGAAACAACTGCAGTTATGGTAGAGAAATTTTTCCTGAAACCATGTTGGTTGTTCACAATTGCCTTGGTTTTTTCTAAAAAATTTGAGATGCGGTTCTTTAAAATAATTTCTATAATTTTCCCTATAATTGGAATAATGGCCACGGGTCTATAGCTTTCAACACAACATTTATTCCCACTTTTATAAATGGGAATGATTTTGATATTTTCAAAACCTCTGGAAAGTGACCCTCCTCAAAGCATTTATTTGTAAGGATTGTTAGTAACGGAACAGTTATGTCTATAGTATTTTTAATGATTCTAGCATTTATACCATAGAAATCAGTACAGGGTGAATTTTTTATACAATTTACACTATATCGTATATCATTTTCATTTACAGGTTCTAGGTAAAATGTTAATTCTCGATTTTTGGGTGTGTTAAAAACTTGATTGGTTTTTAATTCTTTTGGACTCATTGAACTTGAAATGGTGTTTACAATTTTAAGTGGTATCTCAGAAAAATATGTATTAAATATCATACTTGTTAGATTATTGGGATACTTTGTTTTAGAACGTGTTTCTCTTTTTTGATTAATAATATTCCAGGCAGTACGGGATTTGTTAGTCGAGCCTGTCAGAAGAACATCATTGTATAGTATTTTTGCTTTGATTATGGAATTTTTATATATTAATTTATAGTTATTATAAAGTAACCAATGTTCGTGGTCATTGACCACCCTACAGATTGTTTGCAATGCTGACAACTGGTGTCGCATATTACGTAGTTTGTTGTTAAACCAATTGGATTGACTTTACGTGCATTATTTACAATTTTAGTTGAAGCTAAAATTCCTCTTTATAGGTATTTACTAAGAAAGTTGCCAGATTTTCAGATGATGTCCGATTGTCAAAGAATATATCCCAGTTTATATTATTTAAATACTCTCTTAAATTAAAAAGACCTTGACCAGTTAAGACGCGTAACCTTAATCGCTCTTTATTAATTGTATGTTTGGGAAATACACTAACCTGAATCGTCTGTCCACAATGATCAGACAAGTGTGGTTCCACCACTTGCACGCGATAACGATCCTTACAGATGTTCGTCACTATATTGTCAATGCAGGACTTTGAATCCTTTGTGATCCTGGTATCTTCAGTAATAGTGTGCACAAAGCCGTAATTAGAAAATATACTAAGTAAATTAATTAAGGTATTTGATGGGCGTTAAAATTTATATTAAAATCCCGACCATAATAATGGCTTTATATTTGCTAATTAGGTAGTTAAACAATTCGTCTAATGCTTCCATAAAGTAGTGTACCTTTCCAGATGCACTAGATCTATAAATAGTGATAATAGCTATATTTTCCTTTTTAAATAAATGCCACAAAACTCGTGCAATTCCTTGTAAATGATTCTAGTTCAATCACCTCATAAACTAAACTATTGTTTATATAGATTGCAGTGCCTCCACGACGCGCAGTCGATCTGCAATAGCCGGAAGCCAAACAATATTTCGAAAATATGCAGCACTCTAGTTGATATTTTTCCAGCCAATGCTCTGACAGACACACTATGTCATATTTTTTATCACTAATGAAGTACGATAAATTTTCCACTTTATTAGCTAAACCCTGAATGTTAATATGAAATAGTTTTATGGTACTTTCAAATGAGTTTATATTGTTAAAATTTTGGCGATTTAATGATCTTGAGCTGACTGAACTCGCGTCGTTTGTCTTCGAAAAAACCTATTTACCTTGACTCCAGACGGCCATGTTTCAGGATCTAATGCTTTTTTTAAATTATTAGCTTGAACAGTTACCTTAAATGACGAGTAACGATCCGGGTATAAGGAGTTCATTTTTCTACCTTTACTTCTGGAAATCCTTCTTTCAGATATTCTGTAACATTTTCCACCGTTGTTTGTGGTTCTAATTTAAAAACATGAAGTTCTACAAAGCTTTCTGCTGCTTTCAAACTAGCACCGATATCACTTGGTTTATTCCCAACTACCGTTTTTGATCTTCTAGCCGTGGGGCCAACCTGTTGGAATTTGTTTGCATTACCTCTACCATCACCATCTATGTAGATGATTTTTTGGAGATCAATTTTTTGCTGTGCCTGGGCTACTGCTTGTGACACTTTATCGGCACTTATTACCGTTGTCTGCAATTTGTATTTAAATTTATCAGCCTCTATTGAATTTGCAGCATTGTTTTGTCTTGCTTGATCAACAACTTGATATTTGTTATTTATTAAGTTACTCGCCATATTTGTCTTATCTATTGATGCAATATTGTTAGTATTATTATTATGAATAAAGACTGGTTTCTCTGAATGAGTTTTAGACGTACTTGCAACTGCGCTTATACGATTTATAATTATCATTAAGCTCCGTATTAGAAACCGGATAAGCGACTTTCGCCTCAATATATTTGAGTTTCTTGGTAAGGGTTACCTCATTTTTAAGGGCTGCTATTGCAGTATTTTGATGTTCTATAACTTCGTCTTTGCTTTTAATAATTTCCTTGAGGTATGCGATTTCCATTAGCAATACCTCGTTTGCCATTGGCTGTATTAACGGAGTAGTGGGACTATCCATTACTTCCTTAGAAGACAACATGTCTGATGTGTCGATTTTTGTTTGAACTTCACAGCACTTAATATTATTTTTCCCATATAACGATGTCGATTTTGACAATTTTACACAAGATTTATGCATTACACTATTACAATTTATGATATGTGTCTACTAATCCCTTAGCTGGACCACTAAGCGTCATGCGCAAATACTGGAACTTAATTTCCGCTTCTAGATCCTCAAACTCATGAATGCGTTTAAATTGTGCCCACCATGAAAGCCAATTACTTGTGCACAACTCATATCTCTCAAGCGAGATCTTCGGCAACTTAAGTCGCCCTTCACTACTAATACTGGGTGATGGTGAAAATTTACTGTGAATGCTCTCCCTATCTTTTCCGTGGCTGGCTATTTGCTTCTCCGTCATCAACCTTTTCTTTGAAATTTCCTTGAACCTCCAAAGCTCCCTTAACTTCATCATTACAAGCTTCCTCATTTTCCTTTTCGTCTAACATAAGATCGAGGATTTGTTCATTGAGGTCTTCCAATGTTTTGGACATTTTGTCTACACTTTCTAAGTTTGATACCAACACATTAGCATCATTTTCTATATCCAAACTGCCCAGTGTCTTAGTGAGATTGGAGCGCAGCACTCCTCTTTTCTTCTTCAGCTTGCTAATACTGACGGTCGCCATAATGTGAAGATTGAGATGTTAGGTGCGCTTACCTGTAATAGAATATATATTAAAACGTCCTGTCACTTTACGAAATTCTATTTCCTTTTTTTACAACAACTGTCAAACTTATAAAACCATTGTGATAATAACCACCTCTATCCATAGCTAAACCTCAAAAGTACATTACTAATTCTGACAGATGCGCTTGATGAAAAATTTTTGTTAACTAAAGTAGGTAAAACATAATACAATTATAAAATTATCTAACTAGTAATCTGTAGGTTATGCTGCTGTTTGGTATTGCTGGTGCTCTTCGAAGGGATGAACTTTATAAATTAGAAACTAGCGATATTCAAGATTTAGAATCAGTTATTGTAGTAACTCTTCAATATTAAAACTAAAATAACACGTAAATTCAGCATTACAGAGCATTTGGAGATATACAGAAAATATATGGCACTTTGTCCTAAAAATTATGCAGAAAAAATTTCCTTAATTATCAGGTTGGAAGATGCACTCGACAAGTTGTGGGATTAATAAAATTAGACGACTTGTTTCTTATTTGATTTTTATTTAAAGTCGTAAAAAAACTATAGTGTGCAACACGTGTGTGAAGTTAGTTGATACATTCGTTCGGATTGCAACACTCGCTTTCAGCTCGTGTTGCAAACTACCCATTCGTGTACAAAATGTGACTTCTCATACGTGTTACACAATTAATGGTTAGTAGTGAAAACCTACTGTTATACTTGCCCGTGTTCGTATTGTATAATTTTATAGGACGTTTTAATACGTAGTTATTAAACTTCTTAATTTTGTATAATTTGAGAGTAACATAAAAATGATTTAGATTAGTACATTTAGGAGGCGCTCAATTAAGGTAGTTGTAAATTCAATCGTTTTAAGAAATTTAACAAAACAAGTTTTTCACTATCGTTCAGGTATAAAAATGCAATATTTAAAAAAAATGGTTTTATTGGTATTACAATTGATACCCTACCACATTAAGTGCCATCGCGATAATCAACATAGCCTCAAAGATAATAATTAATGAAAAATAGAGTGGGAATAAAATTTCTTACGACAGATGAACTGGTGCGTTGGCACTAGTGGCATTGGTTATTGAAAAGTCAACTAAACCTTGCAGTTCTAAAGCATTAGTGTTGAAAAACTTCTTCTGAACTAGTGTATTAAATAAAAAGCATATAAACAAGCAAAGGTGCAAAATTTTATGTCTTAAACAATGCAGCCTTGCGTTAGATAACATTAAGTTTTTGTCATATTTTGATTCCACTTTGGAACTCTAGGCCATTAAAAGAGCTCTGTTATATTGTTCTACACCAGAAAGTAGTACTATCATACTGTAACAAACGCTATATTTGCACAAACAACGATTCTTTATTATCAAACTGATTATACAAGCCTATTGCACAACTCGCAGCTTCAATGAACTTTTTAAAAGCTCTCAGAAGAGTTTATATCAAGCTAATTGCTAGCTATGCAGGTATTATCTTCTTAAAACTACAAAGCTATCTTCTTAATTACTGATATTGATGCACCAAACTTAACTATCCAATCACTAATTACCAGTTTATATGCAAAGTATTATTAAATTATATCATATAGGACGTTCATCGCGGCAATTTATATACTTATTCAGTTCTAGTATTTAATTCGAGAACATACCAAAAATAATACAAATGACATTCTCGGGATATCCTATTGTAACTTAAATAAAAACTAAATGCAAAGCCGTTGTACCTGTCAATCAAGTCCATCTGACAGATTCGGTGCTGCAGGGCTCATCAATCCCTCAGACTTCTCACCTGTCGTTCTTTTAGAACTTCCTCTACTAGATCTAATCACCTTTTACGCGGTCTGCCACTTGCAGCTTTACCAGTCATCTTACTGGCACATATCCGATTACTAAGTATATCATCGTTACTTCTTTCCACATGTCCAAACCATCTATCTGTGCTTCTCTCACTCAACTTCTTAAGGGTCACTTGCACACCCTATTCTTCTCTGACTCATTCGTTTGACAATTTGTCTCTCGATGTTTCCGCACACACTTCTTAAGAACCTCTCATCCTGCAGCATTTATTCGACTAACATACTTTTTCTGCCAGGACCAGGTATACAGAATAGTTGGTATAAACACATTGTTGTATATGGCTACCTAGCATTCATACGCAATCCTTCACACCAGACACTTTCCTTCCAGCATTTGCCATTTTTTCTATTTCAACATCCAGCTTTGCATTGCTCAAACACTTTCTACCAAAGTACACGAAATCAATCACCTTCTCTATCGCTCGTTGTCCATTCTAAATACAAAGTCATCAATTTAGCCATCTATGTCAAAAATCAATACTTTCGCCTTATTTCCATTCACTTTCAATTGTGTATTTCACACGCTTCTGACAAAATGTTAGCGTTCGTTGCAGATCTTCTGATAATGAAGCCAACAACAGTGCGTCATCCGCATAAAACTGACATTAGTTTCACCAATTTTCACTCTTTCCATTCCTTCGTGAGCCTGCTTCATTCATTTATTTATAAATACATTGAACAGCCATGGAGATATCACACAGCCCTGTCTTACGCGCTTTACAATGTCAAAGTATTGCCCCCATGTCACCATTCACACGTACACACGCTCTACTGCCTTCGTACAGTGCTCTAATAAATTTTATCAAGCACTCGGTAAATCGCATTCACGCAGCACCATCCATAATTCACTTCTGTTCACAGAGCTTTTTCCACTTCTACAAATGCCGCATGCATTTTCTTTCTGGCATGCATACACGTTTTGACAATTTGTTGCTTTGCGAACATCTGATCCACACATCTTATCCCTGTCATAAAACCACATTGCACGTTTCATATCTTGCTCTACGTTCTTTAGTGAACCCTCTCGATCACAATTTTTTCATACACCTTATTGGGTACACTCAGCAGACTTATCCCACGGTAATTTTTGCATTCATACTTTTTCTTTTACTTTTGTGCAAGGGGATAATGATCGCACTCATCCAATCTTCGGGTACATTCGCTTGTTTTATTCACAACTCCATCAGTTTGCACCAACATTCAATCAGCAACCCAGGTTGATACTTAAGCATTTCACTAGTTATTCCATCTTCACCTGCCGCTTAGCCATTCTTCAGAGTTCTCACCTGCTTCCATACACCATCTACACTGCATTCGAACTTTATACTATAATCTACGTTTTCGACCAGTATACTACGCGTTTTTTTCATCATCCCTACAGTCATCGACGCTTATTGTCATCCCTTCTTGTCTTTCTTACCCATTTTCAAAACAAGTTATTATCATTCTTATCAAAATCACTCTGCATTTTTCACACTCTCTCTACCTCAGTTGCTATTTGCTTACCTTCATTACTTCTTTCGCATATCGTTTTTTGTCCATATATACTTCTTAAAGTTACTTTTTAACACATCTTTTTTAGCAATCATTCTCTTATATGCCACTTTCTTTTTTTGACAAACTCCCTCTCTAACATAGTAGCGTACTTCCTTCTACTTTCACTCTTGATTGTCTCACATTCTGGTTCCCTCTCCACGCCCACTTTCGGTTAAAATCAATTGTGGACAAAACCAAAAAATGATCGCTCCCATACTCAGATCTTCTCATTACTCTTGTGTCTTTCATAAGTACTCTTAAACTTTAATCAAATGCAACCAAATCAATTATACTTTTCGTATTTCCCCCTAGCCATGTGTACTTGTGTATGTTTATACTATGTATTGAATACAAACAGTTCTCTTTCCATACATATACTCACTAACATATCTCCATCTTCGTTTGTTCTTGGATCACTAAACGGACCCACCACCTACCAACCAAATGTTGAGCATTTTCTCTGTGTACTCCGACCTAATGACTCATATCACCTAATAGAACTACAAAGTCATTCTTTGCGTGTTTGTCCAATACATTTCCCAACTTCTGCCAATGCTGGTTACACTCGCTATCGTCATTCACCGGAGCAGTAGCTACTAAAATATCGTTCTGAAGACCACGTTTATTCTAACCCAAAAGATGTTGGGAGACGCAATTGCATATCTATGCACTCTTTTGCTTGATCATTCAAAATTAAACCAACACCATTCGCTTCGAACTCAATGCTATATACTCCAGACATACTATCACCTAATTCAACATCTTTTCCTTTCCGCTTCGTTTTGTATACACTCAGCTCATCCATGCGCCTTTTTTTTTTTACTTCATTTATGATTTCACACTCTTTACCGTACACTCCCCTGACATTCCAAATACCAAATCTCCATTACTGATTCTTACAGTCGTTATCTAATGGGTCAGATATTTTCCATCTCAGTCGCCCACCACGACTTCAATGGTCCTAGGCTTTCGTAAAGGTCCTGTTAGTAAGTTTTAATTAGGTTAAACTAGGTTACCAGCCAAAATCGGTACCAGGCCGTTGTAGCTTTTCCTGCAGGGGGTTACGACACCTTAAGGTTCAGTGTTAGCATGTTTAGGCTTTCTGCCACAGACGCCGCCAAGATTTCTAGTCCTCCAGGTGTGCCTAACGTTTTTCAGTAGATGCTAATGTTTCCCCTTCTAAGTGGGTTATCCTGTAAACCAGCAGAATGCTGCCCGCGATATGACTACTAGGAGGTACATGCTGTGCACTGACACACATCGAACGCGGACGTAATGTAAATAAAATCTATTTAGATCCGGATCCGTATTGATTTAAGCATGATCCTGACATAGATTGAATTCAACTGGGATATTTATATCTGAAAGGATTTAAAACCGCCAGTCAACGAAGGTGTTGTGTTGTTACGTTTGAACCACCAGAAGTGACAAATGAGTTTTGTATCGTAAGTGCTCATTGACAATAAAATAGTGTTAAGCTCGCTATACAGTTAACCTAATTCAGTCCACATCATCATTAGAGGAATTCAAAGTAAGTGTTTATGTTAAGTAATGCATGATACATCCTTTAAACCAACAATATCTAACAATTAAAAACTAATTGAGAACATGTCAAACACGATGAAACCATACAGATGCGTTATTAAAAAGCCACGTCCCCAATATTCGTCTTAAGAGATACCATTTTTTGCAAATCAACATTCAGCGCATCAAAAACAAATAAAATGTTTGAAATGAGATTGCCTTTGACGTTCCAATTCATAGAATAGAACATAAACTTTGCTGCTTACTAGAGAATATACTGGACACCCTGAAGTCAGTGTATTCGAACCACACAAATAAATATGGATAAAGTCAGTGTATGTATAATGGTCACTGTATGTGTTTCGATAGTGCGTAAAAGTTGTAACAACACACCCCAGGATTCCGTTTGGCAGCATAATAATACATATTCGAACCATCTAGTGGAAAATCTATAGCTGTAAACAGTGTACCTCTAAATGTTTCTGTAGATGAAAAGCGTTTTATGTATATTGCTATGGCGAACAATTTTGTGCATTTCCTTCTTTCCTTACATTTTGAACATGTTAGTTTCTTATCACCGTTTATTATTTCCTCTCTGGTAAAATAACCTAACCATTACTGTAACGTTAACTGACCAATACGCTCAGGTGTAGGAAGTGATAAATCCCAAAACGGATCAAATGCTACACGGAAGGATGCCTACAATGTGTAAAACGTAATATGATATCAACTGTCATACAAGAATATACACAATTTTAGAATTCGCCGTTCTTAAATTTCGTTTCCAGGATGACGCTTTATCACAGTCATTTAATTTTCATCTATTTCTGTAAAAGCTGGTGTAGGTTTAGCAACATCTTCTAGAAGTCCTAACAAATATCGTGCCTTACTGCCTATGCAACTTAGAATAGTTAGTTTCATATGCAATCGATTAGTGTTTGTGTAACAATAAATTAATAGTGTTTCAATCCAATACTACGTACGTAGTTGATAATGATGTGTTGCGCGTCGTGTTAAAAACAGCGTTGCGTGGTAGTTATTCACACTAACAAATTCCTTTAGAGGCATTTCAATAGATTAAGAATTCTCTGTAAATATTTGTCTCAGCTAAGCAAGAGCATTGTGTGTTAACTACTGACCCCAATTTATTGATAGAGCACTTTACAAACTGAAACTGACTAAACTGTGTAGAATCGGACTTTATTAGCTGCTCACATATAAATCAAGCTCCCTAGTAAACATGCTGATATTAATTAGCGTCGAATGACTGTTTGAAAATATTATTATGCTTTGGTACTTCATTTACAAAACCCCAATCAATTTATTTAATAATAGTTGTGTAAAGTTACGTAATCAATAATTAAAATGTATGTGTTTTGGAGGTTCATTTATAAGATATGTCGAAAATACCTACTTCGTGGAGGGGTTCCAAGAACTATCCAAAACTTTTTACTACTAAATCTGCAACACTATTTGGAAACGTCAGGATTATTTATTCTAAGTTTTCTAGCCTCATTAAATCTGTAAGTCATGCAACTCAAACACTATATAAATAAGGCCAACCCTTTTGTCCTTTGTGTTATTTTATGTAACAGAATGGAAATGAGTAAATGCGCTCAGCCTTAAAACATCCGTTTCTATTAATATAGGGCAGGGTTAAGTTTACTTTGCAATTACGAAGACCTTAATCTGTTAGGGGTTGTTTGGAAAGTTATTAATACCACTTAACTGTCTAAAACCTGCATAAAGTGCGTAAATAATGTTCCTACATGGCTAGTATGAATCAATGAAGGAAAAATAGACGTTATATAAACAAAAACATAAATCCCTCAGGTTTTATGGTTTAAAGTAAAAATCTTTGACAACCGCAGTTTAGCAAACTTACCGTGTGTCCTCAACCAACAAACGCCGGTTGACAGAAGTGGTTACAGTTGCCTGTGTTAAAAATACATCATGTATTTTTTGCGAGCAATGATGAGGTTGCGAATTGTGTGATGGCAGAGGACCCTGCAGCCGTGGGGACTTCGCCCCAATCGAAACTCCTCTTTAGCAGAGTAATAAAATAATATTTTCAGTAGAAAGCATTACAATTGTTTTAGTGCCTTTATTGAACTGTAAACCTCTAGGATAGTTATAAAATGAGAGCATTGTTACGATGTATGCGCTTTCGGATATTATGACTGCATCGCGCTTATATGTCGTGTTTGGCGTGTTTAAGATCATACTAATTGTATTATAGAAATTTTTTATGCTGTGCTATGATATCGCCATACTTCGATGTATTTAACTGGCAGTTGCCTGTTGTCCGCCACCGCTCTGTGTTCCTAAATAATCTAGAATAAAATTTAGATTTCACATAATTAGGTTTATGCCTCGACTAGCTCAGTTCAACCCCACACAGAGTGCACGATGATACGATAACAGAAAGATTTATATCCCCCCGCCCCTTTCTCTCTAACACTTTATTACCTAAATAATATAAACGAAATAACCAAAATTTTGTATAATAAACCAAGAAATATGTACAATTTGCACTTCTATAATCTTCGTAGTATTATTTGATATTTAAAGTCCTCGAATCAAAGTAAAAATATAAATATGTTCACCTCCAAATTATAACCCTATTACAATATAAAGCCAGGAAAAATAACTCTGTATTATATTGGAAGTCCCGTTAAACCCTTCTTAATTTTTACGTATCCATCAAAATTTTTGATGACCCTTCACATAAACATTTAAGTACATGCAATTTATAAATGTTCAAAAAATTTCAGTCTTATGCTATAAATTAAGTATCGGTAACCTGGTATTTTCTAGGTTGATTCCCTGGTTCAAATGTGTAGCTCTGAGCACACCCCAATCCGTTTGCCGTTTTGCTACGTCCTGCTAACCAGTACCCTTGAGTTATTTTTAGCTTGACGTCGTCCGTACTTCGTTAGACTTCTTATTCGGTTGGTTTGGTAATTGTTTCTTGAATCACTTAGTTTCTTGCTTAGTGAACTTGCTTGGTTAAACGCCCAGTCAAACGCTTAGTAACTTGCTGATTTACCTAGTTAGTTAGTTTACTCAGTTGATTGGTTGGTTGATGCCCTAAGTTAATAAATATTAAAGATCATGTTTACTTTTAATTAAAATTTGAACTTACGTTTTAATGTCAACGACGAATTGCTATTATATATTTGCACTTGCACTAGTACTTTAAATTTGTAATAACTGACTTTCACTTAAATTCTAGTATTTAATTTAACAACTAAACTTTGCATAGTGTATTGGTTCTGACCAGTACAAATGGTGCCTCAATTGTAGTAAGACTTACCCTTATCAGTTTGTGTACTATATAAAGGCACGCCAACCCACCTGCTATTATTGGTTTACCGCGCTTATCTTTGTTATTCCGTCATATTGGAGGCGTTCTGCTTAGCATATCGTCCATCCATTGTGTTAAACCAAGTTACTTATTCTATCGTTTGTTAAAATGCTCATCCTATTCACGTAGACATCAAAACTTTATGTTGTACACATCGTTGACTATGATACTTTGTAACGTCCAATTCCGTGTTTTCGTATTTTGTATAGGAAATTATTCAAATTTTCCTTTTATTTCCGCACGTATACAAACCATATTTTATTTACCTAATCTATTAGGTTTTGTGTCAATTTTACATTTAAGATCACGTAGGCAAATTTAATAATGACGTAAATTAGATGCGTTTATTTACTTCCTGCGTTATGGGAGATGTTTGTTTTTTAAAGGCCTGTTTATTGTGGGAATGCATGATTATTTCCTTTCACTAATCCGTCATTTTTGAATAAGATTCATTTCATGTTTGTCTTACTTTAGATGCTCCTGATTTGTATTTATTTAAGGTTTATGAATGTACTGCTGTTTCAAAAATGAACTGGATTGCGTACAAAGTTATTTATCTTACTAAATGTGATTGAATTATTAAAGAATGAGCATCCTTTTATTGACTAAGGTTTATTTGTGAATTTTATACAATGTTTGATATTTGCTTTTTGAATAATTGGCGAATTGTGTAGTTTTTATGGTTCAAATGTTTAGTTTAAACAAGGTAAGTTGATACAGTGAATAAGATGAAACAATAACTTAGACTTTTATGCAAACCCCAAATGATCATTTCAAATCGAGCTAGTAATTGAAACATGAAAAACGTAGGGTTTAAGACAGGACCTGAACCTATATCTTAGTCTTTCTAGGATCATGCGATTACCACTCCTTTGCTTACTGTACTTTACTTTTCTCTTTCCGCACGGATTCCATAACTTGCAAAGATATAATGAAATGAGTTAACCCAGAAGAACAGAGAGTAGGACTAGGAACTAACTAATAAATTTTGTCACGTGCCAAAGAAGTGCAGGGCCTAAACGTTATAACGGTAGAAATTTCGGTAGAGGAAATTTTAAAGGACCATTTGGTGCCTAAGCAACACACCCAGAAGAGAGGTGGTAAAGATAATGAGACGGGAACTACTGAAAATAGAAGTAAATTACCGAAAAAACAATAATAATGAAAATTCAGAGAAGGATAGTTCAACAAGGAAAAGATAATTAGACCGGGAACTTCGACAGCAACACAAGATTTTCAATAGAGAAGACCTTGCGCACCCGTCAAAATTAATTAATACGAACAACAATGATAGTTTATAAGATGTGGTTAGAAAATGATCATAACGTATATAAAAGCTTATTACCTAGATTAAAAATAAATGTAGAAGATAAAATCATTGAAGTACTTTTAGATGCATGAGCTGAAACATCGCTGATTTTAGAAAAGTTTGTTAAAGATATCATTTAAAGATTAAATAGTGAATCGATACCCGTACAGCAATGTACCCAGTAGCACCAAACAACAGAAAATTTGCGAGTATAAATAGTATGATAATCTTGAAATGTGAGTTAGGGAATATGAAGTTTAGCATTAACTTATGGTTGTACCTGAATTGAAGATGGATGT